>CM028338.1:33361175-34622008 GCA_016647705.1 Eucommia ulmoides | reverse complement strand
GGGTGGGAAGTTTGAGAGCCTTCCCCTTTTGAATTTTGTCCGAGCTGAGAGCCCGTAGGGTCGTGAGCTCGGCCATTTCCATGCCTTAGAAAATTTTCAGGGTGGGAAGTTTGAGAGCCTTCCCCTTTTGAATTTTGTCCGAGCTGAGAGCCCGTAGGGTCATGAGCTCGGCCATTTCCATGCCTTAGAAAATTTTCGGGGTGGGAAGTTTGAGAGCCTTCCCCTTTTGAATTTTGTCCGAGCTGAGAGCTCGTAGGGTCGTGAGCTCGGCCATTTCCATGCCTTAGATAATTTTCGGGGTGGGAAGTTTGAGAGCCTTCCCCTTTTGAATTTTGTCCGAGCTGAGAGCCCGTAGGGTCGTGAGCTCGGCCATTTCCATACCTTAGAAAATTTTCGGGGTGGGAAGTTTGAGAGCCTTCCCCTTTTGAATTTTGTCCGAGCTGAGAGCCCGTAGGGTCGTGAGCTCGGCCATTTCCATGCCTTAGAAAATTTTTAGGGTGGGAAGTTGGGGAGCCTTCCTCTTCCCACGTGACAGAACGCGGCACACGTGCCCCATCTGCTGAGTGGTGTGATAGGTCACTCCACCATCGTTGGATGGGTGCCACGTGGCAGGGGCGTGCAAACCAAGGCGTCCCCAGCCGTTGGCCTTTGCGACCTTTCGTCTGGGCACATTTGCCTTTTATAAATGGTGGCCCCTACCATTCATTTGACCTTTGCGAAAAATCCAGAACCCCGTCTGCCTCCCCGGTACTGGTATTCTGTTTTGGTTTTCTTGGCTTCCCTGTGTCCGAACAGAATATCGGGAACCCCTTCTTACTCTTCTTTTTCGTCTTCTGGTTCTTCCAACGGATCGGAGTCCAGTTCCTCGGACCGGTCGTCTGCCAGCTCCCCTCAATTTAGGGTGGATAGGCGCCCAGCTCCGGGAGACGCCTCCTCGAGTGCTATGGCGAGGATCCACGAAACGAGCGGTGTTATCCAGTCATGCCTGGAGGACCGTGCCTTCGTGGTGAGTCGTGCCGACGAGAGTGGTGGGGCCTCCACATCACTTGACGCTGGGGTCGGGGTCCCTCCCGAACCCGTCACGGTGGTGGAGATCCACACCGGCGTCTCCATTCCCCAGCTGCTTCGTGAAAACGAGGTGCACAATGCCGGGCTGGAGAAGTTATTTGTAAAGGTCCCGCCCTCGAGTCCGGTTTGGAAAATTAAAACAACCATGGACGAGGAAGCCGTGCTCTCCTGTCGGAGTGAGTTCTTCATTCCGGAGGAGGTCACGACACTTGTTCCTGGGCCCGACGACCGGGCTTGTATGCCACCAGCTGGGTTTATGAC
Source organism: Eucommia ulmoides (assembly GCA_016647705.1). Classification (NCBI taxonomy): domain Eukaryota; kingdom Viridiplantae; phylum Streptophyta; class Magnoliopsida; order Garryales; family Eucommiaceae; genus Eucommia; species Eucommia ulmoides. Next base: position 34,620,679 of record CM028338.1, on the reverse strand, counting down.
AGTTTATAGGAAACAGCTGGAGGCTGGTCTTCGGTTTCCCCTCCACTGGTGGGTCAGGGCCGTCTGTGAGGAGTATCATTTGTGTCCGTCACAAATTGCTCCGAACGGTATTAGAGCCCTAGTGGCTTCGTACATCATCTTCCAGGCCGAGGGACTCGAGCCGAGCATTGATCTCTTCAAGGCTCTGTTCTTCCTTAAGCCACTCCCTCGGGGCGCTGGGTGGTGTTACATTTCGTCCAGGTCCACTTTCTTGAAGGACCTGGACTCTTCCATTCATCGATGGAAGCCCCAGTTCTTCTATATTGGGGGGAGCGGTTGGCAGGCCGGCCTGGAAAAAGAAGGAAGATACCCTCTCCAGATGGAATGGGGAAGAGTTGGTAAGGCTGGGACCCCGTAAGGGGAGGGTTCGGTTGGAGGTTTTTAGTATGGTCTATGCACTGATACATTTGTTTCCGTGACTTCCTGCAGCTAAGGAGACGCCCAAGAAGAAAAGACCAGAGCCGGGCCGATCGATTTGCGAGCAGAGAGACAAGGTGTTGAGGACTGCCTTCAAAGACGTAAACACCTTGATCGCGTCGCAGCTATTCTCAGCTTTCTAGTTTTCTCCACCGGACGTCTCCACCTCACCAGATTTCTTTCTCGACTCAGACAACGGTAAGGACTTTCCTGCTATGTTAATTGCACGTACTTGGTAATCTTTATGTGTGCTGCGCTCGATTCATGCAGATATCCCTGTATAGGACCGGATGCTGCCGGCCTGGACGGAAGAATATCTAAAAATCTTATTAAATATTGCAGCTATGGATAAGGCAATGGCAGTTCGTATGCTGTTGGAGAAGAAGAAGGCAAAGGAAGCGGCCTGGGTAGAAAAAGTAGAGAAGGAATCCGCCCAACCGCTCGGGACGCCAGCCCGCAGTCACTCCCCTACCCTGCCAGGCGTTGTGATCCGAGACACGCCCCAATCGAAATCCGGGTCTCGATAATCCGTGCAGAATGTGAGCAACGACTCTTTTACCCTCCGTTCGGACAAGGGGAAGAGGAAAACCCACGAGGGGAGGCATAAAAAGCACAAGTCCTCGAAGAGGGCGAAGTTTGTGCCCGGGGCATCATCCGAGCTGACTGTGGACGGATCCTTCTTTGGGGTGGCGAACACCGGGCTGCCGGCTGACCGTGCTCTGCTGAAGAGCCCAGAGGTGATGCCGGGCTATCTCCGCCGCATGACGCCGCCCAACGACAAAACATTGATGGAGGAGGAGAGCACTGGCAACCTGATGCGTCAGGCCATCTACGACCAACTGGCGGTAACACGTTCTCACCCTGGCACTTCTTTGCTCTGCATTGTGTGGCTAAATGTTGCTAAGTATGATAACATTGTTTTTTTGTTTTTTTTTTTTTGTAGGGCATGCTTCGAATGTCCGTGGTTTTTGACCGAATATCGGAGAGTGCCATGGAGGAGGCCATGCTGAGGTCAGAGAAGAATGCTGCTGAGGCCAAGGTGAACCGTCTGACGGATGACCTCCAGCTTGCCGCCCAGGCTCATCAGGGCCTACAAGCCAGGCACGTCCTCGTAACCCAAGAGCGGGATGACGCTGAGAGGTAGAAGGTGCAGCTGGAGAAGAGAGTGGAGGAGCTGGAGAGGAGACTGAAAAAGGAAGAGCAGCAGAGGGGAAAGGCCATCCGTCGGGCGGAGCAGAAAGCTGTTGAGGGCTATAAAGCCAGTGAGGAATTCGAAAATTTGAAGTACGAGCTTGCTGCCGAATTCATGGAAGACGGGCACCAGGCCACGATCCTCTACCTCCAGCGCCACTACCCGGAATTTGACAGTTCGGGTGTTGGGATAGAATTTACCCAGCAGGTTGGGCTAGCGGCGGAGCAGCCTGTTGCAAAGGAGGCTGAGGGTCCAGCACGCGAAGCTGGTACTGAAGGTGTTGGCAACGAGGAGGCTGAGGCTGAGGCCGAGGAAGACACTAATGTAGACGTCGTGGGCGTCGACGGTGCTTCTGGGGAGGAATAGATCTTTACCTCGGCCTTTTTTGAAGACTTAGAAAAATTTTGTGGGTTTTTTTTATTTTTGCTAAACTGCCTTTGTATGTACACTTCTTTTTTTTTTTTTTTTTGAAATATGGGCTGGAACCCCACCGATGTAAAGCCCTTGATGATTTTTTGAAGAAATGGAATACAACACAATTGTTTTTTTGAAGAAATAGAATACAACCCCCTCCTTTCTGCATGCGTGTCACGCTCTAACGGATCTTCTCAACGCTTCTAACCGTAAGGATGTTACGGTACCTCATGAGTAATTAACTGTTGGGTTTGCAACCACCCTGCCCCCCCAGCCGGCAATAAGAGCACCCTAGTGTGCTGGAAGGTCCGTTTAAGTAATCAAAGTCGTCATATTAATAACAAAATATTTGATACTTAGTGATAAACAGATGAGAGATTACAAAATGACCCCTGTCTGATAGTGGTATTGCTTGAGATGGTCAGCGTTCCATGGGTGTCGCAGCGGAACGCCTTCCTCAGTTTCGAGTTCATACGTACCCGGCCTTGCGATTCTTATCACGCGATAAGGTCCCTCCCAGCTGGCGGCCAACTTTCTTGCGTTTGGCTCCTTTGTCGCGAGGGTCACCTTTCTGAGGACTAAGTCTCCCACGTCAAAATGCCGTGGTCGTACCCTTCTGTCATAGTATCGGGCTGCCCGTTGCTGGTATGCCGCCTGGCGTACCCGAGCGTTCTCCCGCCGTTCTTCTAAAAGGTCCAGGTTAAGGGCCAGCATTGCGTCGTTCGTCTGCGGGTCCTGCCCACTAGATGATGTACGGAAGGTTGGTAATCCAATTTCCGTAGGAATTACGGATTCGGATCCGAACGTCATTGCGAACGGTGTCTCGCCAGTCGGGGTCCAGGAGGTGGTGTGGTAGGCCCAAAGGACAGGGTAAAGTTCCTCCACCCATCTCCCTTTGGTTTTGTCGAGCCTGGTCTTTAAACCATGTAGGACCGTCCGATTCGTGACTTCTATCTGTCCATTAGCTTGGGGATGGCCCGGGGACGCAAAGTGCGTTCGGATTCCCAAGCCGGAACAGAAAGATGTAAACAAGTCGTTGTCAAATTGAGTGCCGTTGTCGGACACGATCACCCTCGGGATCCCGAATCGGCACACCATGGACTTCCAGACAAAGTCCCTGATTCTTTCCTTGGTAATGCGGGCCAGTGGTTCGGCTTCCACCCACTTGGTGAAGTAGTTGATGGCGACCACGAGGAACTTCCTTTGACCAGTGGCCTGCGGAAAAGGGCCTAACAAATCGATTCCCCACTGGGCAAAGAGCCACGGACTTGCCATGGGCACCATAGCCGTTGGAGGTAGATGAGGGTGGGGACCGAAGCGTTGGCACTTATCGCATTTTTTAACGAACTTACTCGCATCTTCCAACATTTTGGGCCAGAAGTATCCTTGGCGGAGGAGTTTGCCCGCCAAGGCTCTGCCCCCCAAGTGGTTGCCACAGATTCCCTCATGGGTCTCCCTTATTACGTAGTCGGCCTCTTCCGGCCGCAAACACCGTGAGTATGGCCCAGAGAAGGAGCGTCGATACAGTACTCCGTCCAGAATGCAATATCGGGCTGATCTGTATCGCATCCTTCTTATTTCGTTGCGCTCGTCGGGGAGCGTTCCGTCTTCCAGGTACTTACGGATGGGATCCATCCAAGTGGGACGGTCATTGAGCTCACAGATCAGAGCTATATGATCAGACGTTGTTGTGCTCGGAATATCGAGATATTCAACGGGCACACTTTGCTTCAAGGTTGACGCTACTGCCGAAGCAAGGTTTGCCAAGGCATCGGCATGCCGGTTCTCCTCGCGCGGTATTTTGGATACATTGATTCCTTCGAACTCCTTCATCAGCGTTTTGACTCTCTCAAGATACGCAGTCATGCTAGTGTCTTTTGCCAAGTAATCCCCATTGACTTGGCTGACAACCAGTTGCGAGTCACAAAAGATGGACAGCGTCGTCGCATTAAATTCCCTGGCCATACGAAGCCCAGCAAGCAGAGCCTCGTACTCGGCCTCGTTATTAGTTGCTCTAAACCCCAGTCTCAGGGCATACTCAACTTCTTCGTTGCTTGGGGCAACGAGCACCATTCCTGCCCCACAACCGTTGGTGTTGGACGATCCATCGGTAAACAGCTTCCATGTCACCAGACCGTTATCCGGGCTGGATTTCTTCTGCAGCTCCCCCTCTCCCGCCCCTCTCGCTTCGGGTTGATCAGTGGGCGGATCGGGATCTTCAGGAAATGTGAGCTCGGCGATGAAATCGGCTAGGACTTGACCCTTAATGGCCGTCCTAGGGCGGTACTCAATATAAAACTGACCCAGCTCGAGGCTATACTTCATCAATCGCCCCGAGATGTCTGGTGAATGTAAGATTTGTCTTATTGGCTGATCCGTGAGGACGACGATCTGGTGTGCTTGGAAATACTGTTTCAATTTTCGAGAGGCCACTAGTAGAGCGTACGCCAGTTTCTCGAACCTAGTGTACCTTGTTTCGGCGTCCGAGAGGACCCTGCTAGAGTAAAAGACCGGATGCTGGACCCCGGTGTCATCCCTCACAAGAGCGGCACTCACCGCTGTCTCAGACGCGGCGATATACAGGTAAAGGGTCTTCCCCTCCTTGGGTGTGCTGAGTAGGGGAGCAGAGGACAAATAGTTCCTGAGTGCTTGGAAAGCTGACTCGCACTCGTCCGTCCACCCAAAACTGCCGCTGCCCCTTAGCACTTTGAAGAACGGCAAACACTTTTCTGATGCTCGGGATATAAAGCGGTTGAGTGCGGCGAGTCTCCCCGTCAATATCTGTACCTTCTTCTTGTTCCTAGGGGAGGCCATTCCAATGATTGCATGTAGTTGGTCGGGGTTGGCATCGATGCCGCGCTGGGAGACCATGTACCCCAGGAACTTCCCTGCAGAGACCCCAAAGATACATTTGTTTGGGTTGAGCTTCATGCGGTGGACCCGGAGTTTCTCGAAGCAGTCGTGGAGATGTTGTGTGTGGTCAAGGGCTCTTGCGCTTTTGACCAACATGTCATCAATGTAAACCTCCATAGTCCGTCCGATTTCCTCCTTGAACATTTTGTTCACCAACCGTTGATAAGTGGCTCCGGCGTTGCGTAAACCGAACGGTATTACTGTGTAGCAGTATGTACCCCTATCGGTGATGAACGACGTTTTGCTCTTATCGGGGGGGGGGGGGGGAATAGTAGAATTTGATTGTACCCAGCATAAGCGTCAAGGAAACTTAGGCGCTCATGTCCCGCAGTGGCGTCGATGACGATGTCAATCCTGGGCAGAGGGAAGAAGTCCTTCGGGCAAGCTTTATTCAGATCTTTGAAATCAACACAAAGGCGCCACTTGTTGCCAGCCTTGGGGGCTAGGACCACATTTGCCAACCAGTCCGGGAATTTGACCTCTTCAACAACACCAGAACTGATCAATTTATCCATCTCAGCTTCAATTAATTTCTGACGTTCCGGATGAAATTTTCGTCGCTTTTGCCGTACGGGAGGATGGTGTGGATCAACATGGAGGCGGTGCATCGCCACGTTCGGATCAACGCCTGGCAGCTCGTCATGGGACCAGGCGAAGATGTCGTAATTGCGTCGGAGCAGTTGGATGAGTTCGTCCCTCTGTTCGGACAGGAGACGAGAACCAATCCTGACAGTTCTCTCTCCGATGGTTGGGTGTATGGAAACCTTTTCCAGTTCCTCATGAGGTCGGGGACCAGCCTCCTCATCTCTAGGATCGTCGATAGGCACAGGCTCCAACCCTCGGCCTAGAGCCATGAGTTCGGAACCTCCGAGCTCTGGCTCCACCTGTGATTGCTATTTCTTCCTTTCCAACGCCCTCCGCGCACAAGACCGGGAAGATTCCTGGTCACCCCTCACAATTCCCACACCTCCTTCAGTGGGGAACTTCATCGCCTGGTGGTATGGGGAACAGACAGCTTTAAGGGCAGCCACTGTAGGCCGGCCCATGATTGCGTTATAGGGCGAGGGCCTGTCCACGATCAGAAATCTGGTCCAGACAGTGGAGGTCCGTGGATGGGCCCCGACTGTCACAGGAAGTGAGACCCACCCGGCGACGTTCACAACGTCCCCTCCGAAACCGACTAGGGGGGCTGTCGATGGTTTTATCATGCTGGGATCCACACTCATCTTTTCAAACGCCCATTTGAAGATAATATCAGCGGAGCTGCCACCGTCGACCAGGATTCGTCCCATCTTGTAGTGGTGGATGATTGCCATGATGACAAGGGCGTCATCGTGGGGTACGTGGACGTCCCGAAGGTTTGCCTCACTAAACGAAATAACATTGTGTTCCTCTGCGTCCACCGCGCTGACCACGAAGACGTCTTTGCTCGCCTTCCTTTTGGCTTTGTGCTCGTACCTCTTCTTGGAGGAGTGGGTCTCTCCCCCAAGGCCTAATCCTCCGTGGATGACGTTAATTTTGCCGTCAATCCTGTGCTCGTCATCACCCCTCCCTGCATCCGACCTAGGAGAGGGGTGACTTCTATTTCTTCTTCTTCTGCGGCCCCTGTGTTCTTCGCGGGGATCGCGCTCTTCCGCTTTGGGAGCTCGGGCGTCCCTTTGTACGTAACGTCCCAGGTACCCCCTGCTAATGAGGGCTTCAATTTCTTCCCGAAGTCGGAAACAATTCTCGGTGGAATGTCCCCGGTCCTTGTGGAACTCACAATACTTGTCCATAGACCTCCCCATCGGTTTTCCGTTGGGTGGCGGAGGAGAAGGGAAAAAATTTCTCCCTGCATTTTCGGCCAGGACGGTGGCCACCGAGACAGTGAGGGGCGTGTAGTTCTGCTGGCGATTCCCCCAGGATGGAAACAGTCTCCGATCCCCGGGTAACGGACCCAGCCTCCCTTCCGCCTGCAACCTTTTGGACCCATGTTGTTTGTTTGGCCCTTTTTCTGTCTTTCCTTTCTTCTTGTGACCGCCTCCTTGGTCCTTCCTCGCTGCTTCCCGCTCATCCGCGTTGTGGAACCTTGTGCCTCTCTCCAGGGCAGCATCCAAGGTAGGAGCCGGGTTAGAACAGAGGTCATACATGAGGCGTCGATGTTTCAGGCCGTCGATGAACGCGCTCATCGCGACCACGTCACTGAGTTCATCACATCCGATGATCTCTTTGTAAAACCTCTCCACGTAATCTCCCAATGACTCATCGGGCAACTGTTGGAGTGCGAGGATATGAGCCATGGTTTTTGGCCTACGCCGCGACCGCCCAAATCGTGACAAGAAGAGTAATTCCAGCTCGTGAAAATTGGAGATGGAAGCTGGTGCCAACGTTCGGAACCAAGCCCCGGCGGCCCCCGTGAGAGTGAGGGGGAATGCCTTACACCTCATGGCTATCAATGCGGTGTGTAGGTCCATATACGACCTGAAGATGGATAGGTGATCCGCTGGATCGGTTACACCGTCATAGAGGACCATTTGAGGGTGGGTGTATCGCGCCGGCAAGGGCTCTTCCAGAATTTCATTGATGAAAGGGGATCTCACCTCCGAGGGAAGTCCAGGTGGGCCCCTGGCTCCCCGGATTTGTTGTAGGGCCGCCTCCATATCGGCTAAACGCCTTTCCACCACCACCTCAGCTCCAGGCTGGGCCTGGGCTTGACTGGGAGCCGCCCGAGGCGGGAGCCGTCGTGGTGGGGAATGTGAGTCGACCTCCCGATAGCGGCGGGGGTGGTGATCGGACCACACGGTAGCGCTATGGGCGAGAGGTGAGTCGGCTCGGTCGTCTCTCCTTCGGCGTGGCGGAGGTGGAGACAGAGATCCCGAGATCTCGTGGGGTGCCGCCTCCACTGTCCTCTGATGAATGTGGCGAGTCCGAGGAGGCGGGTCGCGCCCGTCGGTGTGGATGATATTTTCTTCTCCCCCGAACACCTGACCTTCCCTGCTCGCGACTTGGACTGTAGGAAGATCCATCGGGGGGACCGGTGGCAAGCGGGCCAAGACGATCTGGAAGAATGTTTGGAATTCACCGAGCTGACGCTCCAAAAGATCGACGCGGGCTGCGTCAGGAGCCCCTGAGGGCTGCCCAACACGCTGCTCGGGGGAGATAAGCCCTCCTTGGGAGGCCTGCCGGGCAGCCAAACCTTCCAGCCCTGAAGGTGGGATGGCGGACAGGCGGATCCCCTCAGCAAGAAGCGCCGGAGGATCCGACTTGGGAGCTCTAGACATATCCTGCACGGACATGGGTGGTGGATTGCCACTGGTGGCGGTCGCTTGATCAGCCTGGCGGATCTCCTTCCCAGACCTTGTGATCATCAAATCTTAACCTCGTGGGGAGCTGACGACCAGGGGAAGCTTTTAGTGCGTTCCCACAGACGGCGCCAAACTGTTGATGCCAAAAAGTGGTGCTGGCCAACAGTATAGTCCGGGAAGAATACCTGAGGCGAGGGTGACCGATAAGACAACAGGAAACTGAATTCAGGTGTGGTGACGGGCTCCGGGCAGGGCTCCAATCTTCTACACACAGTACCTGCACAAAGACCTACTGGGGTGGTTCCCAGTAAGTCCCTCCGGCGTGAGGATAAGTATTCCGAAGTGGAGGGCTAAAAAGTGTAGATTGAATTCAGTAGTAGTCACGTACCTTTGGGCAGTGGATGCCCCAGTGTATTTATAGGCGCCATCACTTGATTAGTGCCGCGAATTTAGGGGAGAGGAGCTCAGGTTAATTAGCCTAATCTGCTGGGCAACCAATAAGCAGACAAGTCAACCCTCTAATCCTTTTGGGCTGGCTTTTGAGCCCATCACTGGAGGCCCATGGGCCATGGCCTCACACCGGCCTGACGAACTCCCGAGTGCTATGGTGGCGAGCAAAGGGTGCCACAGATTGTCAGTTCGGGAGGTCGGACCTCAGCTCTTCAGTCCTGATCTCTTCACTGCGACGACCCTCAGTTCGGCTGAGGGACACCTCAGCTCAGTACTGAGGGGTTCTTTAGCCTCCGTTTCGGTCGTTTTTCTATAATTGGGTGAACTTTTGACCCCGTGATGCTCCTTACCAGATTTACCTATATCATAAGTAAATGTTCAAGTAATACGTTTTTAAAAATACACTTTACAATCTCTTAAAAATATTAGGTTTGATCTCATTTTTATTATGTGCGTAAATGTTCAAGTAATATGTATTTTCCTATATTACTTATTCGATTTGAATCTCACCAATCAATACTTTTTAACTTTGCGTAAACGTTCAAGTAAAACATAATTCACTCTCAAATAGTATTAAATTTGAATTTCATATCCATATTGTACTTAAAAGTTAATTAAAATAATACAAATTTCATTATGTTAATGTTGACGTAATATTCATTCAATATTCCAATTTTTATTCGAATATTTCGTGTGATTATTTATTCAATATTTCAAAACAGTATTTCAATTCACTCAATTTTCATTCAAAATTTTGTGTAAATATTTACTCAATATTTTAAAATACTACTTCAGTTAACTCAAATTCATATTCACTCAATATATTACATGAATGTTCACTCAGAAAAATTCAAAACAATTTTTCACTCAAATGTTAACTCAACGAACTCAGTTTACATATTTGTGTCAACGTTTACGTATCATATTCGAACATAGAAAAACATACACGTTAACATTCAAGCAATTTACCCAAGAACAAAATCCAAATCTGAATTTTCATTCACGCAGTAAAATTAATAGATCTGAAAATCCAAATCTAAATTTTCACAAAAAAACAATAAATCAAAATCAAAAATCTATTTCAGTTAACTCAAATTCATGTTCATTCAATATATTACATTAATGTTTACTCAAAAAAATTCAAAACAATTGTTCACTTAAAATGTTAATTCAACGAACTTAGTTTACACATTTACATCAACGTTTACATATCATGTTCGAATGTAGAAAAATATACACGTTACCATTCACGCAAATGTATACACATTAACATTCATGCAAATTGTGTTTTAATGTATGCATAAATATATTTTTTCAAAGTAGTAGGCCGTGAACGACGCCTTTGTCCAGTTCGTCTTGACATGGCAGCCTTGAGTGTCTTAATCGTCAACGTTCCAAAGGTTGGAAACCCAGATCTGAATTTCCAGATCTCATATATATATATATATAGAGAGAGAGAGAGAGAGAGAGAGAGACATCCGTTCATACCTGGATGACAATCGGGGAATCGTGGCGAGACGAGAAGATGACGATGAGGCAGACGGCGATGAGAAGATGACGACGAGGCAGACGGCGATGAGGGACGAACACGGCTAAATGATGGGCGACGAGGAACTAAACGGCTGGCCAAAAAGAAAGAGAGAAAAGAGAGATGAATGACTGTGTGTAGAGAGAATAAGAGTGAACGACTAGAAACCTAGATCTAAAGGGAGAAACGACGGTGGCAGTGAGGATGAACTTGAGAGAGAGAGAGAGACGGTGACGAGGTGAGGACGAAATCGGAAGAGAGCGAGAGCGCGACATTTCCAAATTAGAATATTTCGAAAACCGGTGGTGATGTCTGTGCTTCCAAATCTGAAAAATTCAAAATCAAAAGAGAGAGAAAGCATGACACTTTTGAGTGATCGTGATATCTGCGACGGTGGGGGGCAACTGAGGAAAAAAGAGGAGTGAGTGAACAGTTTTGTGGACTGAAAGTGAGTAGGGTTAGAGAGAGTGGGTTTTGTTTATTATATATAGAGGGGAATAGTTGTCTATTCATAGTTTTTTATTAGTTGTTGAAGACAGAAAACTAAACTAATTGTACTGAGAGGTTCAAAGGCTAAGACAACTTTTTGTTTGAATTTTTTTCTACATCATCTCTTAAATAAGGACTATAAAATAATTAAAAAAAAAACTCCTTTTTTTTTTTAATAAAAATATTAAAAAATATAAAGGACAGAAAAAAAAAATAGTTCATATGTAATTTTATTTGACAGATAGTAATTTTTTGTGATTTTTTTTTTTTTTTTTGGGACCTCCAGTATCCCTACACTCACACATGATGTAACACTAATCTTGTTCAGGGTGCGGGGTTATCCCACCCAATAAGTATTTTTCTGCAGATTCAAACCGCTGTCAATTGCTTTAATTCAAGCGAGTCTTATCACTTAAGTCACATCTTATTGATTTTTATGCAAATAATTAATAACATTCAAGTGAATGTTGATTTCATAATTAATTGAAATTTACAAAAAAAAAGAAGAAGGAAATTTACTCTTAAGTAATTATTTTTGGTCAAATTATGAATTATGACTGAATTAGAAAAATGAATGATCCAAAATCCAAATTAGGCAAAGAAAATAGAGGTAATAAGGGTCTAAATTCAGGTCATTTAGAGAAGAAGGGTTTGGGGTTTGATTTCAAGGCATGTGTTTGGGGAAGTAAAGTCTGAATTTTGAATTCTATTTTCTACGGCTTTTCTTCTTTCATTAAAAGTGATGAAAAGGAGGTGGACTTTGCTTGGACACGGTTTTGTAAACCGGTTCATGAATGTGGACGACGTAGACAAACTTTTTTCTACATTTCTAATTACTAATTAGTCTTTGTTCAATGAACGCACACCAACTACACCCGGTAATCATTTTATATTATACGCTTTGGATGACACTCGCCCATGCCCTTGACAAAATATTCACTTGAGAAAATATTCTCCTACGGTAGACCTAATACAATAGTTATTCTATTTTTTTTTAATAACCCTATCCTTAATAAATTTACAATTAAATTATTTTTTAACCAAAACAAAAACGCGATTACTATTTCTTGCTGGACTCTCTCCCTATTCTCGGCGCAGTAAAAAACAAACTATGGTTGTCCATCCTAATATTGAAACTGAATACCGTATCATCGCTAATGTAATATAAGAACTACTTTGACTTTATTGACATCTCGTTGACAAGGGAGTCTCTTCCCATATTGTCACTGCTATAAATTGTGATAATAGCATTGCTATTCAGATTACTTATAATGACATTTTTCATGAGGATACAAAACATGTCGAGACTGATTGTCATTTCATTCGTCACCACATTCTCTAGAATATTGTTCGTTTTCACTTCGTCAGTTCAATTGATTAGACAATAAATATTTTCACCAAAGCTCATCCACGCAGACGCTTTCACATTTTGATTTACAAACTCAAGTTCACGTTTGATTTAACGTCTTGATTTTGAGGGGAATGTTAACATATTTATATGGGCCTTGGTTCACTAGATTAAACCACAGTTTCACTAGTATAACCAAACCTTAACTTTAATAGGAAAATGCTAATCACTCTCTATAGATGTAGCTTTCTTATAAATTAACGAAATATGATAAAAAAAAAAAAAAAAAAAAAATTCATTCAAATTGCACCTTGAATGTACAAAATTATTCTTTATTTTAATTGTCTTAATTTAAAAAAATAAAAAATTCAGTGTGATAAATAATGTTAGTTTCTCTCTTTTTATATTTTTTAATTATCCATTTCTTTTTCTCTTTAATAAAAAATAGAAAAGGGTAATATGTAATTTTTTGAAATAGATGAAGTAAAATGAAACAATATCAAAGTGCATGAGCCGAAAGATAATCAACCCATTAAATTACTACAAGCATACTCGTGGCAATACATATAAGAGACAATTGGAGGTAGTCCCTGTTTTAAAATTTTAATTTAGATGCGACATTGACTCAACTAAAATTTTGACAAAATACTATTTCTAAAAAAACTTATTATTTAAAATTTATAGCCCAAGTTTACCCTAATTAAGAACAAAAAAAAAAAAAAAAAAACTAGTTACTACGCCCCGTTTAGTTAGTGTTTCCATTCTAATGCAACTCAACTCAACTCAACGCAAAAATTATAGAATTGATTTTTGAGAATGCGTTTGGTAACACAAAAATCAACCCAACCCAAATCGCAACCCTTTCCGAATTTGCAACCAACCTTGCAACCAAGCAACACTTCTCTAGATTTGCAACCACTCTCGTGGCTGAGCACCAGGCCGCTATAATTCTCTCTCTCTCTCTAGAACAATTTGGTTTCTGGATAGTTTTTAAATTTTCAGATATGTTTTGGTTTATGTCAAAATATTTTTATTTTTTTTTAGGTGTATTCTTTTGATTTGTGCTGTTTATTTATTGTGGTGGTAGTGATGACACTGATAATAAATATTTGTTATGGTGGTAGTGACGGGAGATAAGAATATTTGTTATGATGGTGTTAATAGTGATAGTAAATGTTTGTTGTGAAAAAAATGAATCGAGGGAGATTTTTGTCACTCAAAATTATGTATTTTTTAAAATTGAATTTTTGGTTTAAAAAAATAACAAGGTAGGAATAATGAAATTACCATAAAGGTATTTAATAAATTTCTAAATGAGAGGGCACACGTACATAGACTAGAGTCATGGTCCATCGTGAAGTCTTCTGGGTGGGTGGCGGCGGCGGGATTACTATTGAATTTCTTAATTGGGTGGTTGGATCACCGCCATGACCTCAGGACGGTGACGCACTACGACCGTCCGATTAAAAAACACTCGATTTTCTATTTTTATTTTTTCTTCACTCCACTTGTGTATTTAATTTTAAATAATCAATAATGTTGACTTGGAGGATCTGTAGAATAGTGAGCGAGAAGACTCATATAATTTGAAAAAATAAAATAAAATTATTAAATAGAAAATTTGGGTGGACCCCACGATGTTATATCAATTTGAAAAATAAACGTAGGCAAGTCAATGTTATAATTCCAAAGTCCATGTAATATTGTCGTTGACAATCTCCCACGTGGACATGGCCTAACACATTTAAGATAGGATTTTCATTGATTACCACCAATTAATTTAATTTTTTTTTTTTTTTTTTTTCAATTTAGGTGAGCTAATTTGGACACGTTCCAAAACATTAATCATACAATAAAATTCAAATTCAGTGTAATTTTATTTTAAATACAATTATTTTTAGGACAATGCATTTAAGTGTCATTGTTTCTACATTTTCTTTACAATTGCATCTCATTATCTGTTAAATTTAATTTGTAATTCTGTAAGTAATTATAACTAAATATGTGATTAGTACTAACTAAAATCACTAACAAATATTCCAATTATAAGGTGGGTGGTGGCAAGCGGCGACGGTGGTGACTGAGGAAGGACAACGATCGAGACGAATTTTGGCAAGTTCTAGCCACGATGGTTGGTGATGGACAACGATCGACAATTGAATTATAAATTACTTATGGAATTGATGGTATCCACATTGAAAATATAGTGTAGAATAGGACTAGAATTAATCAACACTCATTTTTATGAGAAAATAACCATTATGACCTATACGAAATATTCAACTACCTGATTATTCCTCAACTTTTAAATTAGACTAAATAATCACACGAAAGTTAAAGATTGAATCCCTTAATTGCACATTTGAATACGACCCAAATTAAACAACGAAAATACCCACTTATTTTTCAAGATTACAAGTTGAAGAAATCTTTTCATATTTAGTTGAATTCAAAACAATAATTATTTTCTTTAAATAAACGGAATAATGATTTGCAATTCATTATTAAGCTACATGTTGAATTCTACACGAGTTATTTTTATTTACTAAAATAGTTGATTGAGATGTCATTTTAAAATTATTATTTAAATGAATGTGTTTGTGTAATTAAATAAAGCAAACAATTAAGCAAAATAATGTTATTTATGATTGTATTGAGAGATGATTAATAAAATTGTAATTGGTAACCACTCCTTTTTTGTAGATATATATTTTTGGTATATATTTAACCGATATTTAGGGTATGTAATGACATTCAACAGGGGCAAATATGTCTGAATATTGCAAAATGCGTGGAATGTAATCGAAAAAATAGTAAGATAATTTGATAGTTTCCATCTTTTTATGGGAGCTCCCCAGTAACTGGTCTTTCATTTATTCCTATTCATTATTTTGATAGATAATCTTTAATGCAAACCTATATTGTATAAAGGTATAGTTATTAGTGTTAGAATGATCAGAGGTGATAATTGTACTTTTCCGATTAATATAGGTTTGCATCAAAGATTATTTTTAAGTCTTTACCTCTTCGTTTTAGTGATGGACTGACGAAACATATTCAAAATGGGATACCATAGAGTATGTTGTTTGCGAATGTCATAATACTATTTTTTTTTTTTGTTTCCCAGGATATCCTCCGCACCACGGTCAGCAGAGACTAATCCCTCGAGGTACTGTCGGGCGCCCAAAGTGGGACACCTCTCCTAACAGAGCACTTTCCATTCACAATTCCCCAAGATTTGATTCGTGAAGGTGTTGCTTAAAAAGCCTAAGTTCCTTCCACTTGGACCGACTCATGTTGGTTAGTGTCTAAGGGATTAAAGATCAATAAAACTAAAACGGAATATATGCATTGTAATTTTTGAAATACTTGGAGAGATGATGTCATATAAAAATTAGAGACCAGGAGGTCCTTAAAGTTGATAATTTTATATACTTAGGTTCTATACTCCATGGGACTGGAGAAATCAAGGAAGACATTAAACATAGAGTCAATGCAGGATAGTTAAAGTGAAGAAGTACAGTTGGGATGATTTGTTATCATAGGATACCACTAAAATTGAAAGAAAAGTTATACAAAATTACAAAACAATTGGTGATACTATTGGAGCACTTATTGCATGACCATTATCTTTAGTATATTTGTCTAGAATATTATGAAGTTTATTTAAAATTATTGAGAGTTATGACTTATTGATTTATTATGCATATGTTTTGTTTATATAGGTTTCTTTGAATGAAGATTGAATTATGATAAGTTGGATGAAGACTGAAAAAAATATGGTATGTTGTTATTTTGTAGATGGAGCATTAAACTTTAGAAATATAGTTTTGTTGGTTTGTTTTGGTTGGAAGAAGTTTTTATGATATGAGTCTTGTTTTGGTTGCAAGAAGTTTTTAGTTTATGAATCTTATATTAGGGAATAAAAACAAGTTGATATTATTTTTCGGTTAATGGTCGATGTTCTTTTTTGTTATTATTTAACTTGTATATTTGGGTAATTTGAATTATTTATGAATTTTGTATTGGCGTTGCAATGAATTTTTAGTCTTTATTGTTTGGATTTAGAGTATTTTATTATTCTAAATTAATTTTAAATTATATATATAAAAAAAAAAATTGGATATTTTTTGAGACACGAAAAATTATCACATAAAATAAAAAAAAAAAAAAAACTTATTGGAACACTAAAAAGCGTCCTACAAGATAATTATTAGGGCATAATATATTGTCGCAATAGTTTATATTGAGACAGTAAATAGTATCCTAATAACTATTTTATACAATACTTATTATTGCTTTCACAAGTTTAAACGAAAAAAGACACTATTTGGTGTCCTAATAACCTATTGGGGCGACGTTTTATAGGGCACATGTACAAGTGCCCCAAAAGATCAAATGTTGCAAGAGTTTCTATCGTGACACTTTTTGCTGTCGCGAAAGGCCAATTCTATCGTAGTGGTGATTTGAACACGTGTATTGAAATTTTGAAAACACACTAGTATGAAAATGTGATTTAATTTTCCAACGGATAATTGAAGACCTAAGAAAACGTGGAATGTGACAATTAGGAACAATTTGATTGGTTTGAAGTAAACTTAGGGGATAACTTTTGAACAATATGTATGAGTATAGCGCAAAAGTATTCATGCAATCTATCCTACTTAGGTGGGAGAAAGGTTATGTCATTTTACAAAATAAAATAAAATAATATATAGTAATTTTTATAATTTTCGTTGACTATGTATGTATGTATGTATGTATGTATGTATAAGTTTATGGTCACAAGTAAAGGCAGTGGGGTGGTTCATGCTCAGAATCAACTAGCCATGGCCAGCAAATTTTGACACGTTTTTACCTATTTGATGCATGCATTTGCATTTCTATCTCCCCATTAATATTCCATTACTTATCTTCTACAATTTAACTTTATTTTTTTTAAAATAATTAATAATATAATAATCAATTTTACCTCTGCATATTTATGAGTTTTAAGGTGTCCTAATCCTTTTAGTTTGAAAATTAAAATTAATTTTTGAAAATATTTCTGTTTTTAAAAAAATAGTTTTAAAGGAATAACATTCCATTGAAGTAATTATTGAGCTCGTTTAGATTTTGAAATAAAATTAAATACTTTTATTTACAACAACAAATTTTTTGTCTCACCAAAATAAGATCGATTATATAATTCTGTTTGAGCTATTCAGATTGTTTTAATTATCATTTCTTCAGTTCAAACCAATCAAATGATTTTTAATTGTCTCGTTTTACATTTTATGGGGTTTTCTTCTATCCTTGCAAGCACTTTTTCATTAAATTAAACTAATTATAATTTGATTTATAATTTGAAAATAATGATTTATATTTATTGAATATTTTTTGGAAAAAAAAAATAGTATAATTATATGTGAGAAATTATATTTGGATAATTAGGTCGGTACTATTTTTATTTTATTTTTCAAATTAATAAAAAGATGAAAAAAAAAATTACAATTAAATTTGTAGCTTTTAAATTAATTCTTCCATTTTGTCGTTATCCAAACATCTTTTGCAATTCAAAGAATTTTATTGCTATAGAAGTACTTTATTGTCTTGGTGTTTGTTTGGAGATATGTTTAGCACTTAATAGGGCCATAACCCCACTTTTACAAGTATTTTATTTCTTAGTCCACATGGTTAATATTTATACACATTTTTAATAATATGACCTTACCTGGAACATGTTTGAATTCTTTGCATATTACACACTTTTGACCCCCTGTATATGCCGTAAGTTGCATCTTAACCCTTTTACTATAAATGATGTACAGTCGAGCCCAATCTATTAATTTCGACAAATAAAAAATCACAATTACATATCTTGGTTTGGAGAGAGAGAGAGTACGTTTCTAAGGCCCCAATTCGTTAATGTTACTGTTCCTTGATTCCTATTTTCACTCTCAAAATTTTAGGATTAATGTACATAAATGTGTTTCATAAATACGTAATTTCAAACTATTTTTAGAATTCTTTAAAAATCAGAGAAATATAAAAATATTGATTTTTATTCAATTCCACAAAATTACTCTCACTAACGTACCGTTGGCCACCACCACATTGGCCACCCTACATTTAAAGAAAAAAAATGAACAAATTGCAACTAAATGTGTTTAAGATATTTTATTCATATATCTCGAGAGGTTGTGTGAGAGAGGTTGTGTGAGAGAGGGAGAGCAAAGACCGAAGGTAAGAAATAGAAGAAAAAAACAAAAATAACATGTGAAGGTAAGAGGGTTTGATGTATGGATCTCATTAAACATTTTGAAAATTCCCAGCGTCTTCTATTTTGGATTGAGAATGGAATGAGAATATATAAGAAGAAACAAATATTTTTTGTTTCTCACTTCTTAAGAAAAAATGAGAATGGTTCTTGATTTTAGGATGAGAGTGAAAACAAATTTACTAAATACTGTTCCTGAATAGAAATCTCAAAAATCAAGAAATAAGATGAGATTTTTTAGGATGAGAATGATTACCACACGCCACCTAATTCTCTTCATGAAAGGGGGATTGCTTTGTAAGAGATCAAATTGATGGTGACCGAATCACAAGCTAGAGAGAAATTTTGGGAAAGACTAAAAGTGTAAATAGTTAGGGCATACAAGTGTAAATATATTGTTGAATTCTAATTTAGAACATTTGCTATCCCTTGAATAGTAATTTAATCATGTTGTCTACGGTGTGAATAATAAAAAAACCGCGTACAAAGACAGCCAATTTTGTTTGTTATAAAATTATAAATAAAAGGGAAAATTACACTTTAATCCTTGAATTTTCAGGTGATCGTCACTTTAGTTAGTCCATCCAGGCTTTCTAGAATAGTGTTACTACTTAATGAATTAATTCAAAATTTAGTTCGGCAAGAATGTTATTTTGAAATTTAGAATGGGTGATCTTCCTAGCGTTGTTTCCTGCAAAACAATAAACCGCAAGTAGGCCTATGGACATTGCACCTCCGGTATGAGAATCAGTAATGTTTTTCTCATTAAAATTTAGTAGCATATTAACTAGTAAAAAGTGTGTATACCTAGGTAGACCTTCCTCCCGTAGTATTTATGGGAGATGTAAGACTTGTTTGGCATGTCTTGCGAAAATCTCGATCCATTCATTGTTGAGGCAACAGATACTGCTAGACACAAAGTGATGGCCGGTGGTTATTTCTAGAATTATAAGGTTTTTTTTTTTTTTTTTCCAAAACAGGTGGAGAACGTTAGAGCTACCCTCGAGTAGGTGTAGTGGTAACTAGGTGCGTCTCGTGGTTGATGACTGTGACCTGCTATCTCTAGCGAGGACGATGACCGTGATCCCTCAACCTGGGAGTAGTAGTGCTCGACATAATAGCTTGCTCAGGTTACTGGTAAAACTTCCCGAGTGCCAATAAACGCATCTAGACGCACCTCTACAACCGACTGTAGAGGGTGTGATCTTTGCACTATTATGTTGTGGCGCATGGCTGGTGGCAAAAAACACATGGTGGAGATTCAAACCCAAATTGAATTCCTTCGCATCACTACCCAATCGATAATCGTAGTCAGTTGTATCATAGAAGGCTAAAACTGGGATAAAATTTCCAAAACAATTGTCTCAATTGTGGTTTTAAGTGTTCAAATAAAAAAGTAGAGGACTAAATTGGCACTCACTTGAAATGTGAGGGACAAGAAGTTAATTTTAAACACTTGTTTATCCTCTGTTCATGCATAATAAAACGTGACGAGAAAATAAAGCCATTCCATTTTTAAAATATTTAAAAATAAAATAAAAAACAAGTCTTCTGATAAAAGATAATCACGGGGTACATACAAGTCAATATAGGACCTCTACTCTACAAACATTCAGCTTCTATTTACCTGTTCATCTAGAGAGAAAGAGACTTGATTGTACCTTTCGCTTTATTTTTTTTCCTTTCCAAATTGCGGGCTTGACTTTGACTAATTGTTTTTTTTCCAAGAATTCCAGATTTCAAAATCTCCCCCTACCGACAAGAGAGACAAAACAAACTTCTTGAAAATTACACTTTCCACCCCCCTTGACGTCCTTGCTCCTTAGCTATTTTATATTTTTGCTATAAATAAATGACAAGCAAAAGCCCATCACAACTCTTTCTACATATACCCATATCTTCACCTTCCTTGTTTCCTTCCTATCTACAACTTGCGGATAAGCCCTCTCTCTCCATATATATTTCTCCAAATCTATTCGTTTTTCAAAGATCTGGGTTTTGAAGTTCAAAGAGATTGAAGAAAAGGGTTTATAGAGCTATGGAGTATACAAGTTTGGTCGATACTTCATTGGATCTTAATTCTAATCCTCTCCGGCTACTCGATGAAGCTCCGGTGAGTTTTTCTTATGATGATTTTTGTGTTCATAGTTTTAGAATCTGTTTGGAGGATACTGCTTTGAATTGCAGGTTGTATCACTTGTCTGATTAAAGT
Source organism: Eucommia ulmoides (assembly GCA_016647705.1). Taxonomy (NCBI): domain Eukaryota; kingdom Viridiplantae; phylum Streptophyta; class Magnoliopsida; order Garryales; family Eucommiaceae; genus Eucommia; species Eucommia ulmoides. Next base: position 34,600,134 of record CM028338.1, on the reverse strand, counting down.
TTTCTAATTTTTTTTGGGTTTAGAAACAAGAGGTGCAAGGGACTTTCATTGATTTGGGAAGCAATGTTTCAGTCAAAGAAGAGGTGTGTCTTTATTTAAGTTAATTGTTTTTTTTTCTTGATTGCGTGTGTTGTGTTTCTGTTCTCAAATTTTTGTTTTCATTCCCAGTACTTTGTGGACAAAAGCATAAATTCGAAAAAAAAAAAGAAAAATGTTTTTGTTCTACTTCCAAATGTTTATAAAACTAAACAAATTTCGTTTCAAGATTTAAGAAACAAAAAAAAAAAAAAAAAGGGAAATCGGGGACATGTATAAACACTAAACCAAGCTCGCTTAGTACTGTTTCTGCTCCCAGATTTTCAGAACAAGTTTTCATAACAGAACATAATTGTTCTCAGACAACGTGACATGCTAAAATTTGGATCTCAAATATTTGTTTGTTCAGGCCAGTGCCCTAATGGAGGAACTAAACCGGGTTAGTGCGGAGAACAAGAAGCTAAGCGAGATGCTAACGGTGATGTGCGAGAACTACAATGCCCTAAGGAACCAATTGATGGATTACATGAGAAAGAACTCGACAGACAACAATGTCTCCAAGAAGAGAAAATCCGAAAGCACAAACAATAACAACAATGGAACCCTAACTCAAATCGACGGTAACACCGAGAGCAGTTCGAGCGATGAGGACACTTGTAAGAGACCCAGGGAAGAACACATCAAGGCAAAGATTTCCAGCGCTTATGTCCGGACCGAAGCATCTGATACTAGCCTCGTAAGTTCATTTGGCTATTTAAGGCCGTTTGGAATTTGTTCTGGTCCCAAATTTTTAGAACAAATTTATGGGAACAAATCATAACATTGGTGGGGTTGATTTACAGATAGTGAAGGATGGGTACCAATGGAGGAAGTATGGGCAAAAGGTTACAAGAGACAACCCTTCTCCAAGAGCTTACTTCAAATGCTCTTTTGCTCCTACTTGTCCTGTCAAAAAGAAGGTGATTTCCCCTTCTAATTCTTCCATGAAATTAAGGAGCCGTTTGGCAAACTGTTTGAAACCTGAAAAAAACAAAAAAAAAAAAAAAAACTTTTATGGCCTCCTTTTTGTAGTATATCCGTTTTTAAAACTGCGATCAAAACTCAAAAAAAGAGAAAAAAAAATATTTTTGTTTTGTTCTCAAATTTTTGTTGGGTTTATTTCGCACTATGTCAAAGGGAATGGTGGTCGGGTTATTAGTGTGAGGAAAAGTCTATTTCATGAGTTAACTTTTGGGGTTGAGAGAGCTCTAAGAATACCGTATCAAAGCCTAGATTACAACAATATTGACCCAATAATCACAAAGGGAGAGACTGATCGAGGATTAGTCAACCAAAGGTCCTATGTGTGAGGGGGGAGATTGTTGGGTTTATCCCACAACGGATGTGAAATTGTGGAAGAGACTGGTGATCAGATTAACTAACTTTTGGTGTTGAGAGGGTCACAAGACTACTCTAGTCTTTACCACTTTTAAGAACAAAATTGAATTATTCTCATATTTTTGTTTCTATTCTAAATAATGAGGAAATATAAATTTGAGAACAAAACCATTAAACAAACGGCTTTCTTATCAAATCAAATGTATGTTTTTAATTTCATGCTCTAATTATTTATTTATTTTTATTTTTATTTAGGTGCAAAGAAGTGTTGAAGATCAATCGGTTTTGGTAGCAACATATGAAGGGGAGCACAACCACCCCCACCCTACCAAACTCGAGCCAAATTCAACCCCTAGTCAGTGTCAAACCGGCCTCGGCTCAGCCTCTCTCACCTCTTCTAGGCCGACAGTCACACTTGATCTGACCAAACCCAAGCCAAACGATCAAGATGCAAGGGCCGCTGCCTCTCGGCGGGTCGATTCGCCGGAATTTCAAAAGTTTTTGGTCGAACAAATGGCTTCTTCTCTCACGAAAGATCCCAGTTTCAAGGCGGCACTGGCGGCTGCCATCTCGGGGAAAATCCTCCACACCAACCACACTGAGAAATGGTGAAAAGGAAGAGAACATCTGTTTATCATTTTTTAGAAATGTTGTTGTAAATACAAACGTTGGAGTAGAAGTCTTTCAATAGTTCTAGTTGTCTTATTGTGAGAGTGAAACTATAAGTTACATCCAGAAGAGGCTGATGGTTAAATTATAAGTGTGAGGTAAAATTTTACCTCATGAACTAACTTTTGAAATTGAGAGATACCCAAGATCACCATACACTAATATTAGAGTCAGGTTACAACAATTCTGCCTTAATAGCGATAAAGGGAGAAGTTGGTCAAGAGGGTTAGTTGACCAAAAGATCGATGTGTGAGTGAAAGATTGTTAGATTTATTTCACATCGGATGTAGAAAGAGCTGGTGGTCAGCTTATAAGTGTGAGAGAAAGACTCACCTTATGAGCTAACTTTTGAGGTAGAAGTAGATTCTAGTTGGCTTATTGTATTGTGAGAGTGAAACTATATGTTAATGCTAATAATGTTATAGGAAATGTACTTTAGGTTTTTCTTTTCCTTTTTAATCAAAATTTGTTAGCGTATTCATGGAAATAATTTCTTGCAAAGTAAAATAAGACTGCTTAAAATAGACCCAAGTGGTCTAATTCTTTCCCGGATTTCGTCCATCACAAAAACTTTGTAGCACCAAGCTTCTTTTTTATATGTTATTTTGTTTAATTAATTTGATTTCTCCATTTGAAAAATCAATTAGATCTCTTTTTAGTTTTCAAATTTAATTTTAGTTCATTGTAAACAAAAACGATACAGTTTAGCTACTTATCATTCAACATGATAAAAAGGAAAAAAGAAAATTAATTGAAAGAAAAAGACAAAGACAGAATATTTTTAAAAATGATTGCAAGAAATAAATGAATCATGACAAAAAATGGTTGAGGAGAAGAAAACATCACCAAACCCAAAGTTCGTAGTTTAATGATTATTTAGTGTCCCAAAGTTCGTAGTTTAATGATATTATCCAGTGTCTCACCTTAGTGAGAGGTGTAATATATAAAATCTATATTGGAAGTCTAATGTTCAAAATCCATCAGCCCGAGAAGACAATATTCAAATTGATTCCTTTAATGGGAGAAAATGACTACTAAAGTCTTCAAATTCGACTCCACAAGTTGAGTCTTCTATGTCCAAAAACTGCTATTTTCATAAAATAATTTTCAAAATTACAAACCAAAAAAAGACAATTTATAATTATAAATCTTTTGAACATGAAGTAGTGATTACTAATATGTCCAAATTTGAAAAAAACACCTTTTCACTGTACAACAAATGGGGCCATCTCAAAAGAGAGATATAGAGAGAGAGAGACAGAGAGGCAGCTCAGACAACATCCATCTTCATGCCAAATTCAATTCTTTTATGATCTACAAAGAAATTATGAACAATAATAATTCATAATGATTTGTACACAAAAGTAACCTAGGGAGAAAAAAACACTCAGTGCACTGTAGACTGGAAAGACCAGACATACAGAGTGTCAAACTATGATCCCGGCGATAAACTCGATTCCTCGGACAGCTTCCCCTCGGCCTTACTTTTTACGCGGTTGCTGTCTTTTCCCTTCGAGTTTCCGGCAGATAAACACTCCAAGAACTTGAAACAACTGATGAGATGGTCGTTTGTTAATCCGGCCACTTGCATGAACGAGTAGACGACGGTGGGACCCACCCCGCGAAACCCTCTTTTCACTAGGTCTTTGCTTATGGAATCGGCTTTCGATGTCTTAATGGGGACTTGCCGTGGATATCGAAAATTCCCAACTATAGGCTTATGGTTCACAAAACCCCATATATAGTTGTCGAAAGAACCAAACTCGTCTACTATCTGCATCATTGCAAGAGAAAACAATGTTTTCAATTAGGTTCATATGATCTCGATCTTGTAGACGGTATCAAGAGATGATGAGAAATAGATTAGGGCTGTTTGGTTGTCTAAATTATCCTTTTTAATGAATTATTTTATTTTTGATGATTTGCATATTTCTCCATTTACTTGAAACGCTTAACTAGTTAATTTCAATGTTTTTTTATTCTTACAACCAAACACTAAATTATGACAAATTAATTCATAAATTGTTGTTTCCGATCGATCTCTAATTACACCATTGATGTGACGCTACAAGGGCTAAGTTTCTTTTTTCAGTTTCTTCTTTATCAGATGGCTTCAGTTTCAACAAATAAGTCTCATTCATCGCAGATGCAAATTGCTAATGTTGTGAAGGTGAGTACTCAATAGCGGTTAGCAGAAATAAACAAACCGTTTGATTATTGTCTCTTTTCCTGTGTTATCTGTTTCTGTTCTGATGACCCTTAAAATTTGCTAAAACATCTGGGATCAAAACAGTTTTTTTATTTTATTTATTTATTTTTTTCGGTTTCTGTATTTTCTATTTTGTTCCCAGTTTACTGGGAAGAGAGTGTTTCTGTCTCCAGAAAATTCAAAACAGAAACAGAAATTGGAAAACCACTTTTGTTAGGTCTCTAATAACTTGTTTTAAAAATCTTTTCCCCAGGTGACCACTGGTCTAGTAATAAAAGTTCAGCCAAATAGCCTATTCATCTCTGATTTTGTTCCCAGTGTTTATGGTAAAACTAAATGACAAATCAGACCCAAATGGGTGATGCTTTTTATCCCTGATTTTGGTCCAACATTTTTTGGGAACAGAAATATAAAATTCAGGAACAGAAACGCTAAAGAAAAGGGGCCTAACCAACTGCCACCAAAGATGTTGCCAATGCAAGAGGAATTACACAAATAAACAATAAGGGTCCTTTTAGTTGTCTAAATTATCCATTTTTATGAATCATCTTATTTTTTATGAATTAATCTGCATATTTCTCCACTCACATATGATTTAATCGAACTACATAATGTTGTTGGAACGAAGGAACATATAGTTGTTTTAGTTTACTTAATTTTGAGCTAAATTTTACTCAAATTATACAAGAAAATAACATATAAATTATAACTAAAATGGTCAGTTAGTTAATTCAAGCGGTGTTAATTCTTGTAATCAAACAATAAATTATAACAATTCAAAAAATGACTAATTGAAAATTAGTAAAAGTTTTGAATTGAAGGACAACTGCAAGGGGGCCCTAAAAGAACAAGTTGATTGGCACATACCTGGCAAATTTGACGTGCATTTTCGATTATGGCTCTTAGCTTTAGCTCCGATAGAAGAGAATTCGCCACACTTCCAGACGTAACTATCTTCTTCTCATTTAATTTTGAGACAGCAACAGGATCAAAGTCCTGAAACACTTCTCTGTGTACATATAAAATATCGCTTTCTCGATCAACAAAATTCCAAAGCCATTTTGACTATTGCAGTCATATTCTGATTATCAATTAAATTCAAACGCAAACAATGTCTTGGGTCCATACCTAAAAGTTTTCCTTTTATTAAGAATGGCAGGCCATGTTAGTTCAGCCAAAGCAGTGGAAAAGCTTAGCAATTCGAAAAGTTCCCTGCAAATGATCGATGACAACTGAATGTTCTACACGAAATAATATACATTTTATCGAATACATTGTTGGGAAAGCCACTTACCGGTCGTCATGGACAGGAACTCCCCATTCTTCGTCATGAAAAGCAGCATATAATGGATCTTTATGGAAAACATGAATGAATTAGCACTCATAAAATAAAATAAATCATAAAAAATCTATAAAGAGAGAACGTCTGCTAGAGGATAGGAAATGGACAAAACATAGTACCGAAGCATCCCAAACAAAAGAGGTTTTTTTTTTTTTGGGGGGGGGGGGGTGGGGGGGTGGGGGGAAGTTGCACAATTACAACTATAGAACAAAACTAGGAAATGGGTTATTTTCTTTATAAAGCTTCTTGTATTGGACTTGGTTATGTCTATTGCATCCTTGGAATATAGCAAAATCCACTTTTAACGCATTTTGGGTTCATTCTGCATCAGTTCTCAAGGAATCTAGACCAAAACCTAGAGAGGATCCTCTTCATTTTCCCCCGTCAGATTCCCTTTGCTTGGACAGATGTGAACTCTATCCCCTTTGCCTAGATAGATCAAAATAATGTGATGAAATCCTTACAGTAATGTTTGGTAGTGCGGAATTCAAGTCTTGGATTTGGAATTGGTAATGAACACATGTAATTTTATAGATTTTTACATGTGTTCATTTGTAATTCCAATTCTGAGGCTCCAATTCCATGAAACCAAACGCTACCAAAAGGTAGATATAACTCCTTTTGAATGCTTCAAATACCTAACAAAATCAGATTTATCAAGTAAGCCATGAATCCAAATCGAACACCAAGGATCCAAATATGCTTTGAGTCAGAAATGATTTAATGGCTGTTTCAAAACAAAACGAATGATAATATATTTGTTTAGTTAAAAAAAATGTTTTGATCGTAGCAATAATCATTCATGCAGGTTACAGACCTTATGGCAAGATGATTTTGTGATTTTTTAAACAATTGGAGTCTTCAACATATAAGAAGATTTAAACATCACTTCTCAAGAGCCCTGCTTAGGAAGATAATACACATAGGTCGTAGAAAAAATGGTAGCCATGCTACCAGCCTAGCACATATACTCGACGATATAATTGAAAAACAAGTGCCAAGTTGGAAGAATGAAAATGGAAGAAATACAATAAAGGTTAATAGGAGTGAAATGAGAAATGAAATAAATATTTGTTCAGTACAAATGAAAGTTGGGACTTGGGTGGAAAAGGCAGCAAAGGAAATGGGAGAAAAGTAAGGAACATGACAATTTTGCTTTTCAATGAATTTACCATAATATTCTCAAAATAAATATTTATTAAAGTGCTTACTAGAATTTTTATGGTAAAAATGTATTTTTCAATACAATATCATTTTCCTTTAATACCAAACAACGTGGAACATATTTCTATATTTTTCCTTCCAATAGATCAAACAAAAAGGAAGGATAATCATTTTCCTTTCTCTATGGACGGAAATTGTGTCCATCCTAATGTCTATCCTTCCAATTTTCCATCTGTCCTACCAAACAGAGCCTAAAGGTGAATAGGACCGAAATGAGAATATATCCATCAGCACATAAAAGTTAGCATCATATATGCATGTATACTTCATATGCACATATGCATGTTTAAACATTCATTCTAATATTAATTTATATTTTTCTCATCTTTTATGCTTCAGAACTTCAGGTTTTCCACAAATGTGACAAGCTCTTGGAAGACAAAATTTATCGACTGCCAAAATGGAGATTGACTTAGAAACATGAATGCACTTTCCTGACAGGCAATCCAGAATGTGAAAAGCACCAGTATCTAACAAGGGCAATATATAACCATTTCATAAGTGCAAAACTAAGACTCCGTTTGATAACGCAATTCAGCACTTAACACTGAATGCATTAAATACTCGTCAAATTAAGTGCGTTTGATAACAAAATTAAACAATTTCTTAAAAGATAAGCTTCACCTTAAGAAAATGTTCAAAATTTTAAGTGATGTGTGATTCACTTAATCTTTTAGCACTTATTGCTTAATACCATATAATATCTAATTGACATAACTAACATTTTACACCAATACTGTAAAATTTCACAAAACAAGTTAAATACAAAAAATTATAAATTGAGAAAATATTAAAAGAAACAATAGAGAGAGAGAGAAAATGTAGAGAGAGAATATTTTAGACAAATAGAGTTGTAAAAATTATTTTAGGAATAAAAATTTGTACAAAAATAATTTTTTTGAAGTTAAAAGTACTAAAAAATTAAATACTTAATATATTCAGCACTCAAAATTTCAGCAGCACTCAAAATTTCAGCAGTTATCAAACATGGCCTAAGGCTGACAAAGGTAGATATCACCAGGAGTTTGACAAGCCTTGGTGTTCAACATATCTAACAAATGATCATATTCAGGAAAAAGGGTTGAGAAATCGGAAACAACCACCTTGATAGGCAATTATGCGCACATTAGGTAACCACACTAAGCGTTGTTGGGTTTATCTCATATCGGATGTAGAAGGAACTAGTGGTCAGGTAAAAAGTGTGAGAAAACCTCACCCAATGAGCTCCCCAAGACCACCCCTACACTGGTTATGCCTAGACCAGTCTCTCCCTTGTGGCTATTGGGTCAGAGTTGTTGTAACCTGTACTCTGATACCAGTGTAGGGGTGGTCTTGGGCCTAACTTGACCCCAAAAATTAGCTTAAGAGGTGAGATTTTCCCTTACACTTATAACCTAACCACCAGCCCCTTACACATCCTATGTGGAATAAACGCAACAAGTGTTATATGGGGCACTCTTTCTTTTTATCTTATTAAGGTATTTGTCCCGCATGATAAAGGGTTTCCATACTAGGAAGGGTGTTGGTGTCCGACATGCTTCCAACACGTGTTGGGGCGTGTTCAATTTTTTTATTTTTAGATTTCGACACGGCATCGAAATGCGAAATGAATGTGTCAGACACTTCGGAAGCCCATGTTGTGAATTTTTTGGGGGGTCAGTTTTGTAATTTTCTAAATAACTTATTGCAATTACATTATTATTTAAGAGGTGTATCTTGTAATTTAGTATTAAATAACCATATTAAATGAGTCTTCAACAAATTGGAAAAACAAGAAATAAGAAAGGCAAAAAGTTAACTGTCTTATTCACCGATGAAGGGTGTGAAGATGATAACCGACCAATCAACCTTAAGTGAATTTTTTTGTGTCTTTTGTTTGTTTATGGAAATTTTCTAAATGTGAATGTTAGTTTGAACTTTGAAAATTTATGTTTATTGGCTTAATGGTTTTGGTTGAATGAATTTTCTTAATGGCACATGTTTTTCTTTAATTAAGCGCACACATATAAAAATATATAATTGACGTGCCCTCTCTGTATCCATGCCTCAATTTTTGAGAAATTGTAGCGTCGCCGTGTCCATATCTGTGTCCATGTCCATGTCGTGTTATGTCCATGTCCCGCGTCCTCGTCTGCGTCCGCGCATCATAGTTTCCATATTATTCTTTATTGAGCAATATTGAGGCTCAAAATTGTAAAAATATTCCTTCATTAATGTAATATTGAGCAAGAACCCAGTGCATAATAAAAGATACTGGCTTAACTAAATTTCAGTAGTGCAAAATAAAATGAACTACAAATGGTCAAATGGGGCACAGCTGATATAGACGTGATGCAAAAAAAAAAGTAAATAACAAATTAACAAGGTAGCCACGGGAACTCCAACTCCCTATCTGGAAAAGATTGGGAAATTCCAGAAACCTAATAAATGAAGTGGTTGGAATTCAGTTTCAGAAACTGTCAGTAAATGATAAGAGATGGAAAGAAATCACTTGCAACTACTTCACCCCAAATGCAATAAAATTTTTGCGGACATTGGCACACTTCACAGTTCACACTTCAGATTCCCAGCTTCTAAACATACACGTTCGTTAATTCCGACGAAGAAATTGACCATAAAAATCAAAATTTGGGGTTTACACACCTTCCCATTACCTCATATACAAGCAAATAAAACCAAAAAAAAAATAAAAAATGGTAAATTATTAAGAAAAAAGAGGTAACCGTACCAGTGTTTGGAGTAACCCAAGAGCATCTTTTTTTCACCATCAAATTGTCAGTTGAATTTGCCGATACACTATTAGTATCATAAACGAGCTTCTCAACCTTTTCAGTCTTGGGGGAAAATTGCTTCTTTTGAATTGTAGTTGGACTCCGTCGAGTAATCTTCCCCGTTGATGCCCGACTGTGTGATGAATCAGACGACGCGTCCGACGAACACGACGCATTGAGCGACAAGTTGGACCTCAATGGCCTCTGTTCATGCTTACTCAAAATCGACGCCACAGTAATTACACATGGCGCCGGCGAATTGGCATTGGGCGGCGATTGAGCTTTCTTCGCCTTGCCATCTTCGATTTCTTGTGCCTTTTCCAGTTTACTCTTGGGTTTACCCGCCGGCTTCCGCAATTCTAACGACCTCGCCTTGTTACCGGCCGGTCCGAGCACCGGCCTCGACTCTGACTCGGCACAATTCATCGATTTTACCCGCGGTGGTGCAGACATCGAAATCAGACTTCGTATAACACTACAATTTCAAGTAAATCCACGGCTATTGGATCAGTGCAACGACTGAAACAATGATTCATCGAGTGTTCTAGGGCACAAATGTTGACAGACGGAAGAAGAAATAAATGAGCATTTTGGATGTAGGGAATCAGAGCCGGATCTTTGGGGGATTTTGAATTGGAGAATGTGATTTTGGGAAACCCTAGAAGAAGAACATTGATTTTAGTGGCGCATTCTTGATATGCAGTAGCTCGCGGCTTTGATGGAAGACAAACAAAGACAGCCAGAGAATCTAGAAAATATAGAGGAAGGGGTGCGTTTGGGTGAAATAGTTGAAGAAGGTATTTAATCTTTTAAAAAAAAAAAAGTCAACTTTCTTTTTCAAATTAAATAATTTTTTGGAAAATTGTATTTTTCGTTTCCGGTGAATTTTTTTTGTATTTAACACATTTGACCTCTCAACTTATAGTTTGATTTCAATCTGATCTAATTGAAAAATCTGTTAGGCAAATTGAACGGATTGACATTTATGTAAGGGTCTTTTTGTCTTTTAAGGATCAAAAGTTGTTTCCCATTTTCTACGCCATTTTTTTTTAACATTTTATTTACTATAAAGTCATATTTATTCATTGAATCTGCAACAACAATGGACGAAAGAAAACAAACAATGGACAATAATCATACCTAGAACTAGGAAAGAATATTGGGTTTGAAATTATACATGTACCCCTAGCTAACACGTGACCAATTTTGCCAATTTTCCTAACACCATTTAAAATTGGATTAGATTGAAACTAAATTGTAAGTTAGGAACGAAATGTGTTAACTACAAAATCTTAAGGACCACTTAAACACCCAACCCGAATTTAAAGGATCAAAATTGCAATTTTCTCTAATTTTTTAAAGGAAAATTATTACTGACATAACACACTACACCTTGTACTTCGGACGTTGATCATGATAATCTCATACTTTTTATGAAATACCACCGAGATCTCTTATCTTTTATAATCAGAACACAATACTTCCTAAATCAAAGTTGTCCAACTGATGTTATTAATTAAATTTCAATTTTACCTTTCTTATTTAAAATTTATTCATAAAATTATTAAATTGCCATTCATGTTGACTTTGATCTATTCTTCTTCCATTATTTTTTTTTTCCTTTTTTCATTCTCTATTTTTTTTTTCAATTTTCTCTCTCTCTTTTTAATTTCTTTCAATTTTTTTTTCTCTTCTCTCTAACCTAGATGCCCCCCCCCCCCCCCCCCCCCCCAACCAACCAAATTGTTCATTCTCTATGACCACTTTTCACCACAATCTCCATCATTCATTTCCCCCTCTCCCTAACCACACCCTTCACCACCATTGTCCTTGCCCAACACCACCAAGTGAACTCACCACCCACAACCACCATCACTATGCCCCCCCCCCCCCCCCCCCCCCTATTGGCCTATTTGACCCAAGAGGGGGGGTGGGGGGGGGGGGGGTGGGGTGAACTAGGTGTAGGAAATTTTATCACCATTTTTAGTTTTTGCAATGTTAGATCCCTTAAATAATCTCTTTAGTAAACAATGAATATAATGATGGTATGAAAGATTTCTACTTAACAAATTGTTTGTTTTTGCAATGTTAGAGCACTTAACTAATTTATTTAGTAGACAATGAATATAATGATGGTATGAAAGATTTCTACTTAACAGATTATTTTAATATTAAAGTGAGTTTGATCTATTTATAAATATAAAGGAAGCAGAGTAAAATAATCACAACATAAACATGATGTGCATGTAAAACACAATCACAAGAAGATAGAGATAAAGAAAAAACAATAATTCACATAACACCATGATTTTTATAGTAGTTTGACAAATATTCAATTGTCGTCTACTCCTCCGAGCTCCTCGAAGAGTTCTAATCCACGAATAATTTTGATCCACTTCATAGGTGAAGATTAAACCTTTACATTATTACCCATAGTCAATCTCTTAGATTTTCAAGTACTCATTCCTAGGTTGAGATTAAGCCTAACCTACCAAAGTTCACTCTTTTAGATTTTTTAATATCTTTCCCAGGAAAAGATTTAGCCTAAAACTCACCAAGGTTCACTTTCTTAGATTTTTTTGATTCATTTTCCAAGTAAAGATCTAGCCTATCCTACGAAGGTTTATTCCCTTGAATTTCTAACCTGCTTTTCCAAGCAGAGGTTGCGCCCAAACCACTAAGTACAATATGTCAATATTCACAAACAAACAAATCAACCAAAACAAATGAAAGCTCAAACTAACAGATCTAGATTCACTTTGTAGACCACCGAGATTCAGTCTCTTAGATTTATCAGCCTAATCTTTTCATTGGCGAGATCAACCCCATAATTTGCCAAAGGTCTCTCCCGTGGACTTCATCACTGTTGGCCCAATGAGCTACCCAAGAGGGGTGAATTAGGTAGTAATAAAAATTTAAACAATTAAACTTTTAACACTTAATTATCAAATAATTAATTTTTTCTAAATCAATTATTATCTTTATTACACAGCGGATAAGTGTTTAGTTCTAGGAGCACATCCAAACATAATATAATAAAAATAAAGAATACAACACACCAGGATATATCATGGTTCAGCAAGCTAGCCTTGCCTAATCTAATCGCCCGAGTTCCACGGAGATTCACAACCTCTAAATCCCTAATTCTTTTACCAGGTAGGAACTAAACTCTTACGATGATTCTTTTACCAAGTTCAGAATCAATCTTTACAAATAACATTTTCCCAGACTAATGAAGAACCTTATCTTTTTACCAGACTAATGACTAATCTAATTCTATTACAGAAAGAATCAAAACCTAATCCTTTTAATAGGTTAAAGATCAAACCTCACCACACTCACGAGTATCCTTTTTCACAAGTAAGAATGAAACGTTTATAATTCACCCAATTCAATTGCAAGGAGAATCAAAATCTAGTTCTTTTCAAGGGAAAAGAATAATCTAATCTTTTTACTTAGGACAAATATCAAACCCTAATATTTTTCACATAAAAAAGATTGAAATCTTGCTATCCTGACTAGACATTGGCCCAACCGTGTCTAATCTGTTGAAATTCACAAAAATAGAAAAATATGAATTTCTTCCCACAAAGAGCTTCTACCATCTTAATACATATATACTCAATTAATGTCCTAAAATTTACTACGTGATAAATACAACGTGAGGTACATAATATCTAATTAATAAACAAGTGTGGGTAGCATAAATTAGAGCACGTAATCAGATAATTGCACAAAATCATTTTAAATAGATTTTCAGGCTTTTAAGATTGAAAACGATTTTCTAACAATCTTAAATTCAAGTAATCAATAATAATATGAAATCAAAGTAAAGAACAATAGCTTGGAAAGATCTCATCAGGAAAACACCGAAGATAGAAACTGAATCGCAATATAGTATAAGTCGGTCATGCCAAATCAACAACGCTTTAGATCAAGAACTTCACTCAAATACCTCACAAAAATCTCAGGGTAATAATATCTCTTAGAAAATCTTAGAACTGATTGTTCTTAATATGATGTATCTCAATCTCGCATGTCTAAATATATAGACTGATAACAAGTGTCACGACCCGTCCCGAAATCCCGACATCCCGGGCTGGCGTGACGACATCAAGACATCACCGAAACAACCAACCAACCAACCATCTATTACACGACAATATACATATAAATAAAAACCATCATCTATATGAAGCTATACATATATAAGTTATAGGAACACACCCGTTCCCCAAATATACTAACAACAAAATATAATACCATGAACCCTTCACAGGTTCGCCTTAGAAAACTCATCTCAACCCTCCATACGACTCCATCGTAAAACTCTACCTAGTGCCAGTAGGGGACCGACTCCTAACTGCTTCACCTGCGAGTGTACTGCCTTCTTATTTAAAAATATTTTTAATAATAAAAACTCATTCTACAACATCTAAATGGATCAAGCATAAGTTTATAAATACCACATCTCAAGCACACACACTGGCCAGCCCTAGTGATCGTTTTAACCTCACGATCATGAGTTTGCAACGGTACCGTACCATCCGTAGGATATGCCTTCCTACGAACACCCATCACTCCACCGAAGAGGATAATTACTGCGCAGTATAAACGTCTAACATCACTCTGTCGAAACAGATAAACATCACTCCACCGAAGCGGATAACATCACTCCGCCGAAGCGGTTAAATACTATGGCATCGTCAAATCAATAACATTGCCAAATTACGAGTCAATAGTATCGTCTAATCAACAACATTATCAAATTAATAATACCATCATCAAATCACAATATAATGATATCGTCTAATCAATATTGTCAAATCACACATCCACCTCTCTTTTCCAAAACCGACTTTTCCACTATTTATTTTTAGAAAACCAGACATGTTTAGAAAAACAGATATTTTTCACTCTCTTTTAAAACCCCCAAATCCAACGAAAAATCATTTTCACCTTCCTTTCGAAAACCATCGTAATCTCATGAAAATCCATTTTACCAATTCACCTAAAACCTGCTTGATCCACAAAATTTTTAAAAGCATCTAATGTAAATACAACTATTTTCTATGATATATTGATATAAAAATAGTTTGCCAAGAAGACAATACACTCACCTGGTTATCCGTTCCAAACAGTTTTTACTGACTATCTTCTATCGATACTCTAGTGCCTGCGAGCCTAATAGTGACATAGCCTAAATTAATATTTTATGTAAAATAACTGAATCATGCAATGCAGGCCCTAAATTCCGTAATTTTCCCCGTACCCACTTTTCATTATGAAAAATTGTTATTTGGTAAATTTCATTTCGTTAATAACTATTGTACGCATTTGTTACTTATGGACGGTGACAAAAATTATTAGAATTAACGATTCCAAATTATAATCTCATTTGCTAATAATTCAATTTAACAACAATGGTAATCGATATAGATTTTTACCTGCTCCAAATCGTCCGTTGGCCGCGAGATGAATTTTTGGATTTTTATTGGGGTCTTTGTGTAATTTTTTTTCTTTTTTTCTGTTCCGTTTTGCGTTTTGCTGACCAACCGCACACCCCTCCTTCTTACTCACCGGTCGATCACCGCACCCACACCCTCACACGATCGTCGGCCGCACAGACACGCTCACCCATACTGTCGAACACCCACACATACACTCACAGGCACACATACACACCGGCTGAGCAGAGCAGACCCCCACACACGCCGTCGTCCATACAGACAATCACAAGCGCTGACAACATTGAAGAACACACACACACAACATATCACAGACCCACAACTAAACACACAAACCCACTTCGCCGGTGACCAAACAACATCGCTGGACCTCTCTCTCTCTACATTTTCTTCCTCTGGGTTTTTCTGTTTCTGTTTCTGTTGACTCCTGATTTACCGTCAATACACACACACACATTTCACTCAACTAGCCGGCGACCACCTTACACACAACGACGACCGAAGACCGAACACCCACGCCGTCAAATGGCGATGATCACGCGCACACAACGGAACACACACCCCCACTGGCGATAGACAGACACACACACACTCACAGCCGGATCAACCACACACAACAAAACACATACGCGAAGAACACACACCGAAAAATGATGCCCAACTTACACCTGCCGGAGGAACGCCGATTATCCTCCGTTTCTCTCTCTCTCCTCTAAGTTTTCTAGATTTCTCTTCTGATTTCTGGATCATTTTATATGCAAGATTTGAGTGGGTAAAGTGGTTCCTAGCTTGCCACGTCAAGTTCTTCTTCCGATTTTTTTTTTGCATTTCTTCCTCCTACTTCCGTCTGAACTGGTATGTATATTATATACATATGAAATTCTTTTGCCCAAATTACACTAATCTCCCACTAAATTTCTTAAAATCTTCTTTTTAGTCCATTTCTTTATTTATAATTTTCTTAAATTGTAATTTCACCCCTAGCCTTTTATTTTGAATTTAACTAACAATTTTGCATCCCAAGTTTAGAATAAGTGTTTCTAAATTTACAATTTGACGCAATAACTTTTAATTTGGATAAATTTTTCTCCGTATTTTTCCCAAATGCTCTAAAATGCAACTATAATGACGTACATGCTAAATCAGGATCTTACAACAAGCCTTCCAACGGCTACTTTCAAAAGATATGCCTCTAAAAATCACTCTTACACCCCATAATAATATCTTTCAATTCTCGGGTAATCCACTTAAAAATAACTTTTAAATCTCTCAAATAAGTCCATGAAATATTTCTCAATTAACAATCACAAAGATAAGAAGTATTTAACTACTTTGTTGATCCTGAGGTTTTAATGAACAATTAAGGGTTGATGTTTTTGGTAGAACTAATGTGTTTGTTGAGTGTTTTAGTTTAAGAGTTCCATTAAAAAATCAAATCATGAAGTAATTATTCAAGATACAGAGATGGATATTAAAGATATGAGGAGTGTTGAAGATTTTGAAGAAATCAGGTGAAAACAAATCAAACATATTTTACTCTTAATGTATCCCAATTAGTATCACACACACGACACAAGTTAATGAGTCATATTTATGTGTGTTTAATTTGATAAAATTAAGGTCCTAATTGGTGTTCAATTATTTGCTCCAATGTGAAATTGAAAAATAAAAATTGACCTAAGCAAGATTAGTGTTTAAAATTGAATATTAGTTTTAATTGAGTTAACCAAGAAAAGAAATTGGTTAAATGATTAAAACGTCGAAGTTTGGAGTTGAAATAATTTGAGGAAAGAATGTTCCAGCAATGATCGATAAACCGACGGGTGACAGGTCGATCAACCGACTAGCTTAGGCTGAAAAATAGGAAGTCTCTGAATCGATCGGTCAACCGACCAGGTGAGATCGGTCAACTGATGAACCGAAGTGAAATTCTTTGTATCGATCGGTCAACCAACCGTAGGGGATCGATCAACTGATCAAGACTTAAAAATATAGGTCAACTAACCCTTAGGGGATCAATTAATCGACCGTTGCTTGAGAAATGGCTTAGATTGTAACCTATATCGATCAGTCAACTGATGGTCTGATGATCAGTTAAGTGATTGTCTGGTTAGAATTTCGAGGCTTTTAAAGATTTATTCAAATACTAGCTGTTGACTAGCCGTTTTTGGCATATCTGATTCATATATTCCTGGAATTTGAACATATTTGAGATATAATACACTTATTTAGATATCCCTATAGATATAGTAAATAAAATTGAAGTGTTTCTCAATTTGGTACAATTAATACTTCATATATATTTGATTTGAAATTGAGAAATAATTTGAGGACTTAATTAAAAGGTTTTATAACCATATCTGAGTGAATTATACCAATAATGAATGGTTATGATATATAGGGTCTATAGGTGTATTTAAATATTATATCTTAAGGAAACTAGTTATTAGAGGGCTTGTTTCAAAACAGTTTAAATAGACCTGTGAATTTTGAGAGATCATTTGTGAGATCAATTGTGTGAGAAGTTCTTGAGTTATTGCGTTGTTGAGTTGGTGTCACCGATCTGCGTTGTCTTGCTATTCTGATTCTAATTTTTTAGTGTTTTCCTGGTGAGATCTTTCTAAGCTATTATTCTTTATTGTGAAATTATATTGTTATTTTCTTATTTGATAAGATCTTAGTAAAATCGTTTTTGAACTTTAAAGAGCATAAAAAAAAATCTTTTTAAAACGATTTTGTGATTATCTGATTACGTACTTAATTTTGTCCTACCCACACATATTATAATCAGATATTGAATTCCATACTTAATTCTATCACATAGTAATTACCGGGATATTAATTTAGTTTAATTGGTATGATGTGGTAGAAGCTCTGAGTGGAAATAAACACAGTAATTTTTGTAATTAGTGAATTTGTGTGGATTGGATACAATTCGGTTGTATCTAATCAGGGTAGCTGAGTTTCAATCTTTTTCGCAAAAAAGATTGAGGTTTGATCTTTACCTAGTGGATAAAAAAGTTAGATTATTCTTTTTTCTTGAAAAGAATTAGGTGTGAATTTTTCCTTAATAGAGTTCATTTTTTAGTGAATTGTAACGGTTCATCCTTATTGGTGAAAATGATACTTAGAGTATTTGTGAGGTTTGATTCTTAACTTGGTAAAAGGATTAGGTTGTGATTCTTCCTGTAATAGAATTATGTTAGTTTTTAGTCTGCAAAAGATAAGGTTCTTTCTTAACATGTGAAAAGGGAATTGTAAAGGTTGATTTTGAGCCAGTGAAAAGAATCATTGTGAGGGTTTGGTTCCTACCTTTAAAAGAATATGAGTTTTAGTGGGTGCGAATCTCCGTAGAGCTCGGGAGACTGGATTAACTAAGAGTAACTTGGTGAACCAGGATATACCTTTGTGTTCTACATTATTTACATTTTGTTTGGTTGTGCACGTAGTTTAAACGCTTATCCACTATGCAACAAGATAATAATTGATTAAGGATAAAATTGATTATTTGATTAATTAAGTCTTTAAAGATTTAAATTTGTTTAGATTTTTATAACTACCCAATTCAACCTCTTCTTGGGTAGATCACTGAGCCAATAATTGGTGTCAGAGCTGGTTTTAGCTTGACATGGCTCATAGTCTAGCTAAACATGATCAAATGGAGAGCACTGATTCTGATATTAAATGTACTATTGTTGAGTCTCCCACATCTTCTGATAGTCATTGTTCTCCTGGTAAGAATGGTAGAATTCATGATGATGAGAATGCAGATAAGGCTATTGAGATGCTGATTGGCTTTACCTATGTTTTTGGGAAAAAGAATTTTAAACTTGGGCAAAATATTGCAACCCTTGAAAATAAGAAGTTTAGTACTGTCAAATCTCTTAAGAAAAAGAATTTGGACAAATATTTTGAAACTATTGAATTTACAAATGCTTTATCTAAAATTGGTAAGTTGTATGACAAAATCAAGTCTCTTGAAGAAGATTACGAAGTTTTGAAACTGATATTTGTGATTTTCAACAAAATGATTTTAAAAAGAAAAATCATGAAACTTTGAATGAGGCGTTGAGCATTGAGTTGGAAAATGCAAGGTGTAAGCTTGATAGAGCTCATGTGAAAATCCATTTTGTTGAAAATGAATGTCAAATTCTTAAGAATGATCTTAAATTTATGTATAAGAAGAATTTTGGTCTAGAAGTAAACATTAGCACAATGGAGCGGTTACTTGAAAAGACGCAAAAAGAGTTTCATGAAATAATGAATAAATTCAAGGATATTGAAAGGACCAAACTTGTTGAAAAACCAATAGTCGCTAAAATAGCTTCTCAATATCACCAATGATACCGTGCTCCCGTATGGAACAATGACTATCTGAAGAAATGTATTAACAATGCTAAATGTTTTATTGTTTGAAGTATGGTTTATTTTGAGAAAGTTTGTTATTTATTGCATGGTTACCCTGTTGGATCCAGAAATAACTAGATACCAAAAAGAGAAAACTTTTATGCAGATACCAATTGGAGATTCGAACAAACACGAGGATACAATGAATATTATATGCCAACAAGGGAGTCAAGATTCAATTTACCTAAGAGGAAGAATCAATATGTGCAAAGTAGAAGGATCAAAGAGCATCAAGTTCGTTACATGAAATCCAACAATCCTTATCCTCAATAAATGACGAGATATCAATACAAGAAAAGAACAGTGTATAAAGTGGTGGCAAACTAGAGTGAGAAAAAGCAGCTCAAAGCACCGAACAAAAGTAAGGAAATTATCATTGAGCCTAATAAAAAATGAGCTAATACAAGAAAAGAGGAAATTAAAGTGACAAATCAAGCAAAGGGAAAAATAGTGGATTTAAAGAACACCAAGATTGAAATCAGCAATCCACCAAAGGTACACATACCAATTTCTCTCAAGGACGATCTAGGTATGTCAAATTTTTTAAAGTTCAAATATATTAATCTTGTTAGGGAGACCGATCATTCACATTTCGAAAATTAGATATTTGTGATGTATGTGTGTAAGTGTGTGGGTGTGAAAATATTTTTAATAATATATGCACATCAAAATAAGATGTAAAAGTTGAGTTAAGTAAATCAATTAGGACTAAATTGCAAAAAGATGGAAGTACGGTCAAAATTGTCAGTCAAATGACAGTAAAGCTGTCGGTCAACCTACGGTTGCAGGCCTGCAAAAGTTGCAGGCGCTGCAGTGGTCAGTTAACCGACTGTTATGGATTTAAAACCCCCAACCCTTCTCATTTCACCCCATTTCGACTTTGAAACCCCTTCTCTCCAAAAATCTTTTCTCTCCCAAGCATTTTCATCCTAAATCTTCACGAAATCAACATAGTTTGGCTGGATCTGAAGATCTAGGGATCGGATGTACGATTTGGAAACCTATTTCTCCAAAATAAGGTTGGTTTTTCTATTTTTCTTCTAGGGTTTCGGTTTATACTTCATCTAAGCTAGATTTTTTGATTTTTCTTGGTTGGTTGTTCTTTAAATCGTGTGAAACATGCCTAGAGTCAAGATACCCACCCCAAGAGCTAAGTTTGACAAAATCTATTTTCGAAGCAAGGAGATGGAACTAAAATATAAAGCAGAGTTTGCTAATTGAAAGGTTGTATGTTGCAAACCTATAGATTTTGAAGGTCTAAAGAAGAAAAATCTTGATATTGGACTGTTTGTTAGTGTTTTGGGTTGGATTGATTTTGTGTCTTCAAGTAATAAGTAGATGGAGATTTAGGTAAGGATGTTCTATAGCAACCTTATATATAATAATAAATATATGACGTCGTTTGTCAAGGGAAAGGAAATTAGGTTTAATCGGTCATTTCTTAGTGAAATTTTGAAATTGGAAAGATGAGATGTGTTTCCTTACAATACCCCTCATTGGTTTTCAAGAAATTTTAATGGAAAATAAATTGCAGAAAAGTTTGGATTGGATGCAGATAGGGCGGGATTGCTATCACTTGAGCACCGCCTTCTTCATTTGATGATTACTTATACGATTGTGCCTAGAGAAGGAAATCATGCAACTGTGAATAATTTGACTTGTATTTGTTGAATGAGATTATCGAGGGGCGAAAACTCAACTTAGCTCATGTTATGATAGATCACATGAAATATCACTTAACAAAATCCTCTAGAGTATTACCCTCTGCTAATGCACTTCAGAGAGTGTTTGATCATTTTGGAGTGGATAGATATGGGTAATATTGTTTTGGTAGGGTATGAGTTTAAAAAGAATAGATTGGCGAAAGATAAAGGTGAAGAGAGACCGAGAGTGATGGTTGAAGAAGACGAAGACAAAGATGATGAGGAGGGGTTGAGCTCAGATCATAAAATGGATTTGCTTAGAGATAAGGTTGATGATCTCCAGGTACATGAAGACATGATTGATTACCAGATGACTGGGCTAGAGAGCGGTATGGTTGAGATGAATGTGAATATGTACAGCGGATATGGGCGGATCGTGGACACCATGGAGGCTGGATTTGGGAGAATCACAGGAAATATCGAACAAATGTTTTACTTTATGCAGAATTCTTAGTTTGTAGCCCAACAACAGTTTAGCACCCAACAACACTTTAGTGGACATACTACATTTTGTGCGCAACAATCCTTCAGAGGATCGTCTGCTGATAGGTGTAAATTACCTATGTATTTCTAATCCGAACTTGTTAGTTTTCGAGTACGTTTATAGTTATTTTTATATGTTTTTATTATTTTTGTATTAAAATAGGTGCGTGGGGTGAAAAGGTATGAAATCGGAGCGAAAACGATGTGATCGAACCAAAGCGGACGAAGTTACGGTGGATAAATGAGCAAAGAGGCAACATTGTGAAAGAAGCCCACCGCCTAGGCGTCCAGACCTCCCCCTAGGCTGTGAAGATTACTGAGAACATTTCCAAGTCCACCGCCTACTTCTTCGCTTAGGCGGTCACCAAACCTGCAAAGTCGGTACAGGTGTTGTAACTTTAAGGCTATTTTGGACTATGATGAGATCCGATTTTGGAAACACTCAAAACATAGAAGTTGTAGATATTTTTCTTATATTTCCATAGGTTTTTGAATCACCGCAATCGAAGTTTGGATGAAGAAGTTACAGTCAAAATAAAATTACAAACTTGCAGTAACTTCGCCTAGGCAAAAATCCGACAGAAAGTTAACTGACCTAACTTCACCTAGGCAAAATCCTCTGCGCAGAATAGATATTTTGGAGATATTTTTTGGCCTATTTAAGCTCTTCTCGTTTTCTCTCTTCTTTCTTCTTCAGCTCCTAAGGCCTTAGGCCATATTTTAGGGTTAGTATAAGGGATTTTTTAGGGAGAGCTCTCAACACGTGGTGGAGGATCAACGAGGAAGCGATCGATCGACGTTTCTAGCTGCAAATCTTCGGATATCGGCTAAGTCACTCGTTTCTTCTCTTTATTTTCTTCATTTTGGTAGTTGTTGAGCATGTGTAGCTTGTTTTACATTGTATAAATTGTTAGGGCCATGAGTTAAACATGGATTGTAATAGGGATTAATGTATTATTTATGAAAATGTAATTTTGGTTGAATTTGTGTTTTGTTCTTGGTTGTTCTTCGTATGGTGATTGTGTTGCTGTGTTTTTTATGATTATATGCTAGTTTAAATATATTGAGAATACGGGATTTGACACTCGGGAGAGGTAACCCCGGATTCGGAGTAGGGTTAACACGACACGACAATCTAATTACCCGGGAAAGCATTAGAAAGTGTGCAATCGATGACGTTGGGGCGAGACTCACGTGACCTAGAGTCGTTAAGACGTTGAGGGGGATTTCGGTGTTGACACGAAATCATGTATTCTCCCGTCTTACACTCGGAAGAGGTGGCGAGGGAGTTTACTAACCGAGATTGTCGGATACGTCGAACGCCATTAATGTTAACTAAAACGAAATCAAACGCATTTAAGTAAATAAAGTTAATCCCTAGGCAATCTACTCCCCTAAACAATCTCAAATTAGTATTTATAATATAATTAACTTAATTAGTATTTTAGTTTAGTATTAGTATTAAATTAAATTCCATTTTTAGCGCCTAGATAAAATTAGGTTATGACAATCGCGATACTCGATAGTAATCTCAACCAATCCTTGTGGATACGATACCCGACTGAAAGGTCCACTATATTAAAACTTGATCTGTACGCTTGCGGTGAAAGTGACAGTGCTTTATTTGCGGCCACCATCTGCAGTAGGGCCGTTAGGAACAGGGCCATCAGGGGTAGGACCGTTAATGTAATATTATCAACAAATGCCCTCGAGTTCAAATGTTCAGCCTGTTGTCCAGTATCCGTAGCAGCCGACCACTAGTCCATTGGGACCATATTATCCGTTCACCGGATAGGGTCCTCATTAGTTCATCCTCTATCATTCTCAGTTATGCTTATGTAATATTGAATTCGTCTTACTTTTAAGTACTTTAGTTTGTAATAACTTAATTTAGGATTTCTAGTACTTGACTAAGTAGTTTGTGGTTTATGATGATTTATTTAGACTTGATCGGTTTTGCTTAATATTTATTCTCTATGATGATCCACATATAGTTTGAAAAATTGATTTTTTTTTAATTGATTTTGTTCTCTTATTAGATGTTATTCTTTAAAAATAAGTTTTTATTGAAAATCAAAGAGTTGAATATTTCATTGGGTTAAAACGTTTTTGGTTCCCCTTCTCCATTTTTTGAGATGACAAAGAGGGAGAATATGTTTGATGTTTATTGAATATGTTTAACGAATTGAATTAATTGTCAAAGGGGAAACCATTATTGCGCTTAAAACGAGTTAGGATTTGTTCGCCTAAGTATTGCACTAATAAAGGGGGAGAACTTTGTTGAGATGATAATGTTATGCTTTATTGAATATTTTAATTGTTTAATTGATCATATTTTGTACTTTGTTGAAAATCTGATAAATTAATTGAATTATCTTCATGATTGTGTTTTAACGAGTTGAAAAACCCATCCTAAGATTTAGGGAGAGTGTGGTTACATTTCCATTTTGAAGAAAATATCAAAATTAATTGTCATCATCAAAAAGGGAGAGATTGTTGATCCCAAGATTTTGATGGACAATTAAGAGTTGATGTTTTTTATGGAACTAACATGTTTGTTGAGTGTTTCAATTTAAGAGTTCCATTTAAAATCAAATCATGAAGTAATTATTGAAGATACAGAAATAAATATTAAAGAAATGGGGAGTGTTGAAGATTTAGAAGAAATTAGGTGAAAACAACTCAAATCTCTTTTACTATTAATGTATCCCGATTAGGATCACACACATGACACAAATTACTGAGTTATATTTATGTGTGTTTAATTTGATGGAATTAAGGTTCTAATTAGTGTTCAATTATTTACTCCAATGTGAAATTAAAAAATAAAAATTGACCTAAGTAAAATTAGTGTTTAAAATTGAATATTAGTGTCAATTGATTTAACCAAGAAAAGAAATTGGATCAAGGATTAAAACGTCGAAGTTTGGAGTTGAAATAATTTGAGGAATGAATGTTCCAGTAACGATCGGTCAACCGACGGGTAAAAGGTCGGTCAATTGACTGGCGTAGGCTGAAAATTGGGAAGTCTCTGAATCGATCGATCTACCGACCAGGAAAGATCGGTTAACTGATGGATCGAAGTAAAACTTTTTGTATCGATCGGTCAACCGACTGTAGGGGATCAATCAACCGGCTAGGGCTTAAAAATGGCTTAGAAATGCTTCCTGAATCAATCGGTCAACCGACCTTTGGGGGATCGGTCAACCAACCGCTGTTTGAGAAATGACTTGGCTTGTAACCTGTATCGATCGGTCGACTGATGGTCTGATGATCGGTCAACCGACTGTCTGGTTAGAATTTCGAGGATTTAAGGATTTATTTAAATATTAGCCGTTAATTAGTCATTTTTTGGCATATCCGATTCAAATATTCTTGGAATTTGAATATATTTGAGATATAATACACTTATTTAGATATCCCTATAGATATGGTACATAAAATTGAAGTGTTTCTCAATTTGGTACAGTTAATACTTCCTATCTATTCGATTTGAAATTGAGAATTAATTTGAGGACTTAATTAAAAGATTTTAAAGTCATATCTGAGTGAATTATACCCGGAATGAATGGTTATGATATATGGGGTCTATAGGTGCATTTAAATTTCATATCTTGAGGAAACTAGTTATTAGAAGGTTTGTTTCAAAACAGTTTAAATAGACCTGTGAATTTCATATCATATACAACATATCAATAAAGAATTATCGAAATTCCTGAGCTTTCTTAGAGTTGTTATTCTGAGATATAATTGAGAGATCATTTGTGAGATCAATTGTGTGAGAAGTTCTTGAGTTAAAGCGCTATTGAGTTGGCGTTATCGATCTGCGCTGTCTTGCTATTCTGATTCCAATTTTTTGGTGTTTTCTTGGTGAGATCTTTCGAAGCTATTAGTCCTTATTGTGAAATTATATTATTATTTTTTTGTTTGATAAGATCTTATTAAAATCGATTTTGAACTTTAAAAAGCATAAAAAAAAAAATTAAAACGATTCTGTGATTATATGATTACATGCTTAATTTTGTGCTACCCACACATATTATAATCAGATATTGAATTCCTCACTTAATTCTATCATGTAGTAATTATCGGGACATTAATTTCGTTTAATTGGTTTGAGGCGATAGAAGCTCCGAGTGGGAAGAAATTTAGTAATTTTTATAATTGGTGAATTTATGCGGATTGGATACAATTGGATTGTATCTAATCAGGGTAGTTGGGTTTCAATTTTTTTTGGGAAAAAAATTGAGATTTGATCTTTACCTAGTAAATAAAAATGTTAAGTTATTCTTTTCCTTTGAAAAGAATTACGTGTGAATTTTTCCTTAATAGAGTTCATTTTTGAGTGAATTGTAACGGTTCATCCTTATTAGTGAAAATGATACTTGGAGTATTTGTGAGGTTTGATTCTTAGCTTGGTAAAAGGATTAAGTTGTGATTCTTCTTGTAATAGAATTAAGTTAGTCTTTAGTCTGCAAATAGATAAGGTTATTTCTTAGCCTGTGAAAAGGGAAATGTAAAGGTTGATTTTGAGTATGTGAAAAAAATCATTGTGAGAGTTTGGTTCTTACCTTTAAAGGAATCTGAGTTTTAATGGGTGCGAATCTCCGTAGAACTTGGGGGACTGAATTAGCAAAACGTAGTTTGGTGAACTAGGATATATCTTTGTGTTCTACATTGTTTACTTTTTGTTTGGGTGTGTACGTAGTTTAAACACTTATACGTTGTGTAATAAGATAATAATTGATTTAGGATAAATTTTATTATTTGATCAATTAAGTGTTTAAAGATTTAAATTAGTTAAAATTTTTAAAACTACCCAATTCACCCGCCTCTTAGGTAGATCATTGGGCCAACATACTTCAATTAAGAGAATCATGAATTATGTGGACCAAATCAATAGAGATATTAAAATATATGTACCATATCTTCAATAAGATTAGATCCCCCAAATCTCTTCATTTGAATTATAAAAAATAGTTAGTTTTTACTGGGAGACCAAGTTCCTCGAAATCTCAACTAAAACAATCGGTTAACCGATCCCTGGTATTCGATTGAGTGATTGAAACAACACCAAAACTAGGCCAAACTCTAAACGCCAGTCGGTTGACCGAAACATCTTGTTCGGTTGACTGATCACTTTAGAGCCAACCTCTGCCAAAATCTCAACCCAATCGGTTAACCGATTTCTTCCCAATCTGTTAACCGATTGCTTCAGAGCCTTTTCCTGCCAAACCCTTATATCCAATCAGTTGATCGAATTATTCTATTTAGTTGACCGATCGTTGTAGGGCCATTCCATTTTTCTCCAAAAAAGAACCTGGTTCAAACGGTTGATCGGTTTCTTCTAATCGGTTAACCGATTGTATTAGGGTGGCCATTTCCTTCACCAATTCTGCTCCAAAACACACCGTTTGATTTAGTTAACTGATTTGTTTTCTCGGTTGACTGAATTGAACCTAAAATTCAACTTTTTATACTTTAAACATTATTTTCAATTAGGTTAATTATCATTTTCAATTTCACATAAGGAGTACATATCAAATCTTTAATTAGGGTCCTAAATTCTATCATATCAATATCAAAACATACATAAAGATAACTCGTTTAATATTGTCACGTGTGATCCTAATTTGGGTTGCAAGTATAAAAGTATAGAGTTGTTTTCACCTAATTTCTTCAAGGTCTTCATTGCTCTTCATTTCTTCAATGCATCTGTCTTTGCACACTTAACTTTTTTCTTCATGATGTCTTCAACATTAATCAATTATATGAACACTTTTTCTGAAATACGCAATAAATACATTAGTTCCACCAAAATATCAACACTTAATTGTTCATCAAAACCTAGGGATCAACAATCACAAATCAACTTATTATAATTTTATGTGTTAGTTTTTCATAGAATTCTAATGCAAGATATGATCATGAATAGCACTAACTCTTTATAACTTTAGTCATGTAAACATGTAAACTCAATTAAAGATTTTGTACTCTAAATCACAAAAGCCCAACGGAGCTTATAAATATGTCTATCAAGATGTATGACAATAATTTAAGCCACTAGTATTTGTGCTTGCATGCATACTACACTATAGAAATATTCAATCCAGCCTTGCAGTGTGAACTAGATCAAATATATGATAGTACATATAGTTTCTGTTTTAGCCCATTTCATAAAGCTCATTTCGAATATGACATTCTTTGTCATCGATAGTTAATCTAGTTATAATACATTACTAGAAAGACATATGGGTACATGCTAATGTACCTTCTTCTATGAATCAATCTATCACTCTCTCACACTATTATATTAATTATTTTCGCAAGTTTAGGAAGAACATTTACAATCATTGTAATTCTATTACAGGAAGAATTAAAACTTAATCTTTTCAAAGGCTAAAGACTAACCTAATATTTTTCGTAAGCTAAAGATCACTCCTTAATCTTTTTTCAGACTAAAGATTAAACCCCAATTTTTTTTTTATAGGCTAAAGATTAAAACCTAGTTATCCTAATTAGACACTGACCCAAACATGTCTAATCCACTCAAACTCACAACTACAAAAGATTTTCAAATTTTTTTCCACAAGGAGTTTCTACCATCTCAATACAATTATACTCGATTAATATCCCAAAATACTAACTCATGGATTTTATGTGAGGCACAAATCTGATTTAAATACTTTATAGAACAAATATCAAATAATCAGATTTCTTAAATAAAAACCATTTTGAAAGATTTTCAAAAAATTAGATTTGAAAATGATTTTTCACAAACAACTTATCCAAACAATTAATCAAATAATCTAAGATACCAAAACAAATAGTTTGGAAAGATCTTACCGGAATTTTGTGAAAAACAATTACGATAACACAATAGCGAACACAAACTTGTGACAATAACTTTGAGCGCCTTTGATCAAGAACTCTTTCAATAATCTCACTTATAATTTTCAGCGTAAAAATCTCTCTTCGAATAGCTAAAAATTTGATATTCTTGATACCTTTATTTTAATCCCTCAGGTCTATATTAATAGACCTAGAATTAGAC
Source organism: Eucommia ulmoides (assembly GCA_016647705.1). Classification (NCBI taxonomy): domain Eukaryota; kingdom Viridiplantae; phylum Streptophyta; class Magnoliopsida; order Garryales; family Eucommiaceae; genus Eucommia; species Eucommia ulmoides. The sequence continues at coordinate 34,571,391 of CM028338.1, read as the reverse complement.
CAATAACGACTAGCTTTCAAAAGTCATGACATTAAATGACACTTCAAAACCCCATATATCATATACCTTCAAAATAAGTATGTTTCATTTAGAAAAACTTGTTTTGGTCCTTAAAATTTTTTCAAATCAAAATCCTTAAGAACAGAAAATATTTTATCAATTTAATTAAGAGAATAAATAAATATGTGGACCAAATAAATAGATAAGATATAATATATGATATATATGAGAAATACATGTAATTCCCTTGAAATACTCATTTGAAATCGTCAAAAGCGAGGTGAAATGATCAAAAACTGAGTCAGACAATTATTTTGACTGAGACCATTGGTTGATCGGCCCAAGGCGCCGATTGACCGACCATGTACAATGGTCAAAATTCTAACCGTTGTACTAGCTTGATCGGTTGATCGACCTACTTGGTCAATTGACTGATCAAGTTAGTGGACTTCCTTTTCCACAATTTTTGGCTACTAGAATGGTTAGTAGATCGACCCTACTTGTCGGTTGACCGAATCGATCAGTAGGTCACTCATTTTACTTCTTATACTCAATGTTTTTGTTAGTTGACCAACATCTTTCATTAGCTGACCGAATTGACTCGAAAATACACAATTTTAAGTGTTAAAATCAATTTTTAATTAGGCCCTTAACTAAAAACATTTTTATACTTTAACACATTATAAAAACCATTTGAATTTATCATTTCTAATTAAGAGACACACAAGAACTATTTATTTTAACGTGTTGTGCGTGATCCTAATTCGGGTTGCATTAAAAGTATAAAAATAATGAGTTGTTTTCACCAAATTGTTTTCAGCGTCTTCAGTATTTTCAAATATTCATTGTTTCCATTTTGACAACCAAATTGTTTTTAGCGTCTTCAGTATTTTCAAATATTCATTGTTTCCATTTTGCACCCGTTATGAATTTTTCAGTGATTCTCCTTGTCGAACAAATCTTTGTCTTATTTTAATATATTGAACTTAAATCTGAAACCACTCAATAAAAAGATTAGTTTCATAAAATGTCAAAATTTAATTATCCATCAAAACATTAGGTTCAAGAGAACCCTTGAATCACATTTAATATACATAGTTAAGAATTCACTAGTGTATAAGCTCGAATTAACGTCACAAAAGTTCTACTTTGGAAACATAACAATGAAAGTTGTGTGTTAATCTAAGTTTTCAACTCAGGAACATGAACATAATGTTATATAGCTTTCTGGGTTTATTAGTGTTATAGAAAGTTGTATAGAAACCTATATTTATAGTGAAAACACTCATTTGAACATTGAAGTAATTTTTGGTAGTATATTAGTATACTAAAGGAATAAATCAATCAATAGCATATTAAAAATCCTCAGTATTTTTAGATTTTTGTAAGCTATTGGAATTTGGAAGTTAAGAAAACAACTAAAATACATCTTTCAATTATTTTTGTTTTGTAATTCCTAAGATCACTTTTAAATAATTTTCAAATCATTTTAAGCTCAATAATCTAATAATAATTTCCAATATTTTCCCAAAATAATTTTTGACTTATTATAAGATTACCAAAATACATTTTTCTAGTTAAATTACGTTTTAAAGCATGAATTAAGGATAAATCGATTTTAACTCATTTTAATGTTGCATAAGTGAGTGTATACATACCCTAACGAGTCCAAGTAAACTAAGATTGAAAAGGTTTTTTTTCGTCTTCTGAGTAACAAAAAATTATAGCATCTTTGTTCTTGAAATCTTGACTATGAAAGACAAGTCTGTTGACCGATAAAAAACCACTAACAGAATCAGTTGACCAACAGACCAAATCGATCAACCAACATGCATGCCCAAACATTAAATATTAACTCATTACACGACATTCGATCAACCGATCATTAGGGCGACTAACCAATAGAGTCTTATATCTTGAAACAAACTAATTAAAGTAATATGTTACCAAAATAATCTCTATTGCGTAGATTTATTTATTTTTTGATATTAAGATGCAGATATTTGTTATTTATGTGAACAATAAACGGCCCAAATAAAGGTTATTATTTGGCCAAATAATAGACATTGATTTGATATTAATATGTGTATGGTTGTTATTTGTGTAAATAGTAACCGGCCCAAATGAAGGTTAATGTTTGGCCAAATAATAAACATACATGCAGAAATAAATGTATGATGGTTATCAAGTTTTCATGTAAATAATAAGTCGGTCTAAAGAAAGGCTGTTTAACAAAATTTACTGTTGACATTTGATTATTGCATTGAGAGTACCACTTAAAAGTTAGTGTTTCTATCCAAAGACTGAACATTAATGTTGTGCTAGATATCTTGTAATGGGGCCCACCAATGCAATTTTTTTGTTTATGTTGTGCATATAAATATGTGTTGATGTTTTGATCAATAATTTGACATAAACCTTTATATTATGAGTTTATTATTCGTTTTTGTTTTTTGTTTAGTTATTACGTTTACTACTACTATTACTGCCAACATAAATTTTATTTACATGCTTAATGGAACAAACTTCAAAAATTGGAAAGAGAACATTTCAATTGTTCTCAGCTGCATGGATCTTGACTTTACACTATGGAAAGAACATCCTCCACCTCTCTTTGATGAAAGTTCTCCTGAGGCTAAAAAAGAATATGAGAGGTACGAGTGTTCTAATCGCACGGGTCTTATGATAATAAAACACAGCGTTCCAAAAATATTTAGGGGTGGTATATCCGATGAGGTAAGTGCTAATATGTTCCTTGAGGAAATAGAGAAATGTTTTGTAAAGAATGAAAAAACAGAGACAAGTGTGCTCTTAGCTAAATTTGTCTTAATGAAGTACAAAGGAAAAGGGAACATAAGGGAGTACATTATGGAAATGTCTAATGTTGCTTCAAAGTTAAAGGCACTAAAGTTAGAGTTGTCTGAGGACTTGCTCGTGCATTTAGTACTCATTTCTCTTCCTGCACAATACAATCAATTTACAGTGAGTTATAATACTCAAAGGGATAAATGAACTCTTAATGAGCTCATATCTCACTATGTGCAAAAAGAAGAAAGAATTAAGCGAGAAACAAATGTTCACTTAGCCACAACCTCTGAGGGCAAGAAACGACAAAGAGATAAAGGTCAGGAAGCCGTAGTTGGAACTCAATAGTCCAAATTACAAAAGAATCAGAATTAGGAATTTACTTGTTTCTTTGGCAAGAAAGTTGGACATATGAAGAGGGAATGTTCCAAATACGCCGCATGACGTGTAAAGAAGGGTATGTTTATTACTCTTGTTTGTTCTGAAGTTAATTTAGTTTTTGTACCAAGTCACACTTGGTGGGTAGATTCTGATGCTACTACTCATATAAGTGTGTTTATGCAGGGTTACCTGTGGAGCCAACAACCAAATGATATTGAAATATTCATATACGTGGGCGATAGAAAAACAGTTGCTTTGGAGGCAATTGAGAATTTTAGGTTGTCTTTAAATACCGATAATTTTTTGGATTTGGAAGAGACATATGTAGTACTGTCATTTAGACAGAATTTCATTTCTATTTCTACTTTGGATAAATTTGTTTTTTCTTGTTCATTAGGAAATAATAAATTTAGTTTTTTTTTAGATTCAAATATTGTTGCAACTAGTTCTTTGATTGATAATCTATACTTATTGGATATTATTGTTTCTCATAATGAAACCTTGCAAACAACTACTCGTGGTAAAAAAATGCAAATTAACTAATGAGAATTCCACCATACTTTGGCACAAATGTTTAGGACATATCGCCAAATAGAAAATAAAGAGACTTGTGTCTGATGGAATTCTTCACCCCCTTGATTTAACAAATTTCAAAGTTTGTATTGAATGTCTAAAGGGAAAACAAAAAAAAAATTATATTAGGAAATTATGCCAATGAAGTTCCGATGTCTCAAAGCTAATACATATTAATATCTGCAGACTATTCCCTAAGGCATCTTGGAATGGGAAACAATATTTTATTACGTTCATAGATGACTACTCTCTCAATCATTGGACTTATTCAAGGCTTTCAAAAGCTAAAGTTGAAAATCAACTAAACAAGAAAATCATAACTGTTAAATCTGATAGTGGTGATGAATACTATGGTTGATATGACAGATCAGAAGAACAACGTTCATGACTTTTTGCTAAATTCCTAGAGGAATGCAAAATAGTCCCACAATACATCATGCCAGGCAAACCTAACATGAACGGTATTGTTGAGAAACAAAACAGAACACTTAAAGACATGGTAAGAAGTATGATAAATCATTATTCTTTGCCGAAATCACTCTGGGGAAAATAACTTAAGATTGTAGCATATATCCTGAATAGGGTACCAAGTAAAGCGATAGCTAAAACTCCTTATGAACTGTGGTTAAGGAAAAGGCCTAGCATAAGGCATTTACACATTTGGGGTTGTCCAGCTGGGGCAAGGCCTTATAGGCAAAATGAAAAGAAACTAAACTTAAGAATAGTTAGCTGCTACTTTATTGGGTACACTGAACGGTTGAGAGGATTTAAGTTTTATGATCCCTTAAATAAGATTTTTTCGAGATTGAAAATGCAAAATTTCTTAAGAATGTTGAGTTTGAAGGGGGAGATAAGATTATTAGGAATATTGTCTTTGAAAATGAATTAATTTATCTTCCAAACATTACTATTGTCAATGATCAGGTTCTTGACATTGTTTAAGATACAATTCAAGACAATAATGAAGAACTCCCTACTCAAAATCAAGATATTGTTCTTGAAGAGCAAACTCAACAACTTCAAGAGGAAATGCCACTAATGAGATCCAGTAGAGAAAAGAAAAGTACGATTTTAAGTGATTATATCGTCTTTCTCCAAGAACATGAGTTTGACATAGAGTCAATGGAAGATTGTCTAATCAACTTCCATCAAGTCAAACAAAGTCCTAACTCTCAAAAGTGGATTAATCCCATGAATGATGCGATGAATTCTATGAATGACAATGACATTTGGGATCTTGTCAAGTTACCTGAAGGTGCGAAGCCCTTTGGTTGAAAATGGATATTTAAAACCATGAAAAATTCAAATGGAAATATTAAGATATATAAGGCTCGTTTAGTCGCCAAGTATTTTACTCAAAAAGAAGGCATTAATTATAAAGAAACTTTTTCTCCAGTTTCATCGAAAGACTCTTTTAGGATTATAATAACACTTGTAGCTCATTTTGATTTAGAGTTACATCAGATGGATCTACAGTCTGTGTTTCTCGGTGGATACATTCATAAAACGATATATATGGTACAACTAGAAAATTTTGTATCAGATGATCCAAAGTCTATGGTTTGCAAGCTAAAGAAATCTCTACGGTCTCAAATAAACTTTTCATCGATGGTATCACAAATTTCATCAAATCATTATCTCATATGGTTTTCAGGTGAAGGCAGTTGATAATTGTGTATACCACAAGTTCAGTGGGAGTAAATTTATGTTTCTAGTGCTATATGTCAATAACATACTAATGGCTAGCAACGATATAGGTTTATTGCACAAAACCAAGAGATTTCTTACTAAGAATTTTAAAATGAACGATCTTGGGGATGCCTTTTTTATATTAGTAATAAATATACATCGAGATAACTCTCGAGATATCTTTGGGTTATCACAAAAGAGCTATATCGAAAAGGTTCTTGCTAGATTTGGTACGAAAGATTGTGAACTAGGAGATACTCCCGTCGCTAAATGTAACAAGTTTAGTCTCACTGCCCCAAAAATGAGATGGAAAAAAAAGAGATGCAAAAGATTCCCTATGTGTCGGCAGCAAGGAGTCTTTTGTACGCTTAAGTATGTACGCCTCCGAATTTAACGTTCATAGTTGGAATGTTAGGTAAATACTTATATAACCCTGACATGGATCATTGGAAAGTTGCCAAATGGGTTGTGAGGTATTTACAGAGAACAAAAGACTACATGCTCACTTATTGGAAGATAGATTATTTGGAGATCATTCGTATTCTAATTCCGATCTTGTGAGTTGCCAAAACACTAAGAGATCCACTTCATGCTATATCTACCTGTTGGCTGGAGGTGCTATTTTCTAGAGGAGTGCTAAGCAATCACTCATAGCTCTTTCCACCATGCCAGCAGAATTCATAGCTTGTTATGAGGCAACAAATCATGGAAGATGGTTGCAAAACTTTGTCATTGGGATGCAAGTAGTAGATGGTATTAAAAGACTGCTAAAGATATGTTGTAACAATAGATTTGCAGTGCTATCTTCTAATAACGACAGAAGCTCCACAAAGTCGAAACACATCAACATCAAGTTTCTAGTTGTTAAAGAGAGAATTCAGAGTAAGATAGTATCTATAGAACATATCAGAACAAACTCCATGATTGCAAATCCGCTCACTAAAGGTTTATCACCTAAGGTGTTTCATGAGCACACTGCTCATGAGGGTGTAGTTTTGTTTTGTTGATATGCTGATTTAGTGGGAGTTTGTGTTTGTTGAATGTTCTTTTGTTAGATACAAATATTTGATTTTCTGCAAAATAAAATAGATGACTTGAATTTTGTTTACTCTGAATGTGTTCTTTTTAATTGTGTTTTAAACATAATGATAAAAAGATTAAAGATTGATCTCACTACGGAATAAAGAAGGATCAATTGGAAATAGACATGTTTGAGATCACATTGCATGTAATTTTCTGCTGCACATCCATAATTGATTTATGTCATGGAATATATTTGGTATGGTGACCATTGATGGATCTAGTTACAAATATGAATATAACGAATGCCACTTTGATCTCATGCTGGTATAGGAGATGGACCAAATTAAAATCAATGAATGTTTTAAAAAAAAATAGCACTTTTGCATGCACTTAAGACTATGGAATATAACTATCTTCAAAAATTCATATATAACTCAAGTGGGAGATTGTTAAAAAATTAATAATTTCCTATTGTGGACTCATATGATTAATTAACAGCTATATTATGAGCTATCAATTTTATAGAGGCCCAAATAAGTGGTCTAAATAATGGGCTTAGGAAACATTTAATAGGTATGAGCTTTGTAATGCATAGTTACCCATATTAGGCAATTAGGGTTAATGGGGGCTGGGTTGACCTAATATATAAAAAACATTACAAGGGTTATGGTCCTCGAGACTAATAAGACGATTACTCATATATTTTTCCCATCTAAGAGAGAGGAACATCAAGTGATTAGTCTGTGGAAGACCTGTACCTCAATGATTCATACCCTTAGATTCAGTTACGCCTGTTTATGTATTAAAGAACTTTTGATGATTTGACATGTTGATTAAGAACTAAGAAATATATTCAGATTTAGGGATTCATTCCCAACATTATCCTCAAAATCAAACTTAAGAATCTCTTGTGGTTGAAACCAGTTCGGCTAATAATATCTCTATTTTTTATGATGACAACTCATTTGATATTTTTCTTTTATATCAATACTTGCCCTAATTTGAGATCAGATTTTTATAAAATAAAAAATAAAAATTAATCGTCTCTATATTTTTTAGCATTCCAAAATTTTCATTGACTCATCAGTAAAGAGACAAGAAGAATGTTTAAGATAAATGTTAACAACTAAACGTATCTGAGAAGAAATAATGAATCACCTTTAGTACTACCAACAACATGTAGCTCAAGTGGCAAGACACACTTGAGTTAAAGCAGTTGAGGGGACTTTAGCTATAAGGTCAGGAGTTTGAGCCTATAAAAAAGTAATTGTTGAGAGGGGCAGTCATGTACCCCGAACAAGAGAGTCTTTCACCTTCTATGGGTAGGGGACACTCATGATTAAAAAAAAAAAAAAAAATCACCTTTGGTACTGAAAGTAAGATATTTTAACTGGCTAGCATGATAATCTGATCAGGTGATCAAAATTCATAAGCTAGCAACTCTAAATAAATCCTATTTGTTAGGCAACATAGCCTAAACAAACTAATCAATCATAATTGAGAGTTAGTACAACCATCTTGAAAAATAATGTCAAAATATTAATCAGACTAAAATATTCAAATCAAATCAAACGAACGCAATATCTGAAGCATATCAATCCAAGTCAAATAGAAAAAACCAAAATAATATGAAAACAAAACGAAAACAACATCAAATGCTACTTCTTCTTCACTTTTGTCATCCTAGAAAACCTTTTGTCGACTGTTGAGCTTTGACATCGATGGGTTCTGTTCGATTTAACGTTTCTTTCAATATATTTTTGTATATAGTTTTGTTTGTAGTGAATTAAGTTTGTGCTATGAAAGAGTTCAAAACGTTCATGTTAGATGATAGTAGTATTTGAGAATAGCAGATGTGAATTAGTGAATGTTCACTAAGTTAGAATAGTAATGGTATTCGCTTTGCAAAAAATAGTAAACAATTTAGTAATACTTAAATTTATAAACTTAACGTATTAGTGAATGTTTATTGTGGCAAAATATTAATGATATTTGAATCTCAAAATCGTGGGCAATCAACAAATTAGTGAATGTTCATAATGATATAGAATCGGTCTAATTTTGAAAGATTTTTTTCCTTCATTTAGACCTTCCAACTTCATTTGTTTTGGCCATGATTTGATGTTCCCTTTGGAAAGTAGGGTGGGTGGCAATTACATGTATGGAATAAAGGAGAAAAGAGCAATGTATTTGGTAAAGTTCTAAAATTGACTATTATGGAAAAATGAGTTTTCTATATAATAAGAAAATGAACATTACAATAAAATCACCTAATTTTGTGTAGTGAATGTTCACTTTTAAAAACAAATAAAAAATCAATATAGAAATCGAAATAAAGAATGTGAAATATAGATTAAGATGATATAATTTTCATGAAATTAATTCATAATGAATATTTACAAATGTATTTTTCTGCAAGTGTTTATTTTTATAATCTATGAATTATTAAGGAAGTGACCATAATTGATTTTTGCAAAGAATGACATCAATTGTAAATTAAATGTATAGTCAGGTGAAATGGTTTAAAAAAAATTAGGGACCATTATATGAACATTCTTTGTGGACTAAATACCAATATTAACTACCTTATGAACATATATATAATTTAATTATATTAAGGAATGTTTTACCTTAAATCCATATGTAAGACTTAATTAGGATGGGTCTCGCAAGTTTTAGTCAAATTGAAAAAAATAATAATTTTTTTTTTTTTTTTTATTTCAATAGAACTTCACTAGTATAATTGAGGTGTCTTATTTATAAGTGAGTATATGTATTTGTTAAAGTACTAGGTGTTTGAATTTTTGAGATTTTTATTGATTAATTTCTCATGCATATAATGGGGTTTTGGTTGATTAATTAATATTAGTGGAGTAAAACTTAAGTATTTATGGGCTTTTGGGTTCAAAATAACTTACCCGTATATTAATTGGTTGAGTTGGGACGGCGATTCTTAAAAATAAAAAGTTAGATCCTAATCCGATCTTAAAAATGACATGGTCTAAAGTTTAAGATCCTAATCTAAACTCATGAACCTAAACTTTAAGCCTAACCCCAACAAAATATAATGTACCATGCAGGTGGGAAGAGCCTCTAGACCCAGTGGACAAAAATTGAATTGAATCTCATTGTACTACTACTTGTTATAGACTTTCTTATCCATTTCACAAATAAAAAATGAATTTAGAGGGAAAAAAGGGTCCCACTTATCCTACCACCTTCCACAAACTCAAATCCCAACTTCTTCAGCTTAGAACAAACCATATAAACCCATTTTTAACCACCAAACAAAAACTCCTTTAAAATGGCCACTACTTCCCTACCATCCAAATCCATTTCTTCCCCATTTTTCCCCCAAAATCCACCTTCAATTCCTTCCTCCAATTTCTCCCATCTCTTCTTCTCCACCAACCCATCTGATCATACCCATTTTTCCACCAAAAAATGGACCATTTCTCGCCCCAATGCCAAAAAGAAGAACCCCTGGCTCGATCCCTTCGACGACGGCGAGGACCCGAATATGGAATACGGGTCTCTCTTCACCGAAGGCAAGCAGGAGGAAGATCCAAGGCCGCCGGACAACCCCGACAACCCATATGGGTTCCTGAAATTTCCGATGGGTTTCAGCGTTGAAATCGCGTCGCTGGGGCTGAAGATCAGGGGAGACGTGCGGCGGTGCTGCTGCGTCATCTCCGGCGGCGTGTACGAGAATCTGCTGTTTTTTCCGGTGATTCAGTTGATTAAGGACCGGTACCCCGGGGTTCAGGTGGACGTGATTTCGTCGGCGAGAGGGAAGCAGACGTATGAGCTGAATAAAAATGTGAGGTGGGCGAATGTCTATGACCCGGATGAGGATTTTCCTGACCCGGCTGAGTACACCGACATTCTTGGAGTTATTAAGGTTTCTGCGTTTTCTCATCACTATTTCTTTCATTTGCTGATCTTACTTTCGAGGTTTCTTGATAGGGATTTAAATTAGCTGAAAATTGCACTTTTAACCCTTAAAGTTTAGAGTGGATGCTGAAGTGATCCCTATAGTTTGAAAAGTACTATTTTTACTTTTGTTTTTTTTTAATAAATATTTATTTAAATGCAAAATAAACGCTAAGTACTTTTGAAAGCAGTTATCAAACGATACCTCAGTTAAAAATTGAAAAATAAGCTCCATGAGATTAGGGAGAGCATATTTGGATAACCACAATTCGTTCTATATATTCTCTCTCCATTCATATTATTTAGTTTATTAATGAGTTAATTGATCAATGCTCCTATTTCAGCAGTGTAATCCATGATTGAACCCAATTGTAATTGTAAGTACTAATGTATTTTAGAATGCATTTTTTAGAAACATATATATTTTTTTTTGGGAAGAAGTTGAACTCTAAATTTTTCACAAAAAATGTGATTTACAAGTTACAAATCTTGAGATAAAAACATATATAATCTAATCTGTTAAATGTAACAAAAATTACATTTAGTTACATTTATTTATTGTAACAAAAGTTACTGAAATGTAACTAAAAAAATACTAGACAAGTAAGTAAAAAGAAATACATGAATGTAACTTGAAAAAAATACACAAATTAAAGCGTAACAAAAAAGTAGTTGAATTTAACCAAAAAAAAAAACTGGCAACTGACTATGCAACCCTAATTGGATCATTAGGCTTTCCATGTAGTTTAATAGATGGGATTGAATTAAAATGCTCATTTGGTTCCTAATTTAGTGGAAGTTATAGGAGATCCCTCCCACTATCCCTTTATCAAATGTATATAACTAGTAAGTGCTCGTGGTAAAGGCACATTTAATATTGTTTTATAAAATAATTTTACATAATTTAATTTTTTAACTAATTATTTACCTTAAATAATAATTTTATATTATAAATTAGAATAGTGTGGGCTCCACAAAAATTATTATGATAAATAGAATGATTAAGATTTAATCCATATCTTCACTAATACATCTCAGTCGTCCTATTGACAAAAATTATTATGTGGAGCCATATCATCCTGATTTGTAATTTCAATTAAAAAAATTTGCTAGAACAGAGAATGTTATCGGAGCAAAGTAGTTTATGATTCCCTATTTGATCATTCTATTCTTTTTTATGATAGAAGCTTTGCCATCTCCCACAAGATCTCTTCTCGAAATCAAATTCCTACTTCAAATGCTCCACCCAAACACCCCCTTAAGTTTTCAAACCAAATCAAATCTATCCTAACGCAATTGTCCGTGCTCGTCTTTGCAGAATAGGTACTACGACATGATATTGTCTACCAAATTGGCGGGGATTGGGCATGCCACGTTCTTGTTTATGTCAACCGCCCGAGACAGAGTTAGCTATATATACCCTAACGTGAATGCCGCCGGAGCCGGTCTCTTTCTATCGGAAACTTTTACTCCGAATTCTATGAATCTCTCTGATGGTGGATATAATATGTGAGTTGGCACTTACAACTAATTATTCTCTTCTTTTCGATTACCATTAATCTATGTCCAGCTCGTTTGTTGAGTGTTTCTATTTCCAGATTTCTAGTCTTGGAATTATAATATGATTTTTGGGAGCAAAATGAAATTGTTTCTAAACTTCTGTTTCTGTTCCACGTTTTCTAGGAACTGGAACACTAAACAAAATTGCTTTTGTTTTCAGAAAAATTGGAACAGAAACATGTCTGTTTGTTCCTATATTTTTGTAGAAACAAATTTCTGTGAACAGAGTTGCAACAGATTGTTCTTTTTTATTTACATTAACTTAACACTCCCGTTTCTTACTTAGTTCTGCTCCCTTAATTTTAGAATAAAGTTTTGGGAACAGAACGAATTTGTTTCTAAATTTGTGTTTCAGTTCCAAGCTTTCTAGGAGCTGAAGCACTAAACAAACCTCACCCAAGGATTCTCTTTTTCTTTTTAAGAATATTTTGGAACAGAAACAAAAATCTGTTTGGTCCTACATTTGTAGAACAAGTTTCTGGGAACATAATAGAAACAATTTTTCTCTCTCATATTTCTATGTTTCTTAAAAGTTTTGTAGAAACTGAAACGAATGCACAAGAAATAAAATAAAAGAAACACTAAACAAAAGCCACTCTAAACTCTTAAGCACTAGATGCTCATTTTCTCCCAAAATTGTTTAGAGTTTTCTGTTCTGTTCATGTTTCTAGAAAATTTGGAACAGAAAAGGAATTTTATTTTGTACGCAGATTTATAGAACAAACTTGTGGGAACAAAAATTCAATACATTTCCTTTTCTTCTCATTAATTTTTCACTATTATTTCAATGTTGTTTGGGAACCAGAAAGAAAACCCCAGAAACACCGGAGACAACTAAGAGTAGAAACAAAAATATGGGAACAAAAACAAATCTATTTTCGTTGCACTCCGAGAATTTTACAACAAATTTCATGGAGCAGAACATAGTCATTCTCCGATTTTTTGGGAACAGAAACAAAAATGTGGGAATAGAAACACCAGCCATTGTATATTTGTATCTCAATCTGCAGGCTTTTGCCTTTTGGTGAATAAAATAGGTACCATCAAATGGTGGATTGGTTGGGGAGGCCCGCAAACAATGTACCGAGGCATTACGCGGGCCCGCTTCAAGTGTCAGTCTCCAGGAAACTGAAGGCGTTCGTGGAATCTAAGTATAAGAATGCCGGTGCACAGAAAGGAAGATACGTCGTGATCCATGGGATCAAATCTGATTCTAAAGCTTCTATGCAATCTAGAGGCGATACCGATAGCTTGCTGCCTATTGAAGTATGGGCTAAGATTGTTGATACTATAAGGTATGTATGTGGCCATTGTGCTTGGAACGAGCCCGTGCCCGGCCTGGCCGAATTCGTCTTCCTCGCTTTTTTATTTTCAGAATTTTTAAAATCAGCAATTTATTTTTTGGTGATTGCATCAAGATGACATTAATTATGATATCAACTACATCTTTCACATTTATTTGATATTAACTAGACAAATTCGATTTAGTTGATATTAACTGAAAGACTATAAACTTATTTGAAATGTTAAAAAAAAAAAGGATAAAAAAATTTAAGTGAGTTATATCATGGACAATCATTTCATGGTATTTTGATTTTGAAAAGTGATTGTAAGATTTTTTAAAGAAATTTTGTTAAGAAAACTTTACCACTCTTTTCTCAAAATCAAATTTCTTATCCAAACGCACCATAATAGCATGAAGCTTGTATTTTTTTATTTTTTGGTTGATATTGTTCTTTTATCTTTGACTGTGAACAGAGGGGTAAAACCAGTATTTGTCATCCCACATGAGAAAGAAAGGATAGAAGTTGAAGATTTTGTTGGAGAAGACGCCAGAATTGTCTTCATCACAACCCCCGGACAGGTAAACCTTTTTCCATCCAAAATTCAATAATGGATGGTTTTAAGTCTTCAAACGGTACGCCAAATAAGTCTTTACTATCTATATATTTCAGCTTGCTGCGCTGATTAATGACTCTGTTGGGGTAATAGCCACAAATACGGCTGCTATTCAACTCGCAATTGCCCGCAAAAAGCCATGGTAAAGTTAAACCTCTTCAGAATATTTTAGCAAAGAGCGTGGTAAGTATAATGATGATGGTGATGGATGTTTGCAGTGTGGCATTGTTTTGTTCTGAAGAGAAAGGAAGACTTTTTGTGCCAAATGCTGAAGAAAAGAAATGTGCTGTCGTTTCATCCAAAACTGGCAAATTAGTAGACATTGATGTTCAAGCTGTTCAAACTGCTATCCAGATTTTCACTGTGGCCCAGGCCTTTGCCTAAACCCCCCCCCCCCCATTGTATAGTGATTTAGTACAACCTGCATTGAATTTACATACACTTCAAGGGATTTCAATAATGAAATCCTCCTTCCTCATTTGTTTGGTTGAGCATGAAAAAAAACGTGTGTGCACGCGCCCCCCGCGCGCGCGCGCACACATATATAGAGAGAGAACTTGTTACCTCTCACATAATGGCAATTTTTGGAAGGAGTTTCGGGATGAGAGACCCTCTTAAAATTTTAGAAAATGAAAAGTGTCTCTAACAAGAGAATGGGATGGATATTAAAAAAATGAAAGTGAAAAGAATCAACATTAATTTTTTTTTTTTTTTTAAGGAATTCAAGAATCACTCCCAACATTTTGGGATGGATTGGGAACAGAAAGGTATGTACCAAACGCATTTCTGTACACCAATCCCAAAATTATTGTGGAGGGAACATAAATATTAACCAAACGACCCTGAGGTGACGTTTGTTTAGGGTTTTTATTCCTTTTTTTTAGTTTTTGTTCCCAAAAAATATGGAACGAAAACAAAAATCTTTGGAAAAAAATGGATTTCTATATTCAATCCGCATGTACTTGTTCTAAAAATTTGAGATCAGAATAATTTCATATTTTTTCTTGTTTTTATATTCCAGAATATAAGCAAAAAACATGACAAGAAGACTAAACAAACGCCACTTTAATGCTTCTACTTTTATTTCCTTTTTTTTCTCGTTCGAGCAAAAACAAAAATCTGGTAATAGAACAAAAAAACAAAAAAACAAAAAAAAATTCACATCCAAATTAAAAAAGAATCTCATGTTTCCAGGAGATAAAAATGAAGAAATATAAACAAAAACACTAAACAAACGTGAAACGTCAACTAAGGAAATTGACGTGAAAATACGAAACAAACACCACCTAAACAACATAAACGAAAAACACTTGATTGAATACTACGAGACACAAAGAAACCAAAGATAAAGATGCAACAAAACACAATTTTTTTGCTAGAAACAAAGACGAAAAAACAAAAACACTAAATAAAAGACACTGAAATATGCATTTAAACAAACACCGCCATAATCACTATCTTCAATTTATTCAAAAAAAAAAAAAAGCATTTAACCAAAAATGCTATCTTATTCCTTACAAAACTTCAATTGGAATAATTTTAAGAGAGAGAGAGAGGGAGAGAGTCAAGATATGGGCTTGGCACGAGTGGTGAGGTCTTCTTGAGACTCAAGACGTATCATGAATAAATAACCAAGAATCCAGAGGAGAATGTAGAGGAAAGGAACCCAAGATAGGCAAGCAAGAAGACTCATAATACTACCAACATACTGAGGATCCTTAATTACTCCAAACGGAAATTCTTTTACCCATGGAATGCTCTTCCCAAATCGGACTCCATAGTATGTTCCTGATTCACCAATCAATTGATATACCCTGTTTTTTTTTTTTTGTTTTTTTTTTTCTGTCAGTACAAGAACCCAAATGGAGAAGACAAAATGCAAATCATATTGTTTTTGCCTTTCTTTAGTGTTTCTGTTTCCGTTCTCAGAAAATTAGAACAAAAACAAAAAATATGGGTACATTTTGTTCTATTCCCAGAATTTAGTTCCAAAAATATAGAAGTAGAACAGATTGATTTTTTTATTCCCATTTTTCTGTTTATGTTCATACTTTTAGGTAAACAAAAACAAAACCAAAAAAAAAAAAAATTGAGAACAAAAACGCTAAACAAACAGGACATTGCGTTCCCAGATTTTTTTAAAAAAAATTGAGAATGGAGCAATATCTGTTTTCTGTTCCATTTTTTTAAGAACAGCAAAAAGAAGGGTTAATTGCTTTTGCCCCTCTGTACTTCGATTTTGTTTCATTTTAAAAACCTATGCTTCACCCCCTTCTACTATTAACCAAAGGGAGAAGCATAAAACAACTTAATTTTCCTCTATTTTTCAAATCAAATTTATGTTTTTAAAGCTAAGGGAGAAACTAACACTTCAGTCTCTTTTGCTCTTGTATCTCTCTCTACTTCAATTTTTTTTTTTTAAAAAGAGAAAAATAAAAATAAAATTAAAATTAAACTTAAAATAAAAGATAATTCTATTTTATTTTTTATGTAAAATCTGATGGAGAATTTAATTTCACCCATTTTTTAGCACATCCCTTTAAAGTTAACCCAGGAAATAATTGTGTTACTAGACAAATGGCCTATTAATTGCACTTTCTTTCCATGTTTCCGATGTTACCTGAAGCCAACATTCAAATAACAGGGCCCCATTTGTTTAGTGTTTAAAGTTTAAACAGAAATATCAAAACAAATAAATGTTTCCATTCTACTCCAAAAATTTAGAATAAAATTTTTGGGAATGGAACATAATTGTTCCCAGATTTCGATTTCTATTTCCAAAAAACTTGATATAAACACGAAAATTTGAGAACAAAAACGCTAAACCAACACGACCTTAGACCTAGATGGTTATTTGCTTCAATCAATTCTCTCCTAAATTTTCTTGGGTAAATGATGACATTGAAAGTCTAGCGAGACTGAAATTAACAATAAGCTTAAGAGGCCAAAATGGATAACAAAACAAAGCAATCCACTCAATATAACAGTAAAATCAATAAAGACACCTGAAAAAAACATCATTCTACTCGAAAATGGAAACATGAGAATAATTAATTACTCTCTCCATTTCTAAAAAAGTGTTCTGGTTGACTTTGCCTAAAGTTTTAAGTAATGGTTGAATATATGTTACTTTAATATACTGCTCCGTTGCAAAAATTAAAAATACTTAAATTAGCGAGCTAACTCTTTCAGTTCTAATTTAGATGCCATTTTTACATGTAATTGGAATAAAATATAGCTTAGACATCTACCTAAAAAAAAAATTGTATGTTTCTTTGTTTAAACAAACACTACGTAAAATTTGATTAAATCATAGGGCAACAACAACAACTAAGTATTTGTCCCACTTAAGTAGGACCGGCTACATAAATCCGTTTACGCCATAGTGATCAATCAATGATCATCACCTCAGTCCAAGTTTAATGCCATCAAATAAATACTAATAGTCACGTCTCAAGTCTTCCTAGGCCTATCACTCCCTCTAGCTCCCTGGACAAGAACTAGATCGCATTTTCTCACTAGTACTTCTATGGGTCTTCCATGTACATATCCAAACCATCGTAGACAATTTTATCTCATTCTCTCTTCAATGGGTGCTATTCATTAATAGTTTCATTCTTAATTGTATCCATTCTCGTCTTCCCACTCATCCACTGTAGCATCTTCATTTCTACCACACCAATTTTGTGGACATGCTTCGTGTTTACCGTCCAACATTCTGAACTATACAAAATCATTGGTCTTATCGCACTTTTGTAGAATTTTCCTTTGAACTTCAACGGTATCCTGGAATCACATATCACCCAAACTGCACTTCTTCACTTTACCCATTCTGTCTTGACTATATAAATAATATCCTCCTCAATTTCACCACTGTCTTGAATCATTAAACCTATATATCTAAAATGATCAACCTTTACAACCGCTTGATCTCCAATTTTGATCGTACCAACATTTATCTGAGCTTACTAAAATTGCAATGCATGTATTCCGTCTTGCTTCTTCTAACCTTAAAACCTTTAGACTTTAAGCCTTCTCAACATCTTTTTAACTTAGTACTAAGATTTATTATATTTTAACCAATTATCTGCAAACAACATACTCTAAGGTACCACATCTTGAATATATTTTGTGAGCTCATCTATCACTATAACAAAGAGGTAAGCACTTAAAAATGATCATTGATATAAACCTATATTAATAGGAAATGCACAAATATCGCCTCCTCCTATTTGAACACTAGTGACTATACCTTCATACACATCTTTAATTACCTCAATATACACATGGGATTCTTGTTTCATTTCTAACACCCACCACAAAATTTCTTTGATACTCAATCGTAAGCCTATTCTAGATCCATAAATACCATATGTAAATCTTTCTTCTTTTCTCTATATTTCTTCATCAATTTTTTGAGTAAGTAAATCCAAATTGGTTCTCTTCTATGTTCGTTTTGTGTCTTATGATTAAATCAAAGGTAAATCAAAAAAATATACAAATCGATTTGTAAAAGATAAGATAATTCATAAAAGATGCTAATTTAGACAACCAAACCGGCCCTAAATTGGCTACCTAAGCAATGCAGTTCTACTTTAAATGCTCTTGTTTTCTTGTGTAATTGCAGCAAGACAACTAAAATTTAATGAAATTGAAATGCATGTTTCTTTTCGCAAATAAAATATATGTTAATTAAATTAAATTGTATATTAATGGAGGGATATATACAAACCGATTCATCAAAACTTTGATTATTCCTAAAATAGAGTAAATTGCAAGTTTCGAATTCCCCAAGGGCATTAGGAACAAGGCTCTTTGTTGAAATATTTACTTAAGACTCGTGTTGACCAATTCTTCTTTTCTTATCTTTTAGGATTCTTTTACCTAATTTAATCTCTTCTTTAGGCTAAACAGTGTATAAATCATATTTAGAAATATAATAAAATAAAAAGAACAACTTTCTTTCTATATACCTTTTTGGCATCTAGAGCGAAAACCTTAATAAAAATAGATAAATAAACTCATCACTGTTGTTCTGTTCACCATTATCAACCCACCGTCATCCACAAGCATCAAACCACCGCCATCATCACCAGCCCGTCACAACCAACAACCATCATTGATGTCGTGCTTCTCTCCACCGCCACAAACCATCAACAACTCACTGTTGGGTAATCACCAATTAACCAACTACTTAATTTATTTTTCATCTTTATGTGATTAAAATAGGATTACTGATTTCAATACCTACAAATATTAACCAAAACAAAGCAAGTAATAGAGAAAGCGGGAGGTACAATTTTTACATGGAAAAAAACCCCAAGGCGAGGAAAAAAAAACAGAATTGAAGTCCGATATCAACTTCTACTATCACAAAATAATGGGGATTACAATTGTTCACACCTTCAAATGAAAAGCTTTTGGATCACCACATAAACATCACCGAAAACAGTGGATTCAATAAGAAATGATAAATACGGGTTTAGAAATGAATACCGAATCACTAATTAGAAGACGGTTACCGAAGATCAAGATCAATGGAAACAAAGTACTTGATGTCGAGAACAGACTCCTAAAATTTCAGCCAAATCAGAATCCGAATTGTCGTCCGATTGTCAAGTCGAATAACTGTTCTCTTTCTTCTTCCTTCTCTCTCTATACTGCCGTGTGTGTTTCTGCTACTAAATCAATTCACCAAAAACTGATGCCTTCTTACCTATAATAGCTCCTCCACAAGTATTGTTAAATAAGCCCTAGTGGGACTTTGTATTTTCATTTTCTTCTTTCATTTAATTAGGCCCAAATGTTTTTTTTCTTTCTTAATTTAAGCCCAATTGTTTTTGGTAAATTGATTCAGTAGCAAAAAACACAAATGACAGTAGAGAGAGAGAGAAGGAAGAGGAGAGAGAACTACGATTTGGCTTGACGATCAGACAATGATTCAGATTCCGATTGTGCTTAAATTTTAGTGGTTTGTTCTTGCATAAGTACTTCGTTTCTATTAGTTTTGATCTTCGGTAACCCACTTTTAATTGGTGATTCGATATTTCTCTCTAAACCCGTATTTATCATTTTTTGTTGAATCCATAATTTTTGGTGATATTTATGTGGTGATTCAAAAGTTTTTCTCTTGAAGGTGTGAACAATTGTAATCCCATTATTTCGTGATAGTGGAAGTTGATATCGGACTTCGGTCCCGTGATTTTTTCCCCACTTTAGGGTTTTCCATGTAAAACTCGTGTCTTACGCTTTCTTTATTACTACTTTTGTCTTGATTAATATTTGTGGGTGTTGAAATCGATAATCCTATGAGCTAGCTTTTGAGGTTAAGAGAGACCCAAGACCACCCTACACAGGTATCGAGGCCTATGTTACAACAACTATGGTCCAATAGCCACAAAGGGAAAGACTGGTTAATGGTTAGCAGGCCAAAGGCTCGATTGGGGTGGGGGAGATTGTTGAGTTTATTCCACATTGGATGTGGAAGAGGTTGGTAGTCAGGTGTGAGAGAAAGTCTCACCTCATGAGCTAGTAGACCAAAGGCCCGATGTGTGAGGAGGAGATTGGTAGCTTTCGGTCTCAGATCCACGTATCAGATCCATCATCAACCCACCTTTGTTTATCTCAATAGCCACAAAGGGAGAGACTGGTTAAAGGGTTAGCATATCAAATGCCCAATGTATGAGGAGATTGTTAGCTTTTGGTCTCAGATCCACATCTCAAATCCATCATCAACCCACATTTGTTCATCATTGTTATCACAAGCGGCAGTACTCTTCACCCATCTACTGTCGTCATGCTCTTTCCTACCGTCGTCATGCTCTTTCTCGTGCCCTGGTTCGTTGTCTGGTCCAAATCCAATTCATCAAGAGAGGCTTTGAGGAGTAATCAACCTTTTTTTTAATATATTTTTACCCCTGCATGTAGTCCCTCAACTCTTTTATTGCATTGTTCAACTGGTACTAGAAAAATAATCGTTTTTCTTTTCGTTATCCAGGTAACCACGTGTTTAGTTACCTTCTTTGTGTTGCTCTACTCCTCAAGTAGTTTTTTCTCCCCATCAAGTTTGTATTTCTTGTCCAAATCTCACCCGAGAACCTAGTGCACCAGCTCAACGTGTTACAAGTACGTTATTAAATGGGACAAATTTTTCATGCTTGGTCTCGTTTTTTTGGCTCTATCTTGGTGGGAAACGCTAGATTAAATAGAGCTGGCACCGCCAAACCTAAATTCGACCACTAGCCTACGGACAATTCTGTTATCCAGGGTTGGATGTTCAACTTCATGCTCATGAAACGGTTTATGGATGATGGACTACTCTAATAAACATGTATGTGCATGCTCGTAATGATTCCCGGATCTTTGAACTCTATCATGAGTTCTCGCATGCCTTACAAGCATCCCTGAGACTGTTTGTAGCTGATTATTTCAGGTATCTTCAGACAAAATGGGAGGAGTTGGCACAGTGCAACCCTCTGAGAGAGTTCCCAAATAATGCTGATATTGAAACTAAGCCCTTGGATCGTCATCGGACTCTTCACTTCTTGATGGTTTTAAACCCTGAGTTTGAAAATCTTTGAACTCATATTTCAAATACATCATTGATGCCCAATTTACACTATGCATTTGCAACTGTGGATGGGGATGCACGACGTTGTCTCCTCTAGCTACTTAAGCTCTCCTATACAATTCCCAAGCAGATGGCCTTTGTTGTTTCATCCGGCTCTCCCTCAATGGTTTCACACCTGGTTTGTCAACATTAGTGCAGGACAGGTCATCTCATTGACTGTTGCTTTGAGCTCTATCTCGAGTTAGAGCAACATTACTCTCAGTACCGAAAGGGTGGGCATGGTAAAAGTGTTTCTTGCACCAGTGTTGTAGTTAACGTAACTCTTACTTCATCAGAATCTACTTCAACTCTTCCTAATTTTAGCCAACTCCAGGCTCATATTGCCTATCTCCAGCAACACTTGGGTCTGGCACCTTCTTTTGGGCCCACAACTGCGCTTATCATAGGTACTCCTGTCACACTTCATGATAAGTCTTACCCACCAACCTAGATTCTGGATTCTGGGCTACTAAACAAATTACGGGTGAGCTATCTCCATCTATCTCCCATGTCACTTTTGTTAATCAAACTATTTCTATTGCCGATGGGACCTCTATTCCCATCCATAATCGGGGAGATTCTTGTTTGTTTTCTGATATCACTCTCCATTTTTACCACTATATTCCTAAATTTGCCAACAATCTGTTATCCGTTAGTCATCTTGCGAAGAATCTTCATTCAGCCGTTGCTTTTGTACATAGCCGTTGTTTCTTCCAGGAGTTGACATAGAAGAAGATTTTTGGCAGGGGATATTAGCACGTTGGCATCTACTATTTTGTGATCCACCTCCTAATGTACTGACATCGAGTATGCAAGCTTCAACTTTACCCATTTCTAATTCATCTTTGACATCTTTTAAAAACTTAGATCTGTGGCAGACCCGTTTAGGACATGCAAGCTTTCAGTATTTATGTTGGTGGTTCCCATATCTTCATAAAGCTTGCAAAGACTTTAAGTTTAATCGTGTGATTTGTGACCTCTTATATTCCTTGTCCTCATAGAGCACTTAGTGTCTTTTACCTTATTCACTCTGATGTATGAGACACTTCTCCAGTCATAGTCATTTCCCAACACTGTTATTATGTCACATTCATTGATGATTACAGTCACTCTACTTGAGTATATTGATTTTTCGATGTGTAGCTGGCTTTGAAAATTTCACGATTTTGATTTTTACATGATTTTTTTCTGTTACCCCTTTAAATGATGATTTATTACAATGATACACAAATCGGGGGTTTCGTGAGTGTTAGTTTTTTCAAAATTTTACGAGTTCGACTGCTTCAAAAAATTAGCGAAATTGAGATTTTTCGGTGTGCAGCTAACTGGTTTTGAAAATTTCACAATTTTGAGTTTCGGATGAATTTCTTTTGTTACCCCTTCAACTGATGATTTAGCATAATGATACAAAAATCAAGGAGTTTCGTAAGTGTTAGCCTTTACAAATTTCACAAGTTTGACTGTTTCAAAAAATTAGCGAAATTGTGATTTTCCAGTGTGAAAATTTCACGATTTGGGGTTTTGGATGAATTTCTTCTCGATTTTTGTACCATTATGATAAATCATCATTTGAAGGAGTAACAAAAGAAATTCATCTAAAAATCAAAATCGTAAAATTTGCAAAGAGTTGAACACACCGAAAAATCTCAATTTCGATAATTTTTTGAAACTGTCAAACTCGTAAAATTTTGAAAGGCTAACACTTTCCAGATCCCTCTATTTTTGTAGCATTACGATAATTCATCATTTGAAGGGATAACAGAAGAAATTCAGCTAAAACTTAAAATCGTGAAATTTTCAAAGCCAGGCACACCGAAAAATCCGAATTTTGCTAATTTTTTGAAACAGTCAAAACTCGTTTTCACCCAATTTACTCATTTTCTTCAAATGATAAAAACCCAATATAAAAATGTAGTTTGTAACATTGTGTCTGATAATGGTAGGGAATACGTATCTAATGAGTTTCGGGCCAAACTTAATAAATAGGGGATTCTTCAATAGCTTACCTGCCCTTACACCCATGAACCGAATGGTGTAGTGGAACGCAAGAATAGTCATATTATCTCTGTTGTTCGATGTCTCTTATGTGGTATGCAGGTCCCTAAATCTTTCTGGCACATGGCTATTCTTATAGCAACTCATCTTACAAACCGTACTCCCAGTTAGGGGGTGTAAATCTCAGTTAGATCGGGGTTGAAGGATTTCGGTCTGCCGACCCGACGAAAAATTCCAGCAGCTCCGCCAACCGAAACCAACTGTGTGGCCTAATTATCTTGATCTAATTTCAGGGTTGGTCGGGGTCAGTCGGATAGGTTAGTTGTCGAGTAACAAGAACAAAAAATACAAAGATTTATAGATCTGGAAAAAAAAAATTAGATCTGAGAGTCTTAGCACATACACCCCATTGACCATTGAAGGCAACGAACAACAACGATGGATTGAGAAATAATCAAGAAACATATTAAAGAATTAAAAAAAAAACTTACAATAGTCATTGACGGCAAAGAATAGCAGTATCGCAAGAATATCATCGACGGCGAGAAATATATTCCAGATCGCAGGAACCATCGCAGGAACAACAACGACGGCAGTAAGGATTGAGGAATCAACAGCAACGATGACGGCTATAAGGGACAACACGACGACGACAACAACGGTTGTGAGGACCAATGGCGGATACAACGACGGCGGCTCAGTGGGTCCATGGTTTCTCAATACAACACAATTGAAAAGCAGAAAACAATATAGGGTTATTTTAGACTACGCTATTCAAATTGCTTACTTGCGCATTTGCTCACAATAGGGATTCTAACCCCCAAGCTACTTGCCAAGTAGTAGATTAGATCGTGAGTTGTTCCGACCTATGTGAACATGTCTCCTGAGTGAGAGAGAGAAGATGAAGAGGAAAAGCAGCACTAGGGTTGGAATTTGGAATTGAATGTCTAATTAGGGTTATATTTTTATATGGGGTCTTTTAGTAATATGTCATATTTTTTGGGGGGTATTTGGTAAATATATATTATTAGGGTTTAGGGTTTGGACGGGTTCGGGTATGGGTAGATGGGTACCCGAGTCGACGTGTTTCTGGGTTCAGACGAGTTGGGTTCAGGTGGAAGGAAAAAAAATACTCATAACCAACCGACCAACCATTAGGTAGGGCGGGTTTTCGGGTAGTATTTACACCCCTACTCCTAATCGTGTTCTTAAAGACAAGGCACCGCTTCATATACTTCAGCCCGATAGTATTCTCTTTCCTATCTTACTTCGAGTCTTTGTGTGTACCTGCTTTATTCAAAATCATAGTCCGTCTCAAACAAAGCTAGATGATAAGGCTATATGGTGTGTTTTTCTTTGGTATTCCTTCATGTCTAAAGGATATAGGTGTTATGATCTTATCACTCGTCACTTGTACCATTTTATTAATGCAACTTTTCTAGAAATTGTCCCTTTCTTTTCAAGAATGTACTCATCACTAGACAGATCTTTTTCCTCCACAGAGGATTTCACCATGCCTTCGCAACTTGTTTCTATCCTTGGTATTGAACCATCCCCCACTAAGCCTGTGTCACCTTCTATTTCCCCCCTATTCCATTACAAGTTTAGTCCCGTCAATCACGTGCTTCTGATCTTCTGCCTTAATCTTTTCTGAATTCAGGTATATATCTCCATCTCCGTTAGTCACTGACTCTACTCCTTCTCGTTATTCTACTCGAGATCGTCGCTCCCCCTCTCACTATCTTCTTTCCAGTTGTACTAATCATCTAATTGCCAAGTATATGTATTTTCAGGGGCTCTCAGATTAGTACAAATCTTTTCTTGGACAAGTGGACTCAATCTCTCTTCCTCGTTTCATTTATGAAACCCTCTAGAATCTGAATTGGTTAGCTTTTATGGAAACGGAAATGGATGCTCTTTAATGAAATCAAACATGGGAACTAGTTGATCAACCACCTGGAGAGCGGGCGGGTGGCTGTAAATGGGTCTTTAGTGTGAAATATTTGGTCGACGGTTCTATTGATTGCTATAAGCTTGCCTTGTTGCCAAAGGATTCACACAGATACCAGACAAAGACTTTGGTGCGATATTTGCTCATGTTGCTAAATTGACTATTGTTTGTCTTATCATTTCCTTAGCTACTTCTTATCGTTTCCTTAGAATATCTAGACCATGTTAACCTATTATTCTTTTCCTATTTTTCAGGATTCTTATTTTGATTTATTTTCCTATTGGGAGATGTGTAGATCCTATTTGGAAATATACAAAAATTCCTTTTTTTCTATATACCTTTTCCCTTCATCACAAAGTACTTGTAAATTCAGTAGGAATAACCTAACCCTAATCTAATACAATTTTTTGAATTAGACTGTAAAAAATCTCCCGCACAGAAATTTGAAACCCTAACCACATTTCAAGAAATCAAACTCATAAACAACGTAAATGTCTACAAAGAAATAAATGGGGAGCAGAAAATAGAATACCTGAAATTGAGGAACTGGCCGGCGATGAAGAGTGGCCAGAAATAGAGAGGCGGCGGCCAAGAGAGGGAGGAGACGGAGTAGAGAGAGACGAACTGAACGAGCTTCAGAAAGTGAGAGACCGCCGCCATTGTTTTCGAAGGGTCCCGACCTCTGCCGCATAGATTCACCCATTTCTGAGGGGAAGTCCAGAGACAGTAGTAGAATGGGAAGGGTGACAATATACCTATGCACGCCGATATCCCCATTCTCTCTGCCTCGCTCTCTCTCTCTCTCTCACAGAGTGAGCTCGCATCTGAAGTTTCCGATTCGAGTTATGGTGCTCTCCGAGTTCAGGGCGAGAAGAATTGAAAATCAAATATTTTGCCCTTAAATTTTTGTATCGTTGTTCATTTGGTCCTTGTAGTTTGAATTTAAAACATTTTGGTAATTAGGTTTCTACTTTGTTTCAATTCGCACAACATAATAATTGCCCCATCACATTTCATAGTTCTAAAATCATATCATATATTATATATTAAAAGTGAAAGTCAAAATTGAGAATGAGCTCAAAGCATGATTTATCTTCAATCTCTTCATTCTTATCATATCAATGGCCGAAATCTTATTTCCTTCTATTAATATTTTGACCATAAATTTTCTATGAATTAATTATCCCTATTTTTCTTAAAACATACATTTTCATCCCATTATATTTAGGAAAAATCAATTACAATTTTTAAAATATTATATACTCCTCCTCTAATTTATATAAATTTCAAGTGAACCCTTAAAAAAATTTATCCTTTAAAAAATACAATATATTTTCTGTTATATTTAGATCAAGAATCAAAATTATATTATCAAAGTATTCAAATTAAAAATATTAGTAATAATTTTTTTTCTAAACTCGTATATTATACGAGTATAAAACTAGTTAGAGATAATTCTAGTGGTCAATTTATCGTATATCATTTTCATCCTCACACACAACAGTCTAGTCCTCATGTTGATACTACTAACAATGCATGTATTCCCTCTACCCTTTGGCATATGATACAAAGACATCTCTCCGAAGAAGTTTATAACTCCTTAGACATTTAGATGTATTAGCTACCACAAAAGAGTCCATGTGTAAGCATTCGCCAATTGTGAAAAGTTATAAGTTGTCATTTTCCAAATTCTCAGTTCACGACACATAAACCATTCCAACTTGTTCATTCTGACCTATGCTTACTAAATTGAAGGAGAGATGTAGGTGAACTGAGGAGTAGGAACTAAGGGGAAAAAAATAGGGTTTGGCTTGTTTAACTTGAATTGTATCTTTTCATTCATCTCATTTCAATCTTACAAGATGTGTATATATAATTTGATTCTAGACATAAAACCCTAGAATTAAAATATCATATCCCCAAATTATTCTGATTACAATCTCAATCAAATCTCTAAAATAGAAAGGTAAAATTACTCTAAATTAGAAAGGTAGAATTATTCAATACTCCCCCTCAAGTTGATGCATGGATGTCATACATGCCCAATTTGTCTAAAAACTTTAAGAATACTTGATTTGAGACTGTTTTGGTCAGGATATCAGTTAACTGATTCTCTGATCAAATTTTAGGCAATTCCATAATCTTTCTATCCACTTTTCCTTAATGAAAAATCTATCAACTTCAACATGTTTTGTGCGATCATGTTGAACTGGATTATGCGCGATGTTACATGTTGCTTTATTGTCACAGAACAGTCGGATAGGTTGTTCAGGTAGATAACCCAAATATCGCAAAAGGAGTCTTAGCCATAATGTCTCACACAGTACATTTGTCAAACCTCTTAATTCAGTTTGTGTACTCGAGCGAATTACAACTTTTTGCTTCTTGCTTTTCCATGTCATAAGGTTATTTCCTAAAATGGTAAAGTATCTAGAAGTTGACCGTTTGTTACCCACATCACCAGCCCAATCAACATTAATATAGGCTTCTATGCTTTGATGGTCTATGTTTTTAGTAAATAATATTTATTTTCCTGAAATTGACTTTAGGTACCTAAAAATGCGAATAATTGCATTCATATGTTGTTCTCCAAGATTATGCATAAACTGACTGACAATACTCAAGGTATAAATCAGATCTGGTCTAGTATAGGATAAGTACAACAATCTCCCTACCACTCTTTGGTATCTTCCTTTGTCAACTGGTACTTGGTTGGGCTCAACACATAACTTTATACCTTCTTCTACTGATTTATCAACTGGTTGACATGCTGACATACCAGTTTATCATAATAGATCTAGAGCATATTTTTTTGAGACAGAATTATCCCTTTGTTAGATCGGGATACTTCAATCCCAGGAAAATATTTCAGAGGGTCTAGATCTTTCATTTCAAATTCTTTGGACAAGTAATCTTGCAAGACTTTTCTTTCATTAGGATCATTTCCTATAACCACCATATCATCCACATATACAATAAGTGCAGTTATCTTATCCTGCTCCCTTTTGAGAAAAAGAGTATGATCTGAGTTGCTTTGATGGTAGCCAAAGACTATCATAGATTTTATGAACCTTTCAAACCATGCTCAATGAGACTACTTCAGCCCATACAATGATTTTTTTAGTCTGCAAACCTTTTGGCTGTGTCTTTTAGGTATCATGCATCCTGGTGGGAGATCCACATAGACTTCTTCAGATAATTCACCATACAAAAATGCATTCTTCACATCAAATTGTTGTAGGGGTCAATTCAAGTTAGCAGCTAAAGACAGCAGAACACGAATTGTATTGATTTTAGCTACAAGTCCAAATGTTTCTACGTAATCAATTCCGTAGGTTTGAGTGTATCCCTTTGTTACCAGTCTAGCTTTAAAGCGTTCAATTGTGCCATCAGCCTTGTATTTTATAGTGTAAATCCATCGACATCTAACTGGTTTCTTTCCTGGTAGAGGATTAACTAGTTCCCATATATTTTTTTTCCCAGAGATTTCATCTCCTCATTCATAACTGCTTTTATCTAGGATCATATAAGACTTCATGCACACTGTTAGGAATAGATACAACAAATAATTGATTCACAAATGATATATTTGATTCTGACAAATGATGGTTGGACACATAATGACTCATGGGATATTTTACTTTACTAGAGAGATCAGGTTCATATGTGGATTTAGGTATACCTCTCGTGTGGCATTGTGGTAACTATCTTCTATGCGACTCAGGAACATCTTCAGTAAATGATTGGTGTGATATGTTGACCGGGAATGGAGCTATATTTTCTAGAACCTCAGTTTCTGGCTAAGTCTAAGAATGATCCACATCTTTAGTTATTTGTTGCTCATCACTCGTTTGATCTAATATCATACCACTTATCTCCAATTCACCCATTTATTCATTTACTCCAGTCTGTGAGTCCTTACCACTGGAATCCAATGTCATATCCGTTATCTCCAAGTTGCCCACATCTTGGTTATCGTAATCTAGACTTTGAATTTCTTTTTGGTACTTCCCCTAAAATTCAGGTTTGGAGAAATACATTGTATCTTCATAGTAAACACCATCCATCGTGATAAATAATCGGCATGTTGGAGGATGATAACACTGATATCCTTTTTTATGAGTGGCATACCAAACAAAAACATATCGCAATGCTTAAAGAGTTAACTTGGTACGTTGATACTTGTGTAGATATACAAATGTCACATATCCAAAGACATGAGGAGGTAAACTTGAGACAGTTGGAGCCACAATTCCATCATTTAGAGTTTGGAATGGTGTTTTGAAATTGAGGGTGCTGGAAGGTACTCGATTGATTAAATAAGCTATTAAAGTTAAAGTTTCTCCCCAATAAGACAATAGTATATGCGTTTCAATTAGCAAAGTTCGAACAATCTCCAACAAGTGCCCATTTTTTCGCTCGGCCACCCCATTTTGTTGACGTGTGGTGGAGCAAGTTGTGTGATAGGTGTAATTTGTCTATATATTTCCAAGCCGGTTTTGGTAGTTTTTGAGTATTTTTATAGCGTTTTATTATGTTTTAATATGTTTTTATTATTTTGTCTCAAATAAGGTATTTGGGGGTGAAAAGGGACTAAAACGGTCCATAAACGATCAAAGCAGTAGAAGAACGGTGGAGAAAAAAAACAAAAAGGAAAAAATCAAATCCTGCATCTACCGCTACAGCGGTCAGCGCCAGATATTTTAGATATTTTTAGGATATTTTGAGATATTTTGAATCCTATAAATATCGTCACTTCTCCCCCATAACTCATGTAGACGTTTTCGGGAGTCTTGAGAGCTCTAAGGTCATTCAACTAATAGAAGATTATCACGCGAAGAAGGATGAAGCGTTCTCAGAACGGTTTTAGTGACGGATCTTTGGATAATAGCTAGTCTCCTCGTTTCTTTCTTTCTCTCTTAGATTTGGTTGAATGTTTGTATATGTTTAGCTCGTTTTCAGTTGTATATAGGGCTACGACCATGTGTAGCTAAACATATATTGTCCAGGGATCATTGTACTTCACGAAAACATTATTTATATAAAATCTATGTTTTGTTAATGGTTGTTCGTGTTTATCCAATTGTGTTTTCCATTATTCCACGTTTATATGCTTGTTATATTATACTGAGAATACGGGGTTTGACACTCGGGAGTAGAAATTCAGGATTTGGACTAGGGTTTAAACACAACGTGACGATCTAATAACCTGGGATAGAGTTAGAAAGTGTGCAATCCGTGAGGTTGGGGCAAGACTCATGTGACCAAGTGTCGTATAGACGCTCGAGGGGGACTTCGTCGTTGATGCGAAGTCACATATTCAATCATTTTACACTCGAAAAAGGTAGTGAATGAGATTTTGATACCGAGATTGTCGGATAGGATGAACGCCGTTAATATAAACTAGATTGAAACGAACATGTTTAAGTGAACTAAGTTAATCCCTAGGTAATAAATTCTCATAAACGTCATACCACTATATTAGTATAATTAATTTAATTAACTTAGTATAATATTATTATTATAAAAACTACATTTTTATTGCCTATATAAAGTTAGGTTATGATAATCACGGTACTCAACAATCGTCTAATCCAATCCCTGTGGATACGACAACCCTAACTCTTCCAATCTATATTAAAACTTGACTCATACACTTACGGTGAAAGTAGCGATGTATCTACGCGCTACCATTGTGTGATGGATCATTCTGTGTATTTTCAAATAATGTTGAAATTCAGTACTCTGATATTCTCCACCATTATCACTGCGAATGACTTGAATCTTTCTATTGTATTGAGTTTTAATTCTTTTACAAAACTTTTGGAATATCGAGTTCACGTCACTTTTGGATTTCATCAAGCAAAACCATGTCATCCTGGTACAATTATCAATAAACGTTACAAACCAATGTGCCCCATCCAAAGTAGTGACCTTTGATGGACCCCAGACGTCATAATGAATTATCATAAATGGAAGTGGATTTTTATTCAATTATAATGGAAACGAAGCACGATGACTTTTTTGCAAGTTCACAAGTATCACAGTGAAAACTAAAAATATCGACTCTTGTAAATAGATAGGGGAATAACCTTTTAAGATATCCAAAGGAAGTATACCCAAACTAGCGATGTTGTAGCCATACTTTTTTTTTTTATCTTCAGAACCACCCACTGCCAGAGCTTGTCGCAGGCTTTCGGTAGATTTTGATTCCAAGTCCAAATAATGCTACTTCTCCCATCTAATACCATGACCAATCGTTTTTCTAGTTTTGATGTCCTTAAACACACAAAAATTGGGCCAAAAAATGACAACACAAGATAAAGTAGTGGTTATTTGAGAAACTGACAAAAGGTTATACTCTAAAGATAGAACAACTAAGATAGACTCTAAATTTAATGTATTGATGAGAGTCAAAGATCATTCTCTAATAAATGGGGTCGAAGTTCCATTCGCAGTAGAGACAAATTTTTGAGTGGAGTGATTGACTGATGAAACTTGTCTAGAATCATATGTCATGTGATCTGTTGCACCAGAATCAATTATCCATGTATTATTCAAAATAGGTGTTGAAATGTTTCAAATCTTACCACCATTGTCTACAGCTATTACCAGTACCGAGACGTTGTCAGTAATTTCATCTTCCGTTTTATTTGTACAACTGCTGCAGTGAAAGGCTCTTGGTAATTTTTCTTCACGCACTAGGATCCCACCATTTTGGATAGCCATTATTGGGTTCAACTCGATCTTGTTGACCCTGATTAGATCAATTTTGAGCCACCATGACACTAGGTTCAAATACTTCAGTGGATGAAGAAATTTTTTCACTTATCCCCCTCTTTCTTCTTCTTCCCCCCCCCTCCCCCCTCCCTTTTTTTTCTATTTTATTTTTATTTTATGTTTAATTGGCATAGAACATTAGTAAAAAAAAAAAAATGGATTTTCAATATGAGATTGCAATATGAGATTAGTAAATGGGCTTAAAAAAGGGACATCACATGGGTTTGGGCAGGATGGGTTTGTGAACCACTGACTCTCAAAGAACCTATTCGTCGTGAAAAAAAAAATGCGGTCGTAGGTTTGTAAACCACTAACTGAAAGATGTGGCCGTCGAGATATGGGTTTCAGAGAGAAAGCGGCGGCGAATTCGCCGCACCAGAAGATGAAATGAGTAGTGAAGAGTTCAACAAGATTTACACTAAATTTCTAGCATAAAAATTGGTGTTCAACTCTGCAAATCTAGCAATCAAATGAACGGGCAACAGGGTAACGATACCGACTAAAGAACTGATGAACTAGAGGACTGCTGAACAAACTAATGGGCTTCGGTGAACTAAATCAACTATGACAAGACTGCAAGGGATGAATCTACGACAACGCTGGATCTGCAGCTGTGGCGGTACAATGCTGGATCGAAGGCGACGGTTCTGTTTCAGATTTGAGGGTTTCTAATTCGGGTGGCTTGAATTCAAGCACATATAAGGGTTTGGTTTGGGTTTTTTTTTTTTTTTTTTTATGTTTTTTTCCTGAGATTAGATCGAATTCAACTTGGCTCTAATGCCAACTTGAATTGTATCTTTTCATTCATCTCATTTCAATCTTACAAAATGTATATATATAGCTTGATTCTAGACATAAAATCCTAAAATCAAACTATAATATCCCTTAGTTATCCCAATTACAATCTCAATCAAATCTCTAAAATAGGAAGGTAGAATTACTCTAAATTAGGAAGGTAGAATTATTCAATAGTTTAGGCCTATTTCCCAACAAAGTAATGACATCAATAGTTTGGTTCAGCTTGAATTGAACAAAATTTTAGAAATTGAAGTAAATTGTTTTTTTTCTTTTAAACCAAATTGAACCAAATCTCTTGAACGTTTTTCTTACATAGACCAGGAATTTATTGGATAAGGGAATTATATGGGGCACCAATTCAAAGACCTTGGAATATTGAACATTAAGGAATTTTGTTTAAATTTTTTTTTTATTATTATTTTTTTTTTATTTTCAATTAATATTCGTTATACCAATAACATTTGTGAGTTATAAACATGGAAGTATTAAAAGGAAATTCAGTTAATGAACTCATCTCATAAAAGAGAGAAAAAAGAGTTCAACCATCTTGAATAGAACTTAGTTGCTAAGAAAAAATGTGAGTTCAGTCAATCAACTCATCCCACAAAACACAAAGGAAAAAGATGTCTATTGGCGGAATATTATGTCTTCACTTTCACCACAAGTGTATGATCAAGTTTTAGTATAGATTGGGAGAGTTAGGGTTATCGTGTCTACAGGGATTGGTTGAGAGTATTGTCGATTACCGTAATTATCATAACCTAATTTTATCTAGGCGATAAAAAATGAAGTTTTATTATTAAATATACTAATACTAAGTTAATTAATCTAATTATACTATAATACTATATTGAGATGTTTAAGGGAATGGATTATCTAGGGATTAACTTCATTTACTTAAATGTGTTTGATCTTGTTTGATTTACGTTAACGGTGTTTGACTTATCTGATAATCTCTTCGTAAACTCGCTCACTCCCTCTCCCGAGTATAAAGTGAGCAAATATGTGACTTCGCTTTAACGCCAAAGTCCCCCTCTAGCATTTTTTAGAACACATAGTCACATGAGTCTTGCCCCAACGTCATTGATTGCACACTTTCTAACTCTCTTCCGGGTTATTAGATCGTCGCGTTGTGTTTAAACCCTAGTCCAAATTCAGGGTTACCTCTCTCTCGAGTGTCAAACCCCGTATTCTCTATATATCTAAACAAGCATATAATCATAGAATAACGGTAAACACAATCGGATAACGAAGAACAACCATTAACGAAACACCGATTTTAAAACCACATATTCATAAATTATATTAATCCCTAGACAATATCCATTTAGCTAATGGCCATAACCGTATATATAATGATAAACGAGCTAAATATGTTCAAAGAATAATTTGAGGTTAAGAAATAAAGAAAGAAACGAAGAGAACTAGCCATAGTTCGAAGATTTGCCGCTAAAACTGTTCAACAATCGCTTCTCCTTCCTCGCAACGTGTTCTTCTCATTCGGATGTGGTTGAGCATTCCCCCAAAACCTCTCAAACTATATTAAACCCTAAGGGAGCTCTCATGGTCGAATGGAGAGGAGACGAGAAGATATAAGGCTCAAAATATCTAAAATAAATATCTAAAATTTGTGCAAAGTGACCGTTGCGGCGGTGGGCATGTCGACAGTGTCACTGCTGCGACGGTAACATGTCGCTATAGCGATGGGCACAGTAGGCAACTCCTCTGGTCAGCAGTGTCACTGCTGCCACAATGACATGTTACTTCTGCATTTCCCAGTTTTCTCACCGCCGCTTCGGTGGTCTGACCACCGCGGCGGTGGGTTGCAACTTTGAAACAATTATCTTTTTGCTCATTTTTCCATCATTCTTCCATCGACTTGCTCCGATTGGCTTGATATTCCATCGTTTTAGCTCATTTTCACCCTACACACTTGATTTATACAAAAAGAATAAAAAGTATTAAAACATAATAAAACGTAATAAACATACTCGAAAACTAACAAGTTTGATTTGGAAATAGATAGGTAAATTACACCTATCAATATCAACCCTCCCAAATTGAATTTAGCGAAGGAAAAAAGGGTGAGTTCAGTTAAACAAAAAAATGTGAGAAGAGTTTAGCCGTCCGAAATGGAATTTAACTAAGAAAGAGGTGAATTTAGTTAATGAACTCATCCCGCAAAAAAATGAGAAGAATTCAACCCTCTCAAATGGAATTTAGCTTTAAAAAAATGAGTTTAGTTAATGAACTCATCTTACAAAAATAAAAAGGGAGAAGAGTTCAACCCTCTCAATAGAATTCTACTAAGGAAAAAAAGGTAAGTAATGAACTCATAAAAGAGGGAGAGAGAGAGAGAGAGAAGAGTTCAACCTTCCTGACTGGATTTAGCTAAGGAAAAAAAATGTGAGTTTAATTAATGAACTTATCACACAAAAAAAATAGGAGAAGAGTTAAGCCCTCCCATATAGATTTTAGCTAAGTAAAAATAGGGTGAGTTTAATTAATGAACTCATCCCATAAAAAGGGGGGAGAAAAGTTCAACCCTCCCGAATGGAATTTAGCGAAGGAAAAATGGTGAGTTCAGTTAATGAAATCATCCCACAAAAAAAGGAGGAGAAGAGTTCAGCCTTCCCAAAAGAATTCATCTAAGGAACCCCCCCTCCCCCCCCCCCCCCCCCCCCCTCCCCAACCACTCATCGACCCAAAAAACGAGTTTAACCCTCCTGAATGGAAAAAGAGTTCAACTTTCTTGAATGGGATTTAGTTAAGAAAAAAAATGGTAAGTTCAGTTATGAACACATCCCATAGGAAAAAGAGGGGGCGGGGATAAGTAGTTTAACCCTCTCGAATTGAATTTAGCGGGGAAAAAAAGTTTAGTTAACAAACTCATACCACAAAATAAAAGTTTAGGCCTCTCAAATGGAATTTAGTTAAAAAAAATTGGAGAGTTCAGTTAATGAACATATCCAACAAAAAAAGGGGGTTCAAGAGTATAGCCCTCCTGAATAGAATTTAGTAAAGAAATAAAAAATAGGGCTAGTTCAGTTGAGGAACTCGACCCATAGAAAGATACCAACAAAAGGCAAACATGCAATTCTATAATCAATATCAAAGTAAACAGTTGCTAACAAGATCAAAGACATACATATTTCAAGTAAGGCTAATATCCATAAACATTCAAAAAAAAAATAAAGAAAACAAGATCAAAAGAAAGATTGTTTAGAATTACACTCCTGGCAAACGAGGTCAATACCAAATTGCTGAGATGTTTAAAATCCCACTAGTGGGATGAAATTGTAAACCAAGGGAGGGGGAGAATGAGTGAAGGAGAACACCAAGATCAATCATCATCATTAGATATAGGAGTGAAAGATGGATAGTCCTCAACATCTTTTTAATGTTTAAGGTAGGCGATCAACTCGCGAATTTTTTCCTTCTTCTCCTTGTTCCTCTCATCCGCCTTATTCTTCATATGGTGGAAAAAATTCAATACCAGAACACAACTTTGCAGCCTTGACTATCACTGAATTCCATTTTCTCTCCTAGTCCTGGGCTTCTCTTTATTTATTATGTTTTTTACAATCCTCTTGAGGACTTCTAGGAGTTATGAAATAATTGCATAATGTGAAGTATCAATAGTGGCGTAAGTAGAGCTTGATTTTTCCGTCTTTTGAAGTATCGGTGTTGATTGACGTCAATCTTGATCTCATATTTCATAACATCAATTCTATGCCTATCATTTATCTGGTCACCCCGGTAAGTCTTGATCTCTTCAAGACGAAGAAGGCATACTTACAGAGGCAGATGGCAAAGCATTATCCAGAACAATGTAAAGAATATAAAATATATGTTAACTTAAT
The DNA here is from genome assembly GCA_016647705.1 of Eucommia ulmoides. NCBI lineage: Eukaryota > Viridiplantae > Streptophyta > Magnoliopsida > Garryales > Eucommiaceae > Eucommia > Eucommia ulmoides. The sequence goes on along the minus strand of CM028338.1, from coordinate 34,534,532 downwards.
ATAGGAGGCCAAGAGATTTGAATGGAATGGGTCAGATACTTCTTGTTTGTTAATGACATGCATGATTACGAATAGACGTTTTGGAAAGGTAAAGTGACAGACATTAGTAAATATGCATGGGTAACATAAACGATAACTTACTTTAGGAAAAAGCTAAATCATATACTGATGATATGGGAAAATAGATATTAAAGGTTGGTAGAAAAATATATAAGTTGACTAATAAAACAAATAAATTAAATTATTAGAGGAACTAGAGTAGCCTTATTTTCATTTGTTTCATCATCATCTCCATTATCAACATCGTCTAATTTGAAGAAAAATCTAGGAAGTCCAAATCAAGAAAAAGAAATATTTTGACAACAAAAGACCTACATTTCTAAAAACCAGCTCTCTGGATCTGCCCCCCTAAACTAAGGAATTCTTCATTCCAAATTGCTTTATGTTAAAGAAAAACCTTTTTCTTTTTGAAGAATTGTTTGAGATTCTCTTTGTTTAAAGGAAGTCCTTATTTTCTTTGACAATTCTAGTTGAGGACTCTCAATTCTTTCAATCAACTCTATTTTTAGCATATTTTCCTTTTGAGAGAAGAAATGAGGCAATTCAGACTCATCCTTCATTAGTTTAGCTTGCAATTTTTTTCCAAAGGTCGTCTCTTTGTTGTCGATCTAAACAATCTTTTCTTATTCTTTCTTGCGGCATTCTTTAAAATGATTCTTCTTGAGAAGATGAATTTCATTCTTAAAATTTTCCTTAGTTGATTTCTTAACCACAAGATTTGTTTGAAGAAGCATATTCTCCTGATGAATCTTTCTTATTTCCTCCTCAAGTCTACCATATTCTCCTATCTGATATGCTAACTGGGTGTCCAGCTCTTCAACTGAATTAGAACCACCAGCCGCAGCAACAAATATATACGTCGACTAAATTAAACAAGGTTGTGTGTTAGAAGATTAACAAAGAAAGAGGGGAGAAGTGAGAAATGTGGAATGAGAACCTAGAGTTGAGTACAAACATTAAGGCAAAAAAATTTATATCTTTTCCTATCACGAATTCTAATGGACCTCTTGTCGAAGATTGTTTAATCAAGGTCTTTAGGGCCTCATTCCACTTTGTTCTCAGAAACTTCAATGGAAGGGCTTGGTCCAGAAAGATAACTTGTCATCTTAGTACGAGAAGAGATATTTTCCTTGTCTTTATCTGGAAGAATCTGATCAAACTCTTAAGTTGAAGTATATACTCAATTTTCAACCATTTTTGTTGCCAATAAATAAACACAATTATTGGGTATAAAAAGAATTGAAGAGGATGTAATACTTGCTTAATTTGATTAAGATGGATTTGGAGTAGGAATTATAGGGGCATCTGGTGAGGTGCTTCCAGGAGACAAGAGATGTAGATCAAAAATATGAGATGAATTGCCAAGGTTAAGAAGTTTTCGGGAATCTATTCTGTTATTTTTAGGGGAAGGAGATAAATTGGTGGAATTTCTTTCATTCTTCTTCTTCTTCATTAAATTCGAGCCAGCTAAGGATATTTAAGATCTATTCTTAGTGGCCTTTTATCACTAGGTTTATCCTTAGCTATATAAGAACTATATGGATAAAGAATAATTACTTTATGACATCGAACTTCAGGAACCAATATTTTTTCAATTTCAATCACTTCTTTGGGTTCAACAATGGATTGTTTTGAAGATCCCTACTTGCAAAAGAAGGAAAATAAGAAGGAGAACCAAGAGGTTAAAACAAGAGAATTTCGGGATTATAATAAATTACTTAGAAAATTAAATCTCCTAGGCACTATGGAGAGCAAATCCTTTTTCTTTCGATGCAAATTCATAATTTTTGCTAAAAAACAAATAAAAAGTCTTCTAGTTTTTTGAAGAATTTTGGGAGATCAATCAAAAATTAATTGCCGGACGGAAGTGAAAGATAGAACAAGTTCACGTTTTTTCACTTTTTTTTTTTTTTTTTTTTGTATTTAATAGTGGAAAGACATCTCATTATTCTCAGCATTAGAGGAACTCCATATTTTGAAAAGAAATAATCCACCAAAAGTTGACACCAACTACTAGGAGAGAGCAAAGCGAGGCATATATCATATGAATGAAAAAACACTAGAAAAAGAAGGTGAAAGGGTAATCAAAGGTAAAATTCGAACATCCAAGTATAAAGGCATATATCTCCATCGTGAAGCGTGTTAGGGCGCACTTGGATCATTCCAAAACTCGAATTTCAACAGAAGACAAAATTTTAAAATTATTGCAAAATTAGGCTAAAGAACCAATGAGAGAGAAAAAGATACCATGATCAACCCAAGTGTTGGGTAATCTTCACTCCCAATTTGGGAGCCTTCAATTATCCAACAACTTCTTGAATCAAGCAGTCAATAAAAGGCTGCACATAAAGGAAGGTGAGAGGAAGCTCATCAAAAGAAGTAAAGCAAACAAAAAGTAGGGTCCAGATGAATTAAAGAAGAAAAATTGAGAATGTAGTAGAAGGAAGTAGACATGAGACACTAAAGTAAAAAAAAGATGGTGGAAAGAATGAGAGGAAGAAGCATATAGAAGAAGGAAGAGAAAAATAGCTCACCTACTAGAGCCTTCTGTTTGTGCATACCTTCATGAAACATCTCAGTTGTGTTCAGATTGAAGAACATGGAAAAACCTCCTCTATAAATAGAGAAGATGATCATTGAAGAAAAATAACCTTTTCTGGAGATGAAGATAAAATCTCAGAGGAAATGAGAGAAAAATAACCTTCTTTGATGATGAAGAAATACCACAGAGAAAGAGAGATAACTCATCTATAGATGAAGAGCGCAGGGAGTGGAGAGGGCCTCAGATAAATTTTATCTGAGAGAAATAAGAATCCTCAGATAAAATTTATCTGAAAAGAATGAGAGAAATACCCAGATAAAGAATGAGAGAAATCCACAAATTGAAGATATTGTAAGAGCCAATTTGTAAAGATTACCAACAAATTGAAGAGACAATATTTTCATGTATTTTTTGCGTGATCCACCAAAAGAGTGATGTTTTTTAATCCCATTATTATTTTTATAGTGGAATATTTTAAGCGGCCTATGGGTCCCGTGGTTTTTACCTCATTAAAGAAAGTTTTTCACACTAAAATCTGGTGTATTATGTAATATCCCGGAAATTTATATTTTTGAAAAATATTATTTTATATAAATTTAATATTTTCTAGGACAATTTTGTGAATTGGTGGTATAAATATATACTTGATAATTTTCGGAGTTAAATATTAAATTGATATTTTTAAAAATATTATTTTATATAAATTTAATATTTTTGGGTTATTTTATATTATGTAAATTTATAATAAATATTTGATAATTTTAGGAAGACAGATGTAATTATTAGATTTAATATAAATTATTTTAGAATTGTAGGGAGATTAGTGTAATTTCTAAACTCTTAATGCTTAAAATATCGATTTGTGGCCATAAAATTCAAGAAAAAAAAAATGAGACCACAAATTATCACAAGTGGCATTTTCATGGATGCCCGTGTGTAATGTGTGATCAAACAAAAATGCACCATATATATATAAGCATGTATAGGTTTACATGTGTGGATAATAAATAATAATATTATAATAATAATAATGATAGTAAACTGATGATCAATTTCTTTGATTATATATATATATATAGGATGCCATATATATATGTTAAGTTACACACTTTGAACGGTTTTTTAGCGAGGAAAATATGGATTTCGGTCTGGATTTCGACCTGGATTTCGGTTTTGGATTTCAGGTAGAATCTTTAACTCTTTTAATATATGTATTTAATTTTCCTATTGTATGATCTAGGCTATTATTGTTGTTGAATTTTACTTATTAAATTTTATGAAATAATTGTAACTATATGAAAATTATGGCAAAGTGTTTTATTTGTTATATTAATTAAATACACGTATTAGAGAGTTTAGAGTTCTACTGAGCGTTGACTCACAACTCCACAGTTTTGATTGCAGGGCCGGTGAGAACAAAACGACGCCGAAAATTATATTAGAATTTCTACTTGTAATAATGGTAGTTAATATTTACCGTTGTAAAATCAACGCAATAAATCGATATTAATTATCGAGATTAATTACCAAATGAAATAGCAATTTTTTTTGTTATTTTCGAATGCATTTGAAAATAGTATGGCCCGAAGAATTTTATTCGAATTTCTGTTAAATTTGTAAAAATTGTATTTATTATTCATTGTTGTAAAATCGACTAAAAAATTGATAATTCTAATTATCATCGTCGTGTGTAAAATTATCAGATTTTTATTAATTAAAATATTGATTATTTAGTAAAATTATCGTCGTCGATAAATAAAACTATAGCCGTAGTTTGTAAAATTTATTCGGATTTACACGGAATAAATTATTGGTTATTAGGTTTAGTATTAATTCTCCTTAGGGAGAAAGCAATTGGCGGAAACCAGGTCATTACATATTATCTCTGTTCTATTTTGATTTGGGAAAATGTCCTCGAACTGTGAAAATTATCATGTTATCTTTCCTAAGAGGAGGGTCATAGGAAGAACCATCCTCTACAGTCGTAGAGTTCTCCGGCGAGTTTTCAGGCTGATTTGTATCAACTTCAACCATTAAGGGAAGTGAAAAAAAAAATAACTATGGCCTAATTCATTGAAATGAGAAGCGAAATGCGTTAAACATTAATTGAAATAAAGAAAGATAAAGATTGAAGAAGAAGAACACTAACAACAAAGAAGAGTCTAGATTCTGATTTGACATTACACATCTTTAGAATAAGTCAAGAAGTCGAAGGAGCATAAAATGAGAGAAAACTTACCACGATTCGGATATTCAAAATCATTAGTTAATGTCCAACTGATAATGGGCCTAACTTAAAGCGGCCCATATCCAACGTAAATTCAAGGGGCACTTGTTAGATGGTCCTCAAAGGATGAGAAAACTACAGTATAAACCTTTTCCAAAAACATGTTACTAAATAGTAGGGATGGTCATGGGCTTGGGGGCCTGCCCAGCCCGAACGGCCCGGTCCTATTTTTTTAGGGCTTGGACTTAGAGTTTAAGCCCACGGGCCGGGCTAGGGCCTAGGTATTAGGGCCCGATCAAAATTAGGGCGGGGCTTGGGCAAGATTAAAAAATTTTAGGGCCGGGCCGGCCCGGCCCGAAGGATATTTAAAAAAATAAAATAAAAAATAAAAAATATATATATATATATACACGTTACAATACAACCCTAATATTTGGAATATTAATTTTATTTAAAAATTGTAATTTTAATATTTCTTATTGGTTTAGTTTGTTTGGAATATTGATTTACCTTTAAAAATTGTAATTTTAATATTTTTTATTGGTTTGGTGTTAAATTTTTTGTATTTATTTTTGAAATTTAAAAAAAAAAAAATAGGCCGAGGGCCCGTGGGCTGGGCTTTGGGCTTAAAATTTTCTTATAGGGCCGGGCTTAGGCATAGAATTAAGGCCCGATCACCGGGCCGGGTCGGGCTAGGGCCCAACATTTTTTGTAATACACTAGTCTAAGCCCGGCCCGAACCCGGCCCGGCCCAGCCCAGCCCATGACCATCCCTACTAAATAGTCCTTTTCGTTTTTTGGACAATTTTACCCCTGCATTACTGTTCATCCGAGATCCATTACGAAAAAACTCCCCGTCGTAACTCCAAATCCATCGTTTAATCAACAAAAAAATAGAGAGATTCATTGTTTAAATATGTGCAGAAACTTCATCAAACACTTCGATTTGAAAAAATCTGAACAGATGATGAAAAACGGTATTTTCATACTATCAGATATGTGTTGAATATAACATCATATTATATTCAACATGATATCATCCTGTTTTAAATCATGATAATTCTTAAAAAATACGAAAAATATTTTGAAAATAAATAAATAATGTTTGTAAATAAAACATTGTTGAATATAATACGATCGTGTTATATTTCAACATGGTATCATGTTGTATTCAAATGAAAAAATAAATACAATAAATCAACATCATGTTGAGAATAACATGATGTTATATTCAACATCACATATTATCACAAAAACACAAAACAATTACAGCAAAACTCTTTCCAAAAATTAATGCATCACATTAAGAAAATAACATTATGTTATATTCAACATCACAGTGTTGCATAATCAATTCAAAAATCTTGATCCACGCAATTAGAATCTTAGAAACTCCACAAGTATTTGTATCAGTGTAACGTTGAATATAACATCATGTTATATTCAACATCATACTGTTGCACAATCTATTCAAAAAACTTGATCAACGCAATTAAAACCCTAACAATTCAACCATCCAAATTTCTTCTTGCAAACTCACCCAGCAACGATCTTTTAACAAAAAACAACCACAAACAACAATTCTAATCTCAAATCCTCACTATATGCTGACAAACTCGTAAGTACATGGTTTTAGCTCTGTCAATATTTGTTAGGTAGAGTGGGCAATGATAAAGTGATAGCCGAACAGATCCGTATTCCCGATTTCTCCAAAGCCATTGATATCAACTAGCAACCAAAAGAAAAATGAAACTAAACACACAAAGCAACTGTGCCTTTGATATGGAGGAAGCCATGGGAAGAAACTCCAGGGTTCGTAAATCTCAAGAATTAAACAAAACTTACCCGTGAAGGCGAATTCAAGAAGGTAAATAACTGATGGATTATACGGTGAATTTCGAAGTCAATCAGAGTGGTATCAAGACGCCATTGATCGCTTCCGATTTCCATCTCCTCTCTCTCTCTCTCTCACTCTCTCTCTCCCGCCGGAAGCCTTTGTCGCAGGATCGAAGGAGACGAGAAGGAAGAACTTTGGCCTCCTGTGTTAGTCTCAGATTCATGAGGGAAAGAAGAAGAAATGAGGAAGGGTAAAATTGTCATTTAACCAAAAAAAATAACTATCTTGTGCACTCCCACGCTTTTTAAAGGACCATATTATTCAAAAAAAAATAGTGGACTATTTTGTAGATTTAACCTTTTAAAGAGATTATTTGGTATTTTTCCCTAAATTCAATTAGTAGTTTACCAGGTCTTTGGGAAAAGGAATTATGATCCATGATAATGTGATTATAATATATCATTTATGTTTGCTCATATTATCTTAATCTTATAAGATTAAGATCTACGAGAATACAGGGGAACTAAGTATCAGTTTACTCTACATATATAGTAGATTATAAAATGAAAATACATATATACTTTGTAATTGTTGATTAAGTTATTCTCATGTCAATGATATTTGCCCAATACCATATAAGTATTCAAACTATTTTTAAAAAAAAAAAAAAAACTTTTACAGGAATAATCAGAGAATAAAAAATTAAAAAAATTGACGAATTTTGAGAGAATATAAGATTTGAATTAGTGCAGCTTCTAAATTCAGTGGGCCAAATACTCAAAAGGCTCAAGGCCTTTGGTATTTTACATGGTGGGTTGCAAACAGAGTGCAAAAACTATTTTTTTTTTTTTTTTACAAGTAATCAATAGTAGTTATATATAGCTAATATAAAAAAAAAAGAGTGAAGAGCTTGAGAAACTTAATTGAGTAGCAAATGTGTAATTACCTTTTCAATTTTGTTATTTTAAAAAAAAAATATACTCTTTATTCAAAATTACAAATACATCCTTCAAAGCTTAAGCATATTTGTATTTTCTTTTCTGACTTTTAGTATTTGCATATTACTCTAAAATATTGATGTGGAGAAATTTGGTCGGCCACTTGTTTGCGCTAGTGACATTACACGTGGAGGGGGCCACCACCTTGGAAACAAACCACGGGGATAAGTGTGAGGAAGTGCCCGAGCTCCGAACTTTGTATACTTTTTGTTCGGATTTGACTAATTTGTTACTTTGAGCACACACTGCTCGGTAAATGCCAAAAAATGGGTGCCTAAGCTGAGCACCTAACAGCATACACTCCTTGCTCGGAAAATCCAATTTGGTTGAAGGTTGAGCCGAACACCAACCTCCGAGCACTCTCTGTTCGGTAACTCTTAATTCAAGGGTCCAACCGCCGAGCACCAACCTCCGAGCACTCTTCGCTCAGTAACTCCTAATTTGATGATCCAACTGCCGAGTACCAACCTCCGAGCACTCTTTGCTCGGTAACCCCTGATTCAATGGCCTAAGATCTGAGGACTAGCCTCTGAGCATACTCTGCTCGGTATTCAAATTTTGGAGACCCGTTTACCATGCAACAACCCTGTCTCCTCTCCTATTCGGCCAAAGCGCCCCAAGAAGGCCCTTAAGGGCCAATTTCGAGATGGGGGTGACGTGCTCCATCAGTCCTCCAAGCACCCCCAGCTTGGTTTCCCCCTCTTACCAGGCCCCCTTCAACGTTTTTTTCTCATCCAATCAAAGATTTTCGTCCTGGGATCAGTCCTGGGGGGTATGGTGGCTCATTCTAACTTCTTTGTCACTAGAAGTTGGCCCATTCTCCTTACTCTCATTAGGCTGGCCCATGGACTTCACTTGATGGGCCTGAAGGCCAAGCCCAAAGGCTTAGTCTCTCCGCTCGCTATCTCATTGGTCACGTGCCGAGGTAAGATAATTAACTGAGCTCAGGCCCCTAATCCTACGACTCTAATTAAGCTCCTCGCCTATAAATACACCCAAGCATTAAATGCCCCAGGTACTACTTATCATTTGTTTGAAAGCATTTTATATTTTTTTCTTCGAGCTCTTACTCTAACGCCGGAGAGACTTCACCAGGCACAACATCAATGGGTTTTTGTGCAGGTATAGCTCGGGACTTCAGCTCGGGATCTCAGCTCGGATTGTAAGAGTTGACTCTGGACCTTAAAACAACATGAATTTAGCGATCTCCAATCTCAGTCTCCATCACACATCATCTCCACCCCAGCAAGAAATTCATATGTGTCCTATGACCGGACCAACTCGAGGTGTTAGCAATTTTTGACACCAACAAATATATATTGCTTTTAACTTCTTAATATTTTTATATTAGTCCGAAATATATAATTTTTAATAGAATTGACGGATCTTATCTGTTAGTAGTCACAATTCTAACAAAATAACTATATTTTTTGTTTTTGTAATTTAAATTATATTCTTTAATTTTAAGCACGTCAATTTTTAAATTGAATATATTATTACTTTTACTTTTAAAATTTGAGTGTACTTGACCTTTACTTCTTAAGATTTTAGTATTAATATATTTGAAATTGAGCAATCGTCTTACAAAGTACATGTTCAAAATAGATTTTATCCTTAAAATTTGATTGTAATTACATTTTACTTTTTTATATTTCATAGTTTCATTTCCTATTGGTCTATAGTCTATAATAGAAACCGAAAACAAAACATTAAAAATAAAAACTAAGAAAATAAATAAAAGCATAGAAAATAAAAAACAAAGGAATATATTGAATATGGAGAGGAAACATAAAAAAATAACAAAAAAAAAATAATCCAAAAATAAGAAATCTAATATAAAAAATAAGTGATCATAAATTGAAAATAATAAAAGAAATTCGTATTTGTTGTTATGTTTTATGTGTTTGATATATTTATATAATACAGTATTTTTAATGGGCACGTACAAGGCAAATGACTCACCCTAGCTTTCATTCCCAAATTGACGTGGGATATTATAAAATGCATTGCAACTGTTTAAGAAAAAATCCCTATTTGACAGAATCAAAATGACATGTTTACGGAAAAAAATAAAAAAACAACGTATACAATCTCTCTTTTTAGGGGTGACAATCATGTTGTGTCGTATCATTTTTATGACAGTCAATTCAGATTCGTGTGCATATTATACCAACTCTACTATTAACTTAAAAAAAAAATGTGGGTTCAACTGCCCCGAACTTGACCTATACAAGTCCATCCCTGCACCATTTTTGAAGGTTCTGCCTATATATTCAAACTTATAATTTTCATTTTGCCCTTGTTTAGTGCTCAAATGAAAAACACTTGTCATTTTCCATATGAATATTAAGAATCTTTCGACTATTGATCCAAATTGAAACCATGCTTCAACCTAAATTGATGGGTATAAATACAAAAGGGACCAATTAGATACATTAATCAAACTTCAGGTGCAAAAGTGCATTTTTCACCGAAAAGAGGCCATTTGCCTTCCCGCCTTCCCCGGATCTACGGAAAAAGATATGGGCTGGGTCGACTCCGAGAAAATCTAAAACTTGATGGGCTGATTGGGCTCTGGGAGGATCTATGTTTTGATGGGCTCAGTGAAATATTCTAGGTCGGGTTAAATTGGGCCTAAAAACACGCTCCTTTTTTTTTTCTTTTTTTTCAACTCATTTTTGTTTAATATGAAAATCCTAATTGAGAAAATGTATTATTTTTTATGACAAAAATATTGCAAATTTTTTTTTTTCAGTAATAAGCACTAACCACCATAATAGATATTCATCGCCAACACACAATTTACTTCCACAACAATGACATTTGATCACCATCAAATGTATTACCAAAACAAACATTCACTATCATCACTGCCACCAACATAACAAACATTTACTATTACTACTGTATCACCACCACCACCATAACAAATATTTGTCACCACCATCACCACTATCACAGCTAAATGTCCACTATCATGACTACCACTATCACCACCAGCAGCTCAATAAGTATTTATTATTACCACTACCAGAGCAAATAATAGTAAATTTCAGCAAATCACAATCAAATATTACATTAAATTTCAGCAAAACAAAATCAACATCTATAGTAAATTTCAAATCTAAGATGTTTATATCTTAATAGTTCAACAATTTTGTTTCCATAGCCCAAAACATCAAAAAATAAAAAATAATAATAAATTAAAAAATAAAAAATCAAATATGAAAAAAAATCAAATGCAATAAATTTGTCATTTACCTCCCCTAATTTTTTGCCATTACCCAGAAACCTCGCTTGTCATTTATCAAACATCAGTCAACCACATAACATTTTTTTTCAAAGACCATTTAGTTTTCCTATAGGTAAAAAATTACTGAAATTATTATTGTAATGACAACTTTACTCTTAACCATTTAAAAATAATTAAATGATAAAAATTAAAATACATAAATATACCTTTAAGTTATATATATATATATATATTCATCATTTACATTTTTACACTAACATCCTTATTTTAAAAAATAAAATAAAAAAATTCACCCCTTTATTTTTAACACATTTAAAAATAAAAACCTACAACCTTTTCCTACCCCTAACCTGCCAGAACAAGCACCACAACCCACTAGAACTCCATTGGAATTTTCTTCCTCCATATTTCTTGTTTTTCCTCCTCCTTCTCTCTCTCTCTCCCCCCAAATTCGTTGAGGCAACGATCTGTGCTGTCATAACGGATATGCAAATTTGTTGTCGCGACAAATCTAGGGGAGAGAGAGAGAACATGAGGAAAAGGAAGAAAAAAAATGGAAGAAGGAAGAGAAGAGCATTCTGGTGGGGGTGAGGGTTGATGGGGTGGGTGGCGGTGGCGGTGAGAGGTAAATGTAATTGTTTAAAAAATAGAAATAAAAGATATATTTTAAAAATAGGGGGTGTTAATTAATTTTTATATAAAAATAATAATAATAAATTTATTTTAAAATAAGTTAAGGGCATTCATGTTTTTTTACAAGAAAAAATTGACCAAACGAATGACTAATATTTTTAAAATAGCAGATGAGGTTTGTAGTTTTGAAAAAAATGATAAAGGAAGTAAATAGTAAACCCTTCAAACAATTAATCACAAAAATCAAATATTAAGATGGGTTTCATGAAAAAAAAAATTAGATCTTGAATTTTCTAGAAATGAGAGAGAATGAATAATGATGGGACAATGGCAATGAAGTGAGCAATATAGTCAAAAGGCGATGAAAGAGGCGCAACAGTGGCGGTAAAAAATATGGATCTAGCCATAGATGGTCAAATTGTCGCGTAACAAAACATAATCTAATCATTTATGGCAGAATCGTACACGGCCACCACAATATTTTGTGGTGGTGGTTGTATTTTGGTTAGATAGAGAAAGAGAACAACACATACACACACATACAGAGAGAGCGAGAGAGATATGTGGCTGTTTCGGCGAGAAGGTGGAAATATTTCATCAATTGGTGGTTGCACGAGAAAGAAAAAAGACAACTGTTCTGGTGGTAGTAATAGTGCAATGGTAGCGTGATGGTGGTGATGCTTGTTGTTGTGGCTGGATTTGGTTCATCCACTACCATTAGTGGCAATCTGGTATTGGCCAGAGAGAAAGAGAGAGTAAGATAAAGTAATTGAGAGTCGGAGATTGGAATGGGTAGGACATGAGTATATTAATTAACAGTAATTATAATTTTTTTAAAAAGGGCATTATAGGAATTTTAATTTTAATTTATGATTTTTTTTATATATATATATATTTTTTTTATAAATAGTGTTTAAAAAAAATAAATTGGGACTTTGTTCCATCCCAATTTTTTTCTTTTAATTGGGGCTAGCTCCAATTATTCCATTATTATAATCACTTTGTGGTTTCATTTGAGCTATCTTTGTTACACTTTTAAATGGACCATAGCTTGCATTACTAATAGGGATAATTTCAACCCTTTCATTAGATGTATGGCTAAAATTGAAGAATTTTACTAGACATTTTAAGCACTTAAATTACATTCAAAGGCAAAGATCACAGAACTAGGGGGTGTTCATGGATCTGCCATACTTGACCCACCTACACTAGTTGTCCAACCTGCACCCGTCGAAATTAGATATTCTGTTAACTGTCGGTTGGATCGGTTGAAAATAGAGGACTTTTCCTTATTTTGGATTGGCCTCAAGGTTTTAATCCAATCCCAACCGAAAGCACTCGATTTGACTGATTCATGTACCGTAAATAGGATTTTTCTAGAGTTTAATAATTCATTTTGTCACTTTTGTGTGCATCGCTCTCTCCGTCTCTCATTCATTCATTTTCTAGAGTCCAAACCGAAGGGCTCGTGATTCCCGAAAAGTTGAACTCAAAACATTTCTTCGGTTATTCCAATTCTTCAGATCAAACTTTTCATCGATTTTTTCGTTGCGCCCCCCTATCCGAAAAATGGGTAGGATGGTGAGACTCGGCAACAGTTACAAACATCATCTAGTTGTAGTTTGTGTGGCTGTGACGATGAGAGACGACAACGAGTAAAAAATCGATAGATTGAAGTTGATATTTGATGTTTAGGGTTTTGATTTCTATTTTGATTTATGATGTTTAGGGTTTTGTTGTTTGATATTAAATATATTTTTCTTCAATTACGATTATATCTTACCTGGAATAGAATTCAGAAACTTTGAACTTTTTTTTTCATCAATTTTTTCCACTTGTAGTAAGAATATTGAATCACTGATTAATATAAACACCCGAACAACACTCAAACCATAATCGATCCGATTGGATTCGTCCGGATCTTATCGAAATTTGAAGTAACCCACAAATGCTAGTTTTTCCCATCAGTTCGGTCGACATCGGGTTGGCAATATCATACTCAAACTCAATCGGTTCGGGTCTCGGATCCACCCAAAAAATAGTTTACTCGACCTATGCGCACTCCTACATAGAACTTTTAACAAACCATCGTTGAATGGTTGGTTGCCTTGCCACCTGGTGAACGATCGGTTAGTTGTAAGGGGTGTTCTATGTCAAATATCTTGTCGACGGCTCCATTGATCGATATAAAGCACGCCTCGTCACTAATGGATTTGCATAAATCCCGGACAAAGATTTTGATTCCACATTTGCCCCTATTGCTAAGTTGACTATTGTCTGTTTCATTATGACATTGGAGGCCTCATATTCCTGGCCTCTGCGCCAATTGGATGTTAAGAATGCATTTCTCAAGGGTGACCTGACTGAGATTATCAATATGGAGCCTCCACCAGGATTTCAGACTTCGGGGGAATATTCGGGTAAAGTCTGTCGACTCCAAAATTTCTTCTATGGACTTAAGTAATCTTCTCGTGCATGGTTAAGGCAATTCAGTAAGGCAATCTCCTCAAGCAATATCCTCATACATGGGGTTCACCCAATGTCATTCAAATCATACATGCTTCATCTATTGCTAGCACCAAGGATTGTTCATCATTATCTCAATTTATGTAGATAGTATTACTATCACTAAAGATGACATTACTAGCGTTAAGAAGGTAAAGAAGAAATTCAGATGGATTTTTGGCATCAAGGATTTGGGTCATCTGAGCTATTTTTGTGGCATTGAGGTTGCTCAGTTCCAACAAGGTATCTCTTTATCCTAACGAAAATACATCCTTAATCTTTTCCAAAACACTAGTATGCTTGGATGTAGATCTGCTTCTACTCCCATGGATCCAAACCTTAAGTTGATTGTAGAGTTAGGAGAATTATTACCCGAACCATCAGTATATCAACGATTTGTGAATCGCCTCATCTATCCGACTCATATTAGGCTAGATTTTACAAATATTGTCAATGTCGTGAGTCAGCTTATGAACTCACCACGTATACCACACCTAGATTCATTCTATAATATTCTTTGGTACCTCAAAACGTACCTCGATCTTGGTGTTTTTTATGTGACATGTGATTGCTCAAATTAAAACCCATATTTAAGCTCAAAATATCGTAGTATAGTGCACTCGAATAAGGGTGTCGAACGACATGAATTGGATTATAATTATTGATTTTTATCTTATTTTTTGGGTGGATTTAATAGAAATGGTTTTGGGTTCTAAAAATAAAAATATAAAAAAATATTTAAATTAAAATACAATATGATAAGTGATCGAGTTCAGGGCATGTATTTGTTTATCCCAATGAGTTCTACTCTCTATTTATTTCAATTATGTGTATAGTGAAGTAATCTAACGCTAAGTTTGGTAAACTGGAATAGAATTAAATGAGTGTGGTATTGGAATAAATGTGGTATTGGAATGGAATGACTATTACCATTCCTATATTTGGTTACAAACGAGATTAAACATAATATTGGAATGACCATTACCATTCCTACGTTTGGTTACAAAATGCATTAAATATGGTATTGGAATGATGTACAAAATAATTTGATAAATCCATATTTCAAACAACCCGTTCACATACTAATACCGCAAGTCTTGAAAAAAAAATACATTAGAAATTTTCAGAGATCACCCATCAATATACTTTGGACAAATTCCCACTTTTAATCATCAAGAATGTTCCAAAATAAGTCATAAATGTCTAAATTTGGAGTAAAACACTTGAAGCTTTGTGTCTCTCAAATATAGATAAGCCGGTTAATTTTTCATAAAGCATTTTTCTCGCTTTAAGCTTTGCTTCATCAACCCCTAAGGCACAGCTAAATGAAGCAATGGCATCTCGAATTTCCTTACCAATGATTGATGCTGCATTCATTAATCTATCGATCATGTCTTCCTCGTTTCTCTTTCTTTTCTTTCGTTTTTTGTTTTCAGATGTCTCTTGTATAGGTGGATTGGTAGATGACATTGTTGCATTCACTTTGTTTCCTTCATTTTTATCATTTTTTTCTCTTTCTGTTTCCTCTATCATATCAATCGGTGCTTGTGCAGAAGCATCAGTCGCTTGGTTTTTTTCGAAAATGATGCACAAATCCTCGATCGATACCTAGGCTTGTCTTAAAGTGGTACTCTAACCTTTATATATGTTCCGTCTAAGGCTCCAACACAACCCTAAAAAAATAAATATATTAAAGTAAGTATTTTTTATAGATACTATCAATTTAGCTAAAATTGAATTAGAAAATATATTAATTACCTTGAACCATTTCCATTTCTTGTTGGTGGAATTTTCGGGTACAGGATCGAACTTCTTGAGCAAGTGGTCATGCAATCTTATTAAAGAAATCAATAAATTCTTGAAGTGTCTACTAATCGTCTTACCGGATTGTGCAAAACGGTGTGCTATCACTCGATTTTTTACATGATGTGCAAGAATGTGCAAGAACATAGCAACTTGTTCATCAATAAGCATGTTCTTAGTATGTTGTAACTTTCCCATTGTCTCTAGAATGACACACAACTTACAAAAAGCCCTTATATCCATCCTAGGCTGAGCAATGCATGCTTTGTTGCTCTCATATGCATACTTGTATCCTACAACCCTCATCTTGTTGAAACTAGTACAAGAAATAGATCCCATGGATCTTCTACTTACACGGTAACATACAACAACGACCATTAAAATGTAATTTTTTTACTAGATACATGATATTCATCCATCATGCACATAAAATCCTCAATTTTTTTCTCCTCATTAGTTCCCTCTTCCTTGCTAAACTTAGACGATCCATAACTGTCAAAATCATAAACTAGATGCAAAATACTAGTATTAGAAAACTTATGTCACAGAATCGGCGAAAAGAAGAACGTTTTCTAGGTCTGGATGCACAATAATAGACAAGCCATGAAGAGAAAACAAATGTAAGACAAAAACTACAAATAACTTGTTAGAATCTTGGTGTGCATAACCACATGAACAAATGATTTTAGTATCATCTAACTAAAAATTAAGCTAAAAAGGCTAATTACCCATTTGACAAATAAATTTCTATAAGAAAAACAAAAATTTTGGTGCATATATATATATATAGGAAATCCTCCAAAAACTGATAAACAATATGCAATTTATATTCGCTCGGTCCATATTGGGTATAAACTCCATAGAATATAATTCTTATTACTCTCTTTTCCTGAGAAGGAAAATGAGACACAAAACTTGACCTAAACAAGAAGCAATTCTACTAAATGCAAAACAAAATATACTTTACAACATAACTCACAAACTGCATGCTGATCTTGGAATTTTGATGGATAATTAAATGTTGATGTTTTTTTTATGAAACTAATGTTTTAATTGAGTCTTTCAGTTTAAAGAGTTCTAATCAAGATAATATCATGAAATAATTGTGAAGGATGCAAAAAAAGACATTAAGAGATTGAAGGTTCTGAAGAATCTAGGTGAAAACAATTCAAATCTATTTTACTCTTAATGTATCTTGATTAGGATCACGCACAACACAAATTAAATGATTTATATTTATGTGTGTTTATATTAAAGTCCTAATAATTGTTAAATTTTTTGTTCCAATGTGAAATTGAAAAAGAAAAATTGACCTAAGCAAGATTAGTGTTGAAAATTAATTAATAGTGTTAATTCAGTTATCCAGAAAAACAAATCGGTTAAAGGGTCGAAAACGTTGAAGATTAGAGTTGAAACAAATTGAGGAGAAATTGTTCCAGCAAGTATCAGTTAACCTACCATGGAGGTTCGGTTAACCGATGGGCATATATTGGCTAGGGAATAGAGAGTCTCTGAATCGATCGATCAACCGATCGAGGGAGATTGGTCAACCGATGGCCGAAAGATGAACTCTCTGTATTGATCGGTCAACTGACCATCGATAATCGGTCAACCGACCAGGACCAAAATTTGGTCTGAGATTGCATCCTATATTGATAGGTCAACCGACCTAGGGGGATCGGTCAATCGACCAGTATTTGAGAAAAGATTGGCATCCTGTATCAATCGATCAACTGATGGGCAGAGTCAACCGACTGTGCTGTTTCAAATTTTCAGGAATTTCAAGATTTGAACAAAACTAATCGTTTTTTAGCTGATATTTTGGAGATATCTTAGGGATTTAAATATATTGAAGATATGATACTCTTATTTAGATATCCCTATAGATATGGTACATAAAATTAAAGTATTTCTCAATTTAGTTCATTTAATACTTTCTATCTAATTGATTTGAAATTGAGAATTATTCTGGGGACTAAATTGAATATTATAAAATCCATATTTAAGTGAATTGGACTAGGATTAAATGGCATTGCTATATATAGGGTCTATATGTGCATTTAATTGTCATATCTTGTGTGAACTAGCTGTTAGATGGTCTATTCCAAATCAGTTTAAATAGACATGTATTTTTAGAGATCAATACATCACATCTAAAAAGAACTTTCAATTCATGAACTTTCTAAGAGTCATTATTCTGAGATTATATCGAGAGATCAATTGTGAGTTCAATTGTTTGAGAAGTTCTTGAGTTAAAACGCTAAGTGTTTTAGCGTCACCGATCAAAGTTGTCTTACTATTCATATTCAATATTTCAATATTATTCCTGGTGAGATTATTCCAAACTTTTATTCTTAATTGTGATTTTATATTATCATATTTGCTTGGGTGATAAGATTGTAGTAAAATCGTTTTCAAACTGAGTATAAAAATTATTTTTAAAACGATTTTTGTGATAATCTGATTACGTGCTTAATTTTGTACTACCCGCATATTTTATAATCAGATTTTGAATTTTTCACGTAAAATTCTATCACTAGTAATTTCGGGATATTAATTGAATTTAATTGATTTGAGGTGGTAGAAGCTCCGAGTGGAAAGAAACTTATTGATTTTTGTAATTAGTGAGTTTGTGCAGATTAGATACTATTGGGAGTATTAGTCAGGGGTAGCTTGGGTTTCAATCTTTTCCCGAAAAAAGATTGAGGTTTGATCTTTACCTAGTGGATACAAATGTTAGGTTATTTTTTTCTCTTGAAAAGAATTAGGCTTGATTCTTCCTAATTAGAATTATTTGAAGTGATTTGTAAAGGTTACATCCTTACATAGAAAAATGATACTTGGAGTGTTTTTGGTGAGATTTGATTCTTAGCCTAAGGTATAAAAGAATTAGGTTTGATCTTTAGCCTGTGAGATGATTAAGTTAGTCTTGAGTTTGGTAAAAAGATAAGGTTCTACCTTAGTCTGGGAAAAAGATAATTGTAAAGGTTGATTCTGAGTTTGGTAAAAGAATCGGTGTAAGAGTTTGGTTTCTACATGTTAAATGAATCTTGAGTTTAGTGGGTACGAATCTCCGTGGAGCTCGGAGAACTCGATTAGCTAAGAGTAGTTTGGTAAACCAGGATATATTATTGTGTGCTGCTTTGTTTACTTTATTTATATTTTGTTGTTTGGGTGTGCATCTAGATTAAATACAATTATTCGTTGCATTATAAAGATAATAATTAATTTAGGGTAAATCGATTATTTGATTAATTAAATGCTGTGAAGATAAGAAATTTGTTTAAAATTTTTATAACTACCCAATTCACCCCCCTCTTGGGTAGCTCACTGGGCCAACACTGCGCAATGGACATTGGAAGAGGAACTATTCATAATTCTTATATTTACTCAGTTCATATACAGACTAATCAACAATCATCTACGAAGATATTTCTGTCATATACTGCAAAAATCACAAGGTAATATGAAGAAGAATTTGATCAAAACATTTTATCGAACAATTAGTAGGCAAACATTCAAATGCTACTATGAATCTATGATTCATGTCAATAAATCGATCCCAAATCAATAGTGATGAAATAGCAAACGAAATCCAAACAATGAAATAGCAAAATCAACATAAATTACCTGCGATGGAGATGAAATCGATGGAGGTTTTGGATCGATGAAGACTGAACGACTTCAATTTCTGAAAAATGATATCGATGGAGGATTTGGATCGAGCTCACGAATGAAGGATTGTGTTCACGAGTGAAGGCTCGAGCTCGATAGCTTGGCCATGGAGGTGAAATTGATGAAGTATCGCCATCGCTCGATTTTGTCTGCTCGTCACTCATGAAAGGATCATCGTCGCTCACAAAAGAATAAATGAAGGATGTGTTGTGGGATTAGGTAATCCCAAGATTACGTAATACCTAATTTCATTTGGAATTGGCTAATCTCATGAGTTGTGGGATTACTGATTGTTTAGGAATGGGAATAAAAACCAATCCTATCTACCAAACGTTGGAATCGAATGGTCATTCTCAACTTCATTCCAATCTTAAGCTGAATACAGCAAACCAAACGGGGTTTAACTACATGATAGGTTACAATGAAAGTTTGACCATTTAATTGGCATGAACCATCTTTGGGATTGGGTTTAAAATCTACAGTGAATCAATCCCTAAGTATAATCCATCCTATTAAATGTATCAATTAATCAACCGTTTAATTGACATGGATTATCTTAGCTAATCGATTATTACTAATCTACGGTGAATCAATTCCTAAGCATAATTCATCCTATAAAACCATATCGATTCCAATAAAAACGAATTGTATAACGGCAAACTCTAAACTACAAGTATCAGATCTAACCCATAAATACCAATAATTTAGTTCTAATATTTATAAAATGATAAAAACATGAATCAATTGGATAAACAATGTAAAAACATAAATATCTTTGTTGTACAACTACACACAGATAAAATAAAAGAAGAAATAAAATCACATTACGAAACTTTAGAACAAATGCATTCTTATCCCTGTTTGGGAGCCTTAGTCACTCATGGAATCATTGGGCTCCATAAATATATTCTTTGTTATTCCCTAAGCTCCCAATCTTTTGTCCTCTCCAATGGAGTTTTGTTCTTGTCTAGAATAGAGAAGAAGAAAAGAATAAAATCATGAGCAAAATAAGGAATGAATTATATCTATCTATCTATACATATTTTATAAATGAAGGTTTCTTTTACTATTCCTCTGTATATGTAAAATTACATATTTGTCCTAAAATTTGTGAAAACTAAATGTCAATTTTTTGACCTCTAATATATATATATATATAGAGAGAGAGAGAGAGCTACTAGCTTATTATCTATAACTATCAATTTTTTTTTTTTATCATTAATATATACAAGTAAAATCATAAATTTATTCATAAGAAAATTTAAAACTAAAAGCTCACTTTTTTATTTTTAAACGAAAGACATTTAGTATTTCTATATATTATAGTAATAATATATATGTCAACATACACAAGTTTTCTGTACAATAATTTTATATACAAAGTAGATTTACAAATTGCATTTACAAATTTAAAAAATTACTCTACCTATTTTTTTTATTGCATACTTAAAAGTAATGTTATTTGGTATTAAAAAGAAAAAAAAAATCAAACTATTTAATAGAAATATAAATGTGAATTTTTTTTTTTTTAAATATGTAACCACAGACATAAACACGTGTATTTAATTTAAGATTTTTTTAAGAAGTTTTAAAATACATGTTGAAAACAATAAATGATACTTTTCACTCTATTTGGAATAAAATTTATATTAATTTAATACTTTTTATAGTTATAGATTTTATTTTTATTCTTTCATAATAGTTATAGATTTTATTTTTCTACTTCCGTAATAGTTATAGATTTTTTTTTTGTACTTTCATACATTTGGTGGGATTATTATCATTAATCATTTATTTATTTTAATTATAACATATAAAATAAATCAACAGTGTTACCTAACTACATTTGAAATCCATGTGACTCTGCTACTATTATATGGTTATCTTAACTGTGATATTTTTAAATGTGTCATTTACTGAAAATTACAATTTCAACACTTTGTTGCTAAATTTATTTCATCAACTATTTTATTTTTTACCATAACACATAAAAAAACCAATAAATGCAAGGTCATGCATCGTAGATAGCTTCAAAATTGCAGTTATTGTCTATGGAAGTATCCTTCATTTTTTTATCATGTCATGTGCACATGCTAATTATTAGTAGCAGGGGTGTAAATTGGTTGGGGTCGGATTGGGGTTGAAGGATTTCTGTTAGCTGACCCAAATAAAAAATTAGCCGACCATGTGGCCTCATTACCTCGATCCAATTCGGGGTTGGTTGGTTGTCGAGTAACAAAAACAAAAAAATAAAGATGAGATACTAAAAATTTGTAGATAAATTTTGTAGATCTGAGTTGGAGATGAAAAAATAATCAAGAAACATATTAAATAATAAAAAAAATTATGGATCGTCAATCGAAGCAAGAGGAGAGAAGGAGCAGGAGCCATCAACGGTGACGAACAGTAGCATCGCAGGAATCATCGGCGGCGAGATTATTAGGATTTGATAGACGCATGATTATTAGACGATGAGATTATTAGATGATGCAAGAATCTTTACCGCATGAATCATTGAGGAATCATCTATTAGGTTTTGATAGACGACGACGACGACTCTGGGACTGAGAGAGAGAGGGGAGGGGAGGAGAGTGGCGAGGGTTGGAATTTGGAAATGGAATGATCTGAATTTGATTAGGATTATATTTATATATGGGGTCTTTTTATAATATGTCATGTTGTAGGGGATATTTAGTAAATATACATTATTAGGTTTAGGGTTCGAGGCGGGTTCGGTGCATCGGGTATGGGTAGATAGGTACCTAAGCCGAAATATTTCTTGGTTTGAACGGGTTGGGTTTGGGTGGAAGGAAAAAAAAACTATTCATACTTGACCGACCTGCCATCAGGTCGGGAGGGTAGGGGGAAAGGTAGATTTTTGGGTAACATTTACACCTTAATTAGTAGACATGATAAATTCCACTTGCATCATATTTATGTTTTTTTCTTCTTCTTATCATCATTTAATCTAGAGAATAATGTTTGGATGCAACTTAATTTTAATTTTTTAGCTAACTATAACCTTATAATTTCTTTACATGAAGTGAGTTTTAAACAAGTTTTAACATTTAACATTCTAAGAAATAAAAAAATATATATATACCGTATTTCTTCATTTTTTAAATAATATAAATATTTTCAGCGTGATTTTTAATGAACAAATAATGTAAAAGGTCACAAATATGTCAAATAAAAGCGATAATAGCTACGTGTCTTGCACGTGCTCTTTACCTAGTAAAGAGAAAAAATGAGAGCTCCCTAAAATAGATGAAAATATCTCTTAAATTTGGAAAAAAAATACTATTTTGTAATGGTTCCCTTAATTGGGGAACCTTGTTAATGGCTGCTGGTTACAAAGGGTCACGACTCGACTTGGGGGGTTGTGCCCATGACCCGTCACCGATACCAGGTCACCGACACGACCTGGTCTGGGTTGGGCCCATGACTCTTTGATCAAGTCGCTCCCATGACCTTGGCCAAGGATGCTTTTTAGCACCTCTGGTCCAGGTTGCAGGTGTGACCTTTCCAGATGCGTGTTTTAGTCCTTTTTTTTTGTCTATTTTCTTTACTCTTTTTGTATATCTCTTTATTTCTGAGATTATACCTGCAAAAAGGATAATTTGTGTTATTACTCAATAAAACAAATAAAAAGACTAACAAAATTATAGATTTAGAGTGGAGATTTAGTACAGAATTGAGAACGATCAACAAGGGCACGGGATGGGCTCTTGTACGCGCGAGGATTCACAACCATCGTCCTCGTCGTATTGACTACTTGCAAGTATATGAGGTCTAGTTTTAATATAATGGATCTTGTAAGATCGGATATTGTTCCATTGGGAATGATGTGTAATCAGTTGAGTATTGCGATTTAGATAGTTTCATATTATCTCGACTAATCATAATTTTGTTTGTTTTCTATTTAATATACTAAGATAAACTACAACTATTAGGTTAGTTATAATTACATTAATTACTTAGGTATTGATTTCTTTCACATAATGCATAATCGAAGTCATTAAGTTAACTATAATGGTTTTCTGTCTATTCTGACAATCTTTGTATCGATAATTCCTCTGCTACCTCTCCCGAGTGTAAGACGGGGGATTACACGACTTCGTGTCAACGAAGAAGTCCCTTTCAACACTTTTATGACCCTAGGTCACGTGAGTCTTTAGCCAACGTCATGGATTGCATACGTTCTAACGCCCTCTCGGGTCATTAGAACGTCACCTTGTATTTACCCTAGTCCGAATCCAGGGTTACCTCTCCCGAGTGTCAAACCCCGTATTCTCGATTTATCAATACAAGCATAATATCAAGAATAATGGTAAACACAATCAGATTTAGACAAACAGCATATTAAAGTAACATTAATTCATTCAACTTAATAATTACATGATTTCAACTACACCTAAGTAACATTTAACTAATACTATAGGATCTTAACCATATACCATACAAAATAAGAGGGATTCAACATTCTTAGATATGAAAAAGTGATTACAAAGATAAAAACTAGAGAGAAACGATCAAATCTGGAAATGAAACGATTCACTGTCGCTAATGATCGATCCGCAAGTGATTCTTCTTTGTCCGAATGATGAATCTCCTTCTTGATCTTCAAAATATAGCTTAAGAGCTCTCTACTAGGGTTAGGGGTTCTTCAACAATTGGTTTCAGACGTGGGAAAGGGGTATAAATAGGCCTAGGGGTTCAAAAATATCTAAACATATATTTTAGCCTGTTCTGCGAATTCCGCCTAGGCGGTAGAATCTTCGCCTAGGCAGAGTTTAAGTCGGTTAGAATTCTACCTAGGCGATGGTTTATTCGCCTAGGCAGAGGACTAACTTCTTCTCTTCTTTCTTTCTGACGGAATTCCGCCTAGGCGGTAGAAACTTCGCCTAGGCGGATTTACAGCAGTTCAGCTCTTCCAGAAATTCAGCACTTCCAGCGTTCTGATGGATTTCAGCTTAGGCGGTGGAAACTTCGCCTAGGCGGATTTCAACTTCTCAGCTCTTGCAACCTTTTGATGGATTTTCGCCTAGGCGGTGGAAACTTCGCCTAGGCGAAATTGAGCTGTTCTTTGAAACCTCTTTTTTTTTTTCATCTTTTTGGCTACCCTTTTCTCTCCCAATTCGCTCGGTTTGCCGATTGTTTATGTCCCTACTCCTGACTAATAAAAACAGCTAAAAAGATATTCAAACATCAATAAAATACTCGAAAACTGGCAAATTCGGTTTAGAATTAGATAAGTATTTTATACCTATCATGCTTTATAGATGCCAACTATTTAGGGTCGAAGGACGATATACGTTCGACCTTTGGTTTGTATACCTTTCATTGAAGGCACTTAATCTTGTGGAAGAGTAAGAAGCAATGTGTTGTCTCTCAATCCTCTGTTGAAGCTGAGTATCGCGCTATGGCTAAGTAGCGTGTTAACTCCTTTGACTTCGTTCTCTTCTGACCGAGCTAAGACTCCCTTGTGAAAAACTCATCTATATTGTTTTGTAATAATAAATCTTTCATAATGTTATCCTCTGACTCAATACTTCACGAAAGAATGAAACATATCGAAGTAAATATCCACTTCATTTGTGAGAAAATTCGATCAGGAACCATCACACATATCTTCATCTCATCTTTTGAACAGGTTGATATATTCACCAAGTTTACATGACCAACTCTTTTTCAGTTGGCTATTGGTAAGGTGGGGCTCGTCAAATTTTTTGCCTTAGCTTGAGGGGGGAAGTGATGGAATTAGACATTTATAACATTTATTTTAGTTTTCATTGTATTTTTTGTACTATTATTGTATGATTTTATTGACCCATTTATTTCTGTGATATATAAGTTGCTAATTTAATCGGCTTCTGTAACTATATAATTAGGTGAATTGACTCTATTTTGAATATAAGAAAATTTATTTTTCTCTTTTCCTTTATTATTTTCTATATAATCCAATTTATAAATCAGAACATATTTTATATTTGAGAATTTTTTATTATTAGATGGTTAGAGACATTACCAAATATTAATTTAGATTTTGTTGAAAAATTAAATGAAAAACTCTCAACGAAATATTTTAATTATTAATATATTTTTCAAAACTAATATATTCAATAAAGATTAGTATCTTTGGCCAAGCATTTATATACTAGTACATACATATTTTAAGAAAACTAATTGATATTTTAACCAGTCTAATTGCTCGTCTGGTTAACGAAGTTAACAGATATTTAACTTTCGAAATATTTGATTTAATACAAAATGGGATGATTGAAAGATGAACTTGAACAAAAAATCAATAATGTGGAGAAAACGCAATCAACCCATAAGTTAGAGGATCAAAGTGTAATTTATCCACTGACAAATGCGCGTATTTTGTCTTTTTAACATATTGTGATGGCATGCTAGAATAAGGTCGGACACGAATCATGGGATCTCAATTATCTCCCAAGAGGTCACAATGATGAAACATTGTTTGGTGGGGCCATGGCCAAAATGGATATGCTTTATTATTGTCAATGTTTTTTAAAGTGGTTACTCATGTTTGTGTGATTTGTCTGAAAATGATATTCTTTTAACTAAATTTCACTTTGAACCCCAAAATTTACATTTATCTTCTATTTATAGTTAAAAGTTATTTTGCAACATATTGTAGTTTCAAATTTATAATCCCTATTTAAGGGATCTCATAACTTTCTTCTAAAAATTTACTATGACATGGCCGATTTACAATTATCGATTTCTTTTAGAATTAAAGTTTGGCATGAGTTGATTAATTGAGTTTCTTAGACATTTTAAACTTTTAGGGGTTTGTTTGGTTAAAAGTAATGAAATCGAATTCTGAAGAAATAAAATCAAATTTTGAATGGGCCTCAATTCAAATTTTAATTCCATTCCATCGAAATTCAATTACATTAGCTCCAACCAAACACGTTGTTGATGTATAATATAAACTAGTTGAAAAACAAAATCGGGAGTACAAAGTGCAAGTAAAAGTAAACTTTGAAATTACAAGGCCCAATTTAGCAAAAATATAATTTATGGAGTATGCAAATTAATTTATGGAGTTTTTTTTTTTTTTTTTGGTGTCTCACAAGTTAAATAGTGCAAGATAGACATTTACATGAAAACATAATACGAAATAAACATGAAATTATTGGGTATGACTTTAACTTAATGGCTAATGAGTCATTATCATGTCAGACACGATAAGTAAGATAAGAAACATATCGTTTTTAGTTTTACCTGATAACTCAATAATTGACATGAATGACACAATAATTGTAATCGTTTTTTAAGTTACACGTTAATAGATGAAATAAATTGTGGCAAGATAATTTTAATAAATTATTTTGAAAATAAAAATATATTAATAACTATTTACAAATATCAGTTATTGATGTTACCGAGAATTGGTATCATAGTAAATTTGTAAAAGGTCCTCGCAATCATTCGCTCTTTGTCCGGTTACGCCTACACAAATTCTAACACCGGGTGATTGTATTCCGGTGAAGAACTTCCGACGTAAGAATAAATATTTTATAGGAAAATAATGCTAAGCCAAATGTATAATGTAATTGAACCTCCCATTTCTCATACCAACCTAGGCTATTTATAGTTCTTCACCTAGTGGAAAATAGGAGAGGGAGAACATGTAATCATGAATATATTTTGAGAGCGCATCCATTACTTGTTTAGATTCTTAGGAGATTAGTGTGACTCCTCTAACGAACATTCTAACCAACTCGCCCCAAGGACCCAACCTAAGCAAGAATTCGGGCATTGGGTGCTCTGGGCTTAGCTCAAGTATGTCGTTTGTTCACAAGCTCTAGCCCATCAATGTAGAGGTTCTTGGTCTTTATGAGGCGCGAAGGGCCCAGGCCCATTTAGGGTTGTATGGGCTCTTACGATATGCTCTCAACATGATTGCATTCTAGGCTCGGTTATTTGGAAGCCCATTTGAACGACTCGTGACAAAATTTACTATCATCAGTAGCCCCTACTCCCAGGCTAGGATTTTATGACCTGGGAGTTTTCTGACACAATTTGCTCCAGCTTCGTACCATCAAAGTATTGTTGATTTTTGTGATTGTTTTGAATACTCCTATGGAGATAGACATTTATATTTTTAAACTCATACTTTTCCTTCATAGAGCAGATGACGAAGTCGAAAATGGGAGTTTCAAATCCCCCTGCATCCTTATCCCTTGCAAGGGGCATCGACGCCGACCAACAGGGGAGAGAAAGCTCCAATGCACCCTTCTTGGAAACAATCCTTCCACTTGCGATTGCGACTGCATGGGAAGTAAAGAATATTGTCTTTACATTAGGTTCTACTGTCTGTAGTGATCCTTCCAATGCACTAACGTTTTTCTAATCAGTGCTCATGTCTCTTGACATGGAGTTCATGAGGAGAGTAGATCCACACGTGGTGAACAACTTTGCAGTATCACACACTATGCGACTTCTTCATGAAATAATTTTTCTACGCGTACGAGGCGATGTGGAGGACAGAATGAGAAGGCGAACGAAAGATTGAATAATATAAATGAAGACACATATTCGGCACACGTAAGCCGAGCTTTCAAACTTGCGAGCCACCAGCGCCGACGAGGCTTGGATCTTCTGAGAGTCGTAGAAGGATCGATTTGAACTTCGAACAGTACAAGAAAAGTTGCGAATAGCCTGTTGTGCGCTTGAAGAGATGCAAGATAATACCCCTCGTCTGGGAAGAAACTCAATACCAGACAAAGAGAGCTTTTCAGGACACACTCTGGTTCCCCATTCACTCGGGCCATCCCGAGGCGAAAAAACTCTTTAATATTCATCTCTCGAAAATCGTTCGAACGATGAAAATGAGCTCCCATTACCTCATCGTCTTAGGCAACGAAGGCTTCTACCTCTAGGAAAATGATCATTTCGTGTAGAGTTTGGAGACCCTCCGAGGAGATTTGGCACTTCAGGGGATGACCCATGTAGCCCTCTCAATTGATAGTCTACTCCGTCAGAAACACTTACGGCGGCCAAATGAGAATCCTCGAAGGAAATGAATGTGCCGTATCAATGTAGAGGTTCTTGGCCTTTTTGATGCATGGAGGCCCAAGGCCCATTTAGGATTGCATGGGCTTTTCCGATATACTCTCAGCATGGCCGCATTCTAGGCCTAGATCTATGGAAAGCCCATTCGAACGAACCATGACCAAATTTACCATCATAAACTACATATTTTACTTTGATTAGGGTGTTTGCAAAATCGAAATTTGTTTATTATTATTGTTGTTGTTGCTGCTGCTGCTTGGTTCGTTGTTCTTAAATGTGGTATTTTGTTATTTATTATGTTTTAACGTTATATAAATTTTCATGTATAATGTATTTTTTTTTTTTTATTTTAATTGTGTTCCTAAAAAATTATTTGTTACCAAGTGTATAATGTCTAATAGGTTAAACTGACATGATATTTTTTGTGTTGTGTTATCGTTTTATGTGCTTGTGTGACACTTTAACTTATTGTATTGTGTTCGTGTTTTGATTTTATAACATGATAAGTTATTTGTCGTGTTCGTGTTATCATATTCGTGTCAGACCATGACACAACACGAAACACGACATGAAGATACGATTTGCTTACCCTAGTGTTCTTTATTCCAACTCTCTCTCTATCTCTCTATTGGGAGGAAGTTTTTTATTCAAAAAAACAATCATTACAACCGTTCAGTTTGATCATCTTTCTATTTTCATGTAGATTGGATTAACAACTTATAATTATTAGAAAAATTAGAAAATTACTTTTCAAACAAGTTGCTTATAATTTTTATCTACAGTCTTTTTAAATCTTTCGAATAATTTTTTAAATTTTAAGTTAAGATCCATTATATTGACTTTATTGAGTTAATTAATTATATCTTGTAATTGACATAATAGTTAATTTAAACTAAAATCTTATAAAAATGGGAAAATAACTAAATAAATAAATTGCTATACGAATAATATAGAAAAACAATAATAATAAACCTTAACTAATTAACTATTATATTAGTTGAATTTATTTATTGGGCAAAATACATTTTAAACCTTCTAATTATTGATACATTTCTAAGTAATCTTCTTAAGTTTATGCGTTTCATTTTAAATTCTCCACGTATGAATACAATTTTAAAAGACATTTCTCATTTCTGGTAGATTTTTTATCAAATTTAACAGACTTGAGGGGCAAAATGGTCTTTTTCTATTTATTTATTATTTTTTTTTCACTTCTCTCTCTTCATCCCTTTCCCTCTCCCCGCCACAAACCACCCCCTCTTACGGGGGTGGTTTCTGGCGGGGATAGGGAGACGGAGAGGGAGAGAGGGAGGAAGAGAGAGAGAAGTAAAGAAGAAAAAGAAAAAACAAAAAAACAAAGAAAATAAGAAAAAAAATAGAAAAATACTATTTTTTGCCACTCAAGTTTGTTAGATTTGAAGGAAAATTTAACAGATTGACCTTATAAAATTGTGTTTATACGTGGAAGGTTTAAAATGAAATGCATAAAATTAGAAGGATTATTTAAAAATGTATCAATAGTTAGAGGATTAAAATGTATTTTGTGCTTATTTATTTTATTTTTTGTTAAACAATGATACATGGGCCTAATATCACTATTTCAATGACTATTTACTGGTCTTGTAACATTGTTCTTCAGAATCAAAAAAGAAAAAAGAAAAAGAAAAACTACCATCTTTTGATAAAATAAAACAAGAAAACGATTTAACGCCAATAAGGAAGAAAACGATTTAACGCCAAAAAAAGTCTCCTGGTGGATTGGCCCCGCGCTCCACAAACAGCTGAACCAGATCAGCAGCCAAAGTCACTGGAGGTAGGAAGAATACTTTACATTTCCATATCGCGTGCTTCATAAAAAAAAATAAAGTAGAGCCGATTTTTTTTATTTTTTATTTTTTATGAAAAATGATATTTGTGTGTTCTTGTAGTGTCAACATCGTATCAAAAGCGGATGTTTGTTCGCTTAACAAACATTTGATTAAAAAAATTACAATTATTTTAATTGTCAGTGCATCTCGAATAATCACTTCTCTATACGATTTTAAGGGTCTACTCTTCTACATCGATTTGATATATTCAAAAATAAATTCAAGATTTAATATTTAAAGTGTTTGGAGAAATTCGAAAAATCACATGATTGTTTAGTAGAAACAGAATAAAAAAATTCAATTTAGAAAAATCAAAATAAAATTATTACTACAAAAAAATTGAGAAAGATTACGCCCACCCTCGTTGTTCACGCAACTATGAGATGATCTTGGATCTCTTTCAACTCTAAAAGTTAATTCATGAAATTATATTTTTGTTGGGATTTAATCCCCATAAATTTGAATCTATATACCCTAAAGCAACATGTCAAATCACTAAAAAATCTATAAACACATAAATCACGTACCTGGATCCATTACGAACGATCGACTACTGATGCGGAAATCCTGTGACGATCGTACACGAATGGGACGCAGATCGGGGGGGTGGTATATGGTCTTCCTCAACCAAATCTCCTTAGTTCCTCTCAGGACCATATCTCTTCCAGATGGGGAGAACTGAAATTGTTTGCGATTTGTTATATTGGGGATCATAACCTTATAATAGGCCTTATATATCAGTGTGATTAGGGTTTCCATAATCTTCTAATTACCCCAATAAAAAATTGGTATTTACACTTCTAGTCCATATTATTTTGAGCAATCTACGAATTTACCCAAATTAATTAGATCACTTAATTTCAACTCATTAAATTAAATGACTAATATAATTGAATTAATAATATGTTATTCAATGCAGATTAGGAAACGGGATTTCCTAAAAAATCTCTCACTTAGGCTACATATTATTCCTAAAACAATTATATCACAAAATTCCTTAGGCGCACATCTGTATGTTATTTATCCTTAGACTTTTCCTTAAACAATCTGGTCTATCTCACATAGTAGTAATGAAATTACCGCGGCTCTTATCACAATACAGTTGTGATTAAACCACGATGATCACCGTACTAATACACTCAATGACATAGATCAAATGTGGATGAGTAGTATGGAAATTACATACAATGTGATCTCAAACATGCCTATTTACAACTGGTCCTTTAGTTTTTAGTGAGATAAATTCAAAGTTCTTAATGCAATGCAAACATTGCACACAGAGAATCATAAACCATCAACTTTATTCTGCAGAAAACTTAAACAATCCAATGTCTAAAGTAAAACATATAGAATATAAAATCGATTCCCACTAAACCAAGGTATTACCAGAAATAACACACATATGAGTAGTGTGCTCATGAAAGACCTTAGGCGTTAAGCCCTTGGTTAATAGGTCCGCTAGCATAGAATCTATCCCTATATGTTCTATGGAAATCTGCTTATTCTGAACTCTTTCCTTAATAATTAGAAACTTGATGTCGATAAATTTCAACTTCATCGAGCTCCTGTTGTTGTTAGAGTAAAGCACCACCGAGTTATTGTCATGGTAAATCTTTAATGGTCTATCAATTCCATCTACTACACGTAGCCTAGTGACAAAGTTTTGTGACTATATTCCATGGTTGGACGCTCATAATAAGAAATGAACTTCGCAGCCATGGTTGAAGAAACTATGAGAGTCTGCTTAGAAGACTTCTATGAGATAGCTCCTCCAGCCAACATAAAGATGTAACCTGATGTGGAGCACCTTCTATCCTGGCATCCCACAAAATTGGATTCAGAGAACCTGATGATCTCTAAATTGTTTGATCTCCGATAAGTGAGCATGTAGTCTTTTGTTATCCTCAAATAACGCATCACACGTTTAGCTGCCTTCCAATGTTGCATACCTGGATCACTCAAATATTTGCTCGAAACTCCTACGATAAATGCTATGTCAGTATAAGTATAGACTTAAGTGTACATTAGACTCCCTATTGCCGACGCATAGGGAATCTTTTGCATCTCTTTCCTTTCAAGATCATTAATGGGGCACTGTTTGGGATTAAACTTGTCTCCTTTCACCACGGGCGTGTCTCCTAGTTAACTATTTTTCATGCCGAATCTACTCAGAACCTTATCGGTATAACTCTTTTGTGACAACCCAAGGATACCTCGAGAACGATCTTTCAGTATCTGAATACCTAATACAAAAGAGGCATTACCAAGATCTTTCATCTTGAATTTCTTCATCAGAAATTTCTTGGTTTCATGCAACAAGCCTATTTCACTACTAGCAAGTAGAATATCATCGACATATAATATCAGAAAGATATATTTACTCTCACTGAACTTGTTATATACACAATCATCAATGACATTCACCTCAAAACCATACGAGGTGATAACTTGATGAAACTTGTGATACCATTGATGGGAAGTCTGTTTGAGACCATAGATGGATTTCTTCAACTTGCAGACCATAGACTTTGGATCTCCCGATACAAAGTTCTCTGGTTATACTATATAAATTGTCTCGTCAATGTCTCCATTGAGAAACGCAGTCTTGACATCCATCTGATGTAGCTCTAGATCAAAATGAGCCACCAGTGCCATTATAGTTCTAAAAAAGTCTTTCGAAGATACCGGAGATAAAATCTCTTTGTAGTCTATGCCTTCCTTTTGAGTAAAACCTTTGGAGACTAAACGAATCTTATATCTCTCGACATTACCCTTCGAATTCTTCTTGGTTTTAAATATCCATTTACAACCAATGGACTTTGTACCTTCAAGCAACTCAACGAAATTCCAAACGTCATTGTCTTTCTTAGACTTCAATTCATCCTTTATGGCATCAATCCACCACTAAGAGTTAGAATTGAGCATGGCTTGACAGAAGTTGATCGGGTCATTTGCTGTTAAACCAACACCATTCTCATGTTCTTGGAGAAAGACGATATACTCATCCAAAATCGTACTTCTCTTCTCTCTAGTAGATCTCCTTAATGGCACTTTTTGAGGTTGTTGAGTTTGTTCTATAGGTGCTTGAGAAAGAATCTCATTATTGTCTTAGTCTGAAACAATGTCAGGAATAGAAGTATAAACATTGTTATCTAGTGTCAAAACTGTATCTTAAACAGTAATAGGTATTGAGACCTGATCACCGTCAATAACAAATTCTTCTTCAAAGGCAACATTCTTTATGTTTCATTTCCCCTCAAACTCAACATCCTCAAGGAATCTCGCATTTCCCATTTCAAAGAAGGATCTTGATGTGAGATCGTAAAACTTGTAACCCCGAGAGCATTCAGGGTAACCAACGAAATAGCAACTAACTATCCTTGAGTCCAGTTTTATTTCTTGTGGCCTATAAGGCCGTGCCTCAGCAGGACAACTCCAAATGTGTAAGTGCCTAATACTAAGCTTCTTGCCTGTCCAAAGTTCATAGGAGGTTTTGACAACTACTTTGCTCGATACTTTGTTAAGGATATATATTACGGTCATTAAAGGTTCTCCCCATAGTGACTCTGGCAAGGGGAGATGATTAATCATACTCCTTACCATATCCTTAAGAGTTTGGTTTTATCACTTTGCAACACCGTTCATGCTGGGTTTGCCCGACATGGTGTATTGCGGAACAATTCCACACTCATTGAGGAAAATTGCGAAGGGTCCTAGACGTTGTTCTCTTGATCCATCATTCATCCTGTAGTACTCACCACCACGGTCCAATCTGACAGCCTTAATTTTTTTTCCAAGTTGAAGTTCAACTTCAGCTTTGAAAGATTTGAAAACATCCAAGGATTGAGATTTCTTATGAATCAAATATAGGTACCTATAACGAGAGTAGTCCTCTATGAATGTAATGAAATATTGTTGTCCATTCCATGAAGCCGTAGGGAATGAACCACAAATATCAGTTTGTGTGAATTCTAAGACATATGTAGCTCTCTCGACACCTAATTTTCTAATGTTTGTTTGTTTCTCCTTAATGCACTCAACACAAACTTGAAAGTCTGTCAAATCTAGGGGTTCAAGAATTCCATCCAACACAAGCCTTTGAATTATCTGTTTAGAGATACAACTTAAACGCTTGTGCCATAAGGTGGTTGAATTCTCACTTAATTTTCTCTTTGTACCACATGAACTTGTTTTCAATATTTCGTTATAGGAACTAACATCAATCATATTAACATTATCAATTAAAGAACCGAAACCAATAAAATTCAAATTTTGATAGAGACTAACTTTATTATTTTTGAAAGAACAAGAAAATCCTAATTTGTCCAAACTAGAAATAGAAATTAAATTCCGTCTAAAAGACGATGCAGCAAATGTCTCAAACAAATCCAAATAAAATCCAGTTTTCAATTGTAATCTAAAAGTCCCTATAGCTTCCACCGCAACTTTATTGTCGTTGCCCATAAAGATGAATCATTTAGCATCACTTGGCGGTCGACTCCACAAGCAACCTTGCATAGACATACTTATGTGACTAGTAGCACCAGAATATACCTACCAAATATCCTTAGGTACAAAAGTTAAATTAACTTCAGAATAAACTAAAGTTAGAAGCATACCCTTCTTTGAAAGTCAGGCGGCGTACTTGGAACACTCCTTCTTCATGTGTCCCGACTTCTTGCAGAAGTAGCACGTAAATTCTTTATCCTGCTTATTTTGTTTCTTTTGTTGAGAAGATCCTTCCGCAGCAATCTCAACTCTCTTCTTTTTCTTGTTCTGAGAGGTTGAGGTAAGGTAAGCACTCTCAGTCTTATCTCGCTGCTGTCTCTCTTCTTTTTGCACACAGTGAGATATAAACTCATTGAGGGACCATTTATCCTTCTGAGTATTATAACTCACTTTGAATTTTCCAAAGTATGTAGGAAGAAAAATCAAAACTAAGTGCATAATTAAGTCCTCAGACAGCTCTAACTTTAGTGCCTTTAGTTTTGACGCAAGATAAGACATTATCATAATGTACTCCCTTATGTTCCATTTTCCCTTATATTTCATCGCAGCGAGTTTATCGAGAAGGTCACTCACCTTCACATTTTCGTTCTTGGCAAAATATTGCTCAATTTCTTTCAGGAACTTCTTAGCGCTCTTGTTCTCAGTAATAAAGCCCGAAACGCTTCCGGAATGGAGCGTTTCATGATCATCAAGCACATTCAGTTAGATCGATCCCACTTTTCAATTTTAACCTCATTGATGTTTTCCAGAGTAGCAATGGGAAGATTCTCCCTGAAGTACATGATCTAAATCCATACAACCGAGGACAATCTTCATGGTTTCTTTCTAGACTTTGAAGTTCGTCCCGCCCAGCATTGGGATGTTGCTAACTTGGATAGAAACATTCGTGGCAGTAGCAAAAGAAATTGTATAGAGAACAAAATAAAAAAGTATATTCACAAGCATATCATAAAAATAAAATAAGGCATGAACAAATAATCCAAATTGGGAACCCATCTCAAGATACCTAGCACAACATTAATTCCTAGTCTTTGGACAGAGAAATTAACTGTAATACAATACAATGAACAAATATTGACAATTAGTTCTGTCAGACAACAACCTTTCTTTGGACCGACTGTTGTTCAAATGAAAAAGTCTTTACAATTGTCATGTATTTATTATCGCAGGTACGTTTATTATTTGGGCATCTTCTTTTGGGTCGATTATTGATTGCATAAGTAATAATCAAACGTATATCAAATCAATGTCTATTATTTAATTAAATAATAACATTCCTTTAGGCCGATTATGGTTCGCATAAACAACAAATATCAATACTTATTATTAAGCCAGCCGACTATTGTTCGCATAAATAATAAACATCAATATCTTAATATCTCAAAATAAAATCAAGTATATAACAGATATTACTTTGTTAACATATTGTTTCATTTTAATTCATTTCAAGATACAAGATTTTATTAGTCGATCGTCCTAATGGTCTGTTGATCGAATGTCGTGCAACGGGTTAAAGTTTCTAGAATTGGAGGGCATCTAGTTGGTTGATCGGTTCTGAAAATTCGGTTGACCAAATTGGAAAGAGGCTAATTGGTCTTTGTCCTAAAGCAGTCAGTCAACCGAACTGAATGGGTCGGTCGATTGAATACTGGAATTCAGTTAACCAATTCGGTCAGAACACCTTACGGCGAACCCTCTGCACGAATCGATTAATTTTTGGGGTCGGTCGACTGAATCGGTTAGAGGCCGAATCGCGATCTGTATTTTCTGCAGTGAAAAACACCCAAATATTCCAAAAAATGGGATTTTTCTTTCCTTAGATCCGTAACAAATCCATAATTTAAAAAAAAAATAAAAAAATCAAACCATATATAACCTTAATGTTTTCTCCCACAATTATACGGTGAATCAAACTTTAATAGAGAAAACATAAACCCTAAAATTCTACGAACTCAAAAACCCTAAGAATTCTAATAATTCAACATGAAATAAGCTTTGATACCACTGGTTGTGATTTAATCCTCATAGATCTGAATCTATAAACCTTAAAGCAACATGTCAAATCATTAAAAGTTCTATAAACACATAAATCGCGCTCTTGGATCCATTACGAATGATCGACTATCGATGCGAAAATCTTGTGGTGATCGTACACAAACGGGACGTGGATTGGGGGGGGGTATGTTGTCTTCCTCAACCAAATCTCCTTAGTTCTTCTTGAGACCGTCTCTCTTTCAGATGGGGAGAAGGGAAATTGTTTGCGATTTGATGTATTGGGGACCATAACCTTATAACATGCCTCATGTATCGGTGTAATTAGGATTTCCATAATCCCCTAATTACCCCAATAAAAAATAGTATTTACACATTTAACCCACATTATTTTGAACAATTTACAGATTTACCCAAATTAATTAGATCTCTTAATTTCAGAAATAGTTAATATAATTGAATTAATAATATGTTGTCCAATACAGATTAGGAAACGAGATTTCTTAACAACTTTTTTTTACATTTATAATTTGACCACCAATCCCTTTTATATTCGATATAAAATAAACCCAACAACTGCTCTACCCAGAATATTTTTACGAAGTATAAATGAAATTTTAAATTTTATTATTAAATCGTAATTTAAACTCCTGTAAATAGTACCAAACGAATAAAAATTAACCAGATTACATGTATAACTGTCAAAATTGTGTATTATATATTAGGTTAAATTCCACATTGAACCCAAATTATTAGTCAATTTCATTTTGCATTAAGCTAGCAATATATATATGGGTTTAAATTCCTTTTTTTTTTCTTTTTTTTTTTTAATTTAAATTGGGACTAGTGTAAAAGTTTTGAGGAATCATAACGTTTGATTTCAATATAGGTGTTATGTATTTTTACAAAATAATAAGGGAGTTTTTGAAATGAAAGAGTAGAATTTATTGAAATATGTCCTCATTTAAATCATAAAATACACAAACGATGATACGAATGATTATATAATCATATAAAATGTAAATTGAAATTGTAAATTTTGAGATCATGGGAGCCATGAGCGGCAATCAAGCTACACAATCCAAAAAACTATTATTATATATATATATATATATATATATATATAGTCTTAATTAATTAACAAATGCACGTTGAAATCCTAAAACAAATAATTATACAAATAATATTGTATACACTGGCAGTAAATTTATAATTTTTTATTATTATTTAATTTTTTTTGACTAAAAACTGGTTTGATAACGCTTAAATGTTAAGCGTTGAAAATTTTAAATTGAAATTTAGGACTGAAAATATAAGAAGTTTATTTGATAAAATTTATATTTTAAGCGTTGATTTTTTTATTTTTTTTTATGAGCACATTCAACACATTTGGCTAAAAATTAAACAAAATTTAAGAATGACTTAAATTGATTAAGTGGTCTTAATTAGAATCATCGAGTAAATTTATTGTAAAAAGTACATAATCTATTCACTTTTTAGCATCTAAGGCGACATTTGGTACGTGTGACTTAATTAAGGAATGAAATGATTTCAGGAATGATCATTTCATTCCCATATTTGGTAGGTGAGGCTTATTTCCATTCACATTCCTATGTATTAATTAATACACAAATTATGGGACAAGTCAATCCCAAGTAAAAGTTGATATTATTTAATCCAGGATTTTAGTAATTAAAAGAAATGGTGCTGATAAATTGTTTATGTTTAATGTTGTTTTCATTTGGTCTATGGTTGAATATTCTCTATTTAAGAAAAAAAAATATTGATTTATTCATAAAACTAACCAAATATTAGAATGAGAATGATTATTTCATTACCAAATCTAATTCCTTTTGTTACCAAACATAGAAATAGTAATAATTATTTCATTTGCATTATAATGTTATTCCATTCCATTCTAGAGTATCAAACGCAACGTAATAAAATTATAAAACATTGTTTAAGACTGTTTGATAACTAAAATAATTGTTGAAAACTGAACAAATTAAGTTTGATAACTTTAATTAATTTTATTTAATTAATTAAATGCTACTTAAAATTTTAACTTTGTAGGCTTATAATTTTCAGTCAATTGAGTTTTACTTATTTGTTTTCTCACTTAATGAGCTTAGCCATTTTTAAATTTTTTTTTTGTTGTTGACATCATTTTACCCTTGTAACCTTAGCTCCCTTTTCATTTTCATTTTACCCTCACTGTTTCAAATTTCACCCTTAATCTTTATTTTAGTAAAAAATCAACAATTTTATGTTCAAATCTCACCTTTTTATTTGAGTTTTTTCTTATTACCTTGATTTTAGTAAACATTTAAATTTAAAAATAATAATATAAATTAAATAATTTTTAGTCTTCAAATTTTGTACTCAAAGACATAAATAATAAAGAGTTTAAAAATCAACACCTAAAATTTTAATTTATCAAATAAGTTTATGATATTTTTAATACTTCAAATTATAGTATTTAAAATTTAACACTTCAAATTTTGAGCACTTAAAATTTAAGTGGTAGAGCATTTCACTGATTTATGAGTAAAATAAGCAGAGCATTTAATAAACTAAAGGCTTTGGTGATTTTATAACACAAATTGACGATAATTAAATAACACAAATTGACGATAATTTTTCATTTAAACAATTTTTTTTTTTGAAAAAGAAGTATATATAATTATTTAAAACAATTTCAAAATTTGTCCTTTTTGACTTTTTTCATCATTTTAAGTTTTAAATGTCATAATTATAATCCGGTTAAGTTTCACTTTTTAAAAAACAATATATTCTATTCATTAAAAGTCAACCAAATTCTAAAATTGTAATGATGTCATTTGGGAGAAATAATTTACACAAACATCATATTTTATTACATCAATTTGTTACCAAATTTAGTTTATAATTTACCATAATTAAAATCATTTTTAAATAGGAATTTTTAGCCTAAGACCTATTTTTATGAAATATATTAGTATGAACCCTAATAGAAAAAGTTCATACAATAAAAAATCCACTCATTTATG
The DNA here is from genome assembly GCA_016647705.1 of Eucommia ulmoides. Taxonomy (NCBI): domain Eukaryota; kingdom Viridiplantae; phylum Streptophyta; class Magnoliopsida; order Garryales; family Eucommiaceae; genus Eucommia; species Eucommia ulmoides. Next base: position 34,494,553 of record CM028338.1, on the reverse strand, counting down.
TTATTTTTAAGAAAATCCCAATATTAACCATACACACACTCACGCGCGGTTGGTCTTGATGGAACTCTTAGGTATATTTGGCCCCCATCTCTCTCTCTCTCTCTCTCTCTCTCTCTCTCTTTTATTTTTTTTTCTTATTCTTTTTTTTTCTTCAGTTTTTTTTCCTTGTTTTTCTATTTTTTCCTTTTTGTGTTTTTCTATTTTTTTTGTTTTAATTTTTTCAAAATAAAATAAAAATAAAAGTAGATTATAATATAAAAATTATATTTTGTGAGAAAAATGGTCAAAATACCATTTCTACAAATCATATTGATAGGATTGATTTTGCAGAAATTTGAATCTGAATTTTGTTTCATTAATAGCGAAAATGTGTCTTTACTACATATATATCAAAAGTTACTGCATCGCAACTAACATATTAGAGGTATTAATTATTGTATAACAATAACAATATTATGGAATTGATTTTGATTTTGCTTTAAAAATGAGTTTTTGATTTTGCTTCATTGATAGCAAAAAAAATGTTTTTATTACCTATAGAATATATAGTGTTAATCACTTTGCGAAAGTTGTTGTACAGTAATCATTAACTTTTTGCATTAAATTTTTGTGTGAATCTACAATTATTTGCGAGTGATTATTATACAGAAACTATCGTAATGCGAAATTGATTTTGCAAAAAAATTGGATTTGAATTTGGCTTTGTTGATAGTATCGTTTTACGTATAAAACATATTTGTACACATATTGTGCCATTTTTACCAATTATTGTTGTACAGTAATATTTTACCCAAACTCTTTAAAAATTGTTGTTGTACAACAAATATTATGTGATTATACATTGAAATCCAATTTTTTTTCAAATTCAATACTTCATTATCATTGTTAATGTACAATAATTCATCCAAAATAATTGTATATTTTACACAAAAATTGAACATAAATGTTGATAATTATTGTACAGTAACTTTTGTAATGATGAATTTGATGATAATTACTATGCAGTAATATTAATTCTGTAGGTAGTAAAAACACATTTTTACTATTAATGAAGCAAAATTCAAATCAATTTTTTCTGCATAATCAATTACTCATTACAATTGTTGCTTATAGTAGTTAATCATGAATAATTATAAGTTTCATACAAAAATTGAATGCAAAATATTAATAGTTGCTGTATAATAATTTTCGTGAAGTGATTAGTACCATATATTCTATAGGTAGTAAAAACACATTTTTGTTATCAAATGAAGTAAAATAAAAAATCTATTTTTGAAACAAAATCAAAATCAATTCCATAATATTGTTATTGTTGTATAATAATTAATTCATCTAATGCAATAATTGTTAAACAATAAGTATCAAACATTGAACGTCATGATAGTTGCTATACAGTAACATTTATTATATAGATAGTAAAGACAAATTTTTGTTATCAATGAAGCAAAATTCAATTCTCTGTCTCTATAAAATCAATCCCACTAATATGATTTGTAGAAACGACATTCTAACTCCTTCCTCAAAAAAAAATTAATTTTATATTGTAATTTATTTTATTTTGTTTTAAAAAAATTATTAAAACAAAAAAAAAGAGAAGAAAAATAGAAAAACAAAAAAGGGAAAAAATTAGAAAAAAACAAGAAAAAAAAAAGCAAGAATAAGGAAAAATATATATATATAGAGAGAGAGATGGACCGAGGAGAGAGAAGAAAGTGGAGAGATGGATGTGGGGCCCATTAAAGAGAGAGAAAAAGGAGAAAATATATTCAGACTCCCTCTCCTAAGCGTTTTTTTAGAACTTGAGAACACATGTGAATAAATTGGATTTTGTGTAAATTAAAGTGAATAATGGGGATAAAAGGAAATTATAATTGGGCCTTGGAGTTCATAGAAACTCTTTTAAATATTAGTGTTATTGATAACAAAAATAGTAGAAATTTTGAAAAACAAGTTAATAGGTGTGAGTTCAGTTGAAAACATAAGGTATTTTTTTTATTTTATCGATCGGAATTTGACTTTTTTAAATAATATTATAAAAATTAAATTTTAAATTTAATCACAAAAAGACTAGGTGGTATGAAAAATTATATTCTTAAAATTGACTTGTTTTTTTTTTGGTTCCGGTCATGCTAAGTTGTTGTTTGAAACACTAAATCACGCACTAAAAGGCTGAATTGGTGGCGCGTGGGACCAAAAAAGAAATAGAAATTCGGCCAAACAAAACACCACCACTGTCATCCACCGCCTTCCCTTACTCTTATTTTTTCTTCCTCAATCCTGCACAACTTTTCCTTCAGTCAAAAGTCCCTCTTGGGTCCCAAACCCCTCTCCGCCTCTCACACGCACACGAAGTTCAATTCACTTAGCTAATAAAAAAGGTCTTTTTTAATCACTAGATATTATGACTAATTAACAGTAACAATATCCAGACAAACAAAGTTCACTAAAAGGAATGCTATGACTCAACGCATGATTATCCAACCATAAAGCAATATCTTTTTCATATTACGTAAATCATCCTCAAACTTAAGATGGTAAGTGAACCAAGTGTTCATGAACTATTCAAACTCGTCTAGTTCAAAACTCGTCATTAACAAACCAACACATTTCTTCAGATTAATTCAATTAAATTTTAATTTTATAAATATTTATTTAATTTATTTAATTATTATAGTAGACGGATTATTTGTAAATTTATATTAATATTTTATAATTTTTATATTTTGATTCGTTTGTAAATCAAATATTTAAATTTTGTATATAGAAAAAATTATAAATAATTAATTTTATTTAAAGAAGGTATATTATTTATATTGTTCTTAAATATTAAAAATGAATTATAAATATTTTTAAAAAATACAAAAAAATCTCGATATTAAATGAACCAAGTTTGAAAATAAAATTTTTTAGGCTCGACTCATTCTCAAATAGTATGAAAAATAAATAAACAAATCAAACTTGAACATTTAATATTTGGCTCGGCTATGTTGGTTTAGACCTTACTCAAATCTATTTTTTAAACTTTTTCTTTTATTTTTTAGAATTTTCACCCCAAGTCTACACTCTAAATAAATAGTAAAATTAGAGTGCAGATATATAATTTTAAAAATGCTAATACGCTTTCCTTAAGTTTAAGTAACTTCATTAACTCATTAGCATTTGAAGAAAATCACATAGCAAAATTTCAAAGCTAACTCATGATTATCAAAGTGTAAAGCAAACATCCTTTAATATTACAGAAACTACCACCCTCCCCCACCACCATCACCACCACCATCTCCAACCTTTTTCTTCTCCATTTTCCATTCAAGAACACAATCCCAAACCCTAACGAACCCAAAACCCAACCCCGGAAATGCCTTCGCGACAGCCCATCCCGCCGGACCACCACTGGCGACCCAAAACCACCGTATATTTTCTCACCATCACCGCCCTCGCCTCCCTTATCATCCTCTTCGCCATCCTCTACTTCCTCTACTACCTCTGGTACTCCCTCGTCCACCGCTCTCGCACAAGCCCATTCGACTCCGCCGCCCCACTGGTAAAGCTCCGGAGATTCACCTTCAAGGAGCTGAAGACCGCCACGAACGGGTTCGTAGACTCCAATTCCGTCGGCAAAGGTGGGTCCGGGACGGTTTACCGGGGAATCCTGACAGACGGAAAATCGGTGGCAGTGAAGTATCTTGATTCGGCGACGTTTCAGGCGGAAAGGGAGTTCCAGAACGAGCTCCAGATACTCGGCGCCGTGAAATCGCCGTTCGTGGTGTCGCTGCTGGGGTATTGCGTGGAGAAGGAGAAGAGGCTGGTGGTTTATGAGTTCATGCCCAACCGGAGCTTGCAGGAGTCTCTGTTTTCTGATTCCGGTCCGGGTTTGACATGGGAGACGAGGTTCGAGGTCATTCTCGACGTCGCCAGAGCATTATCCTTCCTCCATAACGAATGCGACCCGCCGGTGATCCACGGTGACGTGAAACCCAGCAACGTCCTGCTGGATTCCGATTTCAGAGCGAAGCTATCGGATTTCGGGCTGTCGAGGTTGAAGATCGACGGAGAATTCGGCGCCGAGTTGTTCAGTCAGGATCTGGGTAAGAGTCAGGAGCTCTGGAAAAGTCAAGACCTGTCGGGAAACTTGATGAGTTTCGGCGGAGATGCCGAAACTCCGGCGACCAACACTCCGGCAGAGAGCAACAACAATGAGGTAGATTTCTCTTTAGCACTTCAAGCTTCTTCTTCTTCAACAAAAACCAGAAGTAGATTACCTTTGAATTTAAGTTCATTGAATCATAATCAAATTTTTCTAAACGATAATGAATCAAAGAACATGATTAATTCAAGGGGGAAGGAGCTTTTGGTTGTTGAAAATGGGGGAGAAGATCGGAAAAAAATGGTAAATTATGATGATGAATTGTGTTCTAGTAATGATCAAAATAAAGATTTGAATTCAAATCAATGGGGGAAAGATTGGTGGTGGAGACAAGACGATAGCGGTGAATTGTGTTCAAAAGACTATGTAATGGAGTGGATTGGGAGCCAAATTGGCCCCTCGGCGAACCCCGATTGGGAGGAAGGAAAGAGGAATTTTCCTGAGAAAATCAGCTCGGAAAATTCAACCCCATTGGAAAATTTCGAAGAATTTCACGAATCAAAGAAATTCGATAAAATACATCACAAAAAACACCGAAAGATGCAAGAATGGTGGAGGGAAGAACACCTCGATGAACTCAACAAGAAGAACGAAATTCCCAAGAAACCTGCGATTAGGTTTAGAAATCGATTCAAACTCCGCCATTTTCATTTTGGAAAAAGCTTTCGATTTTGGAGGAGGAGAAGAAGATTGAGCCACGAGAATCAAAACGAATGCGAACCCAATGTGGAGTTTAGCTTTAGGAAGGGATATAAAAAAAAGAACGCCCGTTCTACGGGGAGCGAAATGTTTAGTGGAGATCTATATAGTCGAGAACTAAGTAGCACGACGAGCATGAGAGGAACCCTATGCTATGTTGCCCCCGAATATGGAAATTCCGGCTACTTAATGGAAAAAGCCGATATTTATAGCTTGGGAGTATTGATTCTTGTGATTATTTCTGGGAGGAGGCCTCTACACGTTCTTTCTTCACCGATGAAGCTTGAAAAAGCAAATTTGATAAGTTGGTGTCGACAATTGGCTCAATCAGGGAACATTTTGGAGCTTGTGGACGAGAGATTGAGAGGGGATTATAGTAGAGAAGAGGCGAGTTTGTGTATAAACTTGGCGTTGGCTTGTTTGCAAAAGATGCCCGAGTTTCGGCCTGATATAGGGGATGTTGTGAAGGTTTTGAGAGGGGAGATGGAACTCCCTTCACCTCCGTTCGAGTTTTCTCCTTCTCCACCCTCTACATTGTTGAGCGGATCGAGGAGGAAACACAAGAGTGTGGATATTTTCACACACACTTGATGTTGATTTCATCAGGATCAGATCTAGTCCTGTTTTTATTTATGTGTGGTGTTGTGTGTAATATATGTTGTAATGTAAATTAGTTGATTTTTTTGTGCTTTCTTTGATGCAAATATAGATGAATGAAGTTCAAATAGATGATGTTTGATAGTGAAGTTTAACTTTTTTTTTTTTTTTTTTTTTAACTTACCATTTTTTTCCATTCGATTCCTCTTTTTGTTCTTGGAAAATGCAGAATAAAAGTAAAAAATTGAGCGAGAAAAAAATTTCTACGCATTCTTAAAGTTTATTTAAAAAAATCGATATCAGAATAAAAACACATTCTCTCTTTTTGCTTCTTAAGGTTGTTCCTTTTATTTTTTGAAAAACAAAAATAGAAATAGAACGTTATTTTTTTTTTTTTTTTTTTTTTTTCATTTTTACTAAAAAAACCACGAAACAGAATGAAAAAAAATAGAATATAAGAATTTATTTTTTATTGACATAAATTCACTCTAAAAATATATGAATATTAAAAAAAATAAAGGAACAATTACTACTAAGTACTGTTTTTACTTTCCATGTACCACTTAATACCAATTAATTAAAATTGAACCAAAAACTCTCATCTTAATCATTTTTTGAATTGATTAGTCCCATTTTTAAAAAATCGTACATGTTAAATTATCAAAATACCCTTATGTGTGTTTAACCCTAATTTAATTGCCTTCTTCATATTTCAGCCGCAGCGTCGCCCTCCACCGGCTGTTCTCTCTTCTCCATGTCCATAAGTGCCTCCACATCCATCGCCGTCGTCCACTCTTATCGTTGTCTCCACCAAGTCTGAGTAGTCTGCAGCAAGTTTCGCCTTCTCCATCATTGTTGTTTTCACTTCGACAACAGCCATCACCATCGACATCATCTTCACTTCACCGTCAGCCATCGCAATCGTCGCCTTTTCCACCGCCATCATTGTCGTCGCCTGACTGCCATGTGTAAGCTCTTTCTATCTGTCTCTATTTTCTTTCTCGTTTTTTCATTTTTCGATTTTGATTTTTTGATTTCGATTTTTGATTTCATTGTTGCAGAAATCGATTTTTAGGTTTTTGGGGATGAAATCGTTGATGAAATTATTTTTACTCCAAATTTCATATTAATTCATTTTTCGATCTTTATTTTTTGATTTCGAGAACTATTTCAGTTTATGTTTGATTACAATGCCCTCGGTTTTTCTGTTCTACTCCAAAGCCGTGACTTTTGTTTGGGTTCAAAATTGATTTTGTATGCAGGTTCCCACAATCTCACATGAATTTGTATGTAATTTCATGTGAGATTTTCGATCTTTATTTTTTGATTTCGATTTTGTTGATTTCTCTCACATGAATTTGGGTTCAAATTTGATTATGTTTGTAGGTTTCCATAGCTTCGTAAGGTGCAAAGGTGATTTGATTGGTTTTTTTTTTATGTGATGCGGACTTGAAGTTCTGGTATGTAGTTTCATGTGAGATTTTCGATCTTTATTTTTTGATTTAGATTTTGTTGATTTCTCTCACATGAATTTGGGTTCAAATTTGATTATGTTTGCAAGTTTCCATAGCTTCGTAAGGTGCAAAGGTGATTTGATTGGTGTTTTTTTTATGTGATGCGGATTTGAAGTTCTGGTATGTAGTTTCATGTGAGATTATCGATCTTTATTTTTTGATTTCGATTTTGTTGATTTCTCCCACATGAATTTGAGTTCAAATCTGATTTTGTTTGCAGGTTTCCATAGCGTACAACGATGGTGCAAAGGTGATTTGATTGGTGTTTTTTTATGTGATGCGGACTTGAAGTTCCGGTAATCATATTTTATCGATCTTTTTTTACTGTTTGGGGTATAATGTTTGATTGTTTCTTGTTTAATGCGGTCTTCAGTTGCGTTTTCGTGTTTTTAATCGTTTATTGTGTTCGATTTTTGTCCGTTGTGTGATTTTGCAGTGGTTGATTTCAACGATTTTTCTTGAAATGTTTTTGCTTAAATTTGATGCTGAATAGAACAATTCTAGCTTAGATCTGATATTTTTTGTCGATTTTCAACGAATTTTAGTGGATTATTAGACAATATTATATTCAACACGCATTTACTAGGCAATGTTACATTCAACACGTGTTTTCTTGATCCAATTTTTTCGTCGATTTTCAACAATCTCTCGACTGTGTTTGATAAACAAACACAATTTGATGAATGTTACGTCTGACATACATGATAGAAAGTGTTACATTCAACACGCACACCCCGAAAACCATGGGTTACATCCCACACACATTTGAATTTTGATTTTTGTCAATTTTAGAAGTGTCACATTCAACACACACTGAAACAATGGTTGTCAGTTGTTCGAATTTCTAAAAAAAATATTTTTTTAGAATATTAGATAGTGTTACATTTCAACATGCACTACGTGTGTTTTTAGCTTAGACAGTGTGTTTGGATTGTTTAGTTCAGAAAGGGTGTTTTTGGATTGATTAGAATATTAGACAGTTTTACATTAAACATGTAGACAATGTTACATTCAACACACACTTTAAAAATTTTAAAGTGTGATTTTTGACAATATTAGGTAGTGTTACATTTAACAAGACTATTGTTTATGAATAGTTTGACAATATTAGAGAGTGTTACATTCAACACACATTGAAAACAAATTGGGGGGTTCGGAAACCCTAAAACATGTGGTATGTGGTTTGATTTAAAACAAAATAAGGGGTGAAAAATGTAATTAATGTCATTGAATTCTCTAAAAAATTGATTTATGAGAAATATTGGGTTTCAATTGTTTGAATTTCCTAAAAAAATGATTTTTAAGAATATACAGACAGTGTTACATGCAACACACTTTGAAACTTTGAATTTTTGACGTTTGAAAATATTAGGAAGTGTTACATTCAACAATAATATTGTTTTTGAATAATTTGACACGACCAGAGAGTATTACATTCAATACACACATTGAAAACAAATTGGGGGGTTCGAAAACCTTAAAACATGTGTTATGTGGTTTGATCCAAAACAAAATAAGGGGTGATATATGTAATTAATGTTATTGAATTCTCTAAAAAATAAATTTTTAAGAATATTAGACAATGTTACATTTAATACTGAGACAATGTTACATTCAACACCCATTTTGAAACTTTGAATTTTGACTTTTGACAATATTAGGAAGTGTTACATTCAAAAAGAATATTATTTTTGAATAGTTTGACAAGATCAGAGAGTGTTACACTCAATACACATGGGTTTTTTGAATTTTGTCAAGATTAGACAAGTGAAAACAATTGGGGGGTCAAAAAAAGTTATGAAGGTTTTAGGGAGGAAAGTGTAAAAACAGAAGTTATGTATGATGTTTTAATCAGACAATGTTATATTTTTGGACATGAATGTTTGATATTATTCCGAAACAAATTGGTTCAATTAGATTACATTCAAACAAGACTAGATGAAGATTTAGACAGTGTTACATTTAACACGTATATTGATTGTGAGCATCGACACTCTCTATTTGTTATTCGGTTTGATTCATCAATTTTGAGCATGATGAGAAGTTATCCCTTATGTTTGGATTGGGTGTTACATTCAACATGCACAGTTTGTTTTTAGTTAGACAATATTTGGATTGATAGAAGTTTAATTTTAATCAATTCAAGTTTATGATGTTTGAATTTATCAGACAATTTGGATGAGAAGATAATTTTTGAGAATATTAGACAGTGTTATATTCAACACACATATTGTATTTTGATTTTTGGCATTTTTTGGAAGTGTTACATTCAACACACAATGAAAAACAATTTTTGGGGCCAATTGTTAAATTCTAAAAATTGATCTTTTCAGAATGAAAGTGTAAAAAAATAAAAGAAAGTGTTACTTCGGGGATAAAAGTGTTACTTTCATCTTTTTTGGGGATGAAAGTGTTAAAAAAAAAAAGAAGAAGACAAAATTGAAACTAAATTTAAAACATGGGGTGAAAGTGTAATTATTAACCGAACCTTAGACGACGCTTTCAATGGAATCGTCAATCTTTGCAGGGTTGCAGCTGTGGAATGGCGGATGTGAATGGCGAACGGGAATGGCGAACGGTGAAAGCGAACGATTAACGACGAACGGCGACAGCAGATGGCGAACGGCGGATGTGAACAGCAACATTGAAGGCGAAGACGATGGAGAAGATGAACCAGTGATCGGGAATGGCGTTAGCAGTGATGAAGACGAATAGAGAAAAGGACGGCGACATCGACGGCGACGGCGAATTCCAACGGCAGCGGCGACAAAAACAACGACGACGGAGGTGCTGAAAATAAATATGAAAATTAGGAAAAAAATTGAATGGGAGGGTATTTTGGTCATGAAATGGGCGAAATGAGTTCTTGGTGCAATAAAAAACACTTGGGTTTGATCAGTCAATGAGATTGCAAAAAAGATCTCCAAGTACATGCCCCAAAAATAAATTTATTCCTCTTTGATTTTTCTATTTTTAATTTCAAATAAAAAAATAAAAAAAAAGTAAACGACAAAAATAGAAACACCAAGGTTGATGAAAATGCCTTTAGTTCTTGGATGCCTTCCCCATTTCTATGCCATATTTATATAGAGTTGGTCCACTAAATGGAGTAAGAAGTGACCCAAGGCAGTTATGTTGTCTTGGGTTTGGCTTCCAAATATATGGACAATGATTATTGCTTCCTGCAAAGGTAGATGCTTTTTTGACTAGTGGTTACTCAGGAAAATTTATGTCACATTGGTTTAATTTTCTTTTTTCCGAATTCGATATGTAAAATTGCATAATTATGCTCAAAATTTTTAAAAATTAAAAATTTATTTTTCACTTTTTTTTAATTTTTTTTTGAGTTTTTATCACTTATCTCCCTGTCATTTTGTCCTAAACCACTATTCTCCTTTGTTATTTTACAAATATCAGTTAACCCCTTTATCATTTTAGTCAAAGACCACTAACCTCATTTATTGATAAAAAAATTAATAATTTTTTTATTATAATGTTAATTTTACCTTTAACTATTTAAAAATGATTAAATAATTAAAAATTAAAATACATAAATAACTCTCTAATTTTGTTAGAAAAAATAAAAAAATAAAAAACATCTACCTCTCCCCACCGGTGGCGGTGGGTGGCGGCAGTGGGCAGTGGTGGTGAGAGGGTGGGGTGGGGTGAAAAATAAATATAATTATTTAAAAAATGAAGGATAAAAAATATAATTTTAAAGATAAGAGGGTGTTAATGAATTTTTATAAATATAAAAACATAATTTTTTTTCAAAATAACAAAAGGATATTTATGTCTTTTTACACAAAATTGGTCAATGAGGTTGATTGGTATTTATAAAATGATAGGAGAGATATTTGGTTTAAGGCAAAATGACAGGGGAGGTAAGTAATATAAATTATTTTTTTCCTATGTTTATCTATAACTATTAGCTATTATTTATAATTATTCTATACCTATTAGCTATATAAAACTCAAGCCTTTTTTCCCTATTCATTTTAATAAGAAAAAAAAAATATAAATTTATCCTTAAAATTTTAAAAAATTGAAATTTCATTTTTTCATATATTTTTTAAAGAAAGACATTTGATATTTCAATATATTATATATAATAATTAGAGTTAATTTTACTTTGCACCCCTATAGTTAGATCGAATTGCACTTTCCACTCGTATGTTATTTTTGTCCACTTACATCCATGTACTTAAAACTTAAGTGCAAATGTTAAATTTTCATTAACGTTAACAATCAATGGTTAAAAGTAAAAAAAATAATAATCAAATAATTAATATTAAATGATATTCATACCCTTTAAAGTTTTAGTAGAAATTATTTTAATACTAATCTAAAACTTAGGGGTCAAAGTGTATTTTTCTCCTTTTTACATCTCTATCCTCATCTTTCATCTCCAAACTACCCCCACCAACCATCCACCATGCCGGCCACCACCAACCATCCACACCACATCACCACTATACTGAACTACCTCAACTGCACGAAACGCCCGCTATGTCGAACCCCAACCATCACCACGCATCTTATCACATCTCCTCTCTCTATCACACACACACACACACACACACACACACACACACACACACACACATATATATATATATATATTAAAAGATATATCCAATCTTCGTATAGATCCGAAGCTTGGATTGATATATTTGAGCAAGGATCAATTATGTGTGTGTGTGTGTGTGTGTGTGTGATAGAGAGATGAGACAAAAAAAGACAGAGAATAAAGAAAGAGAAAGAGACGTTGTTGTGGGTTCGTAGTTGCCGTCTCTGAAAATAAAGTGGAACATGGAAGGGGCGAGGGGACTAAAACATTGGAGGGGAGGAAGTGGAAGATGAATAGAATAACACGGGAAGGGGGGATTTTGTAAGAAAAATATTTTGACCCTTTAAGTTTTATTTTTTGCAAATAAATCCCATTGAATTAGTTGGAATAAAATAATGAAATTCTTAAATTTTATCTTACTTTTATTCATATGTTCTTCATATCATGTATAAGGTATATATAAAGCTTGATTCTAGATATAAATCCCTAGAATCATGTATATCCCTCAATCACAGAAACCACAAAAATCATATCCCTCAATTATAGCCTTAATAAAATGTAATAATCCAAATTAGGAAGGTAAAAATTAATCTATCACAACCTTATTCAACATTCCCCCTCAAGTTGGTGCATGGATGTCCCACATGCCCAACTTGTCTAAAAACTTGAAGAATACTTGATTTGAGACTACTTAGGTGAGAATGCTAGCCAATTGATCATCTGATCGAATCTTGGACAATTCCACAATCTTTCCATCTAACTTTTCCTTAATGAAAAATCTACAGACCTCCACGTACTTTGTACGGTTATGTTGAACTGGATTATGCGCAATATCACATGCTGATTTATTGTCACAAAATAGTCGAATAGGTTGTTTAGATAGATAACCCAAATTCTGCAAAACGAGTCTTAGCTATAATGTCTCACAAAGTACATTTTCCAAACCTTTGAATTTAGCTTTTGCACTTGAGAAAGTTACAACATTTTGTTTCTTGCTTTTCCATGTCATAAGATTACCTCCTACAAAGGTAAAGTACCCAAAAGTAGACCGTCTGTCACCCATATCACTAACCTAATTGGCATCAGTATAGACTTCTATTCTTTGATGGTTTGTGCTTTTAGTGAATAATACTTGACGCACCCCAATTTTCTAAAAGGAAAAATGATATGAAATGTTAAGCGTAAAAGGAGAGAGGAGTTTTTAAAGAGTCGATTTTCTAAAAAAAAAATACTTAGGTCATTTTAAAACAACGAGCCACCACCTAGCATTGGGTTTAAATGGTGTGCTAGGTTACAAAATTTAAAAAAAAAAAAAATATAATTTAAAAGGCTTAAGTAAAAATTGACTCCAAAACACGATCAAACCAAACACTACAACAAAAATTGCCTATAAGGGCACTTCTATTGGGATACTATATGTATTGTGTCCTATAAAGGTACTTTTCGGGGTACGAAATTAAAAGTGTCGCATAAAAGTAAATTTGTTAGGACATTATATGTTATTGTGTTCTATAAAGGTACTTTTTGGGACACTATATATATTGTGTCCTATAATAAAATATTTAAAGGACATAAATTAGTGCCCCAATAATATAAAATTAGTAATTAAATAAATTAATATCTATATATAATGTAAAAGGACAGAAAATAGTGCCCTAAAAACAAAAATTATATAAAGGCACAATTTTGTGTCCTATTATACATATATTAATAAACCATGATAGTAGGTTTTTATTACACTTATTGTTATAAGAGAGATTAAACCATAAAAAAAAAGGCGGTGGGAAATTTTGGTGTTCCTACTCTCGTCAAAATCCTCTTCTACTTAATAAAAAAAAGAAAAAAATTTGTATTCTTCATTAACCCCATCTTTCTCTCTCCAACGTCTCACTCTATCCTTCACCCTCACTCGATCCTCCATCGTTGATCTTCCTCTCCCACCTCCACTGTTACCATCACCATCGCCGCCATCTTTGGCCAGATTTCTCATCTTCATCACTTTGAATCGGAACACTATCATCGTTGAATCGATCTTCTTTGCCGCCCCATTTCCCATCGCCGACCACTCCTCCACCGTCGCCATCACCATCTCCATCCAGATCTTCCTCGTTTTGGCCAGATCTGGCCAAATTAGAGTTATCGATTTGGCCAGATTCGTCTAGATCTCCACCAAACACTCTTTCTATGTTCTTCTCGCGAACTTCAATGACGATTTGATGGTGTTGTTTGGCAGTATATTGTTTGGTAACTTTGGTTCAACGGTGTTAAGTGGCTAGCGATGATAATTTGGTGTTGTTGTTCGATAGTGTATTCTTCTGCGTTTGTGGAAACAAGTAACGTCGTGGTTCGACCACCGTCGTCTGACCACTGCCATCGATCTAGCCGAAGGTAAGACTTCTCCCCTTTCTTCTCTCCATTTTGCTCTCTTCTTGTAGGTTCGTCGTCGATTCGGTTCATTTTCAGATCGACATCGATTAATCCATCGTCGATTATGTATTTCAGGTTTACCAACTATTTGGTTTAGGTTCGCGTTTGTTTAGTGTTTCTGTTTCTTGTTTTATTCTACTTCCAAGTTCTACTTCTTGTTTTGTGCTAGAGCAGATCTGAGCCATTGTTTGCCCTCACAGGTAACATCTTCTCTCAAATTTTGAATCAATTTTTATGAATTTTTTTTGTTGATTTTTCATTTCAATTGCTTTCAATTGGTGGCGCTTTAGTGAGACGCGAAGTTTCTGTGCACCGTTTCGATTTTGTGTTGTTTCGGTTCAATTTTCTAATTCTTAGGTTCTCTGTGAGCCGCGAGGAGAAAGGGGCTATGAAGATGAATTTTCTTAGTAACGAGTCAATCGGACATGTATCTTGGTGGGGCAACTCGGGGATGGTATGTCAAAGACATTTGCGTGCAGCCGTTGGTGCAGCCAGGGCGGTGTCGCCTTCTCTAATCTAATAATTTTACAGACCTGAGCCTCTCCCAAATCCTTTTTTTTTTGAGAATTTGTTTTTTTTTGTTCTATTAAATTATCTGAATATTGTTGTCTTTGTTCTGTTTCTGAGCTTTCTATGCTGTTTGTGTTTTGTTTCTATACAATTTCTATGATTTTTGGTGGTGTTTCGGTCCCCTTTTTATTTCTGTTTATAATTACTCTTTTGATGTTTGTTATATTGATTTTACTTGGTCTATTTAGTAGGATGCTTTGGACCCACATATGAGCCACAAATCGATACAATGTTGCTTTTTTTTTTTTTTGGGTTATATTTTCATCCTTATTTTGTTATAACATTTGTCTTTTTTTTTTTCCAGTGTTCTGGAAATGGGTAATCATTTTCTCGAAGGAGTTGCTCTTGTACGGCTCATAGGTAAACTATATATTTGTGCTGTTTCTGTGCACTGTATTATTACAATTTAAGTTGATGATGTGGGTAATGATGTTTTATTTGTGATTGGATGATCGTTTTTAGTCATTTGTACATGATAGAAAATTCAAGTTTATGATTATTGTATTGAAAAACAATGGTTAATGTAAATTAATCATGTTTCAACAAGTGTGTGGTTGCAAAAGAGATGTCAAGAGCTAAAAACTAGGCTGTACTTCCTATAAACTTTGAGATTTCATTGCATGTTATTTTGTTTTTCTCTAATATAGGGGAAAAGACTACATGGTATATCCAGTTTGTGTCAAGATTTATCTGGTGTTCTCATTTCCGCTTCATGCATGGATAATAGGTATTTTTTGATTTCCCGAATTAGGATTTTCTACCAATTTAGATTAACATCCAAAAAAGAAAGCACTCTGCGAAATTGGATTAATTTTTTTTCCCCAATCAAGTGTTGCATCATTTAGGGTTAGGCCTGTGGCACTCCTGCTTATAGTGTTGATTTTGATTGGTGCAATTGCAGTCATCAATAAGCGAATTGCTGAAGTAAAGCCTAGTGGTGATGTTCCTGAATATAGCGAAGACCACAATACTTGCAGACAACAGGTGAATGATTGACTAATGCTCCAAAACTTGAGTTTATCTTCCTCATATATGTTCTGTACATGTTTACTTGAGTTGTTTTGATTACAGGAAGTTTTTAGTTTGTGAATCTTGTTTCGGTTGTACTTATTGGGGAAAAAAACAAGTTAACATTATTTTTTGGTTAATATATTCGTTAATGTTCTTTTTGGTTATTATTTATTTTTGTGTATTTGGTAGTTTGAGTTATTTATGTATTTTGTATTGTGATGAATTTGTGGTGTTTATTATTTGGATTTAGAGTATTTTGTTATTTTAATTTTTTTTAAAAAGAAAAAGTTTAGATACCTTTTGAGGTACTAAAAATTGTCTTATGAAATAAATAATAAAGTTATTGGGACACTAAAAAATGTCCTAATATAGGTTTTTCACAACACCTTGTAGTGCCATAATATATATAATTTAAAAAATATAAAATGATATAGAGGTAATAAATGGTGTCCTAATAATTATCTTATATGATACTTATTATTGCCTTAACAAGTTCAAACAAAAAGGGCAATATATAGTGCCCTTATAACCAATTGGGGAGGCTTTTTATGGAGCACTAGTCCAAGTGTCCTGAAAAACCCAAGTGTCGTAATAGGAGCTCTGTCGCGATACTTTTTCGTGCCCCGATAGGGGATTTTTGTTATAGTGAAAGATTCATTTAAAGAGCTCGAGGATTGATTATGCTCGGGGAAAGTGTTGGGCATCCCAATACGTCCATAAAAAAATGGTACCTTATATCCAATTAAATCCAATTAATTTAAGTTCGAACATTTTATTTTATTTTTAAATCATTTTCTTCTTATGAAATATTTTTGGCATTTTTCAAAAATATGATGGGACAAGTTTTTGTATTTTTGGGAATGTTCCCTCGGTATGACCTCTTATCAAATATTAAGGATTTGATGAGGATGATCCCCGGGGTGAAGTTTTATGTATGTTTCCGATGAAATTCTTTAATTTAAGTAGACAAATCAATTTAAATATTTTCTAAGTGATGGAAAAGTCAACATGCAAAGCGACGTGAAATATTATATTATTTTCTATAAATGCAATGTCACAAGTTGCTTACTTTCTTAATTTACCCAATTAATTTAAAGAAGTTCCAATTTGACATTCCCTTAAATTCTATGAAAATGAGAATAAAGGAAATATCATGGAAGCGCATTTTGTCAAAATTAATTCCACAAAAAATTATGTAAAATCCAGTAAAACGACTTACCGAAGAAATTTATTAAACCGATTGTTTCTAAATTTTATTTTATTTAGAAAATAAAATTTTAGGTAAAGAGATATTTCCTTTAATATATTGAATTGTTGAATTCACCCCAATGCTTGTGAGAATTAATTCTTACAAAATAATTTATTATTATTTTTTCGTTTTACTTAAATTTTATTTTTAAAAAATTTAGGTATAGGAACAACTTAAATAAAAAAATAAATAAATAAACAGTAAAATAAAATAAAATAAAATAAAATAAGAAAAGTATCCTCATCTCACGCTCGAAGGCCAAGCCCAAAAGAAAAGGCTCGTTCTAACGTGTTCATCGAATCATCGAATGATTCTAACGGAAACTAAACTTGCGGGAATTTAAATTGTGATAATAAAAACAAATAATGAAAAGAATTAAGGGATAAGAAATATACCTGCCTTGGCAAAGATCCCCGACCTACGATTTTCATTCTCTCAAAGATGGCTTCCCGAATGGGCTTTCGTTGAGAATCGCTCTCTAGGAGAGTTTCCCTCCGAATTTTCTGAATGCTTAAACTGTGAGGGGGAGGGTCTTATTTATAGAGAAAAATGTGGAATGAAAAAAATCCTAAAAAACTAGCCCTCGCCACATAATCCTAACCTTAATTTGATCACGAAACAGAAAAAACCGTTAGGAAAGATATATTCGTGCTGATGCGAATGAGTGGCAGCCTAAGAAGCTGCCACGTGTCCGCTACCCCATTTTTTTTTTTAATATTTGACCGTGTTTGGTAGGCCCCTTTCACACTTATTCTCACTCTTTCTCTATCTCTTTTTCCTTTTTCTCTCTCTCTCTTCTCGGATTCTGTCTCTCCCTCTCCGCCAATTCTCTCTCACTCCCACGGTTGACTAGGCAGCTGACAAGGCAGGGCTCCCGCGATTATTTTTTGTTCTTCTTTTCTCTCTCTCTCTCTCTTATACACACATACACTCTCTCTCGATTGACTCTCTCTCTCTCTCTCTCTCTCTCTTCTATCTCACACTCTTGGTTGACTTTCTCTCTTTTATCTTTTTTTTTTTTTTTCCATTTACTTCTCTTTTTTTCTTTTTCCTACTTTTTCATCCATTTTTTTATTTTCAATTTTTCCTTCTTTTTCTTTTTCTTAATTTTCTATTTTCTTTTTCTTAAAATAAAATAAAATAAAAATAAAGCATAAAATATTTTTGCGGGACGGTCAAAATGTCGTTTCTACATGACCTCTTTGTCATGCGAGTTTCACTTGCTTGACAAAGATATGAGACAACGTTATTTTGATCGTCCCATTTTTTGAATTTTTCAAAGCATTTTTTAAACAACAGAAAAAATAAAATATGAAAACTGAATCATGACGATACTCATGATGAACACATGTTCGTTAGGAGGATTATTTAGATTAATAACAAAATGACTCATGACAATACTCATATGAACAAATGTCCGTTTAGAGGATCGTTTAGAGTAATGAAAAATGACTCATGACATATAAGTGTCTATTTAGAAGATCGTTTAGCGTAATGAAAATGACACTCATGACCCAACCTTCTTGGTTGGAGGAACAAAAGAAAGTCTAGAGTTATAATGCCCCAGCCTGTGACTGGGTAAAAATGAGAGATCACAGATATAAATGTGCCCTAGCCGCTGACTCTCAGATGATTGAACCTTAATAGGTTGCTTACGTACCTTAGCATTACGCCAAGGATCAGATTTACCGTAGTTCACTAGATGCCCCTTTCTGGGTAAAACGCATACCTAGATGCTCATTTAGAGCTTCTGAATTTCAGCAATAGGAGTTTTTGATTTGAGTTGGCAGGAAGGTGAGAGGACCCAGTAATAAGGCAATCCATGCTCCCGACCTTTTTGAGATTCTTGTAAGTAGACAAAAAAACACTTCCAAACCAAAATATTAGTATGAAAAAGTTGTCACATTTGATGACTTGCAGTTCCATTCTTCTTCTTTCGGCCTTAATCGCTCTGTCGATGGTACTTGGATTAAAGCGACATCTGGGGATTTTTCCATCTCATCCTTATTTCAATTCTATAGGTAAACCTTGTAGAGGTCTTCTCTGGGTTATCGGTAGGGTTCGGCATTGAACGATATCCCCATCAACTTTATTTTCTTACGCTTACTGATTCTCATTTCCTCATTTCTCTCAGGCATCTTCAATATTAGGGGGATCATGTACTCCTGTTTGGTTCATATTTCTTGAATCCTGCAAAACTAATTTAACCAAAATATGAAAACAAAATGTACAAAACCTTACCAACACAAATACCTTTATCACTAGATATGCTTGCGACGAGATTCAAAGTTTGATTGTCTGACAAGTATGATTTCAATGCAAATCTGAGCCATACCCGATGTTCTTTTCCACATATTCAAACTCATTCCAAATCCATCAAGTTTTGAACATGAAATTTTTTACGGTTGATGAAAATCAACCTTAGTGGTATTCCCAAAAAGGACCCCAAGGCGATCTACCTATCTTTTTTTTTTTTTTTTTTTTAATAATTTGTTATCATTTTTTTGCACCATCACTTTTCATATGGTTGGTGGTTTTGTATCTTGCTACGATCTCTATATTATTTTCATGGGGCTCTTTCAAGTTTTACCCACGTTCAGGCCGCACTTATTTATTTTCCTCATTTACCTTCATTACCTGGCGGCTAAGAGTCTTTATGTTTTAAGAGACAGATAACCACAATTGAAAAAACTTACTTGGAAACGAAAGCTCTTTATTAGGCAAAATATTTATTTACAGAATCCGATTTAGAGGCTCAGGAAATATATCACCATCCATTTCCTAGAGAATCAGCGCTCCACCGCTCAAGACTTTGTGAACAACTAAAGGACCTTTCCCATTTGGAGAGAACTTACTCTTTGCTCCATTTTGGAAAGGAAATATTTTCTTCAATACTAACTTACCGGCCTTGAAGACCTTGGGGCGGAACCTCTTGTTATGAGCTTTGGAATTCTCTATCTGTAACATTGTCCGTGGTATATCGCTGTCAGTCGCTTTTCATCGATTAAGAAAAGTTGGTTCAACCTCTGTCATTCAGTTTCATCGAGCTCAACTTCCATGAACTATAGAATAAAGGGTTACCCCTATCGAAGTTCGGATTAAAGTTCTATAAGCCATCAAAGCAATTTACAGCATATCATCCCAGTCTTTATAGTTATCGATTATCTTCTAAAGGATTTTCTTTATATTTTTATTGGTGGCTTCCACTGCACCATTTCTTTAGATGATAAAACGCTGAGTTTTTGTGCTTGATCTTGAATTGCTGACATATTTCTTGTATTTCTGAGCCCTTTTGGTTTTGGCGTTGTCGATTATCGGTGCTTGCAGCAAACCTTATCTCGATACAATATTTTATTTGATGAACCAGACTACTATCTTTTGAGTCACTCGGGCTATGGAAATAGTCTCCACCTACTTAGTAAAGTAATTAATCGCCACCAGGATGAAACGATGACTACTCGGTGCCTTAAGGGTGATTTCTCCAATGACGTACTTACCTCACATTGAGAAGGGCCATGGGGCCGCCAAACAATGAAGTTGCAAAGGTAAGACATGGATTTGGTCACTGTGGATCTGATACTTATGTTATTTTCGAACAAACTGCACACAATCATTTTTCATCGTCAACCAGAAATGTCTGGTTCTCAGAATCTTTTTCGCCAGCATAAAACCGCTCATGTAAGGTCTACATATGCCCCCATGGACTTATTTCACCAACTGGATAATCTTTTCAACTCCAACACATCTCAATAAACTCATGTCAAGGGAACGTTTGTATAGAGTCTCCCCACTTTGGAAGAATTGGCCTGCTAATTTTCGGAGGGTCATTTTTTTTTAAATGAGCTCTATATTAAAATAGCAGAAAAGTTACAATCTAAGACGTGGAAAACCCTTTTGATCCTCACGAACGTAAGAAATAACGTCTTGAGGTAATGGGCTATCTATTGGAAATAATAAAGGGCTATTCGGAACAATATTAGCTGGACTATCGGCAACAAAGTTAAATTCTTGATGAACATGAGCAATCTGAATGTGAAATGATAGAATCCAGAATCGAACTGTGTTCCAAAGATGGGCAATCGACCAGACTGGACTATCATTCCTTATAGAATGAATCGAAGCTAACGAATCGCTTTCCACCAGCAAGGGGAGCTGGCCCAAACGCAGAGCTTCCTGAATCCCCAAGAACAACCCGTGAAACCCAGCTAGGAAACTCGAACTAACTGTTAGGGGGCAGAAGAAAGCCCAACTAACAGCTTCAGTACTGTCGCGAACAACCCCACCACAAGAAGATGTCATGGTCTCCCATTTCAAAGCTCCATCCACATTTAGCTTGAAAAACCTTCAGGCGTATGGGACCAACGGTAAACTAGTGGCCGACGACAAATACCCTGCTTGATCGGGCAACCCAATAGAGCCAAAGAATGAACCCCAAAAGAAGAGGAAACCAACTTAGAGATAATCAGAGGGCTCAACGTATTAACCTAGTTCCTAACCTTGGAAATAATATATTTATCAGACATGGAGATATTATCATGGATAACAGGTTCCGACTTAACCATATCTCCCAAAAAATCGGCGATGGGATCAACGCCCCTAATTTATGAAACTGAGAACTTCCTTTAAGTCTACTCTACCACAACTTAATACGGTGTATTAAGGGTTGAGGGATAAAAGGAATATTAAAGAAGGAGCTAAAATTCCGCCACACTTTTGAAGCAACCTCACTCTCTAGAAAAAGATGTTGGATGTTCTCCGTGGAACAAAAGAGACAACATCGACAACCCGAAACCAAAATCACTCCCATTCTTTGGATGGAAGCATCACCTGCTAGTTTATTTTTTAACAGCCGCCAGATGAAAAACTTAATCTTCAAAGGAAAGCGAAGACTCTAAAGCTTAGAATAATGATCAATCGGGATTACCTCGCCTTGAATAGCCCTCCAAGCTAATTTGATGGAGAAGACACCATTATCGCTTGGAAGCCAAATAAGAGAATCGAATTCTGATAACAATGAAGGGAGGGAGCCCCCCAAGAAATCCTGAGCATCATCTTCCAAGTCTGGGGAGATCCATTCCTTATCCTAAAGGTAAATTTTGATAGAAGACAACGAGTTGGTAAAATGTTGGTCATTAGCAAAGATACCAAGGCCCCAATCATCATGCCAAAAACTAGTGAGCTCACCATTAGCAACTTTGCATCTCGATAACTGCAGAAAAGTATTTTTAGCCGATAGGATATCTTTCCAAATTTTAGAACTCCTAATCTGATATGTCCACAGAGATAAAGGTAGATTATTAGTGTACTTGGACAACATAAAATCACACCAGAGAGAATTCCCTTTTAGAAGAGCCCAAATCTTCTTGAAAGAGAAAGCCAGCTTCATATCCTTTAGATTTCGAAGACTAAGACCGCCTGAAAAGGTATCTTGACAGATTTTTTGCCAAGCCACCCAATGCCTTTTCTTTCCTGAATCCGAGTGCCCCCAAAAGAAATTCGTAAACATGGATTCCATATCCGCCAGAATGCTATTATGAACACAAGTGGAAGCCAAAAGATGCAGAGGGAAGGAGGATAAAACATGCTTTAGCAGAATAAGTTTACCTCCACTTGATAGAAGCTTAGCTTTCCACCCGTCAATTGTCTTGGATACTTTCTCAATAAGACCAACAAAGTGGCTCGCTTTAATATGACCATAGGTAAGGGGCACTCCAAGGTAAGTACAAGGAAAAACACCTTGACTAAAACCTATGGAAAGACCGATAGCCGAGCGACGAGCATTAGGACAATTATGATGAATATAAAAATTACTTTTTGGAGCACTCACAAGTTGACCCGATGCTAATTGATATTCTTCAAGCACCTTCATTAAGTTTCTAATGTTGCGAGAGCTTCCGTTACAAAAGATGAGGGTATCATCTGCAAACATCAAATGAGAAATCAGAGGACAACGTCTTTTAGTAACAAAATATTGAACCCGACCATCTATCATGGATCGATAGATATTTCGACTGAGGACCTCTTGAGCTAAGATAAACAGTAAAGGAGAAATAGGGTCGCCCTGACGAAGTCATCTAGAAGCAGGAAACCAACCCTTATATACCCCTTGGAACACCACAGAGAAATAAGTCGAGTCAAAACATCTTGAAGCGGCAGCAATAAATCCAGAGCTGAAACCAAATCGATTAAGCATATCTATTAAGAAATTCCACTCGATTCGATCATAAGCTTTGGCCATGTTGAGTTTGAGCGTAATATTACGCCCACGTATATCCTAACCCAAATCTTTGACTCGTTCTTGGGCAAGCCCAATCGCTTCTATGATGGATTGGCCTTTAACAAAACCATACTGCTGAACAGAAATCAACTTGGGCAGAAGATATGCCAATCTGGTAGCTAAAGCCTTTGAAAAGATTTTATAACAAATATTACATAAACTGATCGGGCGAAAATCTTTTAGAGAAGACGGTTGAGACTTCTTTGGAATAAGGACTAGTAAGGTACTAGAGAGGGCAGTAGGAAGGGGGTTCCCTTTAAGAAAATAATTAGCGGCTTCTCAAATATCTTTACCCACTATATCCCAGGAAAATTGGAAAAAACTAGAAGATAGATATTCCATACTTGGTGCACTATCAATGGGAATGGACCAAAGAACATCTTTGATTTCCTCCAACGAGAAATGAGCTAATAACATATCATTATCCATATCCATAACAATACGAGGGATGGAATCAAAGACAGTGTTAGAAATGGTCACCTGGGTAGTAAAGTATAAATCCTTAAAAAACTCAATTGCAGCTTCATGAAACTTATTGGGCTCCGCCAAGCTACTCCCATCTTCATGACGAATTACAGACAAACAAAGAGGAGAATTACTCATTTTAATGGACGAGTGAAAGAATTTAGAATTGCTATCCCCCTTTGCTAGCCAATGCTCTCGAGACTTTTGTTTCCAATATACTTCTTCTCTCTTAAGAAGATTATTATATTCCGTAGTAGCCTGATCAAATAAATCTGAAACACTCTGAGACCAGTTGGTTTGAAGCATAGAATCATAAGCTTCTATTCTATCCTTCCAAGAATTTAACTCAACAAAGACATTCCCAAAGGTTTGAGCATTCCAAACTTTAAGGGTTTGAGCATTCCAAACTTTAAGGGCCGCCCTCGTCGATTTGACGTTAAGACTTAAACTAACCAAGGGGTTTTGATGAGAAGCCTTCCATGCAAGTTTAACCACGTCCAGAAATCCCTCATGCAGGGTCCACATTTGCTGAAATCGAAAAAGCTTCGGACCATTATATGAGAAAGAGGAGGAATGCAGAATCAACGGGCAGTGGTCCGAATTAATACGAGCCAAATGCTCCACCCGGCCTTTAAACGAATTACAAATCATTGGCGATACCAGGATTCTATCTAACCGAGAATATTGGCTAGATAACCCTTGACGATTATTACAAAAAGTAAAGGTAGACCCAACGAACGGGGGATCCACCAGTCCGGCTGAATTAATACATGCATTAAACTCTTGCATGGTGCTCCAAGAAGGGGTTAAACAACCCAACTTCTCGGACATACTCCTAACAACATTAAAATCACCCCCCCAAATTATCGGAATAAAGACTGAGGCAATTGTAATGAGAAGATCCTCCCAGAGAATTCGGCGTTCGATCTGAGAGCAGCTAGCGTAAACCACTACAATAAAAAAATCCAAATTTAACCAAGATAACTTACAAGCAATAAATTGGCGATGCGTATGAACTATTTGAACTTCCAGATTATTTCTCCGTAAAACCCAAGTTTTGCCCAACTCACCTTGATTAGAGACTGCATTATGAAACTTGGTAGCTTTATTAACCCTTCCCATGTTAGAATCATCAATCCACGGATCGATAACTCCGGCAAAGGAAACTTTCGAAGACTTCACTATTCTTTTTAGTCTAGCAAGGGTGCTCGGGTTGCCGATCCCCCTACAGTCCCAAAATAGAATGGAGTTAGACATTAAACTTTACTTGATGGCGTGTTACTATTCCCGAAGTCTTGGAGGGACCTCCAACCGACTTCGGAACCTGTAATTTTCCTTTCTTTCTTCGGACGATTTGAAATCCATCCAGTTCTTTCTTTGTCGTATCCGTAGCATAACCAGTTGCTTCCTTATCATCAGACAAAGAATTCCCTTGCTCCGATTGAGAGTCCCCTTTGGCGATAAAATTTTCTCCCTCTTCATCCACAAAAAAACTTGAAAAGTCTGAATATGATCACGAACCACTACATGCAACGGAGGAGAGCCTGAATCAAAGATAACCATGTTTTCGGACGGAACTGTCATCGCCGGACCAGATTGCATTCCGATTTAAATTGCAATAGTAGAAGTGTCCAGCAAAACAAGCCCATGCAATAAAATAGCTACTGGAATAGTCCATTGCAGTGTATCTACAACAATATCAGCAGCCTCCTGCGTTAGTTCATCAATTGGACTAGCAACTTGCAGTACAACTACTGTGTTTTGCAGCACAACATTACCCAAAATAGCCCCCTGCGATAGCTCAGCAACCGAACCTGTAACTTGCGGTAAAACAACCTTTTTTTTGCGTCAAAACAGTACCCAAAATAGCCCCCTGCGGTAGCTCAGCAACTGAACCTGCAACTTGCGGTAAAACATCATTTTTTTTGCGTCAAAACAGTACCCAAAACAGCCCCCTACGGAAGCTCAGCAACTGAACCTGAAACTTGCGGTAAAACATCATTTTTTTTTTGCATTAAAATGGTACCCAAAACAGCCTCCTGCAGTAAACCAGAATTTGCACCATTTTTATGCGGATTGGCACCACTTTCTTTCTTCTCACTAGCACCTTAAATCGGAACTTTTGGGACTGACTTCTGCAATGCCCTATTACGTATTCTTTTGAAGCTTTTTGACAGTGTGTTTTCTAGATTATCAAAGCCTTCTTCCCCTGCGTTTTTCTTGTTGTTCAATGCAGGGTTTTTCCTCCGACATTTGTCTAGAAAGTGACCCTGAATATTACAATAGGAACAAAAAGACGGAATCCGATCGTACATAACCTCTTGAGAAAACCCATCTTGCTTTCCGATCCAAATTTTGGGTGGTAAAGGTTTAGAGAGATCCACCTCTACACACACCCTAGTGGAGTTCAATTTTGTTAAGGTTAAAGTAGTAGAATCAATAGCAACAACTTTTCCAATCGTGCTAGCTATTGCTTTTAGGAACAAAATAATTGATTGGAAGCTTTGGGAATTGAATCCAAAGTGGAAGAATAGAGGCATCGTTTTTGGAATTAAAAGCTTTATTCCATCAGAATACCTTGTAATGAAATCCCTTTATCGCGTTAACTTCACGGGAAAGGACTTTGAGAAGATCACTATCATTAAGGAATCGAAGAAGAAGCGTTTTTGAGTCAATCAACCCCATTGTGAACTGCCCAGTGAGATTTCAGGTTCTTATTTCTATTTGGATGACTTCCAAAGAGGGACGACCTTTGTAAAATTTCAAAACCGCTGCTTGATCAAAGAGGGCCTTTGATTGGGACAACGTGGAGGGAGAGAATGAGACAGCCGACATGCCATCTTTTGTGTATGATAGAGATTCCATCTCTATAGGTGGAAGACAAACTTCTTTTTGTAGAGTAGTTACATAGGATTGCACAAAACCTATATTTCTTGCAGGCTGTGCTGATGGAGCTGCCATGTCCGGAACAAAGCATCAAACAGCGAACAACAAACGACAAACAACAGTAGTGCTTACAGCGGCTAGGGTATCTGCAGCAGGAGAATCCTAGAGGGAAGAAAGAGAGAGAAACAACAAAAAGTAGTGGTTCTACCTTGGAAGAGTGGGGATTCCCCTAGGCGCAGCTCCCGCACCAGCGAAGAAATCGGTGGTGACCCCCCAGCCGGCAGCGACTAGGGTTTCACGATTGCATGTAGTGGCTACGAGTTTCTCTCTCTAGGTTTTTGTCTCAAATTGGATCCAATAATTTTCCCCCTTCGGAGGGTCCTTGATAGGTTGAAAATACCTATCTACTTTTAAGCTGAATTTGATAGTTTTTGAGTGTTTTAGTACTATTTTATTGCGTTTTTGTTTATTTTTATGTAAATCAGGTGTAGGAACATAATCGAGTGATAAACAAGCAAAATGGTGGAAAAACGGTGAAGAAACGATAAAAGAAACAAGGCTTTAAGAAAGCAAACCCACCGCCGTGGTGGTGGAGATGCAGGGAGAATTGCAGAAGTCTCACCTTCATAGCGGTCATTCACCACCGTAGTGGTCATTCACAACCGTAGCGGTGAAGTTAACCAACATACCCACCGCCGCGGCGGTCACTCTGCACAGAAAATAGATATTTTTCTATATATTTTGAAGTCTTGTATTTAATCCTCTTGTTCTACCATTTGTCAAAGATGTTCCTAACATTAGACACTTGATCTTAAGCTTATTTTGAGAGCTCAAAGAGGATATTCAATATTTGGAAAAGAGGAAGCAATTCCGGATTGATCTTTGGCGACAAAAGACTATTCCACTCTAAGATTTGATCGTTCTTCTTTTGTTTTTTTTATCTTTGTAATTAACTTTCCATATCTAATGATGATGAATCCATTTTGTTTTAATATTTGTATGGCTAAGATCATGGTAGGCTAGATAAATATTATCTAGGGATTGTTGTAATTTATGTAAATACATGTTTGATTGAATATATATTACTTTAATGGTTGTTTGTCTAAATCCGATTGTGTTTACCATTTTATTACAATTTTAATATGCTTGTTAAGGTGTTAGAGTTGGTTTTTAGAATACGGGGTTTGACATTCGGGAGAGGTAACCCTGGATTCGGACTAGGGTTAAACACATCACTACGATCTAACGACCCGAGAGGGCGTTAAAAAGTGTGCAATCCATGAGGTTGGGTCAAGATTCATATGACTAAGGGTCGTATAGACGTTGAGAGGGACTTCGGCGTTTACACGAAATCACATATTCGCTCACTTTACACTCGGGAGCGGTAGTGAACGAGTTTACGATACCTAGATTGTGGGATAGGATAAACACCTTTATTGTTAACTAAACAAAGTCAAACATGTATTAAGTGAATGAAATCAATCCCTAGGTAATCCATTTAATTAGAATTAACCCAATAGTTATAAGTTTAACTTACTTTTTAAATATTCAACTTTAAACAATTCTTGAACCGTTGAGATAATATAGGACTATGCAAATTATGGTATTCAATTAATCAAACATGTTTCCCTGTGGATGATATCTGATCGAAAGGTCCACTATATTAAAACTTGACTTCGTGCACTTGCGAGTTAAATTAAGATGTGAAAAAGCGCGTTCAAGTTTTTGGCACCAATAATACAGTATTAATTATGGTATTCACGTCTTAATTACGATATTCAATAAACTCATGTCAAGGGAATGCTTGTACATAGTCTACCCACTTAGGAAGAATTGGCTTACTAATCTTCGGAGGGTCCTCCGATTAACGCTCGATGCTCCCTCTGGGTACTCATGTCAGAAAGTTCTTTATATCTTAGTACGAAGGATCTTTGGCAGATTTGGCTTGAAGCTGGAAACGGTAGGCTGGTCGACGCTAAACTCGAATTGCCACTGGAATGATATCATTCTCTTCCCACGATAATCGCCAATGCCTCAAGAGCTACCGCAACAACCACCGGAACCAGAGGTTCAACAATAGTGGGTCCTTAGGGACTACTATCAACCCATCATGTTTGACAACTATTCGGGGATCCAGAGGCAGCCGATCCAAGCAAACAACTTCGAGTTAAAACCCGCGCTAATCAGCATGGTTCAACAGAACTATTATGGCGGGAACCTTTATGAAGATCCAAATATACATCTGACTACATTCTTAGAGATTTGTGACACGGTGAAGATAAATAAAGTCACTGAGGATGTAATCCGGCTAAGATTATTCCCATTTTTCCTTCGAGACAGTGCCAAGGGTTGGTTTCAGTCAGTCCAACCAGGAAGCATTTCAACTTGGGAGGAACTAGCTCAACGGTTCCTCTCTAAGTTTTTTCCACCATTGAGGACATCACAATTAAGAGGCGAAATTGCACAATTTCGCCAACGGGATTGTTCGCCCAGTTGAATACCCAAGGGGGGTGAATTGGGTAATAACAATTATCAGAATAAAAACTTCAATAAATCAAATAATTAATTTTATTCCTAAATTAATTATTATTTTTATATCATAGTGGAATAAATTAATCAACTAGGTGCACACACAAACAACAAAAATAAATAAATTAATAATGCAGCACACCAAGATATATCCTGGTTCACCAAGATACTCTTGGCTAGTCTAGTCCTTTGAGCCCCACGGAGATTAGCACCCACTAATACTCAAGATCCCTTTAAAGGTAGGAACCAAACCCTCACACCGATTCTTTTACAGGCTCAAAATCAACCTTTACAAAATCCTTTTCCCAGGATAAGGAATAACCTCTACTTTTTACAGGCTCAAGAAAAACCTATCTTTTTACAGGCTAAAGACTAACCTAATTCTTTTTATACCTTAGGCTCAAGAATCAAAACCTCACAAAATACTCCAACTATCATTTTCTTAGGTAAGGATGGAACCTTTACAATTCACTCAAATCGCAATTCTATCTAGGAAGAATCACTACCTCAATCTCTTTACAGGAAGAGACTGAAACCCAGCTACCCTTGATTAAATACCCCTAACAGTATTTAACCCGTCACACTACTCACCAATATAAAATGATAAGTAGAAAATCTCACTCAGAACTTCTACCACCCCAGATAAATAATAACTCAATTAATATCTCAACTAGTGATAGAAAAATATGAGATAGAAAAATCTAATTTTAACAAGATATGGGTAGCAAATTTGAGCACGTAATCAAATTTAAGAAATTATTTGTAAAAATATTGTCTTAAAAAATCAGAAATAATTTCTAAGATCAATTTCTAAACAATAATCAAATAATGCAATGAAAAAATATAATTAGAAAGATCACATCCAGAATCCACAGAAAGAATGATTAGAACGATGTAACTTTAAATCCGGTAGCAGGAAAAATTAACAGCAGTTGATCTTCAAGATTGTCTCTCAGAAAAGCTCACAATATCTCAGAATGATGACTCTTATAATAGCTCCCAAATGATATGATATGATTTCTCTCTTGTTTACTGCTTTTTGATATATGAAATTCGCAGGTCTATTTAAAGGAGTATGAAATCAGCATTCTAACGGCTAGTTTACATGTGTCATGACAATTAATAGCACTTATAGACCCCTTATGACATAATGGCTTCATTTTGGTTCAATTCACTTAATAACAACTTTTAAATCTCTCAATTAAACCCCCCAAGTATTTCTCAAACTCAATTAGATAGAATAGAAACTATTTTAAGTACTAAATTGAGAAACATTAATATTTAATATACCAAATCAATAGGATTTAATTAATAAATGAACCATATCTTAAATATAAGAATATCCCCAAAATCTCTCTCAAATCCTAACAAAAAACGGCTATTTTTAAATATGATTTCGGAATATACAAGATCCTGAAACAGTGCCATAGGTCAACCTGTTAATCGACTTACCAATCCAGAGAGTTTCATAGGTCGACCTGTCTGTTAACTTACCAATCCAGAGAGTTTCATAGGTCGACCTGTCAGTCAACTTACCAATTGAGAGACTTTCACCTTTGGACATAAGTTGACCTGTCAGTCGACTGACTATGCTGGAATTTTTTCTAAACTCGTTTTTAACTCATTTTTATTTATGTTTTCACCCATTTAACCATTTTCTTTTCTCAATTAGCTCCACTAACTTTCTCAAATTCCATTTTAACCATTTATAATTATTTCTTTTAAAATACACATAGGAGCAAATAAATTTATCTCAATTAGCTCCACTAACTTTCTCAAATTCTATTTTAACCATTTAAAAATATTTCTTTTCAAATACACATAGGAGCAAATAAATTCATCTTATCAAAACACACATAAATAATAAAAACTTTTTGTGCCATGTGTGTGTTACTAATTGGGATATTAAGAGTTGAAATTTACCTGAGTTGTTTTCCCTAATTTCTTCAAACTCCTAATTCTTCATCATCTTGACATCATCATTTAGCATCCATTTGTCATTACATCTTCACCACTGGAACTTAAATAACTGAAACACTCAATTAAACCATTAGTTCTACCAAAACATCAACACTTAATTGTTCATCAAAATCTTAGGATCAACAGGGTTTATGAGCCACTCTTCGAGGCGTGGGAAAGGTTCAAGGACTTATTGAGAAAGTGCTTCTAACACGGGTATCAAGATTGGTTTCAAACCCAACTCTTCTACAACGGGTTGGATGGATAGACAAAAACAATTGTGGTTGTCGCATCGGGAGGCTCATTGTTATCCGAAACTCCGGATGAAGCTCAAGCACTTTTGGAAGAGATGGTGGCCAACAACTACCAATGGCCTAATGAGCAAAATATGGGATGAAAGGTAGCTGCTATTCAAGAGGCCGAACCTCTTGCTACCTTATCAGCCCAAGTGTCAAAACTCTTGGAGCAGCTAATCGCTTTCTCTACCAGAGATGCCACGTCCAGTTGAGAAACGAAAAATGTGGGAAGTACTTCACAACCGGGGGTTGATAGTGAGTTTGAGGAGTGCCACTTTGTCAACAACTGGGTTTACACCATTAGGCCTGCAAACAATATTCCAACTCGTTATCACCCCGGAATTCATAATCATGAAAACTTTTCTTATGCGAATAATCAAAATACCTTGCGACCTCCTCCCGGATACTCTTCGATATCAAAAGTATACCAACTATAGAAACAAAATCGACTTATGCAACAAAATCTAGTGCAAATCCATACGCCACCGTTGGAAGATTTGCTCGGCTTGTTCATGAAGGAAACACAAAATATTATGCGAGAAATGCATAATCGGCTCAACAAGCATGAGACAAGGCTTGACAATATTGAGACAATGTGCACTAATACAAATTGAACTAGGAAGTCATTGGAAACTCAAATTGGTCAGCTCGCTAGTGCTATAAAATGGTAAACCTTAGGCAAGTTTCCAAGTGATACAGAAACTAACCCAAGGGAGTGTAAGGCCATTACCTTGAGGAGCGGAAAGAAAGTAGAAACACCATGCCAATGGAGAAAGAGCCTAAGGAGAAAATTGATGTTGAAAAGGAAGCCATTCCAGTTGAGGAAAAGAAGGAATCCCCAAGAGTGAAACCAGGATCAATCTCAATTTCGGACAATCCACCAATACTCACTCCACCTTTTCTATACCCACAACGGTTTCAAAAGAAGAAATTGGATTCCCATTTTGCTAAATTTCTTGACATTTTCAAGAAAATCCACATCAACATACCATTTTCCTATGCATTAGAACAAATTCCCAATTACGGGAAGTTTTTGAAAGATATCATGACCAAGAAGAAGAAATTGGAGGAATATGAGACTGTCAAGTTAATGGAGGAATGTAGTGTGATCCTTCAATGGAAGTTGCCTCAAAAGTTGAAAGATCCTAGAAGTTTCACTATACCATGCACTATAGGAAAATCTCACTTTGAGAAGGCACTTTGTGATCTAGTAGCAAGTATAAATCTTATGTCGTCATTCGTTTACCGGAAGTTGGGGCTTGGAGATGCAAAGCCGACTACGATTTCTCTACAAATGGTGGATTGTTCATTGACCTATCCTAAAGGCATAATTGAAGACGTGTTAGTAAAGGTGGATAAATTCATATTTCTGATGGATTTTGTCGTGTTGGAAATGGAGGAAGACCGAGAGATTCCTATAATACTTGGGAGGCCTTTTCTCTCCATCTGGAAGGCGTTAATTGATCTTTACAATGGGAACTTGACGTTGAGGGTAAATGATGATGAACTGAAGTTCAATATTTTCTGTACAATGAAGTTTTTGGATGAATGCCCAACATGCAATCGAGTGGAAGTGGTGGACTCGTGCGTTAGGAAATTCTTTCATGAAAACTTGAATCGGGATCCTTTGGAGCATGCTATCACAAATTCCCTATCTATGGGAGATTTTGGTGAAAAAGGCTCAACCACGAATGTAGGTGTTGTGGCCTATATCCTATCTTTGGAAGCCGTACCTAAAGACGTAGTGGATTCGGTTCTAGTGTAGACCTTTGAAGACAAAGTTAGTTCACCCGATCCCTCAAATCCACCTCACGATGGGTTGATTCTCTAGCAATTACTGGATTATCTTCAGTATACATTCTTGGGGGAGAACTCAACCGATCTGGTCATCATCTCATCATCTTTGACTTAAGAAGAAGAGAACAAGCTGCTTAGTATCCTAAAATGGCACAAATTCGCATTCGCGTGGTCTATTTCTGACATCAAGAAAATTAGCCCGACTATTTGCATGTAAAAAATCTTGATGGAGGACTTATTTAAGGCCTCTATTGAGCACCAAAGAAGGCAAAATCCAGTGATAAAGGAGGTGGTCCGTGCTAAGGTATTGAAGTTATTGAATGCCGAAATCATATATGCTATATCGAACAGCGAATGGGTGAGCCCGGTACAAGTGGTTCCCAAGAAAGAAGGTATGACTATTGTGAAGAATGAGAGGAATAATCTAATTCCCACATGACCCATCACTGGATGGAGAGTGTGTATTGATTATAGAAAGTTGAACAAAGCCACACGGAACGATCATTTTCCCCTCATGTTCTTCGGTTATGACCACTATTGTTTTCTTGATGGCTATTCAGGCTATAATCAAATAGCCATTACACCAGAAGACCAAGAAAATACAACTTTCACATGCTCGTACGACACCTTTGCTTACCGTCGTATGCCATTTGGTCTTTGGAACGCTCCGGCAATATTCCAACGGTGTATGATGGCTATCTTTTCGAACATGGTAGAAGATATAATGGAAGTATTTGTGGATGACTTATCGGTCTTTGGTTCAATCTTTGACCATTGCCTCTACTACTTATCACTTGTTCTCAACCGATGTGAAGAGAAATATTTAGTTATAAATTGGGAGAAGTGCCATTTTATAGTCAAGGAGAGAATCGTCTTAGGCCATCGGGTCTCTTCCAAGGGGCTTGAGGTGGATCGGGTGAAGATTGAGATAATCGATAAAATTCCACCACCGATTAATGTGAAGCGAATAAGAAGTTTCTTAGGCCATGCTGGCTTCTACCGGCGATTCATAACAGATTTTTGTAAAACGGTGAACCCATTATGTCATTTACTTGAAAAGGAAGCCCCTTTTATTTTTGATAATGCTTGTGTGGGAGCGTTCCATGCCATGAAGGAGAAATTGATCTCGGCTCCAATTATAGTCACTTCGAATTAGAATCAGCCTTTTGAGATCATGTGTGATGCGAGCGACTATGCGGTTAGAGCTGTTTTAGGCTAACACAAAGAGAAATTTTTTCGATCAATATACTATGCAAGCAAAACGATCAATGATGCTAAAGAGAATTACACCATCATGGAGAATGAGATGTTGACGGTGGTCTTTGTGTATGATAAGTTCTATTCTTACATTATAGGGTCTAGGGTGATCATTTATACGGACCATACTGCCATCCGATACTTATTTGCAAAGAAGGATGCCAAGTTGCGTCTAATCCGGTGGATTCTCTTGCTTTAGGAATTTGATGCCGAGATTAGAGATAAAAAGAGGAGTGAGAATGTGGTAGCCGATCATCTCTCTTGGCTTATGCTAGAAGATCTTGGTGATGATTCATGTATCACAGAGGTTTTTTCGGATGAGCAATTGTTCAATGTTGAAGCTAAACTTTCGTGGTTCGGGATATAATCAATTATCTCGCGTGCAAGGTGTTATCACCGGACCTATCAAGTGCCTAAATGAAGAAATTCCTATTCGATGTGAAGCATTATATATGGGATGACCCGATGTTGTTTAAGAAGTGCATCGACCAAGTCATCCGGCGATGTGTTCTAGAAGAGAAAATGACAAGTATTCTTTATCATTGCCACTCATCACAGTGTGGAGGGCATTTTGGAGCAACGCGGACGACCGCTAAGGTGCTTCAATCAGGTTTTTACTGGCCGACTCTTTTTTGTGATTCATATATGTTTGGAAAAACCTGTGATCTGTGCCAGAGGTTTGGTAACGTCTCGAGGCGGCATGAGTTACCTTTAACGTCCATTCTCGAGTTGGAGCTCTTTGACGTTTGGAGAATTGATTTCATGGGACCGTTTCCATCGTTCTTTGGTGAAGAGTATATCTTGTTGGGGGTGGATTATGTGTTAAAGTGGGTTGAGGTTGTGGCCACGCCAACTAATGATGGAAAAGTGGTTTTGAAATTCCTTTAGAAGAACATAATGACAAGGTTTAAAACTCCTCGAGCCATCATCAGTGATGAAGGAACCTACTTTTGCAATAAAATGTTCAATACTCACTGACAAAGTATGGAGTTCGGCATAAGGTGGCGCTTCTTTACCATCCCCAAACAAACGGCTAAGCCGAAATGTCCAATCGAGAAATAAAATAGATCTTGGAGAAGACGGTTCACTCTAACCGTAAGGATTGGGCAGTGAAATTAGACGATGCACTATGGGCATACTGTACGACTTTTAAAACATCGATCGATATGTCACCGTATCAATTGGTGTTTGGGAAATCATGCCATTTGTCGGTTGAATTAGAGCACTGTGCCTATTGGGTGATAAAGAAGTTAAATTTTGATCTCAATGCTTCGGGGAAACAACGTCTCCTTCAACTCAATGAGATGGAAGAATTCTGGAACGAGGCATATGAGAACACCAAGTTGTATAAAGATAAAACCAAGAGATGACACGACAAGAACATCGTTAGGAGGGAGTTCAGCCCGGGACAACAAGTTTTACCTTTCAACTCTCGGCTGAGACTCTTTCCCGGTAAATTGAAGTCCAGATGGTCTGGACTGTTCTGGATCAAGCATGTATTTCCATTCGGCTCCGTCGAATTAGAAGGTAACAACGGACGGATTTTCCGAGTCAATGGGGAGAAAATCAAGTACTATTTTGGGAATGAAGAATGAGTTGTGGAGAGTATCTCCCTTATTGACGACTGATGTGGATGTCTACTAAGTCCAGCTAGGGACGTTAAAGCAAACGCCATATACAACCCACGGGATTGGTTTTCTCTAATTTTTGATATAGTAACTTTTTGGAGGTTGAAGTGATCACGAAGTGAGTTTGTGAGTGAATGGAGGAGCTAGGACATTTGAGTAAGGTATATGATCTTGAATGTGATGAAATAATGGAATGGAAGTCAAGCAGTGGCTAGCCTTTTGAAAAAAAAAAATACAGAGAAACCAAAAGAAAATATTATAGCCTTCATCGCTGCAGTGGTGAAGTCTATCGTTGCAGCGACCATTAAGCAGAAAATCTTCTTCTGTTCTATCGCTGTAGTGAATGAGACTACTGCTGCAACCATGATAAAATAGAAGGCCCACTAGACTTTCATCGCTGCAGCGATGTAGCGATGAAACCCATCGCTGCAGCGATGGCGCCCCTGTTTTGATAAATAGGGGCGCTGTTTCATTAAATCGCAAATCTCAAACCCTAACTCTTGAAACTCTTCAAATATTTCTCCCAAACCAATTCAAACCTGAAAATCCATCATTCGATACTCAAAAATAAAGATCACCACCACCAATCAACCACAAAATCGCATTTCAAACCCTCAATTCGTTGGTTCTAGGGTTAGAGTTCAAAGAGGCAAGATCTTCCATTTACAACCATTGCGCACTCAAAAATTCATCATGTAAGTGTTGTTTTGAAACTACATTAAACTTGTGTGCAACAATATTGTTATGATTTGCTTGTTTATTTGAAGATTGGCTGACAAATTGGAATGTTGATGTTGAACCCTTGAACCCCTATTGCGATTTTTATGCTATTGAGATTTTGGGTTCATGTTTGGTGAAATACACTTTGTTGGTGGTTAGTTAGTCAGATCCAAGATTTGTTGACACGTTTATGCATTTTGTGTTGAAATCTTGTGATTTGTGTGTGCATTTGGGGATTGTTGGTGTTCTTGAAGGGTTGGTCTCATTTGTTCATTTGTGATGATCCATTGTGATTTGGTGGCCGGTTTTTGTGTGTTGAATTGAAATGAAACTATGCCAAAGAAAGTAGTCGCAAAACGTCAAAGGGGCGAGGATCCGGTTCACGATCCAGCGATCCTGCCTTGGATTAAGACTCAAGCCGATTCGTTTCAAAACGAGAGGAGCAATATTTTAATCAGTTTGAGCACAGTCGTAATTGCATTCGTGAGTGCGACTTTGTCAAATAAATGAACTTCTGGATGAAATTGCCAATGTGATTTGGGAGAGAAGTTCGTAGCGTTTGTGTAGACAGCCGGGCCCAGGCGATATAACTTTGGTTCGTCAATTCTTTGCCAATGCTGTTGAAGCTGATAACCACTGGACCAGGGTTCGGACTTGTGTGGTGAAGTTTGAAGCTGAAACAATAAACGAGCTACTTGGGTTACTTCTTGAGGAACCAGAAGAAGATTCAGATGAAGACATAGAACATGAAGATTTAGAAATGGTCATCAGGACGCTATGTTCCGGCAATATGCGTTGGTTACATACGGGACCAGATATCGCTATTTTTTCATCCAGGTACTTGCAAATTTTTTTAAAATTTTGGTTCTAGTTCATATGCGCTAACCTGCACCCGACGTCTCATTTGATAGATGTTACCAATTCTGTATGCTATTGAGACTGGCAAGCCATTGAATGTCAGTTTTCTCATCAATTCTGCCATCCAATATGCAATCTAAAACACTAAAACCAGCCTGTCTTTCACTTCTCTTCTCACTGAGCTATTCTGGAAAGTGGTTGTGGTAATCTTTGAAGATAGATTGACCCGCCCTAAGAGACCTATCGATTTCTCTAACATGAAACGAATATGGAACAACGAACCTGAGGGCTAAGAGGAAGAAGAAGTAGGGCCGTTTGTGGCCCAAAGTTTCAAGGCTCCTGTCTGAGCAAAAATCACATTGGAAAGTCTTTATCAACAGGTGGTATATCAGGGGGAACAACTTTAGGCTCTTCAACTAGATGCCACTGCCATTTGAAATGAGCAATATCAAATTCGCAATGAAAACGCTGTATTTCGAGTGTACCTGGAGCAATATAACCAGACGATGCATCAGGCTCTGTATTACTTCGGAATGTAGGCAGGCTATGATATGAGAGGCTACCCCGCGATGCCCCCATTCCTGGCACATCTTTAATAACCACCACACAATCTATCCCACCATGACGGCAGTGAGGATGACATTCCTCATGATGGTCAGTAGGAGGTGAGACTTTAATGTCTCACCTCCCAGGTACGTGTTTACAACCCTTATCGTCATCATGCTATATGCCTGTTGTTGGGATCGCTGATGGGTCATTATGGACACTAACCAATCTAAGTTTGGGGGGATGTCTATGTTGTTTTGTATGCAGGATGTTTATGTTATGTTTTTGGATGATTATGTTTTATTTTGTATGCCTTAAGTATTGTATGTGTTTTCTAGTTTGAAGACATTATGTTGGTTATGTAGTTAACTCTAATAGTTGTTAAACATTTTATAGTTTAAGTTAAATTGTTGTTTTTGTTCATGCATGTTTAGTAGTTAATTGTTGTGTTGTAGTTATTTAGTGAAATGTATGCATGCTTGTTTAGTAGTAGTATAAATGTGTTTATGTTTGAAGTAGTAGTTTTTGTGTGTTGCGTTTTGTAGTTCTTCTGGGCTATTACCCGATGATGAAATTATCCCCTAGTTGTTTGTTGACGTCAAGGGTAATGCCCATTCATGTGTGTTTCGTGTGCTTGATATTTCGATTTGGTAAAAGTCATTGTGGATCCTAATTTGCACGAGTACGTAGACTCAATGTACAAGCTATGCAATCAATTTGATGTCGATTATCCAGTAGCCAAGTTTATGATAATTTTTGGGATTCTAGAACCTAATTGGGGAAAATTCGTGGCAAAAGCCTAGGTGAGGTAGTTCAGGAGATATGATTTGGGCATTCATTTTGATCGCTTGAGCCATTGAGGCCTTCCATGCTATATGTTTTATCCCTCGTTATCCTGTCGAAGCCTCTTAGCCGTTTCAATTCTGAACAGATAACTAATACCCTGGCTAATTAAACATTTTCCAAACCTCTGTTGCTAAACGTAAGGCATAAATTGAGTCAAAATCAAGTTAGAATTTGTTTATTCTACTTGAAGTGAGCGGTTGGGTTTTGAGTGAACTTTTGATTGGTTCGGTATTTAAGTACTCACTTTTCATTTTTCTATTGTATCTCCACACCCGTGAAATTATACAAATCAAATAAGTTTGGGGGTGTGATATATATATATATATATATATATAAAAGCACAACCATATGTAAATATAGTTCTATTTTTGTTTTTTTTGACAAGTAAGTATAACGTTTTAAAATGTTAGTTCAGGGTTGTTTCGAATTGATCTTTTAGGGTACGATTGTAATTGAGCGCCAAGCGTTGTGCCTTGGTTATCATTGAGTTAATAACATTTACTTGTTTTATATTCCCTATATACTAATATGTGTAATTTATCTATTTATTCCCAAGTCGGTTTTGGTAGTTTTTGAGAATTTATTATAACGGTGGAGAAAACGAGCAAAAAGGCCATATTCAGAGCCTACATCCACCGCTGTAGTGATGAAAATACAGAGAGTTTGCTAAAGCTCCACCGTTGCAGCGGTCAAAATGCAGAGAGCTCCACTGCTATAGCGGTCATCCGCTAGAATCCTACCGACTTATCCACCGCTACAGCGGTCAAGTGCCAGATATTTTAGGATATTTTAGATATTTTGAGATATTTTGAATTCTATAAATATCGTCCCTCTTCTCCCTAAACAAAGCTATACATTTTCAGGAGTCTTGAGAGCTCTAAGGCCATTCAACCAATAGAAGAGCACCAAGGCTAAGAGAAGGAAGCGTTCTCGAAGCGGTTTTAGCGATGAATCTTCGGATAACGGCTAGTCTCCTCGTTTCTATCATAGTTTGGTTGAATGTTGTGAATATGTTTAGCTTGTTTCTAGTTGTATATAGGGTTATGACCATGAGTAGCTAAACATATATTGTCTAGGGCTTAATGTACTTCACGAAAATAATGTTTGAATAAATCGATGTTTTGTTAACGGTTGTTCTTGTTTACTCGATTGTGTTTACCGTTATTTCATGTTTATATGCTTGTTTAGATATATTGAGAATACGGGGTTTGACACTAGGGAGAGTTAATCCTGTATTTAGACTATGGTTTAAACACAATGCGACGATCTAATAACCTGGGAGAAAGTTAGAAAGTGTGCAATTCGTGATGTTGGGGCGAGACTAATGTGACCAAGTGTCGTATAGATGCTCAAGGGGGACTTCGGCATTGATGAAAAATCACATATTCATTCACTTTACACTCGAGAGAGGTAGTGAATGAGATTTTGATACCGAAATTGTCGGATATGATGAATGCCATTAATGTAAACTAGATTAAAATGAACACGTTTAACTGAACGAAGTTAATCCCTAGGAAATAATTTCCCATAAACTTCATACCACTATATTAGTATTTTAGATTACTTAGTTTAATTAGATAATTAATTTAGTATATTTATTATAAAAAACTACATTTTTATCGCCTAAATAAAGTTAGGTTATGACAATTACGGTACTAAATGATAATCTAAAACAATCCCTATAGATACGACAACTTATACTCTTCCCATTATACTAAAACTTGACCCGTACACTTGCGGTGAAAGTAGCGATGTAATTTACGTGCTACCAAATTTTTGGCGCCGTTGCTGGGGAGTGTCATACAATTGCACATATGGGTCTTGGTTCAGTACACCCTCAAGATTGGCGAGATGTGGCATTGTAGAGCTCGAGCTTTGACCAAGACTCTTCACCGACTCATGTACTTAGTTGGCATGAAAGAACATTGCTTTTGGCAGCGAAAAATAATAAGCCAAGCGCTTTTTGGGAGGCAACCCAAGTCAAAAATAAATTAGACCCGAAACTGGCGACTTGATTTGGAGGCGAGATTCTCTTACCTCCCAGGTACGTGTTCTAAACCCCATTCGTTGGCATGCTTTATTTTAAATGTTAAGATTGATGATTGGGATATTCTGAACACTGTCCATTTTAAATTTGCGGGTTATGTGTAGTATGTTTAGTATGTTTTATTGTGTTAGTTTAGTTTATTGTATGCATGTTTGTTTAGTGTAGGATGTGTTTATGTTTGTAGATGTTGTGCATGTGCTGAGTTTTGCGTTCATCTGGGCCAATACCCGATGATGAAATTATTCCCTGGTTGTTTTTCATGGTTAAGGGTAATGCCCATTCATATGTATTCTGTGTGCTTGGCATGTCATTTTAGTAAAAGTTATTGTGGATCCTAATTTGCACGAGCACGTAGACTCAATGTATAGCTATTCAATTGATTTGAGGCTGATTATCGATTAGCCAAACTCATGACAATTTAAGGAATTCTAGAACCTGATTGGGGGAATCTTGAGGCGAAATCCTAGGTGAGGTAGTTCAGGTTAGGCATTCATTTTGTCACTTGAGCCTTTCAAGCTTACCTTGTAAAATGTTTATCTCTCATTACCTTGTCGAAACTTATAATGTCGTTTTAATTCTAAACACATAACAATTACCCTGACCAATTGAATTCTTTCTAAACCGTTATTGCTAAACCTAAGGCATAATTTAAGTGAAATCAAGTTAGCATTTGTTTACACTACTTGAAGTGAGCAGTTGGGTTTAGTGCGAACTTTTGATTGGTTTGGTATTCGAGTACCCACTTGTCATTTTTCTTTCATTTTAACCACACCCGTAAAATTGTAATAATTGAATAAGTTTGGGGGTGTTGTATGTGTTAAAAAAAAAACACATATGTAAATATAGTTCAATTCCGTTTCTTTTGACAAGTGAGTACGTTGGTCTTAAAATGTATGTTCAGAGTTGTTTCAAATTTATCTATGGGGGGTTCAAGAGTGATTTTGTGCCAAGTGTTGTGCCTTGGGTACTATTGAGTTAACGACGTTAACCCGTTTTATATTCCCAATATACCCTTGGCCAAATGTTCCAAACTGAACCAAGACCTATTGATCTTTTTGTATTGCTTAGCATATATTAGTGGAGAGTGGAACCCAGTCAGGTGTATGGATATCCTAATCCTTATTGGTATAAGTCGTGAGTTTCGTTGATAGATAATCCAATCCGATCGTTGGATAGTTATATTATTGAGTTTCGTACAAACACGTTTAAAGGATCTAGAATGGCGTCTACCATTATTGAATGTCGAAATTCTAGAACATCACATGCTGCGTTTTACCACCTAAACTCGATATGATTGGGGGTTGTTGAGGCGAAAATGTTTTGGTTGATAGCTGAATTCAAAACTCGCATATCATTATGTTTATATTATTTGTGTTTAGGTTGTTTGTGTTAGTTAATTTCGTTGTGTTTTTTACTTTTAGTGTGAGTGTTTTGCTCGAGGACTAGCAAAATTCTATATACCCTTGGCCAATTAACAAAACTGAACAAAGTCTTTTTGATCTTTTTGAATTTCTAAGCCTATATTAGTGGAGAGTGGAACCCAGTCTGACATATGGATATCCTATGGCTTTATGGTTTAAGTCATGAGCTTGGTTGGTGAATAATCCAATTCGGTCTTTGGATGGTTGTATAATTGAGTTTTTGCAAACACACTTGGAATGGATCTAGAATGACGTTTACTGATATTGAATGTTGAAATTCTAGAATACCACATGGTGTGTTCTATTCATGAACTCGATATGATTGGGGGCCGTTGAGGGAAATTTTTTTTGGTTGATAAGTTGAATTCAAAACTCACACATTGTTACTTTTAGTTCGTTTGTGTTTTTGATGTTTTTAGTATTTAAGTTCGTTAATTAGTTGTGATAGTTTATTTTAGTGTAACGGTGTTTTGCTCAAGAACTAACAAAATTTCAAGTTTGGGGTATTTGGTAGGTTGAATTTACCTATATATTTTCAAGCCAAATTTGATAGTTTTTGAGTATTCTTGTAGTGTTTTAATTTTTTTTTATTTGCTTTTATGTAAATCAAGTGTAGGAACGAAAACGGTTGAAAATCAAGCAAATCGGTAGGACGTCGGTGGAGAAACGTTGAAAAAGATCCAGAAAGAGAGCCTGCAGCCTCACCGCTGCAGCGATGAAACCCATCGCTGCAGCGCCAACATCACAAGGCCACTGGCCTTTGATCGCTGCAACGATGAAAGGGCAGAAGCCCTACTGACCTCCTACCACTGTAGCAATGCTTCACATTGCTGCAGCGATCAAGTAACAGCTGACAAAGATATTTTTAGGACATTTTTGACCTTTATGTGTATCCACTTACTTCCATCCTTGCCTAGGACGTTTTTTAGACTTACAAGAAGCCCTAGATCAGACCTCAGAATAGGAGAGCTCATTTGAAGAAGATGAAACGATCTCGGAGCGGTTTTTGCAAATGTAGAACCATCCACTTTATAGATTTGTCATTCTTTCTTTGTTTCTAAATTTCATTGGTTGTATGATGATGATATTCGCATGTTTTAATGAATATTTGGTTATGATCATGTGTGGCTAAATAGTTATTATCTAGGGATTGATTAGTTCATGAACATGCATGTTTGAGTGAATCCATGTTTCGTTACCGGTTGTTCATCTTTATCCGATTGTGTTTACCGTTTTATTACATCTATAGTATGCTTTGTATGGTATTATGGTTGGTTTGAGAATATGGGGTTTGACACTCGAGAGAGATATCCCCGAATTCGGACTAGGGTTAAACATAACGAGACGTTCTAATGTTTCGGGAGATTATTAGAATGTGTGAAATCCGTAAGGTTGGGTCAAGACTCATGTACTCGTTTAGACGCTAAATAGGGATATCAGTGTTGACACGAGTGCATATTCATTCACTTTACACTCGGGAGAGGTAGTGAGTGAGTTTACGATACCTAGATTGTTGGATAGGTTAAATACCGTTAATGTAAACTAAACCAAATCAAACATGTATTAGTGAACGAAATTAATCCCTAGGCAATCCATTTTCATAGAATTAATCCCAAGTTTTTAGATTTAATTAGTTTTCAATTAGCAAACATATTTCAAATCTTGAAACGTCTAGATAATATTAAGTTATGTCAATTGTAGTACTTAACTAATCCTACGACAAATCCCTGTGGACGACACTCAATCTTCGAATCTACTTTATTAAAACTTGACCTCATGCACTAGTGAGTAAAATCAAAGCGCTAAAATATAGCGAACAAGAAATGACAAGGGCTACCACATTTTCTTTCTTCTTTGGCGGAACTGGCCTTTGTCGGATTGGGCAAGGTCCTTTCGATCTTTCCACTCCTTATCACTTTGGCTTGCTTGATTGCCTCACCAAAAGAAGCCACCTTTATACTCGAAAGACCCTGATAGAACGTCAGCAACTAAATTGATTTGAATATCTGTAACTGTGCCTTTTCACTCAATCGAGGGACGACTTTGACAACCTCCTCCCTCCAGTAAGCAGTGTATCTCCAAAAGCTCTCTTCCTTTTTCTTTAGAGTCTAGCACAGGGTATTGGAATCTAGTGCAACATCTTTGTTGTACACATACTGCTCACAAAAATATTCTACTAGGTCTTTAAAGGTTTTAATCTGCGGTAGCTCCAAAGTTGTGTACTAAC
Source organism: Eucommia ulmoides (assembly GCA_016647705.1). Lineage (NCBI taxonomy): Eukaryota > Viridiplantae > Streptophyta > Magnoliopsida > Garryales > Eucommiaceae > Eucommia > Eucommia ulmoides. Next base: position 34,450,013 of record CM028338.1, on the reverse strand, counting down.
TAATGGCTGGTCCCTTTAACGATGAACGAAACATCAAGCAAAAATCTTCATTATGAGTGTGAACTGTCAATTCCTATATGTAGATGTTGACATGCCATTCTAGGGGGCCAGTACCATCATATTTTGTGAACTTTGGGACTACGAAGTTTTTCGGATACACTACCCAGGGTGATGCTGATAGTTCCTTGCCATTTTTTTGGAAGGCTTTTCTCCTTTCAACTCTTCTGCGGTAATCTCCAATCTCTCCATTTTCAGAACCCAGGCTGGAGGGGGTCCATTCTTTTCTTTCCTATTTTTGGTTTCGATGGTCGGGGCTGATTGATTGGCATTTAGATCGTTCAGTAAAGTAACAACCCTTTCTGGGTGAATAAGGATTTGCGGTACAAGGGGCAGGGCCTTCGGGTAAGGTTTGATAGACATGCCATTGGCTGGGATATGTTGGCGCACTATATGAAAAGGGATGAAGGCCCATTTGAGGTCTATAGTAAATCGGCACCGAGAAGCTTGAGCCAATAGGGTTCGAATTCAGCATTAAATTCTTCGTCTCGAAACATGGAAGATTTTTATTTGGCGATTCAGTCATGGGAGTTCCACTAGATAGGGGAACAGGCATCCCCTGAGGCGTTGACTTAGTTCATTGATATTTTCCATTAGCATTTCGATATTTTCTTGCATTCGAGCCATCTGGGCCGTGCGGGGAGATTCGAGATTGCCTTTCGATGCCATCTTGGAATGGTTCTGAGCCCGACTGTAAGTTAAAACCGATATTCGGATAGGAGGAACTAGAATAACTTTTCTGGGACCAATTTTCCTGTCTTGTCCTATCTGCCCTTTAAAACAAATCCCATTTATTAGTCCACATGGATCTTAGGTAGCTTTAAAACCCATTCAAGTTCGAAATTTTCAATTATGATAATAACCACTCAAACAAATAATATTTAGGGAAATTCTTTCGTTCCTTAATTTCCTCGGTGTTGGAAACTTTGAACTCATTTGGTTTTTAAAACTACCTAAGATATCATTGATCCATCACATCATAACCTATTTAAAAAATGGAAGGCAAAGATTATAAAATAAAATATAACGTTTGAACTTGGATTAGTTGGACTTATTTGGACATATTAAGCTTGACCCTCTAACTATCCTCAGTGGAGTCGCCAGCTAATACTGCCCAATTTTCCGAAAGGAAAAATGATATGAAATATTTAGCGTAAAAGGAGAGAGGGGTTTTTAAACCTCCCGTTTCCTAAAAAAACACACTTAGACCATTTTAAAACAAGGAGTCACCACCTAGTATTGGATTTAAATGGTGTGCTAGGTCACCGATTTTTTTTTTTTTTTTTAAAAAATAATTTAAAAGGCTTAAGTAAAAATTGACTCCCAAAGCATGGTTAAACCAAAGATTCATTTGAAGAGCTTGGGAGTCAGTTACACTCAGGAAAAATGTTAGGCACCTTAACACATCCGTCTGAAAATGGTACCTTATATTTAATTAAATTCAATCAATTTAAGACCGAACGTTATATTTTATTTAGAAATCCTTTCCTTCCTATGAAATATTTTTGACATTTTTCAAAAATAAGATGGGATAAGTTTTTGTATTTTTAGGAATGTTTCCCTAGTATGACCTCTTATTAAATATTAAATATTTGATTTAAAAAGAGTTTTAATTTAACATTCCCTTAAATTCCACCAAAACTTAACTAAAATCCAACGAAACAACTTATCGAAGAAAACAATTTACTAAACTGATTATTTCTAAATTTTATTTTATTTGGAAAATCAATTCGTCAGTAAAGAAATCTTTCCTTCAATATATTGAATCATTGAATTCACCCAAAGGCTTGTGAGAATTAATTCATACAAAATAATTTATTATTATTATTTTTTTGTTTTATTTAAATTTTATTTTAAAAAAGTTTAGGTATAGCAACAACTTAAACAACAAAATAAATAATAATAATAATAATAATAATAATAATAATAATAGTAGTAGTAGTAGTAAAAAGTATCCTCATATCATGCTCGAACGCTAAGCCCAAAAGGAAAGCCTCATCCTGGCGTGTTCGTCGAATCATCGGCTGATTCTAACAGAAGTTGAACTTGTTGGAATTTATATTGCAATAATAAAAGCGAATAATGAAAAGAATTAAGAGATACAAAATACACCTGTCCGGGCAAAGATGCCTAACGTACATTTTTTATTCTCTCAAAGATGGCTTCCCGAATGGGCTTTTGTTGAGAATTTCTCCCTAGAAGGGTTTCCCTTTAAAATTTCTGAATGCTTAAACTGTAAGGGGGACGGTCTTATTTATAAGAAAAATATGTAATAAAAAAAATTCTAAAAAACTAACCCTGGCAGCCAAATCCTAACCCTAATTTGATCATGAAATAGAAAAAGCCATTAGAAAAGATATTTTCATGCTAATGCGAACGCGTGGCAGGCTAAGAAGCTACTATGTGTCTGCTGTCCCGTTTTTTGACTATTTGACCATGTGTGGTGGGCCCCTTTCATATTTCTTTTCTCTCTTTCTTTTTCTTTCTCTCTTTTCTCTTTCTCTCTCTTCTCTCGGATTCTCTCTCTCCCTCTCTACTAATTCTCTCTCACTCCCACGGTTGACCAGGTAACTTGCAAGGCGAGGCCCACGCGATTCTTTTTTTTCTCTATCTCTCTATCTCGCTCTCTCGATTAACTCTCTCTATTATCTCTTTCTTTTACTCTTGGCTGACTCTCTCTTCTCTCTCTCTCTTATCTCTCTCCATTTACTCCCCTATTTTTCATTTTTTATAACTTTTCACGTTTTTTCTTTATTTCGATTTTCGCCTCATTTTTCTTTGTTTTTTTTTTTCCTTCATTTTTTTTTTGTGAAAATAAAACAAATTAAAAATAAAGGATAAAATATTTTTGCTGGATGGTCAAAATGCCGTGTTTATAATACTCATTTTTCTGGAGCAGAATTTAGATACCTCAAAATGCGAATAATTGTATTCGTATGTTGTTCTCCAGGATTATATATAAACTGACTGACAATACTCAAGGCATAATCCAGATATGGTCTGGTTTGAGACAAATACAATAATCTCCATATAAGTTTTTGGTAGCTTCCTTTGTCTACTTGTACCTGGTTGGACTAAACACATAACTTTAGACCTTCTTCTATTGGTGTATCAACTAGTTGAAATGCTAAAATATCAGTCCCTTGTAATAGATCTAGGGCATATTTTTTTTGACACATAACTATTCATTTGTTAGATCGGGATACTTCAATCTTGAGAAAATATTTTAGAGGGCCTAGATCTTTCATTTCAAATTGTTTGGACAAGTAATTCTGCAAGGCCTTCCTTTAATTAGGATTATTTACTATAATCACCATATCATCCATATATACAATGAATACAGTTATCTTACCTTACTTTTTTTGAGAAAAAAAGTATGATCTAAGTTACTTTGATGATAGCCGAAGGCTATCATAGCTTTTGTGAACCTTCCAAACCATGCTCTAGGAGACTACTTCAACTCATACAATGATTTCTTTAGTTTGCAAGCCTTTCAGCTGTGTCTTTTGGGTATTATGCATCCTGGTGGGAGATCCATGTAAACTTCTTCAGATAATGCACCAAGCAAAAATACATTCTTCACATCAAATTGACCAATCCAAGTTTGCATCTAAAGACAATAGGACACGAACTATGTTGATTTTGGCTACAGGTGCAAATGTTATATGTAATCAATCCTTTAGGTTTGAGTGTATCCATTTGTTACTAGTCTTACCTTAAAGTGTTTAATTGTGCCATCAATCTTGGGTTTCATGATGTAAATCCGGAGACATCGAACTGGATTATTTCCTGGTGGAGGATCAACTAATTCCCATGTTTTATTTGTTTCCAGAGATTTCATCTCCTCGTTCATATTTTTTTTTCCACCTAGGATCAAATTTCCTGCACACTGTTAGCAATAAATACAATAGATAATTGATTCTCAAATAACATATATGATTCTGACAAACAATGGTTAGACACATAATAACTCAATGGATATTTTACTTTACTAGAGAGTTCCGGTTCATTTGTGGCTTTCAGAGTACCTCTCATATGATACTATGGTAATTGTCTTTTTTATGGCTTAGGACCATCTTTAGTAAATGATTGGTGTGATATGTCAACCGAGGATGGAGCCATATTTTCTACAACCTCAATTTTTGGCTGATTTGGAGATAGATCCTCCTCTTCAATTATTTAGTGCTCATCACTAACTTCTTTTGTTATTTAGTGCTCATCACTATTTTGATCTAATATCATATCGCTTAAATCCAATTCACCTATTTTCTCATTTATTCTAGTATGTGAGTGATCACCACTTGAATCCAATTTCTTACCAATTATATCTAAGTTACCCACATCTTGGTTATCATATTCTAGACTTTAAATTTCCTTTTGGTACTCCCCCTGAAATTCATGTTTGGAGAAGTACATTGTATCCTCATAGAAAACAACATCCATTGTGATAAATAATAGATATGTTAGAGGATGGTAACACCAATATTCTTTTTGATGAGTGACATACCCAACAAAAATACATCTCAATGCTTGAGGAGTCAACTTGTTGTGTTGATGCTTGTGTAGATGCACAAACACCACACATCCAAAAACATGAGGAGTTAAACTGGAGACAGTTGGAGAAACAATCCTATCATTAAGAATTTAGAACAGTGTTTTAAAATTAAAGGTGATGAAAGGTACCAGATTGATTAAATAAGCTGTGGAAGTTAATGCTTCTCCCTAATAAGACAAAGGCATATGGGCTCCGATTAGCAGAGCTCGAACAACCGCCAACAAGTGTCGATTTTTCCTTTCTGCTACCTCGTTTTGTCGAGGTGTGGTGGAGCAAGTTGTGTGATGGATCATTCTTTCTACTTCCAAATAATGTTTAAATTCAATACTCTGATATTCTCCATGATAGGTGTAATTTACCTATCTATTTTTAAACCGAACTTGTTAGTTTTTGAGTATTTTTTATAGTGTTTTAATATGTTTTAATACGTTTTTATTTATTTTGTCTTAAATTAGGTGTGTGGAGTGAAAAGGTATGAAAACGGATCATAAACGCTCAAATTGGATCACGAACGGTGGAAGAACGGTGGGAAAACAAGAAAAATGCAAAATTCAGAACTTGTAGCCCACCGCCGCGACGGTCAAGATACAGAGAAGGCTTAATCTTGCTGAAAATCCACCGCCGAAATCCACCGTCGCAGCGGTGAGATCTACCGCCGCAGTAGTGAAAGAACAGAATGTCTCTACTCCTACCACCGTCGTCGTAACCACAACCGACATACCCACTATTGCGGCAGTGAACCCACCGCCGCGGCGGTCACTCTGCACACATTTTAGATATTTATTTAGATATTTTTGCTCCCTATGTTTTCCTTATCTCCTCTATTTTGGCCATGAGAGAGCTCCCAGGGTTAGAATCGGGTTGAGAGTGTTTTGGGGAGTGGTCAACCAAATCCGAAGGAGAAGAACACGTTGCGAAGAAGGATAAGTGATCGTTGAACAGTTTTAGCGCCAAATCTTTGGACTACGGCTAAGTTTATTTTGTTTCTCTCTTTAATTTCTTAACTTCTATAGTTTGTTGAGGATGTTTAGCTAATTTTGTTATTGTATAAACAGTTATGTCCATGAGCTAAACGGATTTTGTCTAGGGATTAATAATATTTATGAAATCATTGTTTGTTTGAGTTGTGTTTTGTTAATGGTTGTTCTTTATTATTCGATTGTGTTTACCGTTATTCTTTGATTATATGCTTGTTTAGATATATAGAGAATATGGGGTTTGACACTTTGGAGAGGTAACCCCAAATTCGGATTAGGGTAAACACAACACAATGATCTAATAACCCGGGAGGGAGTTGGAAAGTGTGCAATCAATGACGTTGGGGCACGACTCATATGACCTAGTGTCATTAAGACGTTGAGGGAGACTTCTTCATTGACACGAAGTCGCATATTCACTTATCTTATACTCGGAAGAGGTGGTGAGTGAGTTTATGATATAGAAATTGTCGGATAGGTTGAACGCCGTTGTTGTACACTAAACGAAAACAAACACGTTTTTGTAAATGAGGTTAATCCCTAGATAATCTTTTTCCTAAACATCTCAATACAATATTAATTAGTTTAATTAGATAAATTAGTATTTTAGTATTAGTATTTATTAATTATAAATCATTTTTTACCGCCTAAATAAAGTTAGGTTATGACAATCGCTGTACTCGAGAATAATCTCAACTAATACCAGTGGATACGACAACCCCTACTTCTTCCCATCTATACTAAAACTTGACCTGTACACTTGCGGTGAAAGCGGGGACGTAATAATTCCGCCACCATTCCACCATTGCCATTGTAAAGAACTTGGATCTTTCTATTGTATTGAGTTTCAATCCTTTTATGAAACTTTTAGAATATCGAGTTTCCTTCACTTTTAGATTTCATCAAGTAAAGTAATGTCATCCTGGTACAGTCATCAATAAACATTACAAACCAATGTAACCCATACAAAGTAGTGAATTTCATTGGACCCCAGACATCAAAAAGAATAATCATAAACGGAAGTGGACTTTTATGCAATCTTAATGGAAATGAAGCAAGATAGCTTTTTGCAAGTTCACAAATATCACACTGAAAACTAGAAACATCAATTTTTGTAAATAAACTGGGAAATAATCTTTCGAAATATCCAAAGGAAACATGCCTAAACTGGCGATGCCGTAACTGTATTTATTTTCTTTCTTTTTTTAATCTCCAGTACTACCTACTGCTAAAGCTTGTCGTAGGCTTTTGGTAATCTTTGATTCCAAGTCCAAGTAATATCGCTTTCCATGTCTAATACCATAACCAATCATCATCTTGGTTTTAATGTCCTTAAACACACAAAAATCAGGCAAAAAGTTACAATATACGATAAAGCAGTCGTTATTTACGAGACTGACAAAACATTATAATCTAAAGATGAAACGACTAAAACAGACTATAAATTTAATGTATTGGTGAGAGTTAAAGATTATTCCCCAATAACTGGGGTCAAAGTCGCATTTACAATAGAGACAAATTTTAGGATGGAGTGATTTAGTGGTGAGACTTCTCTAGAATAATATGTCATGTGATCTATTGCACCAAAATCAGTTATCCATGCATTATTGAAAATAGGTATTGAAATGTTTAAAACCTTACCACTATTATCCGCAATTATTAATAATGCCTAGGTGTCACACCCCACCCAGGACACCCATCACCTAGAGGCTCGGTGGGACATCGACATGACTTCACTCGAACGTCAAACCATCTAAAAAAAAAAAAAACACAAAGGCCATACATAAATATACAACCACAAAATGTCACCAGATACATCCTCTCTAATTAGGGACACATCCATCCCTGAATTATAATAACAACACATAAAAATATAACAACCAAGAATCTCACACAGATTCACCCCTGACAGCTCATCTCAGAAACTCTCGTACGACTCCATCATATGACTCTATCTAGTGCCAGTAGGGGGACCGACTCCTAAATTTGCTCCACCTGCGAGTGTACTGCCTTCTTAGTAAAACCATTTTTAACATAATAATAATACATTCTAAATAATACACATTTAAATGGATCAAGCGTAAATATATAAACACCACACAGTTGGTAAAATCTCCAGTATATAAGCAGTGAAAGTAAAATAGTATAAATAAGTTCCATTCAAATCCATCCAGTATCAAATAAGACCAATCACCCTAATCAATAATAAATTACCCAATATATATAAAACACCACAACTCAAACATACATCTCAATCCCATACCCACTGGCTAAGCCATAGTGATCGTTTTAATCTCATGATCGGGAGTTGTAATGGTACCGTAACTATCCATAGGATATGCCTTCTTAGCGGACCTAACTGCGCAGATTACCGCCTACCGGACGTCTCCGGAGGCCATAATATAAATCACCACATAATATCTATCACCACCTGCGGGACCACCATCCTGACATGACATAATATAAAACACCACCTGCCGGACCACCCTCCAGACAAGACATAAACTATGGCATAGTCAACTCAATAATATCATCATCAGATTACAAAACAATATCCATCTGCCGACCACCCTCCGGACAGACCATAATATAAATCACCACCTCATCAATACCGTAAAAAACACCAACGTCCTCCTCTTTTTCTCAAATCCAATTTTTAAATCCGAAAATTATATTTTTCACCTTTGTTTGAAAATCGTCTAATTTCAACGAAATAATTTTTCCCCTTTATTTTTATTTCGAAAAACCAAATATTATCCACTTTCTTTTAAAGCCACCAAAACCAACTAAAATCATTTTTCAACTTTCTTTTAACACCACCATAGTTTAACGAAAATCCATTTCCTCAACTCACCCAAAACCTGCTTGATCCATATCATTTATAAAATCATACAGTCCAAGTAAAACCATTTACACACACAATTATATATATATATATATATAGTTTGGTAAGAAAACCGTACACTCACCTCGATATCCGTTTTGCAAAACTGCCACTGATTATACTCTGTCTGGACTCCGGTGCCTGCGCATCTAATAGCGACAAAGCCTAAATTAATATCTTATATAAAATACCCTAATCATACAATGTAGGCCCTAATTTCTGTAATTTTCCTATTCCCTGCATTCTATATTACTATTCAACAAATATTACTCCGTTATAGTTTACGATATCGAATTTATTCATGTGAATGGTCTCAATGTTTATTATCGTCATTTCAATATTTTTGACGCTAGAATTTAATTTAATAAATTACACTAAACTTAACGAAAAACGTTATTAAACTTAACCGTTACGAAATTATTACGGTTACAAGAATTGCAACGCTAAATAAAATTTAATTTAACGAGGATTAATAATCAGTTGAAATTTCACCTGTTTCTAGATCGTTTGGTGGCCACGAGATGGATTTTGGATTTCCTGGGGTAGTTTCTGTAAATCCCTCCCTTTTTTTTTCCCGGCTACCGTTTTTTGTTTCGGTTCAGTTGCCGCTAGCCACCCCCTTTCTCTCTACTATTTCCTTCCACCGGAGGCCTCTTACTCCCCACTGCTCTCACCGCCGGTTCTACACCACCCACGATGTCACAACCCGTCCCAGACACCCGTCATCCCGAGGCTGGCGTGACTACAACATGACATCATCAATACCCAAATAACCAAATGAAAGACAATATACACCCACTGTATAATACAAATATCTATTATGGGGGACACACCCGTCCCGAAATATTACTAACAAAAAGTATTTATCCATGAACCATTTTATAGGTTCGCCCTTGACCGCGTCTCTCAATCGCCTATTTGACTCCATCACGTAGCTATACCTAGTGCTAGTAGGGGACCGACTCCTAGCCGTTGTACCTGCGAGTGTACTGCCTTCTTAGTAAAACATTTTTATAGTAATTATAGTTTATTCTGCAACATCTAAATGGATCAAGCTTAAATATGTAAACATTACGTAGCTCGCAAAAGTTTTCATAATATTAGCAGTGAGAATAAAGCACTATATATAAGTTCCATGCAAAATCATTTAGTATACGAATCATGCCAATCACCATAATAAATCACCAAGTATAATCAAAATACCACATCTCAAAACATCCTCTCAAACAAACACACGCTGGCCAGCCCTAATGATCGTTTTAACCTCACGATCGGGAGTTTACAACGGTACCGTACCATCTATAGGATATGCCTTCCTACGAAGACCCATCACTCCGTCGAAGTGGATAATCACTGTGCAGTATAAACGTTTAACATCACTCTGCCGAAGCAGATAAACATCACTCCGCCGAAGCGGATAACATCACTCCGCCGAAGCGGATCACATCACTCTGCTGAAGCAGATAAATACCATAGCATTGTCAAATTAATAACGTCATCATCAATTCACAAACCAATATTATCGTCTAATCAATATCGGCAAATCTCAACCATCACTCTCTATTTCCAAAATTGATTTTTAATCCCAAAATCATATATTTCTTTTACTTTAAAAACGTCTGATTTTTTACCAAAACCATTTTTCCACTCTCTTTTTAAATTACCGAATCCAATGAAAAATATTCTTAACTTTTTTTCGAAAACTATTGTAATCTCACGAAAATCCATTTTTACTCACTTATCCTAAAACCTGCTTGATCATATATCGTCTTATAAAATCATTTAGTCTCAGTACGACCATTTTACATGAAAATAATTTGGCAAGAAGACAGTACACTCACCTCGTGATCCATTCCCAAAAGCTTTTACTGACTACTCTCTACCGAAACTCCGGTGCCTGCGAACCTAATAGTAATAGGGCCTAAATTAATATCGTATTTAAAATAACCTAATTAGATGAATATAGGTCCTAATTTTCCATAATTCCCCACATTTCATTACAAAAATTATTATTCGTTTAATTTCGCTCTGTTAAGTTTACTGTACCAGTTTATGAAAATTAGCGATTATAAAAATGTTATCACGATCACGACAATTACTATTACGAATGCGAAAAATCTTAATGCCCAACAATTTAATCTAATCGATAATAGTGTCTGATAAAAATGTTACCTGTTCCGAAACGTTCACGGGCCATGGGATGAATTTTGAATTTTATTGGGGTTGTTTTTGTAATTTCTTCTTCTTCTTCTTTTTTTTTTTTTTTTATTTTTTTATTTTATTTTATTAATTTTTTTTTTCTTCCTTGTCTGCGCCTGCGTCCGGCGTTGGGGATCGGCCGCCGAACACTGCTCCGACCACCAGGCCCCCCACAACCTCACACCATCGGACCTCCAAAAATAACACACACACACAAACTCCCAATCACCGCCACCACCGTCGGCCAAACTCACGCCGCCGAAGCCGACGGCACCCCCTCTCTCTCTCTCTATTCTCCACTCCGGAGATGACCACCAATACTGACTATATACACACAGAAAACACACACACACACCCTTGATCACGTACCCAGAACTAAACACCTACCTACACAACTGGAACCCATACTCCCACTCACCGGCGACGACACCGTGACGATCGTCGATCATTCTCGCCGTCTGCGCGCACACACACACACCGACGACACTAAAGAACACACACACACACAGTTTACATGCACCGAATACGATCGATCGGCTAACCGAAGGAACACCCATCGGCGATCTCTCTCTTTCTTCGTTTTTTTTTGGGTACCGGCGATCTCTCTCTCTCTTTACGGTTCACTGTTCATTTTTTTTCCCTGATTTTTGCTCCACCTCCCTCCCCGTATGTGTGCATGAGTATATATATATATATATATACATGCACGAACGATCAGCCGCGTGTCTCTCCATCTCTCCATTTGATTACACGTCGTCGTCGATATGAGAATCGCGCCACCGTCAGTCGCCTGAACATGGGTCCTGATGAGATGATGTCATCTTTTTTTTTTATTATTGTTTTATTTAAATTACCTAAGTCCCCCCTCAATTTTTGTTAAGTTATTAATTAAGCCCAAATTTCTAATTTTACTAGTTTGAACATTACCAATTAACCCTTAAAATTTTAAATCAAATAATTAATGCCCTTCACCCCGTTTTTTTTTTTTTTCGAAATATTATAAAATACGACTTCAATAAAAGCCAAGGTCTTACAACCCTTCCCCCCTAAATGAAATTTCATCCCGAAATTTTATTACCTAATTGAACAAATGCGGGTATATGTTCCTTGTCTCGTCCTCTCGCTCCCATGTCGCCTTTTCCACTTTATGACTGTGCCATAACATTTCAACTAACATAACCATTTTTGTTGACAACACCTGGTCTTTACGGCTTAGGATTTGGATTGACTTCTCAACGTAGGTCAAATCTGTTCCCAATTCGATCGGTTGCGAAGTCAATACACGAGAAGGGTCTGGCACATATTTCTGGGGCATCGATTCATAGAGATCGTCGTGTAGTCGAGATAATTCTGGCGGTAACGCAAGTCTATACGCTGTCGTGCCCACCCAGTCTAAAATTTCATATGGTTCGATGTACCTTGGGCCTAACTTCCCTTTCTTCCTGAACCTCATTAATTTTCGTCAGGCTACTAATACGTCAAAGTCGCATCACCAAGTTATACTCGTCTCATGTGATTCTAGAACAACTGTTTTCCATATATGGTCTCATCATCCCAAATCGCCCAAAATTTTTCAACCAACAACGTTTCGTCCAATCATAATCATCCAACAAAAAAGGTGCACTTGGTCAGTTACACTTAACACGGATAACTCACTGTCAAAGGATCTCATGTTCCTAACTGCTTCTACTGCGCTACTCTGATAAAATCAAAATCGGTAACAACACTATATGTTGAAAATATTTCAGTACAGTAAGTCCATTTCAACCCGTCGTAACCGGCACTTATCCATTTCATCCGACATTTTCTAGTCGCCCGTTGCAACAATAATTTCCATTCAACATTTAACCTAATAATAATTGCCACTAATCTCATAAGCACAAATAACTCAACTATCATTAACCTCGATACCTATCTCAACTCTTTAATACTCATATCGATATCTTTCATAATACCTAGATATAACCAGTTCTCATAACTACAACTCAATTATATCAAACAAATAATCCATAAGAATTCCTTTCATGCCTCCACATTTTACCAAGTCCCTGACATGGTCACGTGCTTCAAGTTCATTCCCACCCGCCTAACATGCTTCAAACATATATCCACGTATATATACGACTCAAAGGACATAGGTACGCCTCACTCACAACGAAATCGATACCTTCTAATAATTGTTAGCTACTAACTGTAAAATATTATATCTTGTATACATATCAGCTCAAGGATATTTTAAATTCTCTTGGTCCCGTAACATCTCAATAACTTCTAATTTCCAATAAAAAGTAGTCACATTGGCCTATCTTTTAAATCCCGCAAAAGTTTCATTTTCCTATCTTAGTTCAGTCTATCAGATCGGAATCATGTATCCTTTTCATATAACACTTTATGCAACGACAAGATAGTTATTAGCATATGCAGATTTTATTAACATCGCACAACCATCCCCCTCAACAGAAACTTCCACGACACAACCCCTTAACATATCTTCCAACACCTGAATCGTATTTCCCGATAAACCATTGATCCATGACTGGAACAAGGTATCAACTTCCACTTGGGCAACTAAAGGAGTATGGAAAATTTTAACCCGCATGTTCAAATAACTATCAGCTCCTGATACTACAGTTTCCCCCACGGATTGTTCATATACTGACGACTTATTTTACTTTGATAACAATTATTGTCCAGATCACCATATGGCGACAACACCTATGATTTCTGAATTCTAGTTCCAAGATTTCGAATAATCGATTAATAAAATTCCTAGAATTACTAGTCCTTATCCCTTTTGATTTTAAAAGAATATATTGTCCCAACTTAATTTTAATGTTTGCATTAAATTGGTGCATCACGCAATCGAACAATCCTATCAATATATATATATATATATATATATATATATATATTGGACATGCGCATCAGGAAAACACTCTTCGAATTACTCTCCCTTTTTTTTTTCTGGTATAGGTCAAGGCTACTATAGTCCACCTAGAGATTTCGTTACTTCTTGACCTTAACCTAATTAACCAATCACCGAATAACAAATGTCGTGATTTCCCATTTCCATTCCAATATACTAAGCATACTCACGCCATTACAGTATAGTTAATATTACTGGGGTATTGCGTATCTTATTCTATGCACTTCTTTTTAAGGTCTCATCTGTAAATTGACATTATCAACCCTACACATTTTAATTCAAATTCCCAAACTTCATCATTCCTTCAGACACGCCAATCAGCTCTACAGTTAATATCCACTGCCTTACTAAACCTTCTTAGCTGGACATCCGACCTTTACATGTCTACACTACAGTAAAAAATCAATACCGAACAGCATTACCATCTGACCAGCCGCCCACTAAACTTACAAGAGCCTTAACTTAACCCATAAGTTAATATGAACAATCAACTCACCAATTTTGACCCGAAATATTTGTTATAGTCAGCCCTGTGACCATCTTCATTCCCTTTCACTCTAATCGTTTCCAATTGGACGTCTAACTTCTACGCTTCTACCATACAATCGATAAATATCAACTTCATGTTTGTGAGCTCAACTTGAGTGGTCACCCGACCAATTGCCCAATAGACTTACAAAGATCTCAATTTGACACACACATTAGTACGAATAATCCAAATATGCACAACCCCGCTTTTTCTAATTTCCGACCTAAAGCACAAATCCCGTCATACAGGAGATGTCACTAAACGTTATAACGAATACGATCTCTACTAGTTCCAAAAAGTTTCGAATTCCAGTCACCTGTTCTCGGCCTTCTCCATATTCCGTCAATCCACTACTTCGACTTCCTTTGGATTCACTTGAATGCTATGCCTTAAGAGCACTAGTCATATTTACTGCATTAGTCACCGTCTTAGTAACACACTCTGGAGATGTTCGACATGCCATTTTCTACTTTCGACCAGATCACCGTTTTACCACGTCACCGCCTCTAATCTTCGATTACAAATACCCTACTCAAAAATCTAACACCCTATTGGTTGCAATCGATTTAACAACTTATCTATTTTAACTTTTACGTTACCCACTCCGGATCTTTATGGAAGCATACATCAGGTTTACCTAAATCATTAGTTGATATTCTAATTTATTGTGACGACCTCTTCTTCTATTAAAACCTCCTAAACCGCAAACAAACTTACTCCAATTCCCAATGTCCAACAGTCAATAATTTTTAATTAATTTTTTTTTTATACACCACCCAAAATTATTCAAATTCAACTAAATGCAATCAATCATCGATTTAAATTAATCCACTCAATTTTTCCTATCCCATAGCAATCACTTTTAAAGTCCCAAGATTATAATTTCAAATCTTAATCTCCCATATTCATTAACACCAGCATACTTGACCAACTTATGTGCCGAACGTTCACCTCCTTATCATTATGGAGCTTATTTAATAGCAATCACAATTACTAACCACGCTTACAAGCATCCTGTCCATTCTCGAAACCACATAGGGAAAATCCCTAGCTATTACAATATCCACTGCCGAAACTTGTTTGAACAGCTTCTGCGTACTGACTTGTGATATCCTTTCTTTAACATTTTTTTTCCTAACCTCCTAATCCCACTATCAGACTAATTGAGGTACTAGATATGCCTTCCCAACATTACATACTTTTATTCATCCCAAATTTGACTCTACCCGCAACTCTATATTACTCATCCAAATGGGTTATATCTACACATATCTACTATCCTCCTAGATCCACCATCATCGGCTACTTCTTATATATATCATTTTCTATTACCTTGCTACATGCCACAACTGTTACTTCGTCTATTAATCAATCTAAAAAGTGCTACCAAATTAAATTCTTGTCCAGTAACGTCACAGTTTCCTTTCAGATTGCCTGGAAAGCGATTTACTCCTTTTGAATGTGATTTCTTATTTTGACGTAAGTGTATTCTGCCATATCATCTAGTATATTGATAACGACGTAATTTGTTGTTTGTCTAACTTAGCCTTCTTATTCTGTGGAAGACATTTCTCCTAGCAATATCACCACGTGGTCATATCGTTGCTTGCCAAAAAGACAACCCTCCACGCACCATGCTAATGCACAACTTTATGAAATAAAAGACCTAACACCCACATACTAAGCTCACCTATTAACACCCTATCTCATGTCCCCTACTAACTAGACGACTGGCACGTCCTCCTACCTCATGATCTTCTACCGACACATCTCCTGACAAGTCTACAGAACCTATAACCTAGGCTTTGATACCAAAATTGTCACAACCCGTCCCGGACACCCGTCATCCCGAGACTGGCGTGACTACAACATGACATCATCAATACCCAAATAACCAAATGAAAGACAATATACACCCACTGTATAATACAAATATCTATTATGGGGGACACACCCGTCCCGAAATATTACTAACAAAAAATATTTATCCATGAACCATTTTATAGGTTCGCCCTTGACCGCGTCTCTCAATCGCCTATTTGACTCCATCACGTAACTCTACCTAGTGCCAGTAGGGGACCAACTCCTACCCGTTGTACCTGCGAGTGTACTGCCTTCTTAGTAAAACATTTTTATAGTAATAATAGTTTATTCTGCAACATCTAAATGGATCAAGCTTAAATATATAAACATTATGTAGCTCGCAAAAGTTTTCATAATATTAGCAGTGAGAATAAAGCACTATATATAAGTTCCATGCAAAATCATTTAATATACGAATCATGCCAATCACCATAATAAATCACCAAGTATAATCAAAATACCACATCTCAAAACATCCTCTCAAACACACACACGTTGGCCAGCCCTAATGATCGTTTTAACCTCACGATCGGGAGTTTGCAACGGTAACGTACCATCCGTAGGATATGCCTTCCGACGAACACCCATCACTCCGTCGAAGCGGATAATCACTGTGCTGTATAAACATCTAACATCACTCTGCTGAAGCAGATAAATACCATAGCATTGTCAAATTAATAACGTCATCATCAATTCACAAAACAATATTATCGTCTAATCAATATCGGCAAATCTCAACCATCACTCTCTATTTCCAAAACTGATTTTTAATCCCAAAATCATATATTTCTTTTACTTTAAAAACGTCTGATTTTTTACCAAAACCATTTTTCCACTCTCTTTTTAAACTACCGAATCCAATAAAAATCATTCTTAACTTTTTTTGAAAACTATTGTAATCTCACGAAAATCCATTTTTACTCACTTATCCTAAAACCTGCTTGATCCATATCGTCTTATAAAATCATTTAGTCTCAGTACGACCATTTTATATGAAAATAATTTGGCAAGAAGACAGTACACTCACCTCGTGATCCGTTCCCAAAAGCTTTTACTGACTACTCTCTACCGAAACTCCGGTGCCTGCGAACCTAATAGTAATAGGGCCTAAATTAATATCGTATTTAAAATAACCTAATTAGATGAATACAGGTCCTAATTTTCCATAATTCCCCACATTTCATTACAAAAATTATTATTCGTTTAATTTCGCTCTGTTAAGTTTACTGTACCAGTTTATGAAAATTAGCGATTATAAAAATGTTATCACGATCACGACAATTACTATTACGAATGCGAAAAATCTTAATGCCCAACAATTTAATCTAATCGATAATAGTGTCCGATAAAAAGGTTACCTGTTCCGAAACGTTCACGGGCCATGGGATGAATTTTGAATTTTATTGGGGTTGTTTTTGTAATTTCTTCTTCTTCTTCTTCTTTTTTTATTTTTTTATTTTTTTATTAATTTTTTTTTTCTTCTTCCTTGTTTGCGCCTGCGTCCGGCGTTGGGGATCGGCCGCCGAACACTGCTCCGACCACCAGGCCCCCCACAACCTCACACCATCGGACCTCCAAAAATAACACACACACACAAACTCCCGATCACCGCCACCACCGTCGGCCAAACTCACGCCGCCGAAGCCGACGGCACCCCCTCTCTCTCTTTCTATTCTCCACTCCGGAGATGACCACCAATACTGACTATATACACACAGAAAACACACACACACACCCCTGATCACGTACCCAGAACTAAACACCTACCTACACAACCGGAACCCATACTCCCACTCACCGGTGATGACATCATGACGATCGCCGATCATCCTCGCCATCTGCGAGCACACACACACCCCGACGACACTAAAGAACACACACACACAGTTTACATGCACCGAATACGATCGATCGGCCAACCGAAGGAACAACCACCGGCAATCCCTCTCTTTCTTCGTTTTTTTTGGGTACTGGTGATCTCTCTCTTTACGGTTCACTGTTCTTTTTTTCTTTTTTTTTTTTTTTTTTTTTTTTTTTGATTTTTGCTCCACCTCCCTCCCCATATGTGTGCATGAGTATATATATATATATATATATATATATATATATATATATATATATATATATATATATATATACGATCAGCCGCGTGTCTCTCCATCTCTCCATTTGATTACACGTCGTCGTCGATATGAGAATCGCGCCACCGTCAGTCGCCTGAACATGGGTCCTGATGAGATGATGTCATCTTTTTGTTTTTTTTAATTATTATTGTTTTATTTAAATTACCTAAGTCCCCCTTCAATTTTTGTTAAGTTATTAATTAAGCCCAAATTTCTAATTTTACTAGTTTGAACATTACCAATTAACCCTTAAAATTTTAAATCAAATAATTAATGCCCTTCACCCCGTTTTTTTTTTCTTTTTCAAAATATTATAAAATACAACTTCAATAAAAGCCAGGGTCTTACACACGATCACCGATCACCAACCACCACCGGCCACCTCCACAACCGAAACACCTACCTACTTGTCTATCGGGCTCCCACAACAACACATATCAACCCATGCACATGTACGCACACACCCACATCACTGGATGTGTAGAAACGTACACACTCCCACGATCAGCCCACCACCGTCACCACCATCACCGCCGACGATCAACGACCCATACACCCATGATGACGAAACGGAGCAGAGCACACCCACACATATTCACGACAGAGCACACTTCAATCGGCGACGACACACCCACACCCACGCTGGAGAAACCACGACGAATTGAACCACCATCTCCGGCGATCACCTAGCAGTTTCGACGACCATCGAACTGAGACCCATTTTCCCTCCGGTTCTCTCTCTCTCTCTCTAAAACTTGGTAATGACAACCACAACAACGATAGCGACGACGGAGAAAACAACCGACGCACACATACAATCACCGAATGACGGAGACGAACGGCGAAGATTACCAACAACGAACCACCACCAACCAAAACCCATTTCCCTCTCTCTCTCCTGATCTGTTTCAATTTGTTTCTGATTTTTTTTCCTTCCTTTGAGATCACGATTTCTATGAATTATGGGCATGAAATTTAGTGCTTCTCTTCGATTACCTCCGGCTGCCACGTCGCTCCTCCCTCATTCTCTCTTGTCTCTGGCTGAGCTCACGGCACACGCACATATATATGTATATATATATAAGAATATCTTTTGTTTTAATTACACTTTTCTCCCTTAATTTCTTTAAGTCTCCTAATTTAATCCAAAATCAACATTTTAGATTTCATTAATTGTAATTTCACCCCTAATTAAATATTTGGTATTTATTTTAGTCCAAAAGTTTACAATTCACATTTTGAAAATTGCTAATTGGTCCCAAAGATTTTTAAATCAAATAATTAATAGCGCCAATCACCCTACTATTTTTTATTTTTTTTATGCTCGAATGCGACTCAATTTGTACGTACAAAAAAAATCGGGGTCTTACACTAGGCACTTTCAATAATTTCATCTTCTATTTTTATTTGAACAACTGCTGCAATAGAAGGTTTTTGGTGATTTTTCTTCGTGCGACTAGGATCCCACAATTCTAGATAATCCATCAATTCAAAACACCGACTTTTAGTATGACTAGTCTTATGGTAATGAGTGAATTTGTATGAAGGATTGTCAACAACTTTGGTTGATCTACTAGAGTTGGGTTGTGCTCGATCTTGTTGACCCTAATTAGATCAATTCCGAGCTACCATGACACTAGGTTCAGATGCTCCATAATTGTTTTTCACTCATATATATTATTTTTCAATTGGGATAGAACATTTAACACACACAGTCAATGAATTAAATTGGAAACCGGAACAGTAATACACCTACCCTAGATGATAGAAATGTTTTATCTATTGGTACCTTTCCTTCACAGTGATATAACGGTTGTTGGATCTAGGTCTTTACTGGACGGGAGCAGTTCCAAACTAGGGCCACGACGATGATAGTGAGACCTATGGCTGGATCTGGATAGCGGCATAAGTAGGTGAGACATGCAATTGGATCTGGACGGTGGAGTGGGGACTGCAAGAGCAAACTAGACCTGGAGTTTGGCTCCGGCGAACTGAATCGGACGGTAGATCTACGGCTGGATCTGTAACAGCAGTGGTGCGCGGCTGGGATTTGAGGGTTTTTGGTTCTGGATCTAGATTTGATTCAAGCACATATGTGGATTTTTGGTTCTAGATCTGGATTTTTTATGGATTCGAGAGAACAATGGTGCAACGACGAGACCAGGCCTGAAAAACGATGATAGGCATTGGCGGCTTGGTATCGGGTTGAGTTGTTTTGTTCTTGCCGAAGCCTAATTTGGTTAGATCTGGGTTTGTGATCGAGCTGCACTCAAATTTCATGGGCTAGAGGCAAATATCAATTTCAATGTTGGCTAGATGTTGACGAAGAACATGACAAAGGATTTCAACAGCGAAGGACGAATGGAAGCTTGTATGGGCAATTTCTTGGCAAGAAGTATATCTAGTTAGGGTTGTTTGACAACAAAATTGAAGTTGCAAGAACATATGGGTGAAATGATTTTTTTTTTTCAACTAAAGAAACGGAGACAGATTCAATATATATATATTTTTCTTTTTTTAGATTGGATCAAATTCAACTTGGTTCTGATGCCATTTTGAATTGTATCTTACTTTCATTCATATTTTCTTCATATCATGTATAAGGTATTTATAAAGTTTGATTCTAGACATAAATCCCTAGAATCAAGCATATCCCTCAATTACAGCCTTAATCAAATGTAATAATCTAAATTACGAAGGTAGAAATTAATCTTTGACAACCTTATTCAATAGAAATTACCCTTCTTTTTAAAGTGAAATAACAAAAATAATCTCAGTTTTGTTAAATTTTTAACCGTTGCGCTTAAATCTTATGCATAGGGTGTGTGAGTAGTGAAGAAAATAACAAAGGGTATAAATTGCAATTTGATCTAACCATAGGAGTGCAAAGTGAGATTAACCACAATAATAATAGCATATACCTTGTTCCTGAAGGAAAAAACACACACAAAAAAAAAACCCTAAAATATCTATGATTTTTTTGCATCATTCAAAAATTCATTAACTATTCTTTAATAATTTTGATACAAATAGTTAAGTAAAAAGTCGCACGAAGAATAAAGGAGTGGTGCATAAAAAAAAAACTAATAAAATAAGAAAATTACGTGGATTATAAAATTCACAATTTTTTTTAAAATAATTTAAATTTGAATTTAAATCAAATTATGGGGTGAAGAATGATTGTTCTGTGATGGCTTGTGGTGGAGTTAATAGAGGTGTGTGGTGCATTGGTCGTTGGATTTGAGAGTGAGACAACGGGCTAGGGATTGAGGGAGAAAGAGAATGTGGGTTTTAATAGAGGAGGTTTCCATAGTTAAGGATTGAAATATAAATAATTTTTTTGAAAAAAAAAATAGAATGAATTGAGAGAGATGCCCATATGAAAGAAAAAAGATATCTAAAAATATATATTGAAAAATATATGTTGAGCTATCTATTAGATATATGTGTAACAAAAATATATATTTTTTAATTAAAAAATTATACACATAGTAAATTTTGCATTTAAGCGGTTGAAAAAATAGTCTACGAATTTTTTGTATTATTCAATTAAAAACAATACTATTTAAAAAAAATAAAATGTGAAAATAATTAAATAAATATTTAACCACAAAAATAAATATGGATATTTAATTTAAGTAATTATTAGATTTGGGGTTTCTTAAATACATTCGATTAGCAAAAATTATTGATATTTTTATCTCTATATTCTTATAAAAAAAAATTAAAAAATATTATTCATTATTCAATACATATTACATGCCATTTCTTTGTGAGTGACTTTTACAATTTCATATATATTTAATTGGACTCAAATTATCATAGTCATAATTTATATTATACAAATATTATATATTTATTTTTTTACTATATTATGCTTAAAATATAATTAATATCACATATTTAACCACAATATGTGTGTGTATGTATGTGTCTTTTATTGATTATAAATAGTTAAATCACAAACATTAATTATTTCAAATTCAAACAATATACAAGAAATACGAAGAAAAAATTCGGAGTTCAGTGAATTTAGCTAACTTAACTAAACTCCACGAGGCTCCACTACTTTTATTTACTAAGTATAAAAACACATATTGAAAAATTGGAGGATATTTTTCAATCGATTTAGAATAAAATTTAAGTTAATTTTAGATTTTGTTTTTCTACTTTTATAGGTTTGGTGGGAATTAATAAAAAAATTAATATTTTTTAGGCGTAACACATAAAAAAATCATCATCATTACTTGATTGTCATTGAAATTCATGCGCTCTACTATTATTATACTTATGACTTATTTTGTCATCTTGTTTGCAATATTTTAGAGAGGCCGTTATGAGTTAATCCTATTAAGAAGCCAAAATTACCTAATAAATTATTTTTTAATGGGTTACCAGGCAGTCCTTTAAAATTGTTCGGTCATATTTGCCATTACAATCACTTACTTGATATATAACAAAACTTTTGGTTTACACGTTTTTATCATGATCTAATTATATATTTATATTCATCTGAATAAGATTTTCAAAATGAAATTATATTCACCATTTTTTTATCAGTTTTCAAATTATTGTTGAATTTCATATGGTACTTTCGAATTTTCATAGTTTTTTCAAATTCATGTTGAATTAAACATGATACTTCAATAAAATTTTATAAATATATCGTATTGTTATTATAAAAAAAATTTGAATGTAATTTAAACAAAAATAGATAAAATAGTGACACATGTTGTTGAATTTAGCACGAGATTCTTCATCTTGTTGAATTTAATAAATATTCAATTCATACAACAAAATGTATACAAATAGATGATGTTTTGAAGCCAACGACCTCTAGATCATAAATATGTAACCAAATCAAGCAATATATATATATATATATATATATATATAAACGTTATCGCTATTTTGAGAATATAAAAGTGATTTAGTTTTAATTTGGTAATCGTTCATACTTTTATAGCATGAAAAGATATGTTGTTAAGTAAGTGATTCTGAATTTGTAGCGGTATAGTCGTCAATTTATTTTGTCAGGATTTCAAATTGAGACTAAACGGTACTGATTAACACAAATTTGAGCATTAATTGGTTCAATTTGAAAGTTAGAGACATTTTTTTAGATTGACTTTCCTAATGAGACCACCTGGTCATTTTTTATATTTTTAAATGTGCCTTGATTTTTTTTTAATCAACTCAAAGTTACAATCTCATTTTTTTTAATTTATATAATCAATTATTTTATTTTATCATAACACGCAAAAGAAAATCAATATCATTATTTGACTATTATTGAAATTCATGTGGCTCTACTAACATTGCAATATATATAACTTATTTGATCGTCTTGAGTGCTATATTTTTAAATGGTCCCTAATTGCATTTGAAATTTATTTTTTCTATATTATTTTGCTATTAAATTTATATTCATGACAACTTGACAAGCGTGGATGAAGTCTGTGCTTTTTTTCTAGTATGTCCAAAAAACTCCAAACTTTTACTTAATAATAGAGATTTTTTAATGATCGAGTCTAATATTATTACAATATCTTCTTAAAAGCAGATTTTGACTCCACAATAGTGTTGATAGTTTAACAACTCTAGATTCCGACACTGAAAACCAGAAACTCAATGGAAAATTTTTGCATAACTCTATCTCTCACAAAAACAAAGACTTAGATGAAATTCATGAATGTCATGCTTTTGATACAATGCCTATATCCTGAAGAATGAATGTTATTATATAAAGAGCATACGAAGAAATCGAATATATTGGCCTAAAGTACTACCCAAGAAGGATGCCAATTGGGTAGTTTAAAATTTAGTTTAAGAGATTGTGTCATTTTTAATTTTTTATCAAATTTTATCTTAATTAGATTATCAACGGAAACATATCAATGCATGCACACAACATCACAACCAAACAGAATAGGGACAAAGATATTGACACGCAAATTTTTATTGCAGTTCTACAAGCCACATTTGCCTATGCCTACTTCTCTGAGATCTCACAGGGAATTTGATTTGTTAAATTATGATCCTTTTCTCAGGTGAAAATCAAACCCTTACATCTAGTTTGAGTAAATTCCCCTTATACTCAAGCGCACTCTCACTTGAACTAATTATACTTAAGTCCAAGCTACAAATTTTACAGATATAAAAATCACTCAGAGTTGCTACCAATACTTAAAAAAATCAATTACAATTTAGATTTGACTAAGTTTGATAGAAGCGAACACGATATACATATATTCAAATATATAACTTCGTGCTAATTTATCTTATTAATCAATGTGAGAAACAAAAACCCTGAAAAGGGTTTTGAGTAAAATTATGTTATTGTGTTATAGAAAAAATAGGATTCTTCCATTTTATTTTCTCCCTCTAGTTGAGAAAGCATTCATTCTTCAACTAATTTTTCACAACATTTTAACAAGTGGTACGTGCAAGAAATAGGCCAATTCGGCCCTTAGCACTTTTTGACAAATAATCCAAATAAAATCAATTAAATTGTTTAACTTGATTAATAATAAAGAGATCAAGTTCAAAGCACATGAGTTCAAATAACAATTTATTACTCTTCAATAATCAAAATTAATTTCTAGAGAATACTCAAATTAAAATATTTTTGATTAAATATTTAGTATTTCTAAAGCAGAGATCTTATCACATATAATTGCAAATATAATTAAAAAAGATCCACAGATAAATAATTAAATTGTTGAACAAACTCTTAATGAATAAAGTAAAGAAGTATTTCACCGAAATAAGCAGAAATGGATCTATACAAGTGTTAATTCCATCCCGAATAATAAGCAACACAAGAACTTTTGATTAATCTTACAAAATTATGCTCTAAAAGTAAAATCACAAAGAGATTATTTTCCATAATTCTTTCCATGTATTTTTCACTCTCTTCTTCTTATTTTTAAATCAATTTTCGTGATATTTAATGCTCTATTTTTTTGGAATAATCCAATAGTCAAAAAAATAATTTTTTCCCCTAAAACTTAGGCCATTCACAGAAGACTTTAACCCCCTTAATTTAGTTTAAGAATATTAGACTTTTCTCAATGAACATGATCAAGAAATAACTCAAAATACATTCTATTAGTCAATAATTAATCTGGACCCTTTAAATTAGTCCAAAAGTCATAAGGGAAGATCTAGAACTAATAGAGACTTAAATAGCAAAAAATTAATGCAAGATATTCTTTCAAAAATAATTTTAATAAAATATATAACATTTTGGAATATTAGAAAAATATTTTAGAAAGATTTTTTTTGTTAAAAACAATGCAAAAATATATTTAAAAATGTTCATGAGAAAAATAACACCTGAAGCAATTCGATTGACTAAATTATCCATCCGGTTGATCGATATGTTTAAAACCAATTCCATTTCGACCTACTTTTTCCAAACGTCAACTAACTTGCACGTAAATCGACTGACTTAGTCAAGTTTTAGAAGTTTCACTCTTTTGCTTGATCCGGTCGACCGTCCTAAACCATCGGTCGACCATTTGACGTTAATTTTAAACCAAATACTGCACTGTATAATTCAATTGACTAACCCCTCATTTTGGTCGGCTGTTTAACCAAACTGGGTCCTCATTCAAGTCCACCGTTTTAACAAAAAATTAACATTTTTGAAATTTAGTTGAAAGCATCTAACTATTTTAACCCTGTGGTTGACCGTTTTGAACTTAAAATTATCTAATTATGCATGAACAATACTTTAGCACATACATCATTATAATCATGCATAACTAATGATTAACACAGACAAAAGATAAATAATTTTAAAGAATGTTCTTTAAAACTATAGCAAGGCTAAGCATTTCCCATGACTCCAAGGCCACAAACCTTGGCTTGAGCCCGACGCGGCGAGCGATCAGACAGTGGTAGCGCACATGTGGTTTTATGTATGTTATAAGCGTTAGCCTACTTCATGTTCATAACACTTGAGTGTCTTAAGAGACTTACCTTCAAAAGGTAATCCAAATATTAATAAATGATTTTTCATATTTTCACTAAAATATCTGGGATAAACAATAAAATGTACAATCAACAACTTTAAGTTGGTATTTTAAGTGACAATTTTTTATTAATCTCAAAATGGTTTTTACAACTAAATATAGCACACTCATTTCCTTACTAAGGAGAACATATTGGCATATTCACATATCCCAAATTAAGATTGGCCCACAAATTATTGGGTCCAAAAATAACCAAAAAAAATAAAAATTGTATAACAAATGCTATTCCACATCCTTATGTGTCTTCATTCTCAAGTCCAAACATTTATATATAAACATCATCATTTTCACATTTTCCTAAATTTTTATGGGATTGTCAATTTAGACTAAGGTTATATTTGACAACCACTTAAATTTTATTTGTTGAATTTTAAGTGTTGAAATTATAAGTGTTGAATTTATTAAGTGTTGAATATATTAAGTATTCAATTTTTTTAATATATTTAACTTCAACAAAAAAATAGACACATTTTTATTCCTAAAATAATTTTTACAATTTTATTTTTCTAAAATATTCTTTCTCTACAACGTTCTCTCTTTATTTTTTCTAAATTTAGTATTTTCTCGATCTATAATTTTTTGTATAGTGAGATTTTACAGTATTGGTGTAAAATGTTAGTTGTGATAATTAAATATTTTATGATATTAAGTAATAAGTGCTAAAAAATAAAGTGAATTACATATTACTTAAAATTTTGAATAATTTTTTAAGTGATACTTATTTTTTAAGTGATTACTTGTTATCAAATACACTTAATTTGATAAGAATTATGCTATCAAACGGGACCTAAGTTAAAGTAAAAAAAAAAAAAAAAAAAAATAAAAAAACCTCCGGATCAAATGTGTTAATTAAAAAATAATCAATAGAAAGCTCGCACCAAGAAATTTAAAAAAAAAAAATCTTCCAAAATTTGTCTCAATTTTCTTTAAAAATTCGAAAAAAAGTGCCTTGTCACTTTTCTTTATTTTTGTTAACAACATCACAATATATATGTTGGTACATTTTAATATAATATAATATATATTATTTATTGAATTATTATTTTGTAGTTTCACAAATTATAGAGCTAAAGAGTCTCCCACTATTTTAGTGAATTAGTACTCCATTTATGGTGTTAACTCATATTCTTGTAACTTTTAAGACTTTCAGTATTTTGTAACATTTTTTTCCATTTATTTTGTGTACGTTTGGTTGTGATGTGTAGTATGTAGTTTGTTAGTTATGTTTTATTGTTTTACCGTATTGCATGTTTGTTTAGTGTATAATGTTTTTAGGATAGTTGTTATTGTGTGCTGAGTTTTGACTTCATCTGGGCCATTACTTGATGATGAGTCTGACCCCTGATTGTTTATTGAGGTCAGGCATAAAGCTCATTCATGTGTATTCTGTGTGCTTGACGTATCGTTTTAGTAAAAGTTATTGTAGATCCTAAATGTACGGGCACATAAACTCAATGTATAGATATTTAATTGATTTGAAAACGATTAGCTGTCACCCAAATTCATGACAATAGGGATTCTCGAACTTGATTTGGGGAAAATTCGAGGCGAAATCCTAGGTAAGGTAGTTCGGGAGATATGATTTAGGTATTCGTTTTTATCGCTTGAGCCTTTGAAGCTTACCTTGTAAAATGTTTATCTCTCGTTACCCTGTCGAAGACTAAAAACCGTTTCAATTCTGAACACTTAACTAATACCATAGCCAATTGAACTTTTTTCAAACCTTTATTGTTAAACCGAAAGCACAATTTGAGTGAATTAAGTTAGTAGTTGTAAATTCTACTTGAAGTGAGCGGTTTAGTTTAGGGCAAACTTTTAATTGATTTGGTATTTGAGTACTCACTTGTCGTTTTTCTTTTGTTGAAACCACACCCGTGAAATTCTAATAATCGAATAAGTTTGGGGGTGTGGTAAGTTAAAATATATGTATATATAGTAAAATTTCCGTTTCTTTTTGACAAGTGAGTACGATATTCTTAAATGATTGTTCAAGGTTGTTTCAATTTTATCTGTGGGCTTTCGAGTGTGAGAATGCCAAGCATGTGCCTCAGGTATCGTTAAGTTAACGATGTTAACCTATTTTCTAATCCCGATATACCTTTGGCCAAATTTTCCAAAACCGAACTAAGTCCTTCTGATCTTTATGAACTTCCAAGCCAACATTAGTGGATAATAAAACCCAGGTCAAGCTTATGGATTTCCTATACCTTCTTGGGTTTTAGTCACGAGCATATTTGGTGGATAATCCAATCCAATTGACGGATAGTTGTATATTTGAGTTTTAACACACACACTTTAAAGGATCTAGAATGACGCTTACTATCATTGAATGTTGAAATTCTAGAACACAACATGGTGTGTTTTATTCCTGAACTTGATAGGATTGGGGGCCGATGAGGGAATTGTTTTTTGGCCGGTAGATGATATTCAAAACTTGCACATTATTGTTTTTAGTGTTTTTCATTTTTAGTTTTTAAATTCGTAATTAGTTGTTATATTTTCTTGTATTGTGTGGGTATTTTGCTCGAGGACTAGCAAAATTCCAAGTTTGAGAGTATTTGATAGGTGTAATTTACCTATCTATTTCCAAGCCGAACTTGTTAGTTTTCGAGAATGTTTATTACGTTTTAATACATTTTAATAAATTTTTATTCTTTTTGTATAAATCAAGTGTGTGGGGGTGAAAAGGGATGAAAAATGATCATAAATGATCAAATTGGATCAAGAACAGTGGAAGAACGGTGGGAAAGCAAGCAAAGGGCAAAATTTAGAACCTGCAGTCCACCGCCGCGATGATAAAGATGCAGAGAAGGCCCTAAAGTGTAAGTCCCTAATTTTTGCATATGCATAATTTTGGTTGCATTTTAGAACATTTAGAAAATAACGGGGGTAGAATATGTCATTTATTACTCAATTTAAAATTTTAAGCGGTGAATTTAAAATTTTAAGAAATATTAAATTTTGGAATGGGTTTAAATGATAACTTAAAGGGATTTGAGGGGACGTTAATGTAATTTGGAAAAAATTAATTTATATATGTATATATATATGCGGTTAGGATAAAAAAAAAAAAACCAAAAACAAAGAAAGAAGGAAATCGATGCGGCAGTGTTTGGGGTCAAGAAGAACCACTATTTTCATGCATATATAAGTGTATTCATCCATGAAAATAGGGATCAGGAGCCTCAAAAGAAGAAATAATAAAAAAAAAAAAAAAACAGAGAGAAAGAGAAGTGGGTCGCCGGCGGTGGGGGTTCTGTTCGTCGTGGTTTTTCCGGCGTGGGTGTGTATGTGTTCGTCGTTGATCATCCAGTGATCGTGTGTGTGGGTGTGTCATCGTCGTTGATCATCCGGTGATCATGTGTGTGGGTGTGTATGCGATCGCCGTGTGTGTGCGCGTGCTCTGTTCCGTTTCATCGTCGGTGTGAGTGTGTGTAGGTGAGTTTTGTTCACTAGTGGAAGGTGGAGGTGATTGTCGTGTGCATATCGATGGTCAATCATGTATGTGTTCTGTTCTATTTCATCGTTTATGTCTGTGTGCTGCTCGTTGTCGCCATGGGTGTCCATGCGGTGATTGCATGTGTGTGTTTCTCTGATGTTTGTTGTGTGCATGTGCGTGGGTTGATGTGTGTGGGAGCATCGGCATGTATGTATGTGTGAGTATGTGCTCTGATCGTGAGGAAGGGGCGGCGAGTGAGTTGCTGGAGCTGGTGAGGAGAGAGAGAGGGACGGCCAATTGCTAAACTAGGAAACAGATCAGAGACGAAAGGTGTTCGCCGTGGCGGTGAGGTTCCAGCAAAACAGAAAAATGAAAAGAAAAAAAAGGGAAGAGGAAAAAAATAAAATAAAATCTAAAATCCAATTTCTTGGTCTGCGAGCGATTTGGAACATGTAAAAATCTAATCGGGTATTATTGTCGATTAAATTAAATTGCTATGTATTGAAATCTTCACAATCGTAATAATAATTTTTGGAATCGTAATAATATTTTTATAAACATTAAACCTAATAAATGGGTGCAGTAAATATTAACGTAGCGAAATGGACAAAATAATAATTTTTCATAATAAAAATTTGGGGAATGGGAAATATGGAATTTAGAGCCTGCATTGCACGTTAGGTTATTTTTAACTAAAATATTAATTTAGGCCTATCGTTGTTAGGTTTAGAGGCGCTAGCGTCCCAGTAGGTTTTGGACGGTGATATTGTTGCAGTACGGAGAACGAGGTGCGGGTACTATCTTCTATATAAATTTGCAAATCTTATTTTCGTATAAATTGTGAAAAATATGTTTGCTTAAAATGGATGATTTCACAACTTATATGGATCAAGTTGGTTTTGGTTTTAAAGGTGGAAAATGATTTTTGGATCAAGTGGGTTTTAAAGGTGATTTTTATCTAACTATGGCATAGTTTTCTTCTCCTTAGGTGGATATGACCTACGAGATGTGGATTTTCTTCTCGTTAGGCAAGTATGACCTACGAGATGTTGATTTTCTTCTCATTAGGCAGATATGACCTACGAAATATGGATTTTCTTCTTGTTAAGCGAGTATGACCTACGAGGTGTGAATTTTTTCTCGTTAGGCGAGTATGACCTACGAGATGTGTATTTTCTTCTTGTTAGGCGGATATGACCTATGAGATGTGGATTTTATTCTCGTTAGGCAAGTATAACCTACGAGATGTGAATTTTCTTCTCGTTAGGCGGATATGACCAACGAGATATGGAATTTCTTCTCGTTAGGAGGATATGACTTGTGAGATGTAGAATACCTGCTAGGCAAGTCCTACAGGGTAGTTTGACCCGTTAGGAGTGCAAATTTTGTGAGTGGTACGGTACCATTGCAACTCCCGATCGTGAGGTAAAAACATTCCTATGGCTAATAAGAAAGTGGGATGGGGTATTTTATTATACGATGAACAGCCTGGATTGATTTGGTTTAGATATATTATTTTAAAATGGATTGGCGTCAATATATTATTTCGTTGCATTGGTTGACTTAAAATATTTAGATTGAATGTTTTAAATATATGAGTTTATTTAAGTGGTAATAGGAAAATTGAATTTCTGTACGGTATATGATTATATAATATTATATTTTAAAATATGGTGTTTAATACTTATACTTGATCCATACAAAATATTTTTATTATGAAGATAGTACACCGATAATTTTTTTTAGTTTCAAGTGTCGCAAATAGAAGTGGGTCTATTATTGGCACTAGGTAGAATTCGGGAGGTAGTGTCATTTTGGAGTTGGGCTGGTCAGAGGCGAACCGTGGATGGTTCAGTATTTTTGGTGATTTTTGTTGTATATATATTTGGGATGGGTGTGTCCCATATTTTGGAAATGAGTATGAGGTATTGTATTGAAAAAAATATTGATTGCGGTACACGTATGTCTAGGTTTGTATGTATATATATATGGTTGTGTTTGGTTGGTTGGTTAGGAAGTGTCATGCCGGCGTCACGCCCAGCCTCGGGTGACGGTGCCCGGGGTGGGGTGTGATATAAAGTCTCTGAAAATTCGCTGCCGCAATGGTGAGCTACACCTCTACGGCTGTGAAGAAATAGAACGTATCTGTTCTCACCGCTGCATTTACCGCTACGGCTAAGATACTGCCGACATGCCCACCGCCACGGCGGTCACTCTGTCCACATTTTAGATATTTTTCCTCCCTATATCTTCCTTCTCTCCTCTATTTCGGGCATAAGAGAGCTCCTAGGGTTAGAATAGAATGGAGAGGTTTTTGGGGAATGCTCAATCAAATCCGAAGGAGAAGAACACATTACGAAGAATGAGAAACGATCTCGAAACGGTTTTAGCATCAACTCTTTGGATAATGGCTAGTTCTCTTCGTTTCTTTCTTTATTTCTTAACTTTGGTTTATGGTTTGAGCATGTTTAGCTCGTTTATCATTATATATACGTTTATGGCTATTAGCTAAATGGATATTGTCTAGGGATTAATAATATTTATGAATATGTGGTTTTAAAATCGGTGTTTCGTTAATGGTTGTTCTTTATTATTTGGTTGTATTTCCCGTTTCTCCTTATTTATTATGCTTGTAATGATATGCTGAGAATACGGGGTTTGACACTCTGGAGAGGTAACCTTGGATTCGGACTAAGGTTTAAATATAACGTGACGATCTAATAACCCGGGAAGGAGTTAGAGAGTATGCAATCAATGACGTTTGGTGGTAGCGCAGGAAAAACACGTCGCTGCTTACTCTCATAAGTATACGAGGTCTAAGTTTTAATATAGTAGATCTTGAAGATCGGATATCGTTCCCACAGAGAAAAGTGTGAATAATTGAATACCGAAATTGACGTAGGCTTATTTCGAACCCTTGCTTGGTCGTCTATGGCCTCTGTAGCATTAGCATAAAATTCTTTGACCAAAGCAACCTCGCCCGGTAGTGGCGATTTACAGAATTGCTCCCAGTGGCGGCTTTAGATTTCATTTTGAAATTCTACCGGGAGATCCTCAATTAGACTGAAACCCCAATGACGTATGAAGGCACGATGTTTTTCGTGTTCTTTGAAGTGCTCCTCCGCTTGTTTTGACACAAAACGGGTGGCATCGTAGTCAATGTCGGTCTGCACCCCGGGTAGTGAACTTGACTCTTCTCCTCTCGCCCTCTACTTTGCTACTCTTTTCGGCATTTCCTAACAATCACAATCACAATCACAAAAACCCAATACAACCTCATCATATATGAACAATTAAAAAACATAAACCTCCCTAATCACTTTGTCAAGAACACATACATCCCAAAACGAACACCCATTTTAATTTTTCAAACAAATTTCACAAATGTGTCATCCTATCTTCGTTCACATACTCAACCAATCCAATTAAACATGCTCATCCCCAAGAATCAAACCAAAAACCCATGGAACTTCGGAATCGCGAAAATAGGGTTAAGGGGGTTTTGGGGCAAAATTTCAAAATCCAATGATTTCTTTGATATAATCATTCAAACCAACCAATAATTTCAACAACTAGACAAAATGTAAAGTAAAAGAAACTTACTTGTTGATAATTAATGGTCCAATTGAAAGAGAATGAAAAAATCGCACCTTTCACGCAAAACCCTAAATTTTCGGAAATAGGGGTGGAGATCCAATTATTGGGGGTTGAATCATGATGGAAATGACTACTTTTGGTAATGGAAGGATGATTTTTGAGTATTGGAATGGTTTGGAAGTGAGGTTTTATAGAGAAGGTGGAGGATTTTGGGGAGGGAACCTTGCGATTTCAATTTTGAACGAACGGGCTGTTTTAACTGTAAAAGGTCCACCGCTTAGGCGGTGGATCTCTTTTCTATAAAATCAAACCTTTTGACGAAATTCCGCCTAGGCGATGATTTTTCTGCGTAAGAGAAATTACACCAGTGTGAAAATATTTTATTCTGCTGCTAATCCGCTTAGGCGGTGGTTTCTCCGCCTAGGCAGTGGAGCGTATTTTCAAAATTTGTTGCATCCTGTATTTTTACCGCCTAAGGGGTGGTTCATCGCTTGCGCGGTGGGCTGTTTTTGCTGAAAAACATACAACCTGTATTTTTACCCCCTAAGCGGTGGTTCACCGCTTAGGCGGTAGACCTGCAGCTCCTACTTTTATGTTTTTCTCAAATTTTCAAAATACAGCTCCACCCCGTACGTTTTCACTTCGCTTGTTCAACGTGTTTAAACTTAAAATACTTCCCCAAGCGTCCATACTCCTCAATTCACTTTCGAACACATTCCAAAGCCATGCCGGCTTCCAAAAAGAATAAATAATCAAATAAATAGTAACAAAAATTGGGTAATTTGATACCCTGAGTTTCATTTAAAAAAAAATAGCGTTTGAGTTACCGTCCCCAGCTAGACTTTCATGTTGCTAAGTAGTTTTCACCAAAATTTCCCATAGACAAGGAATTTGGGCTCAAATGCTCAGTCGGATCAAG
The DNA here is from genome assembly GCA_016647705.1 of Eucommia ulmoides. NCBI lineage: Eukaryota > Viridiplantae > Streptophyta > Magnoliopsida > Garryales > Eucommiaceae > Eucommia > Eucommia ulmoides. Next base: position 34,415,906 of record CM028338.1, on the reverse strand, counting down.
ATCATGGTTTGAAGTCAGCTTCTCCTCTCAGTCCTTACTATTTGCAATAAGCTCAATCTCGGGATTGAGAATTAAGAATTCCAATCTTCTTCATTGTTTCTCACTCTGCTTGATCTCATCAACACAATGAAACAAAAAAATTAAATTATAAACAAAACAAAAATAAATGTCAGGATTAACACTCGACCACTTAGTCGCAATATCAACTTAAAATTCACACTAATCCCCCCGCAACGGCGCCAAAAACTTGGTGTGTTGACGGGACTAGAATACGATACATTTGCTTTTCCTATTTAAAACTTAAGTCCTGAGCTGTTACCGCGTTTCTTTTGCAATATTCAATAAAATTCACACTAATCCCCAGTAACGGTGCCAAAAACTTGGTAGCGCGGGAAAAACACGCCGCTACTTACTCTCACAAGTATACGAGGTTCTAAGTTTTAATATAGTGGATCTTAAAGATCGAATATCATTTCCACAGAGAAAAGTGTGAATAATTGAATACCGCAATTGACATAGTCTCATGTTATCCTGACGACGAAAGACGTAAATTAAAATTAAACTAAGCTAAAGTACAATTAGTGGGTTAATCTTAACTAAGTTTATTAATTAGGGATTGATTTCGTTCACTTAATACACGTTTGATTTCGTTTAGTTAACAATAACAGAGTTTAGGTATCCGACAATCTCTGTTCGTAAACTCCTCCGCCACCTCTTTCGAGTGTAAGACGAGGGAATACGCGACTTCGTGCCGACGAATAGGTCCCCCTCAATGTCTTAACGACTCTAGGTCGCGTGAGTCTTGACCCAACATCATCGATTGCACACTAACTAACGCCCTCCCGGGTCGTTAGGTCGTAACGATGTGTTTATCCTAGTCTGAATCCAGGGTTACCTCTCTCGAGTGTCAAACCCTAGATTCTCAAATCCAACTCTAATACCGTAACAAGCATACTAAGATCGTCATCAAATGATAAACACAATCGGACTTAAAAGCAACAACCGTGAAAGAAACGTATATTAAACCAAACGAGCATTTACACAACTACACCTTTCCCTAACTAATCTCTAAATTATACTAACATGTTCTTAGCCAATACAACATTAAATCAAGAGGAGATCATCAATATCAATAATAAACATTAAATACAAAGATGGAAATAAGGGAAGAAAAGCCAAATCTCAAAGTGGAGTAGTCCACTTCCGCCAAAGAACAATCCTCCCGAGCTCCCTCTTCTCCGTTGATGAACTTCCTCTTCTAGCTCTTCAAGGGTTGGCCAAGAACACCTCCTAAACTAATCTAATCTACTTCCTAAATTACCTAAACCTAACTAAGGTGGAAGGAAGCTCTCTAGAACATCAACCGGGGCGTCCTCTCACGTCTAAGGTTCTTTGAGGTTTGGTGCAGAAAGGGGTTTAATAGGCAAGGTTTAGAAATATTTTCAAAATATCTGAAAACAGATATTTCTGCGCAGAGTGTCAACGCCTAAGAGGTGGTTCACCGCTTAGGCGGTGGCTTAAGTCGGTTAAGTTTCTGTTGGATCTTCGCCTAGGCGGTGGCTGCTGGCATATCAATCTGTCGCTTTCTCGCCTAGGTGGTGGTTCAACCCTTCAGCACTCCAACATTCTGCCTCTTTTCTGCCTAGGCAGTGGTCTTCATTCACCGAATTCCTATTTTTCACATTTTGTTCACCGTTTCTCCACCGTTTTCACTTGTTTATCGCCCTTTAACATCCCTTCACCTGTTTTACACTAAAACACAATTAAATATAATTAAAACACTTGAAAACTAACAAATTCGGTTTAGAAATAGATAGATTTTTCACACCTATCATTGGGGAAAGACTCATGTGACTCTATGTTCTAAAAAACACTAGAGGGGGACTTCGGTGTTAACGCGAAGTCACATATTCATTTACTTGTCACTTGGGAGAGAGAGTGAATGAGTTTACGATACAGACATTGTCAGATAAGTCGAACACCATTAACGTAAAATAAACGAGATCAAACACAATTAAGTAAATGAAATTAATCACTAGATAATCCATTCCCTTAAACGTCTCAATATAGTAATATAGTTTAATTAGATAAATTAGTATTTATTCATTTTAAACTACATTTTTTATCGCCTAGATAAAATTAGATTTTTTAATTATGGTACTAGACAATATTCTCAACCAATCCTTGTGAAAACGATAACCCTTACTCTTTCCACTATACTAAAACTTGACCCGTACACTTGCGGTGAAAGTGCCGACGTAGTATTACGCCACCAGAAAGCTCAAGAACTGAAAATCTCTTGAAAAACAATTGATTGGGATCACTCTAATTGAAAAAACATAGGTTTATGTATAAGGATTTGAAACAGGCCCTCCAACAGTTAGTAACGACTACTTTTTTATCATAACTTTTAAATTATTCAATTTAGTCTCTCAAATATTTCTCAATCTCAAATAGATAGGATAGAAAGAATTAAATGTACCATTTTGAGAAATATTTAAAATATATGAACCATATCTTTAGGTATATCAAAATAACAACCGTATATCTTAAATAATATCAAATCCCTAAGATATCTCTCAAAAAGAATTAAATGTACCATTTTGAGAAATATTTAAAATATACAAACCATATCTTTAGGGATATCAAAATAACGACCATATATTTTAAATAATATCAAATCCCTATGATATCTCTCAGATTTTTACCATAAAACAGTTAGTAATGACTATTTTTTTATCAAATCCACAAAATTCTCCAATCCAAAAATAGCACCATCGGTTGACCGACCAAACATCACTAATCGACCGATCGATTCAGGTTGTAGCCCAAACCAAAATTACTCGCTAGTCGGTTGACCGATCCTTCATGTATTGGTTGACCGATCGATTCAGGATGTTCCCCAGGCCATTTCTCGGCCATAGTTGGTCGACCGATCAACCATGATCTGTTGACTGATCGATTTAGAGAGTTTATGTATAGAGCATTGGTCGACCGATCTCTCCTCAGTTAGTTGATCGATCGATCCAGAGACTACACAATTTTTCACCCTACACCTATCGGTTGACCGATCCTACTTGGTCGGTTGATCGATCAATATTAGAACAATTTTTCCTTAGTTCATTTCCACTCTAATCTTTGATGTTTTTACCCCTTTAATCGATTTCTTCTCTTAGTTAACTTAATTAACACTTATTAATCAATTTTAAACACTAATATTTCTTAGGTCAATATTTATTCTTCAATTTCACATTGGAGTAAATATGTTAACTAATTAGGATCTTAATAAAAATACACATAGATATAAATTTATTTTTCTACCGTGTATGATCCTAATCGGGATACATTAAGAGTGAAAATTAACCTAAGTTGTTTTCTCCTAAATTCTTCAAAGTCTTCAGTCTATTAATGCTCATCTCTTTGTCAGTCCCTTTGTATCTTTAACATCCTTAACCATTTCTTCAGGATACTATCCTCAATGGAACTCTTACACTGAAACACTCAATAAACTTATTAGTTCCACAAAAAATATTAACATTTAATTGTCCATCAAAATCTTAGGATCAACACTATGGAGTCTGATCAATATGTTATCACATAATTGAGATATTTGTGGGTAAAGGATATGTTTGTGATGTTATGTTTAAGTTGAACATTGAGAATAATAAAACTTCAGTGAGTTTTGTTTATATGTTGTCTTTAATGAATTTTTGGCATGCACGATTATGTCATATTAATAGTAGATATGTGGGAATTATGAGTAGCTTAGGATTATTGCCGAAACTGATTAAAAATTTTGAAAAAATTAAAGTGTGTAGTCAAACAAAAATTACTAAAGGTCTCATAAAAATATAGAAAGAAATACTAAATTATTAGAGTTAATTTACACTGATCTTTGTGAACTTGAAAAAATTTTAACTCTTAAAGAAAATAGATATTTTATCACTTTTATTGATGATTTTTCAAGATTTACTTATGTTTATCTATTAAAAAAAAAAAGTGATATTTTTTAAAAAATTAAATATTTTCTTCACGAAGTTGAAAATCAATTTGATAGAAAAATAAAAAGGTTTAGAAGTGATAGAGTTCGAGAATATGTGAATAATGATTACTCGTTTTTTGCTTAGTCTTTGGGAATAATTCATGAGACTACTCTGCCATATTCACTTACATCACATGGTGTGGCGGAAAAAAGAAATTGAACTTTAATTGATTTAACAAATGCCATGCTAATTTATTCTGGTGCTTTCCAAAATATTTTGGGTAAAGCACTTTTAACTTCATATCATGTGATAAATAGGGTGCCCCATAAAAAAAACTAAAATTACTCATTTTGAGTTGTGAAAGGGACATAAATCAAACTTAAGATATGTTAGAGTTTGGGTTCGTTTGCCCTTTGTTAGGTTAATAGAACCTAAAAGACATAAATTAGGTGTTAAAGCTACCACTTGTGTTTTTCTTGGATATGTGGTAAATAGTACAGCCTATATATTTTTGGATATTGAAAATAACATTTTCATTGAATCTAGTTATACTATTTTTCATGAAGAAATTTTCCTTTTATATCTGAAGATAGTGGGGGTAAAGTAATTGAGAAATTTTCTTTTTATCTAATTCCAATTCTTCTACTCCTATTTCATAGAAGGAAAATGATTTTGAAATTGAGTTGAGGAGTAAAAGAGTTAGAGTTGAAAAAGATTTTGGCCTTGATTTTTATGTTTTTAATATGGAGGAAATTTCAATTACTTTTCAACAAGTTTTGTCATCACCAAGCACAATTTTTTGGAAAGAGGCTATAAATGATGAGATTGAGTCACTAATTTCTAACAAGACTTGAAAATTAGTTGATTTACCGCCAGGTTTTAAAACTATAGTGTGTCAATGGGTCCTCAGTGAAAAATTTAAACTAGATGGTTCCATAGATAAGTTTAAAGCTAGACTTGTTGTAAAAGGCTTTAAGCCAAAAACATTTTTTTTTTGGATTTCTTCCATACTTTTTCTTCACTTACCAAAACTACATCCATTAGATTGTTAATTGCTATTTCTGGAATTTTCAATTTAGAAATTCATCAAATGGATGTAAAAATTGCATTTTTAAATGAAGATATAGATGAAGAAATTTGTATGGATCAACCCGAAGATTTTATTGAGCCTGGACAAGAAAACAATGTGTGTAAAATAAATAAATCTCTGTATGGTTTAAAATAAGCTCCTAAATAATGGCATGCAAAATTCGATTCTTGCATGATTGAAAATGGTTTTAAGTTTAGTGAGGGTGATAAATGCATATATATTATAAATATTGGAATAATTCTCTTGTTTTGGTTAGTCTCTATGTAGATGATTTTTTAATATTTGGCTCTAATTTAGATGTGCTAGCTGAAAAAAAAAAAATACTTAGTAGCCATTTTAATATGAAAGATCTTGGTGAGACTAATTTTATTTTGGGAATGAAAAGTACAAAACATGTGATGGTATTTTTCTTGATCAATCGCACTACATTGAGAAAATTTTGAAAAAAATATAATTTTTATAATTGTAAGCACGTTGCTACTCCTTTCGATTCTAGCATACATTTATTTTATCTTAAAAATGATTCTGATGTGATTAATCAAACTGAGTATGGTAGTATGATTAGTACCTTGCAATATGTGACTGATTGCATTAGAGTTGACATTGTATATGCAGTTGAAGTACTTAGCTGGTTTACTAGCAAACCAAGAAAAGAACATTGGTGTGCCATTGCGCGGATACTGAAATATTTATCCGACACTAAAAATTATGGTTTGTTTTATAAAAAAATATCCTTTAGTACTTGAAGGTTTTATTGATGCAGATTGGAACACAATGTCAGGTGATTCCCCTTCTACCACTGGTTATGTTTCTACATTAGATGGGGGAGTTATATGTTGGAAGTCTCAAAAACAAATTATCATTGCTAATTTGATAATGGAGGCTGAGTGGTGGCTGCTAATTAAGCGCTGTCACTTTCACCGCAAGCTTTAGTATAGTAGACCTTTCAGTCGGGTATCGTATCCACAGGGATTGGTGTCGTTACTATCAAGTACTGTGATTGTCATAACCTGACTTTATCTAGGCGATAAATATGGAATTTAATTAACTAATACTAATACTAAAACACTAATTTAACTATACTAATTACTAATACTAATATGAGATAGTTTTGAGACAATAGGTTGTCTAGGGATTAGTTTCGTTTACGAATACGCGTTCAGTCTCGTTTTAATTTATGTTAACGGCGTTCGACTTATATGACAATCTCAGTTTGTAAACTCCTCCGCCACTTCTCCTGAGTATAAGACGGGGGAATACGTGACATCGTGTCAACGAAGAAGTCCCCCTCAACGTCTTAACGACCCTAGGTCGTGTGAGTCTCGCCCCAACGTCATTGATTGCACACAATCCAACTCCCTCCCGGGTTATTGGATCGTTGCGTTGTGTTTACCCTATCGACAATCTCAGTTCTAAAACTTCCCTGTCACCTCTCCCGAGTGTAAGACAAGGGAATACGTGACTTCGTGTCAATGCCGAAGTCCCACTCAACGTCTTAACAACTCTAGGTCACGTGAGTCTTGCCCCAACGTCATCGATTGTCCCTAATCCAAACCTCGACCGGGTTATAGGATTGTGGCGTTCATTTATTCTAGTCCAAATATGAGATTTGTCAAACCCCGTATTCTTGATATGTAAATCTAAGCAATATAAACAAACAATACGGCACACACAATCAACATAATGAAGAACAATCGCAAACAAAACACAAACTCAACTAAACAACGTTTTCATAAATTATATTAATAATCCCTATGAAACCTATGTTTAGCCAATGGACATAACCATGTATACAATGTGAAATGGCACAAACATGCTCAACAACTACCAAAATAAAGAAAACAAAGAGAAGAAACGAGCAACTTTGCCAATATCCGAAGAATAGCCAATAGAACCGTTGAATGATCGCTTCCCTCTTCATCCTCCACCTCGGGTTGAGAGCTCTACCTCAAAAATCCCTTATCCTAACCCTAAATATGGCCTAAGGGCTTAAGGGCCAAAGATGTCGGAAGAGAGGAGGAGAGAAGGGTTTAAATAGGCAAAACAATATCTATAAAATATCTAAACTGTGCAGAGGCCATCGCCTAGGCGGTGGAGTATGTCGGTTAAGGTTCACCGAGGTGATGGAGTCAGCGCTAGAATTGAAAAACATTCTGCTGGTTCACCGCCTAGGCAGTGGACTGTCAACTTGAATTGGTTTTTCTCCGTTTCTTCACCGCTTAGGCGGTAGTCTAGACGTCTAGGCGGTGGGCCTCTTTTCAGAATCTTGCCGTCTTGCTCATTTTTCCATCGTTCTCTGACCATTTTCGATATAAATTGAACGTTTATGCTATGATTTCATACCTTTTCACCCCCACACACTTGTTTTAATACAAAATGAATAAAAACAAATAAAAATAACTATAAATGTACTCGAAAACTAACAAATTTGGGTTGAAAATATATAGGTAATTTACACCTATCAAATACCCCCAAACTCAGAATTTTGCTAGTACTCGAGCAAAACACCCATACAATAAAAGAAAATATAAAAACTAAGTACTAAAAATAAAAAAACACGAAAAACAAATATGTGTAAGTTTTGATTATCATCTACCGGCCGAAAGAAGTTTCCCTCATCGGCCACCCCCAATCCTATCAAGTTCAAGTATAAATCACACCATATGGTGTTCTAGAATTTCAACGTTAAAAAATAGTAAGCACCATTCTAGATCCTGTTTAAGTGTGTGTGTGATTAAACTCAAATATACTATTATCCATTGATTAGATAAGATTATCCCTAAATATAGTTCATGACTTAAACCTTTTATGTATAGGGAATCTATACGCCTGACCCGAGATCTATTTTCCACTAATGTAGGCTCGAAGGTCCATGAAGATCATTAGAGCTTGGTTCGCTTTTGGAATAATGGCCATGAGTATATCGAAAATACAAAACAGGTTAATTGTCGTTAACGTGACGATACCAAGGCACATGCTTGGCTCTTTCTTACCCTCGAAATCCCATAGATATAATTAAAACAACCCCGAACAATACAATTAAGAACGAATTACTCACTTGTAAAAAAAAACGGAAAATAAAAACCGTATGTACACTTGAATTTTTTTTTTTTTTTTTTCAACTAACACACCCTCAAACTCATTCGATTGTTACAGTGTATGGGGTGTGCAAAAAGGATTAAGTAACACACCCCCAAACTAATTCGAATTTCCATAATTTTAGGAGTGTACAAAAATATGAATGACATACAACAAGCGAGTACTCGAATATCGAACCGATTTAAAAGTTCGCCCTGAACTCAACCGCTCACATCAAGTAGCGAAATGCTAACTTGATTTACTCACATTTTACCTTTAATTTAGAGATATAGGTTTGTACAAAAATCAATTGGCTAGGTTATAAGTTAAGTGTTCAAAATTGAAACGGCTTTTAGGCTTCGATAGGATAACGAGGGATAATGATATTGCATGGTTGGCTTAAAAAGGCTCAAGTGAGAAAATGAATGCCTAAATCATATCTGTTGAACAACCTCGTCCTGGATTTCACCTCAATTTTCCCCCAAATCAAGTTCTAGGATCCCTATTGTCATGAAATTAATTGACAGATAATCAGTTTCAATTCAATTAAATAGTGCTATATTGAGTTTACGTTCTTGTGCATTTAGGATCTACAATAACGTTTACTAAACGATACGTTAAGCACACAAAACACATATGAATGAGCGTTACGCTCGACCTCAATAAATAATCAGGGGACAAAATCATCATCGGGTAAAGGCCCAGATGACGTCAAAACAACAACTAAACTAAACAAACTAGTCCTAAACTAGTATGCACACATATAAAAACAGTAAAACTTAACTAAAAACATAAACACGTACTAAAACATACTAACATATCACCACCAACTTAACATAGGCAATGCCCAAAACGACCTGTCAGCGATCCCGACGACAATGTATAGCATGATATTGAAGACGGGGGTTTAGAACACGTACCTGGGAGGCGAGAGAATCTCGCCTTTGACTCAAATTGATGGAGATGGTTCTAACTTATTTTTGACCCTGGGTTGCCTCCCTAGAAGCGCTTGGTTTCATGTCCTCGGCCCGAAACATACCCTCAAGACTAGCGAGATTTTGCAATGAAATGAGCACAAGAGTACCTGTTGTTCTAAAATATTCAAGCATCCTATCGGAAAACAAAAACAAAATTACAAAGAAAAATTATATACACTAAAAAATGCCTAAATTAAAATCAAGTTATTTACTCACAATATCGATAATAACACTCCTTTACCAATCCCCGGCAACAGCGCCATTAGTGACTGCTAATTAAGAGCTGTCACTTTCACCGTAAGCGTACAGATCAAGTTTTAGTATAGTGGACCTTTCGGTCGGGTATCGTATCCACATGAATTGGTTTCGTTACTATCGAGTACCACGATTGTCATAACCTGACTTTATCTAGGCGATAAATATGGAATTTAATTAATTAATACTACTACTAAAATACTAATCTAACTATACTAATTACTAATACTAATATGAGATAGTTTTGAGAGAATAGGTTCTCTAGGGATTAGTTTCATTTATGAATACGCGTTCAGTCTCGTTTTACTTTATGTTAACGACGTTCGACTTATATGACAATCTCAGTTCGTAAACTCCTCTACCACCTCTCCCGATTGTAAGACGGGGGGAATACGCGACTTCGTGTCAACGAAGAAGTCCCCTCAACATCTTAACGACCCTAGGCTGCATGAGTCTCTCCCCAATGTCATTGATTGCACACAATCCAACTCCTTCCCGGGTTATTGGATCGTCGCGTTGTGTTTACCCTATCGATAATCTCAGTTCTAAAACTCCCCTGTCACCTATCCTGAGTGTAAGACAAGGGAATACGTGACTTCGCGTCGACACCGAAGTTCTCCCTCAATGTCTTAACCACTCTAGGTCACGTGAGTCTTGTCCTAATGTCATCGATTGTCCACAATCCAAATCCTGATCGGGTTATAGGATTGTGGCGTTCATTTATTCTAGTCCGAATCCAGGATTTGTCAAACCCCGTATTCTAGATATATAAGTCTAAGCAGTATAAACAAACAATACGGCACGTACAATCAACAAAATGAAGAACAATCGCAAACAAAACACAAACTTGACTAAATACCGTTTTCATAAATTATATTAATAATTCCTATACAACCTATGTTTAGTCAATGGCCATAACCATGTATACAATACAAAATGGCATAAACATGCTCAACAACTACCAAAATGAAGAAAACAAAGAGAATAAATGAACAACTTACCCAATATCCGAAGAATAGACATTAGAACCTTTGAACTATCGCTTCCCTCTTCATCCTCCACCTCGGGTTGAGAGCTCTCCCTCAAAATTCCCTTACCCTAACCCTAAAATATGGCCTAAGGCCTTAGGGGCCGAAGATGTTGGAAGAGAGGAGGAGATAAGGGTTTAAATAGGCTAAACCCTTATTTACGGGAGACAGAATTATTACTCCTGTCAGTTTAATTTCAATTGTAGAAGCCAGGAAATTATTGAAGAAAGGATGTCAAGGATACCTTGCACACGTGATTGACACCAATCAGAGAGAAGTTGCGATGACAGATATTCCAGTGGTCAGAGATTTTTCTAACGTATTTCCAGAAGAATTGCCAGGGTTGCCCGTAGATAGGGAGATGGAATTCACGATCGAGTTACTTCCAGGCACTACCCCTATATCGATTCCACCTTATCGTATGGCACCTACCGAGCTGAAAGAGTTGAAAGTATAGTTGCAAGATTTATTAGACCGTGGGTTTGTTAGGCCTAGTGTCTCCCCGTGGGGTGCCCCAGTGCTATTCGTGAAGAAGAAGGATGACATGTTGAGAATGTGTATTGATTATCGGCAACTGAATAGGGTGACGGTTCGCAATAAATATCCGGTGCCTAGGATTGATGACTTGTTTGACCAGCTCTAGAAAGCTAAAGTATTTTCGAAGATAGATCTTCGATCGGGGTATCACCAATTGAAAGTCAGAGATAGTGACGTGGCAAAAACGGCGATCTGAACGAGATATGGACACTATGAATTTCTGGTTATACCCTTTGGATTAACAAATGCCCCTGCTGCTTTCATGGACTTGATGAACTGTATCTTTCAACCTTATCTGGATCAATTTATTATAGTGTTCATTGATTACATATTGGTCTATTCCCAAAGTAGAGAAGAGTATGTGAAACATCTCCAGATTGTATTGCAGACGTTGTGAAAGAAGCGGTTATATGCAAAATTCAGTAAATGTGAATTCTGGTTAGATCATGTAGTATTCGTGGGGCATGTTATTTTAGGAGATGGTATTCAGGTAGACCCAAAGAAAGTTGAAGTTGTTGTTCAGTGGGAAAGATCGAAAAAATGTGACTGAAGTTCAAAGCTTTTTAGGATTGGCGGGTTACTATCGACGGTTTGTGCAATGATTTTTTGTTATAGCTACCCTGTTGACTCGATTGACCCTCAAGGAATCCAAATTTGAGTGGACCGATAAAAGTGAGCAGAGTTTCCTGGAGTTGAAGAGTAGATTGATATTGACACCAATACTGTCCCTTCCGTCAGAAGGAGGTGGTTGCATAATTTCTAGTGACGCGTCACACCAAGGGCTGGGATGTGTTCTGATGCAGCATGGTCACGTAATCGCATATGCATCTCGGCAATTGAAGAACCATGAGCATAATTACCTGACGCACGATTTGGAGTTGGCAGCAATTGTGTTCACCCTGAAGATTTGGAGGCACTACCTGTATGGCGAGACATGTGAAATATACACCGACCATTAGATTTTGAAGTACTTGTTTACTCAGAAGGAATTAAATCTGAGGCAAAGGAGTTGGATGGAGTTGATCAAGGACTACGACTACACCATCCACTATCATCCGGGAAAAGCTAATATTGTAGCGGATGCTTTGAGTCGAAAATCGACAGGTTTGGTCACACATATTCGAGTCACTCATGCTAACCTGTATGCAGAGTTGAGATTGTTGCGATTTCATTTAGCGGTTGGTCAGACGGCAGCATTGCTTGCAATCTTGACTTTGAGGCTGACGTTGATTGACCGCATTATTGAATCTCAAAAGTCAGACGTTTAATTGGAGAGGATTCGGGAGGAAGTGAAAAATGGTCACAGAACTGATATCATATCAGGAATAGTGACGAAGCTTTGATGTTTGAAAATAGGTTGCGTGTGCCTAATAACATCAATTTAAAAAAGGATATATTGGAAGAGGCGCATAGCTCAACGTATGCGATGCATCTGAGGAGAACCAAAATGTATCGTGATTTGCATGAGCATTATTGGTGGATCGGAATGAAACAAAAAATCACAGAATTTGTTACTAGGTGCCTTGTTTGTCAGCAAGTAAAGATTGAGCATCAACGTCCAGGTAGGTTGTTGCAACCTCTACCTATTCCAGAGTGGAAGTGAGAGCATATCATGATGGATTTCGTTTCGGGATTACCCCGTACTCAAAAGGGGTATAATTCCATCTGGGTGATCATTAATAGGCTTACTAAGTCCGCTCATTTTCTGGCCGTAAAGACGACATATTCTCTTGAAAAGTATGCCCAATTGTATATTGATGAGATTGTTAGGTTGCATGGCGCACCGGTTTCTATAGTGTTGGATAGAGATCCAAGATTTACTTCGAGGTTCTGGCCGAGTCTCCAGACTGCTTTGGGTACCAAGCTGAAATTTAGCACCGCTTTCCATCCTCAGATAGACGGTCAATTAGATAGTACAATTCAGACGTTGGAGGATATGTTGAGGGGATGTGTTCTGGAATTTCCTGGTAACTGGGAAGATCATTTGTCATTGATGGAATTCACCTACAATAATAGCTACCACTCGACAATTGAGATGGCCCCGTATGAAACGTTGTATGGTAAGAGATGCAGAACCCCAGTTTGTTGGACTGAAGTGGGTAAACGTAAATTGTTGATGTCGGACATAACCCAGCTGACAGCAGACAAAGTAGAGGTGATTCGAGAAAAATTGAAAATTTCTCAGAGTCGACTAAAGAGTTATGCAGACAAGCATCGGCGGGAGTTAGAGTTTGAGGTGGGAGATCATGTGTTCTTGCGTATTTCTCCGTGGAAAGGCATAATGAGATTCGGAAAGAAAGGGAAGTTGAGCCCAAGATACATTGGACTATATGAAATTCTAGAGCGGGTTGGCACGACAGCGTATAGACTTGCATTACCGCCAAAGTTATCTCGACTACACGATATTTTCCATGTATCGATGCTCCGAAAATATGTGCCAGACCCTTCTCATGTGTTGACTTCGCAGCCGATCGAATTGGAAGCAAATTTGACCTACGTTGAGGAGCCAATCCAAATCCTAAGCTGTAAAGATCAAGTGTTGCGAACGAAGGCGATCCCATTAGTCAAAGTGTTGTGGTGCAGTCATGCGGTGGAAGAGGCGACATGGGAACGAGAGGAAGAAATGAGGAACAAATACCTGCATTTGTTTAACTAAGGTAATAAAAATTTCGGGACGAAATTTCTTTTAGGATGGAAGAGTTGTAAAACCTAAATCATAGAACGTACGTCATAAATAGTTGCATTTTAGAGCATTAGAAAATTTTAGGGTAAAATTTTATTGATTAAAATTCAAATCAAAAGTTGGGGGTCAAATTGGAAATTTAGAAACATTAAATTTAAACTTGAGATTTAAATTGACAATTAAAATCAAAAAGTGAAAATATTAAGGGTGAAATTATAATTTTTGGAAATTTAGAAACATTAAATTTAAACTTGAGATTTAAATTGACAATTAAAATCAAAAAGTGAAAATATTAAGGGTGAAATTATGATTTTTGAAACTTTTAAAAGTTGAAATTTATTAAAATTAAGATCTTAAAGGAAATTGGGGGAGAAAAGTAGAATTTAACTATTTTTTTTAAACACACACACACACACACACACATATATATATATAAAAGTTGTGTGTGTGTAACGAGAGATCACCGGCCGGCAGAGAGAGAGAGAACAGGCGATGTGGCATGAGGAGATCAAATCTACCCACTAATTTCATGCAATAAATACTCTCTCATGCAGTAGAAATGATCAAAATCCTAAATCAAATCTGAAAAATCAGAGAAATTCTAGAGAGAGAGAGAGGGGACCAGAGTGGGGGTCGTCGAATTTTTCTTGAATCGGCATTTCTCCGGCAGTGTGGTCGTGGCTGTTACTTGTGTGTGTGATCCTGTGGATATCGTCGTCAATTCCAGGGGAGAGCGAGGGTGGTTCGGCCGGTGGGGTAGTTCGTCGACGGCGTGGCAGTGTGCGTTCTTAGCATTGCCCGTGAGCGGGAGTTGCTGATCGCTATCCAATCATCGACGATCGTCAAGCTGGTGAGTATTTATGTGTATTTTCTTTGATCATTTTGGTGGGTGTGTGCATGCATGTGTGTTGCGGGTTTGAATCGGTAAAATTTTCGATGGTGTGCTCTATTTTTCTGTTTCGTGCCGACAGTCCATGTGTGTGTGTTGCTGCTATTGTTGCGGTGTGTGTTCCCGTTACGTGTGTATGTTCCGCTAATTTGTTTTGCCCAACGGCAGGGGTGTGTAAGACAGTGTGTGTGCGCGCTCTGTTTTCTCTTCTAGGTATATCAGTGTATGTGTGTGTGTGTCGAATCCAGCAATGGAGCGTGTGGTTGGCTAGTCGACAGTGATGTGTTCGGTTGGTTGTGTGTATTCTATTTATGTTTTATCGTAGTGGATGAGTTGATCATCGTTGGTGGGAAAGGGAGTGTGAGTTGTCGCCGTTTTGCTGCCGTGCATGTGGGTGTGTATGCATTTAAATCAGGTGCGTGTGTGGATGGTGTGGTGTCCTGAGTGTTTTAAGCTCAAATGATTGTGTTTTGTGTGCATGGAGGGATGGGAAGGTTTTAGGAGCCGTAGAAATTGATAAGAAGGAAGAGAGGGACGTGAGGGGTGGTGGTCGGTCGGCATCGGACCGAAAATCCATCTTGCGGCCCGTGAACGATTCGGAATGGATATTGTTTTTCGTTAAATTTATATTAGTTTTTTTAAATTTAATTCTAGCAGAAAATGTTTTTGTAACCGGAATAATAAATTTGGGATCGTTCATATTACAGGATTTTTATGCAATAATTAACGGAATAAAATTATCAGAATAATAACAATTTTCATAGATAAAATATGGAGAATGGAAAAATGCGGAGCTTGGGCCTGCATTACATGATTAGGTGATTTTACATAAAATATTAATATAGGCTTTGTCACTATTAGGTTTGCAGGCACCGGCATCCAGATAGAGTGTGGTCAGTATCAGTTTTGCCAAACAGATATCGAGGTGAGTGTACTGTCTTCTTGTCAAATTATTTGTATATATATGATGGAAAATGGTTGTAGTTAAATTAGATGCTTTTAAAATTATGTGGTGATTTGACGATGTTGATTACACGATATTATTGAGTTATGTTTTGATGATGTTGTTATTGATTTGATGATGCCATAGTATTTATTTGTTTCGGCAAAGTGAGGTTATCCGCTTCGGCGGAGTAATGTGATCCGCTTCGGCGGAGTGATATTTATCTGCTTCGGCAGAGTGATGTTAGACGTTTATACTGCGCAATAATTATCCACTTCAACGGAGTGATGTGTGTTTGTAGGAAGGCATATCCTACCGATGGTACGGTACCGTTACATACTCTCGATCGTGAGGTTAAAACGATCACATGGCTAGCCCGGGGTGCGAAGTGGTGTTTTGTCATATATGGTGTTTTCTTGCATATGGTGATTGGGAATAGTACATTTATATACTTTATTGTATACTGGATTGGTATGTTTAGATTTCGTTATTCTATATGATTAGTTGAATTATTCTGGTTGATTTTTACTACTTAGTTGAGGTAATATATATATATAGATGTTGATTCTGTGGTGGCAGGAAAAAGATATTTTCCTTATGGTATGAGGTATTTAAATTATGAGATTATTATATTATTATTTGATATGTGATGTTTATATGTTATATGCTTAATCTAATTAAAAAGTTTTATTAAGAAGATAGTACACTCGCAGCTGCAGCGGTTAGGAGTCGGTCCCCTACTGGCATTGGGTAGTGTCCGGCGATGGTATAGCGAGGGAATATTTTGGGAGGTGCTTCCTGGGGCGAACCTATGAGAGATTCATTGTTGTTTTATCTTTTGTTGTTATTATATTTCTGGGACGGGTGTGTCCCCAGTTAGAAAAGTTGTTTATGGCCTGATTTTGTGGTTGTATAATTATGAATGCATATTGTCGCTTTCTAGTTTGGTTTATCACTCAGGTGATGTCGTGTCGTTGTCATGCCGGCCCCATGGTGATGGGTGTCCGGGGTGGGGTATGACAGTGTGTGTGAGAGATTAAACTCAAATATACTGCTATCCATTGATTAGATGAGATTATTCCTAAATATAGTTCATCACTTTAACCTTTTAGGTATCGGGAATCCATACGCCTGACCCGGGATCTATTTTTCACTAATGTAGGCTCGAAGGTCCATGAAGATCATTAGAGCTTGGTTTAGTTTTGGAATAATGACCACGGATATATCGAAAATACAAAACA
This sequence comes from Eucommia ulmoides, assembly GCA_016647705.1. NCBI lineage: Eukaryota > Viridiplantae > Streptophyta > Magnoliopsida > Garryales > Eucommiaceae > Eucommia > Eucommia ulmoides. Next base: position 34,399,202 of record CM028338.1, on the reverse strand, counting down.
GGTTAATCATCGTTAACCTGACGATACCCATGGCACATGCTTGGCTCTTTCTTACCCTCGAAACCCCATAGATATAATTGAAACAACCTCGAACAATACAATTAAGAACGAAGTACTCACTTGTCAAAAAGAAACGATAAATAAAAACCGTATGTGCACTTGATTTTTTTTTTTCCAACTAACACACCCCCAAACTCATTCGATTGTTACAGTTTAATGGGTGTGCAAAAAGGATTAAGTAACACACCCCCAAACTCATTTGAATTTCTATAATTTTAGGAGTGTGCAAAAATATGAATGACATACGACAAGCGAGTACTCGAATACCGAACCGATTTAAAAGTTTGCCCTAAATCCAACCGCTCACATCAAGTAGCGAAATGCTAACTTGATTCACTCACATTGTGCCTTTAATTCGGCGATATAGGTTTGTACAAAAATCAATTGGCTAGGGTATAAGTTAAGTGTTCAAAAATGAAATGGCTTTTAGGCTTCGACAAGGTAACGAGGGATAATGATATTGCATGGTTGGCTTAAAAAGGCTCAAGCGAGAAAATGAATGCCTAAATCATATCTCCTGAACAACCTCGTCTAGGATTTCGCCTTGAATTGTCCCCAAATCATGTTCTAGAATCCCTATTTTCATGAAATTGATTGACAAATAATCGGTTTCAATTCAATTAGATAGTGCTATATTGAGTTTACGTGCTCGTGCATTTAGGATCTACAATAACGTTTACTAAACGATACGTTAAGCACGTAGAACAAACATGAATGAGCGTTACGCTCAACCTCAATAAACAATCAGGGGACATAATCATCATTGGGTAAAGGCCCAGATGACGTTAAAATTTAGCACAAAACAACAACTAAACTAAACAAACTAGTCCTAAACAAGCATTCACACATATAAAAACAATAAAACTTAACTAAAAACATAAACACATACTAAAACATACTAACACATCACCACCAACTTAACACAGGCAATGCCCAAAACGACCCGTCAGTGATCCCAATGATAGTGTATGGTATGATATTGAAGAGGGGGTTTTGAACATGTACCTAGGAGGCGAGAGAATCTCGCCTCCGACTCAAATTGACGGAGATGGATCTAACTTATTTTTTTCCTTGGATTAGCTCCCTAAAAGCACTTGGTTTAATGCCCTCGGCCCGATACATGCCCTTAAGACTGGCAAGATTTTGCAATGAAAAGATCACAAGAGTACTTGTCGATCTAACATCTTCAAGCATCCTGTAGGAAAACAAAAAAAAAAACTACAAAGAAAAATTATATACACTAAAAATGCCTAAATTAAAATCAAGTTATTTACTCACAATATTGATAATAACATTCCTTTGCCAATCCCTGGCAACGACGCCAAAAACTTGGTGGCCGCTAATTAAGAGTTGTCACTTTCACCGCAAGCGTACGGATCAAGTTTTAGTATAGTGGACCTTTCGGTCGAATATCGTATTCACAGGGATTGGTGTCGTTACTATTGAGTACCGCAATTATCATAACTTAACTTTATCTAGGCGATAAATATGGAATTTAATTAATTAATACTAATATTAAAATACTAATTTAACTATACTAATTACTAATACTAATATGAGATATTTTTGAGAGAGTAGGTGGTCTAGGGATTAGTTTCGTTTACGAATATGCGTTCAGTCTCGTTTTAGTTTATGTTAACGGCGTTCGACTTATATGACAATCTCAGTTCGTAAACTCCTCCGCCACCTCTCCCGAGTGTAAGACAGGGGAATACGCGATTTTGTGTTAACGAAGAAGTCCCCCTCAATGTTTTAACGACCCTAGGCCACGTGAGTCTCACCCCAACGTCATTGATTGCACACAATCCAACTCCCTCCCGGGTTATTGGATTGTTGCGTTGTGTTTACCCTATCGACAATCTCAATTCTAAAACTCCCCTGTCACCTATCCTGAGTGTAAGACAAGAGAATACGTTACTTTGCATCAACGCTGAAGTTCCCCTCAATGTCTTAACGACTCTAGGTCACGTAAGTCTTTCCGCAACGTCATCGATTGTCCACAATCCAAACCCCAACCGGATTATAGGATTGTGGCGTTCGTTTATTCTAGTCCGAATCCAGGATTTATCAAACCCTGTATTGTTGATATGTAAATGTAAGTAATATAAATAGACAATACGGCACACATAATCAACATAACGAAGAACAATCGCAAAGAAAACACAAACTCAACTAAACAAAATTTTTATAAATTATATTAATAATCCCTATACAACCTATGTTTAGTTGATAGGTGTGAAAAAACTATCTATTTCCAATCTAAATTTGTTAGTTTTTGAATATGTTTATAGTTATTTTTATTATGTTTTAATTAGTTTTCATACTTTTTGTATAACTCAGGTGTGTGGGTTGAAATGATAGGAAACTGGAGCTAAAACGATGAGATTGAACCAAAGCGGTTCGAAGTTACGGTGGATAAACAAGCTCGGAGGCTAAAAGATGAAATAGGCCCACCGCTTAGGCGTCTAGACCACCGCCTAAGCGGTGAAAATGCAGAGAAGAGCAAAATGTTACTGACGGACGACCGCCTGAGCTGAAATTCTACCGCTTAGGCGGAAATCCAGCAGAGGACGTGGAAGGGCTACTGACAGCCGCTTGCCTAGGCGAAAATTCTACCGCCTAGGCGAAAATCCAACAGAATGTTCTCCAGTCCACCGCCTACTTCACCGCCCAGGCGATCAGACTTAATCGACCTAATTCGACCTAGGCGCAATTTCCACCACCTAGGCGGATTTGCCCTGCATAGCCTTTAGATATTTTTAGGATATTTTTGCTATAATATCCCCTTTCCTTCCCTTTGGCCGGTAGCTCTCTCATCTCTCTTGCATTTTAGAGCCCCTTAGGCTATACTTAAGCCAAGGGTTAGGAATTTTAGTGGTGGAGCTCGCATCCCGAAATGGAGAAGACGGCGAATCGATCATGGAGCGTTCTTAGCGATTTATCTTCGGACGAGGCTAAGTTCTTCGATCGTTTTTCCTTATTTCTTTATCTTTGGAGCATGTGAGCATATTTAGCACATTATTTCATTGTATATGCGGCTATGGCCTCGAGTTAAATATGGATTGTAGTAGGGATTGACCTATAATTTATAAATACGTTGTATGGATGATTTCGGTGTTTCGTTTATAATTGTTCTTTGTAGTTTGATTGTATTTATCGTATTGTTTGTTTATTATGCTTCGATTGATAAATGGAGAATACGGGGTTTTGACAAAACCCCGGATTCGGATTAGGGTAAACAAAGGCCATGATTCAATAACCCGGGAGGGAGTTGGATTGTGGACAATCGATGACGTGGGGCTAGACACACGCTACCTAGGGTCGTTAAGACATTGAGGGGGACCTCTTCGTTGACTCGAAGTTCTGTTATATCCCTTTTCTTACACTCAGAAGAGGTGGCGATGGAGTTTTAGAATGGAGATTGTCGATAGGGTAAATACAACGCGACTATCCAATAACCCGAGAGGGAGTTGGATTGTGTGCAATCAATGACGCTGGGCTAGATTCACGTGACCTAGGGTCGTTAAGACGTTGAGGGGGATTTCTTCATTGGCTCAAAGTCATGTATTCCCCTATCTTACACTCGGAAGAGGTGGCGGTAGAGTTTATGTACCGAGGTTGTCAAATAGGTCGAACAACGTAAACGCGAGTAAATCGGAATCGAACACGTATTTGTAAACACGTTAATCCCTATACAATTCTTCACCCTAAAACATATTAGCATAATAGTGTAGTTAATTTAGGATATATTAGTATTAGTTTAATTAATTAAATACATTTGTTTTTTGCCTAAATAAACTTAGGTCACAACAAACGCGGTATTCGATAGTAACGACAACAATCCATGTGGATACGATAACCCGATCTTAACAATCATACTATACTAAAACTTAGACCTCGTATACTTTCGAGGGTAAGTAGCGGCGTATTCCGCGCGCCTACCAAGTTTTTGGCGCCGTTGCTGAGGATTATTTTGATGTTATTGTCGAAAAAATATGGTAACGGCTCAAGAGTTAAGTTTTAGATAGGAGAAGCAAGTATTTCGTATTGCCGGGATTGGCGATGTCGTTCATTGTCGATATTGTGTGTAAATGACCTAATTTTATTTTAGGCATTTCTTTGTATATAAATTTTTGTTTGTAGTTTTGTTTTTGTTTCTTATGCAGGGTACGTGCCGATGTTAGATCGACGGGTATTGATGTATCCCTCTTGATGGGATTCCAAGCCGTTTACTGTGCTTGGCCAAGCACATAAGCCGATGAGGCATTTCGTTGAGAGATTGAGCCATCCAAAGCAAAATCTCGCCAATCTTGAGGGCATTCTAAAAATGTCGGGCCGAGGACATTAAACCACGCGCTTCTTGGGTGACAACCCAATCAATTCTTTTTGATCCATCACATCCGACTTGATTCGGAGGCGAGACCCTCTCGCCTCCCAGGTAAGTGTTTTAAACACCCTTCGTCAGCATTGCTTTAATTTCAAATGTTGAGAATGATGATTGGGTTCGCTGAGGACACTGTCCACTTTGAGTTTGGGGGTGATGTGTAGTAGTAGTATGTTAGTTTATGTCTTATCGTTTTCCGTATTGCATGTGTGTTTAGGTTAGAATGTGTTTATGTTTTTGTGTTGTTGTTTATATGTTGAGTTTTGCATTCATCTGGGCCGTCACCAGATGATGAAAATTACCCCTGGTTGTTTTCGAAGTCAAGGGTAATACCCATGCATGTGTGATTCTGTGTCATTGACTATGCTTTTTGGTAAAAATTATTGTAGATCCTAATTTGCATGGGCACATAGACTCAATGTATTTTTATTCAATTGATTTGAGGACAATTATTGATTTACCAAATTCATGACACATTAAGGGTTCTAGAACTTGATTGAGGGGAAGCTTGAGACGAAATCCTAGGCGAGGTAGTTTAGGAGACGTGATTTAGGCATTCTCTTTGTCGCTTGAGCCTTTTTAAGCCTACCTTGTTACATGTTTATCCCTCGTTACCCTGTCGAAGCCTAAATGCAGATTCAATTCAGAACACACAAACCAATACCATTATCGCTGAATTTAAAGGCACATTTGAGTGAATCAAGTTAGCCGTTGCAAAGGCTTCTTGATGTGAGCGGTTGGGTTTAGGGCGAACTTCTAATTGGTTCGGTATATGAGTACTTACTTGTCATTTTTTTTATTTGTATTTCACACACCCCTCAATTATAACAATCAAATAAGTTTGGGGGTATGTTCGTTAAAAAAAAAAGAATCAAATGTAAATACGGTTTTTATTTTCGTTTCTTTTGACAAGTGAGTACGTCAGTTTTAATTGCATGTTCAAGATTGTTTTCCAATCTTTCTATGGGGATTCGAGAGTGAATGTGCCAAGCGTTGAGCCTTGGGTAACGTTAAGTTAACAACGTTAACCCGTTTTCTATTCCAAATTACCCTTGGCCAAATTAACCTTAACCGAACCAAGTCCTAATGATCTTCATGAACTACTAAACCTATATTAGTGGAGAAAGGACCCCAATCAAGCCTATGGAAATCCTAGTCCTTTACAGTCTAAGTCATGAATTTCGTTGGTGGATAATCCAATCTGATCGTTGTATAGTTATATTATTGAGTCTCGCACTAACACATTTAAAGGATCTAGAATAGCGTTTACCATTATTGCATATCGAAATTCTAGAACATTACATACTGTGTGTTACCGCCTGATCTCGATATAACTGGCGGTTGTTGAGGGAAAAATAAATAGGCCGTTAAAAGAATTTAAAACTCCCATGTTGTTATGTTTAGATTGTTTTTAGGTTGTTTGTTATTTAATTCAGTATGTCAGTTTGTGTATTTTTTTCATTTTAGTGTGTGTGTTTGGCTCGATGACTAACCAAATTTTGAGTTTGGGGATATTAGCCAATAGCCATAACCATGTATACAATGTAAAATGGCATAAACATGCTCAACAACTACCAAAATGAAGAAAACGAGGAGAAGAAACAAGTGACTTAGCCAATATCTGAAGAATAGCCGCTAGAACCGTCGAACGATCGCTTCCCTCTTCATCCTCCACCTCGGGTTGAGAGCTCTCCCTCAAAAATTATTTATCCTAACACTAAAATATGGCTTAAGGCCTTAGGAGCCGAAGATGTTGGAAGAGAGGAGGAGAGAAGGGTGTAAATAGGCCAAAAAATATCTACAAAATATATAAACTGTGCAGAGGCCACCTCTTAGGAGGTGGAGTATGTCGGTTAAGGTTTGCCAAGGCGATAGAGTCAGGATTGGAGTGGGAAAACATTCAGCTAGTTCACTGCTTAGGTGGTGGGTTGTCAACTTGAATTGGTTTTTCTCTGCTTTTTCACCGCCTAGGCGGTGGGCCTCTTTTCAGAATCTTGCCGTCTTACTCATTTTTCCACCGTTCTCCGACCGTTATCGATATGAATTGATCATTTATGCTCCGGTTTTATACCTTTTCACCCCACGCACCTGTTTTAATATAAAAAAAAAAAAAAAAAAATTAAAACATATAAAAATAACTATAAACGTACTCGAAAACTAACAAATTCAAGTTGGAAATATATAGTTAATTTACACGTGTCACTGAGCTTATAGCTCTAGCTTCTACATTTGAAGAAGCGAATTGGTTAAGAGATTTCGTACATGAAGTCCGATTTTGGGAAAAATCAATTCCACCTATTTTAATACATTGTGATAGCACTTCCACAATTGGTAGAGTAAAAATAATTTGTTATAACGACAAATCTAAACATATAAGGAGAAAGCACAATATTGTAAGATCTTATATGAGTAATGATGATGTTAATGTGGATTATATTAAATCTTGCGATAATCTTATAGATCCACCAACAAAGGTCTTGACTAGAGGATTGGTGTGCTATTAAGCAAATATTGAAATATTTATCCGGCATTAAAAATTATGGTTTGTTTTATAAAAAATATCCTACGGTACTTGAAGGTTTTAGTGATACAGATTGGAATATATTGTCGGATGATTCTCTTTCTACCACTGGTTATGTTTCTACATTAGGTGGTGATGCTATATGTTGGAAGTTTGGAAAACAAACTATCATTACTAATTTGACAATGGAGGCTAAGCTCATAACTCTAGCGTTTGCAAGTGAGAATGCGAATAGGTTAAGAGATTTAGTACATGAAGTCCCACCTTGGGAAAAATTAATTCCACCTATTTTAATATATTGTGATAGCACTGCTACTTTTGGTAGAGTAAAAAATCGTTATTAGAACGGCAAATCCAGACCTATAAGGAAAAAGCACAGTATTGAAAAATCTTATATGAGTAATGGTGTTGTTAATGTAGATTATATTAAATCTTGCGATAATCTTGAAGATCAACTAACAAAGGTCTTGACTAGAGAATTGGTGTGCCATTGAGCGAATACTGAAATATTTATCCGGAACTAAAATTTATGGTTTGTTTTATAAAAAAATATCATGCGGTACTTAAAGGTTTTAGTGATGCAGATTGGAATATATTGTCAGGTGATTCTTTTTCTACTACTAGTTATGTTTTTACATTAGATGGTGGTGCTATATATTTGAAGTCTAAAAAACAAACTATCATTGCTAATTCGACAATGGAGGCTAAGCTCATAGCTCTAGCTTCTGCAAGTGTAGAGGTGAATTGGTTTAGAGATTTATTACATGAAGTCCTACTTTGGAAAAAATCAATTCCACCTATTTTAATACATTGTGATAACACTGTTATAATTAGTAGAGTAAAAAATCGTTATTATAATGATAAATCCAGACCTATAAGGAGAAAACACAGTATTGTAAGATCTTATATGAGTAATGGTGTTGTTAATGTGGATTATATTAAATCTTGCGATAATCTTGTAGATCAACTAATTAAGGTCTTGACTAGAGAAAAGGTCACGAACACATTGATAGGGATGGGGTTAAAGCCTATACTTTAGTGAGTTACTTAGGAGGATACCCAACTTAAGGACCAAAGATCCCGAGAACTAGGTTCAATGGAAAAATTGAATCATAAAAAAACTTTAAAAAAATGAACTACTTCATTTTGATCTATCCCTATGGTGTAATTGCATTTATCCTATAATGATTAGAGGGTTGAGTTTTATGAACTCTTAATGAAACTTGTATCTCTTATGAGTGGGGCATCATAATTACAAGAGTACCCTAGACAGATATCACCTATAGAAGTGTGAAAGTGGGGCCGATTTCTATGAGAATTAGGTTATTCTAAAAAATATTTGTGAAAACTGGGATAACACAAGGCCGTAATGTGCTAGCTAATAAAACTCATGCTAAAACCGGAAAAATCATGCATGGAAAATGGTACTTTATTTCCCTTAGGAAGTCATAGTTCAAGTCCAAGATCAATATTGACTCTAGAGCAGAGATTGTTGTTTCACGAAGTGAAGGTTTAATGCGGAGCACACCTTCATTATCCATGTTGATCCATCTTTACCTGGTAATTTTTATTTTATATTAAAATGAGTGGGGGAATATTGGTACATTTTAATATAATATAATATAATATATATTATTGATTAAATTATTATTTCATAGTTTCATAAGTTATGGAGCTAAAGGATATCCCACTATCTTAGTGAGTTGGTGCTCCATTTATGGTGTCATTTCATGTTCTTTTAAATTTCAAGATTTTTAGTATTTTGTAACACTTTTTTTTTTTTTTCATTTATATTGTGTATTTATTCTTGTGTGACTTGGGAGACTATAAATATGTCATCCTACATGTTTTATAAATCATTTATATTTTCATACATACATTCTTTATATTGGGCAAAGAAATGTGCTCCTTTTGGTGGAGTTTTGGGTTCTACTATTTGTGCAAAGTTAGTGTAAACCAAACGATTAAGTTGGGTTGTTTTATCCTGGAGGGGACAAGTCAAAGATAATTTTTTATGCACGTGTCTCAAGGCGTTGCCAACTGCAGAGGGCTTGAATCTCCTTAAAGAGAACAAGATTTTCGTACCTCGAGCCGATATTAATTTGTATTTTCTTGATTTATTTGTATTTTCTTCAAAAATAAATATATTAGTTGCATCATTTCAAAATATATTAGTTTTTCTATGAAATTCAGTGTCAGTGTGTAATTAACCGCTAGATTTGACCCACCTATGTAAATCGACCAGCCCGAGCCCGAAATAATAGAGTAATGAATTGAATGGATCGAAAATCGGGTGAGAGGGTTATTTTTTTTCAGAGTTATGGGTCAGTCGTCGGGTTTACCCTATGCCAATCTGAAGAAACCAGATCCGACCGTATAACCCACTTATAAATGATTTTTACTAGGGTTTTTCATTCATTTCATTGCCTTCACTTCAGGCTTCAACCATCATTCTCTATACTCTCGCTCATTCTCTTCCTTCAGCCATTTTCTTTATTCAATGGATTCCAGTTATCGAGATCTCTTCGGCGTCTTTGTCTCTTCGTCACTTACTTGATAACCATCTAGATCTAGTATCTACAATTCAAATCCCTATTCTAATCCAAATCAACGATTCATCATCTTGTTAGTTGTGGCTGTAATGGACCTGACAGTGAGAGATGGCAACAACAACGCTCCGACAGTGAGTACTGAATACTAAATAGAGCTAGAATTTAAGATTTTCAAGAATTATTTTGATAAAAATTCATAATTTTGCATCATTTTTCTTTCTTCTTACTAGAATCCTATCCATTAGTGTTTGATTAACATTTGATTTCTATTTTTAATTAGTGTTTGACTAGCATTTGATTACTGTTTTTGTTCTTTAATCGATTAATGTTTGATTTATGTTTATGATTCTCTGTACCAAACCCGATTAGACCACTCGAACGTCACCCGATCTTCAACCGAACCGACCGGAATCTGACAGACCCGCAAACAATCAGTTCCTATCCAATACTTAGTCAATATCGGGTCGAACAAACCTGACCTGAACAATATTCGGGTCGGGTGGCAGGTAAACCATTATTTTACACCACTCGACCCGTGCACACCCTGCATGTTACACCATCAAAACCAATACGAGATGATGACTCTATTTTTAGAAGAATATTAAGCTCAAACTTTATTTCAAAATCCCACTTGTACAAACCACTTTTTAAATCCTTTGTTTATATTAAATTTTCAAACATTTTCAAAAAAATGTGACAAATCTATTTTTTATAAAAACAAGTTTTATTTTAAATCACGTACAATCCTTTTTTCCAATTAAATTTCAAAACATTTTCAAAAAATTCCTTTTCGGGTTCTTGAAAATCATAGGCATATCATTGCCCCCCTTTAAAATGGAATAATTGAAGTTAGTTCCGTGGAAAAAAAATAGGGGTAAATACCAAATAATCTACTTAAAAGGTTAAAACTATAAGATAGTCCCACTATTTTTTATTTGCACCAAACAGTCCTTAAAAAAATATTGGTTTGCACAAGATAGTTCTAAATACTATGAAGTGACTATTTTACCCTTCATGTATTTTCTTTTTTCTCGCATCTCTCTCACGACAAAGGAATCGCTATGAGAGAGGTGAATTGGGAGGGAAATCCAACTCTTCGGCGACTCTTGTCGTCACATCATTCGTGAAATCGTAGCTCGAGTCTCTCCACATCCTATTTCGAGTAGTACGGTTGTCGTCGTCGCCTGGTCATGGGAGGATTTGATTGGCTGGTTGGTCGTGAAATCATCGGACGTATTCTGGCACTTCTCATTTCTCTCTTTCCATTTGCACAGACGACAAGCGCAACAAGTCTCGCTGCTGCCCCCATCCTTTTTGCCTCTATTTCTTCGTGAATCGAGATCTGAAAAATTATATCTAAAATTTCCAAATCTGATTTTTCAGATCTAGATTTCGGCAATTGAAGGAGATCTACCCTAGGGTTCCCCCATTTCTATGATTTGCAGTTGAAGAAGATGAAAATAAAGATAGCGACGTTGAGTTGAGCGATGAGATCGAGCGATTGATTGTGGATGTGAGTAGATGGTCTGTTGTCGCCTTCTCCTTTGCAGGTAATGATTTTATCATCCAAACCCCAAATCCAAAAAGGAATAGATCAGCCAAGGTAAATTTATCGATTGTTCAACAGGTTTTGGTTTTTGATTCATCCTCTAGAAGTAATCTAGTGATTATGTTCCTCAGCCTCCGATGATATCACTCAATTCTGAAGATTGTGTTCGTGGCCTTGATGGCCGTGTGGCTATTCTTCGATTTCCTCCGCAACGAGCGTTTGGTGGTGTTCAATTGTACGATTGTAGATAGATTTCGAATTTTATGTTCTATAGTTTTTTTTTTTTTTTTTGTACCAATTTGATTTCAATCTTCGACGATTGTTCGGTGTAAGTGTGGATGGATCGATGTGTGTCTCCATTTTGTTTTTTCTCGGAAGGGGAGTCGTTTCTTCTCCGTCTTCTTTCTTTTTCCTTTTGATGTAATCGTGGTTCACGACGTGGAAGAAACCTTTCTGTCAATGCATTACTTCGCTGACAACGTTCTCCAATCGTTTCTGCATTCACACATCGTTGAATGGTATATATTTGTGTGTACAATATTTAGGGTTTATTTTCTTGGATTGATTTAGTTTGTATTAGGAAAAAAATCATACATATGTGTATGGATTGATTTGGTTGATTTGAATAGAATTTAGGGTTCATTTGGTTGGATTGATTTAGTTTGTGTTGGTAAAAATCAAACATGTGAATATAGGAGAGATGAATTATCAATTTGTATGAAAAATTTGGAATGTAACACGATCTTGTATTGAATACGGCGATGAAAGTAGAATATAACATGATTTCGTGTTATATTTCAACATGAGATCATGTTGAATATAATATGAGATTGTGTTGAATATCAATATAAATGTAGGGTAGAAGAATTATCAATTTGAATGAAAAAATGGGAAGATAATATGATCTTGTGTTATACTCAATATGAATATAACACGATTTGAGATTGTGTTGAATGATGAAAAAATTAGAATGTAACACGACCTCGTGTTATATTCAACACGAGATCGTGTTGAATATAACATGATTTGAGATCGTGTTGAATGTAACACAATTTGAGATTGTGTTGAATATAACATGACTCTCGTGTTGAATATAACACGAAGGGTAAAATCGTCATAAAAAGGCAAAAGGACTATTTTGTAACATGTTTTTAAAAAATGTGTATTGGATAGTTTTGTCCTCATATGATGACTTTTTGGTAACTGCCCCCAAAAAATATAGAATGGTCGTTACCCTAATTTGTTTTTGATAAAACATACATTAAAATAAAAAATTTCATTTAAAAAATACATAAATTAATAAATTTAACCCCAACCCAATTAATATTTTCAACTCCTACTCATTCTAACTCTATTTCTCTCTTTTAGTTTTATCCAACTCTATCTCTGGCACTCTCCGATAAACACTCTGATTGTCGATGGTGGTGGTGGTTGGACCAGGTCTCATTCGAATCTGGCTAGATCCGACTAAAACAAGAGGTGCCACCACTACCAGAATGATTACATATCGCTAATACTACTATCTCTCTCTCTCTCAAACACGAGCACCACCACTATATATGTTGGTAGTAGTCAACAGTTAGATCTAGGTCGCCACCACTAAATCTGGTAGTGGAGCCCAAATCTAGCCGACTACGACTTGATCTAGGCCAATTTCAAACTCTAGTTGCTGAAAATGATTACCAAATTCAAGAAGACCTAGAAGAAGTGCGACCACATGAGTGCTGGGCATGGTCGTATCGGCAAGCATCGAAAGCTTTCGGGGGGCCACGATAACACCGGAGGAATGCACAACCATCAGATCTTTTTCAATAAGTACCATCCGGGATATTTTGGTATGGTCGGTATGAGGTATTTCCACAAGCCCAAGAACTGGTTCTTCTTCCCAACCCCTAACATCTATAAGTTGTGGTCTCTGGTTTCCCTAGGAAGTTAAGGAAATGGACAATTCAGATAGTACGTCTGTTGATATAGAAAAGTGGTGGCTGGTCAACAGTGTGGTCCGGGAGGATACCTGGGATACAAGCCAGCCACTAGTGCTGCAGCAGGTTGAGTTTAGGGGTGGTGACGATCTCTGAGCTGAGCTCCACTCTTCTATTCCAAGCACCTGCATAAAGACCCACCGAGGTTATCCCCAGTAAAATCCCTCCGGCGTAAGAATAAGTATTCCAGGGTGGAGGTCTAAAAATATATATTGAGTTCAGTAGTAGTCACATACCATTGGGCAGTGGGTGCCCCGGTGTATTTATAGGGGTCAGTACCTGATTAGCGCCGCGAAATTAGGGGCCAGCTTAGGTTAATTAACATAATCTACTAGACAACCAATGAGCAGACAGGTTAGCCCTCTAATCGCCTCGGCTTGATTTTTAGCCCATAATTGGAGGCCCATGGGCCAGGGCTTCACAACGGCTTGGCGAACTCCCGAGTGCTGAGGTGGAAAGCAAAGGGTACCGCAGATCGTTAGTTCGGAAGGTCGGATCTCAGCTTGTCGGTCCTGATTTCTTCACTGAGACGACCCTCAGTTCGGCTGGGGGACACCCCAGCTCGGTACTGAGGGGTTTTTAGCCCTCATTCCAGTCGCTTTTCTATGATTAGGTGAACTTTTGACCCCGTGATATACCTTACGAGATTCTCCTATATCTGTTGCCCCTAAAGTCCCGTAGGTAGGAGTGAAACGTGACGGCCTCAGGATTTTAAAGGAGTAGGTAAGTAGTAGGAGGGAAGGATATCGGGGTCAAAATACGAAAGTGGCACACCACGGACCCCTGGGGGAAAAAACGGCTATAAAAAAAAGGTAAAGAGTAGAGTCTGGGCTGATGAGAAGATATTTTCCTCTGTTCGGCAGGTCGGCAGTACGACGGAAGCGGTGGTGGTAAGTGAGAATTTGGAGTCGTTCATGGGTTAAATGTTGGCGGAGTTGAGAGACCGTCAAGTCATGAGTGCGGCCACTATCCATGCCGTAGAATGTTGCGGGGGTGAAAAATTAGAGAGTCTTTCCCCTTTTGATTTTGTCCGAGCTGAGAGACCGTAGGGTCGTGAGCTCGGCCATTTGGCATGCTTTAGAATTTTTTGAGGGTGGGAAGTTTGAGAGCCTTCCCCCTTTTGATTTTGTCCGAGCTGAGAGCCCGTAGAGTCGTGAGCTCGGCCATTTGGCATGCCTTAGAATTTTTGAAGGGTAGGAAGTTTGAGAGCTTTCCTCCTTTTGATTTTGTCTGAGCTGAGAGCCCGTAGGGTCGTGAGCTCGGCCATTTGCATGTCTTAGAATTTTTGGACGGTGGGAAGTTTGAGAGCCTTCCCCCTTTTAATTCTGTCTGAGCTGAGAGCCCGTAGGGTCGTGAGCTCAGCCATTTGACATGCCTTAGAATTTTTGGAGGGTGGAAAGTTTGAGAGCCTTCTCCCTTTTGATTTTGTCCGAGCTGAAAGCCCGTAGGGTCGTGAGCTCGGCCATTTGCATGTCTTAGAAATTTTGGAGGGTGGGAAGTTTGAGAGCCTTCCCCCTTTTGATTTTGTCTGAGCTGAGAGCCCGTAGGGTCGTGAGCTCGGCCATTTGGCATGCCTTAGAATTTTTTGGGGGTGGGAAGTTTGAGAGCTTTCCCCCTTTTGATTTTGTCCGAGCTGATAGCCCGCAAGGTCATGAGCTTGGCCATTTGTATGCCTTAGAATTTTTGGAGGGTGGGAAGTTTGAGAGCCTTCCCCCTTTTAATTTGTCCGAGCTGAGAGCCCGTAGGGTCGTGAACTCGGCCATTTGGCATGCCTTAGAATTTTTTGGGGGTGGGAAGTTTGAGAGCCTTCCCCCTTTTGATTTTGTCCGAGTTGAGAGCCCGTAGGGTCGTGAGCTCGGCCATTTGTATGCCTTAGAATTTTTTGAGGGTGGGAAGTTTGAGAGCCTTCCCCCTTTTAATTTTGTCCGAGCTGAGAGCCTGTAGGGTCGTGAGCTCGGCCATTTGGCATGCCTTAGAATTTGTTGGGGGTGAGAAGTTTGAGAGCCTTTCCCTTTTTGATTTTGTCCGAGCTGAGAGCCCGTAGGGTCGTGAGCTCGGCCATTTGCATACCTTAGAATTTTTGGAGGGTGGGAAGTTTGAGAGCCTTCCCTTTTTTAATTTTGTCCGAGCTGAGAGCCCGTAGGGTCGTGAGCTTGGCCATTTGGCATGCCTTAGAATTTTTGGAGGGTGGGAAGTTTGAGAGCCTTTCCTCTTTTAATTTTGTTCGAACTGAGAGCCCGTAGGGTCGTGAGCTCGGCCATTTGGCATGCCTTAGAATTTGTTGAGGGTGGGAAGTTTGAGATCCTTCCCATTCACACGTGACAAAATGCGCCACACGTGCCCCCTTCTTCTGATTTGTGTGATAGGCCATGCCACCATCGTTGGATGGGTACCACGTGGCAGCGGCGTTTAATCCAAGGCATCCCCAGCCGTTGGCCTTTGTGACCTTTCGTCTGGGCACACCGTCCTTTTATAAATGGTGGCCTCTACCTTTCATTTGGCATTTGCGTAGAATCCAGAGCCCATTCTTCCTCCCTGGTAGTGGTACTTCTTTTTTCTGTCTTTTTTGTGTCCGAACAAAATGTTGGGATCCCCTTCTTACTTTTCTTTTTCGACGTCTGGCTCTGCGGACGGCTTGGAGTCCGACTCCTTGGACCGATCGTCTTCCAGCTCCCCTCAATTCAGGGTAGAGAGGCGTCCTGCTCTGGGAGACGCCTCCTCAAGCACTATGGCCAGGATCCACAAAATGAGCGGTGCTATCTAGTCATGCCTGGAAGACCGTGCATTCGTGGTGAGCCGTGCCGACGAGAGTGGTGGGGCATCTACATCACTTGACGCTGGGGTCGGGGTCCCTCCCGAACCCGTCACAGTAGTGGAGATCCACACCGGCGTCTCCATTCCTAAGTTGCTTCGTGAAAACAAGGTGCACAACGCCGGGCCAGAAAAACTATTCATAAAAGTTTCGCCCTCGAGTCCGGTATGGAAAATCAAAACAACTATGACCGAGGAATCTGTGCTCTCCTGCCGGAGCAAATTCTTCATCCCGGAGGGGGTCACGACACTTGTTCCTGGGCCCGACGATCGGTCCTGTATACCACCAGCTGGATTTATGACAGTCTATAGGAAACAACTAGAGGCGGGCCTTCGCTTTCCCCTCCACTGGTGGATCAGGGCCATCTGTGAGGAGTACCATTTGTGTCCGTCACAAATTGCTCCGAACGATATGAGAGCCCTGGTGGCTTCGTATTTTATCTTCCGGGCCGAAGGACTCGAGCCGAGCATTGAGCTCTTTAGGGCTCTATTCTTCCTCAAGCCACTCCCCCGGGGCACTGGGTGGTGTTATATTTCGTCCAGGTCAACTTTCCTGAAGGACCTGGACTCTTCCATTCGTCGATGGAAGCCCCAGTTCTTCTATATCGAAGGAAGTGGTGGCAATCCGGCCTGGAAGAAGAAGGAAGGTATCCCCTCCAGATGGAGTGGGGAAAAGTTGGTAAGGCTGCGGCCCCTGAAGGGGAATTTTTGTTTTTTTGGGATTTACTTATTGCCTATGCATTAATACCCTTGTTTCGTAAATTTCTGCAGCTAAGGAGACGCCCAAGAAGAAAAGACCAGAGCCGAGCAGAGCAATTTCCGAGTAGAGAGACAAGGTCTTGAGGACTGCCTTCAAGGACGTGAACATCCTGATCGCTTCTCAGCTATTTTTAGCCTTCTGGTTTTCTCCGCCGGACGTCTCTACCGCACCCGATTTCTTTCTTGACTCGGACAACGGTAAGGAATTTTCTACTATGTCAATTGTCCATACTTGGTAATTTTACGCGTGTTACGCTTAATTCACGCAGATATCCTTGTATAAAATCGGATGCTGCCGGCCTGGACGGAAGAATTTCTAAAAATCTTATTGAATATTTCAGCTATGGACAAGGCAATGGCAGTATAGAAGCTTCTGGAGAAGAAGGCGAAGGAGGCTGTCGAGGCAGAGAAAGCAGAAAAGGAACCTGCACGGCTTCCCGGGACGCCAGCCAGGAGTCGCTCACCCGCCCTACCGGGCGTGGTTATTCGGGACACGCCCCAATCCAAGTCGGGATCCCGACAATCCATGAAAACCTTGAGCGATGATTCTTCTCCTCGCCGTTCTGACAAGGAGAAGAGGAAAGCTCACGAGGGAAAGCACAAAAATCACAAGTTCTCGAAGAGAGCGAGGTTTGTGCCCGGGGTGTCATCCGAGCTGACAGTGGATGGATCTTTCTTTGGGGTGGTAAACACCGGGCTGTCGGCCGATCGTGCGCTACTGAAGAGCCCGGAGGTGATGCCGGGCTATCTCCGTCGCATGACACCTCCCAATGATAAAGAACTGATGGAGGGGGAGAGCACTGGTAACCTGATGCACCAGGACATCTGTGACCAAGTCTCGGTAACACTTTCTCACACTTTTACTTTTCGCTTCGCATTTTGTGGCTAAATTTTTCTAAGTGTGATGACATTCCCTTTCTCACGTAGTGCATGCTTCGAATGTCTGTGGTTTTTGACCAGATCTCAGAGAGTGCCATGGAGGAGGCCATGTTGAGATCCGAGAAGAATACTACAAAGACAAAGGTGAACCGCTTGATGGACGACCTTTAGCTTGCCGCCCAGGCCCATCAGGGCCTACAAGCCAGGCATACCCTCGTAACCAAAGAACGGGACGACTTCGAGAGACAGAAGGTGCACCTGAAGAAGAGAGTTGAGGAGCTGGAGAGGAGACTGAAGAAAGAAGAGCAGCAGAGGGGAAAGGCCATCCGTCGGGCAGAGCAGAAAGCCGTTGAGGATTATAAATCTGGCGAAGAATTCGAAAATCTAAAGAACGAGCTTGCTGCCGAATTCATGGATGACGGTCACAAGGCCACGATCCTCTACCTTCAGTGCCATCATTTGGAGTTCGACTGCTCGGGTGTTGGGATGGAAGTTTCCCAGCACAGCGAGTTGGCAGTGGAGCGGCCAGTTCAAGGGGCTGCTGAGGGTCCAGCTCGTGAGGCCGGTGCTGAAGGAGCTGGTGGTGAGGAAGCCGAGGGTGATGAAGACACCAACGTCGATGTTATGGGCGTCGAATGTGCTTCTAGGTAAGAATAGATCTTCACCTCGGCCTTTTTTGAAGACTTAGGAAAAAATATAAATTTGGATTTTGGATTTTGTTGAACTCCCCTTATACGTATTTTTTTTTTTTTTTTTTTTTTTTGTATACGGGTTGGAACCCCACCGATGTAAGCCCTTGTTTATTTTGTGGAATGCAATATAACAAAAACAAAATTGAGCATTTGTTCCCAATTTTGTGTTCGGGATAAGGTTGCAAACCCTTACACCTTCACGATCCCACCTTCCTACACGCGTGCCAAGTCTTTACAGACCTTAGTTCTCAACGCTTACAACTTTAAACATGTTGTGGAATCATTTTGGTGACTAACTGTCGTGGTTACGACCACCCTGCCCTCCAGCCTGTAGTAGGAGTGCCTTAGTGCGCTAGAAGGCCCGTTTAAGTAACAAGGTCATTATATTATCATCAAAATACTCGATACTTGGCGGTATACAGATGAAATGATTACAAAATGACCTCAGTCCTATAGTGGTATTGTTTGAGATGGTCGGCGTTCTACGGGTGTCGTAGCGGAACACCTTCCTCAGTTTCGAGTTCATATATACCTGGCCTTGCAATTCTTATCACGCGATAAGGTCCCTCCCAGCTGGGGGCCAACTTTCCTGCATTTGGCTCATTTGTCGCTAGGGTTAGCTTTCTGAGGACTAGGTCTCCGACGTCAAAATGCCGTGGTCGCACCCTTCTATCATAGTATCGAGCTGCCCGTTGCTGGTATGCTTCCTGGTGCACTCGAGCATTTTCCCGTTGTTCTTCTAGAAGGTCCAGATTAAGGGCCAACATTGTGTCGTTTATCTGTTGGTCTTGCCCATTAGGCGACGTTCGGAAGGTCGGCAATCCAATTTTCGCAGGAATTACGGATTGAGATCCAAAAGTCATTGCAAACGATGTCTCTCCAGTCGGGGTCCGGGAAGTGGTGTGGTATGCCCAGAGGACCGGGTAAAGTTCCTCCACCCACCTTCCTTTGGCTTTGTTAAGTCTGGTCTTTAAACCGTGTAGAACCGTCCGATTTGTGACTTCTACCTGTCCATTAGCTTGCGGATGTCCAGGAGACGCAAAGTGTGTTCGGATACCCAGGCCGGAGCAAAAATAAGTAAAGAAATCGTTGTCGAATTGAGTGCCATTGTCGGACACGATTACCCTCGGGATTTCGAACCGGCACACCATGGATTTCCAGACAAAGTCCTAGACTTTCTCCTTGGTAATACGGGCCAGGGGTTCGGTTTCCACCCACTTGGTGAAGTAGTCGATAGCGACTACGAGGAATTTTCTTTGACCAGTGGCCTGTGGAAAAGGGCCCAACAAGTCAATTTCCCACTGGGCAAAGAGCCATGGACTCGCCATGGGCACTATGGTCGTTGGCGGTAGATGAGGGTGGGGACCGAAACGTTGGCATTTGTCGCATTTTTTTTACGAACTCACTCGCGTTTTCTAGCATTTTTGGCCAACAATATCCTTGGCGGAGGAGTTTGCCAGGCAAGGCCCTGCCCCCCAAGTGATTGCCACAAATTCCCTCATGGGTCTCTCTCATCACATAGTCGGCCTCTTTCGGCTGCAAGCACCGTGAGTATGGTCCAGAGAAGGAACATCGATACAGGACCCCGTCTAGAATACAATATCCGGCTGACCTGTATCGCATCCTTCTTGCTTCGTTGCGGTCGTTGGAGAGCGTTCCGTCTTCCAGATATTTACAGATGGGGTCCATCCAAGTGGGATGGTTATTAAGCTCACAGATCAAAGCCACCTGATCAAAAACTGTCGTGCTCAGAGCATCCAGATACTCAACTGGCACACTTCACTTTAGGGTTAATGCTACTGCCGAGGCAAGATTTGCCAAGGCATCGGCGTGCCGGTTCTCCTCCCATGGTATTTTGGATACATTGATTTCTTCGAATTTCCCCATCAGGGTTTTGACCCTCTCAAGATACGCAGTCATACTAGGATCTTTCGCCAGGTATTCCCCATTGACCTAGTTGATGACCAGTTGAGAGTCGCAAAAGAAGGACAACGCCGTCACATTGAATTCCCTGGCCATGCGGAGCCCGGCTAGCAGAGCCTCGTATTCTGCCTCGTTATTAGTTACTCTAAACCCCAGTCTCAGGGCGTACTCTATTTCTTCATTGCCTGGGGTAATGAGCACCATCCCCGCTCCACAACCACTGGTGTTGGATGATCCATCGGTGAACAGCTTCCACGTCGTCAGACCGTTATCTGGGCTGGAGTCACCCTGTACTTCCCCTTCTTCCGCCCTTTTTGCTTCCGGTTGAGTGGCCGACGACTCAGGGTCCTCAGGAAATGTGAGCTCAGTGATAAAATCTGCTAGGACCTGACCCTTAATGGCCGTCCTAGGGCGATATTCGATGTGAAATTGACCCAGCTCAAGGCTATACTTCATTAACCACCCCGAGATGTCTGATGAATACAAAATTTGCCTTATTGGCTGGTCCGTGAGGACGACGATCTGGTGGGCTTTAAAATACTGTTTCAGTTTCTGAGAAGCCACTAGTAGAGCATAAGTCAGTTTTTCAAACTTAGTGTACCTCGTCTCGGCATCCGAGAGGACCCTGCTAGAGTAAAAGACCAGGTGCTGGGCCCCGACGTCATCCCTTACAAGAGCGGCACTCACCGCCGTTGTAGACGTGGCAATATACAGGTAAAGGGTCTCCCCCTCCTTCGGGGTGCTGAGTAAAGGAGCAGAGGACAGATAATTCTTGAGCACTTGGAAAGCTGATTCGCACTCGTTGGTCCACCCAAAATTGTCGCTGCCCCATAGCACTTTGAAGTACGGCAGACACTTTTCCGATGTTCTGGATATGAAGCAGTTGAGTGCAGCGAGTCTCCCCGTCAGCATCTATACCTCCTTCTTGTTTCGAGGAGAGGCCATTCTGAGGATCGTGTGTATTTGAACGGGGTTAGCATCGATGCCGCGCTGGGAGACCATGTACCCCAGGAACTTTCCTGCAGAAACCCCAAAAGTACACTTGTTTGGGTTGAGCTTCATGCGGTGGACTCGGAGTTTCTCGAAGCAGTCGTGGAGATGTTGGGTGTGGTCAAGGGCTCTCGAGCTCTTGACCAACATGTCATCAATGTAAACCTCCATCGTCCGTCCGATCTCTTCCTTGAACATTTTGTTCACCAGTCGTTGATAAGTGGCTCCGGCGTTGAGCAAGCCAAACGGCATTACCTTGTAACAATATGTACTCCTATCAGTGATGAACAATGTTTTGCTCTTATTGGGGGGGAACAGTGGAATTTGATTGTACCTGGCGTAAGCGTCGAGGAAACTTAGGCGCTCATACCCCGCTGTGGCGTCTATGACGATATCAATCCGGGGTAGAGGGAAGAAGTCTTTCGGGCAGGCTTTATTCAGATCTTTGAAATCAACACAGAGGCACCACTTGTTGCCAGCCTTGGGAGCCAAGACCACATTCGCCAACCAGTCCGGGAATTTAACTTCTTCAACGACGCTAGAGTTGATCAATTTATCCATCTCTGCTTCAATTAACTTCTGGCATTCCGGATGAAATTTTTTCCGTTTTTGTCGTATGGGATTATGGTGTGGATCAACATGGAGGCGGTGCATCGCCACGCTCGGATCAATACCTGGCAGCTCGTTATGGGACCAGGCAAAGACGTTGTAATTGCGTTGGAGTAGTTGGATGAGTTCATCCCTCTGTTCGGACGGGAGACTAGCACCGATCCTGACAGTTCGTTCTTCGATGGTTGGGTGTATGGAAATCTCCTCTAGTTCCTCGTGAAGTCGGGGACCAGCCTCCTCCTCTCTTGGATCATCGATGGGCACAGGCACCGGCCCCCGACCTAGAGCCATGAGTCCGGAATCTCCGAGCTCTGGCTCTGTCTATGATTGTTATTTCGTCTTCTCCAACGCCCTCCGCGCACAAGCCCAGGAGAATTCTTGGTCACCCCTCAGCACTCCCATACCTCCATCGGTGGGGAACTTCATCGCTTGGTGGTATGCGGAGCAGACGGCTTTAAGGGCAGCCACTGTGGGTCGACCCATGATTGCGTTATAGGGCGATGGCCTGTCCACGATTAGAAATTTGGTCCAAACAGTGGAGGTCCGTGGATGGGCCCTGACTGTCACTGTAAGTGAGACCCACCCAGCAGCGTTCACAACATCCCCTCCAAAACCGAATAGGGGGGCCGTCGATGGTTTTATCGCGTTGGGTCCACGTTCATTTTCTCAAACGCCCACTTGAAGATAATATCGGCGGAACTACCACCATCTACCAGGATCCGTCCTATTTTGTAGTGATGGATGATGGCCACGATGACGAGGGTGTCGTCATGAGGCACGTGCACGTCCCTAAGGTCTGCCTCGCTGAATGAAATAACGTTGTGCTCTGTAGCGTCAACCGTGCTGACCGCGAAGATGTCTGCACTCACTTTTCTTTTGGCTTTGTGCTCGTACCTCTTCTTGGATGAGAGGGTCTCCTCCCCAAGGCCCAATCCTCCATAGATGACGTTAATCTCGCCATCAATCCTGTGCTCGTCATCGCCCCTACCTGTATCTGACCTAGGAGGGGGGTGACTTCTGTTCCTTGCTATTCGCGGGAGTCGTGCTCCTCCGTCTTGGGAGCTCGGTCGTCCCTTCAAACATAGCGGCCTAGGTACCTCCTACTAATAAGGGCCTCAATTTCTTCCCGAAGTCGAAAACAATTCTTGGTGGAATATCCCCGATCTTTGTGGAACTCACAGTATTTGTCCACAGACCTCTCCATCGGTTTTTCGCTAGGCGGAAGAGGAGGAAGAAAGAAATCCCTCCCTGCATTCTCAGCTAAAACGGTGGCCACCGAGATCGTGAGCGGCGTGTAGTTTTGTTGGCGGTTCCCCTGGGGCGGGAACGGTCTCCGATCTCCGGGCAACGGCCCCAGCCTTCCTTCTACCTACAGCCTTTTGGATCCATGGTGTTTGTTCGGCCTTTCTTCTACCTTTCTTTTCTTCTTTTAACTGCCTCCTTAATCCTTTCGTGCTGCTTCCCGCTCATCAGCATTATGAAACCTCGTGCTTCTCTGTAGGGCAGCATCCAGAGTAGGAGTTGGGTTAGAACAGAGGTCATATATGAGGCGTCGATGCTTCAGGCCGTCGATGAATGCGCTTATCACGACCATGTCACTGAGCTCATCACACTCGATGATCTCCTTGTAAAACCTCTCTACATAATCCCCCAGCGACTCATTGGGTAATTGTTGGAGTGCGAGGATGTGGGCTATGGTTTTTGGTCTACGCCGTGATCGTCCGAATCGTGAAAGAAAGAGTAGTTCTAACTCGTGAAAATTGGAGATGGAAGCTGGTACCAAAGTTCGGAACCAAGCCCCGGCGGCCCCCGTGAGGGTGAGGGGAAATGCCTTGTACCTCATTGTTATTGAGGTGGTATGTAGATCCATATACGACCTGAAGATGGACAAGTGGTCCGCTAGATCAGTGACACCGTCATAGAGGATCATTTGGGGATGGGTGTATCGCGCGGGCAGGGGTTCTTCCAAAATTTCATTGATGAAAAAAGATCTTACCTCTGAGGGAAGCCTGGATGGGCCCCTGGTTCCCCATATTTGTTGCAAGGCCGCCTCCATGTCAACTAGGCGCCTTTCCACTACCACCTCAACCCCTGGCTGGGCCCGAGCCTAACTGAAAGCGGCCCAAGGCGGGAGCTGTCATGGTGGGGAATATGAATCTACCTCCCGAAAGCGACGGGGGTGATGATCGGACCACACAGTATCGCTATGGGCGGGGGGGTGATTCGGATCGGTTGCCTCTCCTTCGTTTTAGTAGAGGTGGCGACGGGGATCCTGAGATCTCAGGGGTGCCAACTCCACCTCCCTCCGATCAACGTTGCGGGTTCGAGGCGGTGGGTCACGTCCGTCGGAACGGATGATACGTTCTTCACCCACGATCGCTTGCCCCTCCCAGCTCGCAACTTGGACTGTAGGAAGATCCATCGGAGGGACTGGTGGCAAGCGGGCCAAGACGATCTGGAAGAAGGTTTGGAACTCGCCGAGTTGACGCTCCAAAAGATCGACGCGGGCTACCTCAGGTGCTCCAGAAGCCTGCCCAACAAGCTGCCCTGGGGACAAGATCGGCCCCACTCAGGCGGCTTATTGAGTGGTCGGTCCCCCCCAGCCTCGATGGCGGGATGGCGGACTGGTGGAGCTCCTCCTCAGGAGGTACCGGGGGATCCGACCTGGGAGCCCTAGACATATCCTGCACGGATATGGGGGGTGGATTGCTGCTAGTGGCAAGCGCTTGGTCGGCCTGGCGGATTTTCTTCCCAGACCTTGTGATCGTCAAATCTTAACCTCGTGGGGAGCTGACGATCAAGGGAGGCTTTTAGTACGTTCCCATAGACGGCGCCAAACTGTTGATACCGAAAAGTGGTGGCTGGTCAACAGTGTGGTCCGGGAGGATACCTGGGACACAGGGCGGCCACTAGTGCTGCAGCAGGTTGAGTTCAGGGGTGGTGACGATCTCCGAGCTGAGCTCCACTCTTCTGCTCCAAGCACCTGCACAAAGACCCACTGGGGTTATCCCCAGTAAAGTCCCTCCGACGTAAGAATAAATATTCCGAGGTGGAGGGTTGAAAAAATATATTGAGTTCAGTAGTAGTCACATACGATTGGGCAGTGGGTGCCCCGGTGTATTTATAGGCGTCAGTACCTGATTAGCGCCGCAAAATTAGAAGGCCAACTCAGGTTAATTAACATAATCTGCTGGACAACCAATGAGCAGATAGGTTAGCCCTCTAATCGCCTGGGCTGGCTTTTGAGCCCATAACTGGAGGCCCATGGGCCAGGGCCTCACAATGGCCTGGCGAACTCCCGAGTGCTGAGGTGGTGAGCAAAGGGTGCCGCAGATCGTCAATTCGGAAGGTTGGACCTCAGCTTGCCGGTCCTGATTTCTTCACTGAGACGACCCTTAGTTCGGCTGGGGGACACCCCAGCTCGGTACTGATGGATTTTTAGCCCTCATTCCGGCTGCTCTTCTATGATTGGGTGAATTTTTGACCCCGTGATATACCTTACGAGATTCCCCTATATCAGCGTCGTTGATTACCGTTGTAAGTTCGGGCACTTTAGGGTCCGATGGGGCGCTTTACTGTTAGTATTATTCATAGAACATTTTGATTTGGAGAGCATTGATCGCTCGTTCAAATACGTAGATCTTTTGGTTGTTTATATATTGTTTAACTAGAGATTAGGACAAAAGATGGATTATAGAATTATTTGATTATTTTTATTTAAAAAGTACCGATGGAAAAAGTTTCAGGTTTGAGTTTTTGTTATTGATTATTTATATAACGAATTTATCAAGTTTGAAAATTATTATTGAGTGTTTTGAATGATAAGAACAAATTTATTAAGGTTGATTTTTTTTTTCCTCTTTTTTTTAGTAGCTACAAATGTATTGAAAGATAGACCTAAATATTCAAAATTTGAAATTTATTGTCAATATTGATTTTGAGTAACTGAAATTTACTGCATTACTTTATTTTGAATTGCTAAAATTTGTTGATGATTTTTCAATTATTTCTTGTAGTGGTGGTGGTGGCAATGATAATGATAGAAAATATTTGTTGAGGTGACGGTGATAATGGTGAATATTTATTGTGATGAGACTGGTGATTTGGCCAATATTTGGTAGTGGTGATAAGTTGTAATGATAGAAATAGTTGTTGTGATGATGGAAGTGGTAATAATAAATTTTTTCTGTGGTGGTGGCCGTGATGGTAGTGAAGACGATTAGTTTGATATGGTGATTGATGTGGTTGTGGTGGTAGTAAATTTTGTGGTGCCGATTCATATTTGTTGTGGTAGTTAATTTATTATTAAAAAACAATTAGAGGAATTTTTGTCATGAATATAATATATTTTTTAAATTTGCATATTTATTAAAAAAATAAACAAAACAAAAACAAGGGTAGCGGTAAACATGACAAATTGTGGGCTTTGGGGTCCAATTTAGCCTGGTTTTCTTAAATATGCTTTCAAAAATTATAAACATAAAAAACTACGGAAATATTTAAAAACAAAAAATTGTTTGGCTCACAAAGTTTTTAGAATAAATTGTTCTTCAAAGCTTTCGATATTCATCCAAGTATTTTGAGAAGAAAATTTATAAAAAAAGAAACATAAATATTAAGAGATTTTTATTGTTTAGATCATATCTAAGAGTTTCTATAGTAGATTATCCAAATAAACAGTTTCATTTCTATGTCATCCATTCCGTATGGTATAGTTACGTTTTGGTCCTAATGGTTGAAACAATGAAGCGATTTTGTCAATTATACTCTTGCGATCTTCACGCATCAACTGGAAGGCGGAAAGTTCATATAGGGTAAGTTCACTCATGGTATTTTGAGTAATTACCTATTAGGTGTTCAATGATCCTGCAAGGCGATTCATTCCATATATGACCTTTTTTATTTTTGGAAGGAGGTTCATTCCTTTTTGCATCAGTGGGTTGAAATTGCAAGATCGGCGACTACCAAGTTTACATTCGCGAGACTAATTGTGAAGGACAACCAACATATTTCACTACCGTACTCGTATCAAACAACTGTGTATTGCGGTAAGTATTAATTCATATTATCCGTATTGGTCATAGTTCGTAATACATATCTTGCAAAAACTTGATTACGCATCGTTAGGTCGATTGGAACAAAGCACGATAATTATTATTTCTCCGTATCTGATTCATGTGTTCTTTAGGAAGTTAGATGTGGAGTGGTCTTACTTCACACAATAACGTTTTTGCATGTGATTTTAAGTTAACATCCATGACGCAAAAAAAAAAATTAAAAAAATTGCTTCGATGTATGTTCTCATATGGTCAAAAGTTTAATGGTCTACATCACGTTAACGTTATTCATATCATTTTCAAGTTAACATTCACCTGAATAAGTCAAAACGTTAACATTTTTTGTTTCATTGCTGATGTAATTTATTTAGGAAGTCAGATGTGGAGTGGTCTTACTTCACACAATAACGTTTATGCATGTGATTTTAAGTTAACATCCACGACGCAAAAAAAAAAAAAGTTGCTTCGATGTATGTTCTCATATAGTCAGAAGTTTAATGGTCTACATCACGTTAACGTTATTCATATCATTTTCAAGTTAACATTCATCTGAATAAGTCAAAACGTTAACATTTTTGTTCATTGCTGATGTAATTTAGCCAACCCAATACATCACGTTAATGTTATGCATGTGTCCTTTCAGGATGTCAGATGTGGAGTGGTATTAATTCATCACGCTAACGTTTATCAATGTGATTTTGAAGTTAACATTCATTTTTTCATTTAGTAAATGCCACTCATGAGCAGTCTAAGAACATTAATATTTTTTGTAGGTGGCAACACACTCCTACGTAGTTTTTTTATGTTAATCTTAGTTTTGGCCATGTCTTTGTTTGATGCAGAATAAACAATGGTGACGCTTGTGGTATTGATGTGCAAGTATGATGGTTACATAATGGGAGTAAAAGTTGACGTAGATTTTACATATGAGATGTTGATACAAAAATTGATAGCAAGGTAGAATGTGTTGAAGGACGAATCTTTTGAGCTGAAATATTCGTTACCCGGACATGAAATGTGTTTGATGACATGTCAAGATGACTTAGAAGTTGTAATTTGTCTCGCTTGTTCATTGAGATTGGAGTATGTCGGCGTGGAGATCAAGATATGCAGTGGTTAAAGTGGTTCAGGCAGTAGCTGACAGAACACGATGGTTGAACATCGACGAGGACGTGGTGGTAGAGGCAATGCGCATACGGATGATGATTTGTTGCCTATTTTTTGTCCGCTACCGCAAAATGCATTGTTGTCTAATTATGGGGCTGACGGGATAAAAGAAGTAGGCCAGAGCTTCAAGGGTGGAATACCCGAGTTTAGAGAGGTATTGAGGAAATATGTTGTCTAAGTAGGGTTTAGTTTTAAATACAAAAAGAACAACAAACAGTGGGTCACAGCTGAATGTTCGCTGAAGCGGGAAACGGGATGTGTGTGGAGAGTGCATGGAAGAGTAGATGAAAGAAATAGATTTTTTTACATATGAGATTTGGTAAAGGATCATTCATGTGCGGCTGTTTTGTGGACAAACAAAAACGAGAACTTGAACTCCAATGTTGTCAATTCGTGTTTAGTGGATCTGGTTTGCAACACTCCGGGCACTCGCCCAATTGATGTTGTCCATATATTCAATAATGATTATAGCATTGAGATTCCATATCACATTGCATGGAACGGAGTTGAGAAAGCTCGGTATGACTTATACGGTGATCACAAGTCTTCATACGATCAACTGCGCTGGTACATAGATACGTGCTTACGCACGAACCCTGGGAGTCACTTGATATTGGATTATGATCAAGAAACCGGACATTTCATAAGATTGTTCATTGCATTTAAAGCATCTATTCATGGATTCGATTATTGTCGCTCGATATTATTCCTTGATGGAACGTTTTTGAGGGGCAGATATAAGGGATACTTGATGGCAGCTAACGCAAAGGATGGAAACAATGGTAAAATCTTTACATATCTATGATTTCTCACATTTTTATTTTGGCACATTTTTTGTAGTTTTCAATTTTGTATGTATAATGGTGTTTGCAAGGTTGTTCCCAATCACTTTTACGGTGGTCGATGCAGAGAATGACGATAACTGGTATTGGTTTATGGGGCATCTGTCTAAAATTGTGCCTCGCGATCGCGTGCTAACGTTCATATTAGACCGTCATAGCGGTATACTTGAAGGCGTTTGTAGAATCTTCCCTAAATGTTTCCACTCATTTTGCTTGAATCACTTAAAAAACAATTTGAGAGATAAATTAGCCGGTATGAAACAAAGATTCAAAATAAATTGGTTTATAAGTATACCATGATGGTGCATGCGACGATGATGAAAAAGTTTTATCAAATGTTGGGGGAAGTAAAGACTGAAGGGACAAGTGAATAATTTTCTGTCAGATGTGCCGTTTGAAAATTTCTACAACATGTTCTTTAGAGGCAAAAGGTACGGTGAGATGTCTTCTAACATGGCAGAGTCTTTTAATGTCTGGATTCGTGAGTACCACCACCTGCCCATCATAATTATGATTGACAAGATCAGGTGTAAACTAATGTCGCATTTGTCTGTTAGACATGCAAACTCGTTGTTGATATCGACTGTAATATGCCCGGTTCGCGAGGAGATGATTAGAGATGGTCGAACTTTGACTATTGTGGATTGTACGAAGAATGTTTATGAAGTACACAATCCAACCATAAATGTAGATGTGAGAAAGAGAACATGTACTTACTTCAATTAGCAAGGGAACGAATTCCCTTGCATGCACACGTGTGCGGCCATTCAACACAGTGGTCAGAATATATATAATCTCATAGAGACTTTTTCACAACTGCGTACTATAGAAAATGTTATTCAGAAGGTATATACGGGGTCCCGACGCTTAAGAAACCAAAATGGGATGAATCAAAAGTTGTGATCACTCCTCCTATTACAAAAAAACAAGGGAAAAGTACAATTTAGACCTTCTAACTATTGACACATTTCTAAGTGGTCCCTCTAAGTTTAAACGTTTAATTTTAAACCCTCTACGTATCATAACGTTTCAAAATAGTCCCTCCGTTAGAGATTATGTTAAAACTAATAGAATCTCAAGGGCAAAATGGTTTTTTCACGTTTTTTTAAATTTTTAATCATTTTTAATTTTTTTTAATCTCTCTCTCTCTTCATCCCATTCTTCTCTCTATCTCTCTCCCACCACCTCCCTCTCTCTCCTTCCCTCTCCCTCTTCCTCCCCTTCCCCTCTCTCCCTCCCACCCTACCCCCTGCAACAGGAGGTGATTTTTCACCCCCTGTTGCAGGGGCTAGAACCACCCCCGTAACAGGGAGTGCTCGCACCCCCTGCAACAGGGGGTGAACTCATCCCCTATTATGGGGGTGAGTTCACCCCTTGAAACAGGGGGTGGAATCACCCCTGTTGCAGGGGGTGCAACCACCCCCTGTTGTAGGGGGTGAACAGGGGGTGAAAATACCCCCTATTGCAGGAGGTGCAACCACCCCATGTTACGGGGGTGGTTCTACCCCTGTTGCAAGGGGTGGGGTGGGAGGGATAGAGGAGAAGGGGAGGATGAAGGAGAGGGAGAGGGAGGAGGGAGAGGGAGGTGGTGGGAGAGAGAGAGAGGAAAAGAGAGAGAGAGAGATTCAAAAATAATTAATTAATTAATTAAAAATGATTAAAAAATTAAAAAAATGTGAAAAGACCATTTTGCTCCTAAATTCCGTTAGTTTTAACTAATTTTCTAACGGAATGACCATTTTGAAACGTTATGATACGTAAAGGGTTTAAAATGAAACGTTTAAACTTAGAGGGACCACTTAGAAATGTGTCAATAGTTAGAGGGTCTAAATTGTACTTTTCCAAAAAAACAACATGGCCAGACAAGAAAAAAATGAATTCCATCGAGGGGAGAGGTTGCTGAGATAAAGTGTGGTAGGTGCGACAAATACGATCACCACAACAGGAAGTCGTACACCGTGCCCATTTGATTTTGTGTTCATTTCATTTTATTTAATTGCGTCAATTTGATGTTTTGTTTGTTTTGGATTTTTAGTTCAATGATTTTTACAAATTCATGTTTTTATTTTTGAAGACAACCAGTTTGGTGATGATATTTGTTACATTTTCAAATAGAATCCCCCCGGTTTGCTCATTGTTTTTTGAATGAGGCTATTGTTGTTGAATGTACCAACAACACCCACCCTCTCAATTGATGTTATGTGCAGAACTTGAACTAGCATTATTAGTTGTTTCCATATACACTTGTGGACACAATGTAAATCTCTGTGTCCATATTAAATTAACATTCACCCGTTCAGATAAAGAAGCTAAAGTAGGAAAATGAATGATTTAGATTAACTGGATTTTTATTTTATTTTTTGGGGGTTGGGGGGGGAGGGGGGGAAGAGGCATAGTTGGGTAGTGATTTTTTTGGTGACCAAGTTTCTCCAGTGTAAGAACTATATATCCTTGCTTAGGATCCCAATATAAATACGTGGATGTTCTGAGTGGTTGTTTTTGTGTGCATAAATGTTTTATGTCATATTCATATGCATAAATGACGTTAGGGTTTCCGAGGAAAATTAAGTTCAACACGGATTCTTTGTGTATTTGTTCTAGAGGTTTTTTTACTAGATGTTTACCATTTTTCTATTAACATCCACACAAAGAACATTAAGATAACGTTAACACTCAACAAGAAAGTTTTGGCCAAAACCATGCCCACTTGACGGAATGGTAACGCTAACATTGAATCAGAAAAGGTAATGTTAATATTGAATCAGAAATTTTCGACCACCCCCCAAAAAGTCATCCACATGTATTCCACCTATATAGCTCCATTAAAATTCACTTATAAGCAACCAATCAATACTCCAAAACCAAAGGTCAAGTTGTATTCCATTAAAAAAAAAAAAAAGTCAAAAAAATTTCACGGACTTGCTGCCTCATTTTTTTTTACATGGATTTGCAAATCATGGGGCAATGGGGTCACATATTCATGGATCTAGACGACGACATCAACTAACTTCTGTCCGGATCATTCAATATGTAGTGTATTATTTGATTGCGCAACTGCCCTATCTCAGTCGGCGTTAATTTTTCAACAACTGCTTTATTGTCAGCATATTATTTCATTATATAAATAACGTGAACCCCACATTCAGTCCTGGAAAAAATTTAGACAAATAGGTCACATATTGCTCGATAACATTAAAAGAATATAATTTACATAGGATGACGTAAAAGTACTCGTACGCCCCCCGTTGCTGAAGACACGTAAGACACTGTTGGTTATGCGCACACGCCCACCCATGAAGTATTTTTGCATTGATATACTGCTCGATAAACACTTTCTGTATTACATGTTTATAATTATGTACAATAGATATATACATTAAAGCAACAATATAAGTCACATGTGTTGATGTTTACCACTTTTTGCGCGTCGGTGTAGTAGAAATCAGACGACTTGTCCCTCGGCAGGATGGAATTGTAGAATGTCTATTTTTTTTTCAAAAATATCCAGAGCCAACAGTGTCCAATGGTTTAAATATGCATGTCGACCAGTTGTATTCATCGGGAAAATGATATACCTGTAATTGCCAATGAACGCACATTTTATTGTTTCATAAAGATTGCACAAAAGAGTCCCATGTGCCCCACCGATGACAGTTTGTCAGAGATTAAGTTAAAGTCTGATTATAACTTAATTTAAAGTCTATTCAACAAATAACTTACCCATATACAAATGATTGCAAATTTTGTTTGATCTAAAAGGGTATCGGATGTTACGCTTCGATGATTGTTGGTTGATTGTATTTTACGTTCGAGATACTCACCAAAACCATCAATCACCTACAAGAGTCACCTAATTTGCTAAACAACAAGCCATAAAGTTAACATTTTCACAAAGAATCATTATGTGCACATTTACCAAACATAAAAAAACAAATTTTTGCAGAGTTTTTAACGCTTACATTGTCTGTAATTTGTCAATTTTTCATAATCCATATAGCATCCCCGCAACTCACGGAGGCTAGTGGTTTTTCCCTGGTATATATGAATGCACTGAAAGAAATTTTTGTCACAACAATGACAGTGCTTTGATTGTAGAAGTATACATACAATTACAACTACACAGATAACTCACCTGATCCCGTCTTCAAAGTATATCAACTGCAATTTTTTCCAATCAGTATCGCTTGGCATTGTTGCAACTTCACATTTCTTTTTGTTTGGCATCTTGATATTGTCCTCGTACTCATGCACAGATAGATCATCGACATTTATTGGCTCTTGCTTGCTCTGTTTCTTACCCTTCCCCTTTACTCGCGTAAAGACATAATTACAGCCTTGTTTTGTTGGTTGGCTCACCCTGACTTTCAGTCGATTTACCATGGAGCTAACTTTTTTAGGTTCTTCTGTTTGGGTATGGGATTCGTTAGGCATAAGAACATAAATTGGTGTTGCATTGGCGCACATGATGTCGGTACAGGTATGTTGTGGTGTTTCGATAAGTGCATGCATCGTGGGTGGAGGCTTTGGTGTGGTATACCCATGCCCAGGGGACTATTTGTTGTTGTGGCAGTTGGGGGAGCGACGTGGGCCAGATCAAATGAGCAATCATTCATTTGATTTTGCAAGGTTTTGATTTTAAGCTTCAACTCGTTGATCAGTTTGATGTATGCATTTTTTTCGTCATAAATCATCCTAGTTTGTACTTTTGAATCCTCTAACTCATTCATGAGCTCATTCCATTTAACTTTCAAATCCTCCTTCTCCTGATCAAAGGGCGGATCTTGATGTTTTTGAGTGATGTTGTGCACCCACATCTCTAGTTCCATTTATTTATTTTCACTCTCGTTTTTTGACATTTTTTGGTGAGCTCAAACACAACATCTTTGTAGTGACTTTTTTGTGCTGTGTATGTATATTTCCAGTCGTTGATTTCCGTCTAGAGGTTAATATTTCTGCAGGTTATGTTCCCCAAGATTCTCCTGACTGCCACGATTGTTTCGTCTTCTTCCATTTGCTTCATTTCAAAATTTTCTTGCATGTCATCCAAAGCATGATAGATGTCACCAACCACGATGTCATGCGTACTTGGCCTAATGGCTGTTATATTTGGTGGGCTGTACTCCACACCCAAATCAAACGTGGCAGATTCTCGATCATTGTTAGGCTGACTGAGGAACGGGGACAAATATTTTCTAATTACACCGTTTATCGTGTAGTCATTTTCAGGATCGTCTTCTATAATTGGCTTCTTTCTTTTATTATCGTTCCTACCCCATTCGGATGTGACCTGTGCTTTTGTAAGCTCATCAGCTGGAGTTTCCTTGTCGTCGTTGTCGTTGCGGTCGATGATCCCTAATTGCAGCTCTTGCAAGGTCCATTCAATGTCGCGCCTCCCTCACCTAATTAGTAATTATCACACAAACACAGATGTGAGGTGGCGGTGTTAAGAATAAAAAAACTGTGTTATTCTATATTTGCGAATACCTGGTCAATAAGAAGATGGCTGAGGAGAATGGACTCAATTATAGAGGCATGTGTAGTTAAACACCAACATTGCATACACGAGATTGCAGATTCCCTCCCATCCAACGGAGATGTTAACGTAGTATGCTCACAAAACCAATACTAACACCAAAACAAAAAGAGACAATAAAACAAACAAGACTTTAACAAAGGCAATAGACAGTGTGCGTGCACAATAACACACATTTCGAAGTGCGGTCCAACAATCATAAAGTGATTTTGGAATCAACATTTCATGTATACAAGAGAGTGAGGAGAAAAAAAAATAAAAATAGGAAACTACCTGCATTGCTAGTACGCAACCTGCTACTAATCTTAGCTTTATATATGTCTTTTTAAGACTTGTTTCCAAGTCCGTAAAAATTGCTTCTGGCCAATTATATTTTGACATGGATTCAATATCCTCTACGCACCGCACCAACCATTTGGGAACTTGTTGCCCCGTTGTTGTAAAGAAGCACGTGGTTAACAAGTAGAGACAGAGTAGACGGACAACGTTGTGTATAGATTTTTCACTAGTGTTCTTTACTTCTTTATCTAGCAAGGATTTCAAGAATGCCACACTAAACTCTCTCGGGCCATAGGTGAGCTTGCTAAGAAATGGGGAGTCCGTTTTCGTGTATCTACTTTGCACTATTTTTCCCTCGCCAGGTGACAATCCAAAAATAAGTTGTATGTCTAGGATAGTCATATTGACGAGTTTCTCACTGATTCCGAAAGCTGAACACATAGGATTGTAGCTTAGAATGATCTTCTCTATCAAATTATCGTTCTTATGCATATTCTCAAGCGATAGCTGCTGGCAGTAGAGTGTCTTGAACAAACATGCAAAAGGGGTTTTCGACAGCAATGTTTTGTGTTGGGCCGTAAGATTGCGATATTTTATTAATTCATGTGTCTGCTTCAAGTTGCTTCGATATAAAAACTCCCTCGGGTGAGGATGAGACTTGACCTGCTTTTGCACTTTTTTGGCTCTCGGGGCTACAACAACGATAAATTAACATATTAGAAAATAATGAGTATTGATGTCATACTTGTGAAACGACGTAATTGATGCGTGTGTGCATATAGAACAAGAGTGCGTTAACATACACTCAAGAAGACAATTAGTATAGAGATGAATCAAAAACCACATTTGAGTTAACATACACACAACAAGACACAACTAGTATAGACACGAATTAAACTGTTTCGTAGACAAAAAACACACGTGAGTGAACATACACGAACACAAAATTAAGGATGTAAATCTTTTATACAACAGAATAATCATTGTGAACGCTCAGAACAAAACACTGATTTGAGGAACAGATTTGATTCACACAAAGGGAATATGCATGCGTTAACATACACAGAACAAAACGAAATTAGTACACGTGCCAATGTTAGGCATTTGAGTTAACATGCAGAGACGAATTAAAACTGTTTTTCGTCGGCAAAACCCACATGTGAGTGAATACACAGACCCAAAATTAAGGATGAAAATATTCTCATGACAGAGTAATCATTGAAGTAAACCAAAACCATAATTTAGTAGCGTACTTACTCAGAGAACTGTCACTACCCCTCTTTTTGGATAAAGATTGGTTCGAATCACTGATCATCGCCATTTCCAACAAACAGATGGTGGGGGAAACATTAGTGTGTTATGTGTGCTAGGGTTTCCAGAGAGATTTTGAGGGCAGATTAGAATGTGAAGTGGTGTAATTTTGGGAAGTAGCGAGATTAGTGGGTTTTGATGGGATGTTTATTTCGAGAAACTAAATAGACACGGCAGAAACCGCCGGATGGTCAGCTACGTTAGCATATACGGAAGTATTTTTATAACCCAAAAATTTAAATAAAACAGCGTCTTGTTCGTTTTTTCGCGAGCATTAATTCGGTGTTATCAAATTGGCGGTGCGACTTGTTTTCTGCTATGATATTGAGTTTTTGGATGATGGGGTGTCACTTGATTAATGCTCACTATTTCAATTCACGTAGATGGGAGTTGCAGGTGTCAGAATGACTTTTTTTTTTTTTTCTTTTAGTAATTTCCAGTGAACAAGGAGGGCAAATGGAAAGGACTTTTTTCTAAACACTCTTCAAGGACCAAAAACTTAAAAGAATATTGTGGATGGATTAAATTATAGTTTATCTAACTATAAAGGACTAAATAATTAATTACTCAAATGCTAATGAAAGGCCAATTATGTGACATTTAATTAGTGTTTTAATTTTATTTAGGGATACTTACTATTTAATACACATATTATTTTGTCTAAAATCACAAATTTATTCTATCATCTATATAATAAATTAGCTCACTTATAAAGATAGCCGTCGGATCAAGAGACAAACCTCTAGATATTGGTTGCCGTCGGATGAAAATAAATCGACCTATAAATATTAAAATTAGGGTTGTCCCTCTCTGTCATCCATCTCCATCAAAATCCTAACAGAGTAGTCTTCTTCCCTATCCCTTCGAACCTACCTTTTGCTACTCAACCCTTCACCCCCGCCGTCTTCTGCCGATCCTCTATCTTTTCCTTTGCCATCCCTTCGCCACCGCCACACCACAGTACAACTATGCACCGCCTTGACATCACGTCACCATCACCTCTCGACGACGGCAACTCCAGCAAATCGCGACGATGATGGCTTCCATCTCTCACTTGCAATGATGACAACAGCTTCTCAACCCCTAACGACAATGGCGACACCCTCTCCGAATCAATTTACTTCGTCAGCGACAACTCCGAATCAGGTTTCGCGAAATTCAGGTTTGAGGATTGGGCGGGTGGGCTAAGAGATGTGAGAGAGAATCAGACTTAGAGTGGGGTTTGGTGTTTTTATATCTTAAGTCTGTTAACAAAATGATTGAAACAAAATCATTAAAATAGGAAAAAATTTGTTCTGTTCTGTTCTCAGATTTTTATAATAAAATCCTGGAATCAGAATATAAGCAAATCATTCATTTTTTTATTTTTATTTTTTTTATTTCAGTTATAAGATTTTTTGGGAACAGAAAAAAAGGAAACAGAAACACGAAATTACTTCCAAGTCCTTTAGTTTGTCGGGTTAAAGAATAACCTAGGTGACATTTGTTTAGTGTCTTTGAATAATTCTGTTATGTTCCCAAAATTTTGTTCTAAAAATTCCAAATATTTAAAAATATTGTTTCATTTTTATTTATCGGTCATTCCAATATCATGTTTAATGTATTTTGTAACAAAACGTAGAAATGGTAATGATCATTCCAATACCATGTTTAATCCCGTTTGTCACCAAACATAGGAATAGTAATGGTCATTCCTGTAAGACCCTAATTCTTGAATTAAGTCATATTTCATAAAATTTCAGAAATAACGGGGTGTATGGTGTAATTTATTATTTGATTTAAAATTCTAAAGGGGTCAATTCGTAATTTAAAATATATATATAGATCAAATTTTAAATTAAGGTTCAACTCATAATGTAAAGGAAATTTGGGGGAGGATAATGTAATTAGAGAAAAGAAATATATATATATATATATATATATATATATATATATACACCATCAGTGATCAAACGGAAACAGAAAGAAAAAAAAAAGGAAAAAGGAGGAAGAAGGATCGAGGGCCGATCAATGTGGCAAGCCGAGATGAAATGGATCCACCCAATTCATGCAAATATATGTATCTGAACGATGATCTGGACAAAAGGAAAACCTCAAAAAGGAGGAAAATCAGAAAAAACACCAAATTCTAGAGAGAGAAAGAAAGAAAGGTTGGTCGGCGGTGATGGGTTCGGAGCGACGGCGCTGTTCCGGTGTGGGTGTGTGCATTTTCTGATCGTTGGACGGTGATCGTCAATGTTGGGAGGGGTTCGTTGGGTTGATTCGGTCAGAGATGCGGTTTTGTCCAACGAGTGGGTGTGTGTGTGTTTCGGACATTGCGTGTGTGTGTATTTCGGTTGTGTTTGAGTATCTAGTTGTGGGTACGTGATCAGGGGTGTGTGGGTGTTGTTGCGTGTCGCCGCCGGTAAGAAGGATGGGAGGAGCATGGGTGTCGGCCGTCGATTGTCGGCTGTGACGAAACAGAAGCAGAAACAAAGGAATGAGAGAAAGGTTGGTCGCCGGCAGTGAAGGTCGGCGGTGTGTTCCATTCAGGCGTCGTGGGTGTTCTGTCCTCGCGGGTGGCGTGAGCGTGGTCGGCGACGGGATCTCGGCGGTGGCGGCGACACAGCACAGCAAAAAAAAAAAAAAAAAAAAAACAGAAAAAGGGAAAAAAAAAAAGGGGGGGGGGGGAGGGGAAGACAAAACAAAAAAAAAAAAAAACAGAAGAAGAAAAAGGAAAAGGAAGAGAAAATGGTGGCCGTCGCTGGCGGTGCAGGCCGGCGGAAGAAAGAGAGGGGTTCGGGGGAGTGGGCGAAGACCAGAGAAACGGGGAAGAAACAGGAAAAAAAAAAAGAGAAAGAAAGGGAGAAATTGCAGAAAACACCCCAGGAAAATCCAAAACTCATTTTGTGATCACCAAACGTTTCGAAAACAGGTGAAACT
The DNA here is from genome assembly GCA_016647705.1 of Eucommia ulmoides. Lineage (NCBI taxonomy): Eukaryota > Viridiplantae > Streptophyta > Magnoliopsida > Garryales > Eucommiaceae > Eucommia > Eucommia ulmoides. The sequence continues at coordinate 34,360,380 of CM028338.1, read as the reverse complement.
TCAATCGATTATTAATTCTCGTTAAATTAAATTTTAGTTAGTATTACAAATCCTAAAATCATAATAATTTCGTGACGATTAATTAATTTTAAGTACGTGATACATAAAATTAGTAACGATTCGGGATATAGGGGCTGCATTGCATGATTAGAATGTTTTAGATAAGATATTAATTTAGACTCTGCTACTATTAGGTTCGCAGGCACTGGCATCCAGATAGAGTGCGGTCAGTGTCAGTTTTGCAAAACGGATATCGAGGTGAGTGTACTGTCTTCTTGCCAAACTATTTTCTATGAATATACGTGATGAAACATGTGATTATTTAAACGGTATGAATTTATAAACGATATGGATCAAGCAGTATTTGAGGGAGTGGGTAAATTGGATTTTTCGAAAGATTTTGATGGTTTTCGGAAAGAAGTTAAAAAAAAAAAATTTGATTGGTTTCGGTGAAATTAGATGGTGTTTTTAAAATAAAATAGAAAACATCTATTTTTCTAAAATGCCGGGTTTTCTAAAAAAAGAAAATAAGGGGTGAAAAAGTGGTTTTGATAGAATCAGACGTTTTCTTTAAAAGGAAATGCGAAATATGATTTTTGGATTTAAAAGTTGGTTTTGAGGAAAAGAGATAGACGTGGTGATTTGACGATATTGAGTAAACGATATTTATGAAGTTATGATTCGATGATGCTATATTTGATTTTGACGATGCCATGGTTCTTCTCCCCGAAAGGGGTGTGGTTTCTCCCCGTAAGGGGTGTGGATTCTTCCCATGGGATATGGATGTTTCTCCCCGTAAGGGGTGTGGATTATATTTCTCCCCAGAAAGGGGTGTGGATATTTCGTAGGAAGGCATTCCTACGGATGTTACGGTACCGTTGCAACTCCCAATCGTGAGGTTAAAACGATCACTATGGCTAGCCAGTGTGCGTGTTGTGGTGGAGTGGGGTGTTTGAGAGGTGTGTTTGAGGTGTGTGTCTGAGATGTGGTATTTTACTTATATTGGATGATTTATTATTTATTATGGTGATCGGTATGATTTTATACTAGATGGAACTTATCTATATTGTTTAATTTTCACTGCTTATATACTCATGCTTGATTCATTATTTAATTATGATAATATGTAGAAAATGTCATTATTTTAAAAATATTTTACTAAGAAGGCAGTACACTCGCAGGTACAACAGCTAGGAGTCGGTCCTCTACTGGCACTAGGTAGAATCCAGCGATGGTGTAGTATGGAGTATTTTTTTTGGCGAACCTGTGAGAACTTCATTATTGTTATACTTTACTTGTTATTATAATTCAGGGACGGGTATGTCCCCAGTTAGAGATGTTGTATTTGATTAAAATATTGTGGTCATATATTTTTGTATGCGCCATGTCAGTTATTAGTAGGATTGAGGTTAGGATGAGGTCGTGTCGACGTCACGCCAGCCCCACGGTAACGGGTGTCCGGGGTGGGGTGTGACAATTCCATTCCAATACTACACTCATTCTATTCCATTATGTTCAATTCCAGCGTACCAAACGTAGTGTTAAATGATTTGACAAATTGGTTGCGCTTTTGTGAGAGGGTTTTAAGCCTTTTTTGCTTCTATTCAAGAGTGGCAAGGCATCCATCATATATTCTTAATTCCTCATACAAAGTTTTAATGAAGAACATCGAAATTTGAATAGTTTTTATGTTCACAATAAAAAACAGTTATGACTGTATAATTCAATAAAAATAAAATTTAAAGATGTAATAATTAGGGTTTTAACATTTACCTATTTTTCAATTAATAATTGGTAGAAGGCTTGATCGGGCAATTTATGTGAATTTTTTCGTTTTTTATTTAATTTTTGTCTTAATAGAGGTCAGTCTTTTGCGATTTATTTTTCATCTCGCGAACTACGGGAGCGTCTAGAACCTGAAGGAGCAAATCTCATTTTCTTTAAGGGTTCAAGCGGCGTACAAGGAATTTAAGAATTATGTGGATTTGAGGATTGCATTAAAAAATGTGTGGCAACTAAAAGAAAATACAAGTGATTTATTTAAATTTTGCTTCGCTTTTCTATACTCATTTTATATTTCTCAAGTTGTATAAGCTTTTTTTATTCTTTTGTACTTGCTTAATTAATGTATTCTTAATTATTTTAAATAAAAATTAGTTGTTTAATTTTATAAATTTATTTTCTATTCTAAAATCTATTGTTTTTTCATTTTTAATTTTTGTGGACGAAACATGTTCCAATATCTAGATTATTCATGTCTAATTAAATTTTTTTTATGTTTATAATTTTTAGTTTCATTTGGATTTTTTCAAGTTTTACTTTTAATGGATAATATCTTTATTTTGATGAACACAAATGACTATCCCAAATTCTTTTATTTTGAAGTTTAGGGAAAACAATATTTGAGATTTCTATTAAGTTTCGATGCATCATTTTGTCTTATACATATGGAAAATAAATTATTCATCTATGACTTTTTTTTATCTTTATCGTTCTGTGTGTTTAGATTTGTTTTTGTGACTCTTACTTCCTAAGTTACTTTTTTAATTAAGAAATTTTTAAATTCTCATATGTTAATACATATTTTGAAATGAATCATAAACTTTTACACTCGTGCCTTCACGAGTTATACACTAGTTTTAAAAAATATCAATCGCTCTCTTCTCATGTTTTGTTAAACACTATCTAGTGCTCCTATAAATTAAAAATTATTTAAAAAATTATTGTATGACAATTTTATCATTACTAATTTAAAAATAATTAAAAATTATAGTATATAAATATTCTTTTATTTTCTATATATATTTTTAGAGGTAGTGTGTGGGAGTCATGGAATTAGAATTCGAAATAAAAAATATGTAAATAATTCCATTTCCTCCCATTCAATGCAACCAATGCAACCAAACACTACATGGAGTATTTCTCCCAAAAATCATTACTACGAAATGAAAATAATTAAGTACGTTAAATTTCTTAATTAAATAAAATAATAATTTGTCCAAATTGAAAATAATTAATGAAGCAATAATACACCTTTCCATCAAAATACTAGATCCACCCAGATCCAAACCACAGCGAACCCACCACCACCGCCGCCACCAAATTAGCAACGACGAAACGGCCAACCGGTCCCGCGCCCGATTTGATCGACGGGTGCTCGGCCTCCAAGGCGGCGGAGGAAGGTGGCGACGGAAGTCGGTGGACCAAAACGGAGACTTTCATCCCGTTGAAGCACCCGCCGGTGCCGCAGATGAAGTAGTACCTCTTGGCCTTGTCGAGGAGAATGAAATCTTTACCGGAGCTCCAGTTTCCGACCGCCCCTTCGATCGTACAGTTGTCGTACCCGGTCTGGTTCACTTCGAAAACGTTGTACTGCGTTTTCTGGTACCGAAACGCTGTCGTATACAAAGAAATATAATTTCAAAAACAGAGGTCTATATCTGATAAATGACACTTTTTACCCCCCCCCACCAATTTGTGTTGCTTGAGAGCTATTGTTATGTTTTTTTACAAGAATTTTTGTGAAATAATATATTTATCAATTTAAAAAATTAATTAATAATTATGCATTGTAAGAATTCTTATTATATGATGTTCAATTTTTTTTTTGTTTTACAACGTAGTTAGTTTTTACTAATTTTTTTTTATTTCATTAATTTTAATTATGATATCACATACAAATTAAATATCTAGTTAATATTAAATCTATTCGATTTTAATTAAAGGAGTAAACAAATAACTAAAAAATAAAGAGAAAAAAGTGAAGATTAAAATTATTTTTGTTCGCTATTTATAAGTGAAAACTAAAAGGTCATGTAATTATATGTAAAGAATAATATAGAAAACAATTAATAAAATTGATAATAATTACTTAATGCATTAGTGTGCAAGTTTTAGGGGGTAAATTGAAAGATTTAATAGTTGAGGGAGTGAAAATTAGGAAAAATAAAAGGCACAAAGTGTAATTTAATTTTGATACATGAAAAAACGGGGGGGTGGATGTGTGGTGGCGTACGTACAGATAAGGTCGCCGACGTAGAAGGTGTTGTTGTTAGCCCAGAGTGTGTAGTTGATGCCGGCATTCCATCCACGATTGGCTCCGACGATGTGGTCTGTGGCGGAGACGGCGGTTAATGCGGCGGCGATGAGGAGGAAAGAGGCGGAGATGAGGTGAGTGGCTGAGATGGACATGATGACTGTGCCCTTTGTTGTTTGGACGGTGGTGACAAACACCTTGCAGCTGCTTAATTGGCTGAGAGCTCTACCTAATGGATCGTCCAAAGCCAACGGCTATAAATTAACGGATAAAAAGAGATTTGAATGGAAGTGATGATAGAGTGACCTACCACCATAATCTAACATGTATCACTGCAACTTTTCTGACCATGTAAAACTGGGGAGCCAATGGCCTTGTTGTACCAAATAACTTAGAATTGACCAATAACTAACACAAAATTAATTAATCAATTTATTAAATAATCGTGTCGTGCTGAGTCATTTAAACTATCGTTTTAATGTTTTGACATGATATATTATGGAGTTGTATTCATGTCATATGTTATCATGATTGTGTTAGTAGATAAGATGATTCAAAACATGATTCAATAATACAAAATTTGTGAGCTTTAATTATTATAGGAGAAAAATTGGGAGAACAAATTATGAATTCCGATTTGTCATTAAGACATTTTTTTTGATTAATTATTGTGTTGTCTTACAAATTGTTTATTTATAATTTGTAAGTTTTTATCTTTTACTCTTTTAAATAATTTTTTAGTCAAATAATATCAACTAAATTAAATTTATCTAATCTTCTTATTTTGGATAAGCAGACGAATCAACAAAAATTGAAAAATTCTCAACGAACAAATTTCCATGATATATGAGTGCAGCCACAAACTCAAATTAGCATGATATCTCAATATCTATCTTATCAATATTGGTAATATATCCATATAGATATTGACTCACTAAATTAAATCTTAACCCATTAGGTTAAATTTGAGTCACTGTATATACAAAACCCCTCTGTGCATTTTCGTATTTTATACCTTTTACATATATCAATACAATCGTCTCATATTCCCTCTCAATATTCCGTCTCTCAATTATTTTAATATGGTATAAAGAGCCAATTTTTACTGGGCATATTCTTACTAAAATTCCACAACTTGTTTTCCTTCCCGAATCACCATCGCTATTGCCTCTAGGATATTATATCACCGCTCAACCACTGAACACTACATTTGAAACCACCATCAAACTTGCTTTGAAATGGCGAGTTAACTACCACTAGAGAACAACCAATCCACTGCCTTACGCACTCTTACATGCCACAAGAAGAGTCTGCACAACTGTCATTGTTGTTGACCTCTACAACAACCATCGTTCCTCCAAATTCAACAAAACCCACATCACCATACTTGTTTCTCAAAATTGAAGCCAATGCCATCAACCTCACCTCAAACAGACGCGCCTTCCAAGATTTTTGTTGCTTTATCGTAGATCTCATGCGTCGTCGCCACGTCATTGCCATATCATCCAACTCATTGCTTGATCATCGCCCCATCAGTGCATATGCCAACCCAACCATCACCACGTCAACACAACACATTATCGCCACGTTAGTTTAACACATTTTCCACGTCAGCTCACATTCGATCTGTGTTGCTGCCACATCAAAAGAATAGTCACATCATCTGCCATACCAGGTGGTAACACGTAAATACGCCGCTACTTTCACTCGCAAATATACGAGGTCAAGTTTTAGTATAGATCGGGAGAGTTAGGATTATCGTGTCCACATGAATTGATTTTGACTATAATTGAATACTGCATTTATCATGACCTAATTTTATCTAGGCGAAGATAATTGAATAAAATTAATTATACTAATACTAAGTTAATTAATCTAATTAAATTAACTATACTAATATTACTATGAGATGTTTAGGAAAAGTATTGCCTAGGGATTAACTTTTGTTTCAAAAAGCGTGTTCGGTCTTGTTTTAGTTTACATTAGCGGCGTTCGACTTATCCGACAATTTTAGTTCGTAAACTCCCTCGCCACATCTCCCGAGTGTAAGACGAGGGATATAACGTAACTTCGTGTCAACGAAGAAATCTCTCTCTGCGTCTTGACGACCCTAGGTCACGTGAGTCTCGCCCCAATGTCATTGATTGCACACAATCCAACTCCCTCCCGGGTTATTAGATCGTCGCGTTGTATTTACCCTATCGACAATCTCCATTCTAAAACTCTCTCGCCACCTCTCCCAAGTGTAAGACGAGAGAATACGCGACTTTGAATCAACGAAGAAGTCTCCCTCAACATCTTAACGACCCTAGGTCACGTGAGTCTTGCCCCAATGTCATTGATTGTCCACAATCCAAACCCTGACTGCGTTATAGAATCGTGGCGTTTGTTTATTCTAGTCCGAATCCGAAATTTGTCAAACCCCGTATTCTCGATATGTAAATCTAAGCATAACAAATAAATAATACGGTAAATACAATCAAAATAACGAAGAACAATTGCTAACCAAACACAAACTCAACAAAACAACACTTTTATAAATATATTTTAATCCCTAGACAAAAACCCGTTTAGCTCATGGCCATAGCCGGTTATACAATGAAAACAAAGCTAAACATGCTCAACTAACTACCAAAGTTAAGAAATAAAAGAAGAAACGAAATAAACTTAGTCTAGTCCGTAGATTTGTCGCTAAAAACGCTTCGGGATCGCTTCTCCTTTATTGCAACGTGATCTTCTCCTTTGGAATTGGTTGAGCACTCCCAAAACCTCTCAAAATATCCCTCCATATGTTTTAAGGGGGTCTCTTGGCCTAATGGAGAGGAGAGGAGGAGAAAATTAGGCTTAAAATATCCTAAAATATTTAAAATAATATCTAACCTGGCGCAGAGGTTTTCGCCTAAGTAAAGTTACTGCAGATAGGTTGGTTAACTTTCTGCCGGATGTTCGCCTAGGCAGTAGAATTTTTCGCCTAGGCCAAAAAACTGCAGGTTTGCATTTTATTTTGACTGTAACTTCTTCATACGAACTCTGATTGAGGTGATTCAAAAACCTATAGAAATCTAAGAAAAAGATCTACAACTTCCATGCTTTGAGTGTTTCCAAAATAGGATTGCATCATAGTCCAAAATAGCCTTGAAGTTACAGCACCTGTACCGGCTTTGCACATTTTTGCCCTTTTTCCACAATTCTTGATCCGATTTGATCGTTTTTTATTCGTTTACATACCTTTTCACCTCAAACACCTGATTTAGACAAAAACATATAAAAACATATTAAAACATACTAAACATTCTCGAAAACTAACAACGTTCGGATTGGAAATAAATAGGTAATTTACACCTATCACCAGGTGCCACCACATTACCTGTAACGATCCGATTTTCCAAGCCGATACTCGATTTATCCTTTTATTTTTACAGATAAATATTGGAAAATACAATCACTCTACTGTCACGCTTCCTCTGCGCCACTCTGATAAAATAATAATAATGTTTTTCAATTTAAAATTTTAGCTTTTGTACAAAACCGTGTATTTTGTAACAAGATTACAAAAATATTTCAACTACTTACTCCCAACAATTATCCTGATAGCCATCAAAATACAATCCACTACCTCATCTGACTCTACCTAGCACTAGTAGTGGACCCATCTCTAACTGCGGTATCTGAGACTAAATATTTTATTGGTATACTGTCTTCATAATATAAAAATAATTTATGAATCAAATATAATTATCAAATATCACTTTCCGAACATAATATAAATATAACCGCACTAGAGTCGAAATAACATTCCACAACTATCATTACAACAAGATAATGTATTTAAACTAACAAATCAAATTATTCTGATATATAATAAAATACCGCACACATAGTTCTTTACTAGCTATAGGATCGTTTCACCTCACGATCGAGAGTTATGACGGTACCGTAACTTGTACAACTATGCTATTTAAGGTGACTGTCAGTGTCAGGGCCATTTAATATCTCCAATAGTAGGAGCAACCACTCTGCCGGACTTGCCTGACACGTAATAATATATATCCACCCTGCAGGATTTATCTGACAGGTAACAATATATATCCACATCTCGCAGGATATACCCCTCTCACGAGAAGACAACTATGGCATAGTCAGATAATAAAAACCACTTTCCACTTTTAAAAACTTACTTGATCCACATAAGTTATAAAACCGTCAATTTTAATAAATATTTTCTCTTCATAATTTATGCAAAAATATAATTTGTCAATTTACATCGAAAATAGTACACTCACCTCAATTTTTGCGCTACTAAAAATACTATTATCAGAATGCTACATGGTTGACGTCACCTGTGAACTAACAACCAAGGGACTAAACTAAGAATTTATTTAAAATAAATCTAATATGCAATGTGTGGTCCTAAAATGCAATACTTCCCATTCCCAAATTTTCTGATTATACGAAATTATTTAACGCCTAATTTCTTAAGTTAATATTAACTGTACAAAAATTATTATAGTAACGATTATGAAAAATTTCTTATTAATAATTTAATCTGCAGAAAAATATTAATCAACTGATCAAAAATTTATTAGTCAACGAAATACTACAAATTTTCATTTTAATAAAATTTGGAATTTCTATTATAGAATAAAATTTTCACCATTTAGATATTTTTGTTTAAAATTAATAATCTAATATATATATATATATAGAACCATCGCATAAACTAGATTTAATTATAAATGTATACACAAAAAAAAAAAAATGAAAGAAATGAATTGCCTGCAAATGATGAGAAATTATGAGGTTGGGAATTCTTCTCTGCATATTTTGAAATGGAGTTCATGAACCACCGCCTATTGATATGCATATATTGAAATTGAGACATCTCTCTTTCTTTCTATTGATGTTCATAAAAAAAAAAAAAAAAAAAAAAAGTTTTAAATGAAGACCTCAATCGTGAACCACCCCCTCGGTTATTTCTCTCTCTCTTTCCTCTTTTTTTTTTTTTTTTTTTTTTTTTTTTTTTTTTAACCTTTTTAATCGTTAGTTTAGCCATTAAAAGACAAGTGTTTTTCCTAGTTTTGTTGGACATTAAGTGGTAATGCCACGTTTTTTATTTATCTATTATTATTTTTATTTTGTTTTTATCTTTATCTAGGAGTTGACATCAATAAACTACATTAACACCCCCCCATGAATATCTAAAATATCATCTAAATCCCAAAATTAACAAATTAATACTATAAAATAACACTTAAGTCCCAAAAGTTTTTAAAAATTATATTTTAAATAACGTAATAATCCCTAAACTTTTAAAGTCAAAATTACAATCAAGATATTAACCCTAAAATGCAAATTGAAAATTTGAATAACCAAAAATTGAGTCTTACATTACCACCTCAAAGAACTGGACAACTTGGGGCTTTGACTGGTTCAAGACTATTTAACAACTTCATTTGACTAGTTCACACATTTGGATTGGTTCTTGGAAGTGCAAAACTGATTCCTAGCTAATTTCAGTGTACTGAATTCATATGTGGTCGTATTTTGTTAATTTTAAATTGAACTCCATAGTTCTCTCTATATTTTTAATTTGGTTCATCATTGTCTTTCGATTAGTTCAAGGGTTCATCAATTAGTTCTTCACGATCTTAGATTAGTTCTTAGATAATTTCAACACTCCGAATCCATAAACGACCTCTACTTTTCCAAATTCATATCATACAGTATAATTTATTGTATGTTGTTGATCTGATTCAATGACGATGTCCAAGGGTTGTCCTTCACCTGTTATTCTTGTTGCCAATAAAGGTTTTGATCTTGCATCCACCGATGTTTCTACATATATTGAGGATATGACTTTATTCTTCAAATGCTTTTTCTCCAATTCTAGTATAAACTTTCTCATGTCCTTTCATTTGCTACAGGTAATTTTTTTTGGTCTTTTAATTCTACATATTGTAATCATATGACTTCTGATCCTAATATCTTCTCATCTAAACTGTCTGTTGTGAATGCTCCTACCATTCATATTGTCGATGGTTCTCTTATGCGTGTTAGTCATATCGGTCAGATTTCTACTTCGCATCTTTCTATTTCTAACACGTATTTAATTCCAAAACTCACTCTAAATCTCTTATATGTTAGGCAACTCTGTGAATTGGGACTTGAAGTCATATTTTCTAATACTGATTGTCGTGTGTAGGATCCTAGAATATGAAAAACTCTTGGAAATGGTTACAATATTGAACATCTATTTGGGCTCAATGGTTTACACTTTCTACCTAAATTTTACTTAATCCCTACCACCACTAACCAATGTTCATTCATTAACTTGTGCAACCCTAACATCATCATCACCATCACTATTATCATCCTCATTACCACCACTACCACCATTCTCATTATCATCATCTGATTCTTCTCAACATTATCATCATCTTCCTCATCACTATCACCATCACACCCAGCATCCTCATTACCACCACCACCATGATCTCAGCCGTTGGTATTTCTGATTAGGTCATGCATCTATCGGACATATTTGTACTTTAACCTTTAGTAAAAAATTAGGTTTTGTTTCTACCGAGCATCTCGATTTTCTTCCATGTCAACAAGTTAAGCAACATGCCTTACTTTTTCCCATTAGTGACTAAGTCTCTCATACACCCTTTGACCTAGTCCACTCTCATGTTTGGGGGCTCTCACTTCTATCACAATAGAGGGGATCCAAATATTTTGACATATTTCTCGATGACTACTCTTGGTATACCTAGTTGTACCTCATGTATAAGCGTCCCAAACTACCTCAAATCTATTATGAATTTGCTGCCATAGTTTGAACTCTATTTTCCCACAAGAGTGGAGCGGGGGGTCAGAGTAGCCAATAGCAGAGAATTCGATGAACAAATTTCTTTTAAGACGATTACTATCACAATTTGGATAATCTTTGCCATAATAATCAGTGATTAAATTTCTTAAATAATGACGGATTGCATATAACAAATCAAGTTTTCTCATATTACTTATTCTTTTATCTTCATAATCCATATTAATAATTGGATCTGCAGAGTATGCATGGGGTTTATCTATCAAACTCACCATACAATTTATAACAAAATTTCTTTCATCATAAAATTTATAAACATCTTCTTCAGTGCCTATATCGATTTCTTTAAACACATGTATAAAAACATGTAAAAATCTTTGTTCATTCATGGGTTCTGAAATCTAGTGTAAGAGAGTACTCGTTTATCAAACCATTTTATAAAATATCGAGTTTTGTAATGAGTTTACCATCCCTTACCAAAATTTACCTTATACTTTTGAAGGTTCCACCACATCTTCTCTTTGAACCAACGACTATATCCTTTTAGGAATGCTTCAGTCCTCCAATGTCAACCAAAAACGCCCAAAACGCCCTACACACAAATGACTAACAGGGCAATAAGGCTCCATACACAAGACTAAGCTTTAGTCGCTCCAGGTCCTCATAGAAAACTAGGTTTTGAAACTTAAAAGGTGATATGGATAGATTTGCTAAGAAAATCGTAACACTTACTTGAGAAACTAAAATATTTTATTCCATGGTTATTGACAAACTTTCCTCAGAGAGGAATTACACGCATATATTTATAGAGAATTGAAGGGGGATAGGAACAAACAAAGGATTTAGGGATGATCCTGGAACACACACTAGATCTATTTATATAGACACAGACCTTAAACTACATTTGAAAAGAGAAAAATAAAAGATATGGTTTTGGAATTCAAATTACATTTCAAAAATGAAAAGTAAAATATAAGATTCCTAAAATATCATTATCAGTCGTTGTCATATCTTTTTTGGTTGGTGCAATATCATTTTTGGTCCTCATCAGCTTTTATTAGCAGGGAATTCTGAAGTCACTAGCGTCACATCTTTGATGACACACGTAGTGACACTTTATAACATTAGGAAAACATCCTTTTCATCATCACTTTCGCATGACTGATCAGCCCAACTTTTCTTCTTAGCACCTTGGCAGTATTGACAGTTGTTTGGAGGATGTTTTAGCGATTTACAGACCAATTGTTTTACATCCTCACCAGCAAAAAATTGAGTTGTTCTTATATTTTTTAGCAGATTTTCAACGCTTTGTTTAGTAGTTCCATAAAATTCGCGGCATTCAAAGGTTAAGATTAACTGTCCTTCAATTGACATGGGATAAACATAACCTGGATCCCATTCTAGGAACTTTTTAAATTTTTTCTCAAGCACGAAGAATCCTAATCGTCTCCTGGTATTAACAATTTTTTTAATGTCTTCACCGATTTCAAGCAAGGGATAGTCTTGCCAAATTTGATTTGGGTTATAAGCAGGAATAACTTGTTCATGATCTTGCAAAATCTTAACACTATGATAGCCATCAAATCCTTTTTCTAGGGCAGCAGACCAACATTTGACAATAATAGTTTTAACACTTCTTTGAGTTTTAACGCTTTTGAGAGCTTCTTACACCCTCTTTGGAAGTCTTTTTTCAGCGGGAGTATTTGGATCAGTGATCAAGGTATCAAGAAAACCATAATTGAATATTTTTGTAATTTGATCAGCAAGAGTTTCCGGCATGCAGGTCATTCGTGGGTATCTTCCCTCATGCATAGTAAAGATATTATGGTCAATTGGGTCAACACGAATTTCATAAGCAAGTTTAAAAATTTTCAGATATTCAGTATAGAAATCTTCAACAATGATTTCCATCATTACTTCACAAGTTTTAGAAGATGAGGATGAAGCAAATTCAAAGAATTTCTTTTTAGGAGTGATAAGCTTAGAATGAGGAGATGGAGGTTTAATAAAATGAACAAACTTTGCAATAGCAGGAGTAGAAGAAGAGCTAGGAGTCTCCTTTGCTTTTATCATCTGATCAATAAATTGGTTAGGAGAACGAATTAATTTAGCACTTTGCAGATTAGTGACAATCTGTATTTTCTGAGCATTTGAAGGCTCGGTAACAATATTTAATTTAGCGGTATCCATATTAGCAGTCTTGAGCTTAATTTGATCAAGCATTTTTTCAACAGCACTGAGGAATTCCTTCCCCTTTGAACAGTAATTCATAAGCCCTTCGATTTTTTCTCCTGAGATCTTATATGATTGTTTATCAGCTGCCATGGCCTTCCCTGGATAAGAAATTAGCAAGTATATTATATTTTCCTGCTTTATGTACCACTTCAAAATTATAGTGTTGATAAAACGTTTGTCATCCATTCATTTTATTATATTCAGGGCTCGTAGGAAGTTTATTAAGGATAAATCTTTTAACTTGTGTATTATCAGTTTTAACAATAAATTTTTTAGGAATAAGAAAATATCTGATTTTTTTTTTTTTTTAATAGCTAGTAGTTCTTTTAGATTACTATGATACTTTTGTTGGGTTTCTGTAAATGTACCACTAGCATATCTACAAAATTTTCTAGTAGATGTTTTAAGAATAACACCCCATCAGTTTCTAGAATCAGATCATCTTCGTCTATTGGCAATGTCATCTGGGTAAATGAGCAGTTAGCTTTTCAATTTCTTTAATTTTATTAGAGAGTTCCTCAGTCCAAATAAAATTAACACCTTTTCTTTATAGTCTTTGAAAGGGTTGTCTGTGTTTAGCTAATCCTTCAAAAAATGTTTCAGCATAATTAAGAACACCTAAAAATCTTTGCACCTGTTTCTTATCTTCAAGAACATTACTAAAAGAGGTTATTTTTTCACAAATATGGGGTTGCATTTCTATTCCATTAGCATCAATTATTAATCCTAAAAATTCTATTTTTTGTTTCCCGATTTCAACCTTTTTTCTAGAAAGCAGTATTCCATGCTTCTTGCATAAATTTGCAAAAATCATAAGATCTTGTAGATGATATTTTTCATTATCATAAAATATAAGTATGTCAACATCATAAACTAGGCAGAATTCAGGTATCTTACCAAATACTTTATCCATCCTTCTCTGAAATATTTGCGGAGCATTCTTTAATCCAAAGGGCATTACTAACCATTCATAATGACCAGAGGGAGCACTAAAAGAATCTAACGGTACAGATTATTTTGTCAATTTTATTTGCCAAAAGCCACTTTTACAATCAAATTTCAAAAATACCTTTTTACCCTTAATCTATTAACAAGACTTTCTTTATGCGATAAGAATTATCCATCAAACCTAGTTTTTTCATTAAGCTTTTTATAATTAACCACTATTCTAGGTTTTCATCGCTTAATTTTTGAATGATTTCTAACCAAAAACGCAGGACTTGAATAAGGACTCTTACTTTCCTGAATTACTTTGAGATCAAGCAATTCTTGGATTTGTGTAGCAAATTCTTTAATATTTTCATCAGAGTATCTCATTAGTATTACTCTAATTATATCGATGGGATCAAGTAGTTCAATATGAGCATAAGTTTTCTCAATGTCCCAAAGAGTAGTTGGAGTTTCTCCAAAATAATTAGCAAGTTTTTCAAAAATTTCTGTAGCCAAGTAAATATCACCACGTTTTCGTGTGTAAACGATATTTACGGTATTTAAGCACAATATTTTTATTCAGTGTGAGCAGTGTGTTAAAAATTCAACAAGTGTTTGAGGAAAACATGTTTTCTTTAAATAAATTTAGAAAATTGTTTCCAAGTAGCATTGGTATTCCCATGGTATTCTGCTGATATATTATTGGAATTTTAATGTATCGATCTCCAATTAATAACACAATATCTTTGGTAATAATATTTAAATTCTGGGTCTTTCCTTCAAAACCTCTAGCTTCGATAGTAGACTTAACACTTTTCTTCCACATCTTATATGGTAACACTTTTTTATTCATTAAAAAAATATCAACACTCGTATCAATTACACATGGTATATAGGTAATTTGATCATCAATTTTAATTCCTACTTCTAGTATTTCTCATATAAGCCTTCCTAAATCAAGGAATTTTAGGAATAAAAGTTCTTTCCTAAATATACTGTTAGTATAAAGGAACCAAGGATAAATGAAATCTTTAGTCATACTCATGAATGTACTAGGAAAAATTTCATGAAAAATGGAAGATTTTCCTATACAATAACATATCATGTTGGTTACGATTTGAATAATAGTCATCATAGTGATAAATTTATAAATTATGATTTTATTGAAATTGATAAAGTATTGTAACCAATTGCTAATATTTATCCTCCAGAAACTATCGATGAAATAGACTTATCAGTTTATACAAGCCTTTTTTTTTTTTTTTTACAAAATGCATGAAACGGATATGAGAAATCTGTTCAAGCATCAGAAATGGATTTCAGATATCCGTTTCTCTTGAAATGCATTTCTCAAATCCGTTTCATGCAAAAAAAAAAAAAAAAAAAAAAACCTAACCCCACATTTTTTCCTTTCCATTTCATTTCGTTTTCTAATTTAAATGGGAGTTGCTCTCTCTTCTTCTCCTTCGCTCTTCGCCGTTGCTCTCTTTCTCCTTCTCCTTCTACTTCGCCATCGTTGTCACTGCTATCTTCTTTGCTCTTCTCCTTCTGTGTCGCCTGTTTTCTTCTCTCTTCTCCAGCTGCCATCAAGACACTGTCACCGCTACTGCTATCTTCGCCGTCCATCGCCGTTGCTACTGAGGTGAGAGTTTTTATATTCAATTTCGTTAAATTGTTTTTCAGTGGCAATTTATTTTTTGCTAATTATTAATTGTTTAGGTTTGCATTTGTGTATGGATTTGTGTTTGTACTTGTGTTTAGGATATAGGGTTTGCGTTAATTAATAACATTTAGATCTTAGTTTTTATTTGTGTAGATCTCGGTTTTATTATTTAGGATTTTTGGTGTGGACACACATTGGGGATTAATAGTTAGATTTCGTTTTTTATTTGTGTAGATCTCGGTTTTAGATCTTTTTTTTTTTTTTTTGGATTTTTGGTTGGGACACACAATGGGGATTAGTAATTAAAAGTTTGAACTTCTCGGTTTTTATTATGTAAAACTAAAAGTTTAGGATATAGGTTTCTAATTTTTATTTTTTTTTTAAAAATCAAGATTATCAATTTCGGTTTTTTTTTTTTTTTTTTTGGTATTTTCTTGCAGAGGAAAAAAATATCTTATAGTAGGTTTTGATCGGTGTTTCTTACTCTTCCACTTCCTCCATTTGGTTATTCGATTATCTAGGGTGGAAATTGTTTAGGGTTTGTGGATGCGAATTTGATAAAAAACAAATTGGTTTTTTTTTTTTTTTTTTTAAATCGTTTGAGACTAGAATTTGTGAGTCTCTACATTGTAACAAGTTTTTATTTATTTCTTAATAAGAAATTTTATGTAACCATTTCTTAGGCTAAAATTAAAAATTAATTATTAAATTTTGTTAGTTGTGAATTGGTTAATATTTGAATTTTTAGTTATTGTTTTGATTTTAGGGGTCATTGATGCATTTTTTTCATACAGATGTATTATAGCAATCTTATGAAAGTCAACATATACTCTTAATTTAATTTATTTTTTTGCATGTTAAATTCAACATATACTCTTAACTTACAATTTGAACCCCCCAAACTAATCAGAAAATTGAATCAACATTATTGGTTAAATGTTTGAATATGGTTAGATTCTAGTTTGTATACCTAAAAGTGCATTTGAATAAGTAATTGTGTATATATAAAGATTTAATGAATGGAAAATAATTTCAACTGTTTTCATTGAGTTTTAATTAACGACATCGGCAATTTCAATTTTTTTTTTAATAACATGATTGATAATTGATATGGGGGAATCTCATTAGGTATGCCATATGGTCAATATCTTTCCAAGTAAGGAAAGATGACTGGGCTAGGAGCTGGAGTCCCCTCCATGCCGAGCTGGAGTACCCTCTGAGCTGAGTTGAGAATCGCCTTGTCTAGTGGAAGAAATTCGAGCTGGCAGACTCCGGGCCGAGTTAACGAACTCGAGCACCCACTGCTCGTCATCTCCGCGCTCGGGGCCTCTCCGGGCCGTCTTGAGGCTCCGGCCCATGGGCCTCTACAGGTGGACCCAAAAGCCCAACCCAGATGATCAGAGCACTAATTTATTTGCTCATTGACTGCTTAGTGGATTAGGTTAATTAACCCGAGCTTAGCTCCCTAAATTCACAGTGCTAATAGAGTCCAAAGCCTATAAGTACCTCATGGCATCCACTGTCCAACAATACGTCTTCTCTACTGACACTAAAGCATTTCTTAACCCTTCTCCTCCGGATACTTACTTTCACGCCGGAGGGACTTCACCGGACACAACCCCGGTGAGTCCGTGTGTAGGTGCTCAGAGTGAAGGAGTGGAGCCCAGCTCGAAGATCATCAGGACCTCTGAAATCTTCAGTACCACAGGCCACCAACAATATAGTGAGTATACAACCTTTCTGGACCATACTATTGGTTGCTCACCACTTTTGGACATCAACAGTTTGGCGCTATCTGTGGGAATGCACTAAAAGCCTCCTCTGATCGTCGGATAAGACTTGATGATCACAAGGTCTGGAAAACAAATCTGCCAAGCCGACCAAGTGCTTGCCACAAATAATAATCTACCTCCCTCATCCGTACAAAACATGTCAAAGGATCCCAGGTTGGATCCCCCTGGCTCAACCTATGGAGCATCTCCACCAGCACGCTATTCCGCCATCCGGGGCTGCAGGCCCGACGACTCAGCCCACTGCTCAGACGTGTCCTATCTTACCCGCTGGGCCGTTTGTTGGGCAGACTTGCAGGGCCCCTAAGGCAGCCCGCGTTGATATCTTGGAATGCTAACTTGGCGAGTTCCAAACCTTCTTCCAAATTGTCCTAGCCCGTCTGCTGTCAGCCCCTCCAATGGGTCTCCCGACAATCCAGGTCACGGGTCAAGAGGAATAAGCGATCGAAATTGAAGAGCGCATAATCCATTCCAGCGAACACGTCCCGAGGCCCCGAGCCCATAACGGTGGTCGGAGGAAGGTTGATTTAGCACCACCTAGGGCCTTGGGATCTCTGTCTCCAGCTCCACTAAGACAAAGGAAAGACAATCGTACCAAGTCTCTTTCGGCCCGAGCTCACAGCCATACTGTATGGTCTGACCACCATCCCCGGCGTATTTGGGAGGTAGACTCACATTTCCCACCAAGACAACTAGCTCTCTGCGCCGCTTTTAGCCAAGCTCGAGTCCCGCCAAGGGGTCGAGATAGTGGTGGAAAGACGTCTAGCTAACATGGAGGTGGCCTTACATCAGATCCAAGGAATGAAGGGCCCAGCCAGGCTTCCTCCGGAGGTAAGATCTCCTTTCATCAATAAAATATTGGAAGAACCTCTGCCCACGCGATACACCCACCCCCAGACGATCCTCTATGACGGGATTACTGATCTGGTGGACTATTTGTCCATTTTCAGATCCTATATAGACCTGCACAGAGCCTCAATAGCAATGATATACAAGGATTTTCCCCTCACCCTCACAAGGGCAACCGGCGCATTGATAGGTTCAAATTACCTATCTACTTCTAAGTCGGATTAGGTAGTTTTCGAGTGAATTAGTAATATTTAATTGCAATTTTGTTAGTTTTTATATAATTCAGGTGTAGGGACGCAAACAAATAATAAACAAGGGGAAAATGTGGAAAAACGGTGAAGAAATGATAAAAGAATAAGGTTTCAAGAGCACAAGATCTATCGCTGCAGCGATCAATCCCACCGTCACGGTAGTGAGAATGCAGAGAAGGCTATTTTTGATCAAAGTCCCACAGCCGCAATGGAAGGCTACTGCAGCGGCGATAAAAGATCAAAGAGTTAATATTTTGGCCCACCGCTGCATCGTGATCTCACCGCCACAGGAGTGAGCTAACCGACTTACCCACCTCCGCGGCTGTCAACTCTGCACAGCAAAATAGATATTTTCAGATATTTTGAAGCCTTGCACCTATAAATACCAATTCTCCCACTTCCATTAAGAAGGTTGGATGTCCCTAACCCTTAGGACTTGGTCCTTGGCCAATCTTGAAGAGCTCAAAAAGGAGATTCATCATCCGGAGAAGAGGAAATATTGGCAAATCGATCTTCGGCGAATGTGGAGACCACTTCACTTTAAGATTTGATATTTCTCTCTTTGTTTATCTCTTTGTAATTTAATGTTTTATTGTAAATGATGATGAATCCCTCTTGGTTTAATGTTCCAATGGCCAAGATCATGTTAGATTAGATAAATATTAGCTAGGGATCGATGTAGTTGTGTAAATATTTGTTTGGTTTAATATATGTTTCTTTAACAGTTGTTTGCTTTTAATTCCGATTGTGTTTATCATTTTATGAAAATCTTAGTATGTTTGTTAAGGTATTAGGGTTGGATTTTAGAATACAAGGTTTGACACTCGGAAGAGGTAACCCTGGATTCGGACTAGGGTAGACACATCGTTACGATCTAACGACTCGGGAGGGCATTAGTGAGTGTGCAATCGATGACGTTGGGGCAAGACTCATGCGACCTAGAGTCATTAAGACATTGAAGGGGACTTTTTCTTTAACACGAAGTCGTGTATTCCCCAGTCTTACACTCGGGAGAGGTGGCGGTGGAGTTTACGAACCGAGATTGTCGGATACCTAAACTCCTTTATTGTTAACTAAATGAAATCAAACATGTATTAAGTGAACGAAATCAATCCCTAGGTAATCAACTTAGTTAGGATTAACCCACTAATTGTAGTTTAGCTTAGTTTTAATTTAGTTTAATTTTAAAATATTTCTTGAACTGTCTGGATAATATAAGATTATGCAAATTGCGGTATTCAATTATTCATACTGTCCCTGTGGAACAATATCCGATCTTAAAGATCTACTATATTAAAACTTGACCTCGTATACTTGCAAATAGTCAATACGCGAGCGTGTAAAAACCTCATCGAACAAGTTTTTGGCGCCGTTGCCGGGGATGGTGTTGAATGCATAGAATTGATATTGCGACTAAATAGTTGAATATTAATCGAGACAATTCTTTAGTTTTATTTTCTTTTTAATTATTTTGTTCATTTGTTTCGTCAGTTATGATCAAACAGCGCATCTAACGGAGCATTTTATCCCAAATTCCTTGCCAATGAGGGATTTTGGTAAAAAATGTTTAACCAAGTCCAGCTAGGGATGTTAAATCAAGCAAGTCACATTTTTTTTATCCGAAACCGAGGGTATCAATTTTTACCCGATTTTTGCTATTATTTATTTTTTGGAGGACGAAATGGTCTCGGAGCGTGTTTAGAGAAGAATTAAGGAGTGAGGATAATCAGGGATGTGTTTCGCACTTAAAAACATTGAACAAGCGAAGTGGAAATGCATGGAGTGGAGCCCTTGTGTGAAAACTTGAAGAAAAAATAAAAATTCAGCAACAGGATGCACCGCCAACGCACCGCCGAGGCTATGAAAATGCAGGATGTCAAGTTTCCAGCATTGTTGTTTCACCGCCGAGGCAGTGAAACAACAGAGAGTTAAGTTTTTGGAAAAGCGCTTCACCACCGAGGCGATGATTCCTATCACCTAAGTGGTGAAACGACAGAATGTTAAGGTTTTAAAATGGCGCTTACACTGCCACAGTGGTAAGGCCTCTGTTTGATTAAAACCATCCTCCTATACAAAAATGCCACAACTACCTCTAAAACCCCAAAATTTCTCCACTTTCATCCTTCTAAACCGTTTTAAACCCTCAATTTCATCCTTCCATTTACAAAATTTGTGATTTTCACCCCAAATCATCCACCAAAAATCAGGTTTAACCCTCATTTTTGCGATTTTCAATTTCTATGGGATTTTGGTTTGATTTTTGGTGATGAACTAAGT
Organism: Eucommia ulmoides; assembly: GCA_016647705.1. NCBI lineage: Eukaryota > Viridiplantae > Streptophyta > Magnoliopsida > Garryales > Eucommiaceae > Eucommia > Eucommia ulmoides. Next base: position 34,339,523 of record CM028338.1, on the reverse strand, counting down.
TTCTATGGATTGTTAAATTGTGTGAAACAAAATTGCATGCTATATTTTTGAAATTTTGTTGAAACATTGCGATTAGTGTATGCGCAAGATCAAATCCACCGGCTCATGTACGAACGCTTCGGCATTTATATGAGTGCTTATCCACCTATGCCACATGTGCCACCGCACCTCTTGCAACTGCCACAATTTCCATTCCGATGTGATAGTGGTGGCGATGACTTTCCTCCCAGCAAACGGTAGGGGGTGAGACTTTTACGTCTTATCCCCTAGGTATGTGTCGGCACCTACTGTTACTTGTTATTGCTATAAACTGTTATTGGGTTCGCTGTTTAGTTGGTAAGGACACTGCCTCTTTTTAAGTTTGAGGGGAATGTACATCACGTTTTATGTTGTTAAAGAAAGATGTGAATGATGGAAATATTTTTGTATGTAAAACTTTAATTTTTAGTTAAACTTTATTTTAATTTTTTTTTTATTTTTTCATGTTAAATGCTTAGATTAGTGTATGTATGTAGTATTTAGAGTTAATGTAGAAATGTTTATGTATTAAGTTGTAGGTGCTTGATGAGTTGTTGAATTCGTCTAGGGCCATTTTCCGATGATGAAAATTATATCTTAATTGTATATCGAGGTTAGGGATAATGCTAGTCATGTGTGTTTTGTTTGCTTAGCATGTCGATTAGATAAAAAATTATTATGATCCTTAAATCGCACGATCACATGGACTCAGTGTATAATTATTTGAATCATTTGACGTTGATTATTCAGTAATAAGTTCATGACACAAATGAGGATCTAGAACTTGATTTGGGGTAGACTTGAGGCGAAATCCTAGGTGAGGTAATTCCGGAGGCGTGATTTAGGCCTTCAAGGTTTTCGCTTGAAGCTTTGAAGCTAACCTGAAAATTTATTCCCTCGTTCCCTTGTCAAAGCCGAAAAACTTTTCAATTCTAAACACGTTTCAATACTCTATCCAAATAAAAAAATTTCCAAACCATTGTCGCTAAGCCTAAAAGTCAAAATTGAGTGAAATCAAGTAGCATAGCCTTATGCTAACTTGAAGTAAGCGATCGGGTTTCAGAAAAAAAGTTATTGGTTCAGTATTAATGTATTCACTTGTCATTCTTTTTGCACGCCATTAAAATTGTACAAATTCGAATAAGTTTGGGGGTGTGGCAATCTTTAAAAAAAAAAAAAAGGAGAACTATGTGAATATAGTATTTATTTTCATTTTTTTTGACAAGTGAATATAGCATTCTTAAATTCTTGTTCAGGGTTGTGTTTATGTGGGGTAACAAGAGAGAGATAACAACAAGCGTTTGTGCCTCGGGTATCGTTCAATTATAACGATTTGCTATTTTCTATTCCTGCGATACTCTTGGTCGTTCTTCAAAGCCTACCAAGCCCTATTGATCTCTGAGAATGTCTGAACCTACATTAGTGGATAGTCGAGCCCAGAAAAGCATATGGTTTTCCTGAATCCTTCAAGGTTTAAGTAATGAGCTTAGCTACTGAATAATCCAATCCATTGTTTCGTTAGTTATACATTTGAGCTCTTACAGACACACATTTCAAATAGATCTAGAATGGTTTTTATTGATCTAGAACACCACTTGGTGTGTGTTATTTCCCGAACTTTATCAGATTGAGGGTTGTTGAGGGAAGAACAAATTGGTTTCTTCGATTCAACTTGAAACTCCCATGCATTTACTTCTTTTTCGTTATGTTTATTCATTTTTAGATTAGTGTAGTTAGTTTAATTTAGTGTTAGGGTGTTTTGCTCAAGGACTAGCAAAATTCCAAGTTTGGGGGTATTTGATAGGTTGAAATAACCTATCTACTTCTAAGCAGGATTTGGTAGTTTTCAAGTGAATTAGTAATATTTAATTGCTTTTTTGTTAGTTTTTATACAATTCAGGTGTAGGGACGCAAACAAGCGACAAACAAGCGAAAACGGTGAAGAAACGATGAAAGAACAGGGTTTCAAAAGCACAAGATCCACTGCCGTAGCGGTTAATCCCACCGCCGTGGTGGTGAGAATGCAAAGAAGGCTGTTTTTTAGCAAAGTCCCACAGCCGCGGCGGAGGGCCACCGCCACGGCGGTAAAAGATTAAAAAGTTAAAATTTTGGTCCACCGCCGCAGCATGATCTCATCGCCGCAGCAGTGAGCTAACCGATTTACCCACCACCACGGTGGAAAATCCCACCAGCGTGGTTGTCAGCTCTGCACAGTAAAATAGATATTTTCAGATATTTTGAAGCCTTGCACCTATAAATACCCATTCTCCCACTTCCATTAAGAAGCTTGGACGTCCCTAACCCTTAGGACTTGGTCCTTGGCCAATCTTGAAAAGCTCAAAGAGGAGATTCATCATCTGGAGAAGAGGAAACATTGGCAGATCGATCTTCGGCGAAAGTGGAGACCACTCCACTTTAAGATTTGATCTTTCTCTCTTTGTTTCTCTCTTTGTAATTTAAGGTTTTATTGTAAATGATGATAAATCTTTCTTAGTTTAATGTTCCAATGGCCAATATCATGTTAGATTAGATAAATATTTCCAAGGGATCGATGTAGTTGTGTAAATACTTGTTTGGTTTAATATATGTTTCTTTAATGATTGTTTGCTTTTAATTCCGATTGTGTTTATCATTTTATGACAACCTTAGAATGCTTATTAATGTATTAGGGTTGGATTTGAGAATACAGGGTATGATACTAGGAAGAGGTAACCCTGGATTCGGACTATGGTAAACACATCGTTACGATCTAACGACCCGGGAGGGCGTTAGTAAGTGTGCAATCGATGACGTTGGAGCAAGACTCACATGACCTAGAGTTGTTAAGACATTAAGGAGGACTTCTTTGTTGACACGAAGTTGCGTGTTCCCCCGTCTTATACTCGGGAGAGGTGGCGGTGGAGTTTACGAACTGAGATTGTCAGATACCTAAACTCCGTTATTGTTAACTAAATGAAATCAAACATGTATTAAGTGAATGAAATAAATCCCTAGGTAATCAACTTAGTTAGGATTAACCCACTAATTGTAGTTTAGCTTAGTTTGAATTAGTTTAATATTAAAATATTTCTTGAACCGTCTGGATAATATAAGACTATGCAAATTGCGGTATTCAATTATTCACACCGTCCCTGTGGAACGATATCCGATCTTAAAGATCCACTATATTAAAACTTGACCTCGTATATACGCAAGCGTGTAAAAACCTCGTCGTACATGCATAGTTCAGGACTTTGGCCCCAACATCCATCTCCAACTTCCATGAGCTCGAGCAACTCTTCCTTTCACAATTTGGAAAATCGCGGCGTAGGCGGAAGACCATGGCACACATCCTCGCACTCCATCAACTACTCGATGAATCCTTGGGTGATTTTGTTGAGAGGTTTTACGAAGAAGTCATTGGTTTAGATGAGCTTAGCGACGTGGTCACGATGAACGCATTCATCGATGACCTGAAGCATCGATGTCTCACATATAACCTTTGTTTTAACCTTGTTCCTAGTCTGGACACTGCTCTGGAGAGAGGCACGAGGTTCTATAATGCCGATGAAAGGGAAGCAGCCCAAAAGGACCACGGAGGAGGCCAGAAGAAAAAAAGGAAGGCTAACGTAGGGTCGAGCAGATATCATGGATCCAAGAGACTGTAAGCGAAGCGGAGATTGGGCCCATTGCCGGGGGATTGGAGACTATTCCCACCCTATGGGAATCACCAACAGAACTTCACACCACTCACGGTCTCAGTGGCCATCGTCTTCGCGAAGAATTCGGGGAGGGACTTCTTTCCCCCCTGCGGAAAGCCAATGGAGATGTCGATGGATAAATATTGTGATTTCCACAGGGACTGGGAGCATTCTACCTAGAATTGTTTCCGACTCTGGGAAGAAATCGAGGCCCTCATCAGTAGGGGTATATTGGCCGATACGTTCGGAGGGACGATCGAGCTCCTAGAACGGAAGACAACAATCCCCACGAAGAGCATAGGGGTCGTAGAAGGAGGAGGAATAAAAGTCACCCCCCTCCTTGACCAGAAGGGGATAGCAGTAGTGACGAACAGATAGTGGATGGCGAGATCAATGTCATCCACGGGAGACTGAGCCTAGGGGGAGAGACCCTCTCCTCCAAGAAAATGTATGAGCACAAAGCCAAGAGAAAAGCAGACGAGGACATCTTTGAGGTAAGCACGACTAACGCTGCGGAGCACAACGTTATTTGCTTTAGCGAGACAGACCTTAAGGATGTAGATGTCCCTAATGACGATGCCCTCATTGTAGTCGCTCTCATCAACCACTTCAAAATGGGGAGAATCCTGGTGGATAGTGGTAGCTCCGCCGATATCATCTTCGGTTTCGAGGAAGACATTGTCAACGTTGCTGGGTGGGTCTCGCTTTCCATCACCGTCGGAGCCCATCCAAGGACCTCAACTATTTGGACCAAATTTCTGATCGTGGACAAGCTGTTGCCCTATAACGCGATCATGGGCCGACCCATGGTGGCAGCTCTCAAGGCAGTCTGTTCCTCATACCACCAATTAATGAAGTTCCCTACAAAAAGAGGTATGGGAGTAGTGGGAGGAGACCAGGAGTCCTCTCAAGCTTATGCTCGGAGGGCGCTGGAAAAAAGAAAATAGCAATCAAAGGCAGAGCAGGAGCTCGCAGAGCCTAAACTCATGGCTCTAAACCAGGGGCCTGTGCTGGTACCCATCGACGATCCTCGAGAGGAAGAGGCCAGTCCCCAACCTCATGAAGAACTAATAGAGGTTCCCATCCACCCAAAAATCAAAGAAAGAACTGTAAGGATCAAATCCAGCCTCACATCCGATCAGAGAACTAAACTCACCCAACTGCTCCGAAAAAATTATGACGTCTTTGCATGGTCCCATGACGAGCTGCCGGGGATTGATCTGAGTGTGGAAATGCACTTCCTTCACGCTGGCCCACACCACCCTCCCGTGAGGTAAAAGCGGCGAAAGTTTTATTCAGAGCACCAAAAGATTATTGAATAAGAAATAGACGAACTGATGAAGTCCGACGTTGTCAAAGAAGTCAAATTCCCCGACTGGCTAGCAAATGTGGTCTTGGCCCCCAAGGAAGGCAACAAGTGGTGCCTCTAGATTGACTTCAAGGACCTGCATAAAGCATATTCGAATGACTTTTTCCCCTTGCCCAGAATTTATATCATCATAGACGCCACGGCAGGGTATGAGCGCTTGAGTTTCCTAGACGCTTATATTAGGTACAACCAAATCCCTATGTTTTTCCCCAACAAGAGCAAGACATCCTTCATCACATACAAGGGTACATACTGCTACAAGGTCATGCCATTTGGCTTGCGCAACGCCGGAGCGACTTATCAATGTCTGGTGAACAAAATGTTCAAAGAAGAGATTGGGCGGACAATGGAGGTTTACATCGACAATATGTTGGTCAAGATCTCGAGGGCCCCTAACCACGCCCAACATCTCCACAATTGCTTCGATAAGCTCAGGGATCATCGCATTAAAAACTCAACCCTAACAAATGCATTTTTAGAGTTTTTGCTGGAAAGTTCCTAGGGTACATGGTCTCCCCATGCGGCATTGATGCTAATCCTAATAAAATACATGCGATCCTCGGGACAACCTCTCCTCGAAATAAGAAGAAAGTGCAGATGCTGACAGGAAGGCTCGCTGCTCTTAATCGCTTCATCTCGCGAGCATCAAAGAAATGTCTGTCTTTCTTCAAGGTGCTAAGAGGAAACAACAACTTTGGGTAGACAGAAGAGTGTGAATCAGCTTTCCAAGAGCTCAAAAATTATCTCTCCTCTGCTCCCCTACTCAGAACCCCAAAGGCGGGAGAAACTTTATACTAGTATATTTCCGCCTCTCCAACGACGGTTAGCGCGACTCTTGTAAGGAAAGACACCGGTGTTCAGCACCCGGTCTTTTACTCCAGCAGAGTCCTCTTGGATGCCAAGACCAGGTACACCAAATTTGAAAAGTTGTCTTACGCCTTGTTGGTGGCTTCTCGGCAGCTAAAACAGTACTTCCAAGCCCACGTGATCATCATCCTAACTGACCAGCCAATAAAGCAAATTCTACATTCACTTGATGTCTCGGGATGATTAATAAAGTACAGTCTCAAGCTGGGTCAGTTTCACATTGAATACTGCCCTAGGACTACCATTAAAGGCCAGGTTCTGGCGGATTTCATTGCCGAGCTCACATTTCTTGAGGACCCAGAACCACCTACCATCAACCTAGAAGTTAAAATCATAGAAACGGAGAGGGCGCTAAAGAACTTAAATCCAGATTTTTATTCAACAACGTGGAGGCTTTTCACCGACGGATCATCCAACACCAAGGATTGTGGGGTAGGAATGGTGCTCGTTGCCCCAGACACCAAAGAGATCGAATACGCCCTAAGACTGAGGTTCAGAGCAATTAACAACGAGGCTGAATACGACGCTCTGCTTGCTGGCCTCCGCTTAGCCCGAGAATTTAATATGAATATACTAGCCGTCTTCTACGACTCTCAGCTGGTCGTCAACCAAGTCAACAGAGATTATTTAGTGAAAAATCCTAGTATAACTGCATATCTTGAAAGAGTCAAAGCCTTGATGGAGGATTTTAAAAAAAAAATCCATGTATCCCAAATACCCCGAGAAGATAACTGACATACTGATGCCTTAGCAAACCTAGCCTCAGCGGTAGTATTGACCTTGAAGAGGAGCGTGCCTATTGAGTACCTAGATGCTCCGAGCACGGTGATATCCGACCAGGTGGCACCAATCTGTGAGCTCAGCGACCAACCCACCTGGATGGAGCAAATACGAAAATACTTGGAGGACAGAATGCTACTCGACAACCGCAACGAGGCAATGAGGATGCGGTACAGATCTGCCAGATACTGCATCATAGATGGGATCCTTTACCGACGTTCCTTCTCTGGCCCATATTCTCGATGCCTGTGGAAAGAAGAGCCCGATTACATTATGAGAGAAGTCAATGAGGAGATATGTGGCAATCACTCGGGGGGCAAGGCTCTGGCAGGCAAATTGCTCTGCCAAGGGTATTTCTGGCCCAAAATGCTAGAGGACACAACTGAATTCATGAAAAAATATGACAAGTACCAATGCTTCAGCCTCCACCCTCATTTACCTCCAACGACCATGGTACCAATGACGAGCCCACGGCCATTTTATCAGTGGGGAATAGATCTATTAGGCTATTTTCCTCAGGGCACCAGCCAGAGAAAGTTCCTGGTTGTCTCTATTGATTACTTCACCAAGTAGGTGGAGGTCGAACCCCTAACACGCATCACCAAAGAAAAAATCCTAGACTTCATCTGGAAATCAATAGTGTCTCGATTCGGAATCCCAAGGGCAATCGTATCCAACAACGGCACTCAATTCGACAATGATTTGTTTGATGCTTTTTGATCCGGCTTGGGTATTCGAACTCATTTTGCGTCACCAGGTCACCCACAGGCTAATGACCAGACTTAGGTCATGAATTGAACAATCCTGCACAGTTTGAAGACCAAGCTCGACAAGGCTAAGGGGAAGTGGGTGGAGGACCTTTACCCCATTCTTTGGGCGTTCATACTATGTCCCGAACCCAGACGAGAGAGACACCATTCGCAATGATGTTCGGATCCGAGTCCATGATCCCTGTAGAGATCAGAATGCCAACCATTCGAACGTCGATCAGGGGTCAAGACCAACAAGCAAATGATGTCATGCTGGCCCTCAACCTAGACTTACTAGAAGAACGATAAGAGAATACTCGAATACGCCAAACAGCTTATCAACTACGGTCAGCTCGATACTATAATAGAAGGGTGCGCCCGCGCCATTTTGAAGTTGGAGACCTCATCCTCAAGAAGGTAACCTTAACACCTAAAAAGCAAAACGCGAGAACGTTAGCCCCCAGCTGGGAGGGATCTTACCGTGTCATCAGAATTGCAAGGCCGGGCACATACGAGCTCGAGACCGAGAAAGGCATCCCACTATGACACCCATGGAATGCCGACCATCTCAAGCAGTACCACTGTAGGACTGAGGTTATTTTGTAATCATTCTATTTTTATGCCAAGTGTAATGTATTTTCATATCAATGCAATGGATTTTCAAGAAACAATATGCTACTAAAGTAATACTCTAGAATACTTAGATACATCGCGGACTGTCCTGACGAGCCACATTATAGCTAATAGCACGAGTAGTGAAACTACTCCGACTACAGGCTGGGGGGCAGGGTGAATACAACCTCGAAAAATCTTGACCAAAACGATTTCAAAACCAAATGGCGTCAAAATACGCAAGTGTACATTTTTGGCCGAGCTATACCTTCGGGGCAACCATAAATTTGGACATCTACCAGAAGAAGGTCGAGCTGAGATCTACGAAGGCTCAGCACGGGTGCTAAATTTTGGAAGTTAGAAAACTTTCAAATATTAAGTCAACCACACTATCTCGAGCACATCAGTAGGGTTCATGCCCATTTACATAGTCTCGGGTTGAATGTCGAAACAAATCACCTCCTATATCCTAAAAGAGAAGGGAGGAGCGAGAAAAATTTTGGGACAAGTAATCGCTCAAAATTCTCCTGTGTATTATATTAAAGAAAAAAAAAGTGAGGGCTTACATCGGTGGGGTTCATGCCCATATACACAGTCATAACAAAAAATATATAAAAAAAATAATTCGAAGTCTTCAAAATAACCAGGCCGAGGGGCCTATTCTTCTCCGGACACACCTTCGACGTCTACAACGTCGACGGTGGTGTCCTCATCCCTGTCCTCCTCTTCCCTCTCGGCCTCCTCATCACCTACTTATTCGGCCCCCGCCTCACGAGTTTGCACCTGAGAGGCCTCCTTGACTGCCCCGCTCCACCTTCAACTCTCATTGTTTTGGAAACTCCATCCTGATGCCCGAGCAGTCGAATTCAGGGTAATGGCTCTAAAGAAAGTGAATCGTGGCCTTATGACCATCATCCATATACTCCGCAGCCAGCTCGTATATGAGATTCTCGAATTCTCTACTCAATTTGTAGTCCTCAATTGCCTTCTTTTCGGCTTTATGGATCGCATTCGCTTTGAGTAGCTATTCTTTCTTCATCATATTCTCCAATTAGTCCACCTTCTTCTCCAGGTCAATCTTTTGTCTTTGGAAATTGTCACATTCTTTGGTGACAAGGACGTGCCTAGCCTGAAGACTATGATGGGCTTGAGTGGCGAGCTGAAAGTCATCATTTAGTCTATTTACCCTCGCCTCCACCGCATTCTTTTCCGACCGGAGGATTGACTCCTTCATAGAACTCTCAGAGATTCGGTCAAATACTATCGGCATCTGGAGTATACACTGCATAAGGAAGACAAATTTGTTACACTTGGAAAATTTTAATTGACAAAAGCAAAACGAAAACTTGAACTAGTGGGGTTCTTACCGAGATCTGGTCACAGATGGCCTGACACATGAGGTTACCGGTGCTTTCTTCCTCCATCACGATTTTATCATTAGGAGGGGTGATGTGGCGGAGATAGCCAGGCATCATCTCTAGGCTCCTTAGCAGGGCCTGGTCGGCCGGGAGCCCTATGTTTGGGTTCCCAAAAAAGAAGCCATTGACCGTCATCTCGGAGGAAGCCCCAACTATGAGCTTAGCCCTCTTCGAGGACTTATGTTTCTTTTGCTTACCCTCATGGGCCTTCCTTTTTTCCTTGTCAAAAGCACGGGGTGATAAGTCTTCACTCAGAGTATGTGCGGACTAGCGGGAACCCGACTTTGATTACGGGGTGTCTCTTATCACGACCCCAAGAAAAGCGGGGGTATGGCTCCAGGCTGGCGTTAGGGGAAACTGGGATGTTTGGACGGCTTGGGATCCCCAAATGTGCTCTAAACTGATGGTCTTTGCCACCTTAGCAGCCTCTCTGACTTTCTTCTCCAAGAGCTTCTGAACAGCCATTGCCTTGTCCATAGCTGCAATATTCAACAAGATATTTAGAAATTCCTTTGTCCAGGTCGGCAGCATCCAATTCTACACAAGAGTTATCTGCGCGAATTAAGCATAGCAAGTATGAAAATTCAAAGTATGAAGGATTGACAAAGTCGAGATTGCTTACCATTGTCTAAATTGTCAGGGATGTTGAGTACGAGCAGGGTGTCCGGTGGTAAGTACCAGTAGATGGTAAAGATATGAGAATCGAGTAGAGTGTTCATGTTCTAGAAGACCGTATTCAGAACCTTGTCCCTCTGCTCAACAATCTCTTTGCTTAGCTTCGGCCTCTTCTTCTTGGATACTTCTTTAGCTGCCTAAAATTACAACGAAAAATTATTAGTGCAAGTGTGATGATAAATTTGAGAACAAAAACCCCCCCAAGGAGCCACAGTCTGACCGATTTTTTCCCATTCTATCAGAAGGATGTACTTTCCTTCTTCTTCCGAGCCGGATTGCCAACTGTTCCCTCCGAGATAAAAGAACTGGGGCTTCCAGTTGTGAGTGAAAAAGTTTAGGTCCTTCAAGAAAGTTGACCTGGACTAGATATAGCACCACCCAGCGCCTCGGGGAATTGGCTTGGGAAAGAATAGAGCCTTGAAGAGCTCAACGCTCGGCTCGAGTCCCTCGGCCTAGAAGATGATGTACGATGCCACCAGGGCCCTTATACCATTCGGAGCAATTTGTGATAAACACAAACGATACTCTGCATAGAGGGCCCGGATCTAACAGTGGAGAGGGAATCGCAGACCCGTCTCTAGCTATTGTTTGTAAACGGTCATAAAACCAGCCGGTGGCATACATACCTGATCATTGGGCCCAGGAACAATAGTCTTGACCCCCTCCGGGAAGAAGTATTCACTTCAGTAGTGGAGGACAGACTCTTTTGTCATATTCGTTTTTGTGTTCCACACCGGCCTCGAGATCGAAACTTTTATATGAAGTTTCTCTGGCTCAGCGTTATGCACCTCATTTTCACAAAGTAGCTTGGGCAAGGAGATGCCAGAGGGATCTCCACCATGGTGACGGTGTCGGGAAGGACCCCGACTTCAACGTCATATGATGTAGAAGCACCATCGCTCTCGTCGGCATGGCTCATCGCGACCGCGCGATCGACAAGGAATGACTGGATCACATCACTCGTTTCGTGGATCCTGGCCATGGCAGTCGACGAGGCGTCTCCTAGAGTAGGACGACGCTCGACCCTAAATGAGAGAGAGCTGGCGGACAACCATTCCAAGGAATTAAACCCCGAGCTGGAGATTAAACCAAAAGACGAAAAAGAAGAAGAGGAAGAGGACGCCAACATTTTGTTCGAACAAAGGAGAAAAAAAGTAGCAATGCCGAGGAGAAAGGAGAACTCTGGAAATTTCGCAAGTGTCAAATAAATGCGGAGGCCCCCATTTATAAAAAGGGATGTACCCAGATGAATAGTTGCCCAGGCCAACGGTTGTGAATGCGTTGATTAAAGCGCCTACCCCTACGTGGCGCCCATCCAACGGTCGTGATGTGGGCTTCCCACGCAAGCCACAATGGGGGGGCACGTGTCACCCATGCGCCACGTGTGAACCAAAGAGCCTCAAACCTTCTTCCCTTCTAAGAAGACCAAGTTAGAAGAATTGTTCGAGCTGACGAGCCTACGTACTCCCCGCTTGGACATAATCAAAAGGGGATAAGCTCAAACCTTCCACCTTTCCAAGAAGTTCAAGTCAGAATAAATGTCTGAGCTGACAAGCCTACATACTCCTAGCTCGGACATTATAAAAAATGGGGGATCCCCAAACCTTCCACCCTTCCAAGAAGTTTAAGTCAGAAGAAATGTCTGAGCTAACGAGCCTACGTACTCCCAACTCAGACATTATCAAAAATAAGGGATCCTCAAACCTTCCTCCCTTCCAAGAAGACCAAATCAGAAGAATTATCCGAGCTGACAAGCATACGTACTCCCAGCTCAGACATAATCAAAATGGGGAAGACTCAAACCTTCTTCCCTTCGAAGAAGGCCAAGTCAGAAGAATTTTCCTAGCTGATGAGCCTACGTACTCCCAGCTCGGACATAATCAAAAGGGGGGAGGCTCAAACCTTCCTCCCTTCCAAGAAGACCAAGTTAGAAGAATTGTCCGAGCTGACGAGCCTACATACTCCCAGCTCGTACAAAATCAAAAGGGGGAAGGCTCAAAGTTTCCACATTTCCAAGAAGTTGAAGTCAGAAGAATTGTCTAAGCTAACGAGCCTACGTACTCCCATCTCGGACATAATCAAAAGGGGATAGGCTCAAACCTTCCACCCTTCCAAGAAGACAAGTCAAAAGAATTGTCTGAGCTGACGAGCCTACGTACTCTGGTAGCGCGTAGATACGTCGCTACTTTCACCGCAAGTGTACGGGTCAAGTTTTAGTATAGATTCGGAAGAGTAAGGGTTGTCATATCCACAGAGATTGGTTGAGATTATCGTCGAGTACCGCAAATCTCATAACCTAACTTTATTTAGGCATTAAAAATGGTTTATAATTAATTAATACTAAACTAAATTAACCTAATTAAACTAATATTACTAATATAGACGTTAATGGGAGCAAATTGCCTAGGGATTAATTTCGTCCACTTAAACGTGTTCGTTTTAATCTAGTTTACATTAATGGAGTTTATCCTATCTAATAATCTCGGTATTGAAATCTTACTCATTACCTCTTCCGAGTGTAAAGTGAGTGAATATGTGACTTCATGTCAATATCGAAGTCCCCCTCGAGCATTTATACAACACTTGGCCACATGAAGCTCGCCCTAATGTCACAGATTGCACACTTTCTAATTCCCTCCTAGGTTATTAGATCGTCGCGTTGTGTTTAACCCTAGTCCGAATTCGAGGTTACCTCTCTAGAGTGTCAAACCCCGATTTCTCAATATATCTAAACAAGTATATAAATACGACAAAATGGTAAACATAATCAGATAAAGATAAACAACCATTAACAAAACATCAATTTTATTCAAACACATTTTCATGGAGTCAATCGCTCCCTAGACAATATATGTTTAACTATACATGGCCATGACCCTATATACAATGAAATGCAAGCTAAACATATACAAATACAAACTAACAAAGGTTTAGGAATAAAGAGAGAAACAAGAGAGTTTAGCCTTTATCTGAAGATGTGACAGTTCCACGTCCGTGATTTCTACTCTGAGCTTGATTTCTCTTCTTGAATTTGTGATCTCTCATTGCTGGTATTCCCTTGGAGCTCTCAAGGGACTCCCAAAACGTTCTTAGTGTGTTGGGGAAAGAGGTGATGAAATAGGGATCCAAAATATCAAGAAAATATCCCAAAATATTTGTTTTGTTGGTAGTCTGACCGCCGTGGCAGTGGAAATTCAGAGAGTTTAGCAACTCTCTGTTGTTTGACCACCACGGCGATGGTGTCACCACTGCGGCGATGACACCCTTTGGTATTTTGGCAATAACTTTCTTATCCGAACTCCGATTGAGGTGATTGAAAAACCTTTGGAAAGCTAAGACAAAGATATACAACTTTTATGTTTTGAGTTTTTCCACAATCAAATTGAATCATTATGAATGGTCTTGAAGTTACTACACTTGTACCGACTTTGCCTCTTTTCACCCATTTATTCAAAAACCTATAAAACAATACAAAAATACACTAAACTAACAAAAATACTTGAAAACACACAAATATTCGAATCTAAAAGTAGTTGATTTGTTGGTAAATAAACCACTCATCATACTCCCAGCTTGAACATAATCGAAAGGGGGGAGGCTCAAACATTCTTCCCTTCTAAAAAGACCAAGTCAGAAGAATTGTCCAAGCTGATGAGCCTATGTACTCCCAGCTCGGACATAATCAAAAAGAGGAAGGCTCAAACCTTCCACCCTTCCAAGAAGTTCAAGTTAGAAAAATTGTTCGAGCTGACGAGCCTACATACTTGCAGCTCGAACATAATCAAAAGGAGGGAGGCTCAAACTTTCCACCCTTCCAAGAAGTTCAAGTCAGAAGAATTGTCCAAGCTGACAACCCTACGTACTCCCAACTTGGACATAATCAAAAGAGGGGAAGTTTGAACCTTACACCCTTCCAAGAAGTTCAAGTCAGAAGAAATGTCTGAGCTGACAAGCCTATGTACTCCCAGCTCGGACATTATCAGAAAGGGGGGATCCTCAAACCTTCCACCCTTCCAAGAAGTTCAAGTCCGAAGAAATGTCCGAGCTGACGAGCCTACGTACTCCCAGCTCAGACATTATCAAAAATGGAGGATCCTCAAACCTTCCACCCTTCCAAGAAGTTCAAGTCAGAAGAATTGTCTGAGCTGACGAGCCTACGCACTCCTAGCTCAAACATGATCAAAAAGGGCCTCAAACCTTCCTCCATTCCAAGAAGACCAAGTCAGAAGAAATGTTCGAGCTAACGAGCCTACGTACTTTCAGTTCGAATAAGATCAAAAGGGCAGAAGAAATATCCGAGCTGACAAGTTGTCGTACTCTCAGCTCAGACAAGATCAACAAAGGGGGCCCAGACCTTCAACCCTTGAGAAGAACCAAGGCAGAAGAAATGTATGAACTGACAAGCTATCATATTCTCAGCTCGGACAAAATCAACAAAAGAGGAGGCCCAAACCTTCTACCCTTGAAAAATAACCAAGGCAGAAGAAATGTCCGAGCTGACGAGCTGTCGTACTCTCAGTTCGGACAAGATCAACAAAGGAGGAGGCTCAAACCTTTAACCCTTGAAAAAAAACCAAGGCAAAAGAAATATCCAAGCTGACGAGCTATCGTACTCTCAGCTCCTACAAGATCAACAAAGGGGGAGGAGGCTCAAACCTTCAACCCTTAAAAAAGAGCCAAGGCAGAAAAAATATCCGAGTTAATGAGTTGTCGTACTCCCAGCTCGGATATGCCCTACACATGAAGCCTCTTCTGAAAAGTGTAGTTTTATCCGATCTGACGATATGCCGAGCTGACGAACTCCCAATCCCTCAGCCCGAATTCCACTCATTTAAGCTTTCTTGAAGCCATTTTCCTTCCTAGAGTCCTTTTTCGTGCCCTCTCCGCCTTCTGATCGAACTAAACTGCAAAAAATGGGCTGATATCATTTATTTTTATGCGACCGCTATGTAAATTAGGTTGTGGCCCCTTAGGAACAAATGCCAAGTCTCTACGAAATGGCTTCTTGGAAATCCTGAGCCTGTTGTGTTCCACTCTCTCCCTCGGGACTTGGGGGGCAACTGATATGGGGGAATCTCGTTAGGTATACCACGTGGTCAATATATTTCCAAGTATGGAAAGACAGCCAGGCTGAGAGCTAGAATTCCTTCCATGCCGAGCTGGAGTGCCCTCCGAGCCGAGCTAAGAATCGCCTTGCCTAGTTGAAGAAATCTGAGCCGACAAACTCTAGGCCAAGCTGATAAACTCAAGCACCCGCTGCTCGTCATCTCCCCGCTCAGGGCCTCTCTGGGCCGTCTTGAGGCTCTAGCCCATGGGCCTCTACAAGTGGGCCCAAAAGCCCAACCCAGATGATTAGAGCACTAATCTATTTGCTTATTGGCTGCTCAGCAGATTAGGTTAATTAACCCGAGCTTAGCTCCCTAAATTCATAGTGCTAATTGAGTCTAAAGCCTATAAATACCTTATGGCATCCACTGCCCAATGGTATATCTTCTCTACTAACACCAGAGCATTTCTTAGCCCTTCTCCCTCGGATACTTACTCTCACGCCGGAGAGACTTTACCGGGCACAACCCCGGTGAGTCCGTGTGCAGGTGCTCAGAATGAAGGAGTGGAGCCCAGCTCGAAGATCATCAGGACCTCTGAATTCTTCAGTATCATACGCCACCAACAATCTAGTGAGTATACAACCTTTCTGGACCATATTATTAGTCGCTCACCACTTTTGGACATCAACAATAATAATAATTGATGTGGGAAAATGTCGTCACATGCGCCATGTGGTAGATATCGCAACAAGTATGGGAAAACGGCCGGGTAAGGCACCGGGGTTTGTCCGAGAAGAGAGGTCCGAGTACCCTCAACTCGGATTCTCTCCAATTGGGCCTTCCCTTTTCTCCCTAAAGATCAGTGAACCGAGCCGGGGTGCCTGAGAACTCTCAGCTCGAATTTATGCAACTTGGAAACCCTCAATGAAAATTGAAGATTATCTGCAAAGTTGAGGTGTCCGAGCACTCTCAGCTCGAACTTATGAAAAAAGGAAGATCTTCCAGTGATTTGTGAAACTATATCACCGAGCCAGGGTGTCTGAGCACCCTCAGCTCGGATTCTCTCAAAATAGAGCCTCCCAGTCCGCTCTGAAGATTGCCGTACTGAGCTAACGAGCTCGAGTACTCTCAGCTTGGATTCTCTAAATTTGGGGCCTCTTAACCGTTTTAAAGCTCTCAAAGGCGTCACCACCTCTCGATTATCTAGAGGGGCTAAAAACAGGGCATTACTCTCTATTTCAAGTGGGCCAGCCCATGGACTTCTACAAAATGGGCCTAAAAGGCCAGTCCAGATGATTAAAGTCTTAATCCGCTAGTTCATTGGCTGCCGGGCGAATTAGATTAATTAATCGAGTTTGCCTCCCTAATTTCGCTGCGCTAATTGAGCCTAGTGCCCTATAAATACTTCTTAGCATCCATTGCCGCAAAGGTATATGCTTCTAATTCACTCTAGAGCACTATTAGTTTTTTTCTCCGGATACTTATTCTCACACTGGAGGGGACTCACCGAGCACAACCCCGGTAGGCCTTTGTGTAGATGCTTGGCGTGCAGTTTGGAGCTCAGCTCAGAGATTAGAAGAGAATCCGAAGTAGAATTTAGCTTGAAGTTTGAACAGGATCTTGGAGTCAAGCAAGGAGCTCAGGTCGGATCGGAAGGGTTTCTAAAGCGTCGAAAGTTCATTGATCTCGGGTTCAACAGTTCGCCACCTCCACGTCACCAACAAATTTTCACGTGCCGCCTATCCAGACCATACTGTAGGTACTCACCATTTTTTAACACCAACAATAATATTTTTTTTTTTTGTTTTGATTTGTGAAATACTAGTTATTTGAAATGGAGAACGTTACATTGTATTTGTATTGGGATGGTAGAATATTAGAAGGAAATGAGTTTGGGGTATCGAATAGTATGTCTGGGATAAAATCATTGGATGTTTATTGGGGGATTACGTTAAACTAGTTGATTGGGATGTTATGACCTTATATCCTTGAGGATGGAATTTATGAAATTTTGAGAGCCAGGACACAGGTGTATGTTCCCAAAATTTTGATGTTATGACCTAACCGATAGTTATTATTGGGCCAGGACACAGGTGTATGTTCCCAAAATTTTGAGAGCATTTTGAGTATATTTTTTAAATTCCTTAAAAATATAAGAAACAAAAAAAAATGTTAATTTCTATTCACTCCTACAAAACTATTCCCACCACCACCCTACCGGCCCCCACCACACCAGTTAAGAAATATATATATTTATTATCGTACATTTAAAGAAAAAAAACAAAATAAATGTTGCAACTATACGTGTTTTTTTATTTCTATTCTCATTAAAAAAAAAAAAAAAAAAAAACAATTTCAGAACAATAGTCGCTACCAAATATGTTGCTATTCTCAGAATACTTCAGAACAAAAATATAATTGTCATCAAAATTTAGTGGAAATAAAAACAGAGAAACGGAAGCACTAACCAAACGCCACCTTATATGCTCACGATATTTCAGAAAACTTCCTCCGTTTCTCTTTATATCTCTTCTTTTTCAATCTCATTAAATTTACCAAATAAGAGAAATATGAGAAAAAAATATATTAATTTCTTCTGTCTGCTCCCCATTTCTCTCAATCCAAACACATCAACCAAAAATGAGTGAAATGTCTCCGATACCATTTAGGAAAAGAGTGCATAAATGGTCGGCATCCTGTGCTTATTTTGTGCTTCACCTCACCTCACTTCACCTCCTACTGGTATATTGTCTTCTTCGAGGAGCAATTGACAACTTTCCATCTCTTCATCCCTCGTTTTGGGAGAGTTCAGTATCTGTTGGGAGGACAGTTTGAGGTCTATAAACGGGCTATTGTTTCGGCTCGTTTTCTCTCTTACCATATTTTTTCACTTCGAATGACACGCTTTTCCTCATGATTTCTCCTCTTGGCATCCCTCGGAATTTGACATGGTTCCTTAAATAGCTTCTTTAGCTTCGGATCGTCTCCAAATCCTTTGAACTTCATCTCATTATAGAAATCTCGGGCCTTTGCCAAAAGCCCGCATTTCACCAACCCTTTCACTAACACATCATAGTGTTCACAATCATGCATCACCTCATACTCCTTCATATCAAACCATATTCTCAACGCACTTTCTGGCTTGCCCGCTTTCAAGAATCGTTCAAGAATCAAAACAAAGGAATCACTTTTAGGCGCAAACCCATTTTTCTTCATCCGGTTAAGAATTTCAAAAGCTCCAGCCAGACTCGAAGTCTCAAGAAATGCGTGGTATGTCTCGATCGTCGGGCTTATGTTTTCCCCCATCATCATTGCCAATACAGTTCTTGCTTCCTCTAACTTGGAGGTTTCACATAGAGGGATAATCATGGAGTTGTATGTGTTGGCATCAGGCCTCAGGCCCGTTTCCTTGATTTTCTCCACAAACTTCAAGGCTTCTTCAAGGCAATTATCTTGGGCCAATACGCTTATCAACGAATTATATACCTCGAGGCCCGGAACCCATCCTCTCTTCCTCATTTCGTCATACACTCTGAGGGAATCGAATAAATTTCGGGCTTTTGAGAAGCCCGAAATCATGTAATTGTAGGAGGCGGTGTTTGGCAGAATGCAGTTTTTGGACATTTCTCTCCAAATTCGCTTGGCTTCTAATATGTCAGTTGATATATTGCACCAACCGTTGAGAAGAATATTGAAACCATCGGTTTCCAGTGGGAAGAACTTCTTGTTTTGAAGCATGAACTCTTCGGCCTCTTCGATGTTTCCATGCTTGCAGAGGATGTGTAGAAGTGTGTAGAATGTTCTTTGATCAGGAGATAAACCGAACTTCTCCATGATTTGGAATGTTCTTATAGCCTTGCACGGGTTGTTTGCAGCTGCATAACTATTAATAAAGAACAGGAAACAAAAACTAGCAAGATTAACATTACTAAAATGCAAAGGCAGGAATGTTGATAATTTAGAAAACCATAAACAAGTATTAGCATTTTACCGGGCTAAAAGAATTGAAAATAGGTCGTGTTTTGAATTGATACTAGAAAATAACAGAGAACATGTCTGTGTAGAACACTCTCCTCTCACTCAAAAACATTAAAGAGTGAAAAGAAACAAACCTCAGTCTTGAGCATAACCATACCACAAACAACTCAAAGAAGCTAAGGCAAAATTTAAGGATTCTATGAGGGGGGTCAGGCAAATTTTAGAGTTCT
This sequence comes from Eucommia ulmoides, assembly GCA_016647705.1. Lineage (NCBI taxonomy): Eukaryota > Viridiplantae > Streptophyta > Magnoliopsida > Garryales > Eucommiaceae > Eucommia > Eucommia ulmoides. Next base: position 34,320,099 of record CM028338.1, on the reverse strand, counting down.
AATTAAATAGCAGCTGTTGGTACTAAAACTTTTAAGGGAAATTTTTTGAGAGGTCCCAAGATTTCAAAAACCATTTTCTAGGTCTCATCTCATATGTAAAAAAATTACTGTTACAGGACTCCATAAAGTGAAGTTTTTATAAGATAAGACTTTTGGAGGAATTTCCCAACTTTTTAAAGGAATGAAAAAACACTTTTTTTACCTGAAATATTCATTAAATGGAACATTTGTATGCCTTTCGCACAAAAGCAAATCTTATCCATAGAAACAAAAACAGAACTTGAAAGGAATAGATTATTAAAAACTTAGCCATACAATGATTATCCAAAGGGCAAAGAGAAACCAAAAACGGGATGCTTTTAATCTCTATCGAAGAGTAAATTGTTGAATAAACTAGATAAGAGGATATATTTTCCATATCAATACTATATTTTCGCACTACAAAACTGTCTTTCCAATTATATATATATATATATATATAAATTCAGAGATATGCTAATCAAAACCCTTGTTTGTCCGCAACTACCTGCCATTCATGAGACTTGAACTCAAGCATCGAGCGATAAGAAAAAAAGCTAATTACGGCCAGAGCAACCCATTGTTGATCACTCCCACGATGTTGATATGCTTTATCTTGGCATTTCTGCTCCAACCAAATGGTACTACATTTCACCAATATATATATATGTGTGTCTCGGCGCGCGCGCGCGTCCATTTTCTTCCCAAGTCCCAACTGCCAATATCATCACTCATATTGCCAACTAACATTTCCAATTGCCTTCTGAATTTGACCCACATTTTAAAATTTAGCAATGATATCGGTAATGTCATGTTTGGCACAATAAATTAGCAGTGCAGAGAATTGTTTTTCACATACCGTGCAAAAACAATGGTATTGGCATATATGCCCTAGGAGATTCTCTAAGTTGTTCTTTATCAATTTTTTGGCTTCTTTCCATTCAAAAGAAAATTGAAGTTAATGGGATAAAGAAGAGATAGACATAAGCAAATACGGTCTTACCTATCAATCATAATGAGAATTGCTTGTTGAGTATCCATCGAAGAACGGCGAAGTTCGCGGATCAAACACCAAGCAGTACTGAACTTCTTGTGGTTACCCAGAACCCATATCATCAGCATCCGAACACTATTATCATTGCATCCCCATTTCTCACCCCATTTGAACACCAAAAACGCTGAATTCCAATCGCTCTTCAAATCCCAAATTGAAGAATTAATTATATCGGTACTCGGTCTGACGCCGGATTGATCCAGAAAATCAATGGCTTCCCCATCTTCCGAAGTGAAATTATTCGCGTTTCCCTTGATAAACCCCACGAATTCAACGATACCCGATCGATTACGTCCACGGGGTTCGTCTAAAAACTGATCCAACTTGATGATTTCGTGGATGTTTTGATCGTGGGAGGTTTGAAGGGTGGAGAAACAGGATTCGAACGGGATGGCGATGGATGGAACTAAAGGTGTTCGACGAAATGGTCGAATGAAGGAACTTAGTGGATTCGCCGGAGAAGATGGAAGAGATCGAAAAGCGAGTGAATATATGTACGGCGACGGGAAGATCCTGGGACTTGATCTATAGAGTCGATTAATTAAGGTGGGCAATGCCATCATCGACTCATGAACGTGATTATTTTCATGGTTTTTTATTCCGACAGTTCTCTCTGCTTCAGGCAAAGTGCTCCGAAGCACAACTTGGAGTAAATATTCGGGGAAATTTTATTTTTGGTACTTTAAATTTGGAATGTGTGTACATGAAACATGAGGGTTGAGAAGTGGCATATTCAGGACGGGATTTTCTGTTATGAAATATTTTGTCAATAGAAACACCTCCCTAGCTATTATTATGCGAAGAAACATGCATAGTTGTAATATTTGTTTTTTTTTTTTTTTTTTTTTTCCAAACGTGTAGAGGCCAACAGGGTAGTTGCAATCGGCAGGTGACAGTGTTCAACAGGATGATAGTAGCAATAATTTTGTTGAAGTGAATAAGAATCAATTTTATTTTATTTTTATTTTTTTAATTTGTCTTGAAGAAGTCTGGAAATACTCACAAAGAACCCTCAAAATTTTAAGAACAAAAAAGTATTTACTAAACGTGTTTCTATACATTAATGCCAAACTTTTGGGAGCAAGAACAAATATCAAGAAACGAAAACAGTAACCAAATGGTGGCATTTGGTTAGTTTTTCTTCTTTTTTGTTTCTATTTCCAATAAACTGCGAAGAGAATTCTGTTTCCGTTCTGAAATATTTCGGAGATAAAAACATGTTTGGTAATGACACAATTGTTCTGAAATTGTTTGTTTTATTTTATGAGAGCAGAAACAAGAAACATGTTTGGTTGCAATATCTGTTCTTTTATTCTTTAAATGTATGGTGGCCAGCTGATAGTGGCTAACAAGGTGGTAGTAGGAATAGTTTTGTGGGAATAAATAACAATTTTTTTTTTTTTTTTGGCTTCTTAAATTCTTTAGGAATGTAGGAAATACTCCTAAAATTTTGGGAATAAAAACATGTTTACGAAACACGTTTATGTACATTAATCTCAATATTTTGGGAGCGAGAACAGAAATCGGGGAACAAAAACAGTAAACCAAATGGGGCTTTCGACCTCGTTTGGTTAGGTGGCGTTTGGTAACTATTTTTGTTTCCATTCCAGCAGTGGGATGGGAATGAGATGAGAATTTTGTTTCCTTCTTGGGAGTAGAATCGCATTTGGTGACGATAAATTTTTTTTTTTTTTCTTTGTTTGTTTTGGGAAGAGAATCGTGTTTAGTAACGATTTTATCCAAAAAAAAAAAAAATTGAGATTTTTTTTTTTGTTTTGGCGGCGACAGCGACGGCGACGGACTGCCGACGACAAGTGGCGCTGGAAGTTTCCAGGTGGCCAGAGGCGGCGGTGACCGGCGACGGTCGGCGGCAGTGGCCGGCTGCTGCGGACGGTGGCCGGTGACGGCGAACGGAAGCGGGCGGCGGTGAACGATGATCGACCGGCGAATGAACAGTAGAATTGGTTTTGGGAATGGAATGGGAATTATGAGAAACAACTTTTTTTTGTTTCTTATTTCTTAAGAAAAAAAAATGGGCACAATTCTCAAATGAGAATGGAATGGAAACAAAAACAAAAATTACCAAACGCTATTTCCAAACAGAATTCCCAAAAATTTGGGAATGGAATGGGAAATTCTGGAATAAACGCTTACCAAATGGGGCCTTAGTGTTCCCACTTTTCCCATCCCACTTGGGATGGGATGGGATGAGATGGGATGAGAATTCTATTTCTTTCCGATAGTAGAATCCATTTGGTAACAATAAAATTTTGTTTTATTCTGATAACAGATTCGCATTTAATAACGATATTATCCTAGAATTGTTTCATCACAATTGTTCTTTATTTATTTAAACGTACACTGAAGAACAATAAATTAAGAACACTAATTCTGAGAAATTATCAAGAAATAATCGAGAAATCAAGATCGAACCTTAAACCAAAATAAAAAATTCATCAAAAAATCGAACCCTAATTCTGAGAAATTGATTTCAGCAACCGACCCCTAAATCGATTTCGTGATCGATTTTAGTAACGAAATTGAAACCCTAAACCCTAATTCTAAGATGGCGAGGATGATGAACGAAGGCAATGGCGATGAGTGACGATGGTGATGAATGATGAAGGCTAGAAAACGAGATGAATTTGTGAACCCAGACGATAAAGGCTAAAAGACAATAGAGAGAGAGATTACCCAAATGAGCAGCGACGAAGAGGACGAGAATGACAACGACGACGGAGACAAGGATGACGAAGACGATGGAGAGGACAAAATTGAATGAAATCGATTTCGCCAACCAGCCTGGGTTTCGATTTCGTTGGTGATGGAGATTTCGTCAGCAAGTAACAACGAACAGCAACAATGGCGAGCAACAACATGTTGGCGATGGAGCGAAGAGCTAAGATGAAGAGCGATACGTCGATGATGAAGTGAAAAGAGAAAATGAAGCGCGATGAACATAGAAGAAGGCTTCGATATATGTGATAAGAAAAAGAAAAAAAATATGATAAAGAAAAGAGAAAGAAAATGAGGTTTACAAAAGTTGATTACGCAACCTCACTAACAATTTTAAAAATTCCAAGCTTATCTTTTTTTGGGATGGGAATAGGTGGGATCAAAAAAAAAATTGATTCTCAACTTCTTAAGAAAACAAGAATCGATTCAAGGTTTTGGATGAAAAATGGAAGTTACCAAATGCGCTCCCGTACATTAATCCCAAAAATCTAGGGATGAGATGGGATGGGATGCAATGCAATGCAATGGGAACACTAACCAAACAGGGCCTTAGTTCCTTAGAGCCATCTTCAATAAAGCTCTAATTGGTGTGGCATTTGTTGTGATAAAATGTCACACTCCCTTTTGCCTAAACCATATTGCCAAAGTCAAGTCTAATGAATATTTTGGTGGGAGGACTATTGGAGGTAGTTGCTACTCCAACAATCATTAAATAATTTTTTTTAAAATAACATAGAAATTCCCAAAAAACAAAATTAGCTTGTTAATTTTATTTTAATTTGATTTTATTTGTTTGTGGATTTTATTTTGTTTGGGTTAATTTAATTTATTGATTAAATTAGGTTATATGTTAATTTGAGCTAATTTTTTTAATTTACTTTATATTTAAGTTTGTCTGATTTATTTAATTAGTTTTGTTGATGTCGGATCTTGGACGATCTCAACGGTATAATCTGGTCACTATTAATGGAGATCTTTGTCCTTGCTGGGATGGGGATGGAGAGGTCCAAGATCAGTTCATCTGGCCCAGGATGGGCAGAGTTGGAGTGATCCGGGATGGGAATAGAGTAGTGAAATAATGTGGGAGTCTTCCGGTCCGTGGAGAGTCTTCCAATCGATAAGGGATAGGTCCAAGTTGGGATAAGGTCGAATACCTCCTAGTTTAAGAAGAGATGGGTCAGAACTGGGATGAGCTCGAATGCCTTTTGGTCTTTTGATCCATGAAGAGATGAGTCCGAGTCGGGATAAGTCCTAGATGGGATGGGCAGCACCTTGACAATTGCACAAAAGACTTGCCAGGATAGACACGGTGTGTCCCCTCCAGCGTGAGAATTAGTGCTCAAATGGAAGATTTATAAAGATGCTACTGAAAAGAGTAAGCAAATTTAGTGTAGTTTTGGGTATTGGTATGCCCTCCTTTATATAGGAAATAGAGTGATTAGTTTAGGGGTCTAAGTAAGGATTAGTATCCCAACAGTGTCCCATCTCAGCACGTGGCCAATTAAAGGGCAAATGAAGTGTTTAATTTCTTGGGCCTAGGCTTTTTGGCCCTTTTGTTGAGGCCCATGGCCGAAAATATTAGCAAAAGGTTCGTCTTGCTTCCCTTGAGATAAGGAGTTTTGTCCCTTGCCTTTCCTGAATAGCAAGAGACGGGAAGGGGAGAGTTTTCCACCTGCCTTTCTCGGATAGCCGGAGATGGTAAGGGGGAGTTTTGCTGAGGAGCTTTTAGAGTCGATTTCCAATATGGGCGACACCGCTTTGGAGAATGTCGAGATGGAAGAGGCTTCCCCATCCCGACGGCGGCTCACCTACTCTTCCTAGAGAACGTTTCTGGTGTGGTCCTTGAAATGGCTGGCATGAGCTTGAGATATGCCTTTTCCTGGCATAATCTTTACACTTGGTCTCTTGTAGGATTTAACTTTGGTGGAAAGTTGTGGAAACGTGGCAATCTTTGTTGGTTGCGTGGGAGTGACCATTTTTACACTCATCAATTGCCCCTTAGGACCTAGTGTTGAGAAGGAATTCAAAGCACGGGTGACTCCACTCTGAGCCTTTTCGGGAGTTATGGTGCTTCTGTGGAGTGTTCGAGCCTTTTCTTGATCCTAGAGGGGTGTTGTGTAGGGAACGTACCATTTTCCAAGAAGGAGAATGGGTTGTTCTGAGATGGGAACAGTCGATTTCGTAAGAGTAACACTTGGACAATTAGGCCAGTGAAAAGCTGGCGAATACCACTTACACGTCACGTTCATACCATGTGCATGTCCCATTAGGTCTGCACCTCTTCAATGCCCCCTAAAACGTCGCATGCCCAACCGACGGACGGAAGAAGTGTCTTCGTACGGTTCTGAGCGGCGCATTCTTCCTGGTGGTTTCAAATCACCTACCTTCGTGACGGTTCGAATGGACAGGGGCTCCCTATATAAAAGGGTCGCCCTAACTTCACGTTTACACTTTTGCAATTTCTGGAGCGACCTTTCATTCCCAGCAGGTAACCTTTCTTTTCCCGTTATGTCTTCTAATCTTTCCTCTTGTTCTTATTTTTCTCAGCCTGCGCTTCAAGTTCCCCGCCAGGATCTCATCAGGGTCAGGCAGAGGTTCGGGATTTACTACCCCTAAACAAGCCTTGAATGTGTCTTCGATTCAGTGGGTTGATCCTATTTTGGCACTGCCTCTCTGCCTGGAGGAACGGATATGTTCTTCGAGCAGCGCCGAGCCTTTTGGTCGTCACGATGGTGACGAGGGTACTATACCTGTTGGTGGCCCCACCGTTGATGTTAACTTAGGCAAGGCAAGTGAGGCTGGTTCCGATGGCGACGTAGTGGAGGCCCAGCAACCCTAGGAGGCATAGGAGAAAATCGTTCCCCAGTGGAGCCTCGTCTGGAGGGTTGAATCCATAATGACAGAGGCAGGGCTTGGCTTAGCTTGAACCAAATACACCTTCCTGGAGGGCGTGGAGGTCTGTCTTCCCCTTCCCAGTAAGACAACTTGCGCTCCCCCAGAGGGTTTTATCACGGTTTACATGGAGCATATGCGTGGGGGCATGAGATTTTTGATCCACCCGTGGATACGGGCCCTTTGTGCGGAGTACCAACTGTGTTCGTCATAACTTGCTCCAAATTGCATGAGGGCATTCGTTGCCACATACATTATCTATAAAGACGAAGGAATAGAGTCATCCATCGACCTTTTTAAATCCCTTTTTCTTTCCAAAATCGATGTCATCTGGGAAGTGTTGGTGTTACGTGGCGGCCAAAAAACAGTTCCTTTTGGGTATGGAGTCCTCCGTTAAGAATTTGAAGCCCTAATTCTTTTTCGTGAGAGGTTCTAATTGGGAGTTTAACCCGTTAGAGGAGAAGGTCAATCCCATCCATAAGGACTGGGGTGTCTTACGTCGAGGCATTTGTTACGTGCTTACGTATTGACTACTCGCAAGTGCACGAGATCTAGTTTTAATATAGTGGATCGTTTAAGATCGGATATCGTTCCCACAGGGACGAGTTATATAATTGAGTACCGCAATTTTCATAGTCTCCTATTATCCAAACAGTTAAAGAAATGATTTTAAAATTAAACTAATTAAAACTAAGCTAAACTACAATTAGTGGGTTAATCCTAACTAAGTTGATTAACTAGAGATTGATTTCGTTTACTTAATACATGTTTGATTTCGTTTAGTTAACAATAACGGAGTTTAGGTATCCGATAATTTCGGTTCGTAAACTCCTCCGCCACCTCTTCCGAGTGTAAGATGGGGGAATACACGATTTCGTGTCAATGATGAAGTCCCCCTCAATGTCTTAACGACTCTAGATCGCGTGAGTCTTTCCCCAACGTCATCGATTGCACACTAACTAACGTCCTCTCGGGTCGTTAGATCGTAACAATGTGTTTACCCTAGTCCAAATCCAGGGTTACCTCTTCTGAGTGTCAAACCCTAGATTCTCAAATCCAACCTTAATACCTTAACAAGCATATTAAAGTTTTCATAAAATGATAAACACAATCGGAATTAAAAGTAAACAACCGTTAAAGAAACATATATTAAACCAAACTAATATTTACACAACTACATCGATCCCTAGCTAATATTTATCTAATCTAATATGATCTTGGCCATTGAAACTACAAACCAAGAGGGATTCATCATCATTTACAATAAAATATTAAATTACAAAGAGAAAAACAAAGAGAGAAAGATCAAATCTTAAAGTGGAGTGATCTACTGTCGCCAAAGACCGATCCTCCAATGGTTCCTCTTATCCGGATGATGAATATCCTCTTCAAGAATGGCTAAGAATCAAGCTCCTAAGGTTAGGATGTTCCATGCTCCAAGCCTTCTTAAGGGAAGTGCGAGAATGGGTATTTATAGGCACAAGGTTTCAAAATATCTATTTTGTTGTGTAGAGGTCACTACTGCGGCCGTGGGATCACGGCCGCGGCCATGGGATAAGTTGGTTTGTTCTCAGATATTTTATTGCCGCAGCCGTAGGCTTGTGCTGCAGTAGTGGAATAATATCCAACCCTTTGATCTTTAACCGCCGCGGCCGTAGGACTTTATTCACTTCAGTACTTCTCTGCATTCTCACCGCCGCAGCCGTGGATTCTTCGCTGCGGCGGTTGCTCTTGTAATCTTGAAACCTTGTTTTTTCATCATTTCTTCACCGTTTTCCTATCGTTTTCGCTCGTTTGTCTCTTGTTTACGTCCCTACACCTGAATTACATAAAAACAAACAAAAAAGCAATTAAATATAACTAAAACACTCGAAAACTACCAAATCCGATTTAGAAATAGATATGTATTTTACACCTATCAAATAACCCCAAATTTGAAATTTTACTAGTTCTCAAGCAAAACACCCTAACACTAAATTAAACTAACTACTCTAATTAACTAACAACTAATCTAAAAATGAAAAACTTTAGCAAAGAAGAAGTATACACATAGGAGTTCCAAATTCAATCGAAGAGACCAAGTTGGTCCTCCCTCAACATCCCTCAATCTGATCAAGTTCGGGAAATAATACACACCAAGTGGTGTTCTAGAATTTCAACACTCAATTTTAATAAAAACCATTCTAGATCCATTTGAAATGTGTGTGTGAGAGAGCTCAAATGTATAACTAACCAAACTCCAGATTGGATCATTCAGTAGACAAGTTCATGACTTAACCTTAAAGGATTCAGGAAAACCATATGCTTAACTGGTCTCGACTATCCACTAATGTAGGTTCAGACATTCTCAAAGATCAATAGGGCTTGGTTAAGCTTTGGAGAACGACCAAAGGTATCGCAAGAATAGAAAATAGCAAATCGTTAAGATAAAATGATACCAGTGGTACAAACGCTTGTCGCTATCAGTCTCTCATAACCCCATACGTTTAAAACACAACCCTGAACGAGAATTGAAGAACTTTGTATTCACTTGTCGAAAGAAATGGAATTAAAAACTATATTCACATAATTTTTTATTTTTTTTAAGAAACATACAAGCATACCCCCAAACTTATTCGAATTTGTACAATTTTAGGGGCGTGCAAATAGAACTAAAAGATTGACAAATGAATATGCTAATACCGATCCAATAACAATTCGTCTGAAACCCCAATTACTCACTTCAAGTAGCATAAACTAATGCTACTTGATTTCACTCAATTTTGACTTTTAGGCTTAGTAACAATAGTTTGGAAAAATTTAATTAGATAGAGTATTAAAACGTGTTCAGAATTGAAAAGATTATTGGCTTCGACAGGGGAACGAGGGAATAAATTTTTCAAGTTAGCTTCAAAAGGTTCAAGCAAAAAAATTGAAGGCCTAAATCAAGCCTCCGGAATTATCTTACCTATAATTTTGCCTCAAGTCTACCCCAAATCAAGTTCTAGATTCCTCATTTGTGTCATGAACTTATTACTGAATAATCAACGTCAAATCATTCAAATAGTTATACACTGAGTCCATGCAATCATGCGATTTAAGGATCATAATAATTTTTACCTAATCGACATGCTAAGCACACAAAACACACATGACTAGCATTATCCCTGACCTCAATATACAATTAAGAGATAATTTTCATCATCGAGAAACGGCCCCAGACGAATTCAACAACTCATCAAGCATATACGACTTCATACATAAACAATACTATATTAATTCTAAATACTAACATACATAAACTAACTAAGCATTTAACATGCAAAATTTTGAAAATTAAACTACAACTTAACTATTTAATTAAAGTCTACAAAACATAAAACATTTAAATTAAATACATCAAAAAAAATAAAAATTTAATTTGTTCATCCTTCTTCTACAAAAACACAAAAATGGATTAACACTCTCCCAAACTTAAATATGGCAGTGTCCACACTATCTAGCAGCGAACCCAATAATAGAATGTTGCATTTAAAAATGGAAAACTGGGTTCTGACACATACCTAGGAGATAAGACATAGGAGTCTTACCTCCTACTATTCACCTGGGGGAACGTCATCACCACCACTTTCTCGTCGGAATAGAAACTGTGGTGGTTGCAAAAGGTATGGCAGTACTTGCAGCAAAGTCAGAAAAGGCCGCGGCGGTCCCAATCCCAATACCTCGTTCAATTTTTCAGGACTGAAGAGGATAATCTTGCCTTGGACCTTTGTCCAGTTCTGTTGAGCTTCAGTGGCATTTGCGTAGAACTCCCGCACTACGGAAACTTCTCCGAGGGGAGGCGATTAGCAAAAGTATTCCCATCCTCGGCCTTTAATGACATCTCAGAATTCTTCCGATAGACTCTCGATTGGCCCGAATCCTCTTTACTTTATGCACGGCCTAGAGAACTCATGCTTATGGTAATGCTCCTCAGCCGCTTTCGAAACAAATTTGGTGGAATCGAAGTCAGGGGCTGACCCCGACCCTTCTCCGTGTGCCCTTTTCTTAGCAACCTTTTTCGGCATTGTTCTTAGCAATAACATTCACAAACGAGACAACCCAATCATATACACACAATGAAAACAAACCCTTGAATTAACACTATCAAGATCAAGGCATAAACTCAATACACATACACCATTTGCAACGATTTCAACAAAATACTAACAATGTAGCATGCATTTTTGTTTCACACAATTAAACAATCCATATCAACTAAGTTTATCATCAAAAATCAAACAACATCCCTTAGAAAACGAAAATCGCGAAAATGAGGGTTTAAGGGATAGGGCACATTCCATAATCAATGATTTTTTTAGATAATCTTGCAAATCACTCAAAGATTTCAACAAATATATAAAATATAGAAGTTTAAACACTTACTTGTTGAGAAATGGCAGCCCAAATGATTAGAAATTGAAGAAATCACACTGTCTTTCTTAAACCTTAACTTTTTAAAAAATGGGGAGGCGAGAAATCGGATGTTTAGAGATGAACTCGTGGTATAAATCACAATTTTTTATAACTAGAAGGATGATATAAAGGATTTGAAACAGTTTGGAGGGGTTGAGTTTAGAGGGATTTGAGTTTTAGAGAGAAGGGTTGTGCATTTTTGTTCGAACCAGTGAAGTCTGTTTTTATTTGGACAGAGGCGTCATCGCCACGGTAGTGAGATTCTCGCCACAGCGATGGCAACGCTTTTTCAAAACTTAAGCTACTGATGCCTCACCGCTACTGCGGTAGGCTTTTGCTGATTTTTCTTTATTTTTTTTCCAACAAAACTCGTCACCACTCGCTTTCACTTCGCTATTTCAACGGTTTTAAGTACAAATCACAACCCTAACTATCCAAATTCTTGGATTCACCTCCAAACACGCTCCGAGACCATTTCGGCCTCCAAAAAGAATTAAATAATAGCAAAAATCGGGCGGAATCATGCCCTCATTTTCATATAAAAAAGAATGTGTTTCAAATCAAAAAATGTGTTTGATTTATCGTCCCTAGCTGGACTTAGCAAATTGCATGATCAAAAATCAACGAGGGAATTACTCTCCACAACTCGTTTTTCATTTCTGATAAATCACTTGACCTTCTCTTTTCACCTTCCAATTCGAATGAACCAAAGGAAAATTTGCTTGATCCGAAACGGTCCGGATCATCCGCAAAAGGTATGCCAGCTTTAGGTATGATATTAAGTACGGCTTACACAGATTGGACGTAGTTTATAACACCTTCTTGCGCGGTTGAGCATTTTTTACTAAAATTTCTCATAGATAAGGAATTAGGGTTAGAATGCTCTGTTGGATCACGATTCATGGATTTGAAGTTTGTTTCTTTTCTCTCTCCTTATCGTTTTCAATATATGCTCGATCTCGGGATCAAGAAACAAGAAGTCCAAACTTCTTTTACGTTGCACGTACTACTTGATCATAACTGACGAAACAAATTAACAAAATAATTAAAAAGAAAATTAAAACAAAAGAATTGTCCAGATTAACATTCAACTATTTAGTCGCAATATCAACCAATTCAACACCGTCCCCAGCAACGGCGCCAAAAACTTATATGTCGAGGCTTTTGTTACGCGCTCACGTATTGACTACTTATAACTGCACGAGGTCTAGCTTTAATATAGTGGATCGTTTAAGATCGAATATCGTTCCCACAGGGACGGGTTATATAATTGAGTACCGCAATTTGCATAGTGTCATATTATACAGACGGTTAAATAAATGATTTTAAAATTAAATTAATTAAAACTAAGCTAAACTACAATTAGTGGGTTAATCCTAACTAAGTTGATTAACTAGAGATTGATTTCGTTCACTTAATACGTCTTTGATTTCTTTTAGTTAACAATAACAGAGTTTAGGTATCCGACAATCTCGATACGTAAACTCCTCTGCCACCTCTTCCGATTATAAGACGGGAGAATACACGACTTCGTGTCAATGCCGAATTCCTCCTCAACGTCTTAACAACTCTAGGTCGTGTGAGTCTTGTCCCCAACGTCATTGAATGCACACTAACTAACGCCCTCCCGGGTCGTTAGATCGTAACGATGTGTTTACCCTAGTTCGAATTCAATGTTATCTCTTCCGAGTGTCAAACCTTAGATTCTCAAATCCAACCTTAATACCGTAACAAGCATATTAAAGTTGTCATAAAATTATAAACACAATCGGAATTAAAAGTAAACAACCGTTAAAGAAACATATATTAAACCAAACTAGTATTTATACAACTACATTGATCCCTAGCTAATATTTATCTAATCTAACATGATCTTGGCCATTGAAACTACAAACCAAGAGGGATTCATCATCATTCACAATAAAACATTAAATTACAAAGAGAGAAACAAAGAAAGAAATATCAAATCTTAAAGTGGAGTGATCCACTATCGCGAAAGACCGATCCGCTAATGTTTCTTCTTCTCTGGATGATGAATATCCTCTTCAAGAATGGCTAAGAATCAAGCTCCTAAGGTTAGGGATGTTCCATGCTCCAAACCTTCTTAAGGGAAGTGGGAGAATGGGTATTTATAGACACAAAGTTTCAAAATATCTCAAAATATCTATTTTGTTTTTCAGAGGTCACTGCCGCGGCCGTGGGATAAGTTAGTTTGTTCTCAGATATTTTACCACTGCAGCCGTGGGCTTGCGCTGCGGCGGTTGAATAATATCCAACTCTCTGATCTTTTACCGCCGCGATCGTGGGACTTTGTTCATTTCAGCACTTCTCTACATTCTCACCGCTGCGGCCGTGGATTCTTCACCGCGGCGATGGCTCTTGTAATCTTGAAACTTTATTTTTTCATCATTTCTTCACCGTTTTTCCACCGTTTTTGCTCGTTTGTCTCTTGTTTGCGTCCCTACACTTGAATTACATAAAAACAAACTAAAAAGCAATTAAATATAACTAAAACACTCAAAAACTATCAAATCTGGTTTAGAAGTATATAGGTATTTTACATCTATCCGGTGTCATAGGTGAGGATAATTTTGTTTACAAGTGAATTTCGATTTTTGTAATCTTTTTGTAATTTGATTGTTCTTTTGGGATTTCTTTTGTGCAATTCCAGAGAAAGTGAGTGGCAAAATAGTGCAGCTCAGCCTATCGATTCAGCAACAAATGACGGTTATTTGGAAAACGGAGTTCAAAAACGTCAAGGAGCTGTTGGAATCAATACCAGAGATTGACCCAAAAACAAAAAATGGTAAAGTTTCTTCCTTTCTTGGCAATTTTTTGAATACTAAAGTTTTTCAGTGTCTTTTTCTTCGTTTCTTGTTTAACTGTCCTGATACTCCTTTGGCAGGGATGGACGAAACTGCATTGAGAAGCGCACTAAAGGAGAATGTCGCAAAAGAAGCTGCCGAGAAGGGTTAGGTGTCACGCGTGAGGATTCACAACCTTTTCCTCCTCGCGATGATTGGACTACTCGCAAGTATACGAGGTCTAGTTTTAATATAATGGATTTTGTAAGATCAGATATCGTTCCACTGGGAAGGCAGGTAATTCAGTTGAGTATTGCGATTTCAATAGTTTCATATTATCTCGACTAATCAAATTTTGTTTGTTTTCTAATTAATATACTAAGATAAACGACAACTATGAAGTTAGTTTTAATTACACTAATTACTTAGGCATTGATTTCTTTCACATAATGCATAATCAAAGTCATTAAGTTAGCTATAATGGTTTTCGATCTAGTCCGATAATCTCTGTATCGATAACTCCTCCACTACCTCTCCCGAGTGTAAGACGGGGGATTACACAACTTCGTGTCAATGAGGAAGTCCCCTTCAATGCCTTAACGACCCTAGGTTGCATGAGTCTTTAGCCAACGTCATGGATTGCATACGTTTTAACGCCCTCCCGGGTCGTTAGAACATCACGTTGTATTTACCCTAGTCTGAATCCAGGGTTACCTCTCCCGAGTGTCAAACCCCGTATTCTCAGTTTATCAATAAAAGCATAATATCAAGAATAATGGTAAATACAATTGGATTTAGACAAACAACACATTAAAGTAATACTAATTCATTCAACTTAACAATTACATGATTTCAACTACACCTAAGTAACATTTAACTAATATTATAAGATCTTAACCATATACCATACAAAATAAGAGGGATTTAACATTCTTAGATATGAAAAAGTGATTACAAAGATAAAAACAAGAGAGAAATGATCAAATCTGGAAGTGAAACGATTCACTGTCGCTAATGATCGATCCACAAGTGATTCTTCTTTGTCCGAATAATGAACCTCCTTCTTGATCTTCAAAATATAACTTAAGAGCTTTCTACTAGGGTTAGGGTTTTTCAACTCTCTATTTCAGACGTGGAAAAGGGGTATATATAGGTCTAGGGGTTCAAAACTATCTAAACAGATATTTTGGGCTGTTCTGCAGAATCCGCCTAGGCGGTAGAATCTTCGCCTAGGCGGAGGTTAAGTCGGTTAGAATTCCGCCTAGACGATGGTTTCTTCGCCTAGGCGGAGCACTAACTTCTTGGGCCCCTATTCTTTCTGATGGATTTCTGCCTAGGCGGTAGCTACTTCGCCTAGGCGGATTTACAGCAATACAGCTCTTCCAGCAGTTCAGCACTTCCAGAGTTCTGATAGATTTCCGCCTAGGCGGTGGAAACTTCGCCTAGGTAGATTCAATACTTCAGCCCTTGCAACCTTCTGACGGATTTTCGCCTAGGCGGTGGATACGTCGCCTAGGCGGATTTGCACTGTTCTTTGAAACCTCTTTTTTTTTTTCATCTTTTTGGCTACCCTTCTCTCCACCTTTTCGCTCGATTTGCCGATTGTTGACGTCCCTTCTCCTGACTAATAAAAACAGCTAAAAAGGTATTCAAACTACAATAAAATACTTGAAAACTGGCAAATTCAGTTTTGAATTAAATAGGTATTTTACACCTATCAAATACCCCCAAACTTGGAATTTTGCTTGTCCTCGAGCAAAACACCCTAATGCTAAATGACACTAACTACACTAATTAGCTACATCCTAAACTACAGATATGTAATCATTAACAAATAAAAAGTACACACCTGTGAGATGTAAGTTTAGTCAAAGAAACCATGATATTCTTCCCTCAACAACCCGTAATCAGATCCGGTTAAGGAATAACACACACCACGTGGTGTTCCATATTTTCAACACTCAATATCAGTTAAAATCATTTTAGAACCTATTGAAATGTGTGTGTGAGAGAACTCGGATATATAACAAATCAAACGCTGGATTGGATTATTCAATGAATAAGGTCATGACTTAAACTTGTTAAAACATTCAGGAAAGCCATATGCTTGACTGGGCTCAACTATCCACTAATGTAGGTTCGGACATTCACTGAGGTCAATAGGGCTTGGTTTAGCTTTGGAGAACGGCCAAGGGTATCGTAGAAATAGAACTCGTTATAATTATAACGATACCTGAGGTACAAACGCTTGTCGCTAAATCTCTCTTATAACCCCTTTATCTTTGAAGATATTACCCTGAACATAATTTAGTAAACCTGTATTCACTTGTCACAACGACTGAATTTAAACACTATATTCACATAGGTTTTTTTTTTTTTTTTTTTGTTTTTTTTTTTTTAAGTAACACATACCCCCAAACTTATTCAAATTTATACAATTTTAGGGGCATGTTAATACAACTAAAGGATTGACAAGTAAATACTCCTATACTTAACCAAAAGTTTTTTTAAACTGAAACCCCGATTGCCCGCTTCAAGTTAGCATAATCTAATGCTACTTGTTTTCACTCAATTTTCACTTTTATTCCTAGCGACAATGGTTTTGAAAGATTTACTTGGTTAAAGTATAGAAACAAGTTCAGAACACAAAAAAAATTTATGGCTTCAACAGGAGAACGAGGGAATAACTTTTCAGGTTAGTTTCAAATGGTTCAAGCGATGAAAATGAAGGCCTATATCATGCCTCCGGAATTACCTTACCTATAATTTCGCCTCAAACGTCCCCCAGTCAAGTTCTAAATTCCTCGTTTCTGTCATGAATTTATTATTGAATAATCGGCGTCAAATCGTTCAACTAGTTATATAATGAGTTTATGCGATCGTGCGATTTAGGATCAAAATAATTTTCACCTAATCGACATGCTAAGCACACAAAACACATGTGAATGGCATTACCCCCGACCTCAAAATGCAATTTAGGGGGTAAGTTTCATCATCGGGACATGGTTTGGACGAACTCAAAAACTCAACATGCACGTACAACTATATTCATTAACAAATCTACTCTAATTCTACAAACTAGCATTACCTATGCTAATTATCCTTACACATGCATAGCTAAACATTACACATGGATAACAAAAAGAATTTCAAAATTTACAAAAAAATTTAACATTAATATCATTATAAACTACAATTTGTACACAAAAAGAATTTTTGTCCCTTTTTACATCAAAAATTTTTCATCCTTCATATCCCCCCCCCCCCCCCCCCAAATAAAACTACTTGCTTGCTTTGCATAGCATATATACCCCCAAACTTGAACGAGACAGTGTCCTCACTGCCTAGCAGCGAACCCAATAGCAAAATAGACAAATATATATGGAAAACTAGGGTGGACACATACCTAGGAGGGAATACTTACAAGTCTAACCTCCTACCGTTCATTGTGGAGGAGATGGTGGTGGCGGCTCATCAGTCTCGGAAGGCGGCACCGGCGTATAACGCGCCATGTCGATTCCGAGATGTTCGAATATTACTCTTTGGTTTTGATCTTGTTGCCGGATGTAGGACTCCATGTAGTTTTCCATCTGAGCCAGATTAGCTTGAAGTTGGCTTACATTGGACTGGAGACTACGGACGTCTCGTGAAATCTGGATGATTTAGCCGCGGCTGGTTGTAGGCGTTTGTAGCTCCGAAAGGCCGGCTTCTTCCTCTTCATGACCCTCTTTTCCTTCTCCTGGGCCGAATTTCCATACCCTGTTAATCATTGCTAGATCCAGTGGTTTTACGGGTGGAAAGGGGCTCGTGGACGTGATACGAACTCCGACTAGTTGAAAGAGAGCGGTGAGGAAAAAGGGAAAAGGAAGGCCACCCTTCTTCGTCTTGGCAGTATGAATTATAGACGAATAAATGTGCCAGCCGACATTTACGGGCGTCCCTCTATCAATGCCATAGAGCATAAACGCTCGCTCTTTGGACACATCGAACACATAGGTAGTCGGAAGCAGATTGGCGCAAACAAATGAATGCCAAATCTTTGGGATCGGTTTCAGAAACCGAGACTTGAAGATCGCCTTACCTTGCCATGTGTTCATCCACTGGGCATTTCCTATTGTCAGGGTTTGAATCACCGCACTCATAGACGGTATGGCGGCGTTGGATAGATCTCTTGAGGCTTCGGGCACCGTCAATCCTAGCAACTCATTAAAATAATCGGCACTGAATAGGACGGGAATGTTTCAGACCCGTGTTTGAAACCCTGTGGCCTCCGCAATGTTTGCATAAAATTCTCGCACAAGGGCCAATTCTCCTGTCGGGGGTGGAGTACAGAACTATTCCTACCGTCTTTGTACGATAACAGTTCTGATTTCCTCCGGGAGTTCATTCAACGGTCCGAACCCCCTCTGACGGATGCCTGGCCACTTACTCTCTTGTTCTTTATACCGATCCTCAGCGTGCTTAGAAACAAATTTGAGATAATTGTAGTCCGAAGCAGGCGGAGGTTCGTCTGTTCTTGGTTGCTTGGCAGCACGTCACTTTTGCATTTTCCCTGAAAATCAAAATCACAACACCAACCACAATAATAACAATAGAACAAGCAATTCAAACCCTTGTCAGCGAACACACAACGCCCTACTTTATCAAACATATGCCAATCAAAGCCAAATAATACAAATCTCACAAGATATCCCACCAACCATAACCAAATCACATTTTTGTCGCAATGTAGCGCAAACTAAATGATTCACATTGTATATCAACACAAAAACATGATAGGGTTTACCATTTATCATTCCTCAATCCCAAATAGCATGAAAATCGCAACTTAGGGTTTAAAGGGGTTTAGGGTTCCAATCAAATCCAATGATTTTAGAAATAAATGAGCAAATGAAGCAAATAATTCAACAACTAAATGAAAAATAGGATCATTGACACTTACTTGTTGAAAAATTTGATTAAATCAATGGAGAATGGCAATTTCGCACTGTTTCACCTTTCGAGCCCTAATTTTTGAGAATGGGAAGAGGAATTCCACGTTTTGGGCGAAGATTCTTGGTGCAAATCCAAGTTTTTAGCACTATAGAATGAATCTTTAGAGGGAGAAAGGAATTTGGGATGGTGAAGTTGAGAGGTTTCTTGAAATTTTTAGGAGGAAAATGCCGTTTGCGAAGTAGACTGTGCGTTTTAAAATAGGGGTCGCGTAAATCCGCATAGGCGGTGGTTTTTCCGCCTAGGCGAAATAGCCATTTTTTCTTTGTAAAAACCTTCTGGTATTAATCTGCCTAGGCGGTGGTTTTTCTACCGAGGCAAGTTTACACTAGTGTGAAACCCCTAATTTCGTGTAAATTCACTTAGGCAGTTGGTTTTCCACCGGAGCGAGTTTACACCAGTGTGCACCCCTGATTTGGTTGTAAATCTGCTTAGGCGGTGGGTTTTCCGTCGAAGCGAGTTTACACCAGTGTAGGAACTCAGCTTTTCTTCAATTTTCCGCTTAGGTGATGGTTTTACTGCCTGGGCGAACTTACAGCAGTGTAAAAATTTAAGCTTTTTGCTTCCTATTTCCGCCTAGGCGGTGGTTTTTCCGCCTAGACGAATTTACGCCAGTAAGTTTCCTCAGCCTTTTTGTCCATTTTTCGCCTGGGCAGTGGTTTTTCCACCTAGGTAAATTTTTTCCAGTGTGGACTTAAGCTGGATTCCTTCAGGTTTTCACATTGTTTCTTTACACCTCTTATTTCCTCTTCATTCCTCAAATGAGTTCTAGCATGCAAATCAATCCTAAGTGTCTAGCCTCATCAATTCACCACAAAAAATAGTATTACGAGACCAATGTGATCTCCAAAAAGTAATTTATATAAAAGTTGGGAATATACGTTACCCTTGATGACATATCAAAAAATGTTGCTTGGTTTTACGTCCCTAGCATGGACGTTGATGAATTTTAGCTCTATCCTTCAACAAGGGAGATGTTCTCCACAACTCGCTCTTCATCCTTGAAGTAATGCTTGATTCGCTCCCCGTTGACTCAGAAAGTTCGTCCGTCTTCGCCTTCTAGCTCAATAGAACCAAATGGATAAATATGCTTGATCCGGAATGGTCCAGACCATCGGGACTTCAACTTTCCGGAAAAGAGTCTCAGCCTTGAGTTAAACAATAAAACCTGTTGGCTCGGACTAAACTCCCTTTGGACTATCATTTTATCATGCCACCTCTTTGTTTTATCTTTGTAGAGCTTGGCATTCTCATAAGCCTCGTGCCAGAATTCCTCCATTTCATTCAATTGGAGGAGACATTGCGCACCAAAAGCTTTTATGTCAAAATTGAGTTTCTTAATCGCCCAGAATGCATGGTGCTCCAATTCAATGGGCAAATGACACGCTTTCCCAAACACCAATCGATACGGCGACATGTCGATCGGTGTCTTAAAAGCCGTGCGATAAGCCCATAAAGCATCATCAAGCTTCACCGCCCAATCCTTGCGATTAGTATGAACCGTTTTCTCCAGAATTAGCTTGATTTCTTAGTTTGAAACTTCAGCTTGGCCATTTGTCTGTGGGTGGTATGGTAGCGCCACCTTGTATCTAACCCCATACTTTGCCAACAAAGCGTTTAGCATTTTGTTACAAAAGTGGGTTCCCTCATCACTGATTAAGGCTCGAGGTGTCTCGAACCGTGTCATGACATTGTGCTGACGGAACTTCAAAACCACTTTGGCATCATTTGTAGGTGTTGCTACGGCCTCAACCCATTTAGACACATAGTCCATCGCTAACAGAATATACTCCTTACCAAATGATGGCAGAAATGGCCCCATGAAGTCTACACCCCACACATCAAATAACTCAAGCTCAAGAATTGACGTTAGTGGCAATTCATGCCTTCTCGATATGTTACCCACCCTTTGACATTTATCACAGGTTTTCACAAATGTATATGAATCTTTAAACAAAGAAGACCAGTAAAAACCTGATTGAATTACTTTCGATGCTGTGCGAGTCGCACCAAAATGGCCGCCACAAGGTGATGAATGGCAATGGTAGAGAATACTAGCCATTTCTTCCTCCAGAACACATCTCCGGATCACCTGATCAGCACATTTCTTGAATAGCAATGGCTTGTCCCAAAAGATAATACTTAGCATCAAAAAGAAATTTCTTCCTTTGGGCTCCCGTCAACTCAGGTGGTAACACGTCACAAGCAAGATAATTAACAATGTCCGCATACCACAGAAGTGCATTGTCCATTGAAAATAATTGTTCGTCAGGGAACACTTCCGTGATGTTAGACTCCTTACCAACGTCTTCTTGAATCAACCTCGACAAATGGTCAGCAACAACGTTCTCACTCCCCATTTTGTCCCTGATTTCAGCATCAAATTCTTGCAATAGAAGAATCCACCTTATCAATCTCGGCTTGGCATCTTTCTTTGAAAATAAGTACCGGATAGCCGCATGATCCATGTAGATGATCACTTTTGACCCAATAATATAAGACTGGAACTTATCACATGCAAAGACCACCACTAGCATTTCTTTCTCAGTCATGGTGTAATTCTCCTGGGCATCATTCAATATCTTACTTGCATAATAGATTGATCGGAAGATATTCTCCTTCCGTTGGCCTAACACCGCGCCAACGGCATAGTCACTCGCATCACACATTATCTCAAATGGCATTTCCCAATCTGGAGCGACCATTATTGGAGCCGTGATCAACTTCTCATTTATCGCCTTGAAAGCCTCCATGCAAGTCTCATTGAATTCAAATAAGGAATCCTTCTCAAGAAGGTGTCATAACGGCTTTACCGTCTTCGCGAAGTCCTTAATAAAGCACCGGTAAAAGTCGGCATGCCCCAAGAAACTTCGAACTCCTTTCACATTAATCGGTGGCGGAAGCTTCTCAATCGTTTAAATTTTTGCTCGGTCCACCTCAAGCCCCTTAGAAGAGACTCGATGACCTAAGACGATCCCCTCTTTAACCATAAAATGACACTTCTCCCAATTTAGAACCAAATTCTTCTCTTCACATCGGTCGAGAACAAGCGCCAGATTGTAGAGACAGTGATCAAAGGACGACCCGAAGACTCAGAAGTCATCCATGAAGATTTCTATTTTTTCTTCCACCATATCAGAAAATATCGCCATCATACACCGTTGGAAAGTTGCCGGTGCATTGCAAAGACCAAATGGCATACGTCGATAAGCAAACGTTCCATACGGGCATGTGAAAGTAGTCTTCTCTTGGTCCTCCGGAACAATGGCTATTTGATTGTAACCTGAATAGCCATCAAAAAAGCAATAGTACTCGTATCGGACTAATCGATCTAGCATTTGGCCAATGAAAGGAAGAGGAAAATGATCATTTCTCGTCGCCTTATTCAATCTTCCATAATCAATGCATACACGCCATCCTGTGATGGTCTGTATAGGAATAAGGTCGTCCTTCTCATTCTTAACTACCGTCATACCTCCTTTCTTGGGCACAACTTGCACCGGGCTAACCCACTCACTATCGAATATGGTATATATGATTCCCGCATTCAAAATCTTCAACACCTCTGCTCTCACCACTTCCTTCATAGCCAGATTTAGCCGCCGTTGATGTTCAATGGAGGATTTGAACTCATCCTCTATCAAAATCTTACGCATACAAATCGAGGGGCTAATTCCTTTGATATCCGAAATAGACCAAGCAAAAGCGGATCGGTGCCTCTTCAAGATTCTTAGCAACTTACTCTCCTCTTCTTCCATTAGAGTTGATGAAATTATAACCAGATCGGTCAAATTCTCTCCCAAAAAGATATACCGAATGTGATCCGGTAATTACTTGAGTAATAACCCACCGTGAGGCAGATTTGATTCCTTGGGAGAGTCTTCAACTTCTTTAATCTTCGCCACATGAATAGGATCTTCTACATCTTTAGATTGAGCATCCAAAGTCAGCACGTAGTCCACAACCTCAAGTTTTGTGGTAGAGCCTTCTTCACCAAGATCCCCCATAGATAAGGAATTGGTAAGTGTATGCTCTAATGAATCCATCTCCATAGTTGCAAGAAAGAACTCCCTCACGCAAGAGTCCACAACGTCAACTGGATTGCAATTGAGAGGTTCATCCGGAAAGTTCATTATTCTAAAGATGTTGAACCTTATTTCTTCATCATTGACTCTCAACGTTAGATTTCCATTATGCACATCAATCAAGGCCTTTCCTGTTGCAAGGAAAGGTCTTCCCAGGATGATCGGGATTTCTCTACCTTCTTCCATTTCAAGCACAACAAAATCCACTGAAAATATGAATTTGTCTACCTTTACTAGCACATCCTCAATGATACCTTTTGGATAGGTTAATGAACGATCCACCATTTGAAGAGAGATCATTGTCGGCTTTGCACTTCCAAGTACTAACTTTCGATAAACAGAGGAAGGCATTAAATTGATACTCGCCCCAAGATCACAAAGTGCCTTATCAAAATGAGATTTCCCGATAGTGCACGGAATTGTGAAACCACCGGGATCCTTCAATTTGGTAGGTAACTTTCTTTGTAGTATTGCACTACACTCCTCAGTTAGCTTCACCGTTTCATAATCCTCTAACTTCCTCTTCTTTGTCATAATGTCCTTCAAGAACTTGCCATAGTTGGGCATTTGTTCCAATGCATCCAAAAAAGGTATGTTGATGTGGATTTTCTTGAAGATTTCAAGAAATTTCTCAAATTGGGCATCCAACTTCCTTTTTTGGAATCTTTGAGGATATGGCAATGGGGTTGTTAGAATCAGTGGATTCTCTGAAAATATTACTCGGCCCGGTATCGCCCTTTCATCTCTTCTTTTCTCCTCGACTTTCTCCTTACTATTATCCTCGTTCACGTCTTCACTCGGCTTCTCCTTTCCTTCATCGATTTTTGCTTCAACTTCCTCCTCCGCACTAGTTCTTGGTTCATCATCCGGAAACTCATGACTCACTCCCGGCTCAGTTTCCATAGGCCTTCTCACTTCCACATCTCTTCCGCTCCTCAACTTAATCGCCTTGCATTCACGAGGGTTGGTTTTTGTGTTACTTGGAAACTTCCACTTTTGTCGTTCTTGAATGGCCCTAGCATGCTGCGCGATTTGAGTCTCAAGAGCCTTCACCATGGCATTAGTATTTGTACAAGTGGTATCAATAGAGTCCAGCCGTGATTCATGTTTATTCAGTTGATTATGCGTCTCACGCATCATAGTCTATGTCTCCTTCATAAATGAACCCAAAACCTCATCCAAATTTGACTTCGGATTGTGCATAGGTGGTTGTTGCATTGAACGATTAGATTGCATTGGATATCCCGAAGGTTGATTTTCATAACCCGGAGGTGGCTGCAAAACGTTCTGATTATTCGCATATGAGAAGTTCTCATGGTTACGAAGTCCAGGATTGTAATGGGTCGGAATGTTGGTAGCCGGCCTCAAAGTGTAGGCACGATTGTTCAGAAAATGGTATTCCTCGAACTCGTTATCCAATTGGGATTGAGAACTACTTGCCGCTATCTCCTCCCCTTGACTTGACAAAGCTCCTTTCATAGACAAGATGACTAATTGGTCCGAGAGCTTGGACACTTGGGCCGATAACGTTGAAATGTGGTCAGATTCTTGGATAGAAGTGACCCGTCTTCCCGTGTTCTTCTCATTCGGCCATTGATAGTTATTAGCCGCCATCTTTTCCAATAATGCATTTGCTTCGGTAGGGGTTTTGGATAACAACGATCCCCTTGAGGCTGCATCGACTATTGTTCTTGTTTGGCCATCCAACCCATTATAAAACAATTGGGTTTAAAACCAATCTTGATAACCGTGTTGGGGGAACCTTCTCGATAAGTCTTTAAATCTCTCCCATGCCTCAAATAACGGCTCGAAATCTCTCTGGCGAAACTACGCAATCTCGCCGCGGAGTTGAGAAGTCTTCGAGGGTGGAAAGAACTTAGTGAGGAACCTTTTGTGCGAGGTCCTCCCAAGTGTTAATGCTCCCCGGTTGAATCGATTGAAACCATCCCCTTGCTCTGTCTCGTAAGGAGAACGGAAATAACCTCAACCTTATAACGTCTTCGGCAACTCTGTTAATCTTGATGGTGTCACAGACCTCAAGAAAGGTTGCTAAGTGTACGTTCGGGTCTTCGTGAAGGTTCCCGCCATATTGATTTTACTGAACCATGTTGATTAGGACGGGCTTCAACTCGAAGTTATTAGCTTGGATGGGCTGCCTCCGGATCCCAGAATAATTTTCCAACATGAGTGGCCGATAATAGTCCCAAAGGACTTGTTGTGGCCTCTCATGCTCCAGAGGCTGGAGTGCTTGCGGCTCCTGTGGTTGCGGAATATTCTCACGTTCGCCGGCCATTGCGGTTGCTTTTTTTTCTTTCTGTTTAGCACTCCGTTGATTACGCCACATGCACTGCTCAAATTCAATAGATAAATAAATAAATAAATAAATTGAATAAAATTTAAAAGCAAAAGAATTACCATGATTAACATTCAACTACTTGATCACAATATCAACTTAATTGAAAAACACATTGTCGAATCCCCGGCAATGGCGCCAAAAACTTGTCACGCGTGAGGATTCACAACCTTTTCCTCCTCATGGTGATTGGACTACTCGCAAGTATACGAGGTCTAGTTTTAATATAATGGATCTTGTAAGATCAGATATCGTTCCACTGGGAAGGCAGGTAATTCGGTTGAGTATTGCGATTTCAATAGTTTCATATTATCTCGACTAATCAAATTTTGTTTGTTTTCTAATTAATATACTAATATAAATGATAGGTGTAAAATACCTATCTAATTCTAAACTGAATTTGCCAGTTTTTGAGTATTTTATTGAAGTTTGAATACCGTTTTAGTTGTTTTTATTAGTCAGGAGCAGGGACGTAAACAATTGGTAAACCGAGCAAAATGGTGCGAAACGGGTAGCTAAAAAGATGAAAAAAAAAAGGTTTCAAATAACAGAGCAAATCCGCCTAGGCGAAGTTTCCACCGCCTAGGCGGACATTCATCAGAAAGTTGCAATGTTGAAGATTTGAAATCCACCTAGGCGAAGTTTCCACCGCCTAGGCAAAAATCCATCAGAAGGTTGCAAGGGCTGAAGTATTGAATCCGCCTAGGCGAAGTTTCCACCGCCTAGGCGGAAATCCACCAAAACGCTGGAAGTACTGAACTGCTGGATAGAGTTGTATTGCTGTAAATCCGCCTAGGCGAAGTAGCTACCGCCTAGGCGGAATTCCGTCAGAAAGATAAGGAGCCAAGAAGTTAGTCCTCTACCTAAGCGAAGATTCTACCGCTTAGGCAGAATTCTAACTGACTTAAGCACCGCCTAAGCGAAGTTTCCACCGCTTAGGCGGAAATCGCAGAACAGGTCAAAATATCTGTTTAGATATTTTTAAACCCCTAAGCCTATAAATACCCCTTGGCCATGTCTAAAACTTGTTGTTGAAGAACCCTAACCCTAGTAGAGAGCTCTTAAGCTATATTTTGAAGATCAAGAAGGAGGTTCATCATTCGGATAAAGAAGGATAACTTGCGGACCAATCATTAGTGACAGTGAACCGTTTCACTTCCAGATTTGATCGTTTCTCTCTTGTTTTATTCTTTGTAATCACTTTTTCATATCTAAGAATGTTGAATCCCTCTTATTTTGCATGGTATATGGCTAAGATCTTGTAGTAGTAGTTAAATGTTACTTAGGTGTAGTCAAAATCATGTAACCGTTTAGTTGAGTAAATTTATGTTACTTTAACGTGTTGTTTGTCGAAATCCGATTGTGTTTATCGTTATTCTTGATATTATTCTTGTATAGATAAACCAAGAATATGGGGTTTGACACTCGGGAGAGGTAACTCCGGATTCAGACTAGGGTAAATACAACGTGACGTTCTAACGACCCGTGAGGGCGTTAGAACATATGCAACCCATGACGTTGGCTCAAAACTCACGCGACTTAGGGTCGTTAAGGCGTTGAAGGGGACTTCTTCATTGACACGAAGCCGTGTAATCCCTCGTTTTACACTCGAAAGAGGTAGCGGAGGAGTTATTGATACAGAGGTTGTCGAATTAGATAAAAACCGTTATAGCTAACTAAATGAAATCGATTATGCATTATATAAAAGAGATTTATACCTAAGTAGTTAGTGTAATTAAAACTAACTTTCTAGTTGTCATTTATCTTAGTATAGTAATTAGAAAACAAACAAAATTTGATTAGTCGAGATAATATGAAGCTATTGAAATCGCAATACTCACTTGAATTACCTGCCTGTCCCAGTGGAACGATATTCGATCCTAAGAGATCCATTATATTAAAACCAGACCTCGTATACTTGTGAGTAGTCCAACTACTGCGAGGAGGAAACATGTGTGAATCTGAAGGCGTAACAAGTTTTTGGCGCCGTTGCCGGGGACGGCAATGTGTTTTTCAATTAAGTTGATATTGTGATTAAGTAGTTGAATGTTAATCACGATAATTCTTTTGCTCTTAAATTTTATTCAATTCATTTATTTATTTTATTTATCAATTGAATTTGAGCAGTGCATGCGGCGGAGTAAACGTATTGCTAAGCAAAAAAAAAAAAAACTACATCAATGGCCGGTGGACATGAGAATATTCCGCAACCACCAGAGCCACAAGCACTCCAGCCTCTGGAGCATGAAAGGCCACAACGAATCCTTCAGGATTATTATCGGCCCCTTATGTTGGACAATTATTCAGGGATCCAGAGGCAGTCGATCCAAGCTAATAACTTCGAGTTGAAACCCGCCTTAATCAACATGGTTCGGCAGAACCAATATGGCGGGAATCTTCACAAAGATCCCAACGTACACTTGGCTACTTTTCTAGAAATCTGTGACACCGTAAAGATCAACGGAGTCTCCGAAGATGTGATAAGGCTGAGGTTATTTCCATTCTCTTTACGAGACCGAGCAAGGGAATGGTTTCAATCGATTCAGCCGGGGAGCATTAACACTTGGGAGGACCTTGCACAAAGGTTTCTCACAAAGTTCTTTCCACCCTCGAAGAGGTCTCAACTCCGAGGCGAAATTGCGCAGTTTCGTCAGAGAGATTTCGAGCCACTATTTGAGGCATGGGAGAGGTTTAAAGACTTATTGAGAAGGTGCCCCCAACACGGTTATCAAGATTGGTTTCAAACCCAATTATTCTATAACGAGTTGGACGGCCAGACAAGAACAATAGTTGATGCGGCCTCCGGGGGATCATTGTTGTCCAAAACCCCAACCGAAGCAAATGCGTTATTGGAGGAGATGGCGGCTAATAACTATCAATGGCCGAATGAGAGGAACACGGGAAGATGGGTCGCTTCTATTCAAGAATCTGACCATATTTCAACGTTATCAGCCAAAGTGTCCAAGCTCTCGGACCAATTAGTCGCCTTGCCTATAAAAGGTGCTTTGTCAAGTCAAGGGGAGGAGATAGCGGCAAGTAGTTCTTAATTCGAATTGGATAACGAGTTTGAGGAATGTCATTTTCTGAACAACCGTGCCTACACTTTCAGGCCGGCTACCAACATTCCAACTCACTACACTCCTGGACTTTGTAATCATGAGAATTTCTCATATGAGAATAATCATAACACTTTGCAGCCACCTCCGGGGTATGGAAATCAATCTTTGGGATATCCAATGCAAGCTAATCGCCAAATGCAACAACCGCGCCTACACTTTCAGGCCGGCTACCAACATTCCAACTCACTACACTCCTGGACTTTGTAATCATGAGAATTTCTCATATGAGAATAATCATAACACTTTGCGGCCACCTCCGGGGTATGGAAATCAATCTTTAGGATATCCAATGCAAGCTAATCGCCAAATGCAACAACCGCCAATGCACAATCCGAAGCCAAATTTGGATGAAGTTCTGGGAGCATTTATGAAAGAGACACAGACTATGATGCGTAAGACGCATAATCGCCTGAATAAACATGAAACACGGTTGGACTCTATTGATACCATGTGTACCAACACTAATGCCACGGTGAAGGCTCTTGAGACTCAAATCGCGCAACTTGCTAGGGCAATTCAAGAACAACAAAAGGGGAAGTTTCCAAGTAACACAGAAACCAACCCTCGGGAATGCAAAGTGATTAAGTTGAGGAGCAGCAGAGACGTGGAAGTGAGGAGGCCTATGGAAATTGAGCCGGTTGTGAGTCGTGAGTTTCTGGATGATGAACTAAGAACTAGTATGGAGGAGGAAGTTGAGGAAAAGGTTGATGAAGGAAAGGAGAAGTTGAGTGAAGAAAATGTTTTTGGGAGTAATAGCAAGGAGAAAGTTGAGGAGAGAAGAAGAGATGAAAGGGTGATACCAGGAAGAGTAACATTTTTAGAGAATCCGCCGATTCTAGTTTCACCATTGCCATATCCTCAAAGGTTCTAAAAGAGGAAGTTGGATGTTCAATTCGAAAAATTTCTTGAAATTTTCAAGAAAATCCACATCAACATACCCTTTGCGGATGCATTGGAACAAATGCCCAACTATGGCAAGTTCTTAAAGGATATCATGACAAAGAAGCGGAAGTTGGAGGATTATGAAATGGTGAAGCTAACTGAATAGTGTAGTGCAATACTACAGAGAAAGCTGCCTACTAAATTAAAGGATCCGGGTAGTTTCACGATTCCGTGTACTATCAGGAAATCCCACTTCGATAAGGCACTTTGTGATCTAGGGGCAAGTATCAATTTGATGCCTTCTTCCGTTTATCGAAAGTTAGGACTCGGAAGTGCAAAGCCTACGACTGTATCTCTTCAAATGGCGGATCGTTCTCTAACCTATCCTAAGGGGATCATTGAGGATGTGTTGGTGAAAGTGGACAAATTTATTTTCCCTGTGGATTTCGTGGTACTTGAGATGGAAGAAGACCGAGAGATCCCGATCATCCTTGGAAGACATTTCCTTGCAATAGGAAAGGCCTTAATTAATGTGCATAATGGAAATTTGACCTTAAGAGTGAATGATAAAGAAATAAGGTTCAACATTTTTAATACTATGAACTTTCCGGATGAATCTCCCAAATGTAATCGAGTTGATGTTGTGGACTCTTGCGTGCGGGAGTTCTTTCTTGTAAACATGGATATGGATTCTTTGGAGAGCATTCTCACAAGTTCCTTATCTATGGGGGATCTTGGTGAGAAAGGCTCTACCACGGACCTTGATGTGGTGGAATACGTGCTGGCTCTTGACGCTCAA
Organism: Eucommia ulmoides; assembly: GCA_016647705.1. Classification (NCBI taxonomy): domain Eukaryota; kingdom Viridiplantae; phylum Streptophyta; class Magnoliopsida; order Garryales; family Eucommiaceae; genus Eucommia; species Eucommia ulmoides. Next base: position 34,289,931 of record CM028338.1, on the reverse strand, counting down.
CCGAAAGACGTAGATTATCCTATTCATGTGGCGGAGATTGAAGAAGTTGAAGACTCTCTAGAGAAATCAAATCCGCCTCACGGTGGGTTATTACTCAAGCAATTACCGGAATACCTTCGGTATATCTTTTTGGGAGAGAATTTAACCGATCCGGTTATAATTTCATCAACTCTGACGGAAGAAGATGAGAGTAAATTGCTAAGAATCTTGAAGAGGCACCGATCCGCTTTTGCTTGGTCTATTTCGGATATTAAGGGAATTAGTCTGTCGGTGTGCATGCATAAGATTGTGATGGAGGATACGTTCAAACCCTCCATTGAACATCAACGGCGGCTAAATTCAGCTATGAAGGAAGTGGTAAGAGCGGAGGTGTTGAAGCTATTAAATGCGAGGATTATATATGCTATATCTGACAGTGAGTGGGTGAGCCCGGTGCAAGTGGTGCCAAAGAAAGGAGGCATGACGGTAGTAAAGAATGAGAAGGATGACCTTATTCCGACATGGACCATCACAGGGTGGTGTGTATGTATTGATTATCAGAGATTAAATAAGGCAACGAGGAAATATCATTTTCCTCTTCCTTTCATTGATCAAATGCTAGATCGTTTAGCCGGTTATGAGTACTACTGCTTCCTTGATAGCTATTCCAGTTACAATCAAATAGCCATTGTACCGGAGGACCAAGAGAAGATGACTTTCACATGCCCGTATGGAACGTTTGCTTATCGATGTATGCCGTTTGGCCTTTGCAATGCACCGGCAACTTTCCAACGGTGTATGATGGCGATATTTTCTGATATGGTGGAAGAGAAAATGGAAATCTTTATGGATGACTTCTCAGTCTTTGGATCGTCCATTGATCACTGTCTCTACAATCTGGCGCTTGTTCTTGACCGATGTGAAGAGAAGAATTTGGTTCTAAATTGGGAGAAGTGCCACTTTATGGTTAAAGAGGGGATCATCTTAGGTCATTGAGTCTCTACCAAGGGGTTTGAGGTGGACCGAGCAAAGATAGAAACGATTGAGAAGTTTCCGCCACCAATAAATGTGAAAGGAGTTCGAAGTTTCTTGGGGCATGCTGGCTTTTACCGGCGCTTTATAAAGGACTTCTCGAAGACGGTGAAGCCGTTATGTCACCTTCTTGAGAAGGATACTTCGTTTGAATTCAATGAAGCTTGTATGGAGGCGTTTAAGGCGATAAAGGAGAAGTTGATCTTGGCTCCAATAATGGTCGCTCCGGATTGGGAAATGCCATTTGAGATAATGTGCGATGCGAGTGACTATGCCGTTGGCGCGGTGTTAGGCTAACGGAAGGAGAAGATCTTCCGCTCGATCTATTATGCAAGCAAAACATTGAATGACGCCTAGGAGAATTACACCACAATCGAGAAAGAAATGCTAGCGGTGGTCTTCGCTTGTGATAAGTTCCATTCATATATCATTGGCTCAAAAGTGATCGTCTACACAGATCACGTGGCTTTCCGGTACTTATTTACAAAGAAAGATGCCAAGCCAAGGTTGATAAGGTGGATTCTCTTATTACAAGAGTTTGATGCGGAGATAGGGGACAAAAAGGGGAGTGAGAACGTTGTGGCCGACCATTTGTCGAGGTTGATCCAAGATGACATTGGTGACGAGTCTAATATCACGAAAGTGTTCCCTGACGAACAACTCTTTGTAGTAGAAAATGCACTTCCGTGGTATGCTGACATTGTTAATTATCTTGCATGTGGCGTGTTACCACCTAAGTTGACAGGAGCACAAAGGAAGAAATTTCTTTTTGATGCTAAGTACTATCTGTGGGACGAGCCTTTGCTATTCAAGAAATGTGTTGATCAGGTGATCCAGAGATGTGTTCCGGAAGAGGAAATGGCTAGTATTCTCTACCATTGCCATTCATCACCTTGTGGCAGCCATTTTGGTGCGACTCGGACTGCATCAAAAGTACTGCAATCAGGTTTTTACTGACCCTCTTTGTTTAAAGATTCATATACGTTTGTAAAAACCTGTGATAAATGTCAAAGGGTAGGTAACATATCAAGGAGGCATGAATTGCCACTGACGTCAATTCTTGAGCTTGAGTTGTTTGACGTGTAGGGATTAGATTTCATGGGGCCATTTCTGCCCTCATTTGGCAAGGAGTATATTCTGCTAGCGGTGGATTATGTGTCCAAATGGGTCGAGGCCGTGGCAACACCTACTAATGATGCCAAAGTGGTGTTAAAGTTCCTTCAACATAATGTCATGACACGGTTCGGGACACCTCGAGCCTTAATCAGTGATGAGGGGACCCATTTCTGTAACAAAATGCTCAATGCCTTGTTGGCAAAGTATGGAGTGAGGCATAAGGTGGCGCTACCATACCACCTACAGACAAATGGCCAAGCGAAAGTTTATAACCGTGAAATCAAGCTCATTCTGGAAAAAATGGTTCATACAAATCGCAAGGATTGGGCGGTGAAGCTTGATGATGCTTTATGGGCATATCGCACCGCTTTTAAAACACCAATCGGCATGTCGCCGTATCGATTGGTGTTTCGGAAAGGTTGACATTTGCCCGTTGAATTGGAGCACCGTGCATTCTGGGCGATCAAGAAACTCAATTTTGACATAAAAGCTTCTGGTGCGCAACGTCTCCTCCAATTAAATGAAATGGGGGAATTCCGGCACGAGGCTTATGAGAATGCCAAGCTCTACAAAGACAAAATGAAGAGATGTCATGACAAAATGATAGTCCGGAGGGAGTTCAGTCCGGGCCAACAAGTCCGATTGTTTAATTCAAGGCTGAGGCTCTTTCCTGGAAAGTTGAAGTCTCAGTGGTCTGGAAAGTTCTGGATCAAGCATATCTATCCTTTTGGAGCTATTGAGCTAGAAGCCAAAGACAGACGTACTTTCCGAGTCAACGGGGAGCGGATCAAGCATTACTTCAAAAATGAAGAGCGAGTTGTGGAGAACATCTCCCTCGTTGAAGGATAAAGCCAGAATTCTTGAAATGTCCATGCTAGGGACGTAAAACCAAGCAACATTTTTTTTGACGTGACATCGAGGGTAACGAATATTCCCAACTTTTGTATAAATACCTTTTTGGAGATCGTATTGATCTCATTATATTAATTTTTTGTGGTGAATTGATGAGGTTAGATGCTTAGGATTGATTTGCATGCTAAAACTAATTTGAGGATTGAAGAGGAAATAAGAGGTGTAGATAAACAATGTGAAAACGTGAAGGAATCCAGCTTAAGTCCACACTGGCAAAAATTCGTCTAAGCGGTAAACCCACCGCCTAGGCGAACATTGGACAAAAAGGCTGAGAAAATATTCTGTCGTAATGTCGCCCAAGCGGTAAAACCACCGCTTAGGCGATAATTGGACAGAAAAAGTCAGTATTTTTGCACTGCCAAAATTTTGCCCAGGCGGAAAATTGAAGAAAAGCTGAACCTTCACACTGGTGAAAAATCGCCCCGGCGGAAAACCCACCGCCTAAGCGGATTTACAACCAAATCAGGCTTTCACACTGGTGTAAACTCGCCCCGGCGGTAAAAACCACCGCCTAAGCAAATTTACACCAGAAAGTTTTCAAAAAGAAAAGGTGCTAATCCGCCTAAGCGGTAAAACGACCGCCTCGGCGAATTTACGCGAACTCTGTTTTTAAAACACACAGTCCACTTCGCAAACGGCATTTTCCTCCTAAAAATTTCAAGAAACCTCTCAATTTCACCATCCCAAATTCCTTCCCCATTTTAAAGATTCATTCTATAGTGCTAAAAAATTGGATTCTCATCAAGAAACTTCGTCCAAACGAAGAATTTCTCTGCCCATTTTCGAAAAATTAGGGTTCGAAGGGTGAACAGTGCGAAATCACCATTCTCCACTATTTTGATCAAATTTTTCAACAAGTAAGTGTCAATGATCCTATTTTTCATTTAGTTGTTAAATTATTTGCTTCATTTGTTTATTTATTTCAACAAAACAGTGGATTTGATTGGAACCCTAAACCCTTTTAAACCCTAAATTGTGATTTTCATGTTATTTAGGATTGAGGAATGCTAAATGATAAACCCTATCATATTTTTGTGTTGATATATAATGTGAATCATGTAGTTTGCGCTACATTGCGACAAAAATGTGATTTGGTTATGGTTGGTAGGATATGTATTGAGATTTGTATCATGTGGTTTTAATTGGCATATGATTGATAAAATAGGGTATGGTTGGTTCGCTGATTAGGGTTTGAATCACTTGTTCTATTGTTATTCTTGTGGTTGGTGTGGTGATTTGAATTTTCAAGGACAACGGCAAAGCGCAGGGCTGCCAAGCACCCAAGAACAGACGAACCTCCGTCCGCTTCAGATTTCAATTCCCTTAAGTTTGTTTTTAAGCAGGCGGAGGATCGGTATAAAGAACATGAGGGTAAGCGGCTAGGCATCCGTCAAAGAGGATTTGGGCCTTTGAATTATCTTCCTGAAGAAATCAGAACTGTGATCGTACAAAGACGATGGCAACAGTTATGTGCCCCACCTCCAACGGGCGAGTTGGCCCTTGTTCGAGAATTTTATGCCAATATCGCAGAGGCCACAGGAGTTCAAACACGGGTCCGAAACATTCCTATCCTATTCAGTGCCGATCATTTTAATGAATTGCTAGGGTTGACGGGGCTTGAAGCTTCAAGAGATTTAGGCGATGCCGCCTCACCAACCATGAGTTCGGTGATTCAGGCCTTGACGACAAGCAACGCACAGTGGACCAACACATGGCAGGGCCAAGAAATCTTCAAATCGTTGTTTCTAAAACCGATCCCCAAAATTTGGTTTTCATTTATCTGTGCCAATCTGCTCCCGACGACCCATGTGTCTGACATGTCTAAGCAGAGAGCTTTCATGCTCTATGGCATCGATAGAGGGACCCCCATAAATGTCGGCTGGTATATTTATTCTTCCATACTTCATGCTGCCAAGTCGCAAAAGGGTGCCCTTTATTTTTCTTCCTTCCTCACCGCGCTCTTTCAACGAGACGGAGTTTGAATCACGTCCACTAGCCCTTTTCCTCATGTGAAGCCACTTGATCTAGCATTGATTAAAAGGTTATGGAAAGGCGGACAAGGTGAAGGAGAGGAGGGTCAAGAAGAGGAAGAAACGGGTCCTTCAGAACGACCGACGCCTACAACCAGCCGAGGCCAAATCACACAAATCTTACGAGATGTCCGTAGTCTCCAGTCTGATGTGAATCAACTTCAAGATAATTTGGCCAGGATGGAGAACTACATAGAGTTCTACATCCGGCAACAAGATCAAAACCAACGAGTCATATTCGAGCATCTTAGAATCGACATGGCGCATTATACGCCCGTGCCACTTTCCGAGCCGGATGAGCCGCCACCGCCATCTCATCCACAATAAACAGTAGGAGGTTATACTTCTATGTCTTCCCTCCTAGGTATGTGTCCGCCCTAGTTTCAATACATATTTTTCTATTCTGCTATTGGGTTCGCTGCTTAGGCAATGGGGACACTGCCTCGTTTAAGTTTGGGGGGAGTATGGCATGCGATGCATGTAGTTTTTGTTTTTTGTCTTGAAGGGGATAAGAAGATGATGAAAAAAAAAATGATGTAAAGGGGACAAAAATTCTTTTTGTGTACAAATTTATATACTAATGTTAAAAATTTTGTAAATTTTGAAATTCTTTTTGTTATACATGTGTAATGTTTAGCTATGCATATGTAAAGATAATTAGCATAAGTAATATTAGTTTGTAGAAGTAGAATAGAATTGTTAATGAATTGAGTTGTATAAGCATGCTGAGCTTCTGAGTTCGTCCGAACCATGTCCCGATGATGAAAATCACCCCCTAATTTGTGTTTTAAGGTTGGGGGTAATGCCATTCATGTGTGTTTTGTGTGCTTAGCATGTTGATTAGGTAAAAATTATTTTGATCCTAAAATCGCACGATTGCATACACTCGTTGTATAATTAATTGAACGATTGGACATCGATTATTCAGTAATAAGTTCATGACAGAAATGAGGAATCTAGAACTTGGCTGGGGGAGGCTTGAGGCGAAATTATAGGTAAGGTAATTCCGGAGGCATGATATAGGCCATCGTTTTTATCGCTTGAACCTTTTGAAACTAACCTGAAAAGTTATTCCCTCGTTCTCTTGTTGAAGCCATAAAATTGTGTCACTTCTGAACTTGTTTCTATACTTTAACCAAGTAAATCTTTCAGAACCATTGTCGCTAGGAATAAAAGTGAAAATTGAGTGAAAACAAGTAGCATTAGATTATGCTAACTTGAAGCGGGCAATTGGGGTTTCAGTATTTTTGGTTAAGTATAAGAGTATTAACTTGTCAATCCTGTAGTTGTAGCTAAACACCCCTAAAATTGTATAAAATTGAATAAGTTTGGGGGTGTTACTTCAAAAAAAAAAAAAAAAACCCTATGTGAACATAGTGTTTAAATTTGATTGTTTTGACAAGTGAATACAAGTTTACTAAATCCTGTTCAGGGTAATATCTTCAAAGATAAGGGAATCATGAGAGAGATTTAGCGACAAACGTTTGTACCTCGGGTATCGTTAAAATTATAACGAGTTTCTATTTCTACGATACCCTTGGCCGTTATCCAAAGCTTGACCAAGCCCTATTGATCTCCGAGAATATCCGAACCTACATTAGTGGATAGTTGAGCCCAGTCAAGCATATGGCTTTCCTAAATGTTTTAACAAGTTTAAGTCATGACCTTATTCATTGAATAATCCAATCCGGCGTTTGATTTGTTATATATCCGAGTTCACACACACACATATTTCAATAGGATCTAAAATGATTTGAACTAATATTGAGTGTTGAAATTCTGGGGCACCACATGGTGTGTGTTATTCCTTAACCGGATCTGATTACGGGTTGTTGAGAGAAGAAGAGCATGGTTTCTTTGACTAAACTTAAATCTCACAGGCGTGTACGTCTTATTTGTTAATGATTACGTATCTGTAGTTTAGGATGTAGCTAATTAGTGTAGTTAGTGTTATTTAGCATTAGGGTGTTTTGCTCGAGGACTAGCAAAATTTCAAGTTTGGGGGTATTTGATAGGTGTAAAATATCTATCTAATTCTAAACCGAATTTGTCAATTTTCGAGTATTTTATTGAAGTTTGAATATTGTTTTAGTTGTTTTTATTAGTCAGGAGCAGGGACGTAAACAATTGGTAAACCGAGCAAAATGGTGCGAAAGGGGTAGCCAAAAAGATGGGGGAAAAAAAAGAGGTTTCAAATAACAGAGCAAATCCGCCTAGGCAAAGTTTCCACCGCCTAGGCGGACATTCATCAGAAAGTTGCAATGTTGAAGATTTGAAATCCGCCTAGGCGAAGTTTCCACCGCCTAGGCGAAAATCCATCAGAAGGTTGCAAGGGCTGAAGTATTGAATCCTCCTAGGCAAAGTTTCCACTGCCTAGGCGGAAATCCACCAGAACGCTGGAAGTACAGAACTGCTGATAGAGCTGTACTGCTGTAAATCCGCCTAGGCGAAGTAACTACCGCCTAGGCGGAATTCCGTTAGAAAGATAAGGAGCCAAGAAGTTAGTCCTCCGCCTAAGCGAAGATTCTACTGCTTAGGCGAAATTTTAACTGACTTAAGCACCGCCTAAGCGAAGTTTCCACCGCTTAGGCAGAAATCGCAGAACAGGTCAAAATATCTATTTAGATATTTTTGAACCCCTAAGCCTATAAATACCCCTTCCACGTCTAAAACTTGTTGTTGAAGAACCCTAACCCTAGTAGAGAGCTCTTAAGCTATATTTTGAAGATCAAGAAGGAGGTTCATCATTCGGATAAAGAAGGATAACTTGCGGACCAATCATTAATGACAGTGAACCGTTTCACTTCCAGATTTGATCGTTTCTCTCTTGTTTTATTCTTTGCAATCACTTTTTCATATCTAAGAATGTTGAATCCCTCTTATTTTGCATGGTATATGGCTAAGATCTTGTAGTAGTAGTTAAATGTTATTTAGGTGTAGTCAAAATCATGTAACCGTTTAGTTGAGTAAATTTATGTTACTTTAACGTGTTGTTTGTCGAAATCCGATTGTGTTTATCATTATTCTTGATATTATGCTTGTATAGATAAACCGAGAATATAGGGTTTGACACTCGGGAGAGGTAACCCCGGATTCAGACTAGGGTAAATACAACGTGACGTTCTAACGACCCCGGAAGGCTTTAGAACGTATGCAACCCATGACGTTGGCTCAAAACTCACGCGACTTAGGGTCGTTAAGGCGTTGAAGGGGACTTCTTCGTTGACACGAAGCCGTGTAATCCCTCGTTTTACACTCGGAAGAAGTAGCGGAGTAGTTATTGATACAGAAGTTGTCGGATTAGATGAAAACCATTATAGCTAACTAAATGAAATTGATTATGCATTATATGAAAGAGATTTATACCTAAGTAATTAGTGTAATTAAAACTAACTTTCTAGTTGTTATTTATCTTAGTATAGTAATTAGAAAACAAACAAAATTTGATTAGTCGAGATAATATGAAGCTATTGAAATCGCAATACTCACTTGAATTACCTGCCTGTCCCAGTGGAACGATATCCGATCCTAAGAGATCCATTATATTAAAACCAGACCTCGTATACTTGCGAGTAGTCCAACTACCGCGAGGAGGAGACATGTGTGAATCTGAGCGCGTAGCAATAAACGATAACTATGAAGTTAGTTTTAATTACACTAATTACTTAGGCATTGATTTCTTTCACATAATGCATAATCGAAGTCATTAAGTTAGCTATAATGGTTTTCTATCTAGTCCGACAATCTCTGTATCGATAACTCCTTCGCTACTTCTCCCGAGTGTAAGACGGGGGATTACACGACTTCGTGTCAACGAGGAAGTCCCTTTCAATGCCTTAACGACCCTAGGTCGCATGAGTCTTTAGCCAACGTCAGGGATTTCATACGTTCTAACGCCCTCCCGGGTCGTTAGAACGTCACGTTGTATTTACCCTAGTCCGAATCCAGGGTTACCTCTCCCGAGTGTGAAATCCCATATTCTCGGTTTATCAATACAAGCATAATATCAAGAATAATGGTAAACACAATCAGATTTAGACAAACAACACATTAAAGTAACACTAATTCATTCAACTTAACAACTACATGATTTCAACTACACCTAAGTAACATTTAACTAATACTATAAGATCTTAACCATATACCATACAAAATAAGAGGAATTCAACATTTTTAGATATGAAAAAATAATTATAAAGATAAAAACAAGAGAGAAACGATCAAATCTGGAAGTGAAACGGTTCACTGTCGCTAATGATCGATCCACAAGTGATTCTTCTTTGTCCGAATGATGAACCTCCTTCTTGATCTTCAAAATATAGCTTAAGAGATTTCTACTAGGGTTAGGGTTTTTCAACTCTCTATTTCAGACGTGGAAAAGGGGTATATATAGGCCTAGGGGTTTAAAAATATCTAAACAGATATTTTGGGTTGTTCTGCGGAATCTGCCTAGGCGGTAGAATCTTCACCTAGGCGGAGGTTAAGTCGGTTAGAATTCCGCCTAGGCGATGGTTTCTTCGCCTAGGCGGAGCACTAACTTCTTGGGCCCCTATTCTTTCTGACGGATTTCGGCCTAGGCGGTAGCTACTTCGCTTAGGCGGATTTACAGCAGTGCAGCTCTTCCAGCAGTTTAGCACTTCCAGCGTTCTGATGGATTTCCGCCTAGGCGATGGAAACTTCGCCTAGGCGGATTCAATACTTCAGCCCTTGCAACCTTCTGACGGATTTCCACCTAGGCGGTGGAAACTTCGCCTAGGCGGATTCAATTCTTCAGCTTTTGCAACTTTCTGGTGAATTTCGGCCTAGGCGGTGGATACTTCGCCTAGGCGGATTTGCGTTGTTCTTTGAAACCTCTTTTTTTCATCTTTTTTGCTACCCTTTTCTCCACCTTTTCGTTCTATTTGCCGATTGTTGACGTCCCTTCTCCTGACTAATAAAAACAGCTAAAAAGGTATTCAAACTACAATAAAATACTCGAAAACTGGCAAATTCGGTTTAGAATTAGATAGGTATTTTACACCTATCAGTAGGCTTATCAACCATAAGAGGGGGCTCCCCAGAGAAGAGCTCCTAAAGTAAAAAAGACGACGGCAGGACGGAGTTCCCCCTTCGAGGCACCGGAATGGGCTGAGGTAGAACCGAGACGATCAACTAGGAGGGAGCATCCAAGAAGAGAGGCTAAAGTCACGGCAAGAAGGAAGACGCCATCCCATCCAGAGCAAGATCCCCCGTCCCCATCTGAGAAGAGCATTGTTGGAGGAAGTAAGGATAAACGAAAGAGGAAAATAGAAGAGGCTTGGGTTGGAGAGCAGAAGAGAGAAAAGGCAAAGAGGAATATATCGAAGGACCTTACCAGGGAAGGGGTAGCTTTTAATGCCCCCCAACCCAGCAAAGTTCCTGCCCGTGTACCCTTTTCAGTTCCAAACACAGGCCTCCTTCAAGATCAGAAGATCCTGGACCATCTGGAGCTGCTACCAAATTTCGTGCATCTAATCAATCTACCCAATGATCAAGAACGAATGAAATCTGGTCCAGACGTGAAAACAGAGAGAGAAGGACCTCAAGGAGGACCGTGTACAACACTTGGCCCAAATAAGGCAATTCCATGAGTAGAACAAAAAGCTGATGAGGAGTGAGAATAGTTTCAAGGAAGATGTGACCAGATTAGATGGTAAGAAAAAAGAGCTTGAATCCTATCTTGGTAAGGTTGAGGTTTACCTTACTACCGTACAGGAGATAATACAAGAAATGGAGTAGGAGCAAAATGCCACAATCGAGAAGGCCATGGAAGATGCTGTGAAATAATGGAAGCTCTCCCCTGCCTATGATAAGATGAGGATGGACCTGGTTATGGAGGTTGTGCACGATGGCCACAGGTACACAATTTGCAACCTACTCCACCAGTATCTTGGTTTCCCAGTTGATAAAATTGGCATAGACTACTCTGACTCCGAAGGAAATAATGGACCCGACAAGGGGAATGCTGAGGTGGAGCAGGGTGAAATTGGTGCCGGCCAGGACGAAGCTGGGGCCAGTCAAGGAGAGGTTGGAGCCAACTAGGGTGAAACTAAGGCTGGGCAGGGAGAAGCCAAAGTCGAAGCAAGTGAAGTAGGCCCCTCTACCACTGCTCAGTAGGACACTCCAGTTCAACCCCAAAATTCAGTCCCGAAAGATTCTAAGAATTTGTACTCTTTTTTTTTTTTTTTTTTTTTTTTTTTTTTTTTTTTTTTTTTGCAATGTCCCTTTTTTGGTGTCCCTACCCCTTTGCCTTGAAAAGGCCTTTTTTTAAATGGTATTTGGGACCCCACAGTTGTAACAAAAATTTCAATGAATGATGACTACCTTTCAATCTCAACTCAGAATATTTAATACACCTACATTATTTTCTTCAATATCTTTGAGTTGTTATTTGTATGTCTTTGAGTTTTTTTCTGTCCTTGGAGAGTTGTTACATTTGGAGCAAAAATGGTTCATCTTCCCAACGGCGAAGCGTTTCCCCTAGCCTGATCTCGAAAATTCTGGGATGGGAAGGGATCTGAGCTCAGCAAGTTGTTTGAGCATGGAGTTGAGTTTTTGCTTGGTGAACTGCCTAAACCCATCTCGGAGATAGACCTGAGCCCCTGCTCAGTCATTTTCAAAGACTTGGACATTTTTTGCTATGATGTCTGTTTTCTGTTCTTTGCCTTAGTCAATTGGATGTCCTTTTGCAACTCTTCCCGATCTCGGCAATAATCTGCTCTAGACGAACAATCTTTGTCACTTGGATGTTTTATTCATTTTTTTATTTTTCTCCCTCAGGCTTCATGCTAGACATTTCGTTAGGAATAATTACTCGTGACGACATTGTTTATAGTTTGGATGTGCTAAGGTCGGCATAAGATCTGATCTCGGCCCCTTATCTCTTCTCGGCATACTTGTTAGAAGAAGGGTTGTTTTTGTCACACCTTTCTCTATTACGAAACCTAGGTTCAACATGACCTCAGGTTGGGTATTCAAGCTAGTGTTTGCAATTTTTCCTTGAAAAAATTCAAGTTCTTCCTTTCTGGGCACACGCACTTTCTCGGCTGAGTGCCTGAGAAGAGATCTCGTCTTTCTTTCTCAGAAAAGACGTTGTTCTATGTTAACTTACCATATCCATATCTTTCCTGCCTCCCAGCCTAGCATCCGACTGTAGCTCAGGTGGTAAGTTTTAGTCTGAGGGTGGTTGATAGCGCGTAAATACATCGCTACTTTCACTGCAAGTATACGGGTCAAATTTTAGTAGAGTGGGAAGAGTAAGAGTAGTCAAATCCACAAGGATTGGTGTAGATTATCGTTGAGTACCATAATTGTCATAACCTAACTTTATTTAGGCGATAAAAAATAGGTTTTTATAATAATTATAAACTAAACTAATTATACTAATATACTAGTATAACGTTTATAGAAAATTATTTCCTAGGGATTAACTTCGTTCACTTAAACGTGTTCATTTCAATCTAGTTTACATTAACGGTGTTCATCCTATCCGACAATCTCGGTATCAAAATCTCATCCACTACCTCTCCCGAGTGTAAAGTGAATAAATATGTGACTTCGCGTTAATGCTGAAGTCCCCCTTGAGCGTCTATACGACACTTGGTCACATGAGTCTTGCCCCAACGTCACGTATTACACACATTCTAACGCTCTCTCGGGTCATTAGATCGTCGCGTTGTGTTTAAACCCTAATCCGAATTCGGGGTTACCTCTCCTGAATGTCAAACCCCGTATTCTCAGTATATCATAACAAGCATATAAATGTGGAATAACGGTAAACACAATCGAACAAACATGAACAATCATTAACGAAACATCGATTTTACATAAACAACATTTTTATGAAGTACATCGCTCTCTAGACAATATATGTTTAGCTACACATGGTCGTAGCCCTATATACAACTAGAAACAAGTTAAACATATTCAAAACATTCGACCAAACTAAGAAATAAAGGAGAGAAATGGGGAGACTAGCCGTTATCCGAAGATCCGCCGCTAAAACTGCTCCGAGAACGCTTCCTCCTCTTGGCCTTGATGATCTTCTCTTGGTTGAATGGCCTTGGAGCTCTCAAGACTCCCAAAAATGTCAACTTTCTATTTGGGAAAGAAGAGACGATATTTATAGGATCCAAAATATCAACAAAATATCTTAAAATATCTAAATTGTCATGCGCCTGACCGTTGCAACGGTGGAGAGGTCAGTAGGCTTTTGGCAGGTGACCGCTACAACGGTGGAGATCTCTGCATTTTGACCGCTGTAGCAGTGTAAAATCAGCAACTCTCTCTATTTTCACCACTGCAGCGATGGATGCATGTTCTGAATATTAACATTTTTGTCCTTTTTCTCTACCGTTCTTCCACCAACTTGCACGTTTATGGACCGTTTTAGTCATTTTTCACCCCAAATACCAGATTTATAACAAAATAAATAAATAAGTATTAAAATATATTAAAACGTTATAAAAATACTCAAAAAATACCAAAACTAACTTGAGAATAAATAGATAAATTACACCTATCAAATACCCCAAAACTTGAAATTTTGCTAGTTCTCAAGCAAAACACTCACACTAAAAATAAAAAACACAACTAAATTAACTAACACAAACAATCTAAACATAACGATATGCGAGTTTTGAATTCAACTATCGACCAAAACATTTTTCCCTCAACAACCCCCAATCATATCGAGTTTGAGAGTAAAACGCATCATGTAATATTCGAGAATTTTGACATTCAATAATGGTAAACGCCATTCTAGATCCTTTCAACATGTGTGTATGAAACTCAATAATATAACTATTCAACAACCTAGAAGAGTTCCGGAATGGGAATAGAGCAGTGAATAACCTGGGAGTCTTCCAGTCCGTGGAGAATCTTCTAATACATGGAGAGTCTTCTGAACGATAAGGGATGGGTCCGAGGTGGGAAGAGCCCGAACGCCTCCTAGTCTAAAAAGAGATAGGTCTGAGCTAGGATGAGCTCGAATGCCTTCTGGTATTCTGATCCATGAAGAGATGAGTCCGAGCTGGGATGAGTCCAAGATAGGATGGGAAACACCTTGACACCTGCACAAAGAACTTGCCGGGATGGACCCGATGTGTCCTCTTTGGCGTGAGAATTAGCGCTCAGGGAGAAGATTTATAAAGATACTGCCGAGAAGAGTAAGCAAATTTGGTATATCTTCGGGCATTGGTATGCCCTCCTTTATATAGGTAATTGAGTAATTAGTTTAGGGGTCTAAGTAATGATCAGTGTACCATTAGTGTTCCATCTCAGCGCGTGGCCAATTAGAGGGCAAGTGGAGTGCTTAATTTCGTGGGCTTGGGATTTTTTGCCCTTTTGTTGAGGCTCATGGACAAAAATATTAGCAAAAGGAGAAATGGCCTAGCCCATGATCCGAGATGAGTTCATCTTGCTGCCGTCGAGATTAGGAGTTCTATCCCCTGCCATTCCCACACAATCGGAGACGGAAAGTGGGGAGTTTGCCGCCTGCCCTTCTCGGATAGTCGGAGACAGGAAGGGGACGTTTTTCTGAGGAGCTTGTGGAGTCGATTTCCAATATGGGCGGCGCCGCTGTGGAGAATGCCAAGATGGGAGAGGCTTTCCCATCTCGATGGCAGCTCGCCTGCTCTTCCTAGAGAACGTTTCTGGTGTGGTCCATCGAATGGCCAGCATGGGCTTCAGATGTGCCTCTTCCTAGCATAATCTTTACACTTGGTCTCTGGTAGGATTTGACCTTGGTGGAGACTTGTGAACACGTGATGGTCTTTTATTAGTTGCATGGAAGTGACCATTTTTATACTCATCAAGTTTAATTTAAAACATAATTGCATATGGATTAGAAATATAATCCTTAATTTTATATACACAAATAAATACGAATTCAAATTCAAACTACATGAAAAAATGAAAAATTCAAAAATTGATATTTGGAGATTACTTTAAAATTTTCATTCAAGTCAATATCTATTTTTAATTATAATACAAAATACATTTAAAGAAATAGCACATGTTTATTGCCATCTCTTTTGGAGTACCCACCCTAAATCACATGTGATATACTACTATTCGTGTGCCAAATTCAACAAATGGCACACCAAATTTGCCACGTCTATTAGAGATGCTCTTATAATCTATTTTTGCTTCATAAAAAAGAGAAATCTACTATTTGGTCCTCGAAAAATATTGAAATCAGAAAATGGAACCACAACTACTATAATAAAGTTTTTAGTAGCCGAAGTGTTTTTAGAAAATAATCATATATTCTTTGACCATGATTTTTCCATAATTTATATAAAATGTCATTTTTGTAAATATTGCGAGACGTGAGCATTCACGCTTTTATTTTGCTATTTTAAAATATTTAATAAATATTTATGGGTTGATTGTACTGTTGTGAATGTTCACAATTTTCATCAAAATACACCGATATGTACTTTCAACAAAATACATCGAAAGCACACAGATATAAACATTCACCAAAAACACACCAATATGAACATTCAAAAAACACATGGATGTGTACTTTTCCCAATACACCAAAAACACACCGAAAATACACTGATATGAAAATTCACAAAGAACACCTCAATATAAACAATCACTAAGAACAAAAACAAAATCAACAAAAAAGACAATCACGTGAATAAACAAAAACTCCACAAAAATCAACAAAAAAAATCACATCTCTAAATGTGAACATAAAATAGTCAACAAAAAATTCACACGAACATTCATGACGATCTGAGCCTTCACATGAAGAAAAAAAAAATCAACTAAAAAATTCACAGATCTGAAACATTCATGTGATAATGCATGGTGGCGGGCAAATATGAAATTTTATATAAACGACATTTTCGTGAAGTACATCAATCCCTAGACAATATATGTTTAGCTACACATGGTCGTAGCCCTAAATATAAGCTAAACATATATAAACATTTAACCAATTTAAGAGAGAAAGAGAGAAACAAGGAAACTAGCCATTATCCGAAGATCCGCTAAAACTACTCTAAGAACACTTCTTCTTTTGTTGCGTTGCGATCTTTTATTGGTTGAATGGCCTTGGAGCTCTCAAGACTCCCAAAAACGTCAACCTTTTGTTTGGGGAGAGTAGAGACGATATTTATAGGATTCTAAATATCTCAAAATATCCTAAAATATCTTAAAATGTCAGGCTCTGACCGCTACAGCGGTGGATAGGTCGCTAGGATTTTTGGTGGTTGATCGCTGCAATGGTGGAGCTTTTTGCATTTTGACCACTGTAGCAATAGCCTGACCGCTGCAGTGGTGCTTCAACAAACTCTCTATATTTTCACCGCTGTAGTGGTGGTTTTACCGCTGCAGCGGTGGATGGAGGATCTGATTTTAGCTTTTTTGCTCTTTTTCTCCACCGTTCTTCCACCGCTTTGATCATTGATGGACCATTTTAGTCCCTTTTCACCCCAAATACCTAATTTAAGACAAAATAAATAAAAATGTATTAAAACATAATAAAAAGTTATAAAAATATTCGAAAACTAACAAAACCGGCTTGAGAATATATACATAAATTACACTTATCAAATACCCTCAAACTTGGAATTTTGCTAGTCCTCGAGCAAAACACTCACACTAAAATAAAAAACACAACTAAATTAAATAACAGAAACAACCTAAACACAAACAATCTAAACATAATGAAATGAGAGTTTTTAATTCATCTATCGACCAAAACATTTTTGCCCTCAACAACCCCCAATCATATCGAGTTCAGGAGTAAAACGCACAATGTGATGTTCTAGAATTTCGACATTCAATAATAGTAAACGTCATTCTAGATCCTTTCAACATATGTGTGCGAAACTCAATAATATAACTATCTAACAATCGGATTGGATTATCCATCAACAAAACTCACGACTTAAACTGTAAAGGATTAGGATATCTATACGCCTGACTGGGTTCCATTCTCCACTAATGTAGGCTTGGAAGTTTATAAAGATTAGAAGGACTTGGTTCGGTTTGGAACATGGCCAAGGGTATATTGGGAATATAAAATGGGTTAACATTGTTAACTTAATGATACCCAAGGCTCAACGCTTGATACAAAAATCACTCTCGAACCCCTATAGATAAATTAGAAACAATCCCAAACAATCATTTAAGACCGATGTACTCACTTGTCAATATAAACAGAAATTTAACTATATTAACGTATGTTTTTTTTTGTTTTTTTGTTTTTTTTTTTTAACGAACCACACCCCTAAACTTATTCGATTATTACAATTTTACAGGTGTGGTTAAAATGAAAGAAACATACAAGTGAGTACTCGAATACCGAACCAATCAAAAGTTTGCCCTAAACCCAACCCCTCACTTCAAGTAGCATACACGAATGCTAACTTGATTCACTCAAATTGTGCCTTCGGTTCAGCGATATAGGTTTGGAAAGAATTCAATTGGCTAGCGTATTTGCTGCATGTGCAAAATTGAAATGACAAATTGGCTTTGACAAGGTAACGTGGGATAAGCATATTACAAGGTAAACTTCAAAGGCTCAAGCGATCAAAATGAATGCCTAAATCATATCTCCTCGCCTAGGATTTCGCCTCAAGTTTCCCCCAATAAGGTTCTAGAATCCTTAAATTGTTATGAGTTTGGCTAATGGATAATTGTCCTCAAATCAATTGAATAGCTATATATTGAGTCTATGTGCTCGTGCAAATTAGGATCCATAATAAATTTCACCAAAACGATATGCCAAGCACACAGAACACACATGAATGAGCATTACCCTTGACCTTGAAAAACAACCAGGGGATAATTTCATCATTGGGTAATGGCCCAAATGAACTCAAAACTTAGCATGCAACAACAATAAATATAAACACATTATACACTAAATAAACATGCACACAATAACCTAAACAACACAATTAAACATACTAACATACTACACATCACTGCCAAAGTTAAAACAGGCAATGTCCTCAACGATCCATCGGCGATCCCAATGACAGTATAAAGCATTATAACAAAAACGGGGGTTTAGAACACGTACCTCGAAGGCGAGAGAATCTCGCCTCCGAATCAAATCAGCGGAGATGTATCTAATTTATTTTTGACCTTGGGTTGTCTCCCAAGAAACGCGTGGTTTATTGTCTTCGACCCGACATGGAGAAATGCTCATCAAAGAGCGGCTTCCGCCCATAGTAAGTGTCGGACAACACTACGTGTGGGTCTTGATTTTGTATGCCCTCAAGACTGGCGAGATTTGGCATTGTTTGGCCCGAACTTTCAACTCGATTCTCTACCAGCTCATGTACTTGGTGGGCATGAAATAACGTTGCTAATGGCGGCAAAGGACAAGTGAGCCACATCGGATCCTCGTAGATATGATCGTCTTGGATCAATGGTGGCATCACTATTTGGATCTCCAATGGTTAAGAATCACAATCATTGATCCATGCTTGGGTTCTCGTCTCATTCGAATAATCATCTCAGAACTTTCTCAAGCTCCTTTCGCTCGTTTCCGGTTCCTCGTGATGGCTTTCAATGAATGTGGCCTGTGTGTCTCTCAGTGCCACCACTTCTGACTCAACCTCAATTAAGCAGATAAGATGACCGATTTACGTCTGAATAGACGTTACAGTCACATTGATTTCGGCACAGACCGTCTCTATATTGTCAAGACGATCCTTGTGCTCATTGATCCTATCATTTATCTCCCTCCAAAAAGCCTGTGTCTCCCCCCATAAATTCAACTAATATCTCTTCCAGGGCAGGGAAAGAATTCACATTTTGGTCCAGTGTGTCAATCCATGGCACTGAAACGGTGGAACTATCCTCCTTGCTTTGGTAGCTTATTGAATAATTCCAACAGTGAAAATCATACTCGGCCATGTCTTCCAATAACCGATAGGCTTCATCCACGATTAGTTGGTCGAAAGAGGTGGTACCGTTTCCTCTTTCAACCCACGTTCTGGTTATGGCTAATAACCCATCGAGGAAGTTCAATAGTTAACACTCCCTTAGGAAACGATGATTCGAAAACAAGAATAGCAATTCCTTGTATCGATCCCAAGCATAGTAAAATAACTTAGAATCCCGTTGAAAGAAATGCAAAAGTACCTATTGATCTAACATCTTCAATTACCATGCAGGAAAAACAAAACAAAACTACAAACAAAAAAAAATTATAAACAAAAGAAATGCCTAAATTAAAATCAAGTCATTTACTCACAATATTAACAACAATCTAAAAATCAATCTCCGGCAATGGTGCCAAAAACTTGGTAGCGCGTAGTTACGTCGCTACTTTCACCTCAAGTATACGGATCAAGTTTTAGTATAATGGGAAGAGTAGAGGTTGTCGTATCCACAGGGATTGGTGTAGATTATCATTTAGTACTGTAATTGTCATAACCTAACTTTATTTAGGCAATAAAAATATAATCTTTTATAATAAAATATATTAATACTAAGTTAATTAAACTAATTAATCTAATTATACTAATATAGTGATATGACGTTTATGAGAATTTATTGCCTAGGGATTAACTTCATCCACTTAAACATGTTCGTTTCAATTTAGTTTACATTAACGGCGTTCTTCTTATCCGACAATCTCGGTATCAAAATCTCATTCACTACCTCTCCCAAGTATAAAGTGAATGAATATGTGACTTCGCGTCAACGCCAAAGTCCCCCTCGAGCGTCTATACGACCCTTGGTTACGTGAGTCTTACCCCAACGTCACAGATTGCACACTTTCTAACTTTTTCCCACACTTTCTAACTCCCTCCCGGGTTATTAGATCATCGCGTTTTGTTTAGACCCTAGTCCGAAATCGGGGTTACCTCTCCCGATTGTCAAACCCCGTATTGTCAATATATCTAAACAAGCATATAAACGTGGAATAACAGGAAACACAATCGGATAAACATGAACAACCATTAACGAAACATAGATTTTATATAAACGATGTTTTCGTGAATTACATCAAGCCCTAGACAATATATGTTTAGCTACACATGGTCGTAGCGCTATATAGAACTAAAATATTGGTCGCTAAAACATTTACAAATACGAACATTTAACCAAATCTAATAGATAAAGAGAAAAACGAGGAGGCTAGCCGTTATCCGAAGATCCGTCGCTAAAATCGCTCCGAGAACGCTTCCTCCTTCGCATTGTGATCTTCTATTGGTCGAATAACCTTGAAACTCTTAAGACTCCCGAAAACGTCCCCTTTTTGTTTAGGGAGAATAGGGACAATATTTATAGGATTCTAAATATTTCAAAATATCCTAAAATATCTTAAAATGTCAGGCTCTGACCGCTGCAGCAGTGGGTAGGTAGGTAGGATTTTTGGTGGTTATCCGCTACAGCAGTGGCCTGACTACTGCCACTGCTGCAGCGTGGTGGAGCTTCAGCAAACTCACTGTATTTTTACCGCTGCAACAGTGGTTTCATCGCTGCAGCGGTGGATGCAGAATCTGATTTTAGCCTTTTTGCTCTTTTTCTCCACCGTTCTTCCACCAATTTGATCGTTTATGAACCATTTTAGTCCCTTTTTACCTCGAATACCTAATTTAAGACAAAATAAATAAAAAAGTATTAAAACATAATAAAATGTTATAAAAATACTTGAAAACTAACAAAATTAGCTTGGAAATATATAGATAAATTACACCTATCATTAACCAACAACGACAACTATGACTGACAAATGAAGGAGGCGACAAACGGCGGCTGATGAGGATCTAAGAAAGATAGAGCACGACAGTCGTAATTTCCAGGATCTAAACCAGTAGAAACTATTCATTTGTTAAATCCGCTACTCTAGGAGTTCTTCTATTTTCATCCGGTGACGAACAACGGCAACGACTGCAACTGACAAACAGTGGCGGCGATTGTGGCTGACGAGGGAGACAGTCACGATTGACAAATGGAAGCGATCTAAATTTGATATCCAAAATCCAATTTTCGATCGGATAAATCAAGGCGGTAGAACTTTTAGAGTGACAGCTAAAATGGAAGAAAATGGAAGAACTCCTAGTGTAGAGGATTCAAATCAGATGAAAATGGAGAATGATAGAGAAAGGGCGGCTGAAATAAAATGAGAGAAATGAGAGAGCTTAGAGATGAGGGCCAGACTTTCCAATATTTATATAGGGGTATAATCGTTCATTCACTATATTTTTTAACTGCCGAAGTCAACACTAGGAAATAATAACTTTTTGTTTAAAGGGTTGATTGAGGAAAGAGAAACCAAAATTAGGGCTAAACAATAAAAACCCACAAAAAATTTATTAAGCAAATTGAGTGGAATTTCATGGATTTTTTTTGTTAGTTATCATCTTCTCTCGTCAAAATATTAAAACAAAAAGAAAATACAATGTAATTTTTCTTTTTTTCTTTTAATTTATTTTTTTTCTCAAGTCCTCTCGTCAAAATATTAAAATAAAAGGAAAATAAAATATAATTTTTTTCTTTCTTTTAATTTATTTTTTATTATTATTTTTTTTTTTATCTTTTTTTTTCTTTTTTCTTTTTCCTTCATCGCCTTCCTTTTGTCTCCTTGAGGTCTCTACAAAAACGACTAAAATTTGTCTCTTCTCTCTTCTCTCTGCAAAAACAACTAAAACTCTAATCTCAAATTCAACTAACTAAATTTTGCTCAATTTCTTTAAGTGAATTTTTTATCAAATCAAATTGAGGGACCATATGGACCACCTCCAAAACTTCAAGACCATCTAAACCCCCAACTCAAACTTAATAGGCCAAAAATATAAATTTTCTAAATATTCAATGTTAATTGCTAGTTAAATAATTAACTCTGAATAATCTTTAATGGATATTCCTAGATTCGAAAATTTTGTATCGTCAATTTTATTTCAAATTAAGTTACTCTCCCACTCCTAAGATATGGAAAAAAATATACCTTTTTTAGTCTTGAATAAAACCGTGTAACACCAAATACTATTTTAATGAATAGATTGATTACATTTGGCCCCTGCTTCATCCTTTTAGCCTGTAATTCTGGTGGTGTGATTTTTTTCCTTCCTAAATCTTCCAAAACTGGCACAAATGTTTGTATTCACACAAAGAATTCTGTTCATATAGTGTTCCTTCGTTCATCTAAATATTGATTTACTAGATCAAAGAGTAGGATATTTATTTGATGTGATAGCAAAAAATTAATTCAATGGTGTATGGGAGCAAAGAGGCGTAGGGCCGACCATATGTCACTATTTATAATGTCTACAACTTTGTGCCCTAATTACCTCTTTTTCTTAATGTATACTTTGATCCCCAAGTATTTTTAAGTTGTTCAGCATTCCTACTCATTATTTCAAAAAGAATATTAGGACTTTCATTCTCCATTGTGTTTGACCCATTAAATTTATATCAAAAGATGAATGAGGAAAATTAAGCAATTAAGATAATTCGAAATTTGCCCATGTAAAAAATTGTTCTCTGTGGTGTTCTTACTAACTATGGTTAGTGTTTTACTAATATGCCATAGCTATATTCAGTTGAAAAGAATTTCATCCAAAGAACCCCTTTAATGGTAATTATTGCTCTATTCAATCTCCTTGTGTTTCTGGTTACAAAAGAACTAACAATGTAGATAGTGTCAAAAACTCTTGTTCAATTATATGTTTTTTATTAATAATATAATTCATTTTATTATACTAATTGAATTCTAATTCCAATCATTACACTGCTCTGACCAGAGACGAAATTTAAATTATATTAAATCAAATTATTTGGATTCACCCTAACATCCCCCAAACAAATTGAGTGACTCTTAATTCGGTAAATTGGCACAGTTAAGATGGTCAACAAGCTTGTAGTCTCCAAACTCACACTTCTTGGTTCGTTCCATAAGTTATTCCCAACCTGATTGGAGACGTCCGTTGCACAATCCTAATTCTAAATGAGAAGAAACATGAAGATATTAGTTACCAAATATCTATAATCTTATTCCTCTTAATCAAATAAAAAATAAGACATTTTAATTAAATATCCATGGTATCTAACAACAATGTAATATAAATATTTCATTTGTTAATAATATATTTAAAATTGTCATCTTATAGAAAATACCACTAAAATGAATAATCTGGATTTGTTATAGGCTTATCTTCAACAACTTTGGGTTCGTTATATGATTTGTGAGTGGGTGTCTTTCTTTAGACAATGACTTTAAATTTATAAGTCTTGGCTTCGACTGTCATTCTCCTTTCTTGAGACACAACTTTCCTCA
This sequence comes from Eucommia ulmoides, assembly GCA_016647705.1. Classification (NCBI taxonomy): domain Eukaryota; kingdom Viridiplantae; phylum Streptophyta; class Magnoliopsida; order Garryales; family Eucommiaceae; genus Eucommia; species Eucommia ulmoides. The sequence continues at coordinate 34,266,582 of CM028338.1, read as the reverse complement.
ATGCCATGAGGAGCTAGAAATAGCAGAAGTGGGGAAAATCGTTCTGCACCAAAAGTTTCAGCCTAGTCATTTTCCATGTGTCAATTTTATTTGAAGATTTCAATCTTCTTTTTTGGTTTCCTAGTGTATCTTCGCATCACGATCGGCGGAAACTAATCCCTTGAGGTACTGTCAAGCGCCAAAAACAAGACACCTCTCCCAACAGAACATTTTTCATACACAATCCTCCAAAGTTCGATTCCTATAGATATTGCTTAAGAGGCCCAAGTCCCTTCCACTTGGACCAACTCATGTTGGTATTTCAATCTTTGATACATGTACCTGCTACACCCCTTTTTATTCGCTCATTACTAGGCTTTTTACGTATGGGTTTGAACATGTGGCTTGATGTTTCTAGATTAAAACTTAATTAATCTCCCATAGACAGATAGTCTACTAAACTAATTTTTCTTAATGATTTGTTATTATATTAACTTTTCATTATTAATATTTATTTTTTAGTCCTATCAATTATGTCCATCAACATTTGATGTAATACCCTTGTGTAATTTCAAGGTTATTAATTCTTTCTCTCTCCCTCTCTCTCTTAAATGTCGTGGGTTTTTAGTATCCACCAATTATGGAAGTAAAAATACAAAAGAAAAAAGTCATATTGTGAACACTCAAAATAGATTAAATTCATAAAAATTATATCATTTTAATTTGCATTTCGTCCTCATCATTTTGATATTTATATTGATTATAAATGAGGTGGATGCCGGATGGGCAAGGGAAGGAGGGGCTAGTGTAATTTTAAGAAAAATAAATGGGGAAAATATGAAAAAAATTTAAAGGGGCAAAAGAGTAATTTCAAATTAAGTTTTATTTTTTTAGAAATAGGGGTATACATTTATCAAAAAAGGTGTACATATGTAATTACCCATTCATTAAATAGTTCTCACGTTTTCTTAAATAATCGTCCTTCTATGTCATCTAATTTACAATTGATGCTACTCTTTATAAAAAAAAAAAAAAAAAAAAATAGTCAAACATCATCAATAACCTATAAAAAAAAAAAAAAACACCAGCGAAAAACTCATTTTTGAACGTTCACAATGGATTAAAATCATAAAAATTATATCATTTTAATTTTTGTTTCATCCTCTAAATTTTGGTATTGATATTGATTATTTTTAATGTAAAAAAAAAAATGAATGTTCATTAAAAATTGTCAAGCATCACTTCCTTATAACCCACCAATTATGAAAATAAACATTAACGAACAAACTCATTTGTGTGAACTCTCACAATAGATTAAATTCATGAAAATTATATTATTTAATCTCTATTTCATCCTCTTTATTTTGATATCCTTATTGACTACTTTTTTAGTGAAAAAAAATTGAATGTTCACTAAAAGTGTTTTACAAATGATTGAAATGTCTTTACAAAATTCAAAATTATGATTGATACTTCTTAAATAAAAGAATACTTACAGATAAAACTATCAAAGCGAACATTCTATGTAATTTTTTGTTGTATTGTTGGATTGATTTAGTGAATGTTCATCCAATTTAGTGTTAGGGTAATTAATTTTAGTGAAATTCACTAAGATAAAAATATGATTATGATGTAGACTTTAATTAGTGAATGTTCAATAAATTAAGTCAAATTCTGTGTTGGGTACTATATATAATGAACATGCACGAAATTAAGCAATAAAAGTTGTTTTATGATTATTGTTTTAGTAAATGTTCACCAAACAAACAAAATACTTACCGATGAAACGGTCTAAGTGAACATTAACTAAGTACATAATTTTTTTTTTACTAAAAATGATCAATATAAATATCAAAAGGGCAAATTACAAATTTAGTCCTCCTAGTTGCAGCGAGTTTTTTATTTGTCCCTCCAACATTTTTTTGTCAAAATGGCTCTCGTATTTGCACGAGATTTTTTAAGTGACCCTTGTGTCAAAAAATGAGGTTAAAACTAACGGATTTCAGGCATGTGACTTGCACATGCAAATCACAGGGGTGGAAAGGTTTTTTCTTTCTTTTCTTTTTTTTTTTTTTTTTGGTTTTTCCTTTTTCTTTTTCTCATGATACGGTCAACCCCCTCCTTCAATACCTAGGAGAGGTGAGAGAGGCCACCATCTAAAGCTCCGCCAGATGTAGACACGATATTTTGACCGTCCCGCAAAAATTTTATTCTTCATTTTATAATTTACTTTATTTTTTATTTTATTTTATCCTTTAAAAATACAAAATAAAAAACAAAAAAAAATAGAATTAATAAAAGAAAGAAAAAGGGAAAGAAATGAAGAAAAAATAAATAAATAGAAATTAGGTAAAGGGGAAATAGGAGAAAAAGAATAAAAGAGAGAGAGAGAGAGAAAAAAAAATAGAGAAGGGGGTGGGCCCCCTAGTTAACAGAGAGAGAGAGAGTTTCGATGAGTGGGAGGAGAGATGAAAGAAAAAAAAAAAGAAGAGGGGGAGAGAGAGAAGAAAAAGAAGAAGAAGAAGTGAGTCCGCCACCATGTCAACCTGGAGAAAAAAGACAGGGCCTCTTACCTTGCATCAACTGCCACGTATCAGGTAGTAGTGGGCGGTCATATGATTTCACGCACCCGCAAGCCTAGAACTTTCCTTTTGGCCTTTCTTTCCAACTTTACCCTTTCTCTGTCCAACTTAGAATGCGTTTTAGGCCACCAGACCTAGTTTTTAGGGTTTCCTAGGATTTTTCATTCTACATCTTTCTCTATAAATAGGATCATCTGGTAGCACGTAAATAACGTCGTTACTTTCACCGCAAGTGTACAGGTCAAGTTTTAGTATAGATTGAGAAGAGTAGGGGTTGTCGTATCCACGGGGATTGAATTAGATTATCGTTGAGTACCATAATTATTATAACCTAACTTTATTTAGGCGATAAAAATATAGTTGTTATAATAATTATAAACTAAACTAAATAAACTAATTATATTAATATACTAGTATGACGTTTATGGGAAAATATTGCCTAGGGATTAACTACGTTCACTTAAAAGTGTTCAATTCAATTTAGTTTACATTAACGGCATTCCAATTTATTCGACAATCAAGGTATCAAAATCTTACTCACTACCTCTCCTAAGTGTAAAGTGAATGAATACGTGATTTTGTATCAATGCCGAAGTCCCCCTCGAGCATCTATACTACACTTGGTCACATGAATCTTGCCCCAACCTCATGGATTGTCATTAAATCGTCGCGTTATGTTTAAACCCTAATTCGAATTCGGGGTTACCTCTCCCGTGTGTCAAACTCCGTATTCTCAATATATCATAATAAGCATATAAACGTGGAAGAACGATAAATACAATCGAATAGACAAGAACAACCATTAACAAAACATCGATTTTCTACAAACAACGTTTACATGAAGTCAATCAAGCCCTAGACAATATATGTTTAGCTACACATAGTCATAGCCCAATATACAACTAGAAACAAGCTAAACATATTCAAAACATTCAACCAAACTAAGAAATAAACGAGAGAAACAAGGAGACTAGCCATTATCGGAAGATTTGATGCTAAAACCGCTCCGAGAACGCTTTCTCTTCTTGGCCTTGATGATCTTCTCTTGGTTGAATAGCCTTAGAGCTCTCAAGACTCCCGAAAATGTCAACTTTCTATTTAGGGGAGAATAGACGATATTTATAGGATCTAAAATATCTCAAAATATCCTAAAATATCTAAATTGTCTTCTGCCTGACCGTTGCAGCGGTGGAGAGGTTGATAGGCTTTTGCCGGGTGACCGCTGCGGGGTAGTTTAACCACTGCTGCAGTGGTCAAACTCTTTGTATTTTGACCGCTGCAGCGGTGAAGAATCATCAACTCTCTGTATTTTCACCACTGCAGCAGTGGATCAAGTTTAGGATATTGATATTTTTGCCCTTTTTCCCTACCGTTCTTCCACCGACTTACTCAGTTATCGACCGTTTTAGTCCTTTTTCACCCCCAAATACCTGATTTATAATAAAATAAATAAAAAATTATTAAAATATATTAAAACGTTATAAAAATACTCGAAAACTACCAAAATCGGCTTGAAAATAAATAAATAAATTACACCTATCACCCTCCTCCTCCTAGTTTATTGATTTAGAAATTGAGAGAAAAAACCACTAAAATAGTGAATCTTAGCGAGGGCCCTTTCGAGTAACCATCTGCGAGAAAGGAAAAATTCGAGCGTTGGGAATCTTGGCCAGAATAGGTATGTTTTCTGATTTTTAATTCTTTCATTGTTTCTCGCAATATTAAATTCCTACGAGTTTATTTATTTTGTAATTGTCCAATCACTTGATGAAAATGCCGAGACAAGGTTCCCCTTTCTCAATCTGAACCTCCAAGCATTAGACAATGACACCCTTTATCTCGCTTTATATATATATATATATATATATATATATATATATATATATATATATATATATATATATATATATATATCATATTCTTCTTTATATTTATTGTAATTCATATATTAAAAAAAAAAAAAAAAAAAAAAAAACTAAAAAATAATTCGTCCGATAATACGATGAAAACGTCGGGACGGATTTCTCGTGCTTAAACTTAATCTCCAAACGTTAGTGAATGATGTTTTCATTCATTATTTTTCCTTTTTTCTTTTTTTTTTAATTTTTATTTTGTCATTGTTAAATTTTATATATATATATATATATATGTTAACCCAGTAAAATACCCAAGAGAAGAGATGAATTGGGTAGTTAAAAAATATCTGAGAAAAAATACTTTAATAACCCAAATAATTAATTTTAATCCTAAATTAATTATTATCTTTATATCACAGTGGAAATATAAAATCAATTAGGTGCACACCAAATAATAAAAATCAATAATGTAAAGATAGCAGTATACCAGAAATTTATACTGGTTTACCAAGCTACTCTTGGTTAATCCAGTCCTCTGCTCTGAACCCCACGGAGAGTCGCACCCACTAAACTAAAAATTCCTTTAAAAGTAGGAACCAAACCCTCACAAAGATTCTTTTACAGGCTCAAAATCAACCTTTACAAAATTTCATTTTCACAGACTAAGGAATAACCTCTACTTTTTACAGGCTCAAAAATAACCTAATTCTTTTTATTACAAAGGCTAAAGAATCAAAACCTCACTAACACTCTAAATATCCTTTTACCCGGTAAGAATTGAACCGTTACAAAATTCATACTAAACAATTCAATTCAAGAAGAATTACTACCTCAATCTCTTCATAGGAAGAGACTGAAACCAGCTACCCTTAAATTAAATACTCTCAACAGTATTTAATCTGTCACTCAACTTACCAATTAAAAATTGACAAGTGATTTTTCTCACTCGGAACTTCTATCACCCCAGATAAATTAAAACTCGATTAATATCCAAAAACTAGTGATAGAAAAGTGAGATATTCAAATTCTAATTTTAAACAAAAATAAGTAACACGTAATTGAGCACGTAATCAGATTCATTAAAGAAATTGTTTAAAAAATATTTTTCAATAAAAATCAAAAAACAATTTCTAAAAATCAAATCTCAAAAATTAGTCAAGCAATAATAAAATTGAAAGTAATTTGGAAAGATCTCACCCAGAATCCACCGAAAAAATAATTAGAGCGATATTACTTCAGATTCTGTCGCAGTAATAATTCTTAGCAAATGATTCTCAAGAATGACTGTTAGAAAAACTCTCACAAATCTCAATATGATTTCTCTTAGAAAATCTCAGTAATATATCTTGATCTCTCTTAATCTCTCTTAAATATATGAAAAATGCAGGTCTATATAAATGGGATTAAAATCAGTTCTCTAATGACTAGTTCTCATTTGTAATGACACTTAATTGCTCTTATAGACCCCTTATATTATTAAGACTTCATTCAGGTTCAAATCACTTAATTATAGCTTTTAAACTTTTCAATTAAGTCCCCCAAATATTTCTCAATCACAATTAAATAGAATAGAAACAATTATATGTACCAAATTGAGAAATATTCAAACTTAATGAACTAAATCTATAGGGATATTATAATATGTGTTACATATCTTAAATAGTATTAAATCCCTAAAATCTCTCATGAATCCTAACCAAAAAAACAGCTAGTAATGGCTACTTTCAGAATAAAATCCAAAATTCCATAATATCCTAAAATAGACGCATAAGTCGACCGACCAAGATCAGCAGTCGACCATTCGATTCAGGATGTGGCCAAGTCCAAGATTTTGTGCCCATCGGTCGACCTATCTGTCGACTTAGAGATTCATAGAGTTCCATTTCTCTTCACAGGCCAACCGCTCTGTCAACTTATAAATACAGAGAGTTCATATTTAAGCACAAGTCAACCTACCTGTCGACCGAGAGATATAGAGAGTTTTCCTTCTTTGTTCCAGTTGACTTACCTGTCGACTTATGGATGCTGGAACACTCTTCTAAACTTATTTTTAATTCATTCTCATTGATGTTTTCGCCCCTTTAACTAATTTCTTTTTTTGATTAGCTCCACTAAATAATTAAATTTAATTTTAATCAATTATAAATATTTCTTTTTCAATTACACATATGAGCAAATAATTTAGCTAATTAGGATCCAATTAAAAAACACACATATTTATAAAAATCATTTAAAAATCTTTTTGTGTCGTATTTAATCCTAATTGAGATATTAAGAATTGAAATTAACCTGAGTTATTTTCTCTAAGTTCTTCAAATTCTTCAACCTCTTAATTATTCATCATCTTTATCAACATATCTTCATCATTAGGAACTAATAAACTGAAATACTTAATCAAACCGTTAGTTCCACCAAAAACATCAACATTTAATTGTCTATCAAAATCTTAGGATCAACAATATATATACATATACATATATAGATCCAAAAATAATAATAAAAATCTTAATTTGTAAGAATTAATTCTTACAAATCTTAGGATGAATTCGACGATTCGATAAATCGTGGGAGAGTTTTTTGTGACCTCATTTCGATTTCCTAACTAGAGTATAATTTAAAAACGATTAGCTTTAGGAAATATCTTCCCTCGGTAAACCTTTTCGTGGGATTTTGCCTAACTTTTGGAAAGATTAATTTCAACAAACTTGTTTCCACGATCTTCCCTTGATTCTCATCTCCATAGAATTTGAGGAAATTTTAAATTGGGATTTCTTTTAATTAATTGGGAAATTTTAAAATAGACGTCATTTGCATCTATCTCGCATATTTATTTCTTGTATCATTCAAACGACATGTTTATGACACTTTCACCACTTACACTTTTAGATTTCATTACATAGAGGTTCTTTTAGATTTCATAATCCATGCCATTTTTCCTTATTTAGTTACGACACATACACCACTTGCATTTTTCATATATATTAGATAATTAAACCATTGCCACATATAATCACATTGATTCATGTTTTCCTGATTTATTCTCATCAATGGCCTTGGCACGTTTAAATTAAAAATATTCTTGCATAAAAATCATATAAGTTATTTTTTAGGTCACTCATACATTATTGCATAAAATAAATTCATATCATGCCAGTTTTAATATTATCATTTATAATTCATATTTTTTCATTTATTTTAGTTACCCATTTAAATTAAAAAAATCACTCGAAAACATACAAAAACACCCCTGCGGACTATTCTTATCGAATCCTTAATATTTGGTAAGAGGTCATACTGGGGGAACATTCTCAAAAATATAAAAACTTGTCGCATCTTATTTTTAAAACATTTCATATGGAAAAGATTTCAAAATAAAATAAAATGCTCAGACTTAAACTAATTGGTCTTAGTTGGACATAAGATACCATTTTTGGATGGACGTTTTGGGGTGCTTAACACATTTCCTGAGCGTAACTGACCCCTGAGCTCTTTAAATGAATCTCTGGTTTGATCGTGTTTTAGAGTTAATTTTTACTTAGGTTTTTTATATTATCTTTTCTAAAAATCATGGTAACCTAGTACACTATTTAAACCCAATGCTAGATAGGGACTCCTTATTTTAAAATGGCCTAAGTACTTTTTTGAGAAAATCGACGCTTTAAAAATCCCTTCTCATTTACACTTTATTATTTCATATCCTTTACTTTTCCAAAAATCGGGGTGCATCAGCTGGCGACTCCACTCCGAATGTTATATCTTATTTTGTTACCTTTTTCTTTCATTTTGTAAGTAAGTTTTGATTCTTCTCTTCTTTTCTATCGGTCTCTTATATTATTGTAAACCCTCCGACATAAGTACAGTAGTATTGTATCCATATTGTCCCCTCAATATTATATGATACAAGACATGGAAGGGAGTTTTATACTTGATGGATTGATAATGTCTTAAGAAATCTTAAAATCAAATGAGTTCAAAGTTTCCAATACCGATGAGAATTACAAAAGAATTTTTATAAATCACTTATTTGTTTTGATTGGTTGTCATCAGAATTGAAAGGTTTAAACTCGGATGGATTTTAAGGCTACCTAAGATCCACATGGACTAATAAATGGGCTTGTTGTAAGAACAGGACGAGACAGACTAATTGGTCTCATAAAATCAATTCTGGTACCCCACATCCAAAGTTCGATCTTTACTCATAATTGGACTCAGAATCATTCCAATATGGCATCTGAAGGCAATCTTGAATCTCTCTATATGGCCTAGATAGCTCGAATGCAAGAACTATCGACATGCTGACGGAGAAGTTTAATGAACTAAGACAATGACCTTAAATGGTATATGTTATCCTATCCAGTAGAACTCCCATGACTGAATCGCCGAATGGAAACCCTCCAAGCTCCAGGACAAAGAATACAGTGTCGAATCTGAATCCTGTTAGCCTGGATTTCTCGGTACCGATCTACTATAGACCTCAGATAGGCCCTCATCCCTTCACTTATGGAGCGTTGGCATATCCCAACCAAGGGTATGTCTATCAGGCCTTACCCGAAGGCTCGACCCCCTCTGCACCGCAAATTCTCATTCACCCGGAGAGGGTTGTTGCTCTACCGAACGATCCGAATACCAGCCAATCGGCCTTGGCCATCGAAATCAAAAATAGGAAAGAAGATAATGGACCTCCTCCAACTTGGGTCCTGAAAATAAAGCAATTGGAGAGAACCGTAGAAGAGTTAAAAAAAGAAAAGTCTTTTGGAAAAATAATGTACAACAAATTGTCAGCACCGCCTTAGGTGGTGTATTCAGAAAACTTCATAGTCCCTAAGTTCACGAAACATGATAGTACTGCCTCCCTCTCTCCCCAGAATGGCATCTCAACATCTACAAGGAGGAATTGGGAGTCCATGCTCGGAACGAATATCTTTACCTAAATATATTTCGTCAATCGTTGAAGGGATTGACTCTCAGTTGGTACTTGACCTTGGACCTAGCGTAGATCAACACCTTTGAGGATCTGGTTGAGGCCTTTTGTGAGTAGTACATGTATAATAAGGATGCCTCACCGAATCATAATACCTTGTAGCAAATATTGAAGAGAAAATATAAAAAACTATCGAAGGTACACCGCTCGCTAGAGGGAGGAGGCTACCAAAATCGTCCCTAGACTAAGCGAGGAGGATCAATTAGAGATATTCAAATCGATTCAGACGTCTCTGTTCTATCAAGGCCTGTAGAGCATAGTGGTGCCTTCTTTCGACAATACGATCAAGCAAACTGAGGTAATAGAGGAAGGAGTAAGGAATAGAAAGATTAAAGAGGCTTCAACCCTTTTGACAAAGAGGTTAGCCTCACCAAAAAAGAAAGAAACTGAGGTAGCTATCATTGTTTTTCCCCAGTAAACCCTTCACCAAAATAACACCCAAATTTTCTATCCTGAAAATTACCCAAACTAAAGCAACCAATACCGTAACCATCCCGCTACTATCAATTCAAGAACTTACCTCCCTCTTACCAAAACCACGTTCCTCAATACTATCCCCAAGTCTATCAAACACCCGTTTATCGCGCATATCAGCCAAGCAGAAACCCTACACCTCAAATTCCTAACCATACCCTAAGGTTGCATTTGAGTAAGGTATTTGACAAATCCCTTGTTTTGATAACTATTTTAGTTAAAGTATTTGATCATGTAATGTTACAATTTTTTTGTTTGGATAGGTGAAGTATTAAAAACGGAATTTCCAAATCCATTGAATTTCATACTTTGTACTAAATGCTCAAAATACACAAAAAAAATCGTAAAATTCACAAAATAACAAAGAATTCTAGATCTATATAGCAAAAATCACGACATCTAGATAGAAATTGGAACCCTAAACTTGAATAAATTCACAAAATGCACAAATTAACAAAGAATCTATATTCATTTGACAAAGAACCCTATATTCAACTAGAAATTAGAACAAACAAAACCTAGATCAACACAAAATCGAAACCCAAAAACGTAGATCTAAAACATGACAAAATTTGAACCCTAAACCTAGATATACACGATGGAAATTTGAAGTAGGGATGGACGACCAAAAATTGCAGAAGAAATTTGAACCATAATCTAAAGAAGAATACGATCAAATGACGACGAAGGACCGAACAATCAAATAACAAACGAACGAGAGTTGGAAATTTGCAGCAGCGAGGATGAGAAGTAAATGATCGAATGATGCGAGAGCTCGAACCTGCATCAACGATGGATAACGGTAATAGTAACTTACAGAGCAAATGTGGACGACGGTGACAAATAAACGCAGTGCAAATCGATGTAAGGGATCCAAAGAAGAAGATGATGGATGACGAAGAAGCAGAAAAAAGAAGACACGACACAGAGCGATGGACGATGACTACGACGAATCAAAAAAATGAAGAAATAAACGACAAAAAAACAGTAGGAGAAGGGTCGCAAAGATGACGAGGATCGATTTCTCAATCCTTCAATGGATGGATGGATTTCGCAAATGACACTTGTTGACCCAGTAGAATACCCAAGAGAGGGGTGAATTGGGTAATTAAAAAATTATCAGAATAAAATTTAATAAATCAAATAATTAATTTTAATCCTAAATTAAATGTTATCTTTATATTACAGCGGAATAATATAATCAACTAAGTGCATACCCAAACAGCAAAAATAAAAAAATAAATATAGCAGCACACCAAATATTTATACTGGTTCACCAAGCTACTCATGGTTAATCTAGTCTCCCGAGCTCGACGGAGGTCGCACCCACTAAAACCAAGATCCCTTTAAAGGTAAGAACCAAATCCTCACACCGATTCTTTTACAGGCTCAGAATCAACCTTTACAATATCATTTTCTCAGGCTAAGGAAGAACCTCTACTTTTTACAGGCTAAAGAATAACCTAATTTTTTTTAACACTAAGGCCAAAGAATCAAAACCTCACTAATCACTCCAAATATCCTTTTACCCAGTAAGAATTGAACCGTTACAAATTTCACTCAAAACGCAATTCTATCCAAAAAGAATCACTACCTCAATCTCTTTATAGGAAGAAACTGAAACTCAACTACCCTTGATTAAATACTCCCAACAGTATTTAATTCGTCACAACTCACCAATACAAAAAATTATAAGAAGTAAATCTCACTCGGAGCTTCTACCACCCTAGATAAATAATAACTCAATTAATATCCCAAGTCTAGTGATAGAAAAACGTGAGATAGAAAAATCTGATTTTGACTAAGATATGGGTAGCAAATTGGAGCACGTAATCAGATTCAAGAAATTGTTTGTAAAAATATTTTCTTCAAAAAAACAGAAATAATTTCTAAAATCAATTTCCAAACAACAATCAAATAATGCAATGAAAGAATATAATGTTTCAAAATTTTAGAATCAATAATCTCCCCTTTTTTTATGATGATAATTAACTTTGATGTTTTCTTCAAAATAAAAATATAACCACACTCCCCCTGAATCTGGGGACGGGTTATTTAACTCGTTAAAGTATCATAATGAAGATTTCAATAATGCACAAATTAAAAATACTCAATTAAAACATAATTTTTAAAAATTCCCCTCCTTAATAAAACATCATTAATTTCTCCCCCTTTGCATAAATTAAAAAATACTCAATTCAACACAATTTTAGTAATACTCTCCCTTAATAAAACATCACTAATTTCTCCCTTTTTATCATCTTCAAAAACAATTTAGGGAAGGGAAAAACACACATAAACGTTACTCTAGGCAATCATATAATATACTTGAAAAAATAAACCTAAAGTAATTAAATTCGGATATATATATATATATATATATATATATATATATATATATATATATATATATATATATATAACTCTTTTAAAAGCACATTGAATCAACTCATAAATTTAACTTTTAAGCACAAAACATCAACACTATGTGGATCATTTTTAGAGATAAATATCAAGTTTACTCAATCCAACAAGATCCACACCAAAAACATCTTTCTGAGCATGCAATCTTCCTCTATCAAATTGTAAATAAATAATATTCATGCGTACGTGAATAATCATAACATTTCAGTAATATAGCATGATATTAATTTTTCACAAGCTTATTAACTCTTTTAATTTTTCAACAAAACTCGTCTTTCAATACAAGAATAACATAATATTACCCCTCTTATAAACACTTCTCCCCATATATAATTGTAAACAAGTCAATTCATGCTTAAGAGAATAAATTTGAGACAATCAAAATCTTTCAACAATGTAACATGTAATCATATAATTACCAGTTAAGTCCACACGCCTTATTCATGATACCAAAATAATGTATTCCCTTTATAGAAACAAAATATATGTTCTTTAACACACTAAAAAATATGAAGCATTTCTCAAGCATTTTATCAATCATAAATTTAGTGTATGCATAAATACGGATAAGTGCATATTTCTCTCATAAAATCTCATTTCTCTTTTAGAATAATGATAATCATTTATAGAACAAGAGATATTTGTTGTATTCCAAACACTATACCTATATATCCCCATGCAACATATTGAAATTTCATATATTTTGAGATGATCATATTCATGATATCATAAATAGATTAACGAGATCTCATATAGCATAGGCATATAATCAAATCATAATACTTAAATTTCTATTATAATTATGCAAGAATGAGATTATTTTACCACTGAGTCGAATCAAGATTCAACTCTAATCAATTAACTCCTTGAATCAACCTCATTTTTATTCTTGACTCAATTTTGAGTTTCGGTGTGAATATTTGTTTCTCCTTGAATAATCTTATAACATGAAATTCTTTAAAACATACTTGGAAGAAGATCATTAGTAAAAATCAAGTGAATATTTTCAATATCATGTACGATCATTAATAAATTCTAAGTAATTTTAATCTTATCAACCAATTAATTCAAATCGAGTCTTCTCAAGAAACATGCTTCTCATTAACACATAATCAATGACGTCCAAGAACATGAATAATATCTTATTCAATAACTTGCATATTAAATATGCTATATCATAACATGTTCAATCCCTTACACAATAATAATAATCATTTAAAAATCATGAGATATGACACATTTAAGAAGAACATATTTTCATTCATATAATAAGATACTTAATTCATATAAATATATCCATGTAAGCATATAATCAGGATCCTAAACATTTCAAATCAAATAAATCATTCTTTATCATTTAATTCACCTTATTATAAAATATTATGAATCAAGAAGTATAAAAACTCAGCTCAAGCCAACTTATTTGTATAAAAGTTATATTCATGAATAAGAGCACATTATGCAAATAATCTTACTAAGATGCATATGCGACAAGTCATAACCACTACTTAGTGAAAACTTAAACACTTAATTCATAACATGTTTCAAAATTAAATTCATGATCACGACTTGATATAAACACATATAAAAACATGTAAATATACTTTAACTAAATGTGAATGTCATAATCACCATAACATGTTTCTAAGACAACATGAGAACACATCATTGAAAATAAGTCTTAGAAACAATCACCAACTTATCTATTTGACAAATCGGACACCTTCCTTTCTAATAAATTTAAATCGCGAAGGGTTAGGAGTACCTCTTATATCCTTGGTGATGACCTTTCTTTTTACCTCATTTGTACCACCGGTTGCTATGAATACACAATTTCTCTTAATCGATGGCTTTGGTACATCCTTCCTGCTTTCGGGTGCCACTTGTGGGTTCTTTGTAACTTTACATCTCAACTTTTGTACATTCTTTTTGTTTTCACATGTCAATTGTTGCTTTTTTAAAACTTCACATCTCAACTTTGATATATCTTTTCTCTTTATACATATCGCTTGTGGATTCTTGGTGACTTCCCGTCTTGATTTCAATATAATCTCTTTGGTTGTTCCTTCCGGTCTAGTCCCAACACTATGTAACTCTACACAAGCCATTTGTATAGCTCTTTTCGGCATCCATTTCAATTTGGATTCATTCTTAGCCATAAATCTAGGATTCCTGAATGGACATGATACTTTAAAATGTTCAACCCTGTTGCAATAGTTCCATCTCAACTTTGACTCAATTCTTTTGGCAATAAGGGCAAATATTGGAGTCCTCTTATCATTACTTGATGCTTCAGAACTACTGAAATCTGTATCATCCCATGTTTCTTTCATAGGTCTCTCTTTTCTCTTTAGGTTACTTTCTGATCGAACCTCATATGTGTCTTTCAATGTATCCCATATTTCTTTGGCAGAAACATAACCTGAAATTTGTCGGTACATATTTGCATCTGAAGAACAAAGTAAAATGTTAGTAGTATATGAGTTAATAGATAATTTTCCTTTATCAAAGGAACTCAATTGCTCCTTTCTCTTGGCTACTCCATTTTTCATAGGAGTGTATGGCCCGTCTTTAATAACCAACAATGCTTGGTAATTAGTAGCCTGCAAAAAAATAATCATTCTATTCTTTCAAACGGCATAATTACTACCTGTAAACAATGGTGGACGGTGCATAGAAAGCCTCTCAGCTAGTGTGCCTACTATATGCATCATGTGATCTTTGTTAACTAAAAAAATCGAGCTAAACCAGCTCTGATGCCAATTGTTGGTCCAGTAGAATACCCAAGAGGGGGGAATCGAGTAATTAAAAAATTATCAGAATAAAATTCAATAAATTAAATAATTAATTTTAATCCTAAATTAAATATTATCTTTATATCACAGCGGAATAATATAATCAACTAAGTGCATACCCAAACAGCAAAAATAACAAAATAAATATAGCAGCACACCAAATATTTATACTGGTTCACCAAGCTACTCTTGGCTAATCTATTTTCCCGAGCTCCACGAAGGTCGCACCCACTAAAACCAAGATCCCTGTAAAGGTAAGAACCAAACCCTCACACCGATTCTTTTACAATATTCTTTTCCCAAGTTAAGGAAGAACCTTTACTTTTTACAGGCTAAAGAATAACCTAATTCCTTTTAACAATAAGGCCAAAGAATCAAAATTTTACCAATCACTCCAAATATTATTTTAACTGGTAAGGATTGAACTGTTACAAATTTCACTCAAAACGCAATCCAAGAAGAATCACTACCTCAATCTCTTTACAGGAAGATACTAAAACTCAGCTACCCTTGATTAAATACTCCCAAGAGTATTTAATCCGTCACAACTCATCAATACAAAAATTGATAAGAAGTAAATCTCACTCAGAACTTTTACCACCCCAGATAAATAATAACTCAATTAATATCCCAAATCTAGTGATAGAAAAATGTGAGATAGAAAAATATGATTTTAACTAAGATATGAGTAGCAAATTGGAACACGTAATCAAATTCAAGAAATTGTTTGTAAAAATATTTTCTTCAAAAAAAATAGAACCAATTTCTAAGATCAATTTTCAAACAATAATCAAATAATCCAATGAAAGAATATAATTGGAAAGATCTCACCCGAAATCCCCCGAAAGAATGATTAGAACGATGTAATTTTAAATCCAGTAGCAGCAAAAATTGATCGCAACTGTTTCTCAAAATTACTCTTAGAAAAGTTCACAATATCTTAGAAAGATGACTCTTATAATAGCTCACAAATGATATATTCTTCTAGCTCTCTTGATATTGATTCATCATATATAAAAATTTCGCAGGTCTATATATATAAGTATAAAATCAACCTTCTAATGGCTAGTTTACATGTGTCATGACAATTAATAATATATATAGACCCCTTATATCATAATAGCTTCATTTTGGTTCAATTCATTTAATAACAACTTTCAAATCTCTCAATTAAACCCTCAAAGTATTTTTTAATCTCAATTAATAAGAATAGAATCTATTTCAAGTATTAAATTGAGAAATATTAATATTTAATTAACCATATTAATAGGATTTAATTAATATATAAACTATATCTTAAATATAGAGAATATCCCTGAAATCTTTCTCAAATCCTAACAAAAAATGGCTACAGAATCCTGAAACAGAGTCTCAGGTCAACTGCCCAGTCGACTACTGGATTCAGGTTGTAGCCAATGGAATTCATCGGTCGACCTGTCGGTCGACTGCTTGATTCAGAGAGTTCGTCTTGCTTTCACCGGTTGACCTATCGGTCGACTTGTAGTTTCAGAGAGTTCAGCTTCCTTAGTCGGTCAACTTGTAGATGTAGGATCTTTCAGCTTCTTTGTTCGGTCGACTCATCAGTCGACTGTCATCTTCTAGATCTCTATTCTGAACTCGTTTTTTAACTTATTCTTTTTACGTTATCGCCCCTTAAACTGTTTTCTCTTCTAAATTAGCTCCACTAATATTCTTCTATTTCATTTTAATCATTTAAAATTATTTCTTTTCAAATCACATAAGAGCAAATAATTTCACTTAATTAAAACACACATAAATGATTAAATACATTTTTGTGCAATGTGTGTGTTCCTAAATGGAATATTACGAATTAAAATTTACCTGGATTATTTTTCCTAATTTCTTCAAACTCTTAAATCTTCAATTTCTTCAACATCATCGTTTAGCATCCATTTAATTTGTTTCTTCATCACTGGAACTTAAATTACTGAAACACTCAATTAAAACATTAGTTCCACTAAAACATCAACACTTAATTGTTTATCAAAATCTTAGGATCAACAACACTAAATCAAAGTAATTCAAAAATCCCTTGTTTTGCCCATTTTTAAGATAAAACGATTTTACAAACTCCTTTTTTATAAATACCAAAAGAAGGTATTTGTCAAAAAGGGACTCTAAAATCTCTTACCTAAAGGAAATCCCTCCCTCAAATCGCTTACCCAAACACAACCTAAATCCAAGAATCCAATACCACCCAGACTATCCACCTAGCACTACTGGGGAAAAACTTTCAGAAAAATGAAAATAAACCATTAGACCTTCCGGTCTCAATTACCAAGTTGTACGAGAATTTTTTGGAATAGGGGATGTTGAAGCCTCTTTCATCATACGAGCCTAAGCCTGGAAGTAAAGTCACTTCTTCGAATGCTTTTTGTGAGTACCACTCAGGATTCAAAGGACATATAACCAAGAAGTATTATCACTTGAAGGACAAGATCTGGGGATTCGTGCGGATGGGGGCCCTCACTTTTTCCAACAAAAAGATTGAGGCTGCTACGCTAAATTACCAATTGAATCCACTACCTAAGCATGCACCTTTAGGGAGTGGAGAAGTCGATCTTTGCCAAAACGTTGGCGGAGATGGGAGCGAGTCATGTACCCGAGGCTAAAGTTGAAAATCTAAAGGCTGCAAAGCTGGGGTTCTTGTTTAGTTTCAATTTACTTGGTGTTTTAACAAAATTGCGACATTTTCATGTACTTACCTTTCCATCCTGTTGGACTTTTGGATCGAAAAAAGATTTACTCTATAATGGCATTTAAATTTCAATAAATGATTACTATTTTATCTAAACTATAGTCTAATGTTTGAATCTTAATCTTTCAGGTGCCCAAAATTGTCTGCATATGTATATGATGTGACTGAGCGAGGATGTCAAGACATGGTTTCAATACAGAACTAGACCATAATCCAATGGGAATAGAAACAAAGGAAGATTCTATTCTACCAAACGATGGTTAGATCCAAAAGGCCATTGACCGAATCTGGCATTAGTTCCTGAACACCAAAGGATTCGAAAGTCAAGATTTCCATCCATTGTCCTAAAGATATTTTGATAAATTGCTGCAAGTTGATCAAGATGTCTCCCATGGTCCTTTAGTGATTTGATAAAACCGGGTGTAAACATCCTAGCTCGTCTATTGTCGAACCTCATGGTGAAAAGGGAACACAACCTTCCAGGTCAATAATCACAATGAAGGGGTTCTCAAATGTAATACCAATATCCAATCATTCGATGAAGATCAAAGCTGGAAAAATGAGGATTTGTCACCATCAACCAATATTGTTGGACACTAGATTTACTCATTTATTGATGGATTCCCGAGTTACAAGAAAGTCTCGATTCGCAAAGAATACCAGATTGATTTCTTAGCTCGGCTACCCCCGAACTATTATAAGTTCGATCATCTATTTCTCAAAAAAAAAAAAAAAAAAAGGAAAAAGGGCAAAAAAAAATGGGGGGGTAAAATAGTCAAACTACTAACCGAGCAAGAAGCACTGGTGCAAATGTATAAGAGATTTGAAGAGAAAAGAAAGGGCATAGGTTGGTTCAGTCAAGGTTTCTGCTTCAGGCCAATTTGGTGGGCAAACAACATTTTTTCAGATCAGAACGTGATGGAGTTGAAAGGAATTAGAATTTGTGAAAAGAAGCATTAGTCATGGTCTAGAAATGTATTACAAAATCATATCAGGCATTGAAGGTATTCGTTTTAGTTTTTTTTTTAACATTTTGCCCATTTTTTAGACTAAATCAGTTTTGCAAGACTTGAGAAAACACAAAACATGCAGGAATATTAGAACCCCAAGCATTGAAATACCTAAAAATTCAAAAAGACAGGAATCTAGTTGGGCAAGCCAAGGAGACCTTAATAAGGCATGTTGGGTCCTGCCCCTGAGTTGGAAAATGAAATTGTTAAGTTCAACTAAAGGAATATCATCGAATCACCCCGAGAAAGTCATGCGTCATCAGCTGAGTGACTACGACGGAAAATGAGGGAATGGAATTGCGAGTCATCAAAGGTGACCAATTTTTTCAGACTAAGATTTTGTTTTGGAAATGTTATTTTATCCACTTGCAGGGATTTCAAAAAAGGCTGCGAGCATAGATCTCCTTATCACTGGGTTCTCTCATCTTCCCACCGACTCGAATCAGAGATTATTGTTTCTCAAAAATTCAAAAGCTCTAAAGGAGCATCTAGATATGTGTTTTTCTTTGAGAGGGGCATTCAGTGAACTACGCTAAACCTGATCCTCAGAATAATGCTAAGGTACATAGTCAATCTGCTAAGGTTCGGTTATCTGACAGTCATCCCCCAACTGTAAGTTAGGGCACATTTTATATCTTTGATCTCTCATTTTTTTCCCAGCCATAGGTTGTGACATATTTTATACCTCTGAACTTTCTTTTATCCCCCAAGCCAAGAAGACTGGGGCATAAGTATTGATAGGTAGAAAATACTTATCTACTTTTAAGCCGAATTTAGTAGTTTTCGAGTGTGTTATTAATATTTAATTGTATTTTAGTTTGTTTTTAGTTAAATCAGGTGTAGGGACGTTAACGAGTTATAAACAGGCAAAACGGTGAAAAAATAGTAACGAAACGGTGAAGAAGTAAGGTTTCAAGAACAGCAAACTCACCACCGAGGCGGTGAGAATACTGGGAGATGCTAAAAATGAACAAGTCCCACCGCCTAGGCGGTGAAAGTGCAAAGAGTTTCAAGCCTGTTCCACTGCCTAAGCGGTGATTCCACCTCCTTGGCGATGAAAGATCAGAGAGCAGCCGACATACCCACCGCCTAGGCGGTCAACTCTGTACAGAATTAAGATATTTTCAGATATTTTTGGACCCTTGCACCTATAAAACTTGTTTTCCCACTTCCATTTAAAGACTCTTGGACGTCCCTAACGTTAGGGGGTGATCCTTGGCCATTCTTGAAGAGCTCAAAGAGGATATTCATCATCCGGAGAAGAGGAAACATTTTCTAATCGATCTTTGGCAACAATGGACCACTCCACTTTAAGATTTTAGTTTTCTTTCTTTGTTTCTCTCTTTGTAACTTAATGTTTTATTGTGAATGATGATGAATCCCTCTTGTATTAATGCTTATATGGCCAAGATCATGTTAGATTAGATAAATATTAGCTAGAGATTGTTGTAACTCATGTATTTATTAGTTTAATTTAATATATGTCTCTTTAATGGTTGTTTGTCTAAATCCGATTGTGGTTATCGCTCTATTACAATTTTAATATTCTTGTTAAGGTATTAGGGTTGGATTTGAGAATACGGGGTTTGACACTCGGGAGAGGTAACCCCGGATTCGGATTAGGGTAAACACAACGCAACGTTCTAACGACCTGGGAGGGCGTTAGAAGGTGTACAATCCATGAGGTTGGGTCAAGACGCACGTGACTATGTGTTCGAAAAAACATTCGAGGGAGACTTCGGCGTCAACGCGAAGTCATGTATTCATTCACTAAACACTTGGGAGAGGGAGTGAATGAGTTTTAGATATCTAGATTGTCTGATAGGATAATCTCCGTTATTGTTAACTAAACGAAATCAAACATGTATTAAGTGAACGAAATCAATCCTTAGGTAATCAACTTAGTTATGATTAACCCACTAATTGTAGTTTAACTTAGTTTTAATTAGTTTAATTTTAAATAATTCTTGAACCGTCGGGATAATATAAAACTATGCAAATTGCGTTATTCAATTATTCACACCGTCCCTATGGAATGATATTCGATCTTAAAAATCCACTATATTAAAACTTAACATCGTATACTTGCGAGTAGTTAATACGCGAGCATAAAAACCTCGTCGTACAAGTATCATTTTCATTGCTCTAAACAATCTTCTAAACAGACACATGTTCATCATAAGTATCGTCATGAGTTATTTTCTATCACTCTAAATGATCCTCTAAACGGACACGTGTTCGTCATAAGTTATTTTTCATTACTCTCAACGATCCTTTAAACAGACACGTGTTCGTCATGAGTATCATCATGAATCATCTTCTATCACTCTAAAAGATCCTCTAAATGGACACATGTTCGTCATGAGTATTGTCATGATTCATTTTTCACTACTCTAAACGATCCTCTAAACAAACATATGCTTGTCATGAGTATCGTCATGAGTCATTTTCTATTACCCTAAATGATCTTCTGAATGGACACGTGTTCATCATGAGTATCGTCATGGGTCATTTTTATGTTTTATTGGTTTTGTTGTCGGAAAAAATGCTTTAAAAAATCTAGAAAATTAGACGATCAAAATGAAGTGGTCTCATATCTTTGTCAAGCAAGTAGGGGTGATCGTGGGCCAGGCCGAGCTCGGGCCTGACTTAGACTAAGGTATTATAAAAAATTACTAGGCCCGAGCCCGGCCCAGCCCTATGGTTGGGCCTTAATTCCATGACCAAGTCTGACCCTATAAAAAAAAAAATCTAAGCCCAAAGCCTAGCCCAATAATAAAACCTAGGGCCCCCGGCCCTATAATTTTTAATTAAAAAAATAAATACAAAAATTACAATACCATACACACAAGAAATATTAAAATTATGGTTGTCTTGTGTGTATAATGTGTGTGTGTATTTTTAATTATTCTTTGGGCCGGGCCTAAAAAATTTTGGCCTTGTCCAAGCCCGGCCTTAAAATTGATCAAGCTCTAACACCTAGGCCCAGACCCTACCCATGGGCTCAAAGCCTATATATTTAAGGAAATGGTTCATAAGGAAAAGAAAAAAGAAAAAAAAATTATTTTTTCATCCCTGGGATGTGTAAGTCACATGCCTAAAATCCGTTAGTTTTAATCTCATTTTTTGATAGAAATGTCACTTAAAAAATCTCATGCAAATACGAGATCCAATTTGACCCAAAAAAAAAAAAAAAAAAGAAGATCGGAGGGCCAAATAGATAGCATGCTTCAAATAGAAGGAACAAATTTGTAATTTGTCCATAAAAAAATAGAGAGGATGAAATGTAGATTAAAATGGTATAACTTTTATAAATTGAATCTATTGCGATGGTTCACAAATTGGTTTTTCTTTTGTATTTTTAGTTCCATAATTGGTGTGAACTATTAAGAACCCACAATAGTAAAAGATAGAGGAAGAATTGATAACCTTGAAGCTACACAAGGGTAGTCAAATGTTGATAGACATTAATTGATATATAGGAGAACTAACAAATAAATATTAATTATAAAATGTTAATATAATAACAAATCATAATGAAAATTAATTTACTAGACAATCTGTTTAAGGGGATTAAACAATAAAAATTCCTCTACTACGGGTTTGGTGCAATAGTTTTGAAAGCCCAATTAAAAGTTATTAACCCCAAATTAACCCGATTAAGTTCTATTCTAGAAACATCAAGCCGCATGCGCAAACCCACATGTAACAATCCTAGTACTGAGCGAATGAAAAGGCATGTGGTAGGCACATGTCTCGAAGATTGAAATCTTCAAATAAAATTGACACGTGAAAAATGAGGAATAGGCTAAAACTTTTGGTGTAGAACACCACTTCCATGAGCGGCTAAAGCATTATACCGCGTTTGGGATGCATTTGTTTTCGATTTCGCAATCTAATTCTATTTCTTATTTTATTTTATCTATGTGTAGGGTTTGTATAACAAAGATATTCATGTTGTTACATCGTTTATCTATTTAATTCTTGTTTTTATCATTTTTATAAATGTTAGAAATAAATTACTGGTATTTATGGATTAGATCTAATACATGTGATTTTGATGTAACCGTCATACAACATGTTTTTATGAAAATCAATACAGTTTAATATAATGGATTATACTTAGAGATTGATTCACTGTAGATTACTAGGAATTGAATATCTAAGATAACTCATTCCGATTAAACGGTCGATTAATTGACACATTTAGTAGGATGGACTGTGTTTAGGGATTAGTTTATCATAGATTAAGAACCAAATCCTAAATATGGTCCATGCCAATCAAATGATCAAACTTTCATTGTAATTTGGTTTGTAATTAAATTACTTCTCAATACATAGAATAAAAATACAAAATGAAATAGAACATATTGTGACAATTGAAAAATAAATACATGTCCCTAACCCCAGTCATTTATCATTATTGTATTTCAATTTAAATATTTTTCTGTATTTTTATAATTAAAACCCCCCAAAACCAATTCTCTTAATTCAAATAAAAAATAAAATAAAATTAATAATTACGATTCAATCATTGTGGTTCGACTTCCTTACTTAAGTGCACTATATTACGATATTTTACATTTAAATCTTGGACTTACACTTGAGCGATCAAATTTTGGTGTCATTATCAGGGATTGGCGATGCTATTTATTAATTGTTACTTATTTGATCTGTGCAAATTCATCGTTGTTTTCGTTTTTTGTCTTTACAGATTGGAATTTACCAATTCGGGTGCTAGCTTGTTGGTCCTAGATATAAGCAAGCCTTGTAGGTTACATGTTCTAATTTGTAGTTTTTTTTCGTTTTTTTTTTTCTTGTGATTTTATTGCGTGGTCGAATCCCGAATCTGAGTACTTAACTGTAGTAGGGGAAATTGTGTATGCCGATAGGCGATCTCTTAAAAATAGGAATACAAATTTATATTCCATCTTAAATAACGTTCCTAAGAAGAAAATAACCAAATCTAGGACCCCAATGTCTAAAGAAATCTTTGTAGAGATAAACATGTGAGAAGAGGTACCTAAAACTTATAAGGAGTATTACACTCCATCAACCTAGGTGTCTCTCTCGTGTATTCTCTTACCCACTATGACGGGTGAACACACCTTCTAAATTAAGTCATCGATCATTCAAATGCTTTTGACTTATTATGGTTCGAGCACGAAAAATCCGTATAAGCATTTGTACGAGCTTTTAGAAATCCGTACAACCTTCAGATTAACAAACATGTGTGACGACATAGTCAGGTTATGCATTGTTGGCCACATATCCACCCAAGAGGGGTGAATTGGATAATTATAAAAATTTGAACAAATAATTTTAACAATCAATCAAATCACCAGTTTTCCTAACAGATTGTTATCTTGAATTACAGCAAAAACGTATTTAAAATGCACAATCAAACAAGTAAAGATTGAGAAATTAAACACACTGATTTATTTTGGTTCGGCAAGGTACTCTTTGTAGGATTAACTTTAAAGATCTAAACGTGTTCATGCATATAAAATAAGTAATTAGATCAATGCGGAAATAAAAATGAACGGGTCAATGCGTACCTCCAGCCATTGATGTTCTCGGTTGCTCAAGATCACAGGAAATGTTGGTTTCGGGTAAAGGCTCTTCTAAACCTTCCTCAATCTCGGTTTGATGGTGTATATGGTTTAGAAAATGAGATTGTAAGCTTAGGGAACCAAAACCTCATCCACAGTCCCTTTATATAGACTCTTCCCATCAAAGAGTCAGTTTTGGACGTACAGAAAGGTAGTGGGCAGTTAGCTATCCATGAACCCACGTTTTGTAACCCACTTAACCCAGTAGTGGTGGCTATGATCTACAAAAGAGGAGGATATTCATGACGTGGATTCAAAGGTAGTTGGAGGAAGTTGATCCACCTTCCTAAAATGATGGAAGAATGGACCATGATCTTGAGGATTTTTAGAAAAAATCCAACATTTACCCACTTGGTCCATATATATTCCATCATTCATCACAGTAAGAAACGAAATACATGAATCATAGCGATAGGTCCTCTAAAACGAGTATTACCTTCCATGCATTACAATGTACCTCGTTTCACATCATAGCCCATATAATTTGAATGAATAAACCTTATGTTTATTCTAGGTTCCAACTTCAATGATATTTCTTAAATAAATAAATGTGTACACAAGAAATCAAATACGAGAAAACATCACAAATAGAGTTTCATAAAAATTCGTTCTTACAACGAAAATCACGTAAAAGAACCAAGTCCCATCCTATCTACATGATCCTTAAATTTCAATGGTGGCATGCCTTTAGTCAAAGGATTAGCAATCATCAATTCAGTGCTAACGTGTTCAATGACCACTATCTTATTTTTA
The DNA here is from genome assembly GCA_016647705.1 of Eucommia ulmoides. NCBI lineage: Eukaryota > Viridiplantae > Streptophyta > Magnoliopsida > Garryales > Eucommiaceae > Eucommia > Eucommia ulmoides. The sequence goes on along the minus strand of CM028338.1, from coordinate 34,241,397 downwards.
ACACATTTCTTTATGGCTAGATACTTGATGTTGATGTGCTTACTTCGACTACCACTTTTGTTTTTCTTAGCCATAAAAACAGCAGATGAATTGTCACAATATATCCTTAGTGGCCTAGAAATCGAATCCATAATTCTAAGCCCAAAAATGAAACTCTTCATCCATACACCATGCGAGGTAGCCTCAAAACACGATACGAACTTAGCTTCCATAGTGGAAGTGGCAGTCAAAGTCTACTTTATGCTTATCCAAGATACAGTTCCACCAGCTAGCATGAAAACATACCCTGAAGTTGATTTTCGTAAATCTATGCAGCCAGCGTAGTCTGAATCAGAGTAGCCAATCACTTCCAAATTCTCAGTCCGTTTGTACATAAGCATGTAGTCTTTTGTCCCTTGAAGATATCTCAGCACCTTCTTTGCAGCTCTCCAGTGGTCCATACCTGGATTACTCTGATATCTTCCCAATATCCCAACAGCAAATGCAATGTCAGGTCTAGTGTAAACCTAAGCATACGTTAGGCTTCCAACCGCATAAGCATAAGAAATGTTTTTCATTTGTTCCCGCTCAAAATCGTTCTTCGGGCAGTGGTTTAAATTAAACCTATCACCCTTCACAATGGGAGCTATACTTGGTGAACAATCTTTTATCTGAAATCTCTCTAAAACTTTGTTGATATAGATCTCTTGAGACAAACCCAAAATCCCTCGAAATCTGTCTCTATGTATCTTAATTCCAATGACATAAGACGCATCACCCATATCCTTCATATCAAAGTTTTCAGAGAGAAATTGTTTCACCTCATATAGTAATCCCTTGTCATTGGTTGCAAGTAAAATATCATCCACATACAGAATAAGAAAACAAATCTTACTCCCACTGACCTTCTGGTATTTACATTGATCCATGATGTTCTCCACAAATCCAAATGAAGAGATAACATCATGAAACTTTAAATACCATTGACGGGAAGCTTGTTTTAAACCATATATGGATTTCTTAAGTTTGCACACCAAATGCTCACCACTACTAGAGGAAAATCCTTCTGGTTGTTTCATGTAAACCTCTTCCTCTAGATCTCCATTGAGAAAGGCCATTTTCACATCCATTTGTTACAATTCTAAGTCAAAATGTGTAACTAATGCTAGAATGATACGAAGAGAATCTTTCTTAGACACAGGAGAAAAAGTCTCATTGTAATCGATTCCTTCTTTTTGAGTGAATCCTTTAGTAACGAGTCTTGCTTTATATCTTTCAACGTAGCCCAATGAGTCTTTTTTTGTTTTAAAGACCCATTTACATCCAATGGCTTTTGCACCATCAGGCAACTCAACGAGATCCCAGACTCGGTTTGATACCATAGAATTCATCTCATTTTTCATAGCATCGTACCCCAGTTTTGATTCTTTGCAACTCATGACTTGTGAAAACGTTTCAGGATCATTTTCGGCACCAACGTTAAAGTCCAATTCTTGTAGATACACAACATAATCACTAGATATTGTTGATTTTCTCATTCTAGTAGACCTTCTTAATGTTGTATCATTATCTTCTCGAGGAACTTGTTGTTCAACTGGTTAATCAATAATTTCTTGTTGTTCCTCATCAACAACTTGATCTACTGGATCGTTATCAGCAATTTGTGGAGTTTCTACAATTGGTTGTCCAACACCCATTTGGACTTGAGGGGTATGAATGATAATCAATCTGTCTCTTGCGCATGACGGTTGAGCATTAATATGATCTTTCTCAGAAACTATGTCTTGAGAATTATCACTCCCACTAACCAAGTCATTCTCAAGAAACTTTGCATTTCTTGACTCCACAATCCTAGTGCTATGAGATGGACAATAGAATCTGTATCCCTTGGATCTTTCGACATATCCAATAAAATATCCACTTAGAGTCCATGGGTCCAATTTCTTCTCTTGTGGGTTGTAAACTCTTACTTCAGACGGACATCCCCAAACATGTATATGTCGCAAACTCGGTTTCCAACCTCTCCATAATTCAAATAGCGTCTTTGGGACAGTCTTGGTTGGAACTCGGTTTAATATATACACTGTCGTTTTAAGAGCTTCAGTCCACAAGAATTCAGGAAGTTTGGAGTTGCTACGCATACTCCTAACTATGTCCATTAAAGTTCGATTTCTTCTTTCTGCCACATCATTCTGGTCTGGGGAACCAGGCATGGTGTATTGGGCAACTATCCCATGCTCTTGAAGAAACTTCTCAAATGGACCAAGTGCTTGTCCATTTTCGGTATATCTACCATAATATTCTCTACCTCTATCAGTCCTCACGATCTTAATTTGCTTTTCGCATTGCTTCTCTACTTCAGCCTTAATAATCTTAAAGGCATTCAGTGCTTCGTTCTTGTTATGAAGTAAGTAAATATACATGTATTATGAGTAATCATCTATGAAAGAGATGAAATATTTCAAACCATGTATGTCCATATCTGGACAGCAGATGTCTGAATGTATGATTTCTAATATTTCTGTACTTATTTTTGCACCTTTCTTGAACTTGTTGATCTGTTTTCCCTTAATGCAATCCACACAAGTCTCAAAATCAGTAAAATCTAAAGTACTAAGTACTCCATTATTTACTAATTTCTTAATTCTCTGTATGGAGATATGTCTCAATCTCCAATACCACAAATTAGAGGATTCTTCATTCATAACACATCGTTTTATACCAGCGTGAACATACATAGCATTATTAGTGGTATAATTTTGTAAACCAATAGAGAAAAGACCATCAGACAATGTTCCAGAACCAACAAGATTAGATTTATAAAACTGAAAATGTCTCATAAAAATTAAAGGAATAACCCAAAGGCACAAGTCTTGAAATTGAAATCAAATTTCTAGAGAAACTTGGAATATAAAAGGTCTTTTCTAAATTTAAAATAAAGCCACTACTTAAAACTAAACTGCATGTTCCAACGGCCTCCACATGTGAACGCATTTTGTTTCCTGAATAAATACATTGCTCACTTGGCATTGGCTTCCTTAGGTTTCGCATACCCTGCAAGGTATTTGAAACATAGATTGTAGAACCAGAATCAATCCACCATGTGTTATAAATAACATCAACTATATTAGATTCATAACAAACAAATGAGATTGATTTACCTTTCTTCTCAAGTCATTTCTGGAATTTAGTGCAATCCTTCTTCATGTGTCCTTTCTTCTTGTAGAAAAAACACTTGGATTCCTTCTTGATTCCACCTTGGGGCGATATTTTACCTTTTTCTTTCTTTTTGGCTTGTCTCTGATTCTTTCCTTCCGTTACCATTAATGCACTCTCTCCCAATTTCATTGACAGTCTTCCCTCCTCCTGAACACACATGGTCAGAAGTCCATTGATTGACCACTTATCCTTATGTGTGTTGTAGGATATTTTGAAGGGTCCATATTGCTGTGAAAGAGTGTTCAAAATATAGTGCACTAGAAAAGAATCAGACATCTCAACCTCAAGTGTTTTCAGTTGAGCCGCAATGTCCCTCATCTGCATAATGTGCTCACGCACACCTCTCACAGTAGGGAGCCTCAGGGATGAGAACTTCATAATCAAGGTATTAGCAAGCGCCTTATCTGAAGACTCAAACTGCTCATCAATAGCCTTCAATAATGCCTTGACCTTGTTATGCTGATCGACAGAACCACGAATACCAACAGATATCTTGGTCTTTATGAATATCACACTGAGGCGATTGGATCGCTCCCAACGTTCATAAAGAGCAATTTCATCTGGAGTGCTGGTCGGAGTAACGATTGGTTCGTCTTTCCTTATAGCATAATCAATGTCCATCCACCCCAATTGAAGAAGAATTCTCTCCTTCCAAATCTTATAGTTATCACCCCTCAATTCGGAAATGTCACATTTCATATCAGATAAATTCGCAGGTTGCATGACTGTATAAAATTAAATATACATGCTTATGATTAAAATTAAGACTTATAAACTTATATCATGTTTTACCAATGTAAATCATGATCCAAAATTCAAGAATCTAATGACATAAAACTTACCTATGGGCTAAAGTTCTAATTCAATTAGATTCAGTTATAACCTTATGATAAAACTATCAAATTATGTTCATTTCTTAATTCCTGTGGGTAAATTAAGAAATATAATTTGATATTTTATCCTAATTAATCATGCAAATATAATAAAAAGTTCCTGTGGGAATAAGATATATTATATTACGTATGATTAACCACAATTAATGACATAATGTGATCTTTAATACTTAATATATAATTTCAATTAATTAAAGATGTTGTGGCTACTCTTTAATTAATTAAAATCATATTGATCACTCAACATTAAATAATTCATACTTTATCATAATGTGATCCTTAATATTTAATATATAATTCTAATGAACTAAAGATGCTGTGGCTATTCTTTAATTAATTAAAATTATATAGATCACTCAAAAATTAAATAATTCATAATAATTATAATATGATCCTTAACACTAAATATATAATTCTAATTAACTAAAGATGTTGTGGTTACTCTTTAATTAATTAAAATTATATGAATCACTCAAAATTAAATAATAACGGTCCAAATTTATTGCATAAACTATAAGTAATAAACACAAATTGAACATCACTGTACTAATATTATTCAACTTAATATTGCATGTATAATAAAATAATAAACTATACACACAAAATAACATAATAAATAATATAAGCACATGTATTTCCAAAATTTAAATTGGCTCGAGTGAATGTGCATTATTTAGTCTCCATATTATATGTAAAATAATTAACAAATGTTAAACATATCATTACTCAACATTAAATAATTCATACTTTATCATAATGTGATCTTTAATACTTAATATATAATTCTAATTAACTAAAGATGTTGTGGCTACTCTTTAATTAATTAAAATTATATAGATCACTCAAAAATTAAATAATTCATTATAATTATAATGTGATCCTTAACACTTAATATATAATTCTAATTAACTAAAAATGTTGTGACTACTCTTTAATTAATTAAAATTATATGGATCACTCAAAATTAAATAATAATGGTCCAAATTTATTGCATAAACTATAAGTAATAAACACAAATTGAACATCACTGTACTAATATTATTCAACTTAATATTGCATGTATAATAAAATAATAAACTATACACAATAATATAAGCACATGTATTTCCAAAATTTAAATTGGCTCGAGTGAATATGCATTATTTAGTCTCCATATTATATGTAAAATAATTAAAAAATGTTAAACATATAACTAATTTCAATGAATAATGCACACTGACTTGCCATTAATAAATCACAAACGTGATAAAATATCATCAACATTCATGATATGTCCTGTTGGTTGTGCCACCTTGACTATATCCTATAGGGGTGGGATTTGAATTCCTTTAGGCACAAATTTTATAAGGCCCTTTAGTTACATCTCTTATATTATCACTAAAAGAAAATGCAACAAAAACATGTAAGGGGCAAGAATGGACCCCTGAACCTGAGCGCCTGGCGGTCCAAATCCATGGAGAAGGCGCTACTAAACAAACAACATGTATGCGACACGATCGCGGTAATAAATTATAACTAAGGAATTCTGCTGATTGGCCAAGTTATCAAAACGACGTCGTTGCAGTCGTCTTCCTCACAAAACTTAACCTAGTTCAGAAAGTTCGAACAAAAAGACGCAAATGTTTTTCTTATCTTCAAAAAATCATATAAAATTGATCATGAGTCCAAATTTCACGAAATTTATATCGTTGAACTCGTAATGAAACGTATAATTTTTATATACAAAAATTTCCCATAAATATTGAAGTTTTCAGAAAATCCAGTTTAAACCATTAATGAAAACTCATGAATCTAAATGCGAGAACAACAAGACAGAGGCAAAATTGGCTCCAATACCAACTGTAGGATTAACTTTAATGATCTAAACGTGCTCATGCATATAAAATAAGCAATTAGATCAATGCAGAAATAAAAATGAACGGGTGAATGCGTACCTCCAGCCATTGATGTTCACGGTTGCTCAAGATCACGGGAAATGTTGGTTTCGGGTTAAGGCTCTTCTAAACCTTCCTCAATCTCGGTTTGATGGTGTTTATGATTTCGAAAATGAGATTGTAGGCTTAGGGAACCAAAACCTCATCCACAGTCCCTTTATATAGACTCTTCCCATCAAAGAGTCGATTTTGGAAGTGCAGAAAGGTAGTGGGCAAGCTATCCATGAACCCATGTTTTGTAACCCACTTAACTCACTCTTGTAGTGATGGCTATGATCTACAAAAGATGAGGATATTCATGACGTGGATTCAAAGGTGGTTGGAGGAAGTTGATCCACCTTCCTAAAATGATGGAAGAATGGACCATGATCTTGAGGATTTTTAGGAAAAATCAAACACTCTTTCCTACATCTAGTCTGTAAGACCCGATTTTATATGTGCATATTTTTAGTTGCATTTCGTAACATTTAGGGAATATGTTTATAGTATTTTATTATATAAAAGTGACTTAATTTGTTAATTTATATTCAGCTGACGTATCTTGACGATATATGTGGATTTGATACTGCTCAATGTGTGATTATATTTTATTTTTGAAAGTATTAATGTAGTTATATTCTGTTTTAAAAAGTGGTGTTTGATAAATATGCTTAATCTATAAATTATTTTTATATTAAGAAAATAGTACACCAATAAAATATTTTATTTCAAGTACCTCAACTAGAGACGGATTCACTACTGGTGCTAGATAGAGTCAGAGGATGTAGTTGGTATTTGTTTTTTAGGCTATTAGGATAGTTGTTGGAAGTAAGTGATTTGAATTTTTTGTAATTTTGTTATAGAATAGTCGGTTATGTATAACCGTTGAATTTTGAGTTGGTAAAATATTTATATCTTTTTGAAAATATATGTTAGTAAATAGTTTATAAATACTTGTGGTTGGTCGGGTAACATAAAGTCGAGATCACATTTGGCCTCAGGCATTTGGGCCTGAGGTGGGGTGTGACATGGTCTTCTAAGCTCGCATAGGAATTTTGCAATCCACTGACCTTAATCTTTTTTTCAGGTAAGAACCAAACTCTTACAATCCTTTCATAGGTTCATAACTAACATAATTCTTTTACCAAGCTTAGAATTAAACCTTTACAATTTTTTATTTACTAGACATTGGAAAAACCTAATTCTTTTGAAGGTTAAGAATCAAACATATCTATCTTTTTACCAGACTAAAGACTAACCTAATTTAAAGTTTGCGAATCAAATCTAACTATCTTTTTTTTCAAGGCAAAAGACTAACCATAATTAGACACTAATCCAATGTGCCTAATCCTCTAACACTCGCCAAATACAAAAAATAATAGTTTTCTTCTCACGAGCGCTTCTACACCACCTCAATTTAAGATATTCTCAATTAATGTCCCAATAAACTATATGAGAGAATTATGTGAGAAACAAATCTGATTATACTCGATTATAGTTCAGAAGTTATGTAAATTAGATTATCAAGCAAAAATCGTTTCACAAGATTTTCAGGATATTCAGAGATAGAAAATGATTTTTTTTTAAAAAAAACAAATTACTACAAGCTCAAACAAAGATATAAATCATGCTAAATACAAAATATCGAACACGTAAAGTAATTGGAAAGATCTCATCGCAGCTTCTTTTAAAATCGTAAAGACAAAGGTAAATAATGAACATGTTGATCAAGAACTTCTTCAAAAAATCTCTCTCAAAAATACATTTCAGCAAAATAATTATCTCTTTTAAAAAATAACTGATTTAAAATTCTTGTTCCGAATTCATTAAAGTGAAAAATGTAGGTTCACAAATATAAACCTTAAACTAAGCCAATATGGACTATTTTACAAAAGTTATCCCCAAAAATGTCACATATGAACCCCTTATATTTCACATTTTGTAATGTAAATTTTTTGTTTTTGTTTATTTTTTTGAAAGTGTTTAACAGTTATGATTTGCTTTAATATTTGCTCTCCCTAATTCATGAATGAAAGATTTTTGCTTATTGTTTTCATTCCCAGATTTATATTTCTATCCTTTGAAAAAAATACCAATATTATTTTTTGTTTTTTGTAAATGGGTTCTGATAAAAAATTGAAATGAAGAAGGAAATGAAAACCACTTCTTTTATTTTGTAGGAATTGTCTTAAGGTTTAATTAGGATTTTATTTGTTAAGATTTTAGAATTCAAATTTGATTTAGTTAAGGTCTAAGTTTTGAATTTCAATTATGTTGATGAATTGGAATAATGTTAGGGTTTTGGATCTACGAATTTGATTGCTCTTCATTTAGGAATATAGATTGTTCCCAAAATTTTGTTTCTAGTATGCTTTGCATTTCTTTGTCTTTTTTTTTTTTTTTTCCATAGAATTTTGTATCTACAGTTTGTGTACATATTTTTTTTTTTTACCATTTGGTTGATTGTCATGTCCATGATACTTTGAAACAATAAACACGGTTTTGTTGTTATGTTTTGTTCTTTTGGTAGTTTTTGCAATTTAGTGAGCGAAAAATTTAGAGTCTGTTCACACAAATTTGGAACGATATGCTTCTGTTCACACAAATTTGGAAAAATAAATAAAATATATTTTTTTTGTTTCCATTCTCAATTTTCTGAGAACAAAAATTGATTTTTTCAATATCAAAATTGTAATACCCCGAAAATTTATATTTTTGAAAATATTATTTTACATTTTTGGGATTATTGTGTAAATTTATGGTATAAATAAATATTTGATTATTTTTAGGGAGATAAGTATAATTGTTGGATCTAATATAAATTATTTATAATTATAGGGTATTAGATGTAACTTTTAAACTCTTAACATTAACATGTAAGCAACCATTTGTGGCCATGGCTTTAAATACAAAAAAAAATAAAAAGTTGTATGACCCAAGTTACACGTGTACACATACAAAATAATAATAATGATCATTCTCTATATATAGAAAATGGGCATTAAGGGTGTCGATATATATATAGAAGAGAAAAAGGACAATATTACATTTTGAACATTTTTGAGCGATTGAAATATTTCGATTCACATTTCGACTCGAATTTGAGGTAGAATTTATAACTCTTTTAATATATGTATTTAATCTTCTCTTATATTGTTTAGTTTATATTATTATTGTTATAATCGTAATTTTTCATGAAACATTTATGATTATGTATTATGTGAAAATTATGTGGATACATGTTTATGTGTTTATTTGGGATTTGATTGGATACACGTATTAGAGGGGTTGAAATTCTACTAAGCGTTGGCTCACAGCCTCATAGTTTTGATTGTATAACCGGTGAAAATGAAACTTCGATGGGAATTTTATTTGGAATCCTATTCAATGTGCAATAATTATATTTACTATTTACGACTGTAAAATCGACTCAATAAATCGATAATTAAAATTATCGCCATTAGTGTAAAATTTATCCGATTTTATAAGATGAAATATTGGTGATTCGGTTTTAGTGATAATTCTGCAAGACGAGAAATCGCGTGGCGGCCCTGGAAAACCGCGTAGTGGCCTTAGAAAACCAGGTCATTACAAAGTGAAATTAGAGCAGGTTTGCAACCACCGTAAGCTTAGATTATGGTACCTATTATGTATAATAAATTGTTTAATAATTAAAAATAATAATTTTAGTATTTATCTATTTTTACAAAATATGGGAACAAAATATCCGTTTATGTTCTGTCTTTAGAAATTCTAGGACAATGTTATTTTGGAATAATATATTATGTTTCCTGTTTTCTTGTTTCTTTCTTTTCCCAAGTTTGAGGGGTATAAAAATCGCTAAACAGACGCCACTTTAGTTGTCCTTTCAATGTCTCACAAGGCAACTGTTAAAAAAAAAAAAAAAAAAAGGAATTGCAACAGCAGGCTTACAATCGAGAAATTGATATAATTGGTGTTAGTTGCCTTTTCTTGTGGTTTTGATTGTTGCAAATCTAGTTTTTGACTAATGACTATGAGGTTGTCTGCTTAGACTAATACGTAAATATGTTTTTCTTCTGGGGTCAATTTGATATTTAAATCTTGCCTTTAAGAATATTAGTGGGGTTAATGAAAGTCATATTTTGGTGTCTCTACGATTTCAATTTGAACATATTAACATTTTAGGTCACGTTTGATTAATACAACCTATCTATAGTAAGTAAAGTGAGGTTGAGTTAGTGCCGTGCTACTCGTGGACCATACGATATGTTGTTGAATTGAAATGATCGATTTGAATGGTGTTTACTGTCTTCTATATAAATTATCAAATTATATTTTTGTATTAAATTGTGAAAAAAAAAATGTTGATGAAAATAGACAGTCTTATGATGTTAAATGGATCAAGTAAAAAAAATTTAACGGTGGAAAATTATTTTTATTATCCTACAAAGCCACAGTTGTCTCATCAGGAGGGCATATCCTTCGAGATATTGTTGGTCCTTACAGGAAGGCATATCCTGCGAGATGTTATTGGTCCTCACAGGAGGGTATGTCCTGTACGACGTTGTGTTGTAACCTGACAGAAGGGCAAGTCCTGCAGGTGATTGAATATGTTGTTAATATGTTGAGACCTAACAGGAAGGCAAGTTATGCAGGTGATTGAATATTTTATTGATATGTTGAGACATGACAAGAGGGCAAGTCATACAGGTAGTTGAATATATTGTTGATATGGTAGTTTATACCATCGTGTTGGCTCTTACCATTGGAGATATTAAATGACCCTAACACTGATAGCAATCTTAGATTGTACAATTGTACAGGTTACAGTACCGCCATAACTCCCGATCATGAGGTGAAATAATCATATGACTAGTAGGAAAATATGTTTCGGGTATTTTATTATATAAAAGTGATTTAATTGGTTGGCTTATATTCAGTTGACCTAAATTAAATTATTTTATCATAATGATATTCGTGGGATTTTGCTATTTCTCGTTATGTGGTTATATTCTATTTTGAAAAGTGGTATTTGATAAATATACTTGATCCATAAATTATTTTTATATTATAAATACAGTACACCAATAAAGTGAGTGCGTTGTCTTCTATGTAAATTGTCAAATTATATTTTCGTATTAAAATGTGGAAAAAAAAAAGATTTATTAAAATGGATTATTTTATAACGTGATGCGGATCGAGTAAATTTTTAAATGTGAAAAGTAATTTTATTATCTGACTATGTCATAATATGATCCCGACAGGAGGGCATGTCTTGCGGGATGTTGTTGGTCCTAACAGGAGGGCATGTCTTATAGGACGTTGTATTGAAACTTGATAGGAGGGCAAGTCCTGCAGGTGGTTGATATCTGTTGTTGTTTTTGCTATTGTTGTTGACGATAATGATTATCATCGTGGGTGGTTTATACTACGTGTTGGCTCCTACCATTGGAGATATTAAATGGCTCTAACACTAATTGCAATCTTAGCTTGCACAGATGGACAGCTTACGGTACCGTTATAACTCCCGATCATGAGGAAACAATCATTTGACTTATAAGGAAGTATGGTATTTTACTATATGCAAGTGAGTTAACTAGTTGACTTAAATTCGAATATTTTATTTTGATGATATTTTGTTAGGATTTCGATATAGCCAAGTAAGTGTCTATATTTTGTTGGAAAGTCGATTTTGATAAAAAATACATTTGATCCATAAATGGTTTTCGTATTATGAAGACAGTGCACCAGTAAAATAATTCAGATAGGTATTGCTCCACTACTAGTGTTAGGTAGAATTGAATAGTGGTACAATTGTTGATCCTATTAAAGATAGTTGTAGACGATATAAAAATTTGGCATTTTGTGATACAATAGTTGCATATGTATTAGTGTATTTTGATTCGACAAATAAGATAATTGGTGTAATTCTGGATTATTATTGTTTCGAACGAAATTTTGAGGACGAAATTTATTTAAGGGGGGTAGATTGTAATACCCCAAAAATTTATATTTTTGAAAATATTGTTTTATATTTTTTGGGATTATTGTGTAAATTTATGGTATAAATAAATATTTGATAATTTTTAAGGAGATAAGTGTAATTGTTGGATTTAATACGAATTATTTTATAATTATGGGGTGTTAGATGTAATTTTTAAACTCTTAATATGTAAGCAACCTTTAGTAGCCTTGACTTAATATAATAAAATAAAATAAAAATTGTCGACCACATGTTCATACATGTAAAATATATATATATGGGGGGCATTAAGGGTGTTGATATATATATAGAAGAGAAAAATGACAATATTACATTTTAAACATTTTTGAGCGATCAAAATATTTTGATTCAGATTTTGGCTCGGATTTCAGGTAGAATTTCTAATTCTTTTTAATATATATATTTAATCTTATTTTATATTGTGTGGTTTATGTTATTACTATTATAATCGTAGTTTTTCATGAAATATTTATGAGTAAATATTATGTGAAAATTATGTGAGACACACGTTTATGTATTTATTTAGTATTTGATTGGATACACGTATTAGAAGGGTTGAAATTCTACTGAGCGTTAGCTCACAACCCCACAGTTTTGATTGCAGGGCCGATAAGAATGAAATTACGACGAGAATTTTATTTGGAATCCTATTCAATGTGTAATAGTTATATTTATTATTTACGATTGTAAAATTGACTCGATAAATCGATAATTAAAAATATCGCCGTTGGTGTAAAATTTATCCGATTTTATAAAATAAAATATTGGTGATTCGTTTTAGTGATAATTCTCCAAAAGGAGAAACCGCGTGGTGGTTCTGGGAAACCGGGTCGTTACAAAAAATTTCAGTTTTGTTCCAATTTTTAAAGGAAAAAATCTGAGGATGTGATATAACTATTCTTGAACTTATATTTATGTTCACATTACTCTCTTATTTATCGTATGCATACATTATTGTTTCTATTGAAGTTTGTTGTATTAGATAACTTTTTGGGTATTTTGAAACCCAATTATTTGTGGAACCTAATAACAATTTGGGACATATAAATATACTAATGTGTTCTCCTTGGTAAGAAGATGAATGTAGTATATTTATTTGTATAAAATCATTTAAGAGGTTAATTAAAATTGTTCATTAAAGTACCCACTTGAAGACATTAATTGACGTATAGTGCGGGTTGTCCCACATTGGTAACGTAAGATGATGCAAAAATCATTTATTAAGGCTCGAGATACCTCTTGTAGGTAAGCTCTCTAGGGCGTTGAAAGATATGGATAGAAAGTGAGCTAAAGGTTATAAAATAAAAAAAGTCACACGCACGTGCCGTCGCCGCCGCCGCTGACCGCCTGAATAGCCCAGCCGAGCCCAAGTCCGGGTCTTGGGCCTTTTGGATGTTGGGGCTCTTAGGGAATGTTTTGCTTGAACTTGGTATGTTTTATACTAAATCCAAAAAATTCCAAGCCAAATATAGTCTAAAGTATAGATTGCAGGTTTTATAACTTGAGAGAAGTTATAAACCTAAAAGTTATCTTTTCAGGTCTGTCACTGTTTAGAGTTACAAAAAACCTGAAAACTCTTAGGTGTGTAACTTCCTGAAAGTTATTGTTGTTCATTTAATGCCTTAAAGTTTCAGATTTCTTCAGGTTGACTTTTGCTCCCTATAAAAGAGCTTGCATTCTCTGTATTAGACATCCATAAGTTGCACGGTATTATTGTTTTCAGCAGAAAATTTCTTCTTCTTTGTTGTTCTTGTTTTTTAGAGAGTTCTTAAGAAAGTTTTGCACTTCTCTTGTTCGTCCGGCTTCTGGTTTCTAATATTGGTACCAGTAACAATCTGATCATTGTATCTTGGGAGGCAGACGCTCATTCAACCATAAGCACCTAGTGGGACGAAATCTGCTTTAAAGACAAATCGTCAAACGATTCTTTTCTTCTATTATTTTTGTTACTATTTCTTGTTATTACACAATAAGTATTCTGTTACTGTCTATTTTATTATTATACAACAATTATTCTTGTTTCTGTTTTTCAATTATAGATTGTAATTTATTTATTTTTTTGTAATTTCATCTAGAATGTTACTGTAGCAAAGAATTCATATTGTTTCTTCTCAATTTTTAATTTTTCAATTAATAATTAATTGTTTAATTAATTTCTTGACCATATATTACCAACAAAGTCCATTATATATCAAGTTGAACTGAATTTTGCTTTATTCATCATATATAATTGATTTTGATTATTTATTTTGATGAACGAACCCTTTAATTAGTTTCTGTTGCGTATTTTTCTTTCAGCTGACTCTATTGTCAGAATCGCTCAATCGTCCATCTAATGTACGCTTTTCCTTACTTAATTGTCTTTGTTTTTCATTGGTTGAGATATAAACATATGGCATTTCAAATATTTCAAAAACGAATAGAGAAAATTTATGACTCGACAATCTATAATTAAGGTAATTACTAGTAGCACTGGGTGATGGGCTCCAATGTCCTGGGTGGTGGACTTATTTTACTAAGTTTATAATATATATTATAAATTGTTTTTATTATTTATCATAATGTTAAGCTCATATTGTAGAGTGTGGTATTATTGTTCTTTCGAAAATAATTGTTTATAATTTGGTTGTGTTAGTTATTGTTCGTCTTGATTATTATTGGTCATGTTTGTAGTGTAGTGTTTTTAAAAAATAGGAGTCAAGAATTTAGAATGTCATATAAATAAAGAGGATTATGTTAAAAAAATTTGTATATTAATTACTGGTTATGTTCATTTGAAAATAATTTTTGAAAATTGGAGTGTCATATCAAAAAAGGGGATTATGTCAAAATATTTTAATTTTTTTTATTGGTTGTATTTGTTTATGTCGTATTCATTACAAAACAGGAGTTTGATAATTTGGGAATGTTATGTTAATATTTTTCTATTTTTGCTAAATTATGTCATTTTCTTTATTAAATTAATTATAAATTTCACAATAAAAAATTAAAATCCGTGCCTTCAGGCTCGGGTTATACGCTAGTATTATATAAGTTGGATGAATAAATAATTAGCAATTTGTTCCGAGAAACTATGGTCCATAATGGTGAAACATTTGAACTGATAAACCAAATATAGGGAATATTATTCGCTGGATATTATTCTCCCCAAATCTAGGAGATATTATTTTACCCAAATAAAGGAAATTAGTTATGAATTTCAAGATTTGCAGGTTATATTTACTATTTACTATTTTTTATATCAATCAATTTTTGATTAATTTATTCTAGAAGTTATTTGCCCGATATCTCACTGCATGAGTCGACGATGGCATTGTCCACCTTAATTAGGCGACTCCATAGGTTAAGTCCCACGATCTTCACGTCAGGGGACAAACTATCACTCGCTTATCGATATCTTCCATCTCCTCCTGTTAATCTGCTAGGTTCTTTCATTCGACCATTTCGTCGAACACCTGTAATTCCATCCATCGCCATCTCGTTCGCCTCCTGTTTCTCCACCCTTCAAACCCCCCACGACCAAAAGATCGACGAAATTATCAAGTTCGATCAGTTTTTAGATGAACCCCGTGAACGTAAACGATCGGGTGTCGATGAATTCGTGGGGTTTATCAAGGGAAACGTGAATAATTTCACTTCGGAAGATGGGGAAGTCATTTATTTTCTGGATCAATCCGGCGTCCAACCGAGTACAGATATAATTAATTCTTCAATTTGGGATTTGAAGAGAGATTGGAATTTAGCGTTTTTGGTATTCAAATGGGGATGCAATGATAATAGTGTTCGGATGCTAGTGATATGGGTTTTGGGTAACCACAATAAGTTCTGTACTGCTTGGTGGTTGATCCATGAACTTCGCCGACGTCGCTCTTCAACGGATACTCAACAAGGAATTCTCATTATGATTGATAGGTAATTAAGGTCCGTTTCCATTCCAAAAATTCGCATCTTATTTACAGATTTTTGGGAATTCTGTTTGAAAATAGCGTTTGATAATTTTTGTTCTCATTCCCATTCCATTCCCATTTGAAATTTGTGCCAACTTTTTTTTTAAAGAAATGAGAAACAAAAAAAAGTTGTTTCTCATGATTCTCATTTCATTGTCAAAACCACTTGTCACTGTTTATCTGTCGGCCACTGTTTGCCGTCCATCTCCGGCGACCGTCGCCGGTCACCTCCGGCATCGCCAGCCGCCCACCGTCCAGCCACCGCCACCGCCGGCAACTTTCCGGCCACCAGACATTGCCGGTTGTCGGCCCACCGTCACCCACTCGTCCGCCGCTGCCGTCCGGCCAAAACACAAAAAAAATCTCAAAAAAAAAAAAAATGATTTTAGGATAAAATCATTACCAAATACGATTCTGTTCCCAAAACAAAAGAAAAATTATCGTTACCAAACGCGATTATTCTACTCCCAAGAAGAAAACATAATTCTCATCCCATTCCATCTCATTCCCATCTCACTGTTGAGATGGAAAAAGAAACGGTTACCAAACGCCACCTAATCTTGCTAGTTCTTGTTCCTGTTTTCAGAAATCTCGGAACATAAACAGAAAATCGTAAAAAATCATGTTTTTGTGTGTATTCCAGAATTTTGTTCTATAGCTATGGGAACAGAACAGAGCCAGATACTTATTTCTTTATTTCTGTTTGAGTATCCACTTTTTTGGGAACAGAAAAAATAAATAAATAAATAAATAGAAGTAAGTTGGTGTTTGTTTAAGTGTTTCTGTTTCTGTTCCACACTAGGAATAGAAATTGACATATGGAAACAAATAAATGGTTTCTGTTCTGCTCCCAAATCTTTAGAAAAAAATTCTGGGAGAATAACAGAGACGTGTTTTGTGTTCCCAGATTTCAGATTGGGTTCCAATTTTTTTTAGAACATAAAAACTTTAAAGCCCGTTTAATAATGCAATTAAGTATATAAAGCTGAATGCATTAAATATTTATTAAATTTAATACATAACAAAATTAAGCAATGACTTAAAAAAATTTAAAAATTATTTAAATTTTTAACTAATGCGTGATTCATTTAATTTTTTTAACACTTATTATTTAATACCATAAAATATCTAATTATTTTACATAAATATTGTAAAATCTCAAAAAAATTATATCCAAAAGTTCATTAATGAAAAAAAAAATACTAAATTGAGAAAAAAATAGGAAGATAAAATTGTAGAGACATAATATTTTAGAAAAATAAAATTATAAAAATTAATTTATTTTGTACAAAGATAATTTTTTTAAAATTAAAAAATATTAAAAAATTAAATATTTAATATATTGAATACTTAATAAATTTTATACTTTGGGCACTTAAAATTTTTCAACACTTCAAAAAACCAAGAAAATAATCACGTTCATGAGTCGATGATGGCATTGCCCACCTTAATTAGTCGACTCTATAGATTAAGTCCCAGGATCTTCCCGTTGCCGTACATATATTCACTCGCTTATCGATCTCTTCCATCTTCTCCGGCGAATCCACTAAGTTCCTTCATTCGACCATTTCGTCGAACACCTTTAGTTCCATCCACCGCCATCCCGTTCGAATCCTGTTTCTCCACCCTTCAAACCTCCCACGACCAAAACATCCACGAAATTATCAAGTTGGATCAGTTTTTAGACGAACCCCGTGGACGTAATCGATCGGGTATCGTTGAATTCGTGGGGTTTATCAAGGGAAACGCGAATAATTTCACTTCGGAAGATGGGGAAGCCATTGATTTTCTGGATCAATCCGGCGTCAGACCGAGTACCGATATAATTAATTCTTCAATTTGGGATTTGAAGAGCGATTGGAATTCAGCGTTTTTGGTGTTCAAATGGGGTGAGAAATGGGGATGAAATGATAATAGTGTTCGGATGCTGATGATATGGGTTCTGGGTAACCACAAGAAGTTCAGTACTGCTTGGTGTTTGATCCGTGAACTTCGCCGTTCTTCGATGGATACTCAACAAGCAATTCTCATTATGATTGATAGGTAGGACCGTATTTGCTTATGTCTATCTCTTCTTTTTCCCATTAACTTCAATTTTCTTTTGAATGGAAAGAAGCCAAAAAATTGATAAAGAACAACTTAGAGAATCTCCTAGGGCATATATGCCAATACCATTGTTTTTGCACGGTATGTGAAAAACAATTCTCTCCATTGCTAATTTATTGTGCCAAACATGACATTACCGATATCATTGCTAAATTTTAAAATGTGGGTCAAATTCAAAAGGCAATTGGAAATGTTAGTTGGCAATATGAGTGATGATATTGGCAGTTGGGACTTGGGAAGAAAATGGACGCGTGCGTGCGCCCAGACACACACACACATATATTGGTGAAATGTAGTACCATTTGGTTGGAGCAGAAATGCCAAGATAAAGCATATCAACATCGTGGGAGTGATCAACAATCGGTTGCTCTGGCCGTAATTAGCTTTTTTCTTATCGCTCGATGCTTGAGTTCAAGTCTCTTGAATGGCAGGTAGTTGAGGACAAACAAGGGTTTTGATTAGCATATCTCTGCATTTATATATATATATATATATATATATATATATATATATATATATATAATTGGAAAGACAGTTTTGTAGTGCGAAAATATAGTATTGATACGGAAAATATATCCTCTTATCTAGTTTATTCAACAATTTACTCTTCGATAGAGATTAAAAGCATCCCGTTTTTGGTTTCTCTTTGCCCGTTGGATAATCATTGTATGGCTAAGTTTTTAATAATCTATTCCTTTCGAGCTCTGTTTTTGTTTCTATGGATAAGATTTGCTTTTGTGCGAAAGGCATACAAATGTTCCATTTAATGAATGTTTCAGGTAAAAAAAGTGTTTTTTCATTCCTTTAAAAGTTTTAGTACCAACAGCTACTATTTAACTAGAACTCTAAAATTTGCCTGACCCCCCTCATAGAATCCTTAAATTTTGCCTTAGCTTCTTTGAGTTTTTTGTGGTATGGTTCTGCTCGAGACTGAGGTTTGTTTCTTTTCACTCTTTAATGTTTTTGAGTGAGAGGAGAGTGTTCTACACAGACATGTTCTCTGTTATTTTCTAGTATCAATTCAAAACACGACTTATTTTCAATTCTTTTAGCCCGGTAAAATGCTAATACTTGTTTATGGTTTTCTAGATTATCAACATTCCTGCCTTTGCATTTTAGTAATGTTAATCTTGCTAGTTTTTGTTTCCTGTTCTTTATTAATAGTTATGCAGCTGCAAACAACCCGCGCAAGGCTCTAAGAACATTCCAAATCATGGAGAAGAACGGTTTATCTCCTGATCAAAGAACATTCTACACACTTCTACACATTCTCTGCAAGCATGGAAACATCGAAGAGGCCGAAGAGTTCATGCTTCAAAACAAGAAGAACTGAGGCCGAAGAGTTCATGCTTCAAAACAAGAAGTTCTTCCCACTGGAAACCGATGGTTTCAATATTCTTCTCAACGGTTGGTGCAATATATCAACTGAAATATTAGAAGCCAAGCGAATTGGAGAGAAATGTCCAAAAACTGCATTCTGCCAAACACCGCCTCCTACAATTACATGATTTCAGGCTTCTCAAAAGCCCGAAATTTATTCGATTCCCTCAGAGTGTACGACGAAATGAGGAAGAGAGGATGGGTTCCGGGCCTCGAGGTATATAATTCGTTGATAAGCGTATTGGCCCAAGATAATTGCCTTGAAGAAGCCTTGAAGTTTGTGGAGAAAATCAAGGAAACGGGCCTGAGGCCCGATGCCAACATGTACAAGTCCATGATTATTCCTCTATGTGAAACATCCAAGTTAGAGGAAGCAAGAACTGTGTTTCTTGAGACATACCATGTGTTTCTTGAGACTTCGACTCCGGATGAAGCTTTTGAAATTCTTAACTGGATGAAGAAGAATGGGTTCGGGCCTAGAAGTGATTCCTTTGTTCTGATTCTTGAATGGTTCTTGAAATCAGGCCGACCAGAGCGTGCGTTGAGGATGTGGTTCGATATGAAAGAGTATGAGGTAATGCATGATTGTGAACACTATGGTGTGTTGGTGAAAGGGTTGGCGAAGGCCCGAGATTTCTATAATAAGATGAAGTTCAAAAGATTTGGAGTCGATTCGAAGCTAAAGAAGCTATTTAAGGAACCGCGTCGAATTCCGAAGGATGCCAAGAGGAGAAATCATGAGGAAAAGCGTGTCATTCGAAGTGAAAAAATGCGGTGAGAAAGAAAACAGGCCGAACGGTTTACCCGTTTATAGACCTCGAACTTTCCATCCAACGGACACTGGACTCTCCCAAAATGAGGGATGAAGATATGGGAACTCTCCTAAATGGTATTGGAGACATTTCACTCATTTTTGGTGGTTGTGTTTTGGAATGAGAGAAATGGGGAGCAGAGAGAAAAGAAATTATTATTTTGTTTTTTTCACATTTTTTGTTTTTTAATTTCCCGCTTTTAATTTTATTTTTATTTTTCAGCTTTTCTGTTATTTTTTCCAGTTATTTTTTTTGTTTTTTGTTTTTGTGTTTTTTGTTTTATTTTTTCTTTTTCTTTTGTTTACTTTTTATTTTCTATTTTTAAGTTTTTTTTTGTATCTATTTTTTGTTTTATATTTTCTAATTTTATTTTCTTTCCATTTTTTGTTTTTATTTCTTTTCCGGTTTTTTTTTTTTTTTTTTTCTATTCATCGTTTGATTTTCTTATTTTCCTTTTTCTTTGATTTTTTTTATTTTCATTTTCTATTTTTAAAAAATTTCTATTTTATTTTTTTTCTTTTGTTCCTTTTTTTTTTTTGGTTCTTTTTTTAAGCATAAAATGGATCAATTGCCTCCTGTATTTTGATTTAATAGGCAATTAAATATTTAGAATTGAATGTATTAAGTATTTATCAAATTAAGTGTGTTTGATAACAAAATTAAACAATCACTCAAAATATAAGTATCAATTAAAAAATTGTTCAAAACTAATATTTTACATCAATACTGTAAAATCTTAAAAAAATCATATACAAAAAAAATTATGAATGTAGAAAATAGTAAATTGAGAAAAAATAGAGAGAGAGAGAGTCACAAAATGAGAATATTTAGAAAAATAAAGTTGAAAAAATTATTTTACTGATAAAAATTTGCACGAAAATAATTTATTTGATGCTAAAAGTATTAAAAAAGTTGAATGCTTATTATATCCTGCAATTCATAAATTTAACACTTAATTTTAATATTTAAAATTTTTAACACAAGTGGTTATCAACCTTAGTATTACTTTACTCTCACTCACTTTTAAATTTGCATTTTACTCTTTACTCTCAACTAAGTGAAAAAAGTGAAAAAATTGCATTCTACTCTTTACTCTTAACTAAGTGAAAAAAAAGTGAAAAATGAGTATATTCTGTTTAAGTTATTGAAATATGTTAAAATAAATAAAATGAAATTTTATATTCAACTATAAACTTTTGCATAAAAATTTATTAGAAACTCTGTGCATACTTTCCTTCTAAATTGTTCATATGATAGCAATCAATAAATAAGATTTTTCGTAACAAAGATTACTCACTTTTGATGTGTTTACCAATCCAAGTCAGGATATCCATATTCAAATTAATTCTAAATTGAGTCGGATCTATGAATTTTGTCCAAGGACTGGTCGCTTTGGTACATCGTCTAAGCACGTGATCAATACGTTCAATTTGATTATGACACATTCGACACAAAGAGGATGTATCATTAGACCTGGCGACCCTCAGCTTATTCGTTAACGCTACGTTTGGTACGCTGGAATAGAATGGAATGAATATGATATTGGAATGGAATGGCCATTGTCATTCCTATGTTTGGTGACAAACGGGATTAAACATGGTATTGGAACGGTCATTACCATTCCTACGTTTGGTTACAAAATACATTAAACATGATATTAGAAAGATCGATAAAAACATAAATATGGGAACAAAATCTGGGAACAAAATAAAAACAGAAATATGGGAACAAAAACAAAAATCTGAAAATAAAACAAAAACAGAAATATGGGAACAAAAACAAAAACAAAAACAAAAATCTAAGAACAAAAATAGAAATTGGGAAGAAAAACAGAAATATGAGAACAAAAACAAAAATCTGGGAACAAAAATAGAAATATGGGAACAAAAACAGAAATCTGGGAACTAAAACAAAAACCAAAATCTGGGAACATATTTTCTGTTTTTGTTCCTGGATTTCTGTTTTTGTTCCCAGATTTCTGTTTTTGTTTTATTCCCAGATTTTTGTTTTTGTTCTCATATTTCTGTTTTTCTTCTGATTTCTGTTTTGTTCCCAGATTTCTGTTTTTGTTCCCAGATTTTTATTTTTGTTTTGTTCCCAGATTTCTGTTTTTATTCCCATATTTCTGTTTTTGTTTTGTTTTTAGATTTTTGTTTTTGATTTCTGTTTTTGTTTTGTTCCCAGATTTCTGTTTTTGGTTTTGTTCCCAGATTTTGTTCCCATATTTCGATTTTTGTTTTTGTTCTCATATTTCTATTTTTGTTCCCGATTTCTGTTTTTGTTCCTAGATTTCTGTTTTTCTTCCTATATTTTTATTTTTATTTTGTTCCCAGATTTCTATTTTTGTTCCCAAATTTCTGTTTTTGTTTTTGTTCCTAGATTTCGTTCCCATATTTTTGTTTCCATTCCATGTTTTCTGGGAACAAAAATATAAAAGCAACACCACCATATTTTTGTTTTTGTTCCCAGAATTTTATTTCCTATTGTGAAAAATACGAAAACACAAGTATAGGTCATTCTTCTTACTTAATACTTCATTTCATTTGGAATTAGGTAATTCCGGGATTACCTAATACCTCATTTCATTTGGAATTGACTAATCCTAAGAATTGTGGGATTAGTCATTACTTGGGAATGAGAATGAAAATCATTCCCACCAACCAAACATAAGAATGGAATGACCATTCTAATGGTCATTTCAATCTCATCTTAAATCTTGCGTACCAAACGCCACCTAATAGTCTTCTATGGTGTGTTATCCACAAGAAGAATTGGGTGTTTGAGGGAATTTTGAGTTTTCAAATCCAGTTATAGTGAGAAAACCTTTTATAATTTTTGTTGTTTTTAGCCAAGCAGTAGGCTGATCTGGTTGAAAATATACTAGAGTTTTTAGGGGCCCAGATTGGAACATCCTCATGAGGAGATTAAGAGGGTCCAGGTTCATCCATCCAATATTTTGTAATTGATGATCCGAGAGCAAATGAAGAATTAGTAGAACGTACTAGTTTCCAGACTGGTCAATGATATCCGAAACTTTTAGATTATAGAGATTTTGGATATTAATATCACCGAAGAGACCTTTTCCACACCACTAGTTCGTCTATAGATTAAAGGAGGTATCATTGTCTACTTTCCATTTAATACCTTTTGTAAGACCTCAGGCGCTACTGGCAGTAAATTATTTCGTCGCTACGATAGTGTACGGGTCAAGTTTTAATAGAATAGGAAAGAGTAAGGGTTGTCGTATCCACATGGATTGGTTGAAATTGTCATTAAATACCGCAATTATCGTAACTTAACTTTATTTAGGCGATCAAAGATTTGAAAAGTGTTCGAGATATGAAAACTAATTAAACTAAATACTTGGAATAAATTCTATAGGAATGGATTATCTAAGGATTAACTTCGTTCACTTATGCGTGCTTGATTTAATCTAGTTTATACTAATAGTCACCAATCTATCCGATAATCTAGATTTCTAAAACTCACTCACTACCTCTCCCAAGTGTAAAGTAAGTGAATATGGAACCACGTCAACACCGATATCCCTATCTAGCATTTAAATAATTACATGTGTCTTGCCCCAACCTCATGGATTGCACATGTTCCAATAATCTCCCGAAACATTAGAACTTGTGTTGTGTTTTAAACCTAATCTGAATCCGGGGTTACCTCTCTCGAGTGTCAAATCTCGTATTCTCAAATCAACCACAATATCATAACAAGCATACTATTGAAGTGTTAAAACGGTAAACACAATTAAATAGGGATGAGCAACCGTTAACGAAACAAAGATTTACTCAAACAAAATATTTGTGAACTACTTCAATTCCTAGATAATAAATGTTTAGCTACATTATGAGTGGTTTATTTACCAACAAATCAAGTACTTTTAAATTCAAATATTTGTGTGGTTTCAAGCACTTTTGTTAGTTTAATATGTTTTTGTATTATTTTATAGGTTTTTGAATAAGTGGGTAAAAAGATGCAAATTCGGTACAGGTACAGTAACTTCAAGACCAATTTTGAACACGAAACAATTCGATTTTGGAAAAATGCAAAAAATGGAAGTTGTATATCTCTGTCTTTTATTTCTATAGGTTTTTTAATCCCCTCACTCCCAACACCCTATGCACGTTTTGGGGAACATTTTTGGAGATATTTAGGAGCTCAAGATCAAGAACCAAGAAGAGAGATCATCAAGAGAAAAAAAGGAAACAATCTTGAAGCCGATTTCGCAGAAGTTGAACCATTCACTTTACAGATTTGTTTTCCATTCTCTATTTTTCTCTTTGTTCTTCAACTTTGTAGATTATATGATGATACTATTCTCATGTAATGTTGAATATATGGTTATGATCATGAGTAGCTAAGTATCTATTGTCTAGGATTTGAATTCGTTCATGAAAACTATGTTATTTGAATCGTTGTTTCGTTAACGATTGTTCATTTACATTCGATTGTGTTTGTCATTTTATTACATCCATTATATGCTTGTTATGATATTGTGGTTGGTTTGAGAATATGGGGTTTGACACTCGAGAGTGATAACCCCGGACTCGGACTAGGGTTTAAATACAACGCGACGATCTAATGAATCAGGAGATTATTAGAAAGTGTGCAATCCATGAGGTTGGTGCGGGACTCATGTGATCGTTTAAACACTAGATAAGGATATCAGTGTTGACACAAGTCGCATATTCATTCACTTTACACTCAAGAGATGTAGTAAGTGAGTTTTTGATACCTAGATTATCGGATAGTTTGAATATCGTTAATTTAACTAGACTAATTCAAACACGTTTAAGTGAACGAAGTTAATCTCTAGATAATCTATTCCCATAAACGTCATTATTAGTATTGTAGATTAATTTGTTATAATTTTAGTTTATTTTATCTTATAACAAAAACCCTAAAAAATTTATCGTCTAGATAAAGTTCGGTTACGATAATCGCGATACTTAACGACAATTTAATCCAATCCCTGTGGATACGATAACCTTATTCATCACTATTCTATTAAAACTTGACCCATATACTTGCGGTAAAAGTAGCGACGAATAATTCCACTACCAAGTTTTTTGCGCCGTTACTGGGAATTGGCTTTTGGATTATTGTTGATATTGAGAATAAGTAACTTGATTTTAATTTAGGTATTTGTTTTATTTTTAATTTTTGTTTTTAGTTTTGTCAGTATTACGAGGTACTTGAAGATGTCTCATCAACAAGTGCTATTGTGATTTTCTCAACGGGATTCTAAGCCGTTTTATTGTGCTTGAGATAGATATAAAGAGTTGCTCTTTTGGTTTCCAAATCATGGTTTTCCGAACGAGTGTCAATTACTAAATTTCCTCGATGGGCTACAAACCGCAATTAGAACTTTGGTAGAAGGAGGAAATGGTACCACCTCTTTTTACGAACTAACCGCGGATGAAGCCTATTGGTTATTAGGAGACATGGCGGAGTTTGATTTTCAGAGTTGAAATTATTCAACAAGCTACCAAAACTTGGGAGATAGTACCACTATTTCAGCACCGTGGATTGACACCCTGGACCAACATGTGGAGTCTTCTCCCACCCTAGAAGAGATGTTCAATGAATTTATGGAGAAGACTCAGGCTTTTTGGAAGGAAACGAATGACTGTCTCAATGAGCATGAGGATCGTCTTGATAATATTGAGATGACCTGCGCTAAAATTAATGTGACCGTAAAGTCTCTTAAGACTCAAATCAGTCAGCTTATTTACTTATTCAGGTCGAGTCAAAAGTGGTGGCACTGAGAGATACACAAATCACATCCATATGTGAAAGCCATCAGGAGGAACCAAATATAAGTAGAAGGAACTTGATGCCATCACCGATCCAAGACGATCACATCTACGAGGATCCATTGTGGCTCACTTATCCTCTCTCATTTCCAGCACCGTTCATTCAAGCCTAACAAGCACATGAGCCGGAGTCGAGTCACGTTTAGAGTACGTGTCATACATTGCCACATTTCGCCAAACTTGAGGGCGTTTTGAACCAAGACCCGTATATTGTGTTGTATGACACATACTATGGGCGGAAACCGCTCTTTGACGATCCCTTCTCCGTGTCAAGCCGAGGACATTAAACCAAACACTTCTTGGAAGGCAACCCAAGTTTTCAAATAAATCAATTCATCACCACCAACTACACTCAGAGGCGAGATTGTCTCGCCTCCCAGGTACGTGTTCAAAACCCCATCGTCACTATAATGCTTGCTATTTGTTGAGTTGGATGTTGGGTCACTGTAGACACTGCCCGTTCTGAGTTTGGGAGGATGTTTTGTATGCTTTATAGTAAGATATATTTTTGTTAGTTATGTAGTTTAAGTTAAAATGTAGTTGTGGTTCATGCATGTTTAGTAGTACATTGTTGTGTTGTAGATATTTAGTGTAATGTATGCATGTTTATGTTTAGTATTAGTATAAATGTGTTTATGTATGAAGTAGTAATTGTGTGCTGAGTTTTGTAGTTCTTCTAGGCCATTACCCGATGATGATATTATCCCCTAATTATTTTTCGAGGTCAAGGATAATGCTCATTCATGTGTATTCTGTGTGATTAACATTTCATTTTGGTAAAAATTATTGTGGATCCTAATTTGCACGAGCACATAAACTCAATGTACTAGCTGTCCAATTGATTTGAGGTCGATTATTCAATAGCAAGTTCATGACAATTTTAGGGATTCTAGAACCTGATTGGGGGAAACTTGAGTCGAAATCTTAGACAAGGTAGTTCAGGAGACATAATTTAGGCATTCATTTTGATCGCTTGAGCCTTTGAAGCCTACCATACTATATGTTTTATCCCTCGTTACCTTGTCGAAGTCTGTAAGTCGTTTCAATTCTGAACACATAACAAATAACCTGGCCAATGAAACATTTTTCAAACCTTTGTCGCTAAAACTTAAGGTACAATTTGAGTCAAAATCAAGTTAGCATTTGTAAATGCTACTTGAAGTGAGCGGTTGGGTTTTGGGCGAATTTTTAATTGGTTCGGTATTCGAGTACTCATTTGTCATTTTTCTTTCATATTCCCACACCCGTGAAATTGTACAAATTAAATAAGTTTGGGGGTGTGATATTCTCAAAAAAAACAAAAAACAAAATGTAAATATAGTTCTATTTTAATTTCTTTTGACAAGTGAGTACGACGTTTTTAAATGATAGTTCAGGGTTGTTTCAAATTGATCTTTGGGGGTTTGAGAGTGATTGAGTACCAAGCATGTGCCTTAGGTAACGTCGAGTTAATAATGTTTACCTATTCCCGATATACCTTTGGTCAGTTGATAAAAATCGATCCAAGTCCTTTTGATCTTTTTGAATTACTTAGCCTATATTAGTTGAGAGTAGAACCCAGTATGGCTTATGAAAATCCTATGACTTATTGGTTTAAGTTATGAACTTTGTTGGTGGATAATCCAATCCGATTTTTGGATGGTTGTATAATTAAGTTTTCGCACACACACTTGGAAATGATCTAGAATGACATTTACTGTTATTGAATATTGAAATTCTAGAACACCACATATTGCAGTTTTATTCTTGAACTCTTTATGATTGGGGTCCATTAAGGGAAAACATTTTGGTTGATTAGTTGAAATTCAAAACTTACACTTTGTTGTTTTTAGTTCGTTTGTGTCTTTCTTTTTTTAATAGTTGTGTTCGTTATTTTGTCGTAGCAGTTTGTTTTCTTTTATTTTCTTTTGTTTTTGCTTAAGGACAAATAAACGTTTGAGTTTGGGGGTATTTAATGAGTAGTTTATTTACCAACAAATCAAGTACTTTTAGATTCAAATATTTGTGTGTTTTCAATTACTTTTGTTAGTTTAATGTATTTTTGTATTGTTTTATAGGTTTTTTAATAAATTGGTGAAAAGATGCAAATTCGGTATAGGTACAGTAACGTCAAGACCAATTTTAAACATGATGCAATTTGATTTTGGAAACACTCAAAACATGGAAGTTGTATATATCTGTCTTATCTTTCTATAGGTTTTTGAATTACCTCAATCAGAGTTTGGACGCGAAAGTTACGACCAAAAGAATAACATGGTGTCAGCACTACCTTGACCATCACTGTAGCGACCATTTCCACCGCTGCAGCGATGGTTTCCATCGTTGTAACGATGATTCGGCAATAAGTTATTGCCCTTTGATCTCTGCAACGATGCCCCCCATCGCTGCAGCGATCTGGCACCACCTGACAAAGATATTTTGGTATATTTTTTAGATATTTTGGATTTGTCTTGATATCCCCTCATTCCCAACACCCTATGCACGTTTTGAAGAACATTTTTGGATATATTTTGGAGCTCAAGATCAAGAACCAAGAGAAAAAATCACCAAAAGGAGAAGAGGAAACATTCTTGAAGCCGATTTCATGGAAATAGAACCATTCAATTTACATATTTGCTTTTCATTCTTTGTTTCTCTCTTTGTTCTTCAACTTTGTAGATTGTATGATGATATTATTCTCATGTAATGTTGAATATGTAGTTATGATCATGAGTAGTTAAGTATCTATTGTCTAGGGATTGAATTAGTTCATGAAAATTATGTTTGTTTGAATCGTTGTTTCGTTAATGGTTGTTCATTTGTATTCGATTGTGTTTGTCGTTTTATTACATCCATTATATTCTTGTTATAATATTGTAGTTGGTTTGAGAATACGGGATTTGACACTCGGGAGAAGTAATCCCAAATTCGGACTAAGGTTTAAACACAACGCGATGATCTAATGAATCGGAAGATTATTAGAAAGTGTGCAATCCATGAAGTTGGTGCGAGACTCATGTGATCATTTAGATACTAGATAGGGATATCAGTGTTGACACGAATCGCATATTCATTCACTTTACACTCGGGAGAGGTAGTGAGTGAGTTTTCGATACGTAGATTGTCGGATAGTTTGAATACCGTTAATGTAAACTAGACTAATTCAAACACGTTTAAGTGAATAAAATTAATCCCTAGATAATCTATTCCCATAAACGTTATTATTAGTATTGTAGCTTAATTAGTTATAATTTTAGTTTAGTATATCTTATAACAAAAACCCTAAAAATTCTATTGCGTAGATAAAGTTCGGTTACGATAATCGCGGTACTTAATGACAATTTAATCCAATTTCAGTGGATACGACTACTCTACTCATCAGTATTCTATTAAAATTTGACTCGTACACTTGCGATAAAAGTAGCGACGAATAATTCCGCTACCACTACACATGGCCATAACCAAATATTCAACTTCAAATGAGATATACATCATCAAATAACCAACTAAAGTTTAGAATAAAAGAGAGAAATAAGAAAGAAAAGCCAAATTTGAAGAGTGGATGGTTCCACGTCCGCAAAGTCCGCTTCAAAAATGTTTTCTCTTCTCCAAATGATGATCTCTTGTTGCTTGGTCTGATTCTAGGGCTTCAAAAATGTTTTTGGCAATGGAAGGTGAAAGGGATATAAATAGAATACCAAAATATCCTAAAAATATCTCCAAAACGTGTTGTCAGCTGGTGTTTGGGCGTTACAATGAGCAGAAGCATGATTCACCGAGTAGAAGACAGTAACAACCACTAGCTGTTGCGCGCTGTAGCGAGCAAAGGCCAGTGGCCCATTTGCTTGGGCATTGCAGCGTGCGGAAGCTCGCTGCAATAAGTGGTAGCAAATTATTTTGTCGCTATAATACCGCAAGTGTACGAGTCAAGTTTTAATAGTATAGGAAGAGTAAGGGTTATCGTATCTGTAGGAATTGGTTTAAATTGTCGTTAAGTACCGCGATTGTCGTAACTTAACTTTATTTAGGTGATCAATTTTTTGGATTTTTTAAACTAAAATTAAAATAAATACAAAAACAAAATAAAATATAATATAGATTTTCTATGCACTAAAGTTCTAGGAGCGTGATTTCATCTCGTTATTATCCTATTAAGCAATTATTAGTTAATTCCGTTCATTCAACAATCAAGTTCTCTAAAACCCACTCACTATCTCTCTCGAGTGTAAAGTGAATGAATATGTAACCACGTCAAAACCGATATTCCTATCAAGAGTTTAGATGATTACATGCGTCTTGCCCCAACCTTGTGGATTGCACAAGTTCTAATAATCTTCCGAAATATTAGAACTTGTGTTGTGTTTAATCCTAGTCCGAATCTAGGGTTTCCTCTCCCGAGCGTCAAACCCCGTATTCTCAAATCAACCACAATATCATATACAATCATACAATGAAAGTGATAAAACGGTAAACACAATTGAATAGAAATTCTAATTGATGAATCTAGAACTTGATTACCTCCCGGTCTCATAAGATACTAAATTCCCAATTCGAAAACCTAGGTGTTGATTTTCTCTCAAATTCACAACAACCTAAATTATGCACTCCCTATTTCGGTTAAGAATTCAACCTCTTCTGAGTATAAAATTCGTAACCTAAAATCGTCTAACTCATTGCCCACATGAATCAAACACATTAAGCCTAGAAGATGCATAAAATGGAATTAAAAGTAACAATCAACACAATAGTCTAAACATGGTTCGAAACGAGACTACGTCACGTCCTAAATCTAGATTACGAACACAACACAGATAAATGCATGGCTAATCTTCTCAATAAATTCATAAATATAGTATGTTCAACACAATATTACACATATAAACTTAGAACAAAATATTAGGGAGAGAAAAATGTAGAGAAAATCTTATTGTGTGTTTTGGCTCCGGATCTTCAACTATACAATAAGTTTTGGCTCCGGATTTTCAACTCTAAAAATTGTCTCTCCTCTTTTCTCCTTCGTTTCTCTCTCTCCTTCGTTCAAAATGAGCCCTAAAATTTCAATTTAACGCTTCAGATCCGCTCATCGGTGCTGCAACGAGCATGAGCTCGCTGCAGTAAGCAAAGGGCAAAAACACTGCCCTCAAGGCAATACTGACACCCACTTCATATTTTGGCCATAATATCTTTGTCCAAACTTCGATTAAGGTGATTCAAAAACCTATGGAATACTAAGATGTATATCTACAACTTCCATGTTTCGATGTTTTCCAAAATCGGATTGCATCATTGTCAAAAAGGGCCTTGACGTTACTGCACCTGAATCGATTTTGCATCTTTTTTTAATTTATTTATAAACCTACAAAACAACATAAAAACACATTAAACTAACAAAATGTTTGAAAACATACAAATATTTGAATATTAAAGTACTTGATTTGTCGGTAAATAAACCACTCATCAGCGAGCAGCATGCAGGAACACCTGGTTGGCTCTTTTTTCACACGTTTCTTCACTGACGTCCTACCAACGGGCCTGAATTACAACCGTTTTCGTCCATAACACCTGATATGCATAAAAACAAATAAAAATGAAAGAAAATACTAATATAACAATTGAAAACTACCAAATTTGGATTAGAAATATATAGATAAAATCAATCTATCAGCTACCATTCATCCTAAAACCAATTAGTGTTAGAAAATGTGCATACCCTAATCTTATAATGCATTTAGTAATACACAAAAGCGCCCATGCCATTTGACTGTGACTCGGCCATTCCCCTAGGCTTCCACCATGGGACAATTGTTGCCTAAACCTGGCTAACAATCTCCCCCTTAGCAATTACTCCCACTGGGAATCGAACTGGTGACCTTGACTTTGATACCACTTGTAGGACCTCAGATGCTACCATTCATCTTAAAACCAATTGGTGTTAGGAAAGGCTCATACCATAACCTAATAATGCATTCAGTAATACACACAAACGCCCACAACATTCAATTGTGATTTGGCCCATCCCATCGGACCTCCGCTATGGGACAATTGTTACCGAAACCTGGCCAACACCTTTAGTTGATAGGTCTTTGGTTTTGAGAATGCCCCTCTAGATATGAGAACAACCCAGTTTATTTTTCAGGAATTGGGGCTATTTTCAACATTGTATTTGTTTCTCATGTTTTTCGTCCAAAGGCTATTTTTTAAAAGATAATGTTCCATCCAAGTTTGGCAAGAAAAAACAACATTATTGTTCCTTGATTTTCTAATTCCAAGAACCCCCTTCTTCTTTTTTTTTCTTTTTTTTTTTGTTTTTTCTTTTTTTTTTTTCGATTTTTTTAATTTTCTATTCATCATTTGATTTTCTTATCTTTGATTTTTTTTAATTTAATTTTCATTTTCATTTCCATTTTCTATTTTCTATTTTTTTGTTTTGAGTTTCAATTTTTTTTGTTCTTTTTCTTCATTTTTTAATTTATATTTTTCTTGTTTTTGCTTTTATTTTGGTGTTCCATTTTTCACTTTTGACTTTCCTTTTTTTGTCTTTAATTTTGATTTTCATTGTTGATTTTGATTTTTTTAAAAAAAAATAAAATTAACCCAATAAAAATTAGAATAACAAAAGATAACAGGGAAAAAAACAAGAGACTAAATATTAAAAAAAAAAAAAAACATAAGCCCCACCCACCCACTCCCTCCCAAAAAAAAATTTGAGGCAAAGAAAAATGGTAAAAGAAATTATGGAGGGTACTAGCGTATTTTCCTTCATGGAGCCCAAGATTTTTTCAATTATGATTAACAATTTTTTTTTTGAATTTTTATATTTTTCTTCTTCTTTTTTTATGAGTAAAATGGGCAAACTGTCTTTTACCCTGCTGTATTTTGACATAGTATCACTTTACACAGTATGTACTTTTCTTCCAAATCATCCATTGATAACAATGCATAAATAAAAATTTTCATAACAAATATTACTCACTTTGATGTGTTTTTCAATCCAAGTGAGGATATCCATATTCAGATCAATTTTGAATTGAGTAGGATTCATGAATTTTGTCGAAAGACTGGCCAGTTTGGGACATCGTCTAAGCACGTGATCAATGCACTGAATTTGATTAATGACACTTTTGACACAAAGGTGATGCATCATTGGACCTAGCAGCCCTTAGCTTATTTGTTAACAGTCTTCTATGGCGTGTTATCCACAAGAAAAAATTGATGTTTTGAAAAAATTGAGAAAACCTTTTATAATTTTCATTGTTTTCAGCCAAGCAGTAGGTTGATCTGGTTGAAAATATGTCATAGTTTTCAGGAGTCCAGATTAGAACATCCTCAAGGAGGAGATTTTTTTTTTTGGGGGGGAGGGGGGTCCTCGTCTATCTTTCCAATATTTTGCAATTGATGATCCGAGAGTACAAGAAAAATTGGTATAACGTACAAATTTTTAGAATTGTCAATGATATCTGTAACTTCTAGATTATAGAAATTTTGGATATTAATATTACCGAGGATGATCTTCAAACAATCAACTAATTTAGGCTTATGTTTCAAACTTTCGTGAATGTTTTCCGAAGATCTTCTTGCTACGATTTTTACGATTAATATTTCTAAATCATTTTTTAAATGTTTGAAAATGATTTTAAGTTTTAGAAATATTTTTCATTTTTGAAATCAAGGGCTTCAACATAAATTCATTTCAGTCCTAAAAAATTCCAATTTTATTGCCCTTTCACTAAAACCTTGTGTCTGATTATTTTGGCCAGATCTTTAAATGTTTTGGGGGTATGAATCTGGGCTTAATATGACCTAGATTTAATGTCAAGATGATTGTTAAACCTTGGTTCAAATAGTAAGGAGTTTCGGGGAATATCTAGGGTGTATATAACAAAAATAGTCGTCATAAATATTTCTTGATGCAAACCATATTGTTGAATCCAAGATTTTGATGATCAATTAAGCGTTAATGTTTATGGTGGAACTAATAGTTTTAGTGAGTGTTTCAGATTTAGAGTTCCATGTTTTTTATTAAGAAGAAGAATCGTTAAAAAAAATATAAAGAGTGCAAGATGCAGACGTAAAGAACTTTGAAGACGTTAAAGAAAACTAAGTGAAAATAACTCTTTATTTATGTACTCTTAATGCAATCCGAATTAGGATCACGCACGACACTTAAAATGAAATAATCTTATGTGTGTCTTGATAAGAAATGATAAATTTAAGATCTTAAAATGAAATTTTTTATGTGCCCTTTATGTGAAATGTTTTTGATAGATGACCTGACTAAAAACATGTTTTAAAGTATAAAATGTTGAGTTTTCGGGTCAATTAGGTCAATCGACAAAACGGGTAGGTTGACTTATCAAAACAGTGTGTTTTGGAAGTAGAAATAGAGACATATTAATCCAATCAATTAACCAAGAAAAAGAGTCGGTCAACCGATTGAAACAGTAGATGAAATAAGTAAAGAATGAGGTCTCTAATCGATTTGGTCAATTGGCGATTTCGGGTCAGTCAATCGAATGAAACAATGGCTAAATTGAAAATATTGGGAAAGCTACTGACCAAGAGGGTCGGTTAATCGATAGGTGTTAAGGCCAACGATTAGAATAGCCATTGGTACTAGGCGGTCGACCAAAGGAAATGGGCGGCCAACTGACAAAATTAGTCTATTATTTGGCTGTTTTGATCTTTTTGTTAAATCTATTCATCTTTTATGATTCCAAGAGAGGTTTTTGGAGGATTTAAGTCTAATTCAAATATACTTGACTTATTATGTGATCCCTATTGATTTGGTCCATATATTTTAATATTCTCTTAATTGAAATGATTTAATTCTTTCTATCCGTATGGATTTTAAATTGGAAAAGATTTAAAGACCAAAATTAACATTTCAAAGAGTATTTTTAAATGATACATGCCTATATTGATAGGTTATATAATATAGGGTCTTAGAATGTCATTTTATGACATATCTTTAAAAAACTAGCAGTTGGAATGCTAGTTTTAGATCTATTTAATTAGACCTATGGGATTGAGATTAGTTAGATATATCAAGAATATCAGTTTTGAGTTTTTTTAAGAGTGATATTATTGCTGAGATTTCTACGAGAGATTATATGTAAGTTCTTGAGCTAAAGCATTTGTTATTGGCGTCACCGGATTGAGTTCTAATTGTGAAATCATTCTTGTCTTCGCTGTTTCCCTGTGAGATTCTTCCAAGTCTTTTTACTTGCTTTCAGAGATAATTAATTTCTTGATTTAGAATTGTTTAGAAAATCATTTTAAACTTAAAATCTTGAAAATCTTTTAAACGGTTTTTGCTTTATTATATGATTACGTGCTTAATTTTTGCTACCCACTTTATTATTTAATCAGATTTTATTTGCCTCACATTGTATCTATCACATAATAATTATTTAAACCATTAATTGAGTATATCCGTATTGAGGTGGTAGAAACTTCTTGTGTAAAGAAATTTACAATTTTTTGTATTGGTGAGTTGGAGTAGATTAGACATGTTTGGGACAGTATCTTATCAGGGTACTTGGGTTTCGATCTTTTTCCAGTGAAAAAGATTATGCTTTGATCTTTATCTTATAAAAATGTTAGGTTATTCTTTTCCCTTGAAAAGTATTAGGTTTTAATTCATCCTGTAATTGAATTAACTAGTGGTTGTAAAGGTTCGTCCTAAACCTATGAAAAGGATAAATGAGTGAGTAGTAGGCTGATTCTTAGCCTGTGAAAAGAATCAGGGTATTGTAAAAGTTGATTATGAGCCTGTGAAAAGAATACAACATTATAAGGGTTTAGTTCCTACCTGGTAAAGAAATCAAGGGGTTTAGTGGATTGTAAATCTCTGTGGAGCTCTGAAGATTGTATGTAGGTAAGAGTAGTTTGTTGAAGCAGGTAAAATTCTTGTGTGTTACATTACTTATTTTCATATATTGTCTTTGAGTGTACATTTAGTATTAAACACATTTCCATTGCGTAACAAGATAATAATTAATTTAGAGAAATTAATATTTTGTGTTTAAGGGACTTAATGGTTTAAATTTAGTAATTACCCAATTCACCCCTCTCTTGAGTAGCTCTTTGGGTCAACAATTGGTATCAGAGCTGATTATATTCAAGTTCTTGATCTAAAACACTTGCTATTGGCATTACTGGTTTGAGTTCTAATTGCGAAATTATTTTTGTTTTTGGTGTTTCCCGATGAGATCCTTCTAACTCTTTTGATTTGCTTTATATATATATATATATATATTGATTGCTTGGTTTAGAATTGTTTAGAAAATCGTTTTAAACTTAAAAACCTGAAAATCTTTTAAACGATTTTTGTTTTTTTATCTGATTATGTGCTTAATTTGTGTTACTCACTTTATTATTTAATCATATTTTTTTTGCTTCACATTGTAATTATCACATAGTAATTATACGGGCTATTAATTGAGTATATCAGTATTGAGGTGATAGAAGCTCCTTGTGAGAAGAAATTTACTATTTTTTGTATTTGTAAGTTTGAGCGGATTAGATACATTTGGGACGGTGACTAGTCAGGGTAGATAGGTTTTGATCTTTTTCCAGTGAAAAATATTAGGGTTTAATCTTTGTCTTGTAAAAAGGTTAGATTATTTTTTTCCTTAAAAAGAACTAGGTTTTGATTCATCCTATAATTAAATTAACGAGTGATTGTAAAGGTCAGTCCTAAACTTGTGAAAATGATAAGTGAGTGAGTGGTAGGTTGATTCTTAACCTGTGAAAAGAATCAGAGTATTGTAAAGATTGATTCTGAACCTGTGAAAAGAATCGAGCATTATAAGAGTTTGGTTCCTACCTAGTAAATGAATCAAGGAGTTTAGTGGATTATAAATCTCCGTAGAGCTCAAGGGACCGTACGTAGGTAAAAGTAGCTTACCGAACCAGGATAAATTCTTGTATACTACATTGCTTATTTTCATATATTGTGTTTGGGTATTTAGTATTAAACACATTTCCGCTACGTAACAAGATATATTTATTGATCTAGCGAAATTGATTTTTTATGTTTAAAAGACTTAATTGTTTAAATTTAATAACTACCTAATTCACCCCCTCTTGGGTTGCTCTTTGGACCAACACATATAACCAAGATTCATAACCTTCATTTTTTTTATAATTAAATTAAAAAAAAATTGAATTTGGAGAAAATTAGAAGTAAATAGGAGAATGAGACAGTGCATTTGGTTTTTCGTTGTTCTTTTTTAAAAATCAATATCTTTAAATATATTATAAATAAAAGTAGATTATTATATTGATTAATATTAAAAAATAGATAAATATATTTTTTTAAAATAAAAATTAATTTTTTTGTTAGATTTTTTAAAAATTAAAATTAAAAAATAAATAAATTGGGGAGAGGGGGTATCTTGGGAATGGGGGGGAGGGACGGGGGCTTGCACCCCTGTCCCCTGCAGCCTACTTAGTAGGCTGCTGAGCATCGGCTTACTAGAAACAATCTCAATTTCAACAAGTTTTTGGTGAAATCTTATAATATATATATAACGCCTGGTATGCGGACGATTTCAAAGAATTCAGTGACCGATTTTCCTTAGTTTGGAAAATAATATCAAAATGCTATTAGTCAGGTAATTTTCATTTTTTTAAGTAAATAACTCTCGGTAATACCACTGGGCTTAGGGATATCAATGGTTTGATTTCGGCTCAATTACATATGAAACTAAAATCAAAACCATTAGACATGTACCAAATCAAAACCGCAACTAAAACTGCCATTTTTTAAACTGTTTTAAAATCAAACCGTTTAACTTTATACAAAACCAAAACTAAAATCGCGAAACCATTTAAGATTTTTTTAATTTTATTAAAAAAATAAATCAAAACCTCGAAACTGTGGACCGTTGTTTTTCATATATAAACAAAAATACAAGTAAACTATAAAACATAAATCCCAAAAAACCAAACTAAACCATAAAACTAACCTTAACACACACACATATAAGAGGGATTAAAGTGTAAATAAATAGAAATAACATATATGTATTAGGAATTAAACTGTAAATATATATAAAAAAAAATAGGGTATATATGTAATAAAAATATATCTAAGATATCGGTTACGCAGTTCAGTTTCGCGGTTACTATCCCAAAACCAAAATCAAAACCAAAATCGCATCGGTTGTTAATTTTCACAAAATCACAATCAAATCATTTAATTGATTTTAAAATCGGATCATTCGATTCAATTTCATGCGATTACCTGACGTTTGATTTTCATTGCCATCCTGGGCTACAGAAATAATAAGGCCGATAAAAATATGGACCCTTCAGCTCGGAAGTTTGAAAAGAAAAACTGTCACGTGACGGCATGTTTGGTTGGACGGAATCGGGGGCGGAATGGAATCGCATTCCACCCTCAATTCCTATTCCGTTGTTTGGTTCTCCAATGGAATCACTTTTGTGATTCCATTGAAATGAAATAGGTTGGAATGAGATTCCATTTGAGATGGGGTGAAATAAGATTCCAACCCAATAGAATCAACATCCTAAATTACATAATAACCCTTGTATTTAAGCTCTTGAAAATTGAGAATAAAAATAAAAAATTAAGAACAGAAACAAAAATTAGAGAACATAAATAGAAATTAGAGAACATAAAATTAGGAATAGAAACAAAAAATTGAGAATATAAACTGAAAATTGAGAACAAAAATATAAAATTAGAGAATATAAAATTGAGAACGGAAACTGAAAATTGAGAACAAAAATTGAAAATTAAGCGCAAAAACAGAAAATTGAGAACAAAAAGAAAAAATTGAGAACATAAACTGAAAATTGAGAATAAAAACAGAAAATTAGAGAACGGAAAATAAAGAACGGAAACTGAAAATTGCGAACAGAAACAGAAATTAGAAAATAGAAATTAAAAATTGAGAACAGAAACAGAAATTAGAGAACAAAAACTTAAAATTGAATGGAATAGTAAAATATAATAAAATAGGGGAAAAAATAAAATAATAAAATATAATAAAATTTTATAATAAGGGCATAATGAGAATTTTATTATATTTCATTTCATTTTATACTAACCAAATAAAAAAATTAAATAGTAATTTTATTAATAATTTTATTATATTATTTCTTTCATTCTATAATTTTTTTTATTCCATTTCAATCTTATTCTGTCCCGTCCAACCACCGTGTGTGTTGTCCCTCGAGGGAGAAGAGTGTCAATAAGAGTAGCCAGCAGCTCAAACAGTCACGTGTGTTTCTGCTGCACCTTACAAGGGAAAATAAGAGGGGAGGATAATCAGTAAGAGAGAGGGAGAGAGGAGAGAATGAGGAGCGACACCAAGAGTGGTGGAAATGGAGCAGGAGGAGGTTTTAGGGCAAAGATGGAGCATTACCTTTACAGCGGCGAGAGGAAGCACGTCATGGGCGGGATCGCCGTCATCGCCGTCCTCTTTGGCGTCCCGTGGTACCTCATGAACCGAGGTTCGTCTTTCACCCTTTGATGTTTTATACTCTGTGTGTTGATCGTCGAATGCTTTAATTTTTGTTTCTCTTTCTGTTCACAAATGTGTGATTTCTGCGTGTGCGTTTTGTGTGCGAGGGCGAGGGAGAGAGCGAGATTGATTGATTAGTTGAATCACATGGTTTCTGGAGTAATGGTGAAGAAAAACATTTGGATTTTGGATGTTTTGGGATTGGGTTAGATGAGGCAATGGAACATGTAAGCTGGAATTGCATTTTCAGTTTCTTTGATCTGTTCTCTTTAGAAGTTCAATGAAGATATCAAATTGAGGAAATTTTTTAAACAAGTTGATAATTGTGTGAGATATGAGATAAATGTTGTGTGAGATATTGTAGATCAAATCTAAATGGTTGTAACAGGCTGAAAAAACAGAAGATGTTAAAAATAAAAACGAGTGTATTGTATGTTTTTTGCTGCTGTTTGCGTTTTAAAATCAAGATGTCCTTCAAAAATCGGTATCTTGATATATATATATATATATATATATATATATATATATATATATATATATTGATGAGGGGCATTTCCACCAACACCCCAGGACGACTAATGACGTAACACCTGCCAGCAGTGTGTCCGAAGCTGTTGTCGTTGTCCGCTCACCATTGATCGACCAAAGAGACAAGATCGGCCATAGTTGGCCGAGTACGATCACCGATCACCAACTCTTACCACTCGACAAAAATCCTTGCCCAGACTGACCACCGATCAGCGGAGACCGAGCAAGTCTCTTCAACCATTGTGAAGGCTCCTACATTTCAATGGGCTGCGTTCCTTGTCCTACTCACTTGGGCTAGCCTATGAGCTCTATTTGGTGGTCCAAAATGGAAGGCTCAAAGGTTTAATCACATCATGCACCTCCTCATTGGCCACATGTCGGATTACAATAATGATTCAGGTTCATAGCCTTAATTTCACATGGTTAATCCGATACCCTTCCTATAAATAGCGGGTCATAAATGCACCAGGTATGATAAGAAATTTTGACTGAGCTCTCTTGAACTCTTTTTTCCCCGAGCTTGTTCTTTTAAGCCAGAGGGACTTCGTTGGGCAATACCCTAGTAGGTCTTTGTGGTGGTATTAGCTTGGACCGCAAAGTTTTGACCAAGGACCGTTTACCTATTAAAGAACACCGTACATCAAGATGCCAATTCAGTAGAAGATCCCCATGTGGACTATGATCAGACCAACTGGAGGTGTTGTCCATTTTCCGAGACCAACAGTTTGACGCAATCTGTAGGAATGTTACAAAAAACCTCCTTTTTGATCGTCACTTAATGGCCTGTTCTGACCAGGGTTCTAACTTCTAAGTATCGGCTGTTACGTAACAGAAAATTAAGGTACTGTTACGGTTACGGACCGATACTTCGTGCTTGGGCCGATTCACACCATAATGAGCTGTTACGGCCCGTTACAGGGAGGTGTAATGGTGATTACAGACCGTTACACCGATACAGGCTGTATTTTCAGCCTTCCCTAGTAGGCCCCTCCTATCGGTAGACAGCAGCTGGAATTTCAACCTTTTTTTGAGTGGCCTCCCATATGTTAAATGCTATAATATGATGAACAAGTACAATTTATTCTTTTATTATGTTTGTGTAATATATTTTTATTAAATGTTATGTGCATCATCTTATTATTTTAAGATTATTTAGTATGATGGTTTTTCATATTTTTTCATATCTTTATTGTGATGTATATGTAGTTAAATGAAATAATATATATTATAATGTGTTTGTTCAAAGTTAAATGGGTAAAACAATTACTATTATTGAGTTTTTGAGGATGTTTTGTTGATTTTAAAAATTCACGATCGTTACGGCTTATTCCTGTTACGGACATGCCGATAATCTCGATACCGTTACACCGTGACCGTTACTGCTACGTAATCCGATATCATGATTTAAAACCTTGGTTATGACTTGATGATCACAAGGTCTGATAAGATCATCGGACGAGGGAACGAAGATAGGACTGTGAACAGTATTCTGAATGTGGAATCGCGAAGAGCACCTACAGTAATGTGATAATCGCCCTCGACCTTTGATGACCACTTCCTACTGGCCAAACAGGGCTTTCGATGCTGCCCTCTGGCCACTTCGTTGGTCAAGCCTTGGGAGCCGGGGAGGCGTCCATAATTGATAACGTGGAACGCTAATTTGGAGAGTTCCAGGTATGCATTAGAGCCTCCTCGCCCGTGGGTTCTCGCTGCGGAGGAATCGGCTCGCCTATGTAGATGCGAGGAGCAAACCCAGCCATCCGGAGATCAGGTGATCTACTCCAACGAGTATGGTCTTGGGCACTGCCACCCCTCTCGTTTCCTGAGCAAAAGAAAAGGGAGTGTGGTCTCTGTTTGCTTTTGAATCCCCATCTCTGCTACCAAGACACAAACGCACCTGTGACTGTTCACTATTGCCCATGGATCGGTCATTGAGCCCTTTGGTGAGGCCCGACCTCTGGACACAGTGTGATCAGGGAGGTTGGGTCGTATTTGCCATCTTCTTGGCATCATGGGGACTGGGCAATGGGTGGCTGGATGCGGGTAGCGGACCACCCTGCCCCATAGGGAGCGCGGGGGGTTACGAAGAAGAAAGGGACAGGAGAGCGTAAAGGCCCAAGCAAGGCACAAGACTTGAAGAGACTCCCTCATCGGCTAGGTGCTTGTGCTTCTTCTTCTTCCTTCTCTCATTGTCTTGCCCTTCCCTTCAGGTCTTCAACAGAGGAGGCAGTGTCCCAGGTGCTCAATGCTCGACCGACTTCGGTCCTATCCCCAATGACGACATCCCACAACGTTGGTGACCATGGAGGGGGAGCTTGGATGGTGTCCAAAGGGGCTTGTGCTATGCCCTGTGCCCGAGGAAGAGCTTGCCTACAACGACGACGAGCTGGTGACCTGCGGATCAGCCTTGTATAGCGGCCCTCCTCATGGCCACTCAATCCATATCTGTTATCTACACATACAGAAAGAAGTTGGAAAAGGAAAGAAAAAATACGAGTGAAAGGGCACCATATACCATTTTTTCGGGTTGCTCTAGATAACGTCGGGGGACAACGACGGGCTCCTGTAGAAGTGGATTTGGTAGAGCGCTGGCTGCACAAGTTGTTTGGTATTGTTGAACTCTGTCTCAAGCACCTAGTCCCTCTGTACCTTGAGCTTTGGACGGAGTCTAGTGAGCCTTCCGTTCTTGTTGTTTACTATAAAACTAGAGTAGAAGAGGCATTAGTGAAATCGGGCATTCAAGGTCAATTGCTCAATTGGGAACCGTCCTCTTAACGACTAGCCTCCACTCCCATTGCACAGTGGTTGTGAGGTCTTCTCTCAGTGTCGAACTCCTAGCCCCCCCATCGAGGTAGAACTTCTCCTTTCACCTATGTATTGAAGAGTGCAGGGCCGACCAAAAAGGATGACGTGGACGAAATATAGCACCACTCCCCTCCACAGGCAGCGATTTGGCAAAAAATTGTGTCCAAAAGAGTTCGATGCTTGTTGTGAGTCCCTTGGCCCAGAAGATGACATAGGCGGTCCTCGTGAGACGGACGCATTTTGTTGCATGCTATGACGGACATCGCTGAGCGCTCAATAGACTGCTCGGACCCACCAGTTCCACAAAAATTGTAGTCCGGCTTGGAATTGGTCTAGGTACATGGCGATGTACC
Organism: Eucommia ulmoides; assembly: GCA_016647705.1. Classification (NCBI taxonomy): domain Eukaryota; kingdom Viridiplantae; phylum Streptophyta; class Magnoliopsida; order Garryales; family Eucommiaceae; genus Eucommia; species Eucommia ulmoides. The sequence continues at coordinate 34,198,173 of CM028338.1, read as the reverse complement.
CGGGCCACCTGTGTACTCGATCGAGGGAGTCCAGGAGATGCATACGGTGGTGTTCGGGAGGGTGTACGTGCTTCAGACATTCATCATGTCATTTTCAGTCATGGTGGACTATGATTTCTAGACGAGGCTTGTGCGAGGCACCTCAAAAGGGACATTGCATTGTGACTTTCGGGCAATGTTGTGAAATGCGTTGGTGGGGTGCACCTCGGCACAAGGGCGGGGCGATCAGAAATTGCCCTTGGGCGATGGGTTGGAAGAAGATCCACCTAGGCATGCGCCCAATGACGTTGGGCGACTGCCAGCGATGGCCAGGGTGTAGTTGAACTGGGTGTACCCTGTTTTTTACCTTTTTTATGACGGACTTGGATGGGCCCTGCTATATTAAAAAAATATAAAATAAAATAAAATAAAATATGTGGAATTCTGTTACAAGAAATGGCTACACCTCATGCATGAAGGCTGCTCCAATGCTCAAGGATAAGAGGAAATACAACCGGCAGATGCATTTATTTTGCAGTTCTCCGAACACGTTAATTCTCCAAGCACACTAATTCTCCAAACGCTTCTGCACCTGTGATTTCAACCAAAACCAGCAGCTTCAACAGAGCTTTATTTTCCATTTCTGAATTTTTCAGGGTTTTTTTTTTCTGATTTTTTTCTCTTGATCTCTGTTTATTACTTTATCTTTCTCTGTTATTTTTCTGTTTTTCTCTGAATTACTCTGTTTATTTTTTCTGTTTTTTCTTTATATTTATCTGTTTTTTTCTCTTTATATTTCTTTGTTTTCCTATATTATTTTTCTGGTTTTTAATTTTTGTTAACACTTTCAATCTTTCATATATATTGTCCATTATTTTTTGTCATCATATGCTTCTATCTATATTTATTCTTCATATATATTCTTTTTAAGTCCTTTTAGTATTTTTTTGATTATATAGAATATTAGTTTTAAAGTTTAAAAATTCATGTATCGGGGCTTACGTCCCATGCCGGTCAAAACGCCCCACCCAATGTCCTCACTTTTTACAACATTGCTTGCGGGACGTTGATTGTGCTCAGCCAGTCAAGGGCATTGCACCTTAGGCTTGAGAATGTGCACCACCAAAACCCCGTCCGGTCCTCATTGGGTCCCTGGGTCATGAGAAGAGCTCGCTCCCCCATCCCCAACAGTTCCACCGATCACCTGCTCCAGGGAGTACGGGCCAGAACCGTACTGCAGGTTGGAAGCACGCGAACAGTGGGCGAGTGGAAGAGCGGTCTCCGAGGATTGCCTACCAATCTGATCTGGAAGCGATGGAGTGGACTCCAATGACGACGTCAAGTCTAAATTGGAGCCTCTTGACAAGGCGGAGGACAACTTGATTGGTTTGCTAGCCATCGAGAAATTAAAAAAAAAAATGCATGAGAGAGGTATACTGATCAACGGGCACCGAACACTGGATGGCTCTAAACATCTTGAGGAAGACAAGTTGAAGAAGCCAAGGGCCCTCTTTTTTAAAGAGCGCTCTCGCGGCGCGGGGGAAGGGGGGATGAAAGGTCAAGATCCAATTGTCTAGGAGTTCTTGATCCGTGTGCCAGATGCGACTCTAAACACATGTCAACATCCTAGAGTGGACTTTGACGACGATGTCAAGTCTAAATTGGAGCCTCTTGGCGAGGCGGAGGACAACTTGATTGGTCTGCAAGCCATTGAGAATTCAAAAAATATGCATGAGAGAGAGGTGTATTGATCAGCGGGCACCGAACACTGGAGGGCTTTGAAAATCTTGGGGAAGACAAGTGAAGAATGAACCCAAGGGCCCCCTTTTTTGAAGGGCACTCTCTGGGGGGTGGGGGGGAGAGATGAAGAGTCAAGATCCAATTGTCTAGGAATGCTAGATCTGTGTGCCAGATGCGACTCTAAACACATGTCAACATCCTAGGGATCATTCCCTTAGCAACAGACACTGGACAGGTTATACTTCATTAGTGGGGACCCATTTGGAAAGCTCCAAGTTCAGTGCTGACCCGCAAGAAGCGCAACTGCCTACAATACAAAGCACCTCGTACTTTGCTGCTTGGGGATGAGGGCAACTGGTGAGGAGTATTTCCACTAAGCAATGTGTGAAAGGCGCAAAGCCACAACCATTGCGCCTCAGATTGTTGAGGTGACAAGCAAACTGGAGTTGAGGCGTGCCTCTTTGAGGCAACTCAAGTTTTCTTTTTTCTTTTTAATTAAATCTGATAGTTATTTGTTAATTTGATGAGAAACATGGGGATCAAAATCTGCTCCTCCTCCTCCTCCTCCTTCTTCCTTTGTTGTTTGACCTTCTTCTTCCACTTCTATTCTCTCTTCTCTTCACTTCTTCCTCTCTTCTTTTTCTTCGTCTTGCACAAAACAAGGGCCATTTTGTGCAAAAAATAGGCCCTTTCTCTTCTTCATCCTCGCTTCCTTTTCTTCTTGTCACTGCCACATGTTTGTTCTGTTCTTCATCTCTGATTTTTTGCACAACAAGGGCTGTTTTGTGCCCAAAAAAAGCCCCTGTTTTGTGTGTAAAGAGACCAAATTCTCTTCTTCTTCTTGTGCTTCTTCCTCTTCTTAATTCTTATGTTTTTGGTTCTTCATCTCACTATTTTGCACAAAAACAGGGGCTGTTTTGTTCAAAAAAACATCGTCTGTTTTTTCTTTAAACAAAACAACCCCTTTATTCTCTATTTTCAATTTAGTTTTTTGGCATGCTGAATTTGTAATGTAAATTATATTTATTGGCTTATTTTCAGTTAATTACTTGATATTAATATTTGTTGAGTGATTGGTTTTATTGTTTACTGTTGGAGTTTAGCTATCAATTGTTTCTTTTACTTTTATTCGAGAATCGGAGTTCGATTTGAAGTCCAATATTGTGTGAGACTAGTTCAAAGTGTTCTTTAATTATTAAACTTGCAACACATCTTATATTGTAGTGATATTTGAATACTTTATAAGTCCATGACAATAGAAGAGCACATATTTAAAATGTGCGACTCACTTCAAAGAAGCATGCGTCTCGCTGCCTAGAGGGTCATTGCGCCTTAGTACACCTCGTGCCTTTAACAATACTCACGGATGACTCATAACACACCACATGATAGTAGGGTGTCCAAAACGCTCCTCGTTGATCGCTCACCGCTAACAGACTAGAGAGACAAGATCGACCATAGTTGGTTGAGCATCAATCACCGACCACCACCTTTGACCACCCGACGACAATCCCTGCTCAAACAAACCACCAAGAAAGCTCCGACGTTTCCATGGGTTGTGCTCCGTCTCCTGTTCACTTTCGCTGGCCCATGGGCTCTATTTGGTGGGCCGAAATATAAGGCCCAAAGGCTTAATTACGCTATGTGCTTACTCATTGATCACACACCGGATCACGCTAGTAATCGTGGTTCAGGACCCTAATTTTACGGGGCTAATCTAATTCCCCTCTTGTAATAGCGGCTCATAAATGCACCAAGTATGAGAAGAAGTTCTAATTGAACTCTCTTGAACTCTTTTTCCCCCGATCTTACTCTCATGCGAAAGAGACTTCGTTGGTCACACTCCTCCGATGTACTTGCTTGAACTACAAAATTTTGACCAAGTACCCCTCGCAAGACAAAGGACGTTGTACACTGAAATGCCAACTCAGTAGAATACCGCCACGTGGACTCTAAACGGATCAATAGGGGGTGTCGGAAAATCATTCAATCAAGGAGGTAAGCACTGATATCCCGATCTGATCTGCCTACGAGTCTTCTGTCGTGAGCTCAGCTGGGATCCGAAGTCTTTCATTTCTTCGGCAAACAGTAGAACATCTACTCAGAGCTCGATACTTAAAGGAAGAGAGCTTTAGTTTATGTGCTAGTGTGCACTAGTGTTTGTAGGAAATATCTAAAGAAGGTTATGCTGAAAGCTCTTAGAAGATGTTACGTGAAGGGAGTATTCCCTTACGGTCAAGCAGTTTGAAACTCCTCTCCCTGCTGGTAGGGTTCCCTCGGAAAAGCATTTGAAGAAAAGAATCCACAGTGACTTAACTTGTAGATATTTTTCCCATTTCTCATGAATACATAGTAGCGTGTAACCTTTCAGTTGAACCCCCATCACATGCCCAGTAGGAATCATAGGTTCACTCATAAACATTTTCTTTCTCAAACTGAGTGGTAACCACTATCAAAGCTGTTGGATATCAATGGTATCGGAGTGCGCCTCTTCATGAGGGTGATTTAAGTTAAGTGCAACAAAATGCCTTAAATTCAAGTGGAATATGGTTTGCGAAGCATCTGGTTTACCAGTAATCTCCCATTCCCGCCGTCGAGAGACTTTCAACACTATAGCATGCCGGAAAAGGGGAGTTGAGGTGGTTAGACCTATCCCCTGAAATATTCCCAGGCCTATGGTTCCATTCTTGTTGTTGCTGGAGGTACACATCCCTCTTCTTGGAGAGACATAGGGCTAAAGAGAGAGCCAAAAAGGGATCTTTCGTGTATAATCCTGCATAATCTCGAATGTTATCAGTTCCGGTACGTAGACCAAATAATACAATGCAAGCAAAAGTTCCTAGATTCATGGAGATATTGAACAGCATATAAGTTATCATGCTTGCATATCCATAATTTGAGGGCCATTTTGAATCCTGTAACCTTGATGTGACGCTGGAGTCAGCAAATACTTCAATATGAACATTCATTGACCGTTACCACCTCCTCTAACTCGTATATTGACTTTCTATAGCAAGCACACGAGACCTAGCTCTGATAACTAGCCCTCTGCTAATGAAATACCCAAAAACAACCCCCTTCTCTTCCTCAACAGGGCATTCGTGCAGAACCCCTTCTTTCAATGTCTTGTCATTCTTCATGTGCAACTCCTTGTGTGCATTTGATCTTTCCTGTGATTTTTTGCGGATGACGAGGCTTTGAGTTACTATCACGGCAGCTATTTGAGACAGAGAGAGACCATTGCTCTAGGAGATGACCTCTTTGCCTAACGAATTGACCACCCCCAAGAGCTGATATGCCAACAGCTCATTCAATAGCTGTGAATTCAATAGCAATGCAACTCCTTCTGTCCGTGGATGGAGTAAGAAGTAAGGCAAGCTAGGAATGTTGAGGAATTTCCCTAATAAGATCTGCAGATGAATTACCGGGTAACTCTAAATTTCATAAGAGAAAATAGCTCTTAGATAGAGGTTTCCGACACCAATATATATATCATTTAAATTGTTAAAAAAAAAAATAGTATGTAAAGTAAAAAATAAAATAAAATGCTATTACTGAAAACATGAAAAATATACACACATTGGGTTCCATAAACACTGGTATAACGAACCAGTGTTCCATGGGCTTTGTGTGCCGTTATCCAAACTATTGCTTGAAGAGATAATCATAGAGAAATCTAATTTGATAAGTATTCATTATCTATACTATTTATACCATGTATAGTAAGAGAGTAAGGGATATGTAGTTTTTTTGGTGTATGGACATATAAAATATAGATAATACTCTTATCATGAAAATAGTTTCAATATTTCTGTAATTTATTTTACAACTTCTAGAAGTTGCATACACATGGAGCGTGGTCAGTTTACTAGTATTATAGTATATAAAGGGAAAGAATGGGATAATTAGTTAATTTTGGTGTATCTATATTTTATTTCTTTCTTTCAATTTGTTGGTAAAACATCGTTAAGTATTAGTAAAATAATATTAATTATTAAAATAAATGTTATTATTGTGGATAAGCCAAGGGTACAATAGTAAGATTGTTCCATTTTGACTTGGAGGTCCGGGTTCAAATTTTGGAAATAATCTGTCTGTATGGTATGCAGATGTAAGCCTGCATACATCTAACTCTCCCAGGACCTTGCAATGGCGGGAGTCTTCATGCGCTGGGATACCTTTTTGTTAAAATAGATATTATTACTAAATAATAACAATGCAGACACACCAATATGAGTTGGCTCAAGTGGAAGGGATTTGGGTTCCCTTAAGCAACGTCCAGGGATCGAAACCTAGAGGTTGTGTACGGAGAGTGCTCTGTTGGGAGAGGTGCCCGCTTCGTTGCCCGACAGTACCCCGAGGGATTAGTCTCCACCGATCGTGGTGCGGGGATACCTAGTATACACAAAAAAAAAAAGAATGCAGACACGTTGCATGTGCCATAAACACTAGTATAAAGTGCTAGTATTCCATGAACATTATTGATAAAGTAAAAAGTGATATGAGAATAATGAGAAGGCTTAACGTTGAGTTAGCCGCTCCATCTATTTATATTAATAATTAGGGAACAATACAAGAGACCCTAAGCAATGTGGGAAACCCTAAACAGTACTGATAAGACATAATTACCCTTTTAATACTCCCCCTCAAGCTGGAGCATATATATGTATGCTCCTCATTTGTTACAAATATACTTTATCTTTGAACTCCCTAACGGTTTAGTGAACAAATCAGCTAACTGATCAACTGACTTTACATGTTTAGTCTCAATCTGCTTCTGCAATACTTTTTCTCGAATGAAGTGGCAATCAACTTCAATATGTTTTGTCCTCTTATGGAAAACTGAGTTGGATGCAATGTGAAGTGTTGCTTGATTATCACATACCAGATCCATCGGTGAAAAGTGTTCGAATCCGAGTTCTTCCAACAAATGTTTCAACCAAGTTAACTCATAAGTAGTATAGGTCATCGCCCTATATTCTGATTCTGCACTTGACCGAGCCACAACGTCTGCTTTTTACTCTTCCAAGAAACGAGATTACCTCCAACAAACATACAATACCCAATAGTGGACTTTCTATCCGAGGGAGATCCGGCTCAATCTGCATCTGTATATCCTTTAATTTGAGTGTGACCAAAGTTTTGGTACAACAAACCACATCCTGGAGAACCTTTCAAATATTGAAGAAAACGAATTACTGCGACGATCCAAGAACTGACTGATAACACTAACAGAAAAACGAAATATCTGGTCTGGTAACCGTCAAGTAGTTTAACTTTCTAACTAACCATCTGTATTGCGCTGTATCTGTCAATGGTACACCTTGATCTACCAATAGTTTGCGGTTTGGATCCATAGGTGAATCAATCGGTTTAGCTCATAGCATTCATGTTTCAATCAAGAGATCGAGAACATATTTCCTTTGACACAAGTAAATACCTTGACTTAATCAAACAACTTCAATCCCCAAAAAATACTTCAATTGACCAAAATCTTTGGTTTGAAATTTGCTATGCAAAAACATTTTGAGTTCCTGAATACCCTGGTGGTCATCTTCGGTAATCACGATGTTATCCACATACACAATCAACAATATTCGCCCGATTTTACTGTGCTTATAAAATATAGAGTGATCGACTCCACAACGGCGAAGACCAAATTCAGTGACAACTTCACTGAATCTCCCAAACCATGTTCAAGGAGACTGTTTGAGACCATAGATGGATTTCTTCAAGTGACATACCAAACCAGACTCCCCCTAAGTAACAAACCCAGGAGGTTGCTCCATGTATACTTCCTCAGTCAAATCACCATTTAAGAACGCATTCTTGATATCAAGTTGATGCAACGGCCAACGAAAGGTGGCAGCCAAAGAGATGAACAAACGAACAGAAGCGAGTTTGGCAACGGGAGAAAAGGTCTCAGAATAATCAAGACATTATACCTGAGTGTAACTTTTGACAACTAAACGAGTCTTGAGTCGATCAATGGTGCCATCCAGATGAACTTTGATTGTGTATACCCATTTACATTCAACGATTGTTTTGTCAGGCGGAAGTGAGACGAGATCTCAAGTACCATTCTGACGTAAGGCTAACATTTCCTCCTCCATTGCGGTCGTCCAACCAGGGTGAGTAAGAGCTTCTGTGAGAGACTGTGGAAGAGAAACAGAGGATAGAGAAGCAACAGAAGAGGAATAGGAAGGAGATAGGTGTGCATATGAAACAAAGTTAGAAATAGGATGTTGAGTACATATACGCTTACCCTTCTGGATAGCAATGGGTATGTCTAAATCAGACACGGATAGATGAACCGGCGAAGAATCTGAAGACACAGAGACAACTAAGCGGGACAAGTGCGGGAGCGGAAGGGGATGGTGTTGGGTCTGGGAGGCTTGGTAGAGGAAGGATGACATCCAGATCATCCCTAGAGGATAGGCCAGAAAAGTAGGGGGTGGACTCAAAGAATGTGACATCTGCATAGATAAAAAAGCGACGTAGAGAAGGACTATAACACTGATAACCCTTTTGTGTGCGAAAATAACCAAGGAAGATACATTTGATGGCACGAGGATCTAACTTATCCTTGTCAGGAGTCAACTGGTGGACAAAACAGACACATCCAAAGATACGAGGAGGTAAAGCAAACCAGGGTGATTGAGGAAAAAGAATAGAATAAGGGACTTTGCCATTCAGGGTAGAAGACAGCATTCTAATGATCAAAAAGCAAACTGTAAGAACTGCATCTGCCCAGAAGTGTTTGAGAACATTCATCTCAAACATCAGAGTTCGAGCCACTTCTAGGAGATGTCGATTCTTACTCCATTTTGCTGCGGTGTGTGAGGACAAGTAGACTGATGCAGTATACCAGAATGTGACATGAATGAAGTAAAGGATTGAAAAAAATATTATCGAGCATTATCACTACGAAGTATACGCACGGACACATTAAATTGAGTTTTAATTTCAGCACAAAAGGAATAAAAAATGGAGAACAATTCAGAACGATTTTTCATTAAATAGAGTCATGTAACCCTGGAAAAATCATCGACAAATGTGACAAAATAACGAAAGCCTAATGTAGAGGCAATACAGAAGGACCCCAAACATTTGAATGAACTAAACAAAAAGGACTCGATGCTCGAAACTGAGTCGGGCAAGTAAATGAAGTACGATGATGATTTCCCAACTGACAAGACTCACTAGATAATCTAAGGAGGACACATGATGTAAACTAGGAACAAGTACCTTTAGATTGACAAAACAGGGATGACCTAGGCGGCAATGAATTTGGTGGACAGATGCAATAGAAGGACAAGCAGTGGGCGGGATAACATGTGTCTCATTATGATTGTCGAAGTAATAAAGGCCATTTTTCTTACGCCCTATGCCAATCGTCTTCTGTGTTTTCAAATCCAGGATAATAACAGAGTCAGGAAAAAAGCAAACATAACAATTAAGTTGTTGAGTAAGCTTACTCACTGATATCAAATTAAAAGCAAAAGAAAAAATATACAAGGCAGAGGATAAAGAGAAAAAGGGTGAAAGTTCCACAGCGCCAATACCACGAACAGGGACGGTGAAATCATCAGCAATAATAATAGGAGTCAATGAGGGAGATGATTGAATATGCGTAAATAAAGAAGATGTACCTGACATGTGATCAGTGGTAGCGGAGTCTATGATCCAAGGTGTAGAAGGGGAAAGATAAAAAGAAAGACATGCGGTAGGATTACCTTGTTGAGCAAGCGAAGTAATGGTGGTAGATGTCTGCTTGGACGCTTTAAACTGGAGGAACTGAACGTACTCGTCATCAGAAATAGCCTTGGGAGTTGAAGAGTTGGATGATGAAACGGGAGCAACTTTGAACCAACAAGTATCTTGGGTATGATTTTTCTTGCCACAAAGTAAACATTGACGATGTTGACCACGACAATGGCCACCTCGAAATTCATTACTACTACTTCCTCGGTCACCTCGTTTCTCTTGATTGGTAGCGACTACTTGTACAACTTCGGACCATTGTAAGTAATTGGTCCCATTCAACTTGCAAGTTGTTAACGGTCGGGGATAGCCGTTGATATTAATTCCCGTCAATACAACAACTAACAAACAACGTGCACAAGGGAAATAAACCAACAACACAAACAATTGTAGGGCTTAAACAAAGAACATGAGAATCAGAACAATGCTCACGAACATCGGGGACATTTTCACGAACAATAACCCTTGTGTTACAGGCAGATATGGACAGAAGCAGCGGAGCAGTGGCGAAGGTCGTGAGTCTCAAATCAGAGTAATCGAAGGCCGGCGAAGGTCCGGGAAGGCCGGCGAGGGTCTGGGAAGGTCAACGAAAGTCCGGTGAAGGTCTAGCGAGGCGTCAATGATGGTCGGCGACGTCAGAGGAGACGGCGGCGACGTGGACGACGTCGATGGTGGACAACAAGTAGGAGATCTTGGTTCGCGATGGTGGTACGACTCAATTTTGAGGTTGATTAGGGTTCGCGATGATGACGGCGGCTAGGCGACGGTCGGCGAGGCTTGATATAGCCTGGGTGATGGTCAGCGAGGCTCGAACAAACCTGGGCGACGTGGATCTGCGACGGCGGCGAGATTGATCTGATGGAGCAGCACGGTGGTTGTCGGCGGAAAGTTGTTAAGGTTCTAGATTTCGCCTTTTTTTTTTTCGTATGAACAGTAGGTAGAGAAAAAGAAGAAAAGAGAAAGAAAAAAAAGATTTGGGTTTGAACAGATCTATGGAATCAATCTCCCATAACCTGTGCTGGATACCATGATAAAGTAAAAAAGTGATATGAGAATAATGAGAAGGCTTAACGTTGAGTTAGCCTCTCCATCTATTTATATTAATAATTAAGGAACAATATAAGAGACCCTAAACAATGTGGGAAACCCTAAACAGTACTGATAAGACATGATTACCCTTTTAACAATTATTATATCCCGTTATGCGAACTATTGGTTATTGAGGTAGAAGAGATGAATAATGGAGGTGATTAATGGCAGATATGAGGTAGGCTGCTTGGTAACTAACGTTTATGTCCTAGAGAAATAGATTGGGGAGGTGGAGAACACAAAAATCAAGAGTTTCTTGAGTTGTGTTTTTTTCTAAATTCATTGTTAGTGAAATCTAAAATAAATTGCCGGGGGTTTACAAGATATGATTTGTAGCATAGTTGCACAAAGTGGGGGCGGGATCGATGAATCATCGAATCAAAGACTAAGAGATTCAAATGTTTGGAGCGCTTAAGAAGCCTATAGTTTTTTTAAAAAATAGTTAAATGTATTTATTAGTGTACCAATTTTTATTTGAGATAATATATTTTTTGTTTTTTACTATACAATTTTTTTCTTTTTTTGAAAAGTCATATTTCATGTTTTCTTTATTAAAATAAATGTTTGGCTAAAATATTTGGATTTTTTTTTTTTTTTTTTTTTTTTTTGACGTTTAGTTGTGATAGGAGCATGGTGAGAGAGAGGTTCTAACATGATAGGAGCGAGTTTATTGCAAGATTCTCAGTAAGAAACGCGAAATCTCCTATCTGATATGGGAGCGTGGCCATTCTAGAAGGATCCTACGAGTAAGATTTGTTATAAGGATTCATGAAGGTAGTTGAGTTTGATGGAACCAGGTTAAGGTCGGGTTGGCGAATGGAGTAATCTCTGTTGATATCTTAAAAAGAAGGCTAGACGAGGTAGAATAGCTTATTTGATTAGTATTTTATTTGTTTCTTGCTTGAATTATGATTGTTACATATGGATTTTTAGCTTATATTGTTTCCTTGATGCTGGCTATGATTAAGGGCCCAATATTTTTCAATCAGTCAATTTCTGAATTGTTATAGTTTAATGTTTGCTTGTAGGAATTAAAAACACTTTAATTAATTAACTATTTTAGTTTTAGTTTAGATACTATTTTCTCGTGTAATTGGAGTAATATATAGCTTAAAAATTAAATTGCGCTAAAACAATTGTATGTTTCTTTGTTAAACAAACAATATGTTTAAAAATAATAATAATAAATAAATAAATTAATTAAATTAAATTTGATTAAGTCATAGGTCAATGAGAAATATACAAATTATTCATCAAAAATAATATAATTCGTGAAATAGGATAATTTAGACAACCAAACGAGCTCCAAATGTACGGTCTTATGATCCATGGATTTGCTCTTAAACACTGGTTTTTTTGTTTTTTTTTGGGTGGGCTTAGTAGTTTCAGATTATGAGCTTTAGATGGCCACGGGATTTATGCATGTCGTGCGCAAAACAGAAATGTTTTTTGTTCTGAGCCCATGAACTTGTTCTAAAAAATTTAAAACGAACAGAAACAGAATCACTAACCAAATTATCCTTTTTGCTGAAGGATCGAAGCATCAATCTCATCAAGATTACTTGGAAAAAGCCGATAAAGCACGTAGGGAGCGACTCTCTTCTGGTTCATCTTCCGAAAAATAAATGTGGGTGAAGACCGTTTTGCTAGCACGCTCGTGTCAGATTTTATTGAAGTTGCTAACTTTTGTTTACTTGTTATACTATAAAGTAGTGTTTTGTTTTTAAGCATATGCTACTTTTCTTCACACTTTGCACCCTAGTTTTCGAGAATTTTCCTAGGCGTGTTATCTGTTCAAAGCAACTGGCAGTTAAATCATTTTTGAATGGTTGTGAGTTGAATAATGATTTTATGTTATTGACAAAAAGAGTAGTTCTGTGGCATTTTTCATTCAAATTGGTTTTCATTCATCAAGTTTGTCCGAGAATTGGTGAAATTAGAAGAGCAGGAAGATATTTTGAGAGTGCCAATAGGGTTATTTTTATTTTTATTTTTTGAAAAGAAAAATAGTTGGAACATTAAGAGGAAAAAGTAAAGGAAAATTTAGCTTGGTAGATACTAGCAATAGCAATTGATCTATTATTTTAAATAAATGGAAAAGTTATAAGAGGTTTTTCGCCCCACGACACCTAGATTTGAACTGCAAAAAAGGATTTTCAGTCCTCTGTCATACCACTCAAGCACGCCGCCAAAATGAGACTCAATATATATAATGTTCTTTTTTGTTTCGCTGTAAATACATATTGACTAGAGCAAAATTGTCGTATAGGATATAAAAAATGATCACGTTCGATCTCTTATTACCACTTAGTAAGTCTCCTTGTAGATATTTCAATATTTTTTACTGATTGATTGAAATTCATCATTTTCAAAGAAATAATATCAAATCAAACTGTCTAGATTGTTGAAGATCCTTTTCAATAATCCAATACCAACTAGGCACATTTAGAATATCGAGATACCAAATGTCTTTAGTCTCCTCTATTTAATTACATTAAATAGTCAAATATTTTATTCAACATTTAAAGTTTACAACAATAAAAATATAATTGCAAGAATAGTATCAATAAGTTCTTTTTATTAATACTTGATATTGAAATGTTTTACAAACATAAGCCTTAAATGTAAGATTACAAGATTGACTATAAAGCTTACTTTCAACATAAACTTATAAAGTGATTTTGTGGTTGTAAAAGTTTCTACAAGAGTTGGATTTGCAATAAAAGATGTACATTCTTTACTGTGGCAGTTAGAGTGTCTATCGTCTTAGAATTCAACTTTTCATGCGAGATCCAAACATATTGATGTGAGGTACCATTGGATTCGTGATGTGTTGAATATGAAGTTACAACTTGAGAAAATACACACAAATGAGAATGGTTCAAATATGCTGACAAAAATTCTTTCAGGACAAAACTTAAAAGCTGTAGAGAGAGAGAGCATGTCTCTTGCATTTTCCTATATGAACTGGAGGGGGAGATTTGTTAGGTAGATTTAACTCACATGGATGGACATAATTCAAGCCCTTATGGGCTTTAAATAAAAGAAGGAAACAAAAACAAAAGGCCCCACTGGGGTTTTAACACTTTACCTATAGGAAGAACAATAAAAAAGCAATAACTTTTTTTTTTGTTTTTCAAGAGTGGTGTGCTACAGTTTTTAGAAAGAAGATAAGAGAAAAGAGATTTGAGGATTTATCTTGATGATCATATAGTGATCCAGATTCTGTTTGGGGTGAAATTTTAGAGTATTGTTCTCGGCATTATGTACTTCACTTCCATCATTTTGACTATTGGTAACCCTCTTCTTTAGGTTATTTGGTATACTTCTCTAAACCCTTATTTACCGCTTATTGTTGATCCAGCTTTTTCGGTGATATTTATGTTGCGATCCGAGAATTTGACCATGTTTAATAACCACTTAAATTTTAAGTGCTGAATTTTAAGTACTGAAATTATTAGTGCTAATTTATTAAGTATTGAATATATTAAGTATTCAATTTTTTAATACTTTTAACTTTAAAAAAATTATTTTTGTACAACTTTTTATTCCTAAAATAATTTTTACAACTTTATTTTTCTAAAATATTTTCTCTCTACAACTTTCTCTCTATTTTTTCTCAACTTAAATTTTTCTCTATCCATAATTTTTTTGTATATGACTTCTTTTTTTGTAAGATTTTATATTATTGGTGTAAAATCTTAGTTGTGATAATTAGATATTCTATTGTATTAAGTGATAAGTGCTAAAAAATGAAGTGAATCACACATCATTTAAAATTTTGAATAATTTTTTTAATGATACTTGTTGATCCTAAGATTTTAATGAACAATTAAGTATTGATATTTTGATGGAACTAATATTTAATTGAGTGTTTCAGTGATTTAAAGTTCCAGTAATAAAGACGTCAAATTGAATGGATGAGAAATTAAGATGTCAAGATGATGAAGAAGAATTAAGAGTTTGAAGAAATTAGGGAAAACAACTCAGGTGAATCTTAACTCTTAATATCTCATTTAGAAACGCACACATGGCACAAAATGTATTTTATCTTTTATGTATGTTTTGATTAAGTTAAATTATTTGCTCCTCTGTGAAATAAGAAAAAATAATTTTGAATGACTAAAATGGAATATAAGAATATTAGTGGAGCTAATCAAGAGAAGAAAATGGTTAAAGGGGCAAAATCGTAAAAGAAAATAAGTTAAAAACGTATTCAGAGAAGAGATCTAGGCACAGCAGTCGACTGGTGAGTCGACCGGACATAGAAGCTGTAACATCCTGTATCTTTAAGTCGACCGGCCAAGAAGGCTGAACTCTCGGAATCAATAAATCGACCGATAGGTCGACCGGTGAAGTAGTAATAAACTCTCTGAATTTGTGAGTTGACCGCTATGCACGCTGCGGCGATGGTTTGGCTGCAACCTGAGTTGGGCAGTCGACTGAACGCGCTGTTTCAGGATATAGTTTGATCTGAGATTATATCCAAAAGTAGCATTTTTTGTTGGGATTTGAGAGAGATTTGTGGGATATTATCTATATTTAAGATATGGTTCATATACTAATTAAATCCTATTAATATAGTTAATTATATATTAATGTTTCTCAATTTGGTACTTGAAATAGATTCTATACATATTTATTTAGATTGAGAAATACTTTGAGGGTTTAATTGAGAGTTTTGAAAGATATTTTTTAGTAGAATTGAACCTAAATGAAGTTCTTATGATATAAGGGGTCTATAAGAGTTTTTAATTATTATGACACTTGTAAACTAGTCATTAGAAGACTGATTACATGTTCCTTTAAATAGACCTGCGAATTTCATTAACAAAGCTAAGCAGTAAAGAAGAGAAATCATTTCATATCATAAGAGTGAGTTTTTCTAAGAGTTATCTTTCTGAGAGTTTGTGAGTTATTCTAAGAGTGATCTTGAAGATCAATTGCGATTAATATTTGCTACTATCGGATCTGAAGTTACATTGTTTTATCTGATTATTTTATGGATTCCGGGTGAGATCTTTCCAATTATATTCTTTCATTACATTACTTGTTTATATTTTGAAAATTGATATTAGAAATTGTTTCTGATTTTTGAAGAAAATATTTTTGCAAATAATTTCTTGAATCTGATTACGTACTCCAATTTGCTACCCATATCTTGTTAAAATCAGATTTTTGTATCTCACGTATTTCTATCACTAATTGGGATATTAATTGAGTTATTGTTTATCTGGGGTGGTAGAAGTTCCGAGTGAGATTTACTTCTTATCAATTTTTGTATTAGTGGGTTGTGATAGGTTAAATACTATTGGGGTATTTAATCAAGGGTAGCTGGGTTTCAGTCTCTTCCTGTAAAGAGATTGAGATAATAATTTTTCATGGATAAGAATTGTGTTTTGAGTGTTTTTGTAAAGGTTCCATCTTTACCTGTGAAAATGATAGTTGGAGTGTTTTGTGAGGTTTTGATTCTTGAGCCGTAGTGATAAAAAGAATTAGGTTAATCTTTAACCTGTAAAAAGATAGGTTATTCTTGAGCCTGTAAAAAGTAGAGGTTATTTCTGAGCCTGAAAAAAAGAATTTGTAAAGGTTGATTCTGAGCCTGTAAAAGAATCGATGTGCGGGTTTGGTTCCTACCTTTAAAGGGATCTTGGTTTTAGTGGGTGCGACCTCCGTGGAGCTCGGGGGACTGGATTAACCAAAAGTAGCTTGGTGAACCATTATAAATCTTTTGTGTGTTGCTATATTTTACTTTGCTATTTTTGTTATTTGGGTGTGCACTTAAATTTATTATAATTCCGCTATGGTATAAAGATAATAATTAATTTAGGTATAAAATTAATTATTTGATTTATTCAAATTTTATTCTGATATATTTTTAATTACCCAATTTACTCCCTTTCTTAGGTATTCTACTAGGCCAACAATACTTATTTTTAAGTTATTGTTTAATTTTATTATCAAACACCTTAATTTGATAAGTACTCAACGCATTCAATTTTAAGTACTTAATTGCGTTAACAAAAATGACCTTATTCTCTTCAAGCTGTGGAAAGTTGTAAACCCATTATTTTTTATATAGTGGAATTTGATATCAAACTTCGGTCCCGTAGTTCTTTCTTCACCTTGGAGTTTTTCACATAAAAATCACGTGTCTCGCTTTATTTATTGCTTGTTTTATATTTGGTTGATTGTTTGTTGATATTGAGGTTGGCTAATCATATTTTACACAAGAAAATAAAATTAATTAATTAATTAATTGCTAAGTTTTTCCAACACTAAAATCTTGTTTTATATTTGGTTGAATGTTTGTTGATATTGAGGTTGGCGAATCATATTTTACACAAGAAAATAAAATTAATTAATTGCTAAGTTTTTCCAACACTAAAATCAGTAACAAATGTTTTTGTTCAAAATAGGTGGTGGCAACATCAACAACGGTGATTGATGGCGGATGGCGGGTTCTAGCATCGTAAAATAAAATTGTAGCAAAGAAATCACTATTGGTTTCCTATAAACTTGTATAAGGAGTTCTTTACCAAATAATTGTTTTTTAAACAAATAACTTCTAAAAACTAATATATTCAAACTTATTTACGAAACACTCATAAAACGCGGATTGAAAATGCGTTTTTCTAAAAATGTATTTTGAATCTGCGTTTCTAAAACAAAACAAAAAAAAAAAGGTTGAAAAAGCATAAAGGAAGAACGTTTATACGTTTGATTTTTTATTTTTTTTTATAAAAACGCAAAAGCAATCTACGTTTCTATTGAAAACGCAGATTGCTTCTGCGTTTCCCTCCGATTCAGATTGCGTTTCCCTCCGATTCAGATTGAAATTTGGGCTTTTCAAAATGCATTTTTGAATTACATTTTTATATAAGAAATGCATTACCATATTGCGTTTTTTATGGGACAAAACCCTACCCACTGACCCCATCTCATTTCTCTTTCATCGCGCCTCCTTTACAACACTTCGTTTGCCACCATCTCCTTCCTGTCGCCGAACCAAGCACTTCGTTTGTTTCCATTTTCTCTCTTCTCTGCCATCACTGCCTCTTGTTCTGTCTTCTCCTCCTTTGTGTCGCCACCAAACGCCGCCACCAACCACCGTCGTTGAGGTGAGAATTTTTTTTTCAAATATTATTTTTTCTGAGTTTATTTGCTTTCAATTTCATCTATTTTTGTTATAATGTTGTGCATTTTGTTCTCAAGCAAAGGATGTGAAGAAAAATAGAGTATTGTTTGCTCGTTAGCAATTGTTTTGTCTCGGTTAGTCGGTTTTGTATTTGTGTTATAATGTTGTGCATTTTGTGTGCTTATTTAGGTTTGTGATTGTGTATGGAGTGTTTGTGCTTTTGTTTAGAATATTGAATTTTATTAATTAAAAACATGGTATAGATTTCGATTTTTATTTGTGTAGATCGGTTTCAGATTTTATTTTTACTATTTTGGATTTTTGGTTTGGACATAGATTGGGAATTAGTTGTTAAATTTTGTTTTGTATTTGTATAGATTTAGGTTTTAGATCTTGTTTTATGTAGAATAGTTTGACCCAAAGTTGTGTGTTTAAGTTGTTGAATTTTCAAATGATCATTTATTCCATCTTCTGGGGTATTGGGCAAACTTTTGAGTGTTTTTATTAAGTTAGTTGTTTTCAACCCAAAGTTGTATGTTTAAGTTGTTGAATTTTGTAGTTGAATTCAATTTTTTTTTTGAATGATAATGATAACAATATTGTTTTTGTTTTGTTTTGATTTGTGACATTGTAGTTGTTTGAAATGAAGACCGTTACATTATATTTGGGGTGTCGTATAGTATGTCTGAGGTCAATTCACTAGATGTTTGTCAGGGGATTATGTTAAACGAATTGATTGCGATGATATGACCTTATATTCTTGAGGATGAAATTGATGAAACTTTGAAATTAAAGTGTAAGTTGCCGATAACTACTATTGGGCCGGGGAATTATAGACACGTGTTGTTTTCAGTTGTTGACGATGCGGGATTAGACCATGTACTTCAATTATAGACACATGTTGTTTTCAATTGTTTTCAAGTAGATATTATTATCGATGGATGCAGACAATACAATATACCAATAGTGCGTCAATTGGCCAGAACAATACCAATAGACACACCACAAGATCTTCAGATGGCGTTGCATCGCTACCACAAAGAAAATAACTGAATGCAAATTCGAATTCTTCAACACGAGCTTCAAATGACGGCATGTGAGTATCTACAAGAAGGTTTGGTAGACGAAGCTTGTATTTACATGCGATGCTCAAGGGAATCTGAATATCAGTCAGATATTGAAATGTCTGATGATGATAGTAATGTTTAATGTTTTCGCATTAGTCAATTGCAGTTTAACTATATATTTCTTTTCAAGTCTAATGTATCGTATCTACGTTAAATTATAATAACGCTACTTCTACCAAATAACATATGTTTTCTCTTCATTAAAATTCTAAAAACACACATACAATAAAAAATGTTTACAATATTACGACAATACGTAGAAAGAACCACATAATCCATTACAAATACAACTACTATAAAATACGAGTACGGAACTGAGTATTGTTAGACAAACGGATTAGCAAACCTTCGTGGTGATTCGGAAGACCAATGTCACAACCCGTCCCGGACACCCGTCATCCCTAGGCGGGCGTGACTACAACATGACATCACCAATACCCAAATTTGTATTCTTATCAATGATAATATACACCTATTGTATAATACAAACACCTACTATGGGGGGGACACACCTGTCCCAAATTTCGATTAACTAAAAGTATTTATCCATGAACCTTTTATAGGTTCGCCTTTGACAGCTTATCTCAATCGCCCATACGACTTCATCACGTAGCTCTACCTAGTGCCAGTAAGGGACCGACTCCTAGCTGTTGTACCAGCGAGTGTACTGCCTTCTTAATAAAATATTTTTAAAAATATTAATATGCTCTAAATATTTCCACAATTTAGTATGGATCAAGCATAAGTAAATAAGCAATGAAAATAAAGCGATATAGATAAATTCCACCCAAATCCATCTAGTACAAGATCTTACCGAACATCATAATAAATAACATCAAATCAACCAATATACGTAAAACACCACATCTCAAACATCAATCTCAAACACACACCTCCAACACACACACACTGGCCAGCCCTAGTGATCGTTTTAACCTCACGATCGGGAGTTTGCAACGGTACCGTACCATCCGTAGGATATGCCTTCCTACGAACACCCATCACTCCGCCGAAGCGGATAATCACTGCGCAGTATAAACATCTAACATCACTCTGCCGAGGCAGATAAATATCACTCCGCCGTAGCGGATAACATCACTCCGCCGAAGCGGATAATCTCACTCTACCGAAACAGATAAATACTAAGGCATTGTCAAATCAACTACAGCATCATCGAATCACAACTCAATAAATATTGTCAACATTGTCAAATCACCACGTCTATCTCTTTTCCTCAAAACCAACTTTTAAGTCCAAAAGCACATTTCCCACTTTTCTTTTTAGAGAAAACGTCTGATTCTTTCAAAATAACTTTTCCACCCTTTATTTTTCTTTTTGAAAACCGGACATTCTTAGGAGAAAAGATGTTTTCTATTTCCTTTTAAAAACACCGTCTGATTTTACCAAATTCAATAAAAATTCATTTTCAATTTCATTTTGGAAACCATCGAAATCTTCCAAAAACTCAGTTTACCAACTCAACCAAATCCTGCTTGATCCATATCATTTACAAATTTATACAATTTAAATAAACACATATTTCATCATATATACATAGAAAAATAGTTGGGTAAGAAGACAGTACACTCACCTCGATATCCGTTTTGCAAAACTGACACTGACTGCACTTTATCTGGACGCCAGTGCCTGCGAACCTAATAGTGGCAGGGTCTAAATTAATATCTTATCTAAAATATCCTAATCATGCAATGTAGACCCTACATTCCGAATCGTTACTAATTTTATGTACCACGTACGTCAAATTAATCAATCGTCACGAAATTATTATGATTTTAAGATTTATAATACGAACTAAAATTTAATTTAACGAGAATTAATAATGGATTGAAGTTTCACCTGTTTCCGAAACGTTTGGCGACCACGAGATGGGTTTTGGGTTTTCCTGGGGTGGTTTCTGTAATTTTCCCATTTTTTTTTTTTCCCTTTTTTTTTTTTTTTTTTTTTCTGGTTTGAGTTACTGTTTTCTGTTTTTCCGCCGTCACACTGCCGACGATAGGGTCTCGCTGTCGATCTCGCCTCGCCGTCCCGTTAACCGGACACACGCTTCGCCGGACAACCGACCCCATACACCACCACGTCCACCTCCCATGCACCCCCACCATCCACCCATACAACACACACACACAGTAACACACACACACACGATGCTCTCTCTCTCTAAACTTATCGCCGGCGATCATCCGACGACCTCCAAAACACACACACACTTTGAAACACACACTGAAAACCTCCCCACTCAATAAAACACGATGCCACAGCCACTGACAACAGGGCAACGACAGGCCCTCTCCCTCTCTCCACTCCGGCGACGATCAAGACACACACCACCCCCACTGCTCAGAACACCCCCTCATACCACCACACTCACCAACCACCACCTGTACAGCCGACCAACACCCGGCGACGATCACCTGTTGACGGACAGCCCCTACCGTCGAACCGGACTTTTCTCTCTCTCTACCCACTTCGGCGACTCAGCCGTGGCCGGAGCAACCTTCCCACATAATCGGATCAATTGGGCACGCACATACCCACTCCGGACACCCTCACACACAAACCCACGTCCCCTGCTAACGATCACCCTCCGTCGGTCGATGACACCACCTCCGATCCCCTATCTCACTTTTCTGCTCTGTTTTCTCTTTTTTTTTCTTTTTTTTTTTTTTTTTTTTCTTTTTTTTTTTTTTTTTTTTTGTAAGCTCTTACCTATATATACGCATGCACGAAGTGGTGTGAGCTTGATTCTTGCCCTGCCACGTCCGTCCCGTCTCTCCGATTGTGCGTTAAGGATGATCTCAGCCTCCGTTCATGCTTTGGGGGATGGTCTCGGCTTGCACATGCGTGTGTGTGTGTGTATATATATATATATTAATCTTAATAAAAAAAATTTCTCCTAATTACACCATCCATCCCTTAATTTTCTTTGGATTCTTAGTTAGCCCCAAATTCTCATTTTAATCTTTTGCAAATCTCAAATTGACCCCCTAAAATTTTGAATTTAAATAATAAATAATACCATCTACCCTATTATTTCTAAATGTGCTAAAATACGTCTAAAATAAAAACATCAGGGTCTTACAACTCTCCCCCCCCTAAAAAGAATTTCGTCCCGAAATTTTCGTTGAAAACAATGGGGATTAAAATTTTGGTCAAAACAATAACAATTCAGCGTCGCTCTACACGGGGATGCTAGTCATACTTGATTCTAGAACAATTGTTATATATGGTCTCAACATCACAAATCGCCCAAAATTTATAATCAACAACTTTTTCGTCAAAACATAACCATCCAACCAACAAAGTGCACTTGGTCGGTTACCCTTAACATGGATCACTCATCGTTAAAGAATCTCATGTTCCTAACTACTTCCACTGCGTTACTCTGATAAAATTAAAATCAGTAACAACATTACCCGCTGGAAGTATTTTAGTACATTGAGTCTATTTCATTCCGTCGTAACCGACGCTTATCTATTTCATCCGACATTTCCTAGTCGCCCGTTGCAATAATAATTTTCATTCAACACTTAACCTAACTACCATCGTCCCTACTCTCATAAGCACCGATAACTCGACAATCACTAACCTCGATATCTACCTCAACTCTTTAATACTCATATCGATATCATTCATAATACCTAAATATCACCAACTCATATAATTACCACTCAAATGTATCAACCAAATAATCTATAAGAATTCCTTTCATGCCTCCACATTTTGTCAAGTCCCTGATATGGTCACGTGCTTCAAGTTTATTTTCATCTGCCTAACATGCTTCAAATAAATACACGTACATATACGATTCACAGGACATAGGTATGCCCTAGTCACTGCAGAAACGATACATTCCAATAACTACTAGCTATTAACTGCAAAATATTATACCATGTGTACATATCATCTCAAGGATATTTTAAATTCTCTCTGTCCCGTGATATCTTAATAACTTCCAATTTCCAATAAAATTATAGTTGTATCGGGTTATTTTTAAATCTTGTAAGTTTCGTTTTCCTATCTCCGTTCAGTCTATCAGATCGGGATCTTGTATCCTTTTCATATAGCACTTTATGCAATACCACCCCGATTGACGACAAGATAGTTATTAGCAAAACCAATTTTTCTTTTTATTTTATTTTATTTATTATTATTTTTTTTCATTGCACAACCATTCATCTTACCAGAAACTTCCACGATACAACCTCTCAACATATCTCCCAACACCTGAATCGTATTTCCTAATAAACCATTGATCCATGACTGGAACAATGTATCAACTTCCACTTGGGCAACTAAAGGAGTATGAAATTTTTTTAACCCGCTTGTGCAAATGACCCGCTTGTGCGAATAACTATCAGCTTTTAACACTTCAGTTTCCCCCACGGATTGTTCATACACTGATGACTTATTTTACGTTGATAACAGTATTGTCCCGTTCACCATATGGTGCCAACACCTATGATTTCAAAATTCCAAATTCTAAAATTTCGAATAACCGATTAATAAAATTCCTAGAATTACTAATCCTTATCTCCTTTTGAAAAAAACATCTTGTCCCAACTAAATTTTAAAATTTGCATTAAGTTGATGCATCACGCAATCGAACAATCCTATCAATATATATATATATATATATATATATATATTGGACATGCGCATCAGAGAAGCACTCCTCGAACTCCTCTCTCTTTTCTTTCCCGGTATATGTCAAGGCTACAATAGTCCACCAAGAGATTACGTTACTTCTTGACCTTACCTTGACTAACAAATCACCAAATAACAAATGTTGCGATTTTCTATTTCCCTTCCAAACTACTAATCATATTTACGCCATCACAGTATAGTAAATATTACGGGGGTATTGCATATTCTATGCACCTCTTTTAAGGTCTCATCTATAAATTGGCATTATCAACCCTACACATTTTATTCCCAATTTCCAAACTTCATCATTCCATCAGACCCGCTAAACAGTTCTGCAGTCAATCTGCACTGTATTGTTGAACCTTCTTAACTGGACATCTGACCTTTACATGTCTACACTATGGTGAAAATCCATACCAAACAGCGTTACCGTCTGACCAGCTGCCCACTAAACTTACAAGGGCCTCAACTTAACCCATAAATTAGTATGAACAACCAATTCACCAATTTTGACCTGAAATATTTGCTATAGTCAGCACTGTGACCACCTTCATTCCCTTCCACTCTAATCGTTTCCAATTGGACATCCAACTTCTGCGCTACTACCCTACAATTGCTAAATACCAGCTTTATACTTATAAGCTCAGTTAGAGTGGTCATCCGACCAATTGCCTAATAGACTCACAAAGATCTCGACTTGACACCTACATTAATAAATGTTAGAACGAATACGATCTCTACTGACTCCAAAAAGGTTTGAATTCCAGTCACATGTTCTCAGCCTTCTTCATATTCCGTCAATCCATTACTTCGACTTCCTTTGGATTTACTTGAATGCTATGCCTCAAGAGTACTGGTCATATTTGCTGCCCTAGCCACCGCCTTAGTTAACACATTCCGGAGGTGTTCACCATGCTCTTCTCTACTTTCGACCGGATCACCGTTGTTACCACGTCACAGTCTCAAATTTTCGATTACAAATACCCTTCTCAAAAATCTGACATGATTCCTTACTTGTTGCAACCTATTTAACAACTTATCCATTCTAACTTTTACGTTACCAACATCGGATCTTTATGGAAGCACACACCAGGTCTACATAAATCGTTTCGTTGCTATTCTAATTTATTGTAATGCCTTTTCTTTTTCTTTTTTTACACACCCTCCAAAATTATTCAAATTCAACTAAATGCAATCAATCGTTAATTCCTCCAATTTTTCCTATTCCATAGCAGTCACCTTTAAAGTCCCAAGATTATAATTTCAAATCCCAGTTTCTTACATTCATTAACACCAGTATACTTAACCAACTTACAAGCCAAACGTTCCTCTCCTTATCATTATGGAACTTATTTAACAGCAACCACAATTACTAATCTCTCGTATAAGCACCCTGTCAATTCTCGATACTACATAGGGAAAATCCCTAGCTATCACAGTATTCACTGTCGAAACTTGTTTGAACAGCATCTACGTCCCAACTTGTGATATCCTTTCCTTAACACTTTTCTAACTTCCTAACCCCCCCTCCCCCCCTAAAAGACTAACTAAGGTACTAGATATGTCTTCCTAACAATACATACTTTTATTCATCCCAAATTTGAATCTACCCGCAACTCTATATTACTCATTTGAATGGATTATCTTTACACGCACCTACTATCTTCCTAGATCCACAATCCTCGGCCACTGTTATATTTCCTATTACCTTACTACATGCCACAATTGTTACTCCGTCTATTAATTAATTTAAAAAGTGTTACCAAATTAAATTCTTGCCTGGTAACGTCATAATTTCCTTTCAAATTGCCTAGAGAGCATTCACTCCCTTTGAATATTATTTCTTATTTTTGACTTAAGTGTGCCATATCATCTAGTATATTGATAACAACGTAGTTTGTGGTTTGTCTAACTTAGCCTTCTTATCTTGTGGAAGACATCCCTCCCAGCAATATCACCACGTGGTCATATTGCTACTTGCTAAACAAACAATTCTCCATGCACCATGCCAAAGCACAAACTAGTGAAACAAAAGACCTAACACTCACATGCCAAGTTCACCTATTGACACCCTATCTTATGTCCCCTACTGACTAGACGACTGGCACGTCCTCCTATCTCATGATCTTCTACCGACACCTCTCCTGATAAGTCTACAGAACCTATAACCTAGGCTCTGATACCAAAATTGTCACAACCCGTCCCGGACACCCGTCATCCCGAGGCGGGCGTGACTACAACATGACATCACCAATACCCAAATTTGAATTCTTATCAATGATAATATACACCTATTGTATAATACAAACACCCACTATGGGGGGGGACACACTTGTCCCAAATTTCGATTAACTAAAAGTATTTATCCATGAACCTTTTATAGGTTCGCCTTTGACAGCTTCTCTCAATCGCCCATACGACTTCATCACGTAGCTCTACCTAGTGCCAATAGGGAACCGACTCCTAGCTGTTGTACCAGCGAGTGTACTGCCTTCTTAGTAAAATATTTTTAAAAATATTAATATGCTCTAAATATTTCCACAATTTAGTATGGATCAAGCATAAGTAAATAAGCAATGAAAATAAAGTGATATAGATAAATTCCACCCAAATCCATCTAGTACAAGATCCTACCGAACATCATGATAAATAACATCAAATCAACCAATATACGTAAAACACCACATCTCAAACACACACCTCCAATACACACACACTGGCCAGCCCTAGTGATCATTTTAACCCCAAGATCGGGAGTTTGCAACGGTACCGTACCATCCGTAGGATATGCCTTCCTACGAACACCCATCACTCCGCCGAAGCAGATAATCACTGCGCAGTATAAACGTCTAACATCACTCTGCCGAGGCAGATAAACATCACTCCGCCGTAGCGGATAACATCACTCCGCCGAAGCGGATAATCTCACTCTACCGAAACAGATAAATACTAGGGCATTGTCAAATCAACTACAGCATCATCGAATCACAACTCAATAAATATTGTCAACATTGTCAAATCACCACGTCTATCTCTTTTCCTCAAAACCAACTTTTAAGTCCAAAAGCACATTTCCCACTTTTCTTTTTAGAGAAAACGTCTGATTATTTCAAAACAACTTTTCCACCCTTTATTTTTCTTTTTGAAAACCGGACATTCTTAGGAGAATAGATGTTTTCTATTTCCTTTTAAAAACACCGTCTGATTTTACCAAATTCAATAAAAATTCATTTTCAATTTCATTTTGGAAACCATCGAAATCTTCCAAAAACTCAGTTTACCAACTCAACCAAATCCTGCTTGATCCATATCATTTACAAATTTATACAATTTAAATAAACACATATTTCATCATATATACATAGAAAAATAGTTGGGTAAGAAGACAGTACACTCACCTCGATATCCATTTTGCAAAACTGACACTGACTGCACTCTATCTAGACGCCAGTGCCTGCGAACTTAATAGTGGCAGGGTCTAAATTAATATCTTATCTAAAATATCCTAATCATGCAATGCAGACCCTACATTCCGAATCGTTACTAATTTTATGTACCACGTACGTCAAATTAATCAATCGTCACGAAATTATTATGATTTTAAGATTTATAATACGAACTAAAATTTAATTTAACAAGAATTAATAATCGATTGAAGTTTCACCTATTTCCGAAACGTTTGGCGACCACGAGATGGGTTTTGGGTTTTCCTGGGGTGGTTTCTGTAATTTTCCCATTTTTTTTTTTTTCCCTTTTTTTTTTTTTTTCTGGTTTGAGTTACTGTTTTCTGTTTTTCCGCCGTCACACTGCCGACGACAGGGTCTCGCCGTCGATCTCGCCTCGCCGTCCCGTTAACCGGACACATGCTTCGCTGGACAACCGACCCCATACATCACCACGTCCACCTCCCATGCACCCCCACCATCCACCCACACGACACACAAACAGTAACACACACACACGATGCTCTCTCTCTCTAAACTTATCGCCGGCGATCATCCGACAACCTCCAAAACACACACACACTTTGAAACACACACTGAAAACCTCCCCACTCAATAAAACACGATGCCACAGCCACTGACAACAGGGCAACGATAGGCCATCTCCTTCTCTCCACTCCGGCGACGATCAAGACACACACCACCCCCTCTGCTCAGAACACCCCCTCACACCACCACACTCACCAACCACTACCTGCACAGCCGACCAACACCCGGCGACGATCACCTGTCGACGGACAGCCCCTACCGCCGAACCGGACTTTTCTCTCTCTCTACCCACTCCGGCGACTCAGCCGTGGCCGGAGCAACCTTCCCACATAATCGAATCAATTGGGCACGCACACACCTACTCCGAACACCCTCACACACAAACCCACGTCCCCTGCTAACGATCACCCTCCGTCGGCCGACGACACTACCTCCGATCCCCTGCCTCACTTTTCTGCTCTGTTTTCTCTTTTTTTTTTTTTTTGTGTGTGTGTGTGTTTTTTGTCAGCTCTTACCTATATATATGCATGCACGAAGTGGTGTGAGCTTGATTCTTGCCCTGCCACGTCTGTCCCGTCTCTCCGATTGTGCGTTAGGGATGATCTCAGCCTCCGTTCATGCTTTGGGGGATGGTCTCGGCTTGCACATGCGAGTGTGTGTGTGTGTGTGTGTGTATATATATATATATATATATATATTAATCTTAATAATTTTTTTTTCTCCTAATTACATTATCCATCCCTTAATTTTCTTTGGATTCCTAGTTAGCCCCAAATTCTCATTTTAATCTTTTGCAAATCTCAAATTGATCCCCTAAAATTTTGAATTTAAATAATAAATAATAACATCTACCCTATTATTTCTAAATGTGCTAAAATACGTCTAAAATAAAAACATCAGGGTCTTACAACCAATGCCCCAAATGCAAATGAGCAGACAATGAAATACTTTACCGATCTCAAATACACCGATGACCCAGAACTATCCGATTACGAAGACGGAGAGATTCACTACGAATGGTTTAATAAAACGAAGTAGTTGTCGATGTTACAAAAGTTCAATAATGAGTAGTATTTTTTAATTTGTGTAATGTTTAAATTTTTGTCCTTTTATTATTACTACTTGTACTTCTTATCGATTTTAATTTTAAATTGATGTCGATCTTGATTAGAACAACAAATTTTTGAAGTCTCCCTTCTTTTTTTTTTTTTCTTCTCCATCCAAATCCAACATCATTTCTATGTCATTTTTTAACAGTCTAGAAAGTGTCATCAGATGTGACTTGAAATCTAAGTCATCAATGTTCGCTAATGTAAACTACGAGAAATTTACATTTCAATTAGTATTTGAATATTTTAATTGAAAAACAAAATAACAATAAAAAACTATTTTATAATCAAATGATAAACAAAAAATTATGAAAAATAATTATTTTTATTTTTATATTGAAATGAATGTTAGCTAGATTAATGAGAAAAAAAAATAAAAACTTAAATCGGCCAGTTTGAGTTATATGATATTTATACCCTTAAATATTTCAATAGGGTTTACAATACTATTCTAAAACTTAAAGGATAAATAGTATTTTTTTTTTTTTATTTGTATTCCTCATCAACGGCAATGCAGGGTGTCACGGGCCGAGCCTTTTGAGGCTAGAAAGTGGACCGTGCGGCGCTAACTAGGGGATCGCCTAATAGCAAACCTGAAGATCAGAGGATCTTGAATAGCAGAAGCGGTTTCAATAGCAACGAGTTTCCCTACAACGACACATGTCGGCAATGTAGAGAAGAATATAATTACAATAACAATAACAATTGTATTAATATCTGTAGATTTTTTCCTGTCCGGATGAGGGGGAAACTCCTCTGGAAGTTCTTTTGGAGAAGCAATTCTAGCATAGTCAAACAATTCTTTTGCTGAAATCAAAGGTGGCACTTGTGGGTCAGTTTCTTCCCCACTAAGCACTAGAAGGTCGTCTTGATATTCCTCCATCTCAAGCTGCAGAGCCGAAATGGATCTGTCTTCAATCGAATAACGCGTTGTAGGAATGACACACGATCGATCTCCCATCATACAAAGCGAATCTGTAAAAGGCATTGGGACCGCCTTAGTGTCTATAAAGAATTCCATCCCCAATATCACTTGAAAATCATCCATGGGAACAATGGTGAAGTTGAGGAACCCATCCCACGGAGCAATCTTCGTGTGTACCGTGTTGGCAACTCCAATCACGGGAAGCGGTTCAGAATTCACGGCCTTCAATCTCCCTGAGTACTTTTTGACACGTAAGCCCAACCGATTAGCTTTCTTATCGGACATAAAATTGTGTGTAGCACCAGTGTCAACTAAAGCAAAAGAATTTCTCCCATTAATTCAAAGGTCCACGAACATGAGGTTCTTCTTAATGACCTTCTTCTTTGCGACCGGCTGTTGCTTCATGGCATTCAAAAAACGAATTGTACCCATTTGATGAGCATCAAACTCATATGAAGTTTCCTCCTCTTACTCTACAATATATTTTTCCCGACATTCCTTTTCTTCCTGAATCGATGCTTGCAGCGCGAACAAAGCATGTTTATGTGGACAATCGAATACATCATGATTCTTTTTTGCACAAAACGCAAGGAGTTGGATTTCTATGGGCCTGTCTGCCCCAACGAGGCTTCTGGTTTGCCGAACCTAGTGATGCCCTTGAGTTGTGAACGAATGGCCAGATTTTGAGTACTGGCCTCAGCGCGGACTCCTCGGAGGACTCAGTGAATTAGAATTGGAGTTGGGGTTGCTCCAACGTCTTGGTGGGCTTCCCCGAGATGATTGACCTCCACTTCCATCATAATGGGAGACATTCTTGTCTTTCCTTTTGTCATGGTTAGTGGTAGTTTCAGGAGAGTAATTAGTTACTCTTTCTATAGCAACAACGACAACAGATAAATCAGTAGGACACAGTCTTTGTATTTCCTAACGTACCCAATCTTTCAAGCCATCTAGGAACCAAAACAACTTATCCTTTTGGGACATTGTACAAATGTCCAACATGAGAGTCATAAACTTCTTGACATAGTCTCGAACATATCCGGTCTATTTCAACTCTCTCAGTTATCGTCGAGCCGTGTACTCGACATTTTCCGGAAGGAATTGTACCTTAAGTTCACCTTTAAGGTCTTCCTAAGTATTGATAGTGCAACTTCCCTCCAGGATGTCTACATATTTGGTTCGCCACCATAATTTAGCATCACCACAAAGATACATGGAAGCTGTTGTCACCTTTTCTTCCTCGGAGGTTACTTCAGTGCCCCGAAAGTATTACTCCATATCAAAGAGAAAGTTTTCAAGCTCCTTGGCGTCTCTTGAACCGCTATAGGATTGAGGTTCAGGTAGGCGAACCCTCGAAGTAGGTTGTTTGGAGTCTTTAGCAAGAGTTCGGTACACCATATTCTTCAAGTTGTCTAACTCGCTTTGGAGATCAAGGACTAACTATTCCATCTGAGTATGATGGCTAACGGATGTCACGGCAACTAGGCCCATCCGTTCGATCAGGTGATCGATTTGGGGGTTTTGAGATCTCCCCTCCCCATTAGCATCGGGGCTTCGCAAAAGAGCTAGAGCAACATTAATGCAGGAAACGCTTTGTTCAAGCGCGTTGAGACGATCTTTCGTCGACATGGTATTTCACCAACGTGGTCAGGCAACGGATCGGTTCGTTGCTTTGATACCAATTGTCACGGGCCGAGCCTTTTGAGGATAGAAAGTGGACTGTGTGGCGCTAACTAAGGGATCGCCTAGTAGCAAGCCTGAAGATCAAAGGATCTTGAATAGCGGAAGTGGTTTCAATAGCAACGAGTTTTCCTACAATAACACATGACGGCAATGTAGAAAAGAATACAATTACAATAACAATAACAATTGTATTAATATCAAAGGCTACAAGATTTGAAAGGCTTGAATGACTTCAAGAGCTTGTCCTCCCACATAATACTTTAAGTAAAAAAATACAAGTGACCACAATAGACATCATTATGCTCGAGGAGTCATAATGGTGTCTTTATACAAGAAATGAAAGAAATAAATTAAACTAAGCTAATTTAAGCTAAACTAGTCTAAAAAACAAAAGAAAAGGATCACAGACAAGCGGCCATGTGTGAGAACAAGCACTGGACAAGCTAAGACCGTGACACAGGGCAAGGGAGGCTATAATTTTTTTTTTCCCTGGGAAAAATGCATTCATGTACTGCATTTTTAAAAAAATAAAATAAAAAACGCAAGGAAACGCAATCGTGATTTGTGTTTTTACAACCCCCCCCCCCAAAAAAAAACCCCGACGTATAAACGGTATTCTCTTCTGCGTTTTCATTTTTTTTTCTTTTTTATTATGTAGATTCAATCTACCTTTTATAAGTCTTTCGTAAATAAGTTAATGAACATCAGTCTTGTGTCATTTTTTATTTAATTAGTAATTATTTGGTAAATAACCCCTTGTACAAGTAATATACATTACATCCAACAAAACCGTACAATGTCCATAGAATTTTCCTTAAAACACCACAAGGGATAATAATAACATATACACCAAAAGAATTGACCAGATACACTCGATAAAGATATTATAGAGGCATAAGTCTTCTATGCTTGAAAAAAGCCAAAAAAGAAAGGAAAATGATGAGGCCAGCAATGCCTGTGATGACCAGAACCCATTTGAAGGCAGAAGGCGCTTCAAACAATGGAACTTCAAAATTCATACCAAATATTCCAGCAACCACCCCAAATATTGCTACAACAAATGTCCCTGTTGTCAGAAGTAGCTCAAACTGTATAAGCTGGTTTCTCACATTATCCTGAACCAAATACCAAGGAAAAAAAAATCTCAAAATCATCTTAAGAAAGAATAGTAGTAATAACAATTTTGGAAATTTGAAAAAGAAAAAAAAAAAAAAAAAAAAAATCTATTATTTGGGTTTGTTGTATTTCTATTCCCAAGTTGTCTTTGGAACAGAAACAAAAAACTGGAAAAACAAATTCATTTATTTTTGTCCAATATTTCTATTAAACAGAAACAAAAACACGTGGCGTTTGGTTAGTGTTCCCATTTTTCTCAACCCAACTACGATGGGATGGGATAGGATGGGATGGGTTGGTTTGGATTGGATTAAGTTGAGAATTATGTTTCCTTCTGGGAACAGAATTGCGTTTGGTAACGACAATTTTTTTTTTTTGTGTTGGGAACAGAATCGCGCTTGGTAATCACATTATTCTGGAAATGTTTTCTCATCCAAACAAAAATCATTCAAACAAAAAAATCATCCAAACAAAATCATCTAAATAGAGAATTTATCAAATCATCCAAACACTGCCTGAACAAGAAGAAATGCAAATAACATTCAAGAACACTGCCTGAAGAAGAAATACAACAACCAACAACGCAAACACTGCCTGAAGAAGAAATACAACAACCAACAACGCAAACACTGCCTGAAGAAGAAATACACACATTCAAGAGATCATTGGAAACCAAATTTGAAACGCAAACATCACCACACCTAAATCGAAACGTAACAACGCAAACAACAGGCATATACCAGATTTGAAACCAAGAACCAAACCCTAAATCGAATTTGAAATTGAAATCGAAATCGAAATTGAACCAAACCCTAAATCGAAATAGAAATCAAAATGAAAGTGAAGAAATCGAAATCCAAAAGCATTTGAGAACGCAAAATCAAGCAGACGAACCCTAAATGAAAATCGAAATCGATTTCGATTTCAAAATCTAAAATCGAAATGGAAATGGAAATGGAAATCAATTTCGATTTCAAAATCTAAAATCGAAATAGAAATCAAAATGAAAGTGAAGAAATCGAAATCCAAAAGCGTTTGAGAACGCAATTTCGAAATCGAAAATTGAATTGAAAATTGGTGAAGTAGACGAAGACGACGAAGAAGGAAGACGACGAAGCGGAGAGGAGGCGGCGAGGACGAAGACACAAAGACGAGGAGGCGAGGATGAAGACGACGAAGCGGAGAGAAGGAGGCGAGGACGAAGACGTCTGTAGGAGGCGGGGATGAAGACAACGACGAAGACAGAGAGGGAAAAATGAAAAATAAAAAAAAAGCTCCTATAGCTAACAGAAGTTGAACGAACAGGTTTCATTAACAATAAGGAATATACCAAGCATGTCCTCTCCTTTGGGTTGAGTTTTTTGGGCAAAAAAAATAATAATTTTTTTTTGTTTCTCATTTCCTTAGGATTTTGAGAATCAATTCTCATTTTTTGGATTGGGTTGGGTTGAGTTTTGTGTTGCCAAACGCGTTCCCAAAAATCAATCTCAGAATTTTTGTGTTTGATTGAGTTGGGTTAAAATGGAAACACTAACCAAACGGGGACAAACATCGCTTTTACAGTCCCTAACACTATTTTCAACAACACAAATCTAGGAATTGAATCTTAGTAAGGCCATGTTTGATAACGCTTCAATTTTAAATGTTCAATTTTAAGTGTTAAAAATATCATAAACTTGTTTGATAAAAAAAAATTAGTACTGATTTTTAAGTGTTGAATTCTTTTTGTCTATTTGATAAGTATAAAATTTGAAGACTGGAAATTATTTAAATTATATTACTACTCTCTAAAATAAAATTTTAAAATGAAGGTAATACGGAGAAAAAATTCAAGAACAAAACAATAAAATAAAATCACAAATAACATATTGAAAAATTCAAATATATGAATTATCACAAATCAACAATCATATAGAGTTTAGTAAAAAAAAAAATCTTGTGAGGGTAAAAATGTTTCAACAAAAAAATGTTAAAAATCTACTGAGGGTAAAAATGTCTCACCAAAAAACATGTTTAAAAAAAAATGGTTGAACCCATTAAGTGAGAAAAAAAAAATTAAATAAATAGGAAAAATTACTACATGGACCCATATTAACCACTAATCTATCAATAAAACCCGTTACTTAACTAGTGAACAACGCAATCCTCTTTTACAAATTTCATGCACAGTGCAGTCCCAAAACCGTCGTCCGTACATTTCTTGTCGACAGATTTGTGCTCGCGTTATATGCAGCAATGAAAATTCTATAATAGGGATTAAGAATTTCCATATTCAACAAATCATTTTATTAAAATAAAAATAAATATTGTTGTATACATTTTTTTTTACAATCTAATTATATATTTAGATTCGTTTAAATAAGATCTTCAAAACAATATCAAATTCACTATTTTTTTTTCATTAGTTTCAATTTTCACATTCATATTACATGTAACATGATATTTCCACAATTTTTAGCTTTTACGAACTATAAGATGTTACATGTAACATTTACATAAAATACGATTCAACTTACATTCCCCACGCAAAGAACGATGGATTATTATCAAATGCGATGCGAACATTATAGTGTCATTTCAGCTAGATTTTATGTCGCATTGAACATGCAAATATAAATGAAAAATACAATAGAGTGACGTAACATTGATGTTACATGAATGCTACATGTAACATGATGTAGTTACTAACCTTTTAATTTTGGTTTTAGTTTGGTTTGGTTTTAATGTTACATGTAACACAGTGTAGTTATTAACCTTTTGGGTGAGTTTTGATTTTGGGTTGATTTCAATTTTGACATGTAACATTGATGTTACATGCAACATGGTGTACTACTAAATTTTACATGCAACATTCACTTTCATTACACT
Source organism: Eucommia ulmoides (assembly GCA_016647705.1). Lineage (NCBI taxonomy): Eukaryota > Viridiplantae > Streptophyta > Magnoliopsida > Garryales > Eucommiaceae > Eucommia > Eucommia ulmoides. The sequence goes on along the minus strand of CM028338.1, from coordinate 34,162,978 downwards.
AAACAACTCCAAAAAATGTGATTGATATTTATAATTGTTGTGTAAAGATTTTATTATTTCACGTCCAGATTGAAATCAAAATAAGCATTTTGTTCTACCTAAAGTTGGTCTTCTGTTACTTAATTTAGTTCTACATAAGGGGGAGGTGATTATATGATATTTATGAAGTGATGCATTAAATAGGGGCATTTTAGTCACGGAAATGCAACATGAATTGCTCGGTTCAAAGAAAAAGTAGCAGGTTTGTTTGGTAGTTTCGGTCATGCTTTGGGACTCCTTGATAAGCGCCCCTAAAAAATAAGTAAAGGCCCAATGGCTGAAATTTTTAAGTGACAATTAATTAAGTAATATTAATTACAGTTATAAAACAAATTTAATTTAATATGTACTTAATTTGTTCCGTTTTCAGAACTTAATTCGATTATCAAACATGGCTTAAATTTGCTTCTTTTGGAGAAAATTTGGGTCGCCTATGTAAATGTCCACTTCACCAAACCATATATATATGTTTACCAACACAAATTGTGGCTAAAAACTGTTTCCTAATCAATTAACTACGGTTTTTATATGGCAATTGGCAAATCAGACAATATCCACCTCTAAACCTGTACGAAATGTTTAAAAAATTTAGAATGACTATCCATTCGGAGTTCGTTAGGGTTCAAGCATATGGAATTACTCATGTTTTGTTTTTCTCTATGCAAAATAACAAAATTCTACATCGTCAGCTATTGCACCTCACGAAAATCGAGCTTCATCGAAAGTAAACTAAATCTACTTCATGTAAAAAGGAAAATCCTAGTCTGATGCAATATTAAATAATGCCGATTAAAAAAGGGAACGTACTAAATCTACTTCATGTAAAAAGGAAAATCCTAATCTGATGCAATATTAAATAATGCCGATTAAAAAAGGGAACGTACCAGCTGAATGTTAATAAAGTCCTCTGTATCATCAATATACTCCTTCAGCTGCAATCAAAGGAAAACAAGACAAACAAAATCCAATAAAAAATCTGCTTCTTACAACAATATAAATAAATTGATTGAATTCAATGTAAATGTTAGTGCCCAGACCAGTTTGTTGAGTATTTATATTTCCAAAATCTGCTTCTGTTCCAAGTTTTTTTTTCCCAGAAAACTTGTAAAGGACACAGAATATACGAACAGAAAAAAAAAAACATCTGTTTTGTGTTCAACTCCCAGAGTTTAACGACAAATTACTGGGAACATAAGAAAATTATTCTCGGATTTCCATATATGATCCAAGTTTTCTGGGAACAGAAACAGAAATTTGGGAACAAAAAACACCAAACAAACACCGCCTTAAATACCGATGTGAGCTTGTTGAGACTACTATCGATGACAACAAAGTAGGCCTCCAGCAACATCTCCAACTCCTCTATACTCTCCGTAACACTATCTATACTCCTCATGCTCTCGTGCCTACTCCTTGCCATGCTCAAATTTTTCTCTAGTTTTGGAGCATCGGGTGGTGAAGAGATGGGAGAAACCGGAGCAGAAGCAGATATCACACCATCCGTTGATCTATAGCCCATTAGAGATTGATCGCCATAAAACGATGACTCCATTCTTCTTTTCTTCTCCGTCAGATACATTTCAGCCATATCTCCATCGTCGTCCATTAGCTGCTCTATCTCATCCCTAACCTAAACAAATAATGGTCAGAAACATGTAACAAGGAATAGAGAAGCTGATTAAGAAGATTATGAACATGTAAATACCTTCTGAACTCTACGAGTCAATGCAACAAGTCTGCTTTTCAACCGGCGAACACGTTCCAAGTTTAAGGTACTGATCTTTGATGTGAGTTCATCTAGAAGTGGATATGCTTCGATTTCTAACTCTGCAGCCTGATGAATGAAATATCACTTCAAAATCAACAAATGAGCAAAACATGATGTCTTCGTGTAATAAAGAATAGAAACAAATCCAAACACTAGCCAGGTTAATATCAATTAGATTGATATCATGGTTGAAGAGAACTAAATTATTAATAAAAACTAAAAAATAAGTTTGTCCTAAAAAAACACAAAACAAGGTTAATTACAATGCACCTCCTGATGCTTGACCCATTTTCACTTCACCCTTTGCACTTTGAAAATAAATACTTTTCCTTCTTGGACTTCTTGGACTTTGGAATGCAGTGCAAAAGTTAACTGGCCCATTAAATCTAATGGAATAGGCAAAAAGACTAAAATGCCCTTGAATTTGATATCATTGTTGAATGATAAGCACTAAAAAAAACATAGTCATAAAAAATAGAAAGAAAAAATGGAAGAACGGAAGGTAAAAACCATTATAAAGAACCCTAAAATTTGTCTAGATTAAAAAACAAACCTGGGAATCCAGAAATGTACAAGCAGCCTCAAGAGCAACTTCAAGTGCCCTGAACTCAAAGGGCAAGTAATCAGGAGAATTGTTCCTAAACATGTCGTCGAAATTCCTGTTCCCCCTCCTCTTATTCGACTCACCACCTTCCGACTGCCAAATCTCACCACCACCAGCCGCCGTCAATCGCCGCTGCAGCTCCACCACGTACTGCAACACATAACTATCGAGAGAATTTAACAAAAGAACCTCATCAGCAGTGATGATACACCGAATCTGTTCCAGATTCACCACTATGGCCTTCTCTCTACCGAGAATTGTTGAAGGGTAAACAAATAAGGGGTCGAGCAAACGGAGATCGCGTGCCGGAAGATCGCAGCGCCGCATAACGGTGAACTTGTCAACCTCAATGACTTGGGAATTGCCCAATGCATCAACACGAATCCATGAGCGAAGGCCTTGTCCACGTTTTTTCAAACCCAAAACATCTACACCTTGAAATGGCTGACGCCCAGAGGCAGATGGCCTACAAGATGGATCCTTGAGATTTGCAGCTGATGCGGGTCGTGGTGGAAGCAGTCTCTCTCTAACGTCTGCCATAACAAAGAGCTTTTGAATCTTGATCTCCTGCATTATAGATTAGGCAACCAAAACATGATGAATAACGATCCTGTTTGAACAGACCCACGATTAGTAATTGCAAGGTTTAAGTAGGCTTGTTTTGGATACTGCATAATCTAAAATCAACCCGAAACCAACATTAACACAAAAAATAATCACACAGGGAGAGTTGATATAATAGTTGCAGCATCAAAATGATAAGAAACAACATAAATCATCCACCAGAAGTATTTGATCAACTGAAGAAATCCCACTACCTATTTGCATTTGAGGTGGAAGAATCACAATGGCGTGATATATTCCCTACTCTTTATTACTATTTGAAAGAGAAAGGCAGCCATTGAAGCCTCACCGACGATTGCACCAGTCAGAAAAATCCATTTCTTTAATTTCCAATATGGAGATTATGCAAAAAAATGTCACCCAATACGTCAGCCTAATTAGAAGTTCAATGATTGGAGAAATCATTAAAATAGCAAACATCTTCTTTTCCTTTGAATTACAACCAAATCGCGGCAATTTCAAGTTTCAAACACCAAAAAAAATAGCTCACGAAATAGTAATTTATTTTCTTCAAATAAGGTCATACGCCATTTTAGGTGATGAAGATCGAATTTCACAATTGAAGATTCAGATTACAGTTATTCAATCCTTTTGTGCAATCTACAAGCAAATTACAAAGTAAAATAAAAGCGGACGCAACAAAAAACCACAATTACTCACTCCAATGAAGAGAATTAGGGTTTCTTAGAAACGATTTACCTCCGCAGTGCTCGATCTTCCAATAGTGATAGAAACCTATCTGGAAACAGAATCTGTATCTCTTCTAGTGGAAGGAAGACTCGTTTTGCAGAGACTGAAGAAGTATATTTATCAACCTGTAAACCCTAAAGGATCCATTGTTGAAGATGTGGATTTAGAATGGAACAGAGCACCAAAAAATTGAAATGCCTCCACGGAACGAACCATCAATCTGCAATCATATGCACTAAAATGATCAGTAGCTGACGTCACCGATTACTCCGAACCGGATCAAATCACGACGCACGTGAAATTGTCATTTTTGAGCGTTAGGGTGTAAGTTTCTAAAATAGTGCCCATGAATCATAGGAAAAATCGACAATTAGTCCTATTTTTATGGTATAATCTGTAATTAATTATTTTTTAGTATTAAATTTTGATTTAGTTCTTTATGTTAGATTTTAGTCGTGTTTTAATCTCGCATTGTAGGAATTATAGGGACATTGCAGGAGTTTTACATTGAATATCAATTACATGTAACCAATATTAGTTACAATTTCATAATTGCTATTGTTTTACATATATCTATATATTTTTTGTTACATGTACTTATATGATATTAGTTACATGTTACAATTACATAGATTTGTGTAATATTTTGTGACATTTAATAAATATTAGATACAAAAATTAGTTTAATATTAGATACATGTATTTGTGTACATTTAGTTACCTATAACTAATTATATATATTTTGTGTGATTTTTATTACATCTAACAAAATTTTACCTACAAAAATTGTTACATATTAAAAAATAAATAAATAAATTTATTGCATGTTACAAAATACAACAATTTTACATACAAAATTATTATATGTAACCGTGCTTATGTAGGTACATGTGCAAGGCTTCCACCTTTTTAAAATAGGCGGGACTAAAACTAAATTTTCCTCCGTCTCTAGGACTTTTCACCAATTAAGGGTGAAATATGGGACTTCCCACGGATTGTCCCTAAATCATATCCTTCTCACTTTACTAATAATTTCAACAACAAAAAAAAATCTTTTGTTAGTTCAAAAATATTTTTAAAAAAGGATAATTTATTTTCAACTCAAAAATTCATAAATACTTAAATTTTACTTAACTACAATTAATAATAGCCCCACTATATATATTGCATTGATAATTAATCTTTGCAAACACCAAAAATTCAACTATCTACTATTTCAACAAAGAGATATACTCATTCACAAATAAGGAATGTGAACTATAGTAATGGAGTTCAATTGAAATAAATAAATATATATATATATATATATATATATATATATATATATATATATATATATATATTTTCTCCAATTAGGCTGAAATTTTTGGAGTCCATATTAATTAAAGTCTTATATATAGGTTTATGGGAAAAAAATCTTCTAAAAAATAAAAAACAGTAAAAATGTAATATTTAGGCATCCAATTTTTCTCCATTCAATTGATTATGATATTTAACACTTGACACATTTAATTTTTAAATTATTAAATTAGTTTAAGTGTGGTCCAAATTTTTTATCTCTCTTAAAATTAATTACACATAATTCCTTATAAACTTTTTATTTTATATTTTTCTCCCCCTTCATCTCCAACGAAAACTACCGTTGACGACGACTTGGACAATTCTCTCTCCAACAAAAAAAAAAAAAAAAACATAATTCATTAAAAAAAAAATTACACTAACAATTCCCCTTCCTCAACTCCCTCACGTTGCAACTTCCAGCCATCGGGCCCCATCTCCTCTAACCCAGCTGCAACCACTGGCGACCTCTGCCACCTTTGTTTGAAGCACTTCAGAAAGTACTAGATTGTTTAATCTCTCTCATGTCATGTTTGATTTACGCTCTGTATGTGTATGTGATCAAGGGAGTATTATCTTCGCGTATATGGTATAGGTGCTTTAGGTCCTAATTATGGAACTAATTCCTTCACACTTCTTCCATTTTTAGGAAGCCAAATGCCATAATTTTTCATTTTTCATTTTAAGTGGTCTAAACCCTAAATCCTAAACCCCAAACCAGGGTCATTCTCAAAGCAAATCACGGACAACCGAAGGCACCCCTATGCATGGGAACAATTACTCTGTGCTTAGGATCTAATATGACATTCTAACACATATGGGAGAAATGGTTATATATATGAAATAACAACCCATTACTCTCATATCCAACAAAATCTAAGACATTAATGCGAATTGATCGGGATTTATAGAAAATTGATAAAACAAATCTTCCATCTTCTATATATACTATAAGAAGGGTCTAGTCAAGGTATGTTGACTTCTTCTAACTGTTACTTTGCCAAATTCATACCAAACACTCCAATAATCCTCAAGCCGTAGGTATAACACTTACAGACCCACCCACAAGTGCTTTGTTTTACAAGAACTTAAAGACAAGGAAATATCCCATTTCGAATTGCAAGAAATCATATCTAATGATCCAGTGTTTGGCAAAATTAGTAACCAGAATCACTCACTTTGTAGCTAATAAGATTGTAACAAAAATTATATTTTTAGGTACAATTAATTTTATTTTTAATTATAATTGACCATAAAATTACAAATTAAGTTCAACTATATAACTATGAAGAGTAAAAAGAGGACCCTTGAGCAAACTGCCCCATCTTATCTACAAACTAGTTGAAACAACCCAAAATATATGCCCAAAACTTATCTCATAGTTCAACAAAGTTTTACCAGCAAGGCATAACTCAACCTAATGCTGTATATACAGGCCTAAAAAAGTAATAAGAAAAATAAAAAGGCACTATTTTCAGTGAAGATTATCAAAATTTACAGCAGGAAAAAAAAATGTTAACTCATGAAGCCTAAACTTAATTACGAAATTAGAAAAAAGAAAATTAAATACTGCTGAGATCAGAGGGCGGGGGAGAAGGTTGCTATTTGGCCGCAGAATCGCCAGAATGTTTGGGTTTGTTGAACTGAACCAAGATCATGGTCATATTATCGCATCCCTCTCCTTCAGCTGATGGTGCAACGCAACGATCAAATACTCTCTCGCATACCTCTGAAAGCTGGTTTTCCTGTGTAATTTATAGCAAAATTCCGTCTCATAACAAATTGAATTTTTATCACCATAATAAAGGATTAGGTATTGATACTTTAAGTGGCATTTGAATAGCATTTTTGTTTCGGGGGGGGGGGGGGGGGGGGGGGAATAAATAACGTGCTTTTGAACCAAAATACGTTCGACATGAAAATTGTTCTTAAGTAATAACGTGCTTTTGTTCTCAATGATTCTGGGAACCAAAATACGTTCGATACGAAAATTGTTCTTAAATGTTCAAGTAATGTTTTTAGAACAAAACAAAGAAAAACGTTGGTTGCAACATTTTGTTCCCAAAATATATTGTTTTTAATTGAACTTTAATGTAACATCCATCTTAAAAATGAATATCTACTACAGTTCAGAAAGATTGGGCATCAAACTTACAGAATTCAGTTGTTCCCGAACAAAGTCCACTACTTCTTGACTTGACATGCAATCCCTACACGCACAGAGACGGAGAGAGTGCGTGTTAAATAATTCAACAGAATTCACTCCGAAACAATACTCTGATAAAAAAAATTCATCTACTATTATTGTAGAAATCCAATGGAACTCACTCTCTAAAGACGCCTTTTAAGATGAGGATTGCCTCTAGATTTATATATAGCTCAAAATCAGGTAAAACAAGCGATGTGGGATTCAACAATTATATTTCAAAACTATTTTACAAAATAATTCTCACAATTCTTAATTCATTGTTGCTTTTAATTTATTTTTAATATTATGTAAAAAAAAAAAATCAACTTCTTTCTCTCGTGAATTTAAAATTTCTTCTCTCTCTTGGTTGCCTTCCCCTCGTTTATTCTTTTACCTCACACCAAACACCACATATTTTCAATTGATCCAATCACTCATATCTCTCCTCCCATTTCCAAAAATTAATCAATCACATCAATTGTAATTTATATTTTCTAACACACAAAGATTTTGTTTTTTAAAACATTTTTGTAGTTGAACCAAACAAATTTTCACAAATTAATGAAAATGGTTTCTGAAAGCTGTTCTAATTTTTTTTTTGAAACTGTTGTCCAGCCACAAACCAAACAAACCCTCTTTGTAGCATCAATTTTTAGTTCACACTAATGATTCCAATAGAATTCGGACTTTGGACAAATCTGAAAATGAGAAAACATTTCAAAACTGTAAACAAAACTAGTTTTTAGTGGAACAGGCCATAAAGATTTGAAACATTTTTTTAAAGATTCTGAAGGTAATAAAAAAATTTAGAATATCAGAGACAAACCATATTCCATCACAAGCTAGAACGAGAAAATCATCATCCTTGGAAAGCTCAGTCTGGTGCAAGAACAAAAGAAACATTTACACAAATAAACAAACAAATTACTATGAAAATTAAAGAGAGAATAAATAGTTAATAAAAGTTCTATTAAAAAAAAAAAAACTTATCTTGAATATAAAAAGAAACAAGAAAATATCCATTTTTTAAGAATCGAATGTCGAAATATAATCTCAAATTTGACTTCGTAATGTAACAATACGTACAACTTTTATGTCGGGATTTGCAGTCAAAATTTGATCTTCGGCAGGCAGTGATTTATTCTGCTTTAATTCCATGTCCCCTGAAATTAAAAAGTAAAAACTAAAACAAGGATTACTTTACTCAATACAATTAAAAAGGGAGTATTCTATGTTTACAAACCAAAAAAAAAAAAGGAAATTACCGATTGCTCTAGCTAAGTTTAAACTACCATTAACCCGTCCGCATTGAATATAACCGCCAGCTTTATATATCCTTTCCTTTTCGGACTCAAGGTAAGGCTTGTGATCTTCCGACATGTTCACTGCCTGTATAAAAGGTAGCAATTTATAGTCATCAATTCTTTTTCTGCAGAACAGAGCGAGAGAGCCCATAACAGATAGATGTTTAGATTATTATATGGTGAAGTTAAGGCACCAGTTTGTAACTTTTTTTTAAGCACTTTTTTATTTTTAAAAAAATAAATAATTAAATAATAATTTTACTCAAAAGTAAAAGCAAAAATCAAAAGCATTTTTATACCGTCGAGATGATATTTTAGTGGACTTCATATAAACGATTGATTTCTTAATCCAAAAGAATTTTGCAACGGTTGAGAAAATTTGGGTGCACAGATTCTATTCCATCATTCTCTTAAAATCAAAAAATCAAAGAAATGAAAAATAATTATTTTTTGCTTTCCCAAAAAAATGATACTTTTACTTGATTTTTAAAAGTGCAACCAAATGCTACTTTTAATTTTATTATTTTTTTTTCTTAAAGTACTGAAAAATGGTTATCGTTAGTAAGCAAAAAACTGTCCAGAGTCTTGTACGGCATGTTCAGAGTATAAAGCTAATCTCAAAACAATTAATAGTAGGAAAGGATTGGGACAAAAAGGATGTTATGAAGCATATGGTGATAATTGAAAAGAATTATGAATCTAAGGGCCAATTTGATAAAATACTTAACTACTTAAAACGGAATGCATTAATTACTGAAAATATAAGTATCAATAAAAAAATAAAAAAATAGTTTAAAATTTTAAGCAATGTGTAACTCACTTATTTCTTTTGCACTCATCACTTAAACCATTAAACATCATTACTATAAAATATTGAGGGGAAAATTATAAATAAAATAATTGTAGAGAAAGAAGTACCAAATTGAGAAAACAAAATAAAGAGAAACTTGTAAAGAGCGAATGTTTTAGAAAGAGAAATTGTGAAGTTACCTATGAAGCACGGACACGGACATGCGACACAAATATAACATGACAAGGACACGACGACACCACAATTCTCAAAAATCCAGACACAGACAGGGTAGGAATATATATTTTTATATATATTAACCTAATTAACGAAAGACATGTGTCATTAAGCAAATTCATTCAACAAAAACCATTAAACCAATAATCATAAATCTTCAAAGTTCAAACTAACATTCACATTTAAAAAATTCTCATAAACAACAGTAAGAAAAACACAAGAAAAATTTACTGGAGGTCGATTGGTTGATTATCATCTCCACACCCTTCATCGGTGCATAAGATGGTTAGCTTTATACCTTTCTCATTTCTTCAATTGTTAAAGACTCATTTAATAGGGTTATAGTATCAAATTACAAGTTACACGTACAACCCTTAAATAATAATGTAATTACAGTAAATCAATTAAAAAAAATTATAAAATTGACCCCTAAAAAAATTCACAACACGGGCTTCCAAAGTGTCTGACACGTTCATTTCGCGTGTCAGTGCCATGTCGAAATGTAAAAAAAAAAAAAAAAAAATTGGACACACCCTGACACATGTCGGACACATGTCAGAGGCGTGTCGGTGTCAGACACCGACACTTGGCCTCTAGTGGAGTGTTGGTGCTTCCTAGGAAGTTACTTTAGAGACAAACGTGACACTAATATATTGAGGTAAGAAGTATAAACACAAGTACTTGAGTACTTAACAAATTCAGAATTTATAATTTCATCACTTCAAGTTTCCAGTATTTAATTCTCAGTTTTATCAAACTGGCCTCAAGTCTTCAAGAACCATTTGAAATAAAGAGAACAGCAAAAAAGGGAAAAAATTTCGCTGCAGTATTGCAACTTATTTGCACTATGGAGTAAAGAATTTACAATCTTTTATGCGAAGTTCCTCTATCAGGAGCGGAAGCAATTTAGGACTTCAGAGGAAATAGAATATTACCTGACCCTTCCGAGATATTACACAACGTGAATCGCCAGCATTTGCGACAAAAAGTTGGTTGTTTTGAATGAGTGCAACACAAGCAGTAGTTCCAGAAGGTGTGCAGCAGTTGTCAGTTTCAGGTCCCTAGTTCATGAAAACATAAAAACAAAGGGCATTACTAGCAAAATACAGTAAACTGCAGCTTCTTATTATTATTTAGAAGTTATTGAATAAAAGCACGTCAAGGTGATACTTCTTACATGGTTCAATCTCCTCACATAGCCAGAGTACCAACATACACAAGCTCGTGCAGATATAATATAAACTTTGGCATCTATATATTGACATAATGGGGTCTCGACTCCATGGGTGCGTAAGTGGTTGCATGTATTAAAAAAAATAAGGGTGCCTTAACAACCTCATTCATCCTCAAATTAAAACTTTTGAGCAATTACTTAACAAGTGGGTTTCATTGAGACATATTTGAGTATAATTTGAGGAAAAAATAAGTAAAGTCCAGAACTAAAAATTAAGTCAGAACTTGAATAATCATTTAATAGAGATTTATTTTCAGGTATTATTCCATCCACCATAAATTATTTTTTTGATTTACATGGACACACGTCAAGTTGCCGTTAACCATTCTCAATGTTTACCAGTAGTCTTAAAGGATCGCTTGACAGTAAAAATCTAATTGATGCCAAGAAAGAGATTTTATGTTGAGAAATAATAGTTTTTTACCTTTCAAAAAGTAAGTGGAGCAATATATTTGATTATTTGGTGATCCAAAATATACAAAAGAGAAAAGAAAGAGAAAAATAACTTTGAAACTAATGGAGTAGTTTATTAACTTGAAATCTTCAATAATATATATCTAGTTTATTACATACCCAGGACAATGAAGTTCAAAGGCAAAATATATTCTCAAACAAATCATGAAATGATTCTTCCAGTATATTATAGTCATGCATCTAGAGAAATATGAAGGCTCACCGTCCATAAGCAACAATTAAATTAATATTTGAATGCCTATCAAGCAAGAAAAATACACCAAATGAAGGCATTCTCAACACGCAATGCAACACAGTGGACTGCAAAACATATTGACATACCATAGCAATATTGAATGATATTCAGTATTTACTCTGGACTACTAAAGCCATTATAAGATAAGTATTCAGTGCTGTAATGAAAGCTTTAGCCTCTGGACTACTAAAGCCATTAACCAACAAAATTTTGCTGATGACGCATAGAAAGAATGAATAATCATGCTAATCTCCCTACTACTCTCATGCACCCTTATTGGAAAAGACAATTGTGTGATCTAATTTTTCCATTTTCGGGAATATTCTTTGTGTAATAGAACTAGAAGTGGCATTATAAACTCAATATTTGTAAGATAATAACATCACAATCATTTTTATTGGCTAATCACATGCTACCAACAACAAAAACTTAGGTATTCACCAAAATAATAAATCAAAGAACATTTACGAAAAGTGGGTGTTGGACATATACCTGAAATTAAAATCTTTAAACAAGAAAAGATGACCCATCCATCCAGAAAGTTGTGGTGCTCAACACTTGTCCAACATGCACAGTTTGCCTCCATAGAAATGTCCATACTTTTGTAGAATGGAATATTAATTACCAACAGGATTAATAGTAATTCAATTTTACTATTATTTCAACATTTTAGATGATTCCAACTGCTTCTAAACTTGTATGAGCCACTTGTAAGTTGTAAGACTTCTACATGGCATATGCTTCTACGCCAAGCCCTTGTTGATCTTATTGAGCTTTATATTCAATGTTAAGACTCCCTGTTTGTCCACGGCTAACAAAAAAAGCTAGGCATCCACTGTTTGTCATTTTTCATAATATCCAGATAGCTCCTATTATGGTTGGCTGGGAAAGAAACTCTTGGCATCAGCAGAAGGTTTGAGGAACATATGATGATTGGGGGAAAAAAACGAAACATGTAGCAACAAATATGCTTATATTAATTTTGATGAAAAATGCACACATCCATCCAGCAAAGTGCATACCAATTTAATGCCAATAGAATAAATTTCATCTTTTAGCAGGAAAAGAAACAGAGTTCCGAAATATGTCTATGATGTAATAACGACCGATAGCAATCAAATATGCCCAATGGACAAAATTTAACTTAAAAACAAAGCACATCACCAAAAAGAAAAAAGAAAAATACATAAATTTAACTAGTTATACAATTACCTTCTCAGAAGGCTGATCCTCCGTATGGCTGTCGAAGTCACGACTCTCCGAAGAACATGTTAACCTTTCCAATGTATCACTAAATCCATCCATTTTATCCTCTGCCATTGCCAACTCTCTCCAGTATTTTTGTTCACACATCATTTCATCCATTCTGCAACAGATGAACCAAAATATTTATTTTGAGCAACAAATGAACTCGATTAGAATTACTTAACATCAAGAAAATGATTTGTACAGGGAGCAAAAAAAAAAAAAAAGTCTACCAATTCATCAACATTTTTGCATCATGGTAGCACAATTATACACCAATTAAAATAATATGCACATACTAATTTATCAAAACGCAACCAGTGAATAGTTTCTTATAAAAATAGAATAAAAAAATTGCAAATTTAAGGAGGCATACTGGCCACATTGAGCGAACCACATCCTGGTTTCAGAGTCCCAAGCCGATGAGAACATGTCTTACACGTGAAAGACAGCTCCAATGCCACCTTGTATATGCTTGGGCTATGATTACATCATGGCAGCCGCCGGAAAACTGCTAAGGAACAAAATAAAATAAAAGGCATGAAGTAACCTGAGAAAGGCTTTCTGGAGAGAAGTGCCTAAATCCCCAACTGAGTATGCTTCATGCTTGAGCACCTGTTGATGAAGAAACTTGGCACAAAACTTAGCAGCAGCTTTCCCTGCAAATCAACAAACTTCAATACTGAAAAATAGTAGCGATAGATACTAGATGATGTGAGGCTGGACTCTAATGCATATATTAGGCATGCAAGTTGAGTGGGTCTATAGAGTTGTCTGGTACTGGCCTTAGTGTTACACTCGCCCAAATCCCACGTAATCCCACATAAGGTGTATGCATTACTACCTGGGTATTGAACTACTTTGATCAACGAGTTACAACACTTTTCCTTGGGTAACATCAGATAATGCTAATTGAGGATGATGATATACAAACAGACAAAAAATAACTAATTCGTTTATGTAAGAATAAATATTGTGTTTTTCTATATATAAGAAAAAGTATATGTATTTCAACAGTGAGGTTGATATGGTGCTTTGAAGAGAGGTGAGATGCATTTGTTGTTCGATTGAGGATTGAACAAGGTAGTATGGCTGAATGAAATATGATAATGTACGGCCCATGTGCTGAACTTTTATATATAATTTAGATGAATGGAAAGACAGATATAATTTAGTCTTAAATGAACTAATAGCATATCTGTGTATATTGTTTATATCGGGTTAGGTTGCTTTGGGTTACCCGAGCCTTAAATGAAGCCAACCAAAATTATCCCTTGGGATTTAATTTTGAGTCAAGTACCAGGCCGGAATACAGAAAACTTACCCAAATATTGCAAATAATTGGGGTTTTCCCAGCGGGTTCAGATTCAAAATGCCAACCTGGCATGTAAGATATATTTTATTCGAACTAATCACCAGTTATACAACTTCATTTGCCTTACTTGGATGGTAAGTAAATATATCCACCTATCTGGAGCAAAACAATGTATTCAAGCTCCACAAGAAATGGTATTTCCTTTGTTTCAGAACTTAATACTATCCCTCAAACCAGATCACCAGACAAATGCCTAAGCAAATTGAAAGAGCTTTTCAAATAACAAGTTTTGGCTTAGTAAATAAATGCATGTTATGATTCAAAAACAAATCTAAGGGAGAGTCAAACTGATAGACCATTAATCAAGCACACTTATGTGAGACAAAGGAAGAAGGCATAGAAGCTTCCATTTTCGGTTAGGAAGTTGAGTTGTTAGGCTGTTAAGTTGTTAGGATAACAGAATAACATAATGTATTCTGTTATTCAGCTGCAAGTTGCTACTATTAGGGTTATAAATAGTAGAGAGGAAGAAGAAAGGATGACCGAAAAACTAAGGTAGAAATTGGAAGAAACCAGGTTCTCGAATCCCTGGCTATTTGTTCATTTCCTTACTGTTTTCTTTTCAATCACAGACTGATTTGTATTTCATTATATTGGTGAATGCAATTACAGTCCATTTCCTTAAATCAAATCTGCTATATTTCCTATTTGGATACATTTGTTCTATCAAGTTGGTATCAAGAGCAGTTCAATCCTGGAAAACATGGCTCAAAAGAAGGTTGAAGCATTGGAGGAGAAGATGGACCTTGTTCATTTAGAATGGCAGAGGGAATTTGATTCTGTGCGGACTGAAGTTCAGAAGATTGGAAGCTTGGAGAAGGCAATCACGCTGATGTTGGGGAAATTCGAGCAGTCCGTGAGAAGAGATGAAACGTGTTCTTCATCACTGATGGAGGAAAAGCAGAATCCGTCTGTGATGATGGAATCGCAGACCTTAGAAGGAGGAAGTACGACTGAATTTATGGGGCATCGATCGTTCCGGTTCCGGAGATTGGAACTACCAATCTTCACAGGAACTGATTCTGATAGGTGGATTTTTAGAGCTGAGAGGTATTATGCGATAAATAAAATGAGCGATGGAGAGAAATTAGAAACAGTGGCTTTGAGTATGGAAGGGAAGGCTCTCGCATGGTATCTATATGTAGAAGATAGACTCAAATTTCATACCTGGAACGATTTTAAGATGGCGTTTCTGCATCGCTTTCGATCAAGTATGGAGGAATCCCTTTGCGAGAAATTTTTGGCAATACGTCAGGAGTCTTCTGTTGAAGATTATCAGGAACGATTCGAAATTTTGGCATCTCCATTGAAGGGGCTCTTAGAGGAGGTTTTGCAAAGCACATACCCCAATGGATTGAATCCATCGATCCGAGCAGAGGTAAGGCTTCTCAAACCTAGAAATCTATTGGAAATGATAGATGCAGCTCGTTTGATCGAAGATAAGAACAGGATACTTCAATCCACTCGGATCGGGTCTGGATCCACTGGGTCATGGAGCAAATCGTCGAGAGTTGGGTCGGGTTCAATTTATTCTAACCCGAAATATTCGTCGAACTTAGCAGCGACGACGATTCGACCTTTGACGTCGTTCCGATCACCGTCGACGACGAATACTGGTCATGGCGGAGCAGATCTGAAGAAATCGCAGACTGAAGAATCGTCGGCGACACGATTTTCGTCGAATTACCGGCAGTACACCGACGCTGAGTTGATGAATAGGCGTGCGAGAGGATTATGTTTCAAATGTGAAAAACAAATATTCTCCAGGTCATGTTTGCAAGAATTGCAAGTTGCAGGTCTTGATTGTGGCTGATGCTGGAGGAATAGAAGAAACAGGAGGTGATTATGAAAGAGAAGAGAGTCTCAAGCTGATGGAAGGTGCAATAGAATTGTCAATAAATTCTGTAATGTGATTTACTGACCCGCATACTATGAAATTGGGAGGGAAAATTGGACCACAAACAGTGACAGTGTTGATAGATTGCGGCGCATCGCATAACTTCATCTCTAAAGATATTGTACAGCGGTTGAATCTACCCGTAACAGCAACCACGACGTACAAAGTGATTATTGGAACGGGAGAAACAGTGGGTGCAGACGGAATTTGCAAAGGGGTGCTACTGTCCCTTCCCGAAGTAGAGGTGGTGGAAGATTTTTTACCACTGGAGTTAGGCAAAGAAGATATTATTCTGGGAATGCAGTGGTTGACGAAATTGGGGGCAATGCAAGTTAACTGGAAAGCTTTAACTATGAAATTTACTTTGGGACAGACTCCGGTGACATTGAAGGGAGAGCCGGGATTATGCAAAACACAGATATCGCTCAAAGCGATGATGCGTACTATACAACATGAGGGACATGGTTATTTGTTAGAGCTGGAGTCTCTAGTGGCACAAAACGACAAAGACGAAGCGGTTATGGAAGTTCCTCATATTTTCGATGAGCTGTTACAAGGATATCCGGGAGTGATGAACGAGCTGAAGGGATTACCCCCTCAACGGGCGTTGGATCACTGTATCATTTTGAAGGAAGGAGTGGAACCAGTGAGCGTGAGACCATATCGGTATCCACAGGTGCAAAAAGACGAAATCGAACAATTGGTCGATGATATGCTGGCAGCAGGTATCATTCAACCAAGTCATAGTCCATTTTCCAGCCCTGTTATTTTGGTAAAAAAGAAAGATGGCAGTTGGAGGTTTTGCGCGGATTATAGGGCTTTAAATCGGGTAACTGTACCCGACAAATTTCCTATTCCGGTAATAGATGAGCTCTTGGATAAATTATGTGGGGCACATTTTTTCTCCAAACTAGATCTCAAGTCGGGATACCATCAAATTCGAGTGAGGCCACGGGATGTGCCTAAAACGGCCTTCAGGACACATGAGGGTCACTATGAGTTCCTCGTGATGCCGTTTGGCTTAATGAACGCCCCAGCCACTTTCCAAGCATTGATGAATGAGGTATTTAAACAGTACCTTCGGAAATTTGTGCTCGTTTTTTTTTATGATATTCTAGTGTATAGTAAGTCCATGGAAGATCATATGGAGCATTTAAGAACGGTATTGGAGATCTTGAAGGAACATTCATTCGTAGTAAACCTCAAAAAATGTGTTTTCGGGCAACGGGAACTAGAGTACTTGGGTCATATAGTCTCAGCAATAGGAGTGGCAGCTGATTCCAAGAAGATTCAGGCGACGGTAGAATGGCCAACTCCAACCAACTTGAAAGCTCTCCGAGGGTTCTTGGGTTTAACGGGGTACTATCGAAAGTTTGTGCGGAACTATGGGCACATGGCGGCACCACTCACAAATCAATTAAAAAAAGACCGATTTGGGTGGAATGATGATGCGCAAAAGGCATTTGAAGTTTTAAAAGTGGCGATGACAACGGTACCTGTATTAGCTCTTCCTAATTTTCATCAACCGTTTGTGGTGGAAACTGATGCCTCTGGTGTTGGTCTTGGTGCTGTGTTAATGCAAAATCAGCAACCGATTGCATTTTTAAGCCAGGTCCTTAGCCAAAGGGATTGGACTAAGTCGGTATACGAACGTGAGCTAATGACTATTGTCCTTGCGGTCCAAAAGTGGCGACCTTATCTTTTGGGACACAAATTCATTGTGCGTACTGATCAGAGGAGTTTGCGATTTTTGCTTGATCAACGCATGGTGTCTGAGGAGAATCAGAAATGGGTTTCAAAATTGTGGGGTTACAATTTCGACATTGAATATCGCCCAGGAATTGAGAACAAAGCGGCCGATGCTTTGTCGCGAAGAAAGGAAGGTTGTGAGCTTACCATTTTTACGGTTTCATGCTTTGCACAAGTCGATACGCTGCAAAACGAGATTGATTCCGATTGCATTTATGGACCCATCAAGCAGCAGCTACTACAGGGGTCGGACTTGTTTCCTGACTATAGTATTCGGCATGACATTCTGTTGTACAAAGGATGAATGGTGTTTCCGTCAGAATCCACTCTCATTCCACAACTATTGGATGAATATCATGGGGGCAAGATTGGAGGCCATTCTGGGGTTTTGAAAACATTTCAACATTTATCCCGAGATGTTTATTGGCGAGGAATGAGGAAAAACGTACAACGTTTTGTGGCTGAATGTTCCATTTGTCAACAAAATAAAAATGTCTCTCAGTCCTGCCGGACTACTACAGCCGCTACCTATTCCAGATCAGGTTTTCGAAGATTTGTCCATGGATTTTGTGGAAGGATTGCCGAAAGCCGATGGGTTCAATTGTTTGTTTGTGGTGGTAGACCGTCTTTCGAAATACGCTCATTTTATTCCACTCAAACATCCTTTCACTGCTCCCGATGTTGCGGCCATA
The DNA here is from genome assembly GCA_016647705.1 of Eucommia ulmoides. Lineage (NCBI taxonomy): Eukaryota > Viridiplantae > Streptophyta > Magnoliopsida > Garryales > Eucommiaceae > Eucommia > Eucommia ulmoides. The sequence goes on along the minus strand of CM028338.1, from coordinate 34,144,495 downwards.
TTCGTTAAGGAGGTAATATGTTTGCATGGAGTTCCCCATTCTATCGTCTCTGATTGTGGTAAAGTCTTCCTCAGCAAGTTCTGAACGGAGTTGTTCCGTCTGCAAGGCACAACGTTGAAACACAGTACCGCTTATCATCCGCAAACAGACGGGCAGACCGAGGTGGTCAATCGAGGCATTGAGACCTATTTACGATGTTTTGCGAGCGACAAACCCAAACAATGGGTTAAGTGGTTACCATGGACAGAGTATTGGTACAATACCTCATTCCACATATCCACTCAGACCACTCCATTTCGCGTCCTCTATGGTCGTGATCCACCATTGCTGCGTTTTGAAATTGGATCCACTCCGATATCTGAGGTGGATTTTCAATTACAAACACGAGATCAAATCTTGAGGGAACTTAAATACCACTTGCATCGTTCTCAGAAACGCATGAAAGATTATGCGGATAAGAAGCGCCGCGAAGTCGAGTTTGAAATAGGAGACTGGGTTTATGTGAAGCTCCGGCCGTATCGTCACAAATCCTTGGCAAGTAAAGCCAATGAAAAGTTGTCTCCTAAGTTTTTTGGGCCTTATCAGGTGCTGTCTAAAGTGGGCACAGTGGCATATTGGTTGGCCCTGCCGTCTACTACTTCTATTCATCCAGTATTCCATGTTTCGGTGTTGAAAAAAGCCGTGGGCTCTAATGTCAGTGTGCAACCCATTCCGGAGATCCTTACGAAGGAATTGGAGTGGCATGTGCAACCGGCATCGGTGGCCGGATTGCGCTACAATGTGCACGGGAAGTTGGAGGTATTGATTCAGTGGCAAGATCTTCCAGATTTTGAAGCATCGTGGGAAGAGTTCGAGTTCTTGAACACCCAATTTCCTGCTTTTCACCTTCAGGACAAGGTGAGATCTTGAGGGGGAGGTATTGATAGACCATTAATCAAGCACACTTATGTGAGACAAAGGAAGAAGGCATAGAAGCTTCCATTTTCGGTTAGGAAGTTGAGTTGTTAGGCTGTTAAGTTGTTAGGATAATAGAATAACAGAATGTATTCTATTATTCAGCTGCAAGTTGCTACTATTAGGGTTATAAATAGTAGAGAGGAAGAAGAAAGGATGACCGAAAAACTAAGGTAGAAATTGGGAGAAACCAGGTTCTCGAATCCCTGGCTATTTGTTCATTTCCTTACTGTTTTCTTTTCAATCACAGACTGATTTGTATTTCATTATATTGGTGAATGCAATTACTGTCCATTTCCTTAAATCAAATATGCTATATTTCCTATTTGGATACATTTGTTCTATCACAAACCAAATGAAGACCAATCACTTGCTCTCCCTTGATAGGGTAGCACAACAATAACAGAAGCTAAGTGAGGATTGATCATTTGAGAACAGGCAAGAACAAATATGTGGTAAAAAGGATCAAAGAACAACCCATAATCCAAAGGTCCATTACTTCAGGAAACACGAAAATTTCCAAAATATATGCAGAACAGAAGATATGCCTCTCGTAACTTAGAGATAGTATAGTATATAAGCAAATATAAAAGTTGGGGGGGGGAAGAAAAGATAAAAAGATAAGCATTTTACCTCCGTGACCATCGTAAACACCAAAGAATGACGTAGAACTATCCAAATCAGGATAAGCTGCATGCTATAGAACACCTCACAAAAATATAGTAAGCAATGAACCATATAAAGTTTTTATTTTTTGAAATAAATCGTGAAGGAGAGGATGACAAAGAAGAAAATATGGGTCAAACATGTTATATTCCTGCTAAACACACTTTCTAAACTAAAAATAGATCCATTTGCAGATGTACCCATGATATACACCCTAATGCGCTTTGCTTCAAATAAAAAGATCGAAGGAAAAAAAAAGGTTCTATCTTTGTCCAGACACAGGAAAGGCCAAGCACAGAACTTCCCACACTTGCCTAAACCTAGAGATCAAAATGTCGGTTGACATACATTAAAAAAAAAAATGGGAAATAAAAAATGCCCCAGCATGCACACGTGTGAAAAAATACAAACACAAAGTAGAATCGGAAATATCCCTGGAGGAACCTACCAAAGAGAGAACAACTCATAACTCACATAATTCATTCAAACATCCAACCATTGAAATTCAATATTAATATTGGAAAGAACTATGTTTAACAAAGGACCAAAAAAAACAATTGTTAGAAACCATGTTCAATTAAATACTTGCTTCCCACAACGAAGAGCCTCAAGAGGAAAACTAATAACCAGATTCATCGATGTTAATCCAAATGCTTCCAACACTACCACAAGTCCAGGAATATTGCACTACCAAATAACAAAACCATGGTGACCAACTAATCCACCCTCAACTTATCTCTCTGTCTGGTTGATATGCACTCAAAACTATACCTTCAAACCACGGCATGCACTCTACTTCAAGTACAGTCATTGAAATAATGGAATGGAAAAAGTAAGTCTTAGTTAGCGATGTACTGCAGAATACTTACAGCATCTTCCATGGATGAGCGCCATCCTTGCATGGATGACAAACCAAAACGAAGCCTATCATTGTAACCATCTTTCGAGACCTTTTCAGTTTTGGGGGTGCTCAGATATACTCCCATGTTTCCCTACTTTTAAAACTTAAAAACTCTCAGTCACATTATCATACTTCTCTTTGATAAATAAGCAAAATCATATTGACATCGAACCATTTTATTTGTACATACACAAGTATAGCAATATCTATGAGAAAATTCAAAACGTCAGAACAAGTTAAGGATATTTCCAAATAGAAATAGCTTATGTACTCTATTTATTCACATGAAACCAGCCTAACAAGTCCAGCTACAAAGTTTAGGAATATACTCCTTTAAATGATAAGACAAGACAACATAATCACTTTGGAACCAAAACACTCACACAAGGATATAAATATTTTCAATAAATAAATTTGGAATTAATTCTATAATTAAATAGCAAAAATGTCGAACTCAGTTTATACTACCTATTGATCACATCTATCTGGAATTCTTTTTCAAAAAATTTGCTCATGCAAACTCATAAATACCCACAACATCCCAATGTATATCCTAAGGCACTTCTAGTTATAACTACAAAAATAATTATGCCATACTTGAAACTTCAAAATTCATGACTCTGAGAGACTTTGACACACCCTTACATTACTAATAATGTAATAAATTAGGATAACAATAAAAACAACAACAAAAACTTTATCCCACCCAAGTAGGGTCGCTACATGAATGAGCTTCCCCTACAAAGATCTTCTATGGTTGTCCCTCGTCAAGTTCAAAAACATCAAATCATTCCTAATTGACTCTTTTAAAGTTTTCTTAGGTTTACTTCTCTCTCTTGTAGCATCTTCCACTACAATTAAATTGTATTTTCTAACCGGTGCTTCAGTAGGTTTTCTATGTGCCTTTTTCTGAAGCATATGGAGAGAGCAAGACTAACGTAATTTTTTCCTAACTCTTCCTTTTCTAAAGGGCCCTTTTCACTTGCTCTGATTTTTTTCCTCTCTTTATAGGGCTTTCTTAAGGATGTCATAATCCAAGGAATATCTCCCTCCATAACTTTCTCAAGAAGTATGAATCTCACAGGCTTTCTCAAGAAGTATGAATCTCACAGGCCTGACGAGCCTTGCTTGTTATAATAAATACCTTAGTTACTTCGAAAACGAATGTCTAACTTTATGTTTATTTTTACTATAATTTAGATTTTCAATGAAATCTCAATGAACAAAGCACACGGTGAAAATGCAATGTGAGTGAAGGTACTCAAAAAACAGTCGGATAATTTATATTCACAAACGATATGTTACCATGTCCTTGAACTCTAGTCATCTTCCTTCTAGTCTTACCCTTCAACTACAACAATCAATAGCTTCTCGTCTTATAAAATTTGGTCCCAAATCCGTCCATTTCAAACAGATCAATCTATAGAAACCCAACAAAAATGACCGAAAACATGCAATTGCTAATCAAAATAAGCTAAATTATTAAGGTAATCATCTGTAGAGAATCCACGTATTTAGGTTGTAAACAAATTTTTTTCGTTACAAAGAATACTAAAAAAAGATCACCTAATATTTTAACCTTCATAAATGCTCAACAATTGTGTAACTACGTGCTTCGAATGATATCTTAGACATTGATTTTCTGAATAAAACAAATCCATTTGGTCCAAAATTACCATCACAAATTCAGATAATTATTTGGTCCAAAATGAACGTTCCACCAATTCAAACACACATCTACGATATGATGGTGATGGCTCATTCTTCCAATTAGGATGGGGGCCACTCCTTTTTGAAAATGAGAGATTTTCGGCATGGCTCTTTTTCTCATAAGGATGGGACATAATTTTTTAAAAAGAAAAAGCATTTGGTAGTTTTTGACAATAAAGAGAAAGGAAGCATACACATTTGAAGGAAAATTTAAGGAAGAAAAAACAAAAATCTCAATCAGATTTTCTCTAATTTGCTGCAGTCTCAAATCAGAGTAAATCTTATTTCTTTCTCATCCACTGCCTATAAAAGGGACAAGGAAGCAATTCTGAAAATATATAGCGAGAGCATAAAACGAAAATCTCAATTAGATTTTCTCTTATTTGCGGAACCTCAAATCAGAGAAAATCTGATTTCTTTCTCATCCACTGCCTATAAAAAGGGCAAGGAGGCAACTTTGAAAATATAGAGCAAGAGCATAATCTTCAATAGCCACAATTGAGAGATTTTTGTACAAGTGTCGTAAGTTGTTTAAGGCTTTGTTTTTGTATTCTTTATTTGTATTTCATTATCAAATAAAGAAATTCCATAGTTGCTTTCGGAGATGTAGGCAAAATTGCCTAACCTTGATAAATCTTATGTTATTGTTTGTGAGTGTCTGTTTTCATTTTATCTCCCATAATATCAGTTTTATTTTGTCCACTTAACACGCTTCCGCACAAGTGGTATTAGAGCTACCTCCTTGCCCCTTTTATAGGCAATGGATGAGAAACAAAACAGATTTTCTCTGATTTGAGGCTGCCGCAAATCAGAGAAAATCTTATTGGGATTTTCGGTTTTTCTTTCTTCTATTTTCCTTCAAATATGTTTGCTTCCTTTTTCTTTATTGTCAAAAACAACCAAATATTTTTTCTTTTTCAAAAACAATGTCCCATCCTTATGAGAAAAAGAATCACGCCGAAAATCTCTCATTTTCAAGAAAGAGCGGCCCCCGCAGTTGCCCGATCTCAACACCTTAATCTTCTTATCGATTTGATCTCCAAGACTTGATACTTGTATCATAGTATACACCCAGAATCTTCTTGATAAGTCATCTACAAATGTAACAAACCAGCATCTTCCACCCAACGATGTAGCCTCTGTTGGACCCCAAACATCAGTATGTACATAGTCTAGGGTCCTTTTTGTTTTGTGGATGGCCATGCCAAATTTAACTCTGGTTTGCTTACCCAACATACAATGCACATAGAATCTTACAAGTTTTGGCACCCTTCAAAAGACCCTGCTTTGCTAGGCCTTGCATGACCTTCTCTCTAACATGCCCAAGCCTCATGTGCCAAAACTTGATTATATCAATAGTAGTTTCCACAGTAGCAGCTCCACCGACGATGAACTTTCCTTGTAAGAAATACAAATTGTTTTTTCTTAGGCCTTTCAAGACAACCATAGTACCTCGTGTAAGATCCAAACTAGTGAATCAATCCCTATCAGAACACATGATAGGAGCACGCAGAGTCAAGAATCCACTTATTTGTTAAAATCTTATTGATGTAATAAAAAAATTAAAATTGTCATTTTACGCTCCTTAAATTTTAACAAACTTTATAAATTTTTTTTATGTAACTAAACGAAGAATATTATGAATTTATGAAATTTCTCATCAAAATCAAATATTCTCAAAATCCACTCATTTGAGTCAACCCCAACAACAATAGCCAAAGAAAAATTTAAATCATCATCTTCTACTTGGGCTACGTTTGCATTTGTATTACCCCTGTTTTTCAGTTTAGGGCAATCCTTCTTCCAGTGACCCTTCTTAGGGCAAAAATCACATCCATCATTTGCTAGAATCTTCTTGCCATTTGTTAAAACTCCTCTCAACTTGGAACGAGAGTTGTTTCTACCTTTGTTGTGCTTTTTGTTCTCTGATCTACCCTTCATCATCAAAGCTTCAGATGTATCATTTTGGGTTACCTTGTCATGTTTACGAACTTCATTATTCGTCAACGCGTCTGATACATCCTTGAACTCCACCGAATCTTAACCTAAATCAAAGAAAGGTGCATGCTATCCAACTCCAGTTTGACAAAGAATTTTTGGACAGAATCGGTTACTTATGCATGTCGTCTTACTAACAGTTTGTCTTCTTATGCATGTCTACTAGGTATTTATTTACCATGGCTAGTGGTCCAACCAATTGGAGGTCTACTATGCAGTCCATTGTTGCGTTGTCAACTACAAAGGTTGAAAACATGGTTGCTGGAAAGGGCATGAAGGAAGCCATTTAGATACATGAACTGATTACGGGCTTAGATCTTCAGAAATAGGTGGAGATATATTGTGATAGTCAAAATGCAATACATCTAGCGAAGAACCAAGTTCATCATGCTCGAACCAAACAGCTGACAACCCTGAAGACAAGTTGATGAAAGTCGTTGGGAGAGCCAAGTTTAAGCATTGCCTAAACTTGGCCAATATTGTTCGTACATAGTATGTTTTTTGGAAGAGCAACTATTTTTCGAAAGAGCAACTATTGGGCCTATTGGATGTGTAGTATGAGAATTCATATAACGTAAAGGTGATGGTGATATTTTGAAATCTTACCAAGATAGAGATTGATGATGACTCATTTTTCAATTAGGATGGGGGTCACTCCTTTTTTAAAAAGGAGATATTTTTGGCATGACTATTTTTCTCATAAAAATGAGACATTGTTTTTTAAAAAGAAAAAACATTTGGTTGTTTTTGACAATAAAAAGAAAGGAAGCAGACATATTTCAATTTTGAAGCAAAAGAGAAGGAAGGAAAAACGAAAATCTCAATCGGATTTTCTCTTATTTGCAGCAGCCCCAAATCAGAGAAAATATGATTTCTTTCTCATCCACCGCATATAAAAGGGGTAAAGAGGCAACTCTAAAATATAGAGTGAGAGCATAATCTTCAATTGTCACAATTGAGGGATTTTTGTACAAGTGTCTTAGTTATTTAAAGTCTTGTTTTGTATTCTTTATTTTTATTTCATCAAGAAGTTCTATAGTTGTTCCCAAGTTCGTAGGCAAAATTGCCGAACCCCATTAACTCGTGTTATTGTTTGTCAGAGTGTGTTTTTATTTTTTCTCCAATAATATCGATTTTGTTTTGTCCACTTGAACGCTTCGCACAACACGATATAGTTCAATCAAAATTTGGTGTAAAATTATACTTTGATAGATAAAAAAAAAAAAAATCAACAAAATCTTCAATCTACCGACTTACAAATACAATAAAGAATAATTAATAACCGCGCTCAAACCGGAAAAGAAATAGCTGATGAGAATATAATACTAACACCGAGAAAAATACGTTTACATGAGGCGATCATTTCAAGTTCTTATCTATGCATATAAACCCTAACTGATCAATCAGTGATTACGATTGAAGTTGATATCCTACAATTCTGTTCATCACGAAAAACTAATAAAGTTTAGAGAGGTCCGAATCAGAGAAAGCAAGCACTAGGGGTTTCAGATGACACTCACTTTGAAAAATTTCAAATGACCGCTGAACAACGAAGACGAGCCTCGGGGATGGGAAACAGCTAATGATCAAATACGTATTTATAGGATTAATATGGGCCGCGAAAGAGTACGAAATCAGCCCATCAGTTTATCCGTTTGGGTTTTAATTAGTGTAATATAACGCCTATTTGGGAATGCGGTTGCCAAATATTAGGTTATGTTTGGTTATAGATTCTGGAGAGGATTTTATTTGTTTAGGAGATTTTAAAAATCTCTTTTTATAAATCTCTTATTTGGATTTAATCTCTTATTTGAATTTGAAGAGTGGAAGATTTATCAAATTCTTTTATGTTAAAAAAATTGTGAAATGAAGAATTTTAAAATACTTTTGAGAGAGTTTGCATTTGTCAAATCTACTCAAAGAAAGATTTCACAAATCTCACTCTATCATCGTGATAAAGCAATCTCACAACGATGATCATTTTCATCTTTGATCATCTTCATCTTCGCGACGACGAGGCTCTCATTCGTGATGGATTTGGGGAATCGATCATCTTCAGTGCTCTTTTGCTTCTTCGTCGTATTCGTCTTCATCTTTGTCTTCGTTCTTCGTTCGTTTTGTTTGTCGTCCATCGTCTTCATCTTCATTCATTTCGTTTGTCGTTCATCATCTACCTTTTGCCATCTCAAGTTAGGGTTCTCAACGTCTTCGTCTTCTTCGTTCGTTTTCGTCTTGCTTTAGGATTCTTCGATTCGTCATTTACCAGTTCGAATTTGGGGAATTTGGTCGTCAATTGAGCTCTGTTTCTGTGTGTGTGTTTTTTAATTTTATTCCCAGAATTAGGATAAAAACATAAATAAATAAATAAAACTATGGTCATAATTATGTGCTGTTTATGGCTTGTGTTTTAGTTCCAATAAAATTGTTTTAATAATTCTGCTTTGTTCTCATAAATTTGTTGTTGAAATTTGAGATTAGAATAAATATTGTTTACAAATATTTTACATATCCAAACAAGAGAATTATAAATTACATGTTCAAATACTTCAGCTCAAACAATTATCCAAATAAGGAATTTGTGAAATGAAGGGATTTCAAAATCGAAGATTTTGAAATTCCTTTATTTCACAAATTTTTGAATTTGTCAAATCTCTTACCCAAACGCAACCTTATACCGCACTAAACCCTTTTTTTTTAATTAAAAAAATCATCAATTTTAAAAATACTAGTTTTAGACAAGCACATTACGCGGGCTTGGAAAAAAATTATAATAAATTCTTAATATTGAAGTATTAAACACATTAGTATCATTTGATTACTTTAAGAGCAATATCCGGGAGCAAATGCATAAATTTTAGTAAATAATATTGTTTTATAGATTTTGAAAATATATACACAATTAAAAATTACATAAATAATAATTAAAAAAAAAAGTAAAATAATATTTTTAAATATTATTTTTTACTAATATACTATAAAATAATAAACAAATAACCATAAATTAAGATTAATATCAATTTTTGAAAGTCAAAAAATTTTAATCTAATTAATTTATATCATATTTATTTTCTTTTTGGGTGAAATTATTATTTGAATCACAATTATTTTTTGAAGTAATTTAAAAATGTGAACCAAAGAATTAATCATATATTTTTGTATTAATTAAAAAAATTAAGTATAGCTAAAAAACATTCAGTGGGGCCACTCACTATTTTATATGTAAAAAAAGCAGTCCGATGCTACAAAGCTCACGCGGGGTCCAGGGTAGGGTCGGACTACTTAGAACCCACCAAAAAACTTGAAAAAATGTATTTTTAATCTCATTCAAACCTCCTCTATTCTCTCACTTTTAAGTATTAAATATAGTTATAGATATCTCTCTTATTTGTTTTTTGTTTTTTTAATTTTTACTTTTATTTTTAATTATTCTTTTATTTTTTTCTTTGTGGTAGTAAAAAATCAAAAATACAAATTCTATAAATTTTAATAAGTAATGTGTAACGACCCGGTTTCCCTGAAAGAGAAATAGAGCCAAAAGACAAACTATTCCACCACCACGCTTCCGCTGCGCTAATCTAATAAAATTAATAATAATATATTTTTCCAGCTCAAAATTCAATGATTATATATAATTAACTATTTCATAGCAAAACTACAAAATTCAACATTTCGATATTAACACCTACCCTGACTGTCTCAAAAGCAACACCACCCTCCTGACCCTATCTAGTGTCAACAGTAGACCCGTCTCTAGCTAAGGTACTTGAGACCAAATATTTTATCGGTATACTGTCTTCATAATATAAAAATACTTTATGGATCAAGTGTAATTATCAAATACCACTTTTCAAAATATAATATAAATATAACTGCATGCTGAGCCGACATAACACTTTACAACTATCATTGCAATAAGATAATGCATTGAAATCAACTAATCAAATAATTTGATATATAATAAAATACCGCACACATATTTTCCTATTAGTCATAGGATCGTTTTACCTCATGATCGGGAGTTACGATTGTACCGTAACCTGTACAAATGTGCCATCTAAGGTGGCTATCAGTGTCAGGGTCATTTAATATCTCTAATGGTAGGAGTCAACACGTGGTATAAACTACCATATCACGATGATAATCAGTATCATCAACAATAATAACTACAGATATCAACCACCTGCAGAATTTGTCCTCCTGCCAGGTCACAACATATTGTCCTACAGGACATGCCCTCCTATTAAGACCAACAACATCCCGCAGGACATGTCTTCCTGTCGGAATCATATTATGGCATAATTGGATAATAAAAATCAATTTTCACATTTAAAAATTTACTTGATCAGCATAATGTCATAAAATAATCCATTTTAATAAACTTTTTTTTTTTTTTTTTTTTTTTTTCACATTTTAGTACAAAAATATAATTTGACAATTATATAAAAGACAATACGCTCATCTCGATCTTTGCGTTACTAAAAATGCTACGTGATGGGCATTGCCTGTGAACCTGAGAAAGAAGGAGAGATCACCGCGAGAAAGCCAAAAGATTCAAGAAACAAATAATATATATATATATATATATATATATATATATATATATATATATATATATATATAGGAAATGTGAATTCTAACCATTTCCACCACCTTAATAGTTGATCACCATCTTTCTTTATTATTATTATTATTATTATTAATGGCTTGATGCACGATTCCTAAAAACTCATGTTTTATTTTTTCTTTTCTTTTCCCACAAAATCTTAATAATGGATAGGGATGAAAAGATATTTTATTTTAATTACATTTATAACTAAAAATAATTAATTACACATTTAGTCCCAAGACAATATTATGAATACCTATACAATTCTAAAACTCTTAAGATTAAATTCTTAAATTTTTAACCCCTAAAACTTTTGAAAATCAAATTAAAATTAAATTAACATACTAACTCCCAATATTCTTTAAAATTATGTTTTTTTTTTTTAATATCATAGTAACCACTAATTATTTTTTTTTCTTTTTAAAATGAAATTTAGAATAACACAATAAATCTCATTATTTTTTTTTAAAATGCAAATAAACTATGCATATATAAAATCGGGTCTTACATAATGACATTTTATAAATATCGAAAATAAATATATTATAAAAAATTACATAAATAATCATAGTAAAATAATATTTCTACAAACTATTTTTTACTAATATACTATAAAATAATAAACAAATAATCATAAATTAAGATTACTTTTATCAAATTTTGCAAGTCAACAAATTCTAATTTTATATAAAAAAAAATATCAAAAATAAATTATTTTCGAAAAATTACATAATTATCGAAAAATGACATTTTATAAATATTAAAAATAAAATTATTATTAAAAATTACATAAATAATTATAGTAAAATAATACTTCTACAAATTATTTTTTACTAATATACTATAAAATAATAAACAAATAGTCTTAAATGAAGATTAATTTTATCAATTTTTGCTAGTCAACAAATTCTAATTTTATATATAAAGAAATTAAAAAAAAATAGAATCTACCAAAAGAATTAAAAAATGCATTCTTTAATCTCATTAAAACTTTCTCTCTTCTTCCACTCTTAAGTATTAAATATAGATGTAGATATGAATATATCTATTTTTGTTTTTTGTTTTTTTTTTATTTTGATATATTTTTTTTTTAATTTGGGGTAAATAAAAAATAAAAATCTATAAATTTTGGTAAGTAATGACGTTTCATAAATATCGAAAATAAATATATTATTAAAAATCACATAAATAATCATAGTAAAATAATATTTCCACAAATTATTTTTTTACTAATATACTATAAAATAATAAATAAATAAATAACCATAAATTAAAATTAATTTTATTAATTTTTGCAAGTCAACAAATTATAATTTTATATATAAAGAAATAAAAAAAAAAAAAATAGACCCCACAAAAAAACTTGAAAAATGCATTCTTTAACTTCATTAAAATATTTTCTCTCCTTCCACTTTTAAATATTATATATATATATATATATATATATATATATATATATATATATATATATATATATATATATATATATTGCAATTAAAAAATATGCACGCCCAACAACTTAATAACATGCAATAAAAAGACTAAAAATGACGCTGGTGTAGTGTTAGATAAAGAATCTCCTACATGAGAATAAGTTAATATGTTCTAAGACAAAAGAAAGAAGTAGTTATGTTCTTCATATGGATTTCTCTTTGCATTTATATATGTTTCTTCATGTTAAGCTCCCAGGTTTTACGTTTCATGGTTGTAATTGGCTGGTAATAACTTCCCACTTCTCTAATATTATTGTATTTCTTGACCGAGTGGCCGTTGTGGGCCAGTTATTGAGATGTGGTTAGTTTTTGTAAAGACCAGGTCGTTTGTGGGCCTGTTTTCGGATTTATTTTAATGGGTATCCGTAATTGGCTAGACAACTCTCCTAAAGGGGCCCTTTGGGCTGATTTAGTTCAACGGTTGTTTATTCCTTACTCTTGTGTTGTGCTCAGTTAAATGAGCTCGGAAGTGACGATTAGGAGAGTTATTGGATGGGAATTCCACTCCCATCGAATATATATAAAGAGCTATTTTTAAAATCACACTTCACGAAACTTCACGTTTCATGAAGAAAAAAAAAACATATTTTTATTTAATGAGTTTGGACCATGAGATTAGTGTTAGTTAAATATTTTGAAGTGGAATTTATGTGAATTTTCTTTGGATGAAAAATACATTAAAATTAATATAATTTTAAGGAAATACTTATGAATTATTTTTACACTCTTATAACTAAACATAGTGATAGAAAAATAATTTTTAGTATTTAAAAATTATATTAATGTTGACATATTTTCATGGCATCTATGTTTTCCAAAAATAAGCCTAATGTGAAACTAGTATATTTTATAGGGAAAAAATTTATGGGCTCCCAAAGTAGCAAAAAATAACTTTTAAAGGACCATGAGTTTTTGGATCAGCCCAAAACTCCCACGAAAATTGGTTTACCATTTTTGCCCCTCGGTAGATTAGTAATTTACAAATCCATGCCACCGTCTAACCAGCCCACTGCACAAAAACTTCTCATGACGCGACTGTACGATCGCCTCCCTGCATGACGTGCACTATATCATCATCATCAACCCACTACGCCTTGTTTGGAGTAGTTACATGACCATTTGTTCCGCCATTTTCACGTAAATATCGAACTCTCGTAAACCCTAGAAGTCCGATTCCCGGCAATTCTCTCTGGATCTATAGATATTCAACGATTTTCGTCGATTTTCACCGTTTTTCATCGAAAATTGTAAGGGATCGATGGCTAGAAACAGAACGAACAACAAAAACCCTGAGATATCGGTGCATAAGAAACCTCAGAAATTGCCGAAAACTATAAGAAGAATAATGGTAAACACGAGGTCTTTTGAGAAGAAAAAGAAGCATAGTGAAATGTCAAGTTCCAAACAGTCCAAACCATCAAAGAGGGCAATGGAACCACAACATTCGGTAGAGAGAGGGAAAGAAAAGGAACTTGACAAAGACTACAAAGAAGAGGTTAAGCAAGAAGATAAGCAGGACATATACTAGTCATTATATTCAAGGAATTTAAGTGGATATCATGTACATATACTGTTGAATACATTTAGAACAAATTTCAGGCGATATTTCGTTCATTTGTTCACATCACTGTGTCGTGCAAATGTAAGTGGATATCATCTAACTATAATATAGAGTGGATATCATCTACTATCATCTCAATGATTACGTCTCATAGGGAGAATGTGTGGGATATCAACACTCATGAACTGTTGAATTAGTTTAGAAAAAAAGTTCAGTCGATATCCGTTGATTTGTGAAACTGTGTCGTGCAAGATTAAGTGGATATCATATGAGAAAATAAAGAAACTGTGTCTAAGAAGGTGTTGTTGATAGTCAAGTGGATATCATTTAACTATCATCTAAATTATTAAGTTTCATAGGAAAAATGTATGTAAAAAATGTGTTGTACATATCATTTGGAAAACACAAAAGTGCAGCTGTGTCGTGAGCAGCCATGCATAGTTGAAAACAAACTAGATATAATGTACATATCGTCTGAATGTTAACCTATCAACATGTGTATTTTCAGTATATGTGTCATCAGCCTATGTCTTGTTTTAAATCTATTTTTTGCATGTGAACAGTTGCTACTAACAGTGACTTCGATCATGCCCCCATTAGAACAACCCGAATAATAATAATAATTAAAAAAAAAAAAAAAGACTAAAACACAAACAAACAGGAGAGTAGGTAATTTTACCTACAATACAGATCATCGTTCAAGCTTGTGTACGAGTTGCTTAACACCATTGTTCTGACAAGAAAGCATAGGGGATTGCTGCAAGGTATGCCATTCTGGCCAATTTTTTATTCAATTTTGAACAATAGAGTGATGTTGGAGATGATAAAGAAGTTAGACGACAACATCGTCCAAATACTGAAAACCTGGAACGAAGAAACAAACTCTTTCAAAATTAGCGGTATTGATGTGAAATTCGCTGTTTTTGAATGTGAGATTGATTTTTGGACTGAAATGTGGTGATAAGGCCATCAACTACTCTTATGGCAATCTAGAAAGTCAATATTTGGCTAGTATTTGCAAAGATCGAAAGCGATTGTCGACAACTAACATGAAAAATGCAATCATGGAGTCGGTGGACAGTGACAATGATGAGGACATTCAGCATGCTGTCAGCTTGTTGTGCTTGTATTTGCTAGGCACGTGTTTGCTGCCCAACAATAAACAATTTGTGGTATTTGGGCTTTACAAATATGTTGAAAATATTGAACAAATGCACACCTATGCTTGGCATCATGCAATTCATAGCCTCTTGATCACATCAATTCAGCAAAACACCCTACAGCCTGAGAAGGTGAAAGAGAGTGTTCTTGCATTGCTGGTACATCAAAACATAACTCATTTCCATTTTGACACATCCATTTATACTCGATACCGAAAATAAATTGAATAATTACTAATAAACTATTAAATTTGTCTAGTATTGGTTTTGCGAGCATGTAAATGTGATCAAGGAAGATAAGGAGGCAACATCCCCACAGTTTGTGAAGTAGGATCTTTCAAAATTGACGACGGACAGGCTAAAAAATGCACTGAATGAGGGTACACATAATGGCCTAGATATCATGGTTAGTGGATATCTATGTAATGCTTTATAGGTTTTTCTGTGTTCATTTTTTGTTCCTCTTAAGTATCGTATGTACTGCATACATGTTGTTTAGTAAATATCTACTGAAAATATACATATGTAGTGGATATCTACTTAAAAATACACATTCGTACTGCATACATGCTGTTTAGTAGATATCTACGGAAAATACACATATGTAATGGAACCCTACTTGAAAATATACATCTTTAGTGATATGTACTGCATCTTCAGTGGATATCTACTTGAAAATACACATATGTACTACATACATACTGTTTGGTAGATATCTACTAAAAGTACACATATGTAGTGGATATCTACTTGAAGATACACATCTGTACTACATACATGTTATTTAGTAGATATCTACTGAAAATACACGTGTAATGGAAACCAACTTGAAAATACACATATGTATTGCATACATGCATATATATCTGTTGAACAAACGTCATGTTGACAGGTTAATCCAAATACCCTGAAAATGACGAGGACTGAGACCAAAATCATTACACACGCTGATGATTTAAAAAATAAGTGTGTTGGAAAATGAGAGAAATTCAATTAAAAGAAGGACGATGAAAAAGATTCATGGAGTGAGGAAAGTGGAGAATATGAGAAGGACAGCGACGAAGGCGAACCAGAGACTATGGAGACCCCGCACGGTACTCAATTCAGTCACGGCATTCCAGACAGTCCAAAACGGATGAATACGCCTTATTTCATGCTACAGAATCGAACTGTATCAAAAAGCGAAACTGAAGAAGGTGAAATAAAAAAAGAAAATGAGGAACTATAAGCCAAAATTGAGTGCTTGGAGCATGAGAATACAAAACTGAAACAAAAAAAATATCAAACTAAGTGAAAAAAATAAGGCAAGAAGAGAGAAAATTGCAAAATTAAAACTGGAATTTGGCTGAGCTGAAAAGGACAAGCCATGTGCCGAAAAAAGAAAAAGGTGACGAAAAAATAAAAGAATTGGCAGAACAAATGACTCGCTAAAAGGAAGACATGGACAACAAATTCAAGAATTTGACGCTACTTTTAGCTCATGAGAATGACCTCAAAAAGCCTAAGAACAGTCCTCCTCCAGACCCTGTTGTTGTAGAAGAAATTGAACAGCGTCACGAAGATATCCATGCAGACACGGAACCCAAACAAGATGAAGAAACAAAAAAAAAAAAAAAAGAAGAAGAGGAAATTAACAGAAAACCAGGCGAAAGCACAATGGTTAAAAGGCTCAAACAGAGATACAAAGCACAAAAAGAAGAAGAAGATGATTTTGAATATTTGGACATCAAAAAATGCAGAAATGATAAAGGACTGCACGAGGAAACAGTTGATCTCGACACATATCAGGCCCCAACACAAAAAAAGAAGAAACAGGTTACCAAATTACCTAAGAGACGTCAAAGTGAAGTAGAAACTTCACTATCCGATGAGGATTGGCAAAAAATAACAACAATCTTCAAAATCGAAAGGTTGAGGTAACACAAAATACACATCATCAAACATATTTTTATATATTCTGGTAGTATAAAAACGCATGAAAAAAATGTTAGCCATCTCTTATATAATACACAGCGCAATTGTCTACAATGAGGAATATAGTGATGTATCTCTTGTAGATGTGATTTCACTTATGAACGGGGGAGAACTAAGCAACTTTGTAAGTGAATATATTAAAAAACATCACACATATGAACATAAAAAAAGCGCAAACTAAAAATAAAAATTGTTTGCAGGTCGTAGATAGCTACACAAAGTTCTTAAGGGACAAGAACGCGGAATTAGAAATATTTTTGAAAAATGAGGGAATTGTTGTCAGCGACCGGTCGTACTTTGTAACAAGCTATTGCAGGTATGTTTGGGTACATTCATACGTCTGTTTAGTGCATTAAAAACAGTACGTACATATATATATTTTAATTGCATGGATATTAACTGAACTCTATAATTTATTTAGTGGATATCTAATGAATTATTTAAATTATTTAGTGGATATTAACTGAATTATAAATTGTCTATATCTCTTACAGAATTAGGTAAAGGACAGATCCACACCGTCTATTGAAATATTTTTGAATACCCAAATCAATGAACCATTGAAAGACAACTATCGATACATTCACTTCCCCATCAACACAACGGATGACGAGCCTAATCATTGGACGTTGTTTGTGTTTGACATGAGTGAGGCAGAATGGAGACACTATAACTCGCTTCAACCAAGAATTAGCACCGGAGATCCATACTTGAAAGACGCATTGCTAATGGTAATAAAACTCATGTTTTGTTTCCAATCCTATCTTAAATGTTAGATAATAATAGTTTAATTAAACATTTTGTTTGTTTTGTAGAGAAAGTATGTAGTGGATATGATCAAAGATCTTACAGAAGATGGTGAAGATTTACAAATAACTCAGACTGAAACACATCTAACAAGCATCAAGGACAGTCAATAACAAATACTAGGATCGTAAGTATTTACGTCATTACACATTTTGTAAATGAATGTAAACTCTATATAGACTCAAATGCATCAACTTTGAATGTTAGGTTGGATTGTGGGATAATGGTTTTGTTTCTAATGGACCAAACTGCCCAGAGGATGCCAATAGTGCCATTCGAAAATGAGAATAAATCGAAAGAATCGATGATAAAATATCGAGCAAAAATTGTGAATGCATTTTTGAATGATAACGTCAAATCATGGACGCTTGAAAAGTTTGAGGCAATGAAAAACATTTGTGAAGAAGGGGACATGTCGCACCCCACCCCAGGCACCCATCACTTGAGGGCGGGTGTGACGTTGACCTAACGTTACCTGACTCATCCACGAATATCCATCCATACATATATATCTACATACTCGCGCTACCCTAATTTTTTTCCCAAAAATATATATATAAATACCCATTTCAAAATTTGGAAATATACCGGTCCCAAATATTCACAACCAAAAACACAAAAATACATGAACCTTCCATGGTTCACATTCGACCGGCTCACCTCCAAAACGACACTACCTCCGAACTCTACCTAGTGCCAGTAGTAGACCAACTCCTAGCCGCGGTACCTGAAACCAAATTTTTTTTATCGGTGTACTGTCTTCATAATTAAAAAAAAATAATTAATGGATCAAGTACAATTGTTAAATATTACCTTTCAAAATATAATAGTTTATTATCACATACCAGGTTGGGAATCCAGTTCCAATGCCACCAATGTAGTGATACTAATATGTTTGAAACAAGCAGAAGTATTAAACACCAATGAAATGAAGTACTATAATTAACACCTGACTCAAATATTTTAAGTCAATGACTCTAAACATTTTAAACCAGCCAATTCAAATATTTTAAATCCACCAATCCAAATATTTTAAACCAACCAATCCAAATATTTTAAACGTTTAATAAAGTACACCATCCCTAATTTCCTACTAGCCATAGGATTGGTTTTACCTCACGATCGGGAGTTACGACAGTACCGTAACCTGAACAATTGTGCCATTTAAAGTGACTATCAGTGCCAAGACCATTTATTATCCTCAATAGTAGGGGTACCACCCGCAGGATTTGCACTCCTGACGGGTCAATCAAACCACCTGTCAGACTAATCCTTTGGACAAGTCATAATAATCAACCACCTGCAGGACTACTCTCCTGACAGGTCATAAAAATCAACCATCTGCAGGGCTAATCCTCCTGACAGGTCATAATATCATCAACCACCTGCAGGACATGCCCTCTTGACAGGTCATAATAATCAACCACCTGTAAGACTAATCCTCCTAACAGGTCAAAATATCATCAACCACCTGCATGACATGCCCTCCTGACAGGTCATAACCATCCCGCAGGACATGCCCTTCTGACGGGATCAAAACTATGACATAGTCGGACAAAAATCACTTTCCACCTTTAAAACCCACTTGATCCAAAAATTATTTTTCACCTTTAAAACCAACTTGATCCATATAAGTTGCAAAATCGTCCACTTTAAATAAACACATTTTATACAATTTATACAAAAATAAGATTTGTAAATCTACATAGAAGACAGTTTACTCACCTCGATTTCTGCACTGCAGAAACACTGCCGTCAACCACTACTGGGACGCTGGTGCTTGTGAACCTAACAGTGACAGACCTAAATTAATATTTTATTTAAAACAACCCTAATATGCAATGCATGGCCTTAAATTACCTAATTTCTCATTCCCTAAATTTAATTATGCAAAATTTTTATTCCGTCCGTTTCGTTACGTTAATATTCACCATGCAACATTATTAAAATTAAAGGTTACAAAAATTATTATCTCGATTTACGAAAATTTTAATGCTACTAATGTAATTTAACGAAAATAGTAATCGATTGAAATTTTACCTGTTTTCGAATTGCCTGCCGAGAGATTGGATTTTGGATTTTTATTTTATTATTATTCTTCCTTTTCTTTTTTTTTCTTTCCCTTTTTCTCTCTTTTTTTTTTTTTTTTGCCCTTTTTTTTTACTTTCTTTTTCATTTTCTATTTCGGTTTCTGGATGCGGAATTTCAGCCGACCGCGTCGACGCTGTTTCACTCTTTCCCACCTTCACCAGTCCGCCCTCCTCAGCAATCAAGCACCCATACACACACACACAGAGCCGGCACTGCAACACCCCCCTCGAATGGCACCTTACCGCCGGCAACTTACACATTCAGACGATCAAAACTCACACCGCCACACCGACCGACGACCCAACAGTACCCCACCGTCGACTGAACGACCGGCAACACCCCCAGGCACCGTCGCCGGATCGATCAGCAACGCTCATCACTAAAGCAACGAGCACACCGCCACACCCACAGCGACAGAGCAACGCCGAACAGAACATGGCAACCTACGACAAAACGGTGACGATCACACCCACACGATGAGCGATCACCCACCCACAGCGACGACGGAGCAACCTTCACCGTTGATGCACAAAACACTCTGCCGGACTTATTTGAGTCATGACGATCCCACACGCGCACGCCGAAACACCCCCCTCTGGAGCGAACAACCACACCGATCACGCACCCACATCACCACGGACGACTCCACACACACATGCAATTCGACGGACGAACGCACCTACACCGGCGGCGATCAACAAAACAGCACCGACCACACACCCACCCACCGTCGATGGAGCACACACGCCCACACCGACTACACACCGCCGACCCACTTCTCTCTGTTTTCTCTTTGGTTCTCTTCTTCCTAAGTGGGGATCTCAGTGTGCATGGAGGTATATATATATATATGCGTAAACTGTGCCACCTGTCCATGCCTATATATATATATATATTCATATCCTTTCCTGTATGAGAAGGAGAAGGTAGAAATTTTATTTAACATTTTAAAAAAAAAAAATTCTAATTAACCCCTAAAATTTTAAATTAAATTCTAAATGATACAATCTACCTTATTATTTTATAAATATTCTGAAATACGGCTAATGATTATGCATACGCGAAAATTAGGGTCTTACAGGACACTGCTAGCCCTAAAGATGAAGATGTAGAAACTGTTTGATAAACATTTGGAAATGTACTGCTCTGGTTTGTTGTTCACATTGGTTGTTCAGTGTGTTTGTATATACTGTTTTGGTGCTTAGTGGTAGTATAGTTGTTTACCATATATAATCATGATTTCACGTATTTAATGTATATCTACTGCTGTGGATATTATTTGATGTGTAATTTCTTTAAAATTTCAATAGATATCTACTCAGAAATATAAATCCTTAGGTGAATATCTTTTGAACAAAACCTCTATTGACAAAAACAGTACAGTGTATTGCTTTATGAATTGTTCACATTGGTTGTGATTGTATATACAATATTTCTTCCAAAATATTTGTATATACAAGATTTCTTTCCAAAAATTTGTTCAAAAAACGTGTTTGTATATTTTAAACACTACGAAAATATACAGAAACAACATATTTTAAACATTTCAGTAGATATCTATTGAAAAAGATATATCTTAAGTGAATATCTTCTTAACAGAACCCCAGTCACAAATGAAACAATACTTTGTTCTTATTAATTTGTTCAACATTGACTGCCAAATATCTGTTAAAAAAATGTATCTGCATCTACAAAATTTGGTACTTTCTGCCATATATTTCTTCACTCAATATATCATTATATTCTATTTATGGTTTTTTTCGGGCAAAATGGAGATGGTTTAGTAGAAAGAAACTGTTTTATGCAAGAATACCAGCTGTTGATCTAACTTACTATTAAGGTAATTTTGTTACTTCCATTTTTCCAAAAATTTTTTTTTAAACAATATGTTTGTATATAAAAAATTCAGAACTTGTGTGGCAGATTATTTATTGACCATATATATAATGAAAAAACCAATAAAATGGGCATCGCTCATTGACACCACGAAAATGTACAGAAACAACATATTTTAAACATTTCAGTAGATATCTACTGAAAAAAGACACATCTTAAGTGGATATCTTTTGAACAGAACCCCAGTCACAAATGAAACAGTGCTCAGTTCTTATTAATTTGTTCAGTATTGGCTGCCAAATATCAGTTAAAAAAATGTATCCGCATCTACAAAATTTGGTACTTTCTACCTTATATTTCTTCACTCAATATATCATTACATTCTATTTATGGTTTTCTTCAGGTAAAATGGAGATGGTGTGGTAGAAAGAAGCTGTTTTATGCAAGAATACTAGCTATTGATCTAACTTACTATTAAGGTAATTTTGTTACTTCTATTTTTACAAAAAAATTGTTCAAACAATGTGTTTGTATATACAAAATTCAAAACTTGTGTGGCAGATTATTTATTGACCATATATATCATGAAAAAACCAATTAATGGCCATCATTCATTGACAGTACTAAAATGTACAGAAACAACATATTTTAAACATTTCACTAGATATCTACTGAAAAATACACATCTTAAGTGGATATATTTTGAACAGAACCCCAGTCACAAATGAAACAGTACTTTGTTCTTATTAATTTGTTTAGCATTGGCTGCTAAATATCTGTTCAAAAAATGTATCCGCATCTACAAAATTTGGTACTTTTTGTCGTATATTTTTTCACTCAATATATCATTACATTCTATTTATGGTTTTCTTCGGGTAAATTGGAGATGGTATGGTAGAAAGAAACTGTTTTATGTAAGAATACCAACTGCTGATCTAACTTACTGTTAAGGTAATTTTGTTACTTCCATTTTTTGCCTCGTACTGTATAGTGGGTGACATTTTGTGTTTAGAAATAGATGGTATATTTCTTAACCATATATATCATCAAAAACCTATTTAATTGATAAATACTGTTGTGTACCACTAAGGAAATATGAACGTGAATTGAACGACATATTTTAAAAATTCAGTAGATATCTACTGATAACTATACATCCTTAGTGGATATCTACTGGACAGAACCAAAATTGACAATTGAAACAATGTAAGTATACTTTAGTAGATATCTTCTGAATAGAAACAAAATTGGCAAATGAAACAATGTAAATATAATTTAATGGATATCATCTGAACATAACCAAAGTATATTTCTTCACCATATATATCATGAAAAAACAACATATATTAAAATTTCAGCAAACATCTGCTGAAAAAATGCATCTTCACCCTATATACCATGTAAACAACAACATGTATTAAAATTTCAGTGCACATCTACTGAAAAAATACATATCGTTTTGGATATCTTCCGAACAGAAGTCAATTTCACAAAATGAAAACAACATATTAACAAGACATCAAATGCATTGAGATTAAAAACACTAACAAAGTAGTGCAATATACCACTAGACAAAAACAAAAAATACAGATTGCAACTAGATAAAAAAAATACAGATTGCAACCTCTTATTCAAATAGCAGCCTTACACGTCTTCCGATTGTGGTTCGCATATTGCTAGCACCGACTACACCGAATTTGCTTCACTTTTTTCCCTTTCGATGCAATCTGCTTTTTCTTTGGACGCCCAGCTGGTCGATGTGTTTGAGGCAGTAACACAACAACTGTTGCGCTGTCATAAACCGGTCTTCCAAGGTTAGGGACAGACAAAATACCCTCCAAATACGTATTATGATAGAAATCAACGCTGAAGAAATCATCAAATTCCTCCCCCCCGCACCCCCCCTCCCCCGATTTTTGAATGGCGGCGCAAGCATGTGCACACGGGAAACCTTTTAATTTCCATTGGAAACATGAACAACTCCGATTCACAATATCCACTGAGACTGTTGGGTGGCAATGCACTTCAAATTTTCCTTGAGAGCATAAACCCACCAACCACGTCCTATCGCTCTCAATGCATTCCCAAAACGTATTCTAATAACTTCTTATCCCAAAACGAGCAAATGACACCAGACATCTTAATCGAAAGAACTCTTCTACTCGATATGTGGTCCATAAGTTGTACTCTAATTGTATCAATGCATTCCATTATGGGGAGATGTCGGGCTTTAACAATCCAAGCATTAAACGATTCGGCAAGATTTGAATACATCTCGTTGTATCGTTGTCCAACAAAAAAGCCATTTGCCAAATTCTCAGGAGGTAACTCATTCAAGAATGAAATAACCCTTGGTCCGCCTTCAACACTAAGTCTATTTCTATGAATGGCAAACCCATCAACAGTTGGTGCAAGCGCACACTGATCAAGTTTATGAAGTAATTTTTTTTTCTATCAAATTATCCCTCCCACTTAATTTATCTCTTAGGTTACACTTCAAATGATGTAAACAAAATACATGGGGGGAGTTCGGAAAGACAGTACGTACAACTTGAATCAAACTTGGTTGTCGATTGAAAATGAAAGTAATGCGCCGCTCATTAGAAACAATAATCGACAATTATTGTGCAAACCACATCCAATTATCGTCGTTCTCCACATTGACAATAGCAAAACCCAATGGAAACATTCCTGAACATGTAAAAATCAGAAAACATTCCACTTAATAACACAATAAACAACTTTAAAAATAGAAATAGAAGCTGTAACAGAAAAATAAAACATAATATGAACTTCGTTCTCGTCCTTCGTAGACGCAGCAAACAACGTTCCCTTATATTGACTCTTGAGGAATGTTTCATCCATAAACAACATAGGCCGGCAAAACTTGAAGCCTTCAATGCAACCATTAAAGGACACAAAAATTCTCTTAAAATGACCAAACTCCCGATCATACTCTAAACAAAAGTGGCTGCCTGGGTTTGTCGACTGGCAAATACTAATATACTACCTCAATAAGTCGTATGATGCTATATAATCATCATATAATAAATTCCAAGTCTTCTCTACCCCTAGCCGTGCATGATTGTATGTTATCTCTAATCCGTACGTGTTCTTGAAATTAGAAACAACATCAACAGGACGTTTTAGTAGATTTCCACGAATCTCAACTGTCAACTCACTTGCAATGACATCGGAACTCATCCTTTCATTTTTGCAAGACCGAAATGACGCACCACAAGTATGTACGTTATCCAACTTTCTAATTACAAAAATTCCAGTAACAATGTCAGCTCTAGCATGGACATTCCACTACAGGGAGTGAAATCCCTACGACAACATGAAGCAGTGACTCGAATACTGTCATTCTTCAAATAATCGAAATGAAACACAACCTCAATTGAATACTTGACTAGATCACTACAAAATTCATCTGCTCCCCCATCAAAATATTGACCCACTAGTGGCAGAATATTATGTCGTCACTTTCACCGCAAGTATACGGGTAAAGTTTTAATATAGATGGGAAAGAGTAGGGGTTGTCGTATCCATAGGAATTGGTTGAGATTATTATTGAGTACCGCGATTGTTATAACCTAACTTTATTTAGGCGATAAAAATTGATTTATAATTAATTAATACTAATACTAAGTTAATTAATCTAATTATATTAATACTATATTGAGATGTTTATGGGAGAATATTATCTAGAGATTAACTTTGTTTACAAAAACGTGTTTGGTCTCATTTGGTTTATAATAACGATATTTAACCTATCCGATAATATTTGTATTGTAAACTCACTCGCCATATCTCCCGAGTGTAAGACGAGTGAATATACGACTTCGCGTCAACGAAGAAGTCCCCGTTAACGTCTTAACGAACCTAGGTCACATAAGTCTTACCCCAACATCATTGATTGCACACTTTCTAACTCTCTCCCAGGTTATTAGATCATCGTGTTGTGTTTACCCTAATCCGAATTCTGGGTTACCTCTCTCGAGTGTTAAACCCCGTATTCTCTGTATATCTAAACAAGCATATAATCAAAGAATAACGGTAAACACAATCGAAATAGCGAAGAACAACCATTAACAGAACACAACTCAAACAAATAATGATTTTATAAAATATATTAATCCCTAGACAAAATCCATTTAGCTCATGGCCATAACCATTTTTACAACTAGAATTATGCTAAACATGCTCAACGATCTACCAAAGTTAAGAAAATAAAGGGAGAAACAAAACCAACTTAGTCATAGTCCGAAGATTTGCTGCTAAAATCGCTCAACGATCGCTTCTCCTACTTCGCAACGTGTTCTTCTCCTTCGGATTTGGTTGGGCACTCTTCAAAACACTTTCAAAATATTAGGAACCCTAAGGGGTCTCCTATGGTCGGGGGTTGAGAAAAGAAGATATGAGAGGGATTAAATAGGGAGAAAGATATCTAAATAAATATCTAACAGCTGTGCAGAGTGACCGCCGCAGCGGTGTAAGTCGGTTTGGTCACGGCCTCGGCGGTGGACTCGGCGGTAGGATCAGAGACCTTGTTGTTGTTTTACCGCCACGACGGTGGATCTCACCACTATGGCGGTGGATGTTTAGAATCATTTAGGCCTTTTCTGCATATTGACCGCCGCGGCGGTAGTCTAGACGTCGCAGAGGTGGGTTGCATTTCAGAATTTTGCCCTCAAGTTTGTTTTCCCACCATTCTTCTACCGTTCTTGATCGGATTTGATCGTTTATGATCCGTTTTCATGCCTTTTCACCCCCACACACTTGATATATACAAAAATACATAAAAACGTATTAAAACGTAATAAATGTACTCGAAAACTAACATGTTCGGTTTGAAAATAGATAGGTAAATTACACCTATCACCAACCTCTCTAATAAGAGTGGACCACGACTTAAAACGATGATTTGTAGCATGGTTGACACAATAAGACCCAAGAAAATCTATCACTTCATTGTGTGGGGGGGGGCGGGGTGATGTCTCTCAATTGATAATCCGTTACAACAACTTGGAGAATTACCTAACACTAGCTCATCGACAATCTCTTTCACAACAATATTCAAGTATCCCAAATTTAGCAACTTCACTAACTCTAATAAAGCTAAAAAGTCTTTTTAATAATTCAAAATACAGTTTGACTATCGCACAATTGAATATGATATGCGCAATGAGTTACGTTGCAACACATTCCATCGCTCAATCAACTTATCAACTAACACATTATATGTATATCTTTCATCATGAAGTTTCATCAAACACGTTTCCTCACCAAATGTACACACCATAATTAAACCTCTCATTGTCCAAAACAAAACTGCAAATTCATAAAATAAAAACATAATATTACATTTAGAGGATATCCACTGAAACAGTATTAGCACACAGAAACTTGGGGAAACAACACATTCAGTGTCACAACCCGTCCCAAAACACTCATCATCTCAGGGCCAGCGTGACGACAACATGACATCATCTATTATATTCAATCAATTAACATATTATGTATGCATACAATAATATACAATTCACTTTACAGGAGATACATAATCTCTCATAAGGTTCACCTCTGACAGCTTAACTCAAAACTCTCAAATGACTCCACCTAGTGCCAGTAGGGGACCGACTTCTATCTGCTTCACCTACGAGTGTACTACCTTCTTAGTAAACACATTTTAAAAATAATAGTACACTTAAAGATTATCACATTTAAATGGATCAAGTATAAGTATACAAAACATCACATATCTAAAGAAAATCACCATAATATGAGTGTCTTACCATAATATAAACAGTGAAAATAAATCGATATATATATATGTTCCATTCAAACCTATCCAGTATAAAATAATACCAATTGCCATATATAATAAATCACCAAATATAAGTAAAACACCACATCACTACACCACTCACTGTCTAGCCATAGCGATCGTTTTAACCTCATGATCGAGAGTTACAACGGTACTGTAACCATCCGTAGGATATGCCTTCCTAGAGGACCTAACTACTCAGATCACCGCCTACCGGACATCTCCGGAGGCCATAATATAAATCACCACATAATATCAATCACCACATGCCGGACTACCCTCCGGACATGACACAATATGAATCACCACCTGCCGGACCACCCTCCGGACAGGACATAAACTATGGCATAGTCCAACCAACAACACTAATCAAGACAATAACACCATTTGCCGAAGCAGATACTCACCATCGTCAAATCAATTACCGTCAATTTCCAACAAATTATTTATAAAATCTTTCTTTTTTAAAACCCAAACAATTCAACGTAAATTCATTTTTAAACCACCATATTTTAACGAAAATTCATTTCTGCCAACTCACCCAAAATCCAACGAAAATTATTTTAAATCATTCTTTTCAAAAACCAACACAATTCCCCAAAAAGATCGTTTTACCAACTCACTCCAAAAAAACCTGCTTGATCCATATCATTTATAAAATCTTACAGTCTTAAATAAACACATTTTTCATCATATATATAAAAATAGTTTTGGTAAGAAGACAGTATACTCACCTGGATATTCGTTTTCAAAGATTTGACCGCCTATTCTCTACCGGTACTCCGGTGCCTGCGAACCTAATAGTGACAGGGCCTAAATTAATATTTAATATAAAAATACTCTATCCAAACCATGTAGGCCCTATTTTTTTTTTTTTTTTTATAATTTCCTATTCCCCGTCTTTTATTATAAAATATGTCTATTTAACTAATATTGCTCCGTTACAGTTTACTATGTCGAATTTATTCATACAAACATATAACTCTAAATTCAACGATAAGGTTAACATGTATTTTATATTGAGACAATTAAATGTATTTATTAGAGAAATGTGGAATTCTACCTTCTCCGAATTTTCCACCGGTCGCGAGATTGGATTTATATTTTTTCGTGGGGTGGTTTGTGCAATTTCTCCATTTTCCCCCTTTTTTTCTTCTTCATGTCTGTGTTTCTGTTTTGTTGGTTCAGCCCACCGACCTCCTTTCACTCTTTCTCTCTTCTGCTTCCGGTTTGAGCTTCTGGTTTCGCCTCACTGCTGCGGCGAGCTCATTACTGCCGCGGCGAAACCACTTATCACAGCTCCCTGAAGTTTTACCGCCACGGCGAATGAACGCGCTCTCTATCTCTCTAATTTTTTATCGCCGACGACGTTACCTCTGAGCACCCACACACATGAAGTTGACGACTACCGACGACTACACCCCTTGAGAGCAGGACCTCCCCACTTCTCCGTCGACCCACAACGACACCCAACAGCACAAACAAACCATCGGAGGATCACCATCAACGCATTCTGTTTCAGTTTTAAATTTTCGCCGTCGACGACGAGTCTCGCCGTCAACGTTTTCTCTCTCACTAGTTCTCACTTACCACCAGCCAAACAATCGCCACCACAAGCATCACCAGACCGATCTCTCTTTCTTTCTCTCTCTCTCATTCCTTTCACAGCCGAACGACAATACCGCCGGCGAATCTACACCCACACCTCCGGATGACAGAGCAACACACACACACACACTCATTCACGACATGCAGAACACTCACCAACACTTCCAGTGAACCATGACGACAAACCTACGCCACCAGCGACACACCACTGATCATCTCTCTCTCTTATTTTCTGGATGCTTCTACGTTTCTCCCGTGTGTGTGTCGATGTATATATATATATATATATATGTATGTATAAATGTGTGTCTATGTATATGTGCATGTGTATGTGTGTGTATATCATATATATATGTGTGTGTGAGAGAGAGAGTTGACAAAAGAGGAGCCCAAGTGGCCGGCTCCCCACATTTCAATTTCAATTTTTTTTTCAATAGCTTCTTGGAGAAGCTTTGCAATAATTACGCTAACACTCCTTCATTTTTCTTTAGATATTAATTAGACCAAATGCTAATCTTTTTAATGTTTTGAAAATTGCGAATTAACTTCTCAAATTTAAAATTAAATCATAATTAACACTATCAGACCCGTTATTTCTGAAATATTTTTAAATACAACTTTAAATAATACGCACCCCCAAGGTCGGGGTCTTACATTCAGCCCTACAACACATTATAACACATGATATGCAACAACTAATAACACAAAACACAGGAAAAACATGGAACAAGACCAAACCAATAACTTCGGTAAAGACCAAACAACGAATAGAGAACATGAACAACAAATCTTAGTCAATTATCGAACGTCACCTCAAATTAGGAATGGTAATTAACTGAGATTTGTTGTTCGGCAGTTCAAATACGATTTCAAACCACAGAAACAAAGAAATGTGGAGCAAAAAATAGAAATCGGAACAACTGGAATAGTAGCGAAGAGGAACGAATTCAAAACTTCAGTTATATATATACGAAGGTCAGATAAGGAAACAAAAAGAGCATTCACCAGTAGAATCCGAAGTTGCAGCGGCAAATTGGATCGAAAACGATCGAGCATTACTCAACCAATGAAAGAATAGATTTATGCCAAATCAAACCTCCAATTATATACATAGGAAGGTCAAAAAGAGAAATTTGAAATTCGAAAATCACCTTGACGAAGAGCCGCGAAAAGTTCTCATATCTCTGACATTGAGCGATTCATATAGCTGGCATTGAGTGATTTATATCTCTGACGTTGAGCAATAGACGTAGTTGACATCCTGAATGATAGTAAGATGTCAGACTTCTTTTATATATATATATATATATATAAGAAGGACAAATATGGAAAAGTAAGTCTTTTGTCAAGTCAACATAAAACTTTTGAAGTCAAAAAATTTAAAATGAGACTTTTGACAAAACTTTAGAAAGGTAGGACTTGTAAAGTTGTCCAAGTTAGAAAATAGATCTTTAGAGGAAAAACTCTATTTTATATTCATGAAAATGGTTCTGCTTGAGTATTGATTGGGTTTTTTCCAGAATTGGATGAGAACTAATATTCTCTATTCCATTTAGGGCAACCTCTCAATAAGCAAATCATTGCTTCTGTTGAAATATTATATTTATGCGTTAATTTTTATTTTTGGTATTTTTATTGTAGGGTTTTTATTGGCCTATTTATTTCAATAGTATTCTTCCTAATTTACTCTGCTTCTATGACTATATAATTAAGGGAATAAGACTTATTGTTAATGAACAAATAATTAATATATTGTCTTTCTCTATTCCTTATTTCATTTATAGTATCACAAGCCAACTTTTTTTCCACCCAAATCCTATCAATAGCCGTCACTAGTTGTTGAAACCACCAACCACCACCGCCACTACCACCAGCCCCAAAACCCTAGCCGCCGACCCCCCTTTGTCAAACCTTAGCCGCCACTGTCGACCCCCAATTGTGAAACCCCAACCAAAGCCGCCTCAAACCCTAGCCGCTGCCACCATCTTCGTCTCTCACTTCGTGTCTAATCGCCATTATTTCTTAGTTGATAAGTCACCAAACCCCTTGAATCAGATCGCAAAATCTTAGATTTACGTTTTTATCCAGATCTCTTTTGATTGTTGTTGTTGTTGCCAATCTGTTCCGACTACACTTTTGTCGGTGTCGGAGTTGAGTTCGACTCAAAGACGTTTCTCAAAAACTATGAGTTGAAGGTCACAGTTCTGACACTGACCGATCTGTTTCGATCTCTAGTGGATTTCAGAGTGCCGATCGGAATGTAACAGCGAAACCAAGTTTGCATTCGTGAGCATGCTCAAATCCAACAGTCCCGGCGCCTTGAATGCCTTATCTAATGGCAGAAAATGAATCTCCATTCTGTTCAAGAAATTCTCGAGCTCCGTCGTCCTGTTCATCGCTTTCACTCCTCCATCGCCAGCTGTTGATTTTGTAACTACAACTGTTGTTTCTGCTGCTGTTGCTAGATATTAAAACAACAATCATTCAACCCACAAACATTATTTGATTTGGTTGGGTTTATAGAGAGAGAAATCCCAATAATGGTGGATCTTTTCAATCCTAAGCAACATTGTTTGCTTTAATTGAATGACGGGACCCACCTCCACTCCCAATAATGGAGGATCTTTTCAATCCGAGTTGTTTACATAATAAATATTTTAAAAAAAAATTACTGAAAAAATATTAATTTCAACTTATTTTCCGAAAGAATGCATTTTGGCCTTCTGAAGGGCGGGATTGAATTTTTTTTTTTGATTTTTTAAAAGTTTTTTAGATCCCGACCTTGTGAAGGCCGGGATCACACAATTTTTTTATTTTTTGTTTGTTATGTTTTGTTTTGGCCGAATAAATTTTTAAAATTTTTGACAACTTTGAGTTGATTAACAGTGGTCTATCGATATTTTAAATAAATCTATTTTTTTTTGTGTATAAATTATGTTTAAAATACTCCATAATACTTTTTACAACACTAAAAACGAACAAGTGAATGAATTTTAAAAAATCGTCAATGTTGACCAGACGAGTTGTTTCGATAACGGCGAAATTTTTTTCGGCAATTAGAATTAACAAAAGATTGCATGTCCGTAACAGAAATGAATCAAATTTTTTGTATATAAATTATGTTGATAATACTACATAACAAAACTTATAACACTAAAAATGGACAAGTGGATGAATTTTAAATAACCGCCAAAGTTGACCAGACGAGTTTTTTTGAAAAATTTGAGTTAACAACAAATGGTCATTTATCCATAACAGAAATGAACCTGATTTTTTTGTATATAAACTACGTTCATAACGCTAAATAATAAAATCGAGAACATAAAAAACGGATAAGGGAATATATGTGGTGTTGAGAGAAGAGAAAACTTATGTAAAATAATTGAACAAGTTTGGATTGACATAACTTTGCGCTCGGTAGTCCGTTTGGGGCGATTTTTTTTTTTATTTCAGGTATTGTTTTGAGATCTAGGCGTGCAAATTGCCGTAGGTGGTTTGGTCCAATATTTTTTCAAATAAAGCCCGTTTTCATATTCAATTTTGGATTCGAAGTGTTGTGTTACTAAATTTGTAATCTTCGTTGTGAGCGTGCGTCTTGTCCTATTGGTAAAATTAAAATCTTCGAAAGCTAGAGTGATAACTTAGATCAGATCCAACTTTTAAAATTTTTTTTGCTTCCAACGGACCGCCGAACGCAAAGTTATGTCCATCCAAACATTAAAGAGCATATAATATTTTTGGAACGTTGAAGAGTAATAAAATGTTGTGATAATAACCATTATTTAAAAATTATTCACTAATCCATTTTTGGTGTTCTCGATTTTATTATTTAGAGTTATGAACGTAG
Organism: Eucommia ulmoides; assembly: GCA_016647705.1. Classification (NCBI taxonomy): domain Eukaryota; kingdom Viridiplantae; phylum Streptophyta; class Magnoliopsida; order Garryales; family Eucommiaceae; genus Eucommia; species Eucommia ulmoides. The sequence continues at coordinate 34,111,453 of CM028338.1, read as the reverse complement.
TTTGTATACAAAAAAATCAGGTTCATTTCTGTTACGGATAGACGAATATTTTTTGTTAACTCAAAATTTTCAAAAAAACTCGTCTAGTCAACTTTGGCGGTGATTTAAAATTCATTCACTTGTCCGTTTTTAGTGTTATCAACATAGTTTATATACAAAAAATTTGGTTCAATTCTGTTAAGGACATGTAATCTTTTGTTAATTCTAAATTGTCGAAAAAAAATTCGCCGTTATCGAAACAACTCGTCTGGTCAACTTTGGCGATTTTTTAAAATTCATCCACTTGTCCATTTTTAGTGTTGTAAAAAGCATTATGGAGTATTTTGAACGTAATTTATACATAAAAAAATTAGATTTATTTAAAATATTAATAGACCACCGTTAATCAACTTAAAATTGTCAAAAATTTTAAAAATTTATTCGGTCAAAACAAAACATAACAAAAAATAAAAAATAAAAAAATTGTGTGATCCCGGCCTTCACAAGGCCGGGATCAAAAAAATCAAAAAAAAAAAATTTCGATCCTGCCCTTCAGAAGGCCGAAATGCATTCCTTCGGTAAATGAGTTGAAATCAATACTTTTTCAATAAATTTTTTTTTTTTAAATATTTATTACGTAAACAACTCTTTTCAATCCTAAGCAATATTGCTTGCTTTAACTAAATTTCGGACCCACTTCCACTGCCAGAGGATTGTGAATCAGGATCATTCACCATCAATCTAGTTGTGATACAATTTTGTCTCCATGACGTCAGGGAAAGAAGATATGGTTCTCAATCGGGTAGATCCACCATCAGCCCATCCTGATATTTCCCAAGTTCATGCCCAAATTGCTTACATTCAGGCTCAATTTACCAATCTAGTCTCAGGTACTTCTACTGCGCTTCATGTTAAATCTGGTCGACCCACTTGGATTTTGGATTCCGGGGCTAACAATCACATGACTAGTGAGCTCTCTACCTTTACTTCTCATGTTTCATCAGTCAATCAATCTGTGTGCATCGCAGATGTTACATCTATCCCTATTCGTTGCCAAGGAGATGCAAGTTTGTCCCCCCAATATCACCCTTTACTTTGTTTACTATGTCCCTAAATTTGCTTATAATCTCCTATCTGTTAGTCGTCTTGCGAAAAACCTTAAGTGTGTCATTGTTTTCTTACCTGATCGTTGCTTCTTACAGGACTTGACTTCGAGAAAGATTGTTGGAAAGAGATATGAACACGATGGACTCTATTAATTTGGGAATCCTTAATCTCCACCCATACCACCTTCTTGTTTGCATGCCTCTACATTACCTGTTTTTTATTCTCCTAGCGGTTCATTAAAAAATATAGACTTGTGGCATGCTCATCTAGGACATGCAAATTTTTAATATTTACGCTTTTTGTTTCCCTCAATTAGGAAATCTTGTAAGGACTTTAAATTTCAATGTATTGTCTGTGAACTGTCTAAGCACACATGCACCGTGTCACGGTCTTAGCTTGTCCAGTGCTTGTTCTCGCACATGGCCGCTTGTCCGTGACCTTTTTTATTTGTTTTCTAGACTAGTTTAGCGTAGATTAGCTTAGTTTAGTTTATTTCTTTCATTTCTTGTAGAAAGACACCATTATGACTCCTCGGGCATAATGATGTCTATTGTGGTCACTTGTATTTTTTTCCGTAAAGTATTATGTGGGAGGACATGCTCTTGAAGTCATTCAAATCTTTCACACCTTGTAGCCTTTGATATTAATACAATTGTTGTTGTTATTGTAATTGTATTCTTCTCTACATTGCCGGCATGTGTTGTTGTAGGGAAACTCGTTGCTATTGAAACCGCTTCCGCTATTTAAGATCCTCTGATCTTCAGGCTTGCTACTAGGCGATCCCCTAGTTAGCGCCGTACGGTCCACTTTCTAGCCTCAAAAGGCTCGGCCCGTGACAGTTGGTATCAGAGCAACGGACCGATCCGTTGCTTGACTACGTTGGTGAAATACCATGTCGACGAAAGATCATCTCAACGCGCTTGAACAAAGCGTTTCCCGCATTGACGCTGCTCTAGCTCTTTTGCGAAGCCCCAATGCTAATGGGGATGAAACATCTCAGAACCCCCAAATCGATCACCTGATCGAACGGATGGGCCTAGTTGCTGCGACATCCGCTGACCATCATGCTCAGATGGAACAGTCAGTCCTTGATCTCTGAAGCGAGTTGGACGACTTGAAGAACATTGTGTACCGAACTCTTGCTAGAGACTCCAGGTAACCTACTTTGAGGGTTCGCCTTCCCGAACCATAATCCTATGGCGGTTCAAGAGACGCCAAGGAGCTTGAAAACTTCCTCTTTGATGTGGAGCAATACTTTCGGGGTACCGGAGTAACCTCCGAGGAAGAAAATGTGACAACAGCTTCCATGTATCTTTGTGGTGATGCTAAATTATGGTGGCGAACCAAATATGCAGACATCCTAGAGGGAAGCTGCACTATCAATACCTGGGAAGACCTTAAAGGTGAACTTAAGGCACAATTCCTTCCGAAAAATATTGAGTACACGGCTCGACGACGACTGAGAGAGCTAAAACAGACCGGATACGTCCGAGACTATGTCAAGAAGTTTATGGCTCTCATGTTGGACATTCGTACAATGTCCCAAGAGGACAAGTTGTTTTGGTTCCTAGATGGCTTGAAAGATTTTGTACGTCAGGAAATACAAAGACAACGTCCTGCTGATTTATCTGCTGCCGTTGCTGCTGCAGAAAGAGTAACTGATTACTCTCCTGAACCTACCACTAACCATGACAAGAGGAAAGACAAGAATGTCTCCCATTATGATGGAAGTGGAGGTCAATCATCTCGGGGAAGCCCACCAAGACGTTGGAGCAACCCCAACTCAAATGCTAATTCAAGAAGTCCTCCAAGGAGTCCGCGCCGAGGTCAGCACTCAAGATTTGGCCATTCGTTCAACAACTCAGGGGAATCACTGGGTCCAGCAAACCAGAAGCCTTACTGGGGTAGACAGGCCCATAAAAATCCAATTCCTTGCGTTTTGTGCAACAAGAATCATGATGTATCCGTTTGCTCACATAAACATGCTTTGTCTGCGCTACAAGCATCGATTCAGGAAGAAAAGGAACGTCGGGGAAAATATATTGTAGAGCAGGAGGAGAAAACTTCAGACGAGTCTGATTCTCATCAAATGAGTACAATTCGTCTGTTGAATGCCATGAAGCGACAGCCGGTCGCAAAGAAGAAGGTCATGAAGAAGAACCTCATGTTCGTGGACCTTCGAATTAATGGGCGGAATTCTCGTGCTTTAGTTGACATTGGTGCTACACACAATTTTATGTCCGATAAGGAAGCTAATCTGTTGGGCTTACGTGTCGAAAAGCATTCAGGGAGATTGAAGGCCGTGAATTCTGAAGCGAGTCCCGTGATTGGAGTCGCCAACACGGTACACACGAAGATTGCTCCGTGGGATGGGTTCCTCAACTTCACCATCGCTCCCATGGATAATTTTCAAGTGGTATTGGGGATGGAATTCTTTATGGACACTAAGGCGGTCCTAATGCCTTTTGCAGATTCGCTTTGTATGATGGGAGATCGATCATGTGTCATTCCTACAATGCAATATTCAAATGAAGACAAATCCGTTTCGGCTCTGCAGCTTGAGATGGAGGAAGATCAAGACGACCTTCTTGTACTTAGTGGGGGAGAAACTAACCCACAAGTGCCACCTTTGATTCCAGCAAAAGGGTTGTTTGACTATGTTCGAATTGCTTCTCCAAGAGAAATTCCAGAGGAGTTTCCCCCTCATCCGGATGGAGAAAAATCTACAGATATCAAGTTCCCATTGGGCCAATCCGCTTTCATGTTAGCCAACAGTGCAAAGACCCACTTGCTTTCGGTGGGACTACATCCAGAAAGACGGAAGTACCGACTTTGTGTGCCGAGGGTCGGAGATTCGGGGAACAAAGGTACAACAGTTGTAGTGGTGGATAAAGCTTTGAGTTCTACAACCTTATATCCAACACTTCAATTCCAATATTCCAAGGACACCGCCGCACAGGTTCTCAAGCATGATACTCAGTTGTGGAATGCTCCGATGGGTATTGATTCGCGCTTCAATCTACACAAGTACTTTGATGCCAACTTGGGATCTAGTGAGATTGTCGCAGACCAGCCACTGTATCCTCATTCAGTGGATAAGCTCTACAAAGCCAACATATCTGGAAGACAGCAGAAGACGTTACAGCTGAAGACCAAATCAGAAGCAGTATCAGAAGAAGTCTACGAGGACGTCGACAGCTCAAGTGGGGGAGAATGTCACGGTCTTAGCTTGTCCAGTGCTTGTTCTCGCACATGGCCGCTTGTCTGTGACCCTTTTCATTTGTTTTCTAGACTAGTTTAGCTTATATTAGCTTAGTTTAGTTTATTTCTTTCATTTCTTGTAGAAAGACACCATTATGACTCCTCGAGCATAATGATGTCTATTGTGGTCACTCGTATTTTTTTTCCGTAAAGTATTATGTGGGAGGACATGCTCTTGAAGTCATTCAAGCCTTTCACACCTTGTAGCCTTTGATATTAGTACAATTGTTGTTGTTATTGTAATTGTATTCTTCTCTACATTGCCGGCATGTGTTGTTGTAGGGAAACTCGTTGCTATTGAAATCGCTTTCGCTATTTAAGATCCTCTAATCTTCAGGCTTGCTACTAGGCGATCCCCTAGTTAGCGCCGCACGGTCCACTTTCTAGCCTCAAAAGGCTCGGCCCGTGACACACCGCACATCCTACACTTTTGATCTTATCCACTCTGATATTTGGGGACCCTCTCCTGTTATAGCTATTTCAAAACATCGGTACTATATCACTTTCATAGATGATTATAGTAGGTGTACTTGGGTTTATCTGATGAAACACAAATCAGAGGTCTACAGTCACTTTACCCATTTTCTTCAAATGATAAAAACCTAGTACAAAATAATTGTATGCAATATCCAGCCTGATATTGGAAAGGAATACTTATCTGATGACTTTTGAGCCGAGCTTAATATGCAAGGTATCCTTCAGCAACTTACCTGTCCCTACACTCCTGAAAAGAATGGGGTGGTGGAATGTAAGAACCTTCATCTCATGTCTGTAGTTCGTTGTCTCTTTCGGGGAATGAATATTCCGAAATCTTACTGGCACATGGTAGTTCTTACTGTTGCCCATCTCATTAATCGCACCTCGAGTAGTGTCCTTTCAGGCAAAACCCTATTTCACATACTGCAACCCACTCGCACCCTATTTTTCATTTTATCCCGTGTCTTTGGCTGTACGTGTTTTGTTCAGAATCAGAGCCCCACTAGAACCAAGTTAGATGATAAATCTATTCGGTGTATCTTTCTCGACTATCCCACCATGTCCAAAGGATATAGGTTCTACAATCCGGTTACTCGTCATATGTATCATTCTCTCGATGTTACGTTCCTCAAAACTGTCCCTCTATTTTTCAGGTATTATACCTGATGAGGGTATTTTTGGGCACCTCTGAGTCAGCACTTGGGACTCAGCCACGTGTCAACCCTCGCAATGACAGGAACGAATTCTAGAATCCACAACGCCACGCTGGAGCATACATCGACTATGACTCTTCCCTGGAATCTCATTTGTACCTAGGGAGGAGCGAGGAGCCCCGCAGGGATGTGCCGCTTTAAGCTTTGCACCGTGCCATTGGTGATCAGTTTCAGGGACTTAGCCGTTCACCTCGACCGACTCCCCTTTTCACCTTGTTTTTTCTTTAGGACTCTACGGATCTCCACTCTTCTCCACCAGCTCACTGCTGCAGACCTGACAAAGGCCCGCGGGCTTTGCCAAATGGGCCCAAAAGTCCAAGCCCAACGATTATCTACTAAACGTCCCAGATTATTGGCTAAACACAGGGTTTTGACTGATTAATCGTGTTTAGGCCCGATTAATCATCTCCAATGCTTATATATATCGGGGGCTATGTAAAGCCGATGTACGCTTGAATGACTTACATTACATGCGAGTTCATTTGTTTGCTTACTATATTCTGTACATTTTCTCTCTGAGCACTGATTACCACGCCGGAGGGGCTTTACTGGGACAAACCCCGGTCTGAGCCTTCTGTAGGTACACTCCCTGAGGAGCAGGACTCTAGACATAGCAGGTTAGTCCTCCCAGGACCTAGCACAGCTCACGTGAGGACTTTTCAACTGACGACTCCACCTCAGTAAGAGGACCCATATGTCATCCGACTGGACCATACTCGAGGTGTATACCAGTTTTATGCATCAACAATACCTTTTTCACCTATCAAGGCAACCACTACCACATAAAATATCTTTCTTCCACGTCCTATTCCTGTCTTTGATATATCTTCACTACCCACACCACACTTTCCGCCTCACCCCTCATCTGCACCGTTACAAGTATATTCCCGCCGTTTAAGTGTTTCGTAGCCTCTGCCAACTTCTTCTCCGGAATCAGGTATTTCTCCCTTTCCCATCATTTCTGACCCTGTTCCCCGTCGTTACCTGACTCGGGATCGTCGTCCATCTTCTTGCTACTTTTATCTTGTTCTATTAATCACCCAATTTTCAAGTATTTGTCTTTTCAGGATCTCTTGGATCAATACAAATCCTTCCTTGGACAGATTGATTCAGTTGTCATTTCTCGCTCAGTACATAAGGCCCTCCAAAATCCAAAGTGGTTAGCCGCTATGGAAGTGAAAATGGATGGCCTACAGTAGAAACAGACTTGGGAATTGGTTGACTTGACGCCAAGTAAACTGCCAGTTGGTTGTGAGTGGGTCTTTAATATCAAATTTCTTGTGGATGGATCCATTGATCGATATAAAGCTCGTCTTGTCACTAAGGGCTATACACAAATTCCGGGCAAAGACTTTGGAGCCACCTTTGCCCCTGTTGCTAAGTGGACCACTGTTCATCTTCTTGTTTCTTTAGCTACTTCCTATGACTGGCCTCTACACCAGTTAGATGCCAAGAATGCATTTCTCAATGGTGATCTTACTAAGACAATTTATATAGAGCCTCCACCGAGATTTCGAACTCAGGGGGATTATTCGGCCAAAGTTTGTCGACTCCGAAAATCCCTCTATGGACTTAAGCAGTCTCCTCGTGCATGGTTCAACCGATTCAACGAAACCATCCTTACTATGGGGTTTAACTAGTATCACTCAGATCATTCCTGCTTCATTCGTTGCCAACACCAGGGACAATGCATCATTATCTCAGTCTATGTAGATGACATTATTATTCCAAGAGATGACACACCTAACATTCAGCAAGTAAAGAAGGATCTCAGACAAATTTTTGACATCAAGAATTTGGGTCATCTCTGCTACTTTCTCAGTATTGAGGTTGCTCGGTCTCAGAGAGGTATCTCCCTATCCCAGCGAAAATACGCCCTTGATTTTCTTTAGAACACTAGGATGCTTGGATGTAAACCCGCCTCTACTCCTATGGATCTAAACCTTAAGTTAACGGCAGACTTGAGAAAATTATTATCAGATCCGTCAGTATATCAGCAACTTGTGGGTTGCCTCATCTATCTGCCTAATACGAGGCCCGATCTTACGTATGTTGTTAGTGTTGTGAGCCAGTTTATGTACTCACCATGTACATTACATCTGGATGCCGTCTACCATATCTTTCGGTACCTCAAAACATGCCCCGATTTTGGTCTCTTTTATATGACAGGGGCACATGAGGGACTCTTCTACTTTACAGATGCGGACTATGCAGGATCGAAGGACGATAGATGTTCGACCTCTGGCCTATGTACTTTTAATAGAAGACACCTAATTTTGTGGAAGAGTAAGAAGTAATCTGCCATTTTCTGATCTTCTACTGAAGCTGAGTAGCGCGCCACAGCTCAAGGAACATGTGAACGCCTTTGGCTTTGTTCCATTTTGACCGAGTTGAGACTTCCTGTGAGAAACTCATCTAAGTTGTTATATGACAACAAATCTACCATAATGTTATCTTCAGACTCAGTCCTTCATGAAAGGACGAAACACATCAAGGTGGATATCCATTTCATTCGTGAGAAAGTCTGATCTGGAATCATCATACCAGCCTTCGTCCCATCTTCAGAACAAGCTGCTGATATGTTCACCAAGTCTATGAGACCATCTCTTCTTCAGTCAGCTATTAGCAAGCTAGGGCTAATCAACATTTTCATCCCATCTTGATGGGGAGTGTTGAAATATTATATTTATGCGTTAATTTCTATTTTTGGTATCTTTATTGTAGGACTTTATTAGCCCATTTATTTAAATAGTATTCTTCCTAATTTAGCCTGCTCCTGCGACGATATAATTAGGAGAATAAGACTCATTCTTAATGAACAAACAATTAATATATTTTCTTTCTCTTTTCTCTATATCCTTTTGCTTTCTCCACCTACTTTGAAGAATATTCAAATATCATTAACTTTTTAGTACTATTGAAGATTTATTGCAAAAAAATTACTCGTTTGATGATCAAATTATATTTTATTTGTTCTTCAAAAAATTATAAAATAATTATTAATTTATTATTCAAGAAAAAAAATAAAAGTTTTCAACTTTACACAACAAACCTTCATAAGAATTTTAATAAATTTATAAAATTTAAAAATAATGGAATTTTAAAATTCTCATTCGTAAATCTTCATGTTGCCAAAAATTCTCAGCAAGTGCAATCAGCTCCTCATGTGCAAAACCCTTCTCAACTTCTTCTTTCAACCTGCAAAACCGATTAGTCCTTAAGGGAGGACACTAGAGTAATGTCGGCCAAAGAACCTCCGGTGTGAGAATAAGTTAGTCTGATTATGAAGAATGGTTAAGCACTTGAATCAGTTGTAAAGATAAAATAATGATACCTTTCCTTTATATAGACTCAATAGATTACTACCGTTTCATTGGTGAAGTCGCCCGTTACATTATTTCCTCCTAACGGCATGGGATATAGCCATGATCTTCTCCATTAAAGTAGGGGAAGATCTCTGTAATGTTTCTCCCATCAAATATGTGTTGTTATGGTCAGTCGGTTGTAACGTTCCTTATGTATAAGGGGACATGAAGGTCATGGGCTGACCTGTTCTTGGCCTTGTCACCATAAGTTATAGTTACCCATCCATAATTAAGCTTCTTAAATAGTGTCGAATAATATATAATAGATCAATATTTCCCATATCACTTCGTCTTTTATCTTTATAGGCTTTATTAATGATTGGATTCTCATCATATGCATACTCTTTATCTACCAAATTCAACATTCCATCTATACCAGAATTTATTTCATCAAAAAATATATAAACAACTTTTTTGGTTCCTATATTGATTTAATCAAATACGGGTATGAAATGATTTAGAAATCTTTGTTAATTCACGGACTTCAAGTTTTTTGAGTGAGAGAGTACTCGTTTGTTAAACTATTTCATAAAATGCAAAGTTTTGTGATAAGTATACCAATCTTTATCGAAATTTTACCTTATACCTTCTAAGGGTCCACCACGTCTTCTCTTGAAACCAAATATTATATCCCTCCTGTGACACTTTAGTCTTCCAGTGTCAACCTAAAATGCCCAAAAACGCCTAGCACACAAGAATGGTAAACAGGGCAAGCAAGACTCCAAACACATGACCAAGCTTCGATCTCTCCAGGTTCTCAAAGAGAATATGGTATAATTCTCAGAAAATGATATGGGTAAAATTGCTAAAGACTCGTAACACTTATTTGTGAAACTTAAAACATTTTATTCAATAGAATAAGTAAACTTTCCTCAAAGAGATTTTTACACTAACATGTTTAGAAGTTAAACACTTTGGATATTTAAGCGTGTCTATCCTCAAAGCCTTGTATCCATTTATATAGACATGGATTTCAAAAAATATTTCAAAACAGAAAATTAAAAGATAATGGTTATCAAATTACAAGATAAAATGCTATTTTTAGTCTTCAGCAGCCTTTGTCTTCACCAACTTTAGTTACTATCATCTTTTTCATTAGCAGCGAGCACTCAACCACCATGTCTACATCATGGTTGTCTTTTTAGCAATGACGCATACAATGACATATCAAAGCATTAGGAAAATGTCGTTGTTATCATCACTTTCACTTATTGCATCAACCCACTTGATCTTATCTTCTTTATTATGACAATATTGACAACTTCCCGGAGTATGTTTAAGCATATTGCAAACAATTTTCTTTACATATTCACTTGCAGCAAAATTGACGGTTTGGATATTTTGCAGCAGGTTTCCTATACTTTGCTTAGCGGCACCATAGAGTTCCTTACACTTAGTTGTTAAAATTAACAGTCCTTTAGTACTCGTGGGGTAAACGTAACCTTTTTCCCATGCAGGGAATTTCTTTAATTTCTTTTCTAACACATAAAATCCGAGACTTCTCCTTAGAGTAAAAAATTCTTCAATTTGTTTAGCAGTTTCAAGAATTGGATAATCCTTATAAATTTGAGCAGGATTAAATTCAGGGATTAATTGAGGACAATTTTTTGAAAGCATAACAATATGATAACCCTCGAATCCCTTTTTAGAAGCAGCAATAAAATATTTTATAACAACCATTTTCACTCTTCTTTGTTCACGAAAACTCTTAACAGCTTCTTGCACCCTATTTGAGAGCCCCCTTTTCAGCACTGGTTTTTGGATCAACAATTAAGGTGTCAAGAAATCCAAAATTGAATATTTTTTCAATCGAATCAGCATGAGTTTCTGTGAGACAGACCATCCTAGGGTGTCTTCCCTCGTAAAGTGGAAAAATATTAGAATCTTCATTTTGAGCACGGATTTCATAAGCAAGTTTGAGGTTTTTCAGATATTCATTATAAAAATCTTCGAAAAGAAATTTAAGCATTGATTTATGAATGTCTGATGAAGAAAAAGCAGCTTCTGAAAATTTATTTTCCAGAGTGACAGGCTTGGAAGGAGGCTTGATGAATAGAACGAATTTTTTAGTAGTAGTAGGAGTCGTGAGGATCTCCTTAGCTTTTATTATTTGATCAACAAATTTATTAGGGGAACGAATGAAAACAACACTTTGCAGATCAGTGACGACCTGACTATTCTGAGTCTTTGAAAGCTCGGTTATAGTACTCTTTGAGGCATTAGAGGCCTCAGCATACTCTTTAGTACTAGATGAAACATCCTATCCTTTTTACATTTAGTACTTCTGATAGAAATATGTTCTATCAATTCTTCAATAGCACTGAGGAAATATTTCCCCTAGGAGCAATATTTTTTAAGCACTTTGATTTCCTTTTCTGAGATCTGGTATTCCTTATTTTCAGCAGCCATCCCTCCCTGGATAAGAAGTCAGCAAGTATATTATCTTTACCAGCTTGGTGAATTACATCAAAATTATAGTGATGAAAGAATATTTTTCATCCATTCATCTTATTATATTCAGGGCTAGAAGAAAGCTTATTAAAAATGAATCCTTTAACTTGTGTATTATCAGTAATAACGGTGAATTTTTTGGGAATAAGAAAATATCGAAATTTTTCAATTCATTTTTTAATAGCAAGTAGTTCTTTTAGATTTCTATGATACTTTTGCTCGATTTCAGTAAATGTACCACTAGCATATCTACAAATTTTTCCAGTAGATGTTTTAAGAATAGCACCCCAATAAGAATTTGAAGCATCAGTTTCTAGTATCAAGTCATCTTCATCTCTTGGAAGTGTTAACCTTGGTAAACAAGAAGTTAGGTTCTTAATTTCTATAATTTTATTAGAGAGTTCTTCAGTCCAAGTAAAATTAACGCCTTTTGTTAATAATTTTTTAAAGGGTTGCCTATGTTTAGCTAATCCTTCAATAAATATTTTGGCATAATTAAGAACACCAAAAAATCTTTGCATTTGTTTTTTATCTTCAAGAATGTCAGGAAAAGAGGTTATTTTTTCACAAATATGAGGTTGCATCTCAATTCCAATAGCATCAATTATTAATCCTAAGAATTCTATTTTTTGTTTTCTAATTTCAGCTTTCTTTTTAGAAAGCAAGATTCCATGTTTCTTGCATAAATCTACAAAAATCACAAGATGATTTAGATGATCTTTTTCATTATCAGAAAATATAAGTATATCGTCAACATAAACTAAGCAAAATTTAGGTATCTTACCAAACACTTGGTCCATCATTCTCTGGAAGATTTGAGGAGCATTTTTTAATCCAAATGGCATAACTAACCATTCATAATGACCAGATGGAGCACTAAAAACAGTTAATGGAACAGACTCTTTGATAAGCTTAATTTGCCAAAAGCTACTTTTGCAATTAAATTTGGAAAATATTTTTTTCTCTTTTGTTCTATTAACAAGGTTTTCTTTATGAGGTAGAAAATATCCATCAAATTTTGTTTTTTCATTAAGCTTCTTATAATTAACAACCATTCTAACTTTTCCTCTTTTAATTTCAGAGTGATTTCTAACCATAAAAATAGGACTAGAATGAGGGATTTTACTCTCTTGAATTACTTTGAGATCTAGTAATTCTTGTATTTGAATAGTAAATTCTTTAATATCTTATTCTGAATATCTCATTGGTCTAACTCTAATTATACTGGTTGGATCAAGCAGTTCAATATGAACATAGGTTTTATCAATGTCCCAAAGAGCAGTTGGATTTTCTCTGAAATTATTCGCAAGTTTTTTCAAAATTTCTTCAGCAATTGTTACAATATATATATTACCACATTTTCACATGCAAACAATGTTTATGGTATTTAAGCATGGTATTTTTATCCAGTGTGAACAGGGTGTTAAGAATTCAACAAGTTTTTGGGGAAAACATGTTTTCTTAAAGAAATTTAGAAAATTGTTTCCAAGTAGCATTGGTACTCCCATTGTATTTTGTTGATATATTATTAGAAGTTTGGTGTATCGATCTCCGAGTAGTAGCACAATATCTCTAGCAATAATATTCAAATCCTGAGTTTTTTCTTCAAAGCCTTTAGCTTTGATGGTAGATTTAACACTTTTCTTCCATATTTTGTATGGTAAGACATTTTTGTTTATTAAGCAAAGATCAGCTCTTGTATCTATTAAACATGGTACATAGATAATATGATTGTTAATTTTAATTCCTACTTTAAAGAAAATAAGATTCCTCATATAAGCTGTGGGACGATTATCTGTTCCCCTTTAATTGTAAGCACAATATTATCATAAGCAATAGTGTAAGAATAACAGTGATTAAGAAAATTATTACCAAGTAATAACTCTATTTTTTCATCTTTGTCAATATGTAGTGGATAGGTTATTTCTTTATTTTGAATTATCATGGGAATGCCATCAGTCTGTGTAATAGTATGTTTGAATCCATTCAAATCTTTATACACGTAAGGTTAATCATGTTTTCTTCTAGGCATTTCAAATGATATCATATCAGGAGAAATATGGCTAACAGAAGCACCTGTATCAAGTAAGACATTTATATCATGATATTCTTTTCTATCGGAATATTTTAATTTTATTCGATAGGTGGGACTATTCACATTTCTAATGAGCAGTTGTTTATTAAATCAAGTAATTTCACTAGAGCTTTTTCCAATCTCACCACCAATAATCTTCTAACACTAGATAATCTTTTAGTAGTAGATATTCTTGTTACATCTAAAATTGGTTTCTTGCTGATATCTAGCTTTGGTGGCGGAATATTATGTCGTCACTTTCACCGCAAGTGTAAGGGTCAACTTTTAGTAAACTTTAGGAGAGTTAGGGTTATCGTGTCCACATAGATTGGTTGAGATTATTATCGAGTAGCACAATTGTCATAATCTAATTTTATCTAGGTGATAAAAAATGAGTTTATAATTAATTAATATTAATACTAAACTAAAATACTCATTATACTAATTATACTATACTACTATATTGAGATATTTAAGGGAATGGATTATCTAAGGATTAACTTCATTTACTTAAATGTGTTTGACCTTGTTTGGTTTACGTTAACGGTGTTCGACTTATCTGACAATCTCTGTATCGTAAACTCGCTCACTCCCTCCCCCGAGTGTAAAACAAGCGAATATGTGACTTCGCGTTAATGCCGAAGTCCCCCTCTAGTATTTTTTAGAACATACAGCCATATGAGTCTTACCCCCAACGTCATTGATTACACACTTTCTAACTTACTCCCAAGTTATTAGATCGTCGCGTTGTGTTTAAACCCTAGTCCGAATCCGGGGTTACCTCTCCCAAATGTCAAATCCCGTATTCTCTATATATCTAAACAAGTATATAATCAAAGACTAACAGTAAGCACAATCAAATAGCGAAGAACAACCGTTAAAGAAACACAATTCAAACAAACAACATTTTTATAAATATTATTAATCCCTAGACAAAATCCGTTTACTCATGGCCATAACCATTTATACAATAAGAAACAAGTTAAACATACTCAACAAACTATCGAAGTTAAGAAAATAAAGAGAGAAACGAGAAAAACTAGCCATTGTTTGAAGATATACCGCTAAAACCGTTCAACGATCGTTTCTCCTTCTTCGTGTTGTGTTATTCTCCTCCGAAATTGGTTGAGCACTTCCTAAAACACTCTCTACTCTATTCTAACCGTAAGAGGTCTCTTATGGATGGAATAGAGAGGAGGAAGGAAGAAATAGGGAACAAAATATCTAAAATCTGTGTAGAGTGACAGCCGCGGCGGTAGGCATGTTAGTAGTATTCACAGCCGCGGCGGTGGGAGTATAGACCTTCTGTTATTTCACCATTGTGGTGGTAGATTTTCAGAAACTTAAGCTCTTTTCTGCATCATGACTGTCGCGGCAGTGGTTTCACCGCCGCAACGGTGGGCTGCAGGTTCTGAATTTTGCCATTTTGCTTGTTTTCCCATCGTTCTTCCACCATTCTTGATCCAATTTGACCGTTTATGATATGTTTTCATATTTTTTAACCCCACACACATGATTTATACAAAAAAGAATAATAACGTATTAAAACGTAATAAAACATAATAAACATACTTGAAAACTAATAAGTTCGGTTTGGAAATAGATAGGTAAATTACACATATCAAATACCTCCAAAATTGGAATATTTCTAGTCCTCGAGCAAAACATCCACAAAAAACGAGAAAATATAACAACTAATTACGAATTTAAAAACTAAAAATGAAAAACACTAAAAACAATAATGTGCAAGTTTTTAATATCATCTACCGGCCAAACAATTTTTCCCTCATCGGCCCCCAATCCTATCAAGTTCAAGAATAAAACACACCATGTGGTATTGTAGAATTTTAACATTCGATGATAGTAAGCGTCATTCTAGATCTTATCAACGTGTGTGTGATAAAACTCAATTATACAACTATCTGTCGATCGGATTGGATTACCCATCAAATAAGCTCATGACTAAAACCAAAAAGGTATAGGGAATCCATAAGCTTGACTAGGTTCTATTCTCCACTAATGTAGGCTAAACAATTCAATAAGATCGATTTTGGAAAAATGGCCAAGGGTATATCAGAAATAGGAAACAGATTAACGTCGTTAACTTGACGACACACAAGGCACATGCTTGGCACTCTCACACTCGAAACCCCACAGATAAAATTGAAACAACCTTCAACAATCATTTAAGAATGTCGTACTCACTTGCAAAAAAAACAGAAAATAAAACCGTATATACATGGTTTTTTTTCAAATATGAACCACACTCCCAAACTTATTTGATTATTATAATTTCACGGGTGTGGTTAAAACGAAAGAAAAATAACAAGTGAGTATCCGAATACCAAATCAATGAAAAGTTCACCCTAAACCCAACCACTCACTTCAAGTAGCATAACGAATGCTAACTTGATTCACTTAAATTATGCATTCGGCTCAGTGATACAGGTTTGGAAAGAAGTTTTATCGGCCATGGTATTAGTTAAGTGTTCAGAATTGAAATGTTTATTTGGATTTGACAGGGTAATGAAAGATAAATGATATAACAACGTAAGCTTCAAAGGCTCAAGCGATCAAATGAATGCCTAAATCATATCTCCCAAACTACCTCGCATAGGATTTTGCCTCGAATTTCCCCCAAATCAAGTTCTGAAATCCCTATTGTAATGAACTTGGTTAATGGATAATCGTTTTTAAATCAATTAGACAGTTATACATTGAGTTTACGTGCTCCTGTATTTAGGATCTATAATAACTTTTACTAAAACGATACGTCAAGCACACATAACACACATGAATGAACTTTACGCCCAACCTCAATAAACAATCAGGGGACAGACTTATCATCGGGTAATGGCCCAGATGAACTCAAAACTCAACACATAATAATAACTAACCTAAACACACATGCATACATAGAAAACAATAAAACATACTAACATACTAACCATCATCTCCGAACTTAAAACAGACAATGTCCACAATGACCCATCAGTGATCCCAATGACAGCATATAGAATGATAATGAAGACGGGGGTTTAGAACATATACTTGGGAGGCAAGAGAATCTCACCTCCGAATCAAGTCGGCTGTGACGGATTTAACTTATTTTTTTCTTTGGGTTGCCTCCTAAGAAGCGCTTGATTTAAGGTCTTCAGCCTGACACAGAGAAGTGTTCGTCAAAGAGTGACTTCCGCCCCATAGTAAGTGTCATATAACACTACATATGAGTCTTGATTTTGTACGCCCTCAAGACTGGCGAGATAAGGCTCTGATCGACTCGTGCTTTCAACAAGACTTTCCATCGGCTCATATACTTGGTGGGCATGAAAGAACGTTGCTAATGGCAGCAAATGATAAGTGAGCCACATCGGATCCTTGTAGATGTGATCGTCTGGGATCGATGGTGGCATCACAATTTGGATCTCCAATAGTGACAAATCACAATCGTCGATCCATGCTTGGGTTTCTGTCTCATTCGGATATGCATATTTGAACTCTCCGAAGCTCTTTCCGCTCGTTATTGGCTCTTTACGGCAGCTTTCGTTGAATGTGGCTTGTGAATCTCCCATTGCCATCGTGTTTGACTCAACCTCAATGAAGCAGATTAGCTGACTGATTTGCGTCTAAAGAGACATTACGGTCGTATCTATTTCGTCGTAGGTTATCTCAATTGTGTCAAGATGAACCTCGTGCTCATTTAACTGGTCATTTGTTTCCCTCCAGAACGCCTGAGTCTCCCCAATAAAATCAACAAATATTTCCTCCAAGGTGGAGGAAGACTCAACGTATTGGTCTGGGGTGTCAATCCATGGCTCCAAAGCGGTGAAACTATCCCCCCAAGTTTGATAACTTGGTGAATAATTCCAATACATAAAATCAAACCCAGTCATGTCTTCCAACAACCGATAGGCTTCGGTTACGGTTAATTGGTCAAAAGTTGTGGTATCGTTTCCTCTTTCAACCCAATTTCTTGTTGCGGCTAATAACCCATTAAGGAAGTTCAATAGTTGACACTCCCTCAGGAAATGATGGTTCGGAAACCAGAATAGAAATTCCTTGTATTGATCCCAAGCACTATAAACGGCTTGGAATCCCGTTAAAAAAAAAAGCAAAAGCACTTGTTGATCTAATATCGTCAAGTACCCTGTAGGAAAAGCAAAAACAAAACTATAAAGAAAAAATTATAAACAAAAGAAATGTGAAAATTAAAATTAGGTCATTTACTCACAATAACAACAATAATCTAAAACACAATCCCCGACAACTGCGCCAAAAACATAATGGTGGAATATTATGTCGCCACTTTCACCGCAACTGTACGGGTCAAGTTTTAGTATAGTTTAGGAGAGTTAGGGTTATCGTGTCCACATGGATTGGTTGAGATTATTATCGAGTACCGCAATTGTCATAACCTAATTTTATCTATGCGATAAAAAATGAGTTTATAAATAATTAGTACTAATACTAAACTAAAATACTAATTATACTATACTACTATATTGAGATATTTAAAGGAATGGATTATTTAGGGATTAACTTCATTTACTTAAATGTGTTTGATCTCGTTTGGTTTACGTTAATGGTGTTCAACTTATCTGACAATCTCTTTAACGTAAACTTGTTCACTCCCTCTCTCGAGTGTAAAGCGAGCGAATATGTGATTTCGTGTTAACGCCGAAGTTCTCTTTTAGAATTTTTTTAGAACACATAGTCATATAAGTCTTACCCCAATGTCATTGATTGTACACTTTCTAACTCTCTCCCGGGTTATTAGATCGTCGCGTTGTGTTTAAACCCTAGTCCGAATCCAGGGTTACCTCTCCTGAGTGTCAAACCCCGTATTCTCTATACATATAAACAAGAATATAATCAAAGAATAATGGTAAACACAATCAAATAGTGAAGAACAACTGTTAAAGAAACACAATTCAAACAAATAACATTTTCATAAATATTATTAATCCCTAGACAAAATTCATTTAGCTCATGGCCATAACCATTTATACAACAAGAAACGAGCTAAACATCCTCAAAAAACTACCAAAGTTAAGAAAATAAAGAAAGAAACGAGATAAACTAGCCGTTGTCTGAAGATTTACCGCTAAAACTGTTCAACGATCGCTTCTCTTTCTTCATGTTGTGTTCTTCTCCTTCGGAATTGGTTGATGATAGGTGTGATCTACCTACATATTTCCAAACTGAATTAAGTTAGTTTTTGAGTGTTTATACAGTATTTTATTACATTTTAATTAGTTTTATTACTTTTTATATAAATCAGGTGTGTGGGGAAAAAAGATAGGAAATTGGAGCAAAAACGATGAGATCGAACCAAAAAGGGTCGAAGAATGGTGAAAAAACAAGCTCGGAGGCAAAACTGTGAAACAAGCCCACTGTTACGATGGTGAAAATGCTGAGAAGACACAAATGCTATTGACAGACCACCGCCGAGGCAGTGAACCAGTAGAATGTTTTCCAAATCCACCGTTATCCTCACCTCCACGGAGATCAACTAATCGACCTACTCCACCGTCGCGGCGCTGAATCCCATGGCCGCGGCGGTGACCCTCTGTACAACTTAGATATTTTTATTATATATTTTGAGATATTTTGTCTATAAATACCCACTCCTCTCCCCTCCTCTTGAGCCTCACCGGCTATTTGGGCACCTTAGGCCATACTTAGGCTTAGGTTTAGGAGTTTTAGAGGTGGAGCTCACATCCCGAAGTAGAAAAGACGGCAAAGTGATCGTTGAGCGTTCTTAGCTGCTAATCTTTAGATGAGGCTAAGTTCTTCGATTCTTTTCCTTATTTCTTTAACTTAGGATCATGTAAGCATGTTTAGCTCGTTCTTTCATTGTAAATACAGTTATGGTCGTAGTTAAACATGGATTGTATAGGGATTAACAATAAATTTATGAATATGTGTTTGGATGATTTCGGTGTTGCGTTTATGTTTGTTCTTCGTAGTTTGATTATGTTTATCGTATTATTTGTTTATCATGCTTAGTTAGATACATAGGGAATACGGGGTTTGACAAATCTCGAATTCGGATTAGGGTAAACAAACGCCACGATTCTATAACCCGGTCAAGGTTTAGATTGTGGACAACCGATGACGTTGGGGCAAGACTCACGCGACCTAGGGTCGTTAAGATGTTGAGAGGGACACAAAGTTACGTTATATCCCTTGTCTTACACTCGGGAGAGGTGGCGAGAGAGTTTTAGAACAGAGATTGTCGATAGGGTAAATATAATGCACGATCCAATGACCTGGTTAGAAGTTGGATTGTGTGCAATCAATGACCCTGGGCGAGACTTATGGGACCTAGGGTTGTTAAGACGTTGAGGAGGACTTCTTCATTGACCCGAAGTCATGTATTCTCCTATCTTACACTCGGGGGAGGTAGCGGTGGAGTTTACGTACCGAGATTGTCAAATAGGTCGAACACCGTAAACGTAAGTAAATTGAGATTGAACACGTATTTGTAAACACGTTAATCCCTAGGCGATTCTTTCCCCTAAAACATATTTGTATATTAGGATAGTTAATTTAGGTTATATTAGTATTAGTTTAATTAATTAATTATATTTGTGTTTAGCCTAAATAACGTTGGGTCATGACAAACGTGATACTCGATAGAAACGACACTAATCCCTATGGATACGATAACCTGATTTTTCACGATCACACTATACTAAAATTTTAACCTCGTACACTTGCGAGTAGTCAGATACGCGAGGAGTGAATCCCTCGACGTACAGTTGAGAACTCCCCAAAACACTTTCTACTCTATTCTAACCCTAAAAGGTCTCTTATAGCTGAAATAAAGAAGAGAAAAGAAGAAATAGGGAACAAAATATCTAAATAAATATCTAAAATCTATGCAGAGTGACCAGCAAGATGGTGGGCATGTCGGTAGTGTTCACGGCCGCGGAGGTGAGAGTAGAGACCTTCTATTGTTTCACCGCCGCGGCGGTGGATCTCTGATAGATGTAAATTATCTATCTATTTCCAATTCGAACATTGTTAGTTTTTTAGTATGTTTAGTACGTTTTAATATGTTTTTATGTGTTTTTGTATAAATCAGGTGTTTGAGGTGAAACGGGATGAAAACGGATAAAAAACAATCATATTGGATCAAAGACGGTGGAAGAATGGTGGAAAAATGGCAAAGAAGCTGAAATTTAGAACCTGCAGCCATCGCCGCAGTGACCAAACCACCGCCGCGGCGGTCAAAGTACAGAGCCAAGCCTAAACTCATTGTAGTTTCACCGCCTAGGCTGTCAGAATGCAGAGACTTGGAGTACTCACTTGTCGTTTTTTATTCATATTTCACACACCCCTTAAATTATACAAATCAAATAAGTTTGGGGTGTGTTTGGTTAAAAAAAAAAAAAAAAGAATCAAATGTAAATACGGTTTTTATTTCCATTTTTTTTTTACAAGTGAGTACGTCGTTCTTAATGTATCTTCAGGGTTGTTTCCAATTTAACTATGGGGTTTCGAGTGTGAGAGTGTCAAGCAATATGCCTTAAGTAACGTCAAGTTAACGACGTTAACCAGTTTTCTCTTTCAAAATTACCCTTGGCCATTTATCCTAAACCGAACCAAGACCTATTGATCTTTTTGAACTTCCGATCCTACATTAGTGGAGAATAGATCTCGGGTTAAGCCTATGGATTCCCTATACCATCGGGTGTTTTTTTGTCATGCGCTTATATGGTGGATAATCCAATCCGATTAACGGACAGTTATGTATTTGAGTTTTAAACACACACACACTTTAGTAGGATCTATAACGGCGCTTACTATTATAAATGCTAAAATTCTAAAACACTACATGGTGTGTTTTTATGCCTGAACTCGATAGAATTAGGGGCTGAGGAGGGATAATTCGTTTGGCCGGTAGATGATACTCAAAACTTGCACATATTTGTTTTTCGTGTTTTTCATTTTTAGTCTTTAGTTGTTATATTTTCTTTTATTGCATGAGTGTTTTACTCGAGGACTAGCAAAATTCCGAGTTTGGGGGTATTTAATAGGTGTAAATTACCTATCTATTTCTAATTCGAACATTGTTTGTTTTCGAGTATGTTTAATACATTTTAATATGTTTTTATGTGTTTTTCTATAAATCAGGTGTTTGAGGTGAAACGGGATAAAAATGGATGAAAAATAATCACATCGAATCAAAGACGGTGGAAGAACAGTGGAAAAATGGCAAAGAAGCTGAAATTCAAAACCTGCAACCATCGCCGCGGCGGTCAAAGTACAGAGTCAAGCCTAAACTCACTGCAGTTTCACCACCTAGGCCGTCAGAATGTAAAGACTTGGATCACTATTCCACCGCCTAGACGATCACTGAACCGACATACCCACCGCCTAGGCCATCACTCTGCACCAGATTTTAGATATTTTTAGGATATTTTCCCTATTTATACCCCTTCCTCTCCTCACCTCCGACCATTAGAGATCTTTTTGGGATAGTATATTTTAGAGAGAGGTTTTGGGAGTGCTCATTCAAATCCTAAGGAGAAGATCACGTTGCCAAGAAGGGGGAGCGATCTCGAAACGTTTTTAGCGATAAATTTTTAGACTAGGCTAAGTTTCTCTTGTTCCTTCTTTTATTTCTTAACTGAGGATTGTTGTTTAAGCATGTTTAGCTTAGTTTTCATTGTATAATCGGCTATGGCCATGAGCTAAACAGGTTTTTGTCTAGGGATTAATATATTTATGAAAATGTTATTTTGTTGAGTTTGTGTTTCGTTTGCAGTTGTTCTTCGTTATTTTGATTGTGTTTATCGTATTGTTATGTTTATTATGCTTAGATAGATATATCAAGAATATGGGGTTTGACACTCGGGAGAGGTAACCCCGAATTCGGACTAAAGTAAACATAACGCCAATCGATGACGTTGGGGCAAGAATCACATGACCTAGGGTTGTTAAGACGTTGAGGGGGACTTCTTCGTTGACTCGAAGTCATGTATTCCCCCGTCTTACACTCGGGAGAGGTGGCAGTGGAGTTTTAGAACTGAGATTGTCGATAGGGTAAACATAACGCGATGATCCAATGACCCGGTCGGGAGTTGGATTGTGTGCAATCAATGACGTTGGGGCGAGACTCACGTGACATAGGGTCGTTAAAACATAAAGAGGGACTTCTTCGTTGACATGAAGTCGTATTATATCCCTCGTCTCACACTCGGGAGAGGTGGCGGGGGAGTTTACGAACTGAGATTGTTGGATAAGTTGAACGCCGTTAACGTAAACTAAAATGAGACCAAACACATTTTTGTAAACAAAAGTTAATCCCTAGGCAATACTTTCCCTAAACATCTCATATTAGTATTAGTATAAGTTAATTTAATTAGATTAATTAACTTAGTATTAGTATTAATTAATTAAACACATTTATTTTTGCCTAGATAAAGTTAGGTCATGATAAACACGATACTCGATAATAATCACAATCAATCACTGTGGACATGATATCCTTACTTTCCTGATCTATATTAAAACTTGACCTCGTATACTTGCGAGTGAAAGTAGCGACGTATTTACGCGCTACCAATCTCACCACTGCGGCGATGGATTTTCAGAAACTTTAGGCCCTTTTCTGCATCATGACCGCTGTGGCGGTAGGCTGCAGGTTCTGAATTTTGCCCTTTTACTTGTTTTTCCACCGTTCTTGATCCGATTTGATCGTTTATGACCCGTTTTCATCCATTTTCACGCTACACACCTGATTTATACAAAAAGAATAAAAATGTATTAAAACGTAATAAAACGTAACAAACATACTCAGAAACTAACAAGTTCGATTTGAAAATAGATAGGTAAATTACACCTATTACACCTATCAAGCTTCCAGTCAGCAGGTAAATCTATTTCGTCAATAGTTTCTAGGCGATAAATATTAGCAATTGGTTTAAAAACTTTACCTATTTCAATAAAATCATGATTTATAAGGATCCATTTTCCATATAATCTTTTCTAGCACATTCATGAGCAAGACTAAAAACTTCATTTATCCTTCGTTCTTTTAGACTAACAACATATTTATGGAACATTTTTATTCCCAAAACTCCTTGGTTTAGATTTCCATGAACAACTCCAAGCACGGCATCTGACCTGTCTTTTATTCTATTATCAAGAATAACAACTTTTATTGGGAAATTAATTCATCTTCTAAACAGAGCTGTAAAAACGATTTGTATTCCTCCTATGTGTATATATCCAATCTTTTCTTTATTCTTTCCAATTTTTTCTAGCTGTTTTTCTATTATGGTAGGATTTATTGAAGGAATATTTATTTTTCCTCTAGATTCTTCAATATTAAGGGCAACTTCAAATTGACAAATTCTACAATGGTAGATATTTTCCTATTAAATTTTTCAATAAAATTCTTTTGAAACAGCTCACTATTTTTCAAAGAAAATTCTTCTTTTAGGACCTTTTTGAGAAATTTTTTATCAATATCAGAAATGTATTCAGTTCACTTATATTATATTCACTTTGGCCAAGAAACAATCTAACTTTAGTACTATTTTTATTTTTGATATTAGGACACTCATTTGAATAGTGTCCGATTTTATTACATGCCCAACACTTTTAAGTTTTAGCAAACTTTTCTTGAGCTGTTCTCACAGGATTAGTTTTATTAAAAAAAAATCGTTTTCTGAAAAACTTTTTTGGTCTAAAATTTCTTATTGGCCTAAAATTTCTTTTAAAAGGTCTTTTTAGCCTATATTTGTTTTTCTTAGCAATTGTTGACTTTGGATAGATATCAGCACATCCAAATTGCTTAGGAGCTTCGCTTTGATTTTCACAACAAAGACCTAATTGTGTATCTTTTCTGTATAATTCATCATTTTTAGTAGCAGCACACCAAATACCTATTTGTCTTTGAGCATAAGTAATCTAGTACCAAAAGTATCTTCAGTTTGCCAATTAGTAGTAGATTTATACCCGGTTATTAATTCTCTAGCATAATGAACAGGTAGTTTTTCAAAATACATGTCTAAATATGCTTACCTCTCGTAATTATTAAAATCAGCTTTATAGTATAATCTACTAAATTCATTTGTATATGGCTCGAAGTAACACATGTTACAAATTCTCATATTAACTAATTGGCTAATAGCACTAACTCTTATCCTTTTTTGAACTTTAACAACATCCATTTCCCAATGTTGTCCTAAGAATTCTTTTCTAATAGCATCTTCGAATCTTCCGATTATCTTTTGTGGATCTCGATCTTCAATTGTGATATCAACGCTATGGGAGAAAATACCATTTCTTATACGATTTTTACCAATTATTCCTAAATTAGACCACCATGCACTAACGATACCTAGAAATGTCATAGGTATCCATTTTGAGAAAGCATCAACAACAAATTCTTCACCTTCTAAAATATTTTTGAATATAGCAACTGTATATAATGATTTTATCCATTTATAAATTATTTTGTCGAGTGAATGTGTATTACCCATTTAACTATCTATGTTTAAATAAATACCACTTTCAGACATATTATCACTTTTTGGTTCATTAAAATGCTATTTATTTAGATTTCTTTTGGCATCATTTATTCCTCTTCTTGAGTCTCTAAAAGTAGTTTCTTCGTTTCTATTATTAGAAAAAGTATCATTAATAAGTGGATTAGTAAAATAAACAGGACTTGCTAAGAATCTACTTTGATTGGCTCTTGAGGGTCTTTGAGGAGGAGGTGTATTAGCACTAGTAGACGGCTGATCAGTCTGTGTATTTGTATTACTACTTTGTTCTGTGGTCCTTGGGCATCAATAGGCCGTCTTACACCACTAGCATCAGTATTCATAAGCACATTGAGTTGTTCAAGTATTTCAATAGAATCATTAGGATCTATAGAAATTGTATCATTATCATCAATATTTAACATTCTCAAACTTCGACCATAAGGTACCATTTCCCTAAATTCTTGGATAACAGGTTGATTATTATCTATTTTTGGTATATTATTATTTTCACTATTTTTAGTAGTTTGAATGATTTTTTCCTGATTAGCAGCAATTATAGCAAGGCCTTTTGGCAATTCTGTATTTTCATCAATTTTTTCAATTGTCATGTTTTATATTTTTAGCAAGCTTTTATTGTTTAATCAGAGTAATAATAAACGTAGTCATAATCATCAAATATATACACAGAGCCATCGTCAAAAGTATAAATAGTTCTTTCATTATGACAACGAACTTCAATAGCAAAGAAATTATTTAAGTCTGTTAATACTAGCCCTTTTATTTTTTGTTTAATTTTTGGCAACAAATTAGATTCACTTAAAGCATAATCTATAAAGCGAATTGTATTAAATACCCTTTTAGGGTTTTCTCTTAACCAATTGACAGAATAATATCTAACACTAGAGGTATTAGGCCAGTAAATATCACGAATTTTGGGCAATCCAATACTATTTGGTTTTTTATCATTTGTTTTGCAAACATTTTCTTCGTGTATTTCTTAGTCTTCCATTTTAGCGAATATGTTATATGACATCAGTCTCTCTGGGCTCTGATAACAGAAGAGCCCAAGGGGTCAGAGTAGCCAACAACGGAGAATTCGACAAACAGTCTTCTTTTAGCATGACTATTTGGACCATTTAGGTCATTTCTAGCATAGTAATTAAGCTTCTTAAATAGTGTCGAATAACATATAATAGATCAAACTTTCTCATATCACGTCATCTTTTATCTTCATAGGCCTACTTGCGAGACCTGTTTTACATGTGTACTGGACCACTACGGTCTTTTTCCTGATGGGCTTGATACGCCCAGCCCAAACCATATGTCGAGTTATATCTTTCGGGTAGGATAATTGACCTAATCCAACCCACTAAGGCTCTCAAGCCTTTGATAGTTATGAGTGAGAGTTTTCCCAAATCAAATCTCATAATTTATAATATTATTGTTTTGATATATGTTTTAAAATTAAAATGGTATTAATTTCATCTTGAGATGAAGTATCTCATTCGGAGAGATTTACTTTTTTCTATTATACAGTAAAGTGTATCTAAGTCAAGTTTCGTGCACCTCGACTAATCACCTCTCCAGACTATCTTAAGGGTATACTCCCTACATCGGTATAGTGCATTCAGGATTAAATTCAAGATTTAGTTCACGTTTGGTACATGAGATTCATCTTGGGATTGAAATGAAATTGGGAATGACCATTCTATTCCTACGTTTGGTTGGTGGGATTGATTTTCATTTCTATTCTCAAGTAATGACTAATCTTACAACTCATGGGATTAGTCAATCCCAAATGAAATAAGGTATTAGGTAATTCTGAGATTATCTAATCCTAAATGAAATGAGGTCTTAGGTAAAAGGGAAAAGTACAATTTAGACCCTCTAACTATTGACACATTTCTAAGTGGTCCTTCTAAGTTTAAACGTTTCATTTCAAACTCTCTACGTATCATAACATTTCAAATTCGTCCTTCCGTTAGAAAATCAGTTAAAACTGACAGAATTTAGGGGCAAAATGGTCTTTTCACGTTTTTTAAATTTTTTAATCATTTTTAATTAATTTCTTTTTTATCTCTCTCTCTCTTCCTCCCCTTCCTCTCTCTCTCTCTCCCGTCACCTCTCTCTCTCTCTCCTTCCCTCTCCCCGCCACCTTCCTCTCCCTCTTCTTCCCCTTCCCCTCTCTCCCTCCCACCCCACCCCCTGCAACAAGGGGTGATTTTTCACCCCCTGTTGCAGGGGGTGGGGTGGGAGGTGGCGGGGAGAGAGAAGGAGGGAGAGAGAGAGAGAGAGAGAGAGATAAAAAAAAATTTAAAAAATAATAATTAAAAATGATTAAAAAATTAATAAAACGTGAAAAGACCATTTTGCCCCTGAGATTCTGTTAGTTTTAACGGAATCTCTAACGAATGGACGAATTTGAAACGTTATGATACGTAGAGGGTTTGAAATGAAATATTTAAACTTAGAGGGACCACTTAGAAATGTGTCAATAGTTAGAGGGTCTAAATTGTACTTTTTCCTAAGTAAAAAGAAGGACCTATACTTCTATTTTCGTATTTTTCACAACAAAAAATAAAATTCTAGGAACATGAACAAAAATATGGTGGTATTGCTTTCATATTTCTGTTCCCAGAAAACATAGAACAGAAACAAAAATATGGGAATAAAATCTAGGAACAAAAACAGAAATCTGGGAACAAAACAAAAACAGAAATATGGGAACAAAAACAAAAACAGAAATCTATGAACAAAAATAAAAATTTGAGAACAAAACAAAAACAGAAATATGGGAACAAAAACAGAAATTTGTTCCCACATTTCTGTTTTTGTTCCCATATTTCTATTTTTATTTTTGTTCCCAGATTTCTGTTTTTGTTCTAAGAAAACCTGAAATATAGATATAAAACTCAGAATAAACAACTTTCCTCTCATATGTTTATTTGTATTCCCAATTTTATGAGAACATAAACGCTAAACAAGTGAGACATAAGTGGAGTTTGGTATTTTTATCTTATGTCTGTTAACAAAATGATTGGAACATAATCAATAAAATAGGAAAAAAAATATTCTATTCTGTTCTCAGATTTTTATAACAAAATCCTGGATCAGAACATAAATAATTTTTTTTTTTTTTTTTTTTTTTTTTTTTTCCAGTTATAAGTTTTTGTGGGAACAAAAAAAAGGGAAACATAAATACGAAAGTCCTTCCAAACTCTTTAGTTTGTCGGGTTAAAGGATAACCTAGGTGACATTTATTTAGTGTCCCTGAATAATTTTGTTATCTTCCCAAAATTTTGTTCTAAAATTTTTGAATATTTAAAAATATTATTTCATTTTTATTTATCGGTCTTCTAATACAATATTTAATGTATTTTGTAACCAAACGTAGGAATAGTAATGGTCATTCCAATAACATGTCTAATCTTGTTTGTCACCAAACATAGGAATGGTAATGGTCATTCCATTCCAATACCATACTCATTTTATTCCATTCCATTCCAGCGTACCAAACGTAGCATTAATTCCTAAAGTACTCCTAAAGAGAGTCAAACCCTAGTTAATAAGTTAAGGTACACCTCCCCTTGTCAATCAAATTGACACCTCTTAGATCAAAAAGATTTACTAAAAACATCTTTTTAAGAAGTATTTGAATAAACCATTTCCCTCTTAAATCTCATTTTTAAAATTAAAAAAAAAAAAAAATCACAAAATTTAGAAGTACCAAACAATAAATTCTAAGTTACATGTGAATTTGTGAAATTTTTACCCAAATCAAATCCTCTTCCAAAATTCTTCATCCAAACACTTGCTAAGCTTAAAAAAAAAAGAAAAAAGAAATACGAGAAGCAACTTCATCCGCCCTTACAAACAATGAGAGAGAGAGAGAGAGAGAGGTCAGCAGTAATTAAGCAAAGAAAACCAATACAACACAAAAGGTGGCCGAGATGACGAAAGAGAGCACTCTCTTTTCCTGTGATGCTTCACTTTTCTCAGCAGGCCTTGGATGATGATTATTGTTTCCACCAAAAGCCCCCGTCTTTCCTCTCTGTGCCTTCTTCTCTCCATCAACTAGGTGCTCTTTTTTTGACCGAATTACTGCATCCCTCTCAAAATTAACACAACAAATTCATAACCCACATAATCAACAGGCAAAATGTCACTTTGCACCCTCCAAGTTTTGATACAGTCTCATTTTTAAAAAACCCTGCATTTACTTTCGAATCAACTCGGTCAAATACTGATTTAGATATGTAGGAATCCAATGGGCATAACTCACTCTCAAATGACGTCTTGTAAGATAAGAATTGCCCTAGACTTTATATATAGCTCAGCATCAAGTAACACAAGCGATATGAGATTAAACAAGTCCCCCACGTGCAGAGTGGACTTTAAAAACCACTGTGAAAGATATCGGGGGAAGAGCCTAACATCGATGTGGGATTCAACAAGATCAATTTGCCATCGGACTATCGGAGTAGTGGGCAAAGTGTAGCAAAACTCAAACAATGATGAAATTTGTTAGACAGTTAATTGGACTAACGAAAAGTAAATTGCAAGGGGCAAAATTTTGAAAACTAAAATTTGAAGGGGTAAAGTGAGAGTGCACGCAAACATGAAGGAACAGAGTGTAATTTAATCCAAATCAATGTGAGCAACTTCTTGATTGTTGTGAAGGAATTAGGCTTACCTGGAGATTTTTCATGTGAAAATGGGAATTTTCGGGTGTCAAGAGACTCAAGAACTTTGTTTCTTGATTCCAATGGAGTTTCTGAAGCCAAAATTGAAAGGATTTGAGCACATAGGATGATTAATAAACATGAAGGCAAGAAAAAGTTTTTTCTCATTTTGTTTCTTGAAATATGCTGCCTGTGAGAGAGAGAGAGAGAGAGAGAGAGAGAGAGAGAGAGAGAGATTCTTGAAGGATATAGGGTAGGATTTCTATGTTTTGATGCCTCCGGAGGGGTATTTTATATCAGAAATGGGATGATTCTTCATTCATTTCCAGTTATTTGATGGCTAATATTCCATCACATGATTTAATTTTGAAAAAAGAATTTGAATATTAAAAAGAAAAAAGTTAAGAAAAAGGTGTTGAATGCACAAATTTTAACTGTTGAAAATATTTGAAATTTGTTTGATAAAATTAAAATTTTAAGTACTGAATTTTTGGATGATAACATTCAACAGCATAACAATTAAATAACTCATATTTTCTTCAAAATTTTAAATAAATTTTAAGAAAAAAATTAATTGATTAAGTGGTGTTAATTGTAGTTGTCAAATAAATTTAGGGTGTTTCAGTGGCATGTCCCTTATTTTACCCTTAATTTAAAAAAAAAAAAAAATCATATGCAATTGTAACTTATATTTTAGTCCAGCGCATTAAAAAACGACGAAAAATTTAATACAAGCGTCTGCACTCTTGCAGTTACATGTATCTAATTTGTGTGTAAAATATTTATTAGATGTAATAAATATTATACAAGTACATGTAATATAATTATATATAATTTATAAGTTATATGTATCTGTAATTACGTATAACTAACATTATACAAGTACGTATAACTAACATTATACAAGTACATGTAACTAATATTATACAAATATATGCAATATAACTGATTTATTAACTTATAATTATTAACTTGTAACTAATTTAAGTTATGTGTAACTAATATTCGCTATAATACAAAGTTACTCACCAAGCTCTCTCTACCCTCCACATGTAATGCATGAGAACATGTGGAATTAATACGGAACAAAAAACCAGTTTAAGAGAATAAATGAAAACTTATCTTTTAAAGAGAACTAATAACAGATTACACTCGATATTTGAGACTAATCGCCAACTATCCCATAAATTTATTATAAAAAATACTTAATCTATTCAATTTCTTATAATTTAACTAAGTATGTTTCATAAAAAAATAAAATGGTCATTTAAACTTATTAAAAATCACTTAAAGATTAAAATTTTAAGTTATGGGCACTGACCGAGGGGTCCCTTTTTAGTATGAAAACGACCAATTCAATCTACTAGGTTTTATTTGTACCAATGACTCATTTTTTCATTTTGGGGACAAATATATCCTTATTTAATGAGATTTTAATTTCCTAATATGTGCAAATTAGATTTGGTAACTTCCTAAATATATGCAGCACTATAATTCAGTTTTTATTATTCTTAAAAACGTGAAAACAAATCTAGTAACTTCCAATTGAAAAAGTTGAACATGAAACATGCAATTTTATCATGAACCTATTGTTGAAATTTTTTTTATGCAATAATCATAAGGGGATCATTCTCTTTAAATTAATCACTTTTTTTGGAGATGTAAATTGTATTTCATATAAATGTTACATGTAACATCATATAGTTCGTATGGCACCAATGTTGAATTTAACATTCGGTCATTGATATTAATATTTTTTTTTGGAGTTCTAAATTGGGATACATGTGGACGTTATATATAACATTAACATCACTATATTATGTGTTTCCTGTAAATGTTGAATATAACATCCAATATAATAGAAAATGACATTAAATAATGTTGATAATGGAACAACTTATATGCGTTGAATATAACATAACTTACTGATAAATGTGATTTTGACGTTAAATGTAACACGTGAAAACTGAAAATTCTGAAAATATCATGTTGAATGTAATATGAAACGTGAAAATTAAAAATTCTAGAAGTACTATATTGAATGTAACATGAATGTGTGAATTGAAACTAATATAAAAAATAGTGAATTTGATATCATTTTGTAAATCTTAGATGAATCTAAATATATAGTTAGATTATGAAAAGAAATGTGTAAAATAATAGTTATTTTAATTTTTAAAAAATAATTTTGTTGAATATGGAAACTCCAAATCCCTATAATCTCGCGAAGGACGAATCTGTTCACTGAAAATAAGAGATTTCCGAATCTGGTATTAAACAGTGCAAATAATCTAATTAATGAGAGTTTTTGGTTTAATTTAAATTACTTACAATGTTTTGGTAATAAGATGTTTAATATAGGATAATTTTTTTTTTAATATTATGCATATAAGTACGTGTCAAAAAATAGAAAAAAATTGAATGGAAAATTGGAGAGAATAAATTGTAAAGAAAGATTTTTTTA
Source organism: Eucommia ulmoides (assembly GCA_016647705.1). Classification (NCBI taxonomy): domain Eukaryota; kingdom Viridiplantae; phylum Streptophyta; class Magnoliopsida; order Garryales; family Eucommiaceae; genus Eucommia; species Eucommia ulmoides. The sequence goes on along the minus strand of CM028338.1, from coordinate 34,079,373 downwards.
GAAATAGAAATTTGTACAGGATCAAAATGAATGAGATATAAATTGTTAAATATGAAATAATTAATAAATTCACTATTTAACAAATTGAACGCTTAAATTTTTATAAACTAGAATTCAACACTTACAATTTTTTCACACCTAAATTTTTAATCTTATCAAACAGCAGAATCACATATTTAAAAAAAAAAAAAAAAAAAAAAAAAAAAAAAAAAACCATTTTTGATTTAAAAAAAATAAAATAAAATAATATATATTTTCTACTTTAGAAATTTCACGTGAAATACAAAAATTCAGCATGGGAGGGGAAGTGTTTTATAAATGAAGTTTTGTTTGGTTCTGTTTTGAGGTAAGGTCTCTGATTCTTTGTGCATACAGATAGATCCCTAATTTAATTGATAGGTCACGTTTGACACCACATTGTTGGATTCTTCTGCCTGCCTGACATGATTCTCACTTTGGACGTAGAGTTTGCATTTTGAAGACGCTGCTCACATTGAAGCCATTCTTATTTTATTGGAGAAATATCACTTTGGACCATGAAGTTTAATTGTTATCACGCTTTATCCTATGACGTTTCAATTTTTTCAACAGTTTGTTTTTTGTTTTTTTTTTTTTTTTTTTTTTTTTTTTTTCTTTTCGGTAAGGTGTGTTCGGGACAGTTTACTCGCAACTCGATTAATTACATTACCAGGCGATCTTAAATGCACATTTTTCCACATCGGCCTGGTACATTCAGGATTAAATTCTTAGAGTATTCCTTAAAATAGTTGAACTTTGTTTGACGAAAAAAGAGACACCTCCCCTTATCGACCGGACTAACACCTCTTTACAAATCAAAAAAGAAAAAATCAAGTTATATTACACTTTTTACTCCAGATTTGATTTAAGTGTGATTGCATTTTATTCCCCTAAATAATAGAAAAAGAAAAGGCAAAAAACAGTGTGGAACGAAGAATCAATGTTATTAGCCATGTGAGTTGCAAATCAAAGAACAAAGAATCAAGTTATATTACACTTTTTACTCCTGATTTGATTCTAGTGTGATTGCATTTTATTCCCCTAAATAATAGAAAAAGGAAAGGCAAAAACAATGTGGTAACAAATGAGAATCAATCAAATGACACGTATTGAAGACAACCATCTCTTTAGACTTGAGCAATATTATGGGCAAACTGCCTATTACCTTCTTTATTTGTGTTATAATCACTTTATTCTTCTTTACTTTACCTCCATATATTTTAATTAAAAAATTAATATTTTATTAACATAAAAAAATTATCTTTATAATTAAAATTACAATTTTTTTTAGGGGCGCGCACCGATTAGTCCTAAAAAGCGCCGCTAATTACCGAATAAACCCAGCCGCTTTTTCATGCACCGATCAGGACTTTTGTCCACGTTGGACGATTTTACCCTTAATTAATTAGGCGCTCATCCTTCCGCTAAAACGCTGATGAAAAATCTTTGTTTTGATGCAACTTAATTCGCGCAACTCTATCATGCCAAACGCTAATGAAAAATCTTTATTCTGATTTCTAAAAAATGATCTATAATATCTAACCTGTAAGATCTACAAAGTAAATTTGCGTTTCTTTACATGTTGAATGTAACATCTTCTGTTCACAAAGTAAATTTGTGTCCATTAAAGTGTTGAATGTAACACGTCTTGTGTTCACAAATTGAATTGGCTTTTCTTAACGTGTTGAATGTAACATCTTCTGAAGAACACCATTTTTTTGTCTATTAACGTGTTGAATGTAACATCTTCTTATTTCAACAGAAAAACGTCATTTTTTGTATCCATTGATGTGTTGAATGTAACACGGCTTGTGTTCACAAATTGAATTTGCTTTTCTTAACGTGTTGAATGTAACATCTTCTGATGAACACCATTTTTTTGTCTATTAACGTGTTGAATGTAACATCTTCTTATTTCAACAGAAAAACGTCATTTTTTGTGTCCATTGACGTGTTGAATGTAACACGGCTTGTGTTCACAAATTGAATTTGCTTTGCTTAACGTGTTGAATGTAACATCTTCTGAAGAACACCATTTTTTGTCTATTAACGTGTTGAATGTAACATTTTCTTATTTCAACAGAAAAACGTCTTTTTTTGTGTCCATTGACGTGTTGAATGTAACATGGCTTGTGTTCACAAAATTCAATTTGTTTTTCTTAACGTATTGAATGTAACATCTTCTGAAGAACACCATTTTTTTGTCTATTAACGTGTTGAATGTAATACGGCTTGTATTCACATGAATCAATTTGCTTTTATTAACGTGTTGAATGTAACATCTTCTGAAGAACACCATTTTTTTGTCTATTAACGTGTTGAATGTAACATCTTCTTATTTCAACAGAAAAACGTCATTTTTTGTGTCCATTGACGTGTTGAATGTAACACGGCTTGTATCCACAAAATTCAATTTGCTTTTATTAACGTGTTGAATGTAACATCTTCTGAAAAACACCATTATTTGTCTATTTTGTTTTTGTCATTCAATTTGTTAGGACTATTACATTAAACACTGTCATATAAAAAAGGACAGCAACAAAAATGTGTATGACATTGTGTATATACAATGGATTACATCCAAAAAATAACTTCGGAAAACAGTTTCCAAAAAAACAATTGTGGAAATCTAGAACTTCAATACCATTTGTCCATTTTTCAGTTAGGTTTGGGTTCATTTATTGTGCGTGTGTGATATGAGTCAAGCGTCCATCTTCTTGGTGCATCATTTAAGAAGTCATGAATGATAGCAGCACGTTCCATGCGAAAACCATGCAAGCCCATATTGGTAAGGATTTTTTCCTTCCTAAAGATCTTCTTCATTACATGGATGACGCATACTCCACAATCAACACTGTAAATTCAACATCACCAACATTCAAACAACTGTTCCTTTTCTTTTTTTTTTATTGAATGATGTATGACTTAAATTATTAAGTTATATATGCAGTACTTACGCTGATGAACCTTGATCTGGTACATCACCAACATTCAGCATCTTATCTTCTGAAGGATTAGCCCACTCATGCTCCACATTATTTTTGCTGAGTAGTTTATCTACGTATGCAATCTATAGGTGGACAAAAATCGTCAATTATTGTTGGTTATAACAGCAACAAAAAATGATTTTATGAAAATACAAGCTTACAAGTTTTTTCGCATTTTCGAAAAAATGGTCAACTATGCCTCTTCGTCTCAGATTAACAGAATTATAATGACGCCATGTTGACTCTTGCTTATCGCACACAGCTAAGGTCCAATGCCCAGTTGTTGGAGTAGGGCCAGCAGTGTTTATGGGAAAATGAACATAACGGCACTCAGATGTGAAGGCACGGATTATGTCAGGGTTCAAAAATTTGTTAAGTGTGAGTTCATCCCCTTCAACAATCCATGACTGTAGAAAACATTTTTAACGTATGTGTGAATAAATTTTGTAGATGTATAACAGTTAAATGGAAAAGAAGCAAAATGTACTCACCCAACATGTACTATTTATGAAAATGATTGATCAACAAGAATGTCGCCAAGCTGTTTTAAATCATTTGCCATATTCATTTGTTCGAGGCACAAGAGCTCCATAACACCATTGATCACCTGATTAAATAAGCATCAATACGTTTAGAATATGCATTAGAGTTTTATAATGCCAATACATGTTATACTCAACATCCACAGATGTTGAATGTAACATCATATAGATTAAACAAAAAAAAAAAAAAAACAATATACAGGGTAACTCACAAAATTTGTCAGCTGTTTTTCCCATAGTAGATCAAGAATGTCAACAAAGGAGACCTGTCCAAAAGTCCATTCTCCACCCCCAAACAAATGCTCTAATTGTATAAAGAACAAAATATTTTTCATTGGATCAGCACAAAACAATCGAGACATAGATGAAAATGAAAAATAATAAAGATGGAAGAATGAGACTTACGTATAACCCTCTGTTTGCATAATAAGCTCTAGGAGTTTCCATTCGTCTTCAGTTAACATCATAGCCACAACACTATCTCGGGAAGGCAGCATGCATGACTCATCCAACTCAGCAGTCATTTTGCTGGATTATCCTTGATATACTGTAGTGCCCTTTGACTGATTGGTTGTCACTGGCTTTTCCTTCTCAGTAGCTTTTATAAGCTTCTTCGATCGTTTTGCAGGAATGTAATATTCATGGACTGACCCCTTACCAGTTTTCCGTGTCCTCGCGCGGGTTTTAACATTTTTTACAAGTGATGTGGGAGTTGTCATATGTGTTTTTTGACGTGTACTTCTTCGTGTAACCATTTTGTCAGGTACATTTGGACATTTGACTATTGGTTCACGATCATGTTTGGCAATCTCACATGCTTGTTGGGCAATAACAGATTCGCGCTCTTCTAATGCCGAATTATAAAACTTTACGATCTCCACAACCTGTTCTTTGAATTCTTGCTCTTTCTGAATGGACTGTGTAACAGAATGCACCACAGCCTCTTCTAGATGTTCCTGGAGTACTGCTTTTTCAGTAACAAGTTTTTCCGTTTGCGTAACAATGTGTACCTCTGTTTCAACCAGTGAATTCGTCAATTGGGCTTTTAAAAATTCAATCTCTTTCTTCAATTTTTTTATTTTTTTTTATATTTCTTCTTCAACTCTTTGCGTTCCCCCTTTAGACGATCATAATCACCAGCAAGTTTTTTATTTCTTTGTACAAGCTGAGCCAAGTTTTGGGACCCCCCCAGAATTCAGCAACATCAGTAGTGAACTCTTGAGAAATCTTGAGGTCAAAAGAAGGAAATTCTGACGAATCGACCTTCTTCTTGCCCTTGTGCTTCTTATCCCGACTAGACGATTCAATATCAGTACGACTTGGAAGCACAATACCCATTTGCATTTCAGCCATTGTTTCCTTAATTTCAGCCCGCTTAATCTAGACAACAGTACATGTAAGAATGTTACTTGCAACATGAAAATGATGAGAACATTTTGGTGTTACATTCAACATCAACTGGTGTTGAATGTAACATCTTAAGGATTTTATTATTTACATATCTAAACACAAGTGACCAATTGATGTTACATTCAACATCCACAGTGTTGAATGTAACATCTTATGGATTTTACTCTGCATACAGACATTAATAGAACTCTTAACGTTACATTCAACATCCACAAGGTGATGATACATAATAGAGAACATGTTTGCATATAACATGCATACCTGATTAACAGGCAATTGGGACAATTGCAAACCAGATGCAACTTCCATAAGTTGCATTATGTCCCACTTTTCCCAGAGTGGAATAGAATATTGCTGCCCTTCAACTTCTTTGAGCAAATATGTGTGCTCGCATAACCAAAACTGAATAAAAAATGCACCACATCATTAAATTTGAAACGTAAAAACATAAGGGGAAAAATGATATGTACTAGAGAACAATGTAAAAAAAAAGAGAATTATATAACCTGCAATGCGATAACACATCCAGTAACAGTTTCTGGTCTGCGATAATCTGAGGAAATCGATGACATCAAGTTTGAATGAATTGCTTCAGCCCAGTTATAAGTCACCATCATTCCTAAATCCTTAACATTCATGATATCAGACACATCAGCAGCTTGACCCTTGTTTGAAAAAAAACAAGTTGCTATGAGATGCAAGCATAGCAGACGAGCAACATCTTATACATCTTCATGGTTATTACTGGCCAATGCTTTGACAATTTCATTCTTTATCTCAACAACACTCAATCTGTTTTTAGCCAAGCACCTCCTTGCTAAGAATTTAGAACTCATTTTTTTTGCATAACGACCAGGGAGTTATTCATTCCCTAGTGGTAATCCAAAAATCAACTGGACATCATTGCTTGTAAATGTAACCAGTTTTGATCCAAGCTTGAACGCTTTTTTATGTGGTTCATGTGAGCGAATGATATTGGCGATGAGGGAATCTATTTTGTGGAATGAACTGATTCCACTCCCCCATCGTAGGAGAGCATTTATTGTGTTCCAAAATGGAATTGTCTGCAGAATTTGAAAGTGTTCACGTTGAAGATGAATAGACTTGATTAACGAATGAAATTGCGATAGATTTGAACGGAATTTTATTGGTTGCACAGTCTTCTCTAGCTGTGAAACTACCAAAAAACAAATGCAATGCAGTCAAGCTTAAAAGTACATGCTACACATTTATAGATGATTTAGTAGGAAGACCAATAAAACAGTTAATGGAAGAAGGAAAATTACTTACCTATGATCTCATCAGATTCAGTGGATGAGTTCATTTGTTGCGTTACATGAAGGAACGGGACATCTTCTGAACAATCATTACGATGTCACATTTTTTTCAAAAAACAACAAACAGTGTTACATATATAACAAATGTTACGATCAACATAATTGCACTTTTCAACATATGTGTTTCGTGTGCATGTAAAGAGCATTATCAAATATAAGACAAAGAACACAGTACCTGAATCAGACAGATTTACAGGATCATCAGCCCTGTTAGGATTCTTAGTCACCATTTTTCTTCTTGTGTGCACCATTTTTTCGCCGGTTTGAGGATGAGAACGACGGGAGAGAACAGAGTAGAAAGGTGTTTTTTGGTTGCGTATGCGAGAAGATGAAAAGTTTGAGAAATAAAATGACTCGGTACAAAAATGACATTTGAGTAAGGGCACGTTTTCCAAAACAAACGTCGCCGGCGCATTATCTCTGCAGAAGGTACGAAATGCGCGGTTTTGGAGGGAAATAATATGGTGTATCGCGGAACATGAGTGTTACATTAAAAAAGTCAGATAAAAATGAGCACAAGCCGTGTTACATTCAACACGTTAATATAAAAACTTATATAATGAACACAAGCCGTGTTACATTCAACACGTTAATAGACACAAAAAAATGTAGTTTTTCTGTGGAAATAAGAAGATATTACATTCAACACGTTAACAGAAATGAAAAAAACGTTTTTCAGACGATGTTACATTCAACACGTTAATAGACACGGAAAATGGCGTTTTTCCGTGGAACTAATAAGATGTTACACAAGATGTTCAATTGTAGGACACCAAAAATAGCGTGTTTCAGAAGATGTTACATTCAACACGTTAAAGAAACGCAAAAATGATTGTCTATTAACGTGTTACTTTCAATAGAGAGTGTTGAATGTAATACGAACAAGCCTATGACAGTGTTGAATGTAACACAAAGAAGCCTATGACAAAAATGTTGAATGCAAAACATTATCTGAACAAAAAAATGCACTGCTTTTTTATTCAATATTGTTTAAAAAAAAATTATGACAAATAGAACATTATTATTTGAAAAAAAATTGACAAAAAAAATCAAGATCCACCTCATGATTATTCATTTAGAGGTGCCTTACATGTTTTCCTATTGTGTCTACCCATTTTCCCACATCTACCACACCGTCTTTCTTTTACCTCTCCTCTAGATGGGATTCTAACTTTCTTCGGCCGTCCTGGTTGTTTCTTTGACAACGGAGGCAATATCATTGATTCACTTTCACCCAAAATTGGTCGTTCCATTGTTGGAATTGCATATATACCTCTTGAGTATGTTTCACGGTAAAAACAGCTTCGGAAATAGTCCTCTATGTAATTGAATTTAGGTAATCCACTCTTATATATAGCTGCAAAAGCATGAACACATGGGAATCCCTTTATTTGCCATTGTCGGCATGAGTATGTGCGTCCTTCAGTATCAACTAGAACGGAAGGGTTAAAATGGACCTCAAATACACCATTTCCTGAAGAATCGATATTCCATGTTCGTCCTTCGTTCATTAATTCACACATCCTATTCTCCCAAATTGTTATGATCTCAGATTGTAGTTTGTTCGCTTCATTTCTCCTCTCCGCCATTAAGTCCATCCATCGTATCCTTATTTTGTCAATCAACAAAATTGCCGATAGATGACGATATTCACTTATCCATGAATTGAAGCACTCCGCCAAGTTAGACGTCATCTCACCATATCATTTGCCTCTAAAAAAAGCATTACTAAATATTTGTGGTGATAATTCTTGAATGAAGTTATGCACCTTTGTACATCCTTCATTAATCATTTGATCAAATAAAAATTTAAACATTTCTGGTGAATGTGCATATGCCAAACCATTCAATTTCTGAACCATTATATCTTTAAATGTTGTAGTTGTACCAGTCATCACAGCTGTTAAATTCATCTTCAAATGATGCAAACAATAAGCATGGTGACAGTGTGGAAACACTTCACGTACCCCTTCCAAAATTCCATTATGCAGATCAGAGATGAATGTTATGACAAGCTCTGGCTCAATAATCTTTCTAACTTCCAATAAAAACCAAGCCCAGTTATCATCATTCTCTGCATCAACAATAGAAAATGCAAGTGGAAACATCCCTGCATGATCGGAAAAACAGAAAATTGTTAATCCACAAGGTGTTACATTCAACAACTTATGGATGTTGAATGTAACATCAAGTGTTCTATTGATGTATGTATGCAGAGTAAAATCCATAAGATGTTACATTCAACACTTTGGATGTTGAATGTAACATCAATTAGTCACTTGTGTTTATATATGTAAATAATAAAATCCTTAAGATGTTACATTCAACACCAGTGGATGTTGAATGTAACATCAAATGTTCTCATCATTTTCATGTTGAAAGTAACATTCTTACATGTAACAAATAAAAAACTTACAAAAACGTACCTTGATTCCCATCCTTCGCTGTTGCCGCTAATAAATTACCTTTGTAACGACCAGTTAGGAATGTGCCATCAAGAAACAACATTGGCCAACAGAACCTGAACCTATGTATACACGCTTGAAACGCAATGAATATTCTCATGAAATGTCCTGTCTCCAAATTGTATTCTAATGCAATGTGACTGCCAGGATTTGTCTCCTTACATTTATCAACGTACCATCTCAATTGATCATAGGATGACGAGTAATCGCCAAAGACATTATTCCTGGCCTTTTCTACCCCCATCCATGCATTCCGGTATGTTATTTCTAGCCCATAGTGTTTCCTAAAAGTGTAAACAACATCAATCGGGCAAGTTTCGGGGTTGGAACGAACCTCATCAGCCAAACATGATGAAATGACTTCTGACGTCAATTTTTTGTTCTTACTGGTGCGAAATGCAGCTCCACATGTGTGTTCTTTTACAAGAGTTCGAATATAAAAAAAAAACCATTTTCGCTCCTTACCCTTCCATGCACGAACCATGGGCATTTTCTATCCTCCCGTAGTGAGCATTCAGCTGTCACGCGTGTTTTATCATTCTTGATATAGACAAAATTAAACCCAACTTCTACAGCAAATTTCTTCAAAGCCATACGAAATTCACTTGTTCCTCCCCTGAATTTCTACCCCACCTCTTGAATACCATCAGCCCAAATTGAAGAAAGTAGCAATTTGTCATTGCTTAACTGTAACATATTACCATAGCTGCCTATATAATCCATTTCCCCGTCGCTGTCACCATTGACACAATTGTTTGGGGGTAAAGTTGCACATGAAGAAGCACCAGTAGATGCACTTGATTCACTCACCTTTTTTGGACACAGACTTCTGAAAAATCAATGTTCATGTGGGCAGCCACCAAAAACATTTCTTCATAATCATTCTGATCATCAAGTGTACACTTTGGATGTCCCGGGAGTGAGTATGACAACTCAAAGTTGGCAATGAATAGATCTGACCATTTATTTATTATTTTTTCACGCAATTCAACCAAATTGTTGCCGCTTATCATCCTCAAAACCGTTGTCACGTTCTCATATTTGCACATTAATGCAATTGATGATGCTATTTCTGTGAAATATCATTAACATTAAATGTTAGTTGTGTTATGTTCATGTGAAATATAACCAACTATATGATATGATTAAGTGGATGTTGAACGTAACATTATTGTTCATCATCTAATTATTGATTTAGATGTGATCATGTTGAATGTAACACTCTTTGTCCGATCAAAAAGGACAATGGTTTAACATGTTATATTCAACATCTTATTGTCTAAAAAAAATACATACTTATTGTCTAAAAACAAAAACTCATGCTGATGTTGAATATAACATTACTGTCATCATTTAATTATTGATTTATATGTGGTTATGTTGAATGTAACACTCTATGTCCGATCAAAAAGGGCACTGGTTTAACATGTTATATTCAACATCTTATTGTCTAAAAAAAATACATACTTATTATCTAAAAACAAAAACTCATGCTGATGTTGAATGTAACATTACTGTCATCATCTAATTATTGATTTAGATGTGGTCATGTTGAATGTAACACTCTTTGTCCGATCAAAAAGGGCACTGGTTTAACATGTTATATTCAACATCTTATTGTCTAAAAAAAAATACATACTTATTGTCTAAAAACAAAAACTCATGCTGATGTTGAATGTAACATTACTGTCATCATCAGAAAACACATACTAATTGTCTAAAAACAAAAAGAAAACTCGTTCAGATGTTGAATATAACATGTTAAAAGAGTCAGCTAAACTAGATCGATACAAATCGTACAATAAGTATGTATTTTCGATATTAATTCATCAACTCGACGTACATATTTAATCAAAAACACATGATGTACCAAATCAAAGTATGAATTCCTTCATGGACTACGCTCGTTGTGTGTAAAAAAACAAGAATTCCGGCGAAAATATATAACTTAATGCATTTGATCGAATATGTAGAAATCAATTGATGCGTTAATTCAGCAAATTCGAACCGCAAATCTAGCCTTTATTCTTACCTGTGTCAGTTTGATGATTACAAAAAGCTCAATCTGCGCCGACGATGAATATTCTCGATCTTGAAATCGGAATATTGAACAACCTAACGACTGCACCCTGTTCTGATTTCCGAATGAATGTACCGTTGCAAAATTAGGAAACTCATAAGCTAAATAAGGTAATCGTCGTTGGCGCGAAACACGAAAGGGCATTTTCGGTAATCTCCTCATCGTCGTTTTTGGAACCGGGAGTTTTCCGTGCTATGTTTACCGCCGACGGGATTAACTGGTGCAAGAAAAGCTGTCGGATGGGATTGATCGGTGCAAGGAAAATAGGCGGGGAGCAGACGGTAAATAATTATTTTTTTTGGGAGTAAACGGTAATTTTTTCTTTTTTTTATTTTTATTTTTTCCTTATTCTCTTTTCTCCCCTCTCTCCTTCATTCTACCTTTTAAAACCAAAAAGGTGGCCATCGGTGCTATCCAAATAGAGACGTCACAATTGAAGCTACTCTGCATTCAAAGGAAAGCAACTCCATAAGCATATATGATTTCGTTGTGATTCCCTCATGCACCAAAAAATGACGAAGGGGAACACGTATGGAACCCAGTTTTGTTGCAAAAATTCATCAATTAATTAGATTTTGTTTTCCATCTTTATATGATTAAAATAGGATTATTGATTTCAATACCCACATATATTAACCAAGATAAAATCAAGTAACAAATAAAGCGGGTGACACAATTTAAACGTGAAAAACCCCAAGGTAGGAAAACTACGCGACCGAAGTCCAATCTCAACTTCCACTATCACAAAATAATGAGATTACAATTGTTCATACCTTTAAGAGAAACACTCTTGGATCAACACATAAACATCACCGAAACTGGTAGATACAACAAGGAACAAAAAATACGGATTTAGAGAGAAATGCCAAATCACCAATTAGAAAAGGGTTACTGAAGATCAAGACCGATAGAAACGAAGTACTTGATGCTGAGAACAAGTCCCTGAAATTTAAACCCAATAGGAATTCGAATCGCTCCGATGGACAAGCCGAATCGAGTCTTTCTCATTTTCCTTCTCTCTAAAAACCCTACTGCCATACTATTGCCTTTTACTTGCTGTTTGTTCACTCAATGCCTTTTTCTTGTTTTCACACTCAAGCCACTTACCTTATAATCAAGCAGTCATATGAATGGAAAGGGAAAAAACCTAATGGGTTTTTTGTTATTTTTTCCTTTTCTTTCTTTAATTAAGAAAATATAAATGGGCCCCCATATTTTTTTCCTCTCACATAAGTTAAGCCCCATTGCGCTTTGGGCTAGGTTCATTTCCACATGGGCTGGACCTACCCAACAAATCTGCCATTCAGCTCATATATACAAATGCAAGAGATCTATTCTCTCTCTCTCTCTGCAACTCTCAAGCTTCTGTCTTAGAAGAACTTTTGTTATCACATCTGAACCATTCTCATTTGTGTTTAGCAACTTCATATTCAACATATCACGAATCCAATGGTACCACAGACATGAGTTATTGTCTTCAATTTTCAAATTGGAAACCCATTTATTCTTCAAACTTCTTTTATCTTTAGGAAGTTATATCAAGTCATAAGTGCAATTCTCATGGAAAGATTTCATCTCTTCTTGCATGGATTTCCTCCACTCATTTTTATTTTCACTTGACACGGCTTTTTCATAGCTTTCTGGCTCTCCCCTATCTGTAAGCATCACATACTCATTAGACTGGTATTTTGTAGAAGTCCTACAATACTTGTTGGACCTTCTCAGTTGAACATCAACTGGAAGAGGTGGAGGTGGTTGCTTGTGCGACATTTCATCACCGACATGGAATTCATCAAAAATATCACTGGACTGCTCTTCTGGTGGATCTGTCACGAGTGCTGGAACTGGATCTAAGTGGACTAGATAATTGCCAGAGAATCTCGATTTTATATCTTTCTCAACATCCTCGATAGTTTGATCTTTAAGGAATGTCACGTCTTTGCTACAAATTACTTTCCTGGCAACCAGATCCCACAATCTGTAGCCAAATTCTTCATGCCCGTAGTTCAAGAATATATACTACTTTGTCTCGTCATCAAGCTTGGACCTTTTATCCTTCAGAATATAGACAAATGTTCGGCATCCAAATACCCTCAAATGCTTGTAGAAGATATCTTTTCTGGTCGACACACTTTCTAAAATATGTCCATTCAAATGAATTGATGGAGACAAATTGATCAAGTCAATTGTGGTCCTCATTACCTCATCCCAAAATGATTTAGGCAACTTTGCGTTAGAAAGCATACACTTGATTTGTTCACAAATGGTCCGGTTCATTTTCTCGGCAACTCCATTATGTTGAGGAGTTTTGGACACATTTTTCTCAAGTCTGATGCCGTATTTCCTGCAGTGTTCCTCAAACGAGCCTCTGCATTCACCACCATTATTTGCACGCATACACCTGAGTTGCCTTCCTATTTCTCTTCCAACCTTGGCGCAAAAAACACCTCAAGTACCTGATCTTTGGTTTTCAAAGAATAGACAAACATTTTTCGAGAAAAATCATCAATAAATATAACAAAATATGAAGCACCACCAAGTATTTTATCTTTCATGAAACAAACATCTGTATGCACCAAATCCGAATGATGACGTTTCCTAGATGGATTAAAGTTCTAAAATGCAACTCTATATTGTTTACCAGCAAAACAATGCGTGCAAATTTTTAGAGATGTACATTTTATACCTATTAGGAGTTGTTTTCTGGCAAGTATATAAAGGTATTTTTCACTAAGGTGACAAAGTCGTCGATGTCGTAAGTCCATAGAAGAATCCTCAACTATATTGACCTTTTCTTTTAGCTAAATTCGCTTACATCACATACAAGCGACTTAGTTTATTGCCTCTCGCCAACACCAAAGAACCTCTGGTGAGTTTTTATTTTTCTTCATCGAAATGACTACTGTAACCATCATCGTCTTGTTTTCAGGTGAAAATAAAATTGAGTCAAATATCTGGAACACGTCTGACACCTTCAAGTACCAATTTGCAGTCGATATCAGTTTCTAGATAAATGTATCCTATGTCAATGATCTTAGATGCACCGTCATTTTTCATCTTTACATAGCCAATGTCACCGCTAGTGTAAGATGAGAATAAATCACCACGAGAAGTAACATGAAATGATGTACCCGAATTAATCACCCAATTGTTATTCTGACATGCAAGGTTGACACAACCATCTTCATAAAGAGTAATAATATTTCCATCAACAACAATTGCGTTGGTCTTCTCATCTTCTTTGTTCTTGTCATTTCGGTCTTTAGATTGTACTATTTTTAAGAATCTGCAATCTCAAATCATGTGTCCTGGCTTGTTGCAGTGGAAGCACCTGAAGTCATTTTTATTTTTCAATCTACCTCTCGATTTGTCAAACCACCCATCATTACGAGGATTCTTTCTTTTCCTTTCCCCTCATCTTTCTTGATTTTTAGTAACCAGTGCCTACGATCTTGAGAATGAGTCCAGCTCTTTTCTCCTTGCCTCTTAATTAATGAGACTGTCTTTGACTATATCCATCATCAACTTTTCATCTGGCGGTCAATTACTGAGTGATATTCTGAGCATTTCCCAACTGTCAGGTAATGAGAAGTAATAATGCCTCCACTTCATCTTCCAAACAAGTTTCATAGTAATCAACTAACTAACAACGCCTTGAAAATTATTCATGTGATCAACATTTTAGCCCAATCAAAATTTGAATTGCCCTTCACTCCTCAAGCTCAAGCGAGCGAGCTCTCATCTTCCTTCTCTCTAAAAATACTACTGCCACACTACTGTCTTTCACTTGTTGTTTTGTTCACTCAATGCCTTTTCTTGTTTTCACATTCAAGCCACTACCCTTATAATCTAGCAGCCGTATGAATGGAAGGAAAAAACCTAATGGGATTTTTTTTTTTTTTCTTTTGTTTCTTTAATTAAGAAAATACAAATGAGACCCAAATTTTTTTTGTCCTTCTCACTTAAGTTAAGCCCAATTGTTCTTTGGGTTAGGTCTATCCCCACATGAGCTCGACCTACCCAACAAGTTCTATGTTTTCCCTCTATCGCATTAGATTTTTTTTTTGGAGATGGAAAGGTTTTATCTTTGATCGACTGTGACTTAAGACGAATCTCCTGTTGTCAGAACTTAAATTTCAAATTCAATTCCTTGCATGATGTTTCAAATCACTAAAACAAAAATGTGCTTTAGCGACAGGTCAATTACCCTCTAAAAACTTATTTTTTAGCCACTAAAAGTTTTAGCGGTAATTAATACAACTGCTGCTAATACTACAATAGTTATAGGATATAGTGGCTAATTCATAATTAGCAGCTAAGATTTTGCTGCTAAATATAAAAGATTTAGCGTCTTTTTAGATTTCGTATAGCAGTAAATTCAAATGCCACTAAAAATGAAATGAAAAATATTACATATTTATTTTTCTATTTAGTGGCAAATGACGATTTAGTCAGTAAATGTTTACCGACTATAGTATTTTGTGAATAGCGGTAATTTTAAATGCCACTAATTTTTTATTTTTTTTAAATAATGTTAAATATTTATTTTTACATGTAGTGATAAATGATGGCTTAGACGGTAAATGTAACAACTATTATATTTTTTGTATAGCAGCAAATTTAAACGCTACTAAAAATGAAAAAAAAATTATGTTTAATGGAGAATGACAATTTAGCCGGTAAATGTTTGTATTTTTTGTGTAGCGGCAAAACTAAATGCCACTAATTTTTTTTAAAAAAAATAAATATTTATTTTTACATCTAGTGGCCAGTGATGATTTAGTTGGTAAATGTTTTGAGAGAATCTCAATGAAATAAGATGAACTTTATCAATTACCAACAAAAATCTGAATGAAAATATAAATAATTGAAACGTAAACATGATCTCCCAAAAAAATGCCAAATAAAATTACATCAATTAAATAATACTGAATAGAACTCCTAATCTGATGTAAATTAATATAATCTAAATTAATAATCTCTAAATTTCCTCTGAAGAGTAGAACCAACATCAAATGCCTAATTAGACACAAAAAAAAAAAAAAAAACCGCACATATATGTATACGGAAACAAAAACAATAAAAACATCACAAACACAAAAGAAACAGAAACAACATAAACAATAAAGCGGCGTTTATTTTAGTGTTAGTTGTAGTTGAAAAATGAATTTAACTACACATAAATTTTGACATAATTCCTTTTGTCTATGCAATGTTTTAAAAGTACCTGTCACCTAAACAACGCAATATCAAATACAAGTAACACCAAACACGACAATAACCAACACAACCATAAAACTAGATCTTAAACTTGTTATTGTCAATTGGATTTCATAAATTTAAACTTGTTTGTTAGCCCAAAGATATATCAAGAGGGGGGGTGAATTGGGTAGTTTAAAATTTTAATCCAATTAATTAATCCCTAGTCAATTTTATTTGATTAAATGCAGAAACGTTATTTCTAGTGCACATAGAAAAAGCAAAGGAGAGAGAAATTTGACACCTGATAGTTTATAGTAGTTCGACAAGTTATTTGTGTCTACGTCTACTCTCCCGATCTCTCACAGGGAATTCTATCCACTAAAACCCTTTTTGATCATTTTCACAGGTAAGAATCAAATCCCTTATAGTCCCGATTAAGTAAGTTCCCTTTATACTCAATTATATTCTCAGTCAAACCAATTACACTTAAGTTTGAATTACAAGTTGACATAAATACAAAAAAATATTTTTGTTTTTCTCACAAAGAGCTTATACCAACGCTGATAAAAAGAAGGGAAAAGTACATTTGAAACCCTCTAGGTATTGACATATTTCTAAATGGTCTCTTTTCATTTGATCGTTTCATTTTAAACCCTCCAGGTATCAACATGTTTTTATTCGGTCCTTTTATCAAAACTAACAAAATAGAGGGGCAAAACATTGTTTTTACATATTTTTAATTTTTTAATGTATTTTTTTCTTTTTCATTTTTTTCTACATTTTTCTCTCTCCCACTCAACTCTCTCTCTCTCTCTCTATCTTCCTCCTCCCTCCGTCCTTCCCTCTCTCTCTTTCTATTCCACCCCTCTTACGGGGTGATTCCAACCCCTGTTTCGGGGGTGGAACCTCCCCCACAATAGGGGTAGTAAGGCTTTAATTTTTTTCAAACAAAAACATAAATCGATCTCAGTTCATTTTCGATCAAAATTTGACTCAATCTATCATTTATATACATTTATTTTTGTTGTTCTTACAATTCCTCTATTTCATCTAACTCAAGCCATGAAAGTGCTCTGTCTTAATCTTCTCTCTCTTCTTTCTCTTTCCACTATCTTCTTCTTGGCGTTCGAAATCCGACTCTGTGTTGCTTCGACCGCATTAATGGCGACCCAAAAAAAACGCTACCAAAATGCTAATTTGCCCCTAAAAACCCAAGGAATTCCATCTAGGTCCTTCCTTAAACACCCCAACAGGCTTTCCCCATACGACCGAGTTCTGGGGTCAGGTAGCACGGCAAGACGACCCCGAATTTCTACGATTTTCAAGACAACACGTTTCCCACAGTTAACCTTTTTTTAGGAGTTAATTTGAAATAGGCCCCCCATATAGCTAGGGTCCGGGGACAGGTAGCAAGACAGGACGACCCCGAATTTCTACGATTTTGGGAGTCGCCCTGCAGTGCTACTTGACCCCGGACGTATGGGGGCCTATTTCAAATTAACTCCTTAGAAAAAGTTAACTCTTGGAAAAATGTCAATTAGAGGTGTTTTTCATACTTCGAAGCCTCTAGGACGCCTATTCCAACCAAAAATTGATACTCCTGATTGTCTCACTTCCCTTGCCGCACAGGACTAGGAGGGAAATTGATGAGGGAATTTTTTGGCACCACTAAGTCAGTACCTGGGGCCCAGCCACGTGTCCATCCTCATAGTGATATGGATGCATTCTGAAATTTGCAGTGCCATGCTGGAGCATACGCTGACCATGACTCCTCCCTAGAATCTCCTTTGCGCCTAGGGAGGAGTATAGTGCCCTGTAGGGATATGCCGCCCTAAACTCTGCACCATGCCCTGGACAGCCAACTTTAAGGACTCAGCCATTCACTTAGACCGGCTTTCCATTCTAGCTCGCTTCTCCTCCAGGACTCCACAGATCTCCACTCTCCTCTACCATCTCACCACAAGTCTGACAGAGGCCCACAGGCTTCGCCAAATGGGCCCAAAAGCCCAAGTCCAGTGATTATCTGCCACACATCCTGGATTATTGGCTAAACACATGGTTTCACCTAATTAACTAAGTTTAGGCCCCACTAATCATCTCCAACGCCTATATATACCAAGGGCTATGCAAGCCTGAGGTACACTTTATTACACCTATGCATTGAGTTCACTTGCTTACTTAGTGCATTTTTATACATTTTCTCTCTGAGCTCTTAGTTTCACGCCGGATGAGTTTTATCGGGATAAATCCATGTCTGAGCCTTCTGCAGGTACCACCCCCCGAGGAGCAAGACTCTGGGTACAACAGGTTAGTCTTCCTAGGACTCAGTAAAGTTCACGTGAGGAATTTCTGCACTTCAGCAACAAGACCCATCTGTCATCCGACTGGACCATACTCGAGGTGTATACCATTTTTATACACCAACAATTATAGAATCTCAAATTAGTGGTATGTCCATAAATTTGATAGTTGAATCAAGAGATGCAACTTTCTTTGAAGATATATTTTCTTATAAAACTAGAATTCCTAAAAAGTTAGTAAACATGGATTCCACACTAACTTATGACATAACTTTTACTAGCAATAGTCTTCCTGTCGAGACAAAATTAGATTTTTTGCTAGAACCAAGACAAAGTAAAAGACATAGAATTGAAAAGAATTTTGGGGAAGAATTATATACTTACTTAGTAGAAAAAGATCCGAAAACTTACAAGGAATCAACATCTTCTATAGATGCACCTTTTTGTAAAGAGGTGATAAATAGTGAGATTAAATCAATCATGAAAAATAATACTTGGAAGTTAGTGGATTTACGTGGTTGTACGTGGATTTTTATGAAGAAGTTAAAACCTGATGGAAGCATAGATAAGTATAAGGCTAGATTGGTAGCAAAAGGATTTACACACAAGAAAAATGATTGACTATTTTGATACTTATTCTCCTGTAACTAGTATTACAACTGTTAGGATCCTTATAGTTTTAGCTCTTATTCATAACTTAGTGATACGTAAAATGGATGTAAAGACTACTTTTTCTAAATGGGGATTTAGAAGAGGAAAATTATATGGATCAACCTGTGGGCCTTATTACTAAGGGTCAAGAACATAAGTTTTGTAAATAGTAAAATATTTATATGGTCTCAACCAAGCCTCTAAGCAATGGCATGAAAAATTTGATAATGTGATTTTAGAATATGGTTTCAGAATTAATGGTCATGACAAGTGTCTATATTACAAAGAAAATAATGGGGGTAGTGTTATTTTGTGTCTTTATGTAGATGATATTCTTATTTTTGGAACTAATCTCAAGATTGTAGAGGATGTTAAGTTATAATTATCTAAGAATTTTGACATAAAAGATTTGGGAGAAGCGTATGTGATTTTAGGAATGAAATTAGAGAAACCCTCTAGCGGTATAACCCTTGATCGGTTAAGTACTGTAGAGAAAATGTTGAAGAAGTTTGAGTATTTTGATGTAAAACCTGTTAGCACACCTTATGATTCTAGTGTAAATCTGAAAAAGAACAAAGGTCATGTAATATCTCAATTAAAGCATTCCCAGATGATCGTATCACTTTTATATCTATCTAATAACTCTTGACCTGATATTTCTTATGATGTTGGAGGATTGAATATATATACTTACAACCCTAGTAAGGAACATTGGATATTATTAGAAAGGATTTGTAAGTATCTTAGAGGAACTTTAGATTTCACCTTATGCTACAAAAGTTATTCTAGTGTAGTTGAAGGTTTTAGTGATGCAAATTGGATTTCTAACAGTCTAGATGTGAGATCCACCACTAGGTTTGTATTTTTATTAGGAGGAGCTGCTATATCTTGGGGCTCTAAGAAACAAACTATTATTTCAACAAGTACAATGGAGGCAGAACTTATAACACTTGATACCACATGTGTGGAAGCAAAATGGATTAAAAACTTACTTTTAGATCTACCTTTAGTTGGTAAACCTTTCCTACTCTATCCATTCATTGTGATAATCGAGCTGTTATTAACTTAGTAAAACAAGATCATACAAACAAGAAAATGAATAGATATATACAAATAAGATACAAGTTTGTTAAGAGTATGTTGAAAATAGATATAATATCACTACATTTTGTGAGATCAGAAAGTAATATTGTTGATCATTTATCCAAGGTCTATCTAGGAATGTAGTCCTAGATTTGTCGAGAATGATGGGTCTAAGCCTACAAGGAAGTCACATAGGAAAGTAACCCAACCTCTGTGATTGAGAATCCCATGAATGAGGTTCAATGGGTAGAAACAATTTGTACTGCGTGACTTATTGACCAACACCTAATATTAGAAGGATATTCTCCAGAGATATTATTCTTTTCTTTCCTATGGCAATAGTGCTGATGATGTGTGATTTTAAGCAAGGGTTTTAACCCTAAATGAGACCAAGATAGGAAAACTCTTGCAGGGTATAGGTCACACATACCCTTGGAGGACTCACCTAAGTAAGAGTTGTCGTAAGACCGCAACTATGGGAATAGGGTTGTTCCCTAATAACTTTCATGAGAATCAAGATCAAAGTGCATGGCCATTAATAGCACTAACCCACGAACCATGTCTAAATATCGATGTTGTGTGTGTAACAGTTGAAAATGTATTGCATAAATAAAATTTAAAAACAAAAAAATAAAACTTGATCAAAATATTAATTTTTTAGAGGGTTATAAGAGAAAACATTTGTTTTATATTTTTTAATTAATTTTTTAATAGTATAATAAAGGGGACAAATAAGTAATTTTATATTTAACATCAAGGGAAAGAGATGCCTAAGATATTCTAAATGACAGGCAATATAGATCACATGCTCATTACATGGGGTCTTATGCTTCACACAAAGTTTTCCTTGACTTACCTAAGAGCAATCAGTCTCTGGGAAGGTGCCCGTTTTCTTTCTCCAAAGGACATAATGCCTTGTAGGTACTAAGCATTCTGTCACTAACACCCGACATACATCATTTGGTTGGGTCTTGCCGATATCAACAACGAGAAAAAAACAACCAAAAAACAACAACTCACTATGGCTCTTAGCCCAGACAACGTTCTAAGCATAGGCAACAACGAACTGCCATCCATTCCAAGTTTAGGAACCTAGGGTTGAGTATCCTGATTAAACAACTAACGAAGGGGATGAGCGTTAGAGGGAGTCTACTGGACGTGGTTCAACTAGCAGAGACTATTGGAACAGCTGGATGCATGTCTAAGCACTAGGGACACTAGGTTATGCACTTCCAAGTGGTAGTGATGAGCAACAAGCAAGCAAGCAATGGAAGCGCATAACGTTCTTTTATGGACACCTTATCAGACGAAGTTATTAGACCGCTTCGAAGAGTTTGTTTCAACCCAAAAAATCCTTCACTTGTGTTTTTGAAACATCTTCTGTAAGTTATGTGTTGGTCGTAGGTCAACTTGGTTTTGATCCCATATGCTGGCCCTTGGCCATCTATCACATGAATGGGACAATCAATTAAATAACTTTTCAATACAACTCTTTTCTCTTTATCTGGGAGTCAGAGATTGGATTATGTATTGTCATACCAATGGTTTGGATTATTTGGCCCCATATCTCTTTCTGCAAATAAAGCGTTCAAATGGGCGTGTTTGCTTCAACAAGGATGGGACAAACTAAATGTAATAAGATAGCCTTTGACTCCGGAAAATGCCACCTACCTTTTAACTAAAGAATCTCTCATTGAGTTCACTAGTTATCGATCTTCTGTGACTGACCGTAGGACTATCTCATTGCTCTCATTCGATTTCGAAAACCCTTGCCATCCTATTCATCGGTGGTTGATGTCGGAAGCCAAGAGGCGCTAGAGTGATTTTGATGGGTTGAAGAGACAGTTATCGATGACATCGATTTACCTGTGGAAATAGGTCCTTACACTTTCGAGGTGGAATTTCAAGTGTTGGACATCCCCGAACCAATTACATCTTCGAGTGTTGCAGGTACTCCCCAATCCCCTACTCTTTCGGTTGTTCAAGCTGATACTGAGGAAATAAATCCACTTTCTACTATTTTCCAAGGCATAAATTTCCCCGCCCTATCCCGACAATTGGAAATTAACGAACTGCTCTATGAACAGTCCATGGAAAGGTCAGAACCTCCGAGGCAAAGTACTAAAATAGTCATTTAAAACCTATGTCAGTTACCTTTTAGCAGGAACCCAGTCGAGGCTATTTATCACCTTCGGGTTGGCTTTCCTTAATTGGGACAACTACTTGTTGTAGTGCTTACAAACTCTTCAAGTTTCCTACCTTCATTTGAGAGTCATTAGGTGGAGAAGGTCATAGTGAAAGTAGCAAGCTGGAAAGTACTTGCCCCTCTTTGATTATGCACAACCCCTACCACGAGACACCTTTAATCGAATAAGTGTCTTTCCATGCAGCTACACCTTAGATTGCACCCCTGCCACGTTGTGCCACAGAACCCGCGTGCTCTATATTCTTGTTGATGTTCCTATTTTAAAGTGGAATGAGAAGAGAGCGAGAAAAATAAGTCCCAGTTGATTGATCCCTTGGGTCAACCTGATCGTCTTATATGAAGAGTCATTTGGAAGTGCTATCGGACCACTGCAACCAAGATCCATCAAATTATTTTTACTAATGTTATCAAAAAATGATTTCGTCTTCATAAAGTCATAGTAGGAGATCTGGCTACTACTTTCAGTTGACCATCTAAAGTCATTGAAGTAGCTTACCAACATCCAAGCTTCCGCAAGAGGGAAGGCGATAAGATGGTGAATCAAAGTGATCTCCAGCTCTTTCGCTTGTCCCATCTCAAGGGATCCAACTAATGGATTTGCAGTAAACCGATGAAGTGATTCGTTCAACCTTTACTGGACGCGGCAAGTAACGAGCTAAAACATTGACGCTACTGACGCACACTAGCGTTCCTAGAGCATAACCAACGGTGACTTGCTCCCTAGAACCAGGTGACTTTCTTCATCTAATTAAAGCCAGCAAGCAACAGAATGATGTGCTTTAGAGAGTGCACTTTGCGAAACTTCTTTTAGATAAATAAAGAAGCGGGATTGTGGAGTTGTAAAGCGGCAAAGCCTACTATAGATAGACCCTACTTTTGCGCGTTTCACTTAAGTTTCTTAGTTAGGAACATGCCGTTGAGTTTTTGTTGTAAATTTTTCAAATGACAGGTGGTTCACTGAAATTTACCTATATTGTAGTTGATAATTGTTTTCATTATAATTGATTATATGTTATCATATTTCTACACATTCTTCTCTGTTTTTAACTATTTAATAAAATTTTCTCTCTCTCTTTCTATTAATCACATAAAATTTGTTCAATTTCATGTGCTTCAAAGAATATTTTAATAATTCTTAACTAAATAATAGAGACTATTAAATATAAAAATGACCTATTATATTATTTTAAAACTATTATTTGAAAAACAAAGTTACAAAATTTAAAATATTGCTCTAGAAATTTATTTATTTATTATTTACTATTTTATGGAAGAAAAAAATATGAATGATGAACATTAATAATCTCAACATCATAAATAGTTTTCTACGTTACAATTTTATTTTAATTTCTCAATATTAAAATTTATTTATGTTATATTTTTATAAAATATATTAAATATAAAATTAAAAGATCAATTATTAGTCATGTAACAATTGAAAAGAAAATACCAATATAATATTTTTATAGACCGACATATTGTGCGGGTCTAAAGCTAGTTTTGTTTTAAAATTAAATTTTGCTTAAAAGCTAATAAAAGATTATTTTTGTGTCTATGTAATTTTTTAAAATTAAATTTTAAAAATAATATTTGAATTTTGAAGAAAAATGAGAATAAACGGGGGAGGGAGACGGTGCATTGAGTTTTTCGTTGTTATTTTTTCAATATCGATATCTTTAACTACATTATAAAAAAAAAATTATTTTTTACTAAGAAATAAATAAATATTAGATAAATATTTAAAAAATTATATTTTTTTGGAAATTTAATTGTAGTTTGACTTTTCAATTTTATTTTATTTTTTTCTTTTTGAAAAAAGTGAGGGGAAGTGGGGGGGGGTGCTTGGTGGGGGGAAGTGTTTGGGGGCGCTGCATGGGGGGGCTTGTAAAAACAGAACACCAACACCCCCACCCCCACCACCCCCCTCTCCTTCCAGTAGGAAGCATTAAATGCTTCCTATAGGAAGTAGACCAAAATCGGCCTTACCTAACTCGAAATTAGTTTGGATGCGATCGATTTTCTCTAATTTAAAAAATAAATTTGAAATGGCATTAGTGAGTTAATTTTGAATTTCTTCATTTTATATATATATATATATTATTTATGTAAACAACTCGACTTTATTTTATTGGTTGTGGGCTGAGGAGTAGAAGGGCCTCTGTCAATTAGCTTGGGCCTAATTGAAAGTCAGTCATTTTTTCCCCTAGGCCCAAAACGCACTAGTTGGTGTTACAACAACTTGAGTTTTTGATACTTATCACCCTTGAAGTTTGGATCTTGTCACATTTTAGTTCCTTCGTTTCAATTTTATGGATAACACCTCAAATTTTTAAAATTGTCCTACTTCAGTCCAATTCACTAATCCCCAAATATTATTAATAGGCAAAACGTCATGCCTGACACACTATGACCTTTTCTATTGAGCAAATTATTTTCAAAATATAATCAATACAGAACAAATTGAGAAAATCATAAAACATAGGGGTAAAAGTGTCAAATGATCATTTTCATTGCGATTGAAGTTCTTCGTGTTAGGATTTTTGCTTACTCTAATTAATTAACTAAACGAGATCAATGAATTAAATTAATCGGGTTAATGTTTGTTTTAACGTATCCCTATTCGAATGGAGATCAAAGTAGTATATTTATATGCAAAATCTTATGATTTGAATGATATTTTAATTCTTAGAATATTCACTTGAGATTGGTTAAAAATTAGAATGAAATAATAATCCCGCATTGATTGCAAAAAAAAAAAAAAAAAAACAAAACAAAACTTGAGAAACATATCAAGCTCCAAGTTGAAAGTAAAGGGCAAGTCCTTTGAGTAGACATTCTTTTGTGCATTGTGGGAATCCTATATTTAACCACACATGCGAGCCACCGCCGTTCGCCCAAATCGGGCTCAGTTCAAGGCTAGGTCTTAGTCTGGGTCATTTCGATTCAGGTTGAATACGGGTCTAGGTCGGGTCAGATCTTAACTAGTCACAACACTAATTTTGGGCAAATTTTATTTAATTATCAAATAACAAGTATTTTAAGTACGTATTGGCAATTTATAGATGTTTGGCAGTTAAAAAACGTTGGTGACAATTGAGATTGAATTAGTGTCAGTGAATATTCACGTCTATTTACTAGTGATTGTTTAGTAAATGTTCACACCCAACAGGTGTATTTTTAATTCTGAAAATTGTGTCCATTTATTGGTATCTTATGATCTTCTATAAATAAGAGAGTTCAAATTCATTTTGAAGAAGCTAAGTCACATTATTATTATCATTGCACATCATCGAAGCACAATACATGCATATAGAAAAACTGTTAGAGTTCAAATATAAGTTCAGTTCGTCAGAGTGCTTGTACTAGAAATTCGAGATTATTTTTGCCATGTGAAGCAGACGTATATTCAGTCATTAGCACTAGTGTGGGTGATCGAATCTTCTTTAAAGGCATAGAGTCAAACTCTAGTCTCGATCTATTTTGTTTTTCCTTCGTTGTTTGAATAACTTGTAAGTTTTTTAGTCATTGTTTGTTAAATTTGTTTCTTCTGTTACTCCATGCATTATATGTTTGTAAATGTTCATTGGTCGTTCTTACATCCTTGGTTATTTTTTACTCTGTTTTTATTCACTATACATTTTCTCTTCTTTAATTTGTTTCTGTTTTGTGAATGTTCACATCTAGAATTTGTTTGTGAATGTTCACATCATAAATCTATTTTAATATATATACACAGTTATCATTCACATAATTTCCTGAATCTTGAATGACTACCTATGTATGCTGAGTTAATGTTCACATTTAAATTGTTTAACTATTATTAATTTATTTTTATTATTATCTTAGTTTTTAATTTAAAATTTCAGTAATTATCACCAACAATCTTAAAGCATATTAGTATTTTATGTTCTAGAATTTTAAAATAAATACTTATTCTGAAATTATTTAGTTGTAAAATAGTACATTGTTTACTGTTTTTGGAAATTCTTTTTACTTAGATTCTGAAAAGTATTTAATTAACTAATTTGTTTAGTTAAAATTTTGTTAAAATATTTGTTTATTTTTATATTAACTTTGTCCAAAAATATTCTTAGTTATTATTTTGGTAATATTATATGGATGACTAGTAACTTAATTATTATTCAAATGTGTGCTTTAATTTGGTATATCTCTTTAAAGAGTTTATTGTTACATTTACATACATTCTTCAAATCGTAGAAATACTACTCTGTGATGGAAAGTGAAAATACTACGCCTACTTTGACATCAAATGAGACATCAAATTTGACGCCTCCTATGGGGCCTGCTCTGTTGCCTAAGGCTGGAAAGTTTGACAAGTTTGATTAGAGTAACTTTACGAGGTGGCAACAAAAGATGATGTTTTAACTCACGACTTTGAGATTGGTTTGCTTTCTTAAAGAAGATGCTCATGTTTTGCCTCAGAATGCTGGTGTTAGGACAACGATCGTGGTGGAAGCATTGATGGATTCTAACTATCTATGTTAGAGTTATATCTTTAATACTCCCAACAACTTTCTGTATCAAGTATATAGAGGGATGACAATAGCCAAAGAATTATGGGAATCCTTGTATGAAAAGTACAAAAGAAAGGACACTGGCTCAAAGAAATTAATAGTCGGAAGTTCCTTGATTATGTTATAGTCAATTCTAAATCAATTGTCAATCAAGGTAAAGATCTTCAAGTCATTATTCATGACATTGTCATCGAGAAAATGTCATTGAATGAATCATTTCAAGCTTTTATCATTGAAAATTTACCACCGTCCTAGATTGATTTCAAAAATTATCTCAAGCATAAACTATAGGATAAATGTTGAAGATTTGATTGTAAGGTTCACAATTAAATAGGAAGATTGGTTTGCTGAGAATCCTGATGGTCGTCATTCGATAAACTCAAAGACAAATGTTGTGGAGGTTTACAAGACCAATAAGAAACATAAGCTTTATGGCCTTGGAACAACTCAAAGCCTTGGTCACAAAGGAAATAAAATGAAGAAATTTAGGAAAAATTGATTCTTTTATGGAAATATTGGATATCGTGAAATTGCCTCAAGATAATGTGACGGAAATTGGCCATCTTACATTGGATGTTTCCAAAATTAATCTTTCAGCAGTAGTATCTAAAGTCAACCTAGATGGCAACCATAAAGAATGGTACATGGACATTGGGGTTACATGCCATAATTGTGCAAATAAGAAGTTGTTCACCACCTATCAATTGGTATATCAATGGAAACTACTCTACATGAGCAACCCCAAAATCGAACCGTTGTCATCTCTAATTGCAACATTGTCAATCTAAATTTCAACAAATGTAATCTATCCAGGAAATAGATGTTAGTTAAAGTTGTAATTGTTAAAGTTGTAATTGTCTCACACTAACTTGTAATGCAATTGTCCAATATTACACTTGTTATCATAATAATAAGTTGTAACAATGTTTCATCAAGGTATGACTACACTAGTGAGGAATGTTCACCAAATTGTTCCAAAGTTTTCATTAATAACTAAGTACACAAGATAACATTTTTATCAAAATTCATGAAGAATATTACTTAATTACAGTTAATTAATTACTCTACATAGTATTTTATTGGTTATAAAAATAATAAAAGCACAAAAAAATCACTTTTAACATAACAATAAAATTAAGAAATTTTATTAGATTGTCCTTTGAACAAGTCCCTTATTTTGTCCATATATGTTTCTCTTTATTTTTAGTCCTTTAACTAATATTAACTAGATTAAATCTATCTTGTGAATGTTTAACTATATTTGTATATGATTTCATAATTCACGTTAACTAAAATGCAGGTAAGTACAAATTTTTTTTTTTTATAAGGATTAAAAAATTAATTCTATTAATAGGATAAGAAATTTTAAAACCCAAAAATAAAAGGCTATACAATAAAAAGTCCTAAAATTAATTATTAAATTATTATATTTATTTTATTTTCATTAATAACTAAATACACAAGATAACCATTTTACGAAAAATAAAGATAACCATTTTACTAAAAATAAGGATGATAATTAATTACTTACTCTAGATAATATTTTATTAATTATAAAAAATTATGGAAATAGAAAAATCACTTCTTATATTTTTTAATCATAAACAATAAAATTAATTAGTAAAATACTTAGTCATTTTATTTTCATTAATAATTAAATAGATAAGATAATTTTCATTAGAACTAACAAAAATAATCATTTAATTATAATTAATTAATTTGTTTAATTAATATTTTATTATTAATAAATGACAAAAACCATTTATTTCGTTAATCAAGAGGACCCCATCTATGTAAGATTTTGCAATTCCACTTCACTTAATTTTTTTTTTTTTTATTCCAGATTTCAGACTCCACATAAAAATAAAATAATTATGTTTCTATTTTGTTCCAGATTTTACAAAGATTTTTTTTTCTTTTTTCCAAATTGAGAACAAAAATAGTGATATGAGGACTAAACCACTGAAAAACGCCACTAAGCCTTGTTCGATTAATGTTTTGTTTTTTGTTTCATTTTTTTAATAAAAAGTGAAACAGAAAAAAGAAACCGAATGATAGTAGAATGAGCTTTTGTGATATGAACGAAAAGAGATTTCTTTGACTTCTGCTTTTTAGTTATGTATATGTTCCAAATTTGATGGGAATAAAACCAATATATATATATATATATAAACTCTAGACAGCACTTTAGCTGGCGTTTGTTTGTGTTCTTCGTTCCCCAAAGAAGTGGGAACATAAACAAAAACATTTTGGCTCTTTGTACCCTAAAGTTTGACCATTATTTCTCCTTGATCCCTATAATTACAATTTGAACACCTAACACTTTAAATTGCTGTAATGATCCCACTTCAGTCCCAATCAATAACTCTTATAATTTTGGACAACAGTAAACTGTTGTATACCTGATTATTTTCTAAGGACTTTATAGATATTTTCAATCTCTTTCTTTCCCCCCTTATCAAATTGTGTACAAATCATATATATATATATATATATGTATATGTATATGTATGTATGTATGTATGTATGTATGTAATTTCTTAGTATTTGGGAAGAAAAAATCATACTGGAATTATTTTAAAAATAGTTAGGTGCATGGCAGGTGACTATTTTTCATCCAAAATTGTAATGGTGATAATCACTTCTACCATAGTTGGATGATTAAGCAACTTTAAGGTGTTATATGTTCAAATTAAAATCATGAGGACCAAAGTGAGATTTTAGTCAAACTTTAGGAGCCCAAAGTGTCAAAAACCAAAGACTTTCCAATGTTGTTGACGAATTTTTGAAAAGACAGCATAAAATTGTTCCCAAATTTGTACTTTTGCTTAACATGTTCCAAAAACAGAGAATGTTGGGAACACAAACATTAAATAGACGCCAACCTATCTTCTTCATGAAGTTAGGACAATTGAAACATGATTATAGCGGTAACGTTGTTTGGAAGTATGGAATTAGACCTGAAATTGAATACACAAGCTATGTTGCCATTTTAATAAGGAATGTAAGTTTGAGTAGAATCTCAATCTCTTCCCATAATGTTCAATTTTTTGTAATATATCCCTGAAATTTAATTTTAATTTCTAATTGAGAAATTTTGACCATTTTAATTTTTGGAGTAATAACATGTGAATCACACGCGCTGGGAACCCAAGTCTTATGCCATAACGGTTATCCAGTGTATTTTCCTAGTAGGAGATCTAGTTTCAAAAACCCCTCCCCAAAGTTTGTACCAAAAAAAAAAAAAACGTATTGGGAGAGATGGAGCCATGTGTAGTATGGTGTAGTCGTGACTCCGCTCTAGCTGTGAAATAGTCATTTAGTACCTTGCTGTTTTCATATTTTTTAAGAAAATTACAAAAAATAAAAATAAAAATCGTGATATAAATAATTCTAATTGTTTTTCCCCCCCTCAAATTGTGAAATAATCATTTGGTACCCCTATATTTTTATCTTTTTTACAAAAAGTTACTAAAATAATTTTAACCCCCTACCCCGACCCCCCAAAAAAATGAGGGAATAAATTGTAAAAATTGAAACATCAAGAGCATTTTGAGACCGCACTCAAGCTTCGCGGGTGCAAAGTGCAAATAATAACAACTAAGCCTTTGTGCCACTTATGTGGAGTCGGCTACATGAATTGATCAAGGGTTATCCCCTCCGTCAGGTTTATTGTCATCTCAAGAGTGCAAAGTGCAATTTAGCTAAAATGAAACCTCAACCCTCGTTCATAGGAACATAAAAAGAAAAACCAAGAGTACAAGATTTGAACAAAAAATTCAATTTTTAAAATCAATAGATTTTGAATTTTGTTTAAAACATCCAAACCATGTTTGGAAAACAAGCACATTTTTTCACTTCCTTCCAAGTTTGGAAACAGAATCACAGAAGCAAACTCAAATGATCAAGCACTATAGCCAAAAGCAGGAATTGATACATCAGGTGAAAAAAACAAAGAAACTAGAATTGAATAGAAGAATACCATCAACATTCATTGAAAAAACCGAAAAATGTATGGAACCCGCCTAAACTCCTGCAAATTTCCTCAAAACAGTTTTCAATTTGATCTCATTTCACCATTTTTGGTGTGTGCGTGTGTTTTTGGCCCATGTGTTAGAGAGAGCGAGGAGAATTTTTTATTCTATAAAAGGAAACATGAGATAAAGACATAATCAAATTAATTTCGCCATTTTGTGCGTGTTTTTTTGTGTGCTTGAGTTTTCATGTTTTGCGCGTGTTTGAGTGAGGGAGAGAGTAAAATGATTACTCCATGAAAGGAAACACAATAGATGAAGACACATTCAACTAAAATACATTGAACTCCCCATTTTCGTGCGTGCTTTTTTGTGCGTTTTGTGTGTGTTTGCGCGCGAGACGGAGTAACAAACAAATGATAAAGACATAAAACTAACCAAAAAAGGCAGCAATTTCATATTATAACCAGAAAAAAAATTGTTACATAGTAATCGTGTGAATCTATAGCTTTTCAGCCTCTTGATTCTATGAATCTAACAAAATCTATGTACTAAAAAAATAGCCGATTTTCAATAGCCATAAGAATGAAGAGAATAAATCTAATCTCCTGTTTCTTTTTTCCTGTAACATCTACGTTGAGTATAGTAAAGTAAATG
The DNA here is from genome assembly GCA_016647705.1 of Eucommia ulmoides. Classification (NCBI taxonomy): domain Eukaryota; kingdom Viridiplantae; phylum Streptophyta; class Magnoliopsida; order Garryales; family Eucommiaceae; genus Eucommia; species Eucommia ulmoides. The sequence continues at coordinate 34,047,926 of CM028338.1, read as the reverse complement.
ATCAAATCATCACCAGTGCTAATATCAAGCATACCCCCACCCCAAAAAAATCACCTCAGAAAAATTTTCTAGGCTCCAGCACGGACAATAGGCGCGACTGGATATGGTTTTGTTGATCTTGAATTAACTGTTGCTTTTTTCAAATCCGCATTTTTCAACTCCTCCACTACTTCTTCCTCTACTACTTCTTCTTCTACTTCATCATCATCAGAAAAAATTGAATCCTCTCCATCAGAAGCGAACTCTTCTTCCCCAGATTCCAAACTCCAACAATCTGATGAAGATGAATAATCGAGTTCTTCATAATCACTCCCCGACACTACTAAGAACGAATCAATCTCATCAGAAAACTCCCCCGATTCTTTGCCTGAATCATCAAAATCAGCCAACCCTTCGACGAAAGGGTGATTCAGGAGCATTTCAGCAGTCAATCGGTACATGGATTTCCTCACAAAACATCGCTTCAAGAAATTCTTCGCATCTTTCGACAAATCATTAGGGATTTTGGGTGTATCTTGACCTTCCTCGATCATTTTGAGGAAATCCTCAGGGTTCAGCTCTCGTTTCTCATTCCATGAAGGTTTTCCAGTGAGCATCTCAAGAACAATACACCCAAGAGCCCATATATCAGAAGGGGGCTCTTGAATACCATCAATCACAGATTCGGGGGACAAATACAGAGGAGTTCCCCTCCAATAGGGTTCCAATTTCATCTTCTTTCTCTGTCTAACCCTCTTCGCCAGCCCAAAATCCCCAATTTTCGCCCTAAATTCACAGTCAGAAACCCCAGAGTTGGGCAAAAGCAAGATGTTCTCAGGTTTCAGATCACAATGAACGTACCCACAATCATGAACATGATTAATCCCTAGAAGAATCGATTTGGTGTAGAACCTCACGTTCAATTCTCCCAGTCCATGGCCGGCGGATTTACTGATCAGGTCAGCTAGGGTTCCGCCAGAACCATACTCCAACAGCAGATTATACACCATCTCGCCGGAGCCACCGGTGGTAGTCTCATCGCCGTAGCAACGGATTATGCTCGGGCAACCCTTGACGTTGCTCAGGACCTCCCTCTCCTTCTGGATGGTGGCGGAGTCAGAGAACTCCGCCGATTTCACAGCCATGACCGGTGGCAGATAGCCGTGCCGGGACCTAGGGTTCTTCAGAGTGGCGAGAAACACCGACCCGTAACTTCCTTTTCCGATCATTGCACCCCTAACCCACGCCACTCCGTCGCCGAGTCTGTTGCTGTTCGTCTTCACAATTTTCTTCTGCTCGGCCCCATGAAAAACCTCGCTTCCTTCTTTCTTCTCCATGATTCCTCGACACAAACACACAACGAAAAAACAATCAGCTATTGTTCTTCGCACTTTCTTGTGCCTTTCAAATGATCGTTGATATTAGGGTTTATGAAGAAAGGCTTGAGATTTTCTAGACGAAAAATGGGAATTAAACGGAGAATCTAAGAAACTAGGTTTTCGGGATCTTACAAAATGGGCAAAACGAATCACTATTTAGGGTTTATAAGGTTCAGAAATTTGATTTCCCTTTTTATTTTTTTTAATATTATTTATATTCGTAAAAAAAGGAGCCGCGTATTCAAGCTTTTAACTTCAACGGAATAAACGGTCATGTTTTTATTTAGCGCATGTGCGGGAGTTGGATCAATGCTCGACTAAATACGCTTTCTACCCCTAAAGTTTATATTTTGCTTTACTTTGCACATTGAAAATTATATTTGGTTGAACTTTGCATATTAGGGTGAGTTTGGTTTAATTTAAAAAAAAAAAAAAAAAAACACTAAGGTTTCTTAATTTTTTAATTTTTTTTTTTTTAGAGAAAATCTAGTTTATATAGTTAACTCTTGAAAATAATTTTAGAGTGAGAGAAATAGATAATAGTTTTATAGTTCTTGTTAGTGTCGGAAAATGGCTAACACCCACAGTTGGTCTAATCAGCGCCCACGTGAATTGTTGTTGGTGATCTGGAGATTGTTTTATGTGAAGGAAAGTCCTTTGAGTTTTTTATTCTTGAATCTTTACTTGACTAAATTGATCTGACCGTTGTTCGGCTTAATCTCCAATCATATAGGTTGTGCAAAGTAAAGTCTCTCCGGCGTTAGAATAAGATCTTGGAGGGAGAAATTATGCAAGTAATTTGAATCTTCTAAAAGCAATACCTTTTTCAATACTGTTCATCGTCGCTTTTATAGGAGGAAAACGGATTAGCGTTTTAGTTATTAGGGAACTTAATCGATTATCGTTCCTAACACGACGCGTGGTCGAGAAAAAGGGCGCGTGAAAGGATTAGAGTCATGGGCCTGGACTTTTTGGCATTCATAGAGAATTCCATGAGCCAATATGCTAGCGAAAGTGGAGAACCGGCCTCGATACGAGTACGGACACTAGTGAGGATATGCTGATCAAAATATCACCGGTCAGACTTCTCTTGATTGTAGAAAAATTTCCGATATAATCGTCTATGTTTGAGAATTGGTCGACTTGAATCAATCGAGTTGTGGAGACCGTCCAGGAGATTATACCCACTAGAGCATAAACGTCGATACTCACATTGTGGATGCCCCTTGCCACGTCAGACTCTTGATCCATATGGTAGGCTAAGGTGGAATGACCTGAGGGTATTTGGTTTTTACTCTCATCAGTTCTAAACTATTCATAATAATTGTAACGACCCGGTTTTCTGAGACCGCCATGCGATTTCTCCTATAGAGAATTATATTCCAAATATTTCACCATTTATGAACAAATTATTATTATTATTAATTCAGTTCTGATATCACTCGGTAACGATCCAGTTTTCCAAGGTCACCACTAGGTTTCTTCCTTTGGAGAATTAACGCTAAATCGAATGATCAATATTTCATCTTATTAAATCTGAGACTTTTTACAATGCGACGATGACAATTATAATTTGTAGAATTATCAGGAAAATTTTACAACAGTAAATAATAAATATAATACTACAAATAGAAATTCAAATAATAATAAAATTCTTGATATATATATATATATATATATATATATATATATATATATATATATAACGAAATGGGATATGAAAATTTCGGGGTAAATTAATGAGACGGAAATTCTAAAACAAAAACCAAACACTAAAAACAAACCTTAAATGGCAAATCAATGAGATGAAAATTCCAGGGTAACTCCAAATCCCCTTATAACAGTAAATAATAAATTTCATTACTACAAATTAAATACAAATTCAAATAAAATTTCTGGCGCAATTCCATTCTCACCGGCTCTATAATTAAAACTATGGGGTTGTAAGCCAACTCTCAGTAGAATTTTAACCCCTCTAATATGTGTATCTAATTAATACGATAAATAAAATATATATACATGATTTTCACATAATTTCTACATAATCATAATTATTTTATGAGAATTAACAACTATAATTTGACAATAATAATAACATGAATCTCACAATTGAGAAATTAAATACATATATTAAAAGAGTTAGAAGTTTTACTTGAAATTTCGAAATCAAAATTCTGAACCGGAATGATTTTTCTCGCCAAATCATTCCGTTTATATATTATCCGTTGCTTATAAACTGTAGCTTTTATATGTCTATTAGTGTTATAATATATATATATATGCACGATCATATTTATTATTATTATTATTAGATTTATTATTATTATTATAATAAGGATCATTCACGCACAACCTTTGCAAATATATATATATATATATATATATATATGTGTGTGTGTGTGTGGTGATTGTTTGTTTTCTTAATTGATAAGGAAACAAATCTCACCAAAATTAATTAATTTATTTATATAATATTTTTTTTAAAATAAAAAAATATTAATTATATCTCAAAACTTTTTATAGTATATTTTAAATAATATAATAATCTTAAAATTTTTAAATTTAATTTAAAATTAATATTCAATCTCTAAAAATTATCAAATATTATTTTTACTATAAATTTACAAAATAATTTTAAAAATATTAAAATAATATTTTCAAAAATATAAATTTTTGGAGTATTACAGTTATTCTACTTGCCTGCCAAACATAACAATTTATCTTCCGGGACATACTAGGATTTGTTCATCATTTGGGGTGTTAATTTAGGTGGCGTTTGGTAACCGTTTCTGTTTCCATTCCAGCAGTGGGATGGGAATGGGATGGGAATTTTTTTTTTTTTTTGGGAGTAGAATCGCGTTTGGTAACGATAATTTTTTTTTTTTTTTGTTTTGGGAAGGGAATTGTGTATGATAACGATTTTATCCTAATTTTTTTATTTATTTTTTATTTTTTTTTTCCTGTTTTGGCCTGACGGCGGTGGCGCCGTCGCCGGCCGGCCGGCGGTGCTCCGGTGCCGGCGACGGTGGTGCTCCGGTACCGGGCGCCGGCGGTGGCGCCGGCGACGCCGGCCGGAAGACAATGGCGTCGTCGCCGGCGACGCCTGGAAGTGGCCGGAAAATTTCCGGCCGGACGTTGACCCGCGACGATCGCCGGAGATGACCGGCGGCGGCGGACGGTGGTGGGCTGGTAGGTGAATAGTAACCATGTATTTTGGGAATGGAATGAGAATAATGAGAAACAACTTTTTTTTTGTTTCTCATTTCTTAAGAAAAAAGTGGGCACAATTCTCAAATGGGAATGAAATGGAAACGGAAACAAAAATTACCAAACGCTATTCCCAAACAGAATTCCCAAAAATCTGGGAATGGAATAGAAATTTCTGGAATGGAAATGGTTACCAAACGGGGCCTTAGGTGGCGCTTGGTAACCGTTTCTGTTTCCATTCCAGCAGTGGAATGAGAATGAGATGGGATAAGATGAGAATTTTGTTTCCTTCTTGAGAGTAGAATCGCGTTTGGTAACGATAATTTATTTATTTTTTTTTTTTTGTTTTAGGAAGAGAATTGCGTTTGGTAACGATTTTATCCTAAAATCAATTTTTTTTTTTTTTTTTGAGATTTTGTTTTTTTGTTTTGGCGGCGGCGGCGACTAGCAGGTGGATGACGGTGGCGGACGGCCGGCGGTAGGCGGGGCCGGAAGTTGTCAGGTGGCCGGCGGCGACGGTGACCAGTCGGTGATGCCGGAGGTGACCGGCAACGGTCGCCGAAGATGGCCGCCGGCGACGGCGAACGGTGGTCGGCCAGCGGATGAACAGTGAAATTGGTTTTGGGATGAAATGAGAATTATGAGAAATAATTTTTTTTTGTTTCTCATTTTTTAAAAAAAAAATGGGCACAATTCTCAAATGAGAATGGAATGGAAACGAAAACAAAAATTACCAAACGCTATTCCCAAACAGAATTCCCAAAAATCTAAGAATGGAATGGGAAATTCTGGAATGGAAATGGTTACCAAACGGGGCCTTACCTACTAAAATATCATCCATCTCTACCCAAGATCCCACCATCATATTACCATTTTTGTCTAATTTCTCAATGTAAAATTTATTTCTTATTTTCTAAAATTGATTGTTCTAAAATAGAGTTAGTAGTGAAATGGTGGTAAAAATAGGAGACTAAAGGGTCGCATGGTTGTGCTTCAATTCGCATTGTACTGTGTTTCAATGTTTTTAGTATTTGGTTGTAAAAATTAAAAATCACTTAAATTATCTAACTAATCATTAGGGACGGAACTAAAAAATTGTGAGCATGGAAAAAAACATAAAAATTATAACTGAATTTGGAATTATCAATGTAAATTTAGATGGACTAAAATTAAAAAATTAGCAGAATACTTTTAGAAAACAAAATGTAGAGTAATAGAAGTTAAAAATTGGGAGGGGGAGAGAGAAAATTGAAAAGAGATTTTTTTAGGGCCTACTGTTCATTTTAATTTATTTTTTAAAATTGGGGTTAAATCTAATTATTCTTTTTATTTAAATACGAAAGTTATAAAATACTAAGTTATTCAAATTAAAATATTTTTTAAAAATATATTTAATTAATTAAGCACTTAATTTTAATTTTATCCAACATACCCTAATGAAAGTAACTTATCCAAATTAGTTAATTAATCTTCTTATTATACTTTTAATGACGTGTTTAATTAAGTTTAGCATTTAGGGAGCATCGACACTTGGCGGAGGATCACCATACATGTGTTAGAGCTGTAAACAAACCAAATCATTTGTGAACTACTCGAGTTTCGATCGATAATAACTCATTCCAAGTTCGTTTAATGTTTGTGAATAACTCGAATAATATAAAATTAAAATATTTTGTTATATTTTTAATATGAAAAAATAATAAGATATATTCTCAAATTTCTTTAACAGTACAATCTTATGTATCCAATCGTTCTAGTGATGAATTTGATTGAATTTTAATTTTATAAATATTCATTTAACCCTTTTAATTACTATAATAGATTGATTATTTGTAAATTTATATTAATTTTTTACAATTCTTTATATTTTGATTTGAGCGAAACTTAAATATTTGAATTACAAATAATTAAATTTATTAAAAAACATATATATTATTCATATAGTTCTTAAATAAAATAAAATAAAATTAATTGATAAGTAATTTATAAAAAAAAAAAATTAAAAAACACTCGCGAACATTTCGATTATTAAACAAATCAAGGTTAAACATAATATTTCAAGTTTGAACTCAAATAGTATAAAAAAAAAAATGAATACTTGACCACTTAATATTCGATTTGGCTTAGCTTATTTAAAGCCTAGTTAAAATTAATCAATTTCCTCTCTTAAAAAAAATTAAAAACTTTAGAACGTTGTTTATTCTATTTTTTAATATTCAAACTGAAAAATTAGAACTTGTTATGAATTTAGTCTAAACGTCGACTAGATGCTGACTGGTCGCCTTTTGACGGCTTTACAAAGCCAAGTCAAAGACGAGTGGCTAATCTATGGGCCTTATGGCCCAATACTCATTTTGCTGGTTCATCTGGCCCATAGAGGCCCAACAATCACGGGAAATGACAGTCTTGCCCACTTTTACAACACTTCTACAATGCTAAAAAGATGTTTGACTGTAATAGTGGAATTGTTTTAATCAATTGACTATACACTAATTTCTATGTTTTATTTATTTATTTTTATTTTTATTTTTATTTTTTTGTTAAGTAGACTCTAGATTGACCATTGATATTTTAAAAGGTGATTCCGAATGGGCACTAAAGCCATACTGTATATCAACATTTTCTCACTCATTTTTTTTTTTTACAAAAATAATATTTACTAAATATATGATATTTCTATGACGAAAATTGCCCTCGATTTGTTCTTATCACATTAAATATTCACCACCACAATCGCCGCCTACCAATACAACAAACTTTCACCCTCATGAACGCTAACACTGAATACCACCTCCACCACCACAAAAGTCACCACCACTGCGATTATTGCCTACCACTAATGTTGCCACAACAAACATTCACCATGAGCACTGCCTACCGCCACTGCTCTTATGTCAAATGTTTACCTTCACAACAAAAAATCACCACTACCACGAACATTTACTACCACTACAATCATTGTTAACTATCACATCAAACATGCGCCACCATTGTCACCACTATTAGCATAACAAAAATCACCATATAAAAAAGGAGATTTGAAATTTAAAAAATAAAATAAAAAATATCTTGAATTTTTCAGAGTTGCAACGCAGAGGGAAAGGGAGGGTCAAACGAAACAATACAACATCAAATTTATAAATATGAAATAAATTATTGTAAATATTTGTCATGTAGTAAATTTATGTAAAAATATATATATTTGCAACAAAATTTCTAGAAATTTCAATTTTATTCCTCATTCCTTCAAGCGTAATTTTCAAAAAATAAAATAAAATTGATATGAAATTTTTTCAATCTGAAATGGTGATGCACCTTGAAAAAATTTCATATTCAATGTGTTGTCTTAAAAAGTTTTGGAAAATATTTTTGAAATCTTATTTATTTAAAAAAAAAAGATTTATCCATTGTGATAGGTATTGGGAGATTTAAGATCTCGATGTGATCAAGTCACGCCAATAGTATGAGTTATTCACGTCTTAATATACCATCAAAATTTATTAAAAAAAATATATGGCGTTATTTGAAACATCTTTTAGGGAATATTTTAAAAAATAAAATAAAAGGTAAGAGAAAATGGACTTTGTAGCGCTTGATTTTTTAAAAAAAGTTTGGGCCAAATTTTTAAAGAAAAAACAGTTGTCACTTAGTATTGAGTTGAATTGGTATATCACTATTATTTTCGAAAATATATTTTTACTTTGAAATGACCCAAATTTTGACTCTAAGCAATGGTCTAACAGTAAAAATCTAAAATTCAAGGATCAATTATACTCTAGGAAATGGGGATGGCATTTCAACTTGAACCAAAGGATTACCTAACCACATCGAACCAAATTGTTCGATTTTGAAACCGATTAAATGGTTTTGGTTACGGTTATGGTTTTGGTATTGAAACCAAAGCGATTTTGGTTTTGAGATAGTAACCGTGAAATTGAACCGCGTAACGTAACCGCATAACCGATGTTAGAATAATTGAGAGGTGGAATGTTGGGAGAAATGGAGCAATTGCATTGATATTTAGGAAACTTGCGATTGTAGAGATTTACAAAGGATCTATGTATAGGAGACTGGAAAATCCTTGTTAGGGTTAGGGTTTAACCTAATAGGCTAAGCCAATATACATATATTAACATCCTCCCTCAAACTCAAGGCAATAAATTAGACGTGAACTTGAGTTTCAAAACTATAGTATGAAAGTGTTGGGGTGGATGAGCCTTGAGGAAAATATTTTTTGTCAGACTGGTTGAATTGACGTATTATAGACAAATAGTATTCTGGAGAATGTGGTGATGGATGAAGTGGTAATCAGTCTCGATGTGTTTTCTATGCTCGTAGAAGACGTTGTTATGGGCGATCTGAATAGTACTCCTATTGTCACAGTGTAGAACAGTGGCAATAGGGGAGGAGACTCCCATGTTAACGAGGAGCCAGTAAAGGTAAAGTAGTTCTTGTATTACATCAGCAATGACACTGTATTTAGCTTCAATGTTGGAGCAAGTAACCACAGTTTGTTTCTTACTGCACCAATAAATGAGAGAGTTGCCCAAGAATAAACAATAACTAGTGGTTGAACGTCTGTCGGTGGGATCTCTAGCCTATCGACATCAGAATATGCTTGTAAGTAATCGCTAAAATTTTTATTCCCAATTTAAGCGCCAACTATCATAGTATAGTGCTTAAGTATGAGGTCGATCTACAGGGATTGGATTGTAATTATTATTTTTTGTCTTACTTTTCAATTGAATTTAAAAAGATTGGTTTGGAATTTTTAATAAAAAAAGAAAAAAAATAATTAAATTAAAATACTAAATGATAAACAATCGGGTTGAGGGTATGCATTAGTCTTTTGATTATCCTAATGTGTTTTACTTCTTTATCTATTTTGATTCTGTGTATAATGAAGTAATTTAACTATAAGAAAACTTACAACGAAAGTTTGATTATTTAATCGACATAAACTATCTTCAGAATTTGGTTCCTAATCTATGGTAAACCAATCTCTAAGCATAACTCATCCTATCAAATACATCAATTAATCAATCGTTTAATCAGTATGGACTATCTTTGAGATTCGATTTCCTACTAATCTACCGTAAATCAATCTCTAAGTATAATCTATCCTATTAAACCGTATCGATTCCAATAAATAAAAATTGTAAAATTGTTAGATCTAAACTGCATGTATTAGATCTAACATTATAGATATAAGTAGATTTGGATCTAAATTTCTACAAGACAATTTAGAATTTAAATTTATTCAGATAAATATTTCAGACCAAATCCTCGTTTTACAATCTTACACGCAGATGAAATAATTCAAGAAATGAAAACTACATTAAAATAATTTAGAACAGATACAACCTATTTGGATTTTGCCTTGGTAGTTTATGGCGATTTAATCTTCCCAAGAGATATGCAACAAATAACCAATGGAATAGTCCCCCAAAAACAGTTTCGGCAAAAGGCTAAGATGAAGAAAAAGGATGAAAAAAAGGGCCAGAAGAAAAGAGAACAAAACTGAAAAGGAATAATATATATAAGAAGTCCCTACTGCCGAGCCTCTTTTGATCTATTGAATCTTTGAATTTTTTCCCATTAGATGGTTATTTAATGTGGCCACAAATTTCCATAAATGGCCAGTTGACCCAATGATCCCATAGTAACGATTCTTTTTCTATTAAGCATAATAGTCCATTTTTATTCTTAAAAAGGCGTTACCGAACCATGCCTTAAAGGCAGGGTCTGATGGTGTGGGTCGTGGGCGAGGGTTATGGATCGAACCGGTCCTCGGGTCACAATGGTTTTTTTCTCCATTTTTTTCGTCTTATTTTTTTTTTTAGTTATTTTCTTTACTATTTTTCGGTAGTTTTTTTATTTTTGAGTTTATTCTTACGAAAATAATAATTTGTATTATTACTAATTAAAATTTGATAGAAAGTCTAACAAAATTATACATTTAGGGTGGACATTTAGGATCAAATTGATAACGATCAGTAAGATAGGTGTAGATTGGGCTGAAAAATGAAATCTGTGAAATAAGGTACCCTTAACATATTGAAGAATGAGAAGAACAACCGAGTAATAACTGGTCCAAATAGAGAACAAGAACTAACTGACTTATGGATGACATATGCGATGTCTGGGTAAGTGACAGTAAAGTATATCAAATTTCTAACCAATTGGTGATATAGAGTGACATCCGAAAGAGGTAAACCATCTAGTGGAGTGAGTATAATATTCGACTTTTGATGAGTAGTGGCAGTGGTGGAGTTAGTGGTACCAGCCTTGGAGAGAAGATTAAAAGTATATTTGTCGTAAGAAAGAAAATATCCATCTGAACCGGATGAAATTTTGAGACCAAGAAAATAGGTGAACATGCTAAGATCTTTTATCTCGAATTGTATACTAAGAAGAATAATACAATTGTCAGTGTGGTGAAGAAATAGGGCTAAATCATGAGCACTGGATGTGAACCAAAACTAATGAATGGTAGTGTTGAATTTTGTGAGCCAAACACGTGGAACTTGTTTTAGACCATGTAAGGCACGACGAAGGCGACAAACTTTATATCGAGGAACAACTAGTTTATGAGGGGTACGCATGTAAACTTCCTCAAGAAGGTCTCCATTGAAAAATGCATTCTTGACATCTATCTGAAAAAGAGTCCATTTACGAATGGTAGCCACAATAAGAAAAGTATTGACAGATGTGAGTCTCGCCAATAGAACAAATGTCTCTTCTTAGTCAATTCCATATTCCTAGGAAAATCCCTTGGCAACAAGTTGAGTTTTATAGCGTTTAAAAGAACCATCAGAAAGTGTTTTGATCTTAAATGCCCACTTGCATCCAATAGGAGCTTTCCCAGGGAGGAGGTCAACAAGATCCTAGGTGTGAGTTTTGTTTAGGGCCTAAAGTTCTTCGTCCATTGCTTTCTGATAGAGAAACTTTGTATTAGTCTCCTTATAGTATTGAGGATCATTCAAATTAAGTATGGTAGAAAAATAATTATAGTCAGTGAGATAAGGGAGATGATGAGTTACCTTGTTGGAACAGTTCGAGTGATCTAGAAGGTTGATCTAAGAGGGAGTCAGTGTAGAGTCATAAGACATAGGGAGAGCATCGAGCAAGACTAATTGAGCCGGAGGGGGTGAAAGCAGCTGGTGGTTCTAGACTTAGAGAGGTGAGATCAGCTGCTGGTTCTGGAATCGGATCAACAATACCTAAAATAGTATCTTTAGGAAACAACTCAATAGATGGATCAATAAATAATTTGGAGTTAGTGATGGTTGATATATCAAATTACCATAAGGAAGAAAATATTTGATATTCCCCAAAAATGACATGACGAGAGATAGAAAGAGTTTTAGAGATGGAGTCCCAGTACCAATACCCTTTATGTTCAATTCCATATCCGAGAAAACAACATAGGTGGGCCCTTAGTTCCAATTTGTTGTGTTTATATGGTTTGAGAAGAGCAAAACAAGCATAACCAAAGCCTTTGTGTTCAGAGTAAGTGGGAGGTTTACTAAAAAATATGCTCAAATAGAGACTAGGGCTGAATTCTAGTGGAAAGGACACAATTTACTGTTTATACTATGGTTAGGGCAGCCGCACCCCAAAAGCGCTCAGAACAGGATGAAGAAATAAGGATAGCACGAACTGTGTCAAGCATGTGTTGATGTTTGCGTTTGACTCGTCTATTTTGTTAGGAGGTTCTAGGACACGAGCGATGGTGAAGAGTGCTATTTTTGTGAAGTAGGTTGAGAAAAGCGCGATCCTTATATTCTATTGCATAATCTAAGTGAAAAACTTTGATATTTCGAGAAAATTGAGTTTGAACCATATAAGAAAACTCATAATATATATAGAATAGTTCATATTTATTTTTCATAGGAAATAACCTTGTATATCAAGAGTAGTCATCCACAAATATAACAAAATAATGAGAACCACTCATTGTTGCATGAGGAGAAGGCCCCAAAACATCAGATGCACTAAATCAAAGGATGTAAGAGAAATAGCCTGACTCTCATTAAATGGTAAAGCTGATTGTTTTACAAATTGACAATGAATATAATGAAAAAACTCATTCTGAACTAGACCTAAACGACCACGAGAAATAAAAGATTTGAGACAGATTGATGAAGTGTGACCTAATCGAGAGAGCCAGAATTCCACGAGTGAGAGTGATGAGATGGAGGCAGTTGATTGATTATATGATGGTGAAGACGAGACTTAGAGGTGAGTGAGGTCAAAGAGGTACTCAACTTTACGGCTGGTCCCAAGGAGTTTTTCTATCTAAAAGTCCTGTACATGACGACCAGTAGAAGAAAAATACAAATAAAATCCAAGATCACATAATTGTCCAAAAGATATAAGATTAAGAGCAAGATTAGGGACCAAATATGTATCAGGAAGAGATAAATAAGAATTGTTAATATGTTCAGTATGGCTAACTGACATATTTGATCCATTGGTGGTATAAATAGTAGGTGCATGCTCATCATGGGTTTTGGAGGAAAAGATAGAGGTATCAGATGTCACGTGATTGCAACAAGTAGAATTAAAGTACCATCGATATGTACTTGATCGCTAAAAAATAATATCCTTAAATGGTACTGCGATACTGATGTAGTACGACGTTTAAGTAGGGTATCGTACCACATGGATCGGTCTTGTAATTATTAATTTCTGATTACTTTTATTTCTTTAGTGAAAATGATTTGAATTTTGAGTTTTGATTTTTAAAAATAAGAAAATAAAATATTAAATCTAAAAATAAAAATAAAATAAAGAACCGGGTTAGGAATTGTGGGTTTAGTATTTTGAGAATTATGTTGTTCTCGTATTTTCTATTTAAATCGAATTTGTATAAACGAGTGTTCCCAACTATAAGTCGGAACTACTTAGAAAGATATGGAATGTTATTCTTCGGCATGATTTATCTTCGACATTTAATTCCTACACTAAATTAATCTAAGGTGAATTAAAATCTAGGCATAAACCATCCAGAGTAATAATCAATCCCCAAGAATACGATTGTGTGACCATTAAATCAAGACTACATGTGAAAGATTTAATGTTCTAGCAGTAATTGAATTCAAATCAAAATCTCTACAATAACATTTTTACAATAAATTCAATTATAATTAAAATCATTTTTACGAACGAACGGAATTCCTATCACATAATTATTTATACAAAATTCAAATTTAAATAAGAAAAATACAATATTACATAAATTCAAAGATACAATACCACAATCCTAACCTGATTGAAGGAAGTTAGCTTCTCATTGTTGCATAGAGTGGTGTTTTCTCTGATAAAATCCTCAAAAATACTATTTACAATTTGTACCCCAAGATTTTCTCCCCTCCAAAAATAAAAATTAAAATAAAAGAAAAACAAAGTAAAAAATACTACAACTATTCTAAGAATGAAGTAGGAATGAAATTAATTTGCTCTCAAGCCTCAATCCTATTTATAGAACCCAAAAAGTAAATTTTGCTAGTTCTCGGGCAAAACTAAATATAATAATTAAATAAACGGTCACTTTCCTAGGGAATTTGATTTTATTTATCGTATGCAACAAGTCTTTAAATTCCTAGGTCATCCTCAGTGGATGAGCATAATCTCCTGAGGATTTATAGTGCTGCTACCTACAAACATCTCAAATTCCTTGTTGTGAATTTTATTCCTCACAAAAGATTTATCAGTTCTGTCAACTGCCAACATATCAAGTTGAGATCAAACAAGAGTTACTAAAATAGTCACTGGACTCATAGCACGTGATTTCTAGCAATATTCATTTTTACATCCACAACATACATACAACTCTCATTTATAATGAATTTAGCACAAGTAGTTAGTCAACTAATTTTAAACAATTAAACAACTTTTCCCTAAAAAAATATTTTTCTATATATATATATTTTTCTTTTTTATTATTATTTTATGCAATAAAATAGAAAATTTTCTTTAAATAAGTGACATGCAATGTTAAACCCCCTAGGCTTTTTAAGATGTCTGTGTAGAGAGTGTTGGGCCAATGATCCCAATCCAGTTGGCTCGGGGCATTATGTGTTAAGGAACCCTTCAGACTTAATAACTCGAATAACTTAGGCTTTGAAGTTAACGAGCCAATTATCGTTTTAACAAATTGCTTCCACCTTTTGACGCGAACACTCAAAGCTTACTGAGGTTAGAGGTCTGGTTACTCAACAAAAGTTCATCATTAAGACAGAAAATCATTATTATTATAATAATAATTTATAAATTTTTTTTATTAATATTTTTACATATATATTTAAACTTCATGAAAAAATTCTATAAACCAAATCATGTACTAAATTTAAAATAAAAGAAAGTTAGCATTCATGTAAGTGTTGAAAAATATATTTTTTAAATCAATGCTCTATTTCAATAATTATTTAGCGAATTCTAGTTTGTACTCGACAAACGTGTTATCAAAGGATAGATTGACAAAATTAAGTGCGAAATAAGATATTCGAAGGAATACAAGCATTTATCCCCCCAAACCTAAATCTCGCATTATCTTCAATGTGAAAATTACGAAATTAAATTAGTAAGAAAAGATACAACCTGACGTATCAAATTTGCTTATTCGTACTGAGTCAGTGTCGACTGCTCGTAAACCTGTGTGACAAAACACTCAAGGAAACTTATCAAATAAAATATAAAAATAAAAACTAAAATAAGAAAAACTAAAATGACAACAATAGGTTGCCACCCACTCAGTGCTACATTTAACGTCTTCAGTTGGACGTTGAGTGTCTTAACCCCACTAATCGTAGTGGAGTAACCCGTTCCTCACCTTCTGTTGAGTTACTCTCCAGTCGGTCAGGGATGAGTTACGAGTGATACTCAAAATTTCTCAACTTCTTTCTCGGATCAAATCCCATTTCGTTTCTATGGGACTTACTTTGTTGCCTTTTTATTAAACCCTCAAAGAGAAGTTGAGTTACATCAACCCATTGAATAGGGCATGATTTTTCTATGGTTTGGGTTGATGACTGGTCCACTGCATAAAAAAGATATGCCTTAATTTTGGGATGTGGTGGTACAGGCAAAATGGATATTTTAATCATAGCAAGATTATCTAAATGTATCATTGGTGGTTGGATCTCATCTTTCTTATGATTTTCTACCTTAAACTCCTCCATGTGCATATTCGCATGATCTAAGCTTGTCCACTCACTTTCACTATCGTATCCTATTTCCTTTTCTGCCTTACTAACTGGTGATGGTTGAGCCAAATATGGCTTAAACTCAAGATCATATTATTGGGGGTTTTCACCAGTTTCGCTCGGCTGTAGTCCTTTTGATAATTCTCCATATTCACTTTTGTGCTGTAGACTCGTCTCCTCAACACCTACCTAATTATCAACCTCCAATCCGCTCTTCGCATTTTCTTCATTTAATAATTCAACAATTCCCCTAACTTTGGCTTTAAGTTGATCTATCATTTCGGTTTGTTCTTCCAAGGTTTCAGGGATTTGTTATTCTTTCAAGAGTTTATGGAACTGTTGCATTTCATCGGTCTGTTCATTCCTATTCTCTTGGGAAAATGGTAGATAGTATTGGGGTTGGTAATCGGATTGATCATAATAGTAAGACTCACTATAATATTGTTGATCCTATCCATAATTATTCGAATAGTGATTATACTCAGGCGGTGAATAATATGGATCGGGGTAAACATTATTATAGGGATATATGGAATTTTGGTAATTGTACAAACATTTATTGGTGAAATGGTTTGGGTTTTGGTATACCGTATATGAGTAAAGATCAGGTTGTGGTTTAGAGAGAAAAGACTGTTAAGAATCTGCAAACAAAATGTCAAATTTCTCAAAGTAATTATCCATTTACCCTAATCCCAATTTTTTTTTACAAATTAAAGCAATGAAATAAAGAAAAGAGAATGACGGCTCAGCCACTTGATCTCAACAACAATAATAATAATAAAAAAAGGATAGAAGCTCTATCGTCCGGTCTCAACAATAAAAATAAAGAAAAGAGGATAGCAGCTCAACCGTCCGGTCTTAACAATAATAAAGAAAAAGAAAAAGAAGTGAAATTGATTTTTTTTTTTTTTTAAATAGACAAATTAAACTGAATCCTTGCTTGAAGATTTAGAATGGAAGATTGGATATCGGTTAACTTGCAAAAATAAAACTCAAGAAAGAAAATGGGTGAATATATATATAAGCGAAAAAAGAAAAATAATAACACAAATCAATAATTAGCGATGTCGATCCTCGGCAATGGCGCCAAAATTTCTTCGTTAAAAAATAATATCCTTAAACGGTACAACGATACTGATGTAGTAAGACGTTCAAGTAAGGTGTCGAACCACATGGATCGGTCTTGTAATTATCAATTTCTGATTACTTTTCTTTCTTTAGTGAAAATGATTTGAATTTTGAGTTTTGATTTCTAAAAATAAGAAAAGAAAATATTAAATCTAAAAATAAAAATAAAATAAAGAACTGGGTTATGAATTGTGGGTTTAGTATTTTGAGAATTATGTTTTTCTAGTATTTTCTATTTAAATTCGATTTGTCTAAACGAGTATTCTCAACTATAAGCCGGAACTACTAAAAAAAATATGAATTGTTATTCTTCGGCATGATTTATATTCGGTATTTAATTCTTACACTAAACTAATCTAAGATGAATTAAAATCTAGGTATAAACTATTCAAACCAATAATCAATCCCCAAGAATACGATTGTGTGACCATTAAATCAAGACCACAGGTGCAAGATTTAATGTTATAGTAGTAATTGAATTCAAATCAAAATCTCTACAAGAATATTTTGACAATAAATTCAATTACAATTAAAATCATTTTTACGAATGGAATTCCTGCACAATTGTTTATACAAAATTCAAATTTAAAAAAGAAAAATACAATATTACATAAATTCAAAGATACAATACCATAATCCTAACCTGGTTGAAGGAAGTTAACTTCTCATTTTTGCATAGAGTGGTGTTTTCTCGGATAAAATCCTCAAAAATACTATTTACACTTTGTACCCAAAGATTTTCTCCCCTCCAAAAATAAAAATAAAAATAAAAGGAAAACAAAGAATAAAATACTACAACTATTCTAAGAATGAAGTAGGAATGAAATTAATTTTCTCTCAACTTCAATTCTATTTATAGAACCCAAAAAGTAAATTTAGGGGTAGTTTTGGGTCAAAACCGAAGGTGTAAGGTGCAATTTGATCAAGTCCAGAGGCTAAAGGGACCACTTTGCAATTTTTCCACCGGAGTGGATGCAGATTGGGTTTAGAAATAGGTTAGATTTTGGGTCAAAACTGGGTTGAAAATGAGTCTTCAACGAATTGAGCCGAAAAATATTGAATTAGGCTGAAAATAATTCGAAATGGTTCTGTTTTAACTTAAATGGTCAAAAACAGAGCTGGCCGAATAGCAAGCCCATTACCGCCAAGTGCATTGTGCAACACTGTAGCAGCCTACTATCTGCTGTTCTGTCTTTCGTTGGTTCATGTTCAGATCACTGTGGTTTTTTCATTTTTGATCCAATTTGCTCCAAACCAACAACATTTTGTTAGTTTTTCAAGAACCCACAAAAACACAAAAAATAATTCAATTTTTGATATTTCTATCTAATCGAACAATTCATTCTAGTTTGTTTGGTTTTTGTTCGGCTTTATTTGGTATGCTGTAGTTTGCTCATTTTTTTATTCGATTTGCACCAACTTAACATGGTTTAATTTTTATTTTCGAAAACATACAAAAATAATTGAAATAACTTTATTTATAATATTTAATTTCATCAAATAACTAACAGAACTAAGTTTAGTGGTACAAAATTGCACCAGTTGAGGTTCAATCAGTACCTGGTGTAGCTGACATGGATATATGGTTACCAATTTTAGATAGAGGTTGGGTAACTATGGTGCAGAGGCCACTCAAATTGGGTGAAGAGTTTGGTTCAGTCGGAGCAGCAACAGTTTCTACAGTGGCAAAGTTCTTTGACTTGGAATATGATTGGTTGCGAGAGCCCGAGAGTGGGACTGATTCCCTTTTGATTGGTTCACAGATGATGTAGATAAAAGTTTAGGACAGTCTGTAAGGTAGTGTCTTGGTTCTCTACAAACCTTATAGAGGCGAGATGGACATTTGAGCAATTTGTGTCCATGTGAATGATAATACCTACAGTATAAGGGTTGTTATGATGAGGTTGGCTGCTACCTGGTATGGAAAGAACAACATCTGTATTTAATCCATGTAGTGTTGTAAGGTGCGTTTTATTTCTAGTAGATTAGAAATAACTTCGTCAAGGGAAGATATTTTACTCCAGTGTGGTGTTGAGGCACGTATAGACTCAAATTTTGATCTCAAAGCCAACAGGAATTGCATAAGGTGTGTAAAAAATGACGTCACCTGGATTTTTCCAGATTAGCTCAGAGATAGCCAACTCATCCTACAAAATAGTCATTTGAGATAGAAAATTATTGATGGACTGTCCAGGTTCTTGGTGCATCTATGAAGGGTATAAATGAGTTGATACTGGTATGATAGGTTTGCCTTGGTGTAGTGGAGTTTGAGAAGATCCCAAACTTCTTTAGCTGTCTCGAGTCTACCAAATTGAATTTTGATGGATGGGATGATAGTGGAAAGAAACCATGTTAGAATCCGATGATTTTTACTATCCCATCCTTTTAGCCTTTCAGCAAAATTTTCAGCATTTTTGTTATCTTTCTTCTTGGGCTTAATAATGTCTCTTGTTACAATATGCTACAGTTTTTGACCACATAGGAGGCTAGACATTTCTTGAGCCCAAAATACATAATTTGATTTATCTAGAATAGTGAAGATAATCTGTGATGAGTCTGAGTTCTCCATTGGTGCAAAAAAATAGGGTAAATCGATGTAGAAACTACACGAATATAAAGAGAAGTGTATCATGTGAGTCTCAAATCACAAAACAAAGATCGAAAATAGAATCAGAACATCAAAAAATCCTAGGAATCGGTCTAACTTTGAAGAAAACCAGTCTAAAAGTTCCTAAATCGGTTAATGGAAGATTACCTTAATGAACTAGTGACGTGGTAGGATTAGCAAGGTGGCAGAGTCAACGCTAATGTGGTGCTGACATGATATTGAGTTGGCGTTGATGTGGCACTGATCTGGCATTGAGTTGGTACCGACTTGGGCGTTGAGCTGAAGTTGAAGTGGTGCTGAGTTGGTATATGACAGATGCGGTGCAAGACTTATGTGCATCAGTGGAATTGCAGATTCAGGCCACATGTGAGGGCATATGAGAACTCCGACCGTGGTGGTTTTTGTGTGGTTTGACTCGTCTTTTCAAGACGAAAGTATTCATATAATGGGTTTTGAAATTGGAGTGATGGTTAGGCCTCGATTTATTAACTAATATTGCAGTCCAGAGGGGATTTGAAGTGGTGCGTGAGGGCACGTTGGTGAACTGATGGCGGTGATTTCAGTGTCTTTCGACTCATTTTTGCAAATCGAGTCTGATGATGGTGGTGATTATGGTATTTGTGGAATGATGAGGTTGTATGTAACGGCACGAAAGAAGGCTTGTGAAGAAGAGAAGGAAAACCAATTTAGGGTTTCGAAAATTTAACAAGAATAGGTCCAAGAATATTGGCTCTTGATACCATGCTAGAATAATTGAGAGGTAGAATGTTGGGAGAAATGGAGCAATTGTATTGATATTTAGTAAAAATATGATTGTATTGATTTATAAAGGATCTATATGTATAGGAGTGTAGGAAAACCCTGTTAGGGTTTGGGTTTAATCTAATGGGCCAAGTCCATATACATATATTAACAATCGATATTCTAGATATATTTTTATTCTATAATTACCCTCACTTTTTTATTTATTTATATTTTGGAAATTATGTTCATACATTAGTTGTGCTTTTTTGTTTTTATATATATAAAAACAACGATTCACAGTTTTAGTTTTGGTTTTGGATTTATAAGAAATTAAAAAACCTTAATGGTTCTACTATCTCGCGATTTTATTTTTGGTTTTGTATAAAATTAAACTTTTTGGTTTTTAAACCGTTTTCTAAACAATTGATGGTTTTGGTTTCGATTTTGAGTTTGGTATGTTCTTTGTTTTGGTTTCTAGTGAAACTGGTCCAAAATCAAACTGTTGCCATCCCTAGTGGGAAATGTGTTAAGTGTTAGGAAATTTTATTTCCTAATCTATTTTGGGCAATATATTATTAACTCAATTATATTTGCTATTTAAATTTAATGGACTAAAATCAAACGATTTGATTAATTTGGGTAAATCTGTAGACTACTCAGAAGAATGTGAGTTAAATGTGTAGATACCTGGTGGCGGAATATTACGTCGCCACTTTCACCACAAATGTATGGGTCAAATTTTAGTATAGATTGGAAGAGTAGGGGTTGTCGTATTGACATGGATTGGTTGAGATTATTATCGACTACCGTAATTGTCATATCCTAACTTTATTTAGGCGGTAAAAATTGAGTTTATAATTAATAAATACTTACGTAGTTAACTAATTACACTAATTATACTATACTACTAATATGATATGTTTAGAGGAATGGATTATCTAGGGATTAACTTCGTTTACAAAAACGTGTTTGATCTCGTTAAGTTATCAATAACGGTATTCGACCTATCCGACAATCTCTATATCGTAAACTCACTCACCACATCTCCCGAGTGTAAGATGAGTGAATATGCAATTTCACGTCAACTAAGAAGTCCCTCTCAATGTCTTAATGACACTAGGTCACATGAGTCTTGCCCCAACGTTATGGATTGCACACTTTCTAACTCTTTCCCAGGTTATTAGATCGTCGCGTTGTGTTTACCCTTGTCCGAATTCGGGGTTACCTTTCCTGAGTATCAAACCCCAATTTCTCAATATATCTAAACAAGCCTATAATGGAAATACAAGAACAGAAAACACAATCGAATAACGAAGAACAACAATTAAAGAAACACAACTCAAACAAACAACATTTTCATAAATATTATTAATCCCTAGACAAAATCCATTTAGCTAACGGCCATAACTATATATACAATGATAAATAAGCTAAACATACTCAAACCAACTACCAAAGTTAAGAAAATAAAGAAAGAAACGAAGGAACTTAGTCGTATTCTAAAGATTCGCCGCTAAAATCACTCCGAGAGCGTTTTTCCTTCTTTGATTAGTGTTCTTCTCCTTTGGGGGTTTGGATGAGCTCTCCAAAAACCTCTTAAATACTCCCTAATATGTTCTAAAATGTGTTGGGGATGAAGGGATCAACTTAAGGGGCACAAAATATCCCAAAATATCAAGAAAAACTCTTTACAGCTGGTGCTAGACTGCCTGCATGAGGTCAAGTTTTAATATAGTGGACCTTTCGATCGGATATCGTCATCTGGGAAATGTGTTTGATTAATTGAATACCGCGATTTGCATAGTCTTATATTATCTCGAAGGTTCAAGAAATGTTTGAATTTAAATATTTAAAAATTAAGTTAAACTAACAACTATTGGGTTAATTCTAATTAAATGGATTACCTAGGGATTGATTTCATTCACTTAATACATGTTTGACTTCATTTAGTTAACAATAACGGTGTTTATCCTATCTGACAATCTCGGTATTTTAAACTCACTCACCACCTCTCCCGAGTGTAAGATGATTAAATATGCGACTTCGCGTCAACGAAGAAGTCCCCTTCAATGTCTTAACGACACTAGGTCACATGAGTCTTGCCCCAACGTCATCGATTGCATACTTTCTAACTCCCTCCCGGGTTATTAGATCGTCGCATTGTGTTTACCCTAATTCGAATACAGGGTTTGACACTCGGGGTTATCTCTCCCGAGTGTCAAACCCTGTATTCTCAAAACCAACCCCAATACCTTAACAAACATATTAAAATTATAATAAAACGGTAAACACAATCGCATTTTGACAAACAACCGTTAAAGTAACATATATTCAATTAAACGTGTATTTACATGAACTACATCGATCCTTAGATAATATTTATCTAGCCTACCATGATCAAATCTTAAAGTGGAGTGGTCCATTATCGCCAAAGATCGAGCTGAAAGTGTTTCCTCTTCTCCGATATGTGAATCTTCTCTTTGAGCTCTCAAAATAGGCTTAAGATCAAGTGTCTAATGTTAGGGGGAATTTTTTACAAATGGAGGAAAAAAGGGTTTAAATAACAGGCTTCAAAATATCTAGAAAATAGATATTTTCAACACAGAGTCGCCTTTGCGGCGGTGGATTCACTACTGTAGCAGTGAAGACAAAATTGAGCTCTCTGGACTTTCACTACCTCGGCGGTGAGACTGGCATATCTCACTGGACTTTTACCGCCTCGACGGTGAATGACCGCTAGGGCGGTGACTTCTGCATAATTCTCCCTGCATCTCCACCACCATGGCGGTGGGGTTGCTGTCCTGAAATCTTGTTTCTTTTACCGTTTTTCTACCGCTTCGCTTGTTTGTCACTCGATTAAGTCCCTACACCTGATTTACATAAGAACAAAGAAAAATGCAATAAAATATTACTAAAACACTCAAAAACTACCAAATTCGGCTTTAAAGTAGATAAGTTTTTTCAATCTATCAAATACCCCAAAACTTGGAATTTTGCTAGTCTTTGAGCAAAACACCCTAACACTAAAATAACGTAACTGTACTAATTAACTAACTAACTACTAAAAATGAATAAAATTTAAAAAATAAGAAGTAAACGCATGCGAGTGTGAAGTTCAATCGAAGAAACCAAGTTGTTCCTCCCTCAACAGCCCTTAATCAGATCAAGTTCGGGAAATAACACACACCACATGGTGTTCTTGAATTTCAACACTCAATTTCAATAAAAACCATTCTAGATCCATTGAAAGTATGTGTGTGAGAACTCAAATATATAACTATTCAAACACTGGATTGGATTATTTAATAACTAAGCTCATGACTTAAACCGTTTAAGGATTAGGAAAACCATATGCTTGACTCGGCTCGATTACCCACTAATGTAGGTTTGAAACTGCAAAGAGATCAATAGGGCTTGGATAGGCATTAGAGAATGGCCAAGGGTATCTCAGGAATAGAAAGTAGGTAATCGTTATAATTACGATAATTCAACGATACTCGAGGCACAAACGCTTGTCGCTATATCTCTCTCGTAACCCCAAATATTTAAAACACAACCCTGAATAAGACTTTAAAAACTTTGTATTTACTTGTCGAAAAAACGTAAATAAAAGCTATATTAACATAGTTTTGTTTTTTTATTTTTTATTTTTTTTTTATTATTATTATTTAGAAGAACATAACACACCCCTAAACTTATTCGATTTTGTACAATTTTAGGGGCGTGTAAATAGAATTCAAAGAATGACAAGTGAATACACTAATACCGAATCAATAAAAATTCGTCCGAAACCCGACCGCTCACTTCAAGTAGCATAAAATAATGCTAACTTGATTTCACTCAATTCGTGCGTTTGGCTTAGTGACAAAGGTTTGGAATTTTTTTTTAAATGGATAAGGTATTTATACATGTTCAGAATTGAATAGGTTATTGACTTCGACAGGGTAACGAGGGATAACATATTCCAGGTTAGCTTCAAAGGTTCAATTCGATAAAAATTAAGGCCTAAATCATGCCTCCTGAACTACCTCACATAGGATTTCGCCTCAAGTTTCCCCCCAGTCAAGTTCTAGATTCCTCAAATTTGTCATGAACTTTTACTGAATAATCGGTGTCAAATCGTTCGAATAATTATACATTGAGTCTTTGCTATCGTGCAATTTTAGGATCAAAATGATTTTTACCTAATCGACATGCCAAGCACACAAAACACACATGAATGACATCACCCCCGACCTCGATATACAATTAGGGGATAATTTTCATCATCGGGAAATAGCCCAGACGAACTTAACAATTCAACACGCAAATACTACTTCATACATAAACATCTCTACATTAAATCTAAATACTAACATACATACACTAAACTAAGCATTTCGCGTGCAAAGACATGAAAATTAAAATAAAATTTAACTATATGTTAAAATCTACAATATACATCTAAGCTTTTAAAAAGCATAACTAATCATAGATAAAACATCCAAATATAATACATAAAAAATTTTGTTAATCCTTTTCTAACAAAAAACAAAATTGGATGAATATCCCCAAACTTAAACGAGGCAGTGTTCACACTGACTGAGCAGGGAACCCAATTGCAATATATAACATTTATAAGAAACATTGGGTTTTGAACACATACTTAGGAAATAAGACATAGACGTCTCACCTCCTACTGTCCACCTAGAGGAGCGTCATCTCTACCACCGTCTCAGCGGAAAGGAAAGTGTGGCAGTTGCAAGAGGTGTGACGATAATTATGACATTTACGGATAAGCACTCATGTCAATGCCGAGACGCTCGCTAATGAGCCATTGGACTTGATCTTGTTGATGCGTCTATTGGTCTAGGAATGTCCCGAGCTCAGCATTTTGGAGATCCGAATTATATTGCCCTTGGCGAAGAATGCGATTGTTGAGCCGGACCTCCTGGAGCTCCTTATAGACCCTCTCCAAAGTGACCTCATCGCGGGCCTCAGATGGTCCCACCTCTTTCGCTTTGGGCCCTTCCTCTTATTCAGCTTCTGGTTTTCTCGCCCCTTGCGCTTTGGCTTTCCACATTCGATTTATCATAGCCAGATTGAGCGGAACGATTGGGGGGCAAGCCCGGTTATTGATACATCGGCCTGTCGAAATAGGTCGATCAATAGAGAAGGAAATGGAAGACTGACCTTTATTGTATTGACATCATGAAGAATAGAGGAGTAGATCAAGAATCCAACATTGATCGACTTGCCCGTCTGAATCGAGTATATCGTCATGGCCCTTTCTTTAGAGACGTCTGACAAGTGAGATGTCGGGAGAAGGCTTTTGCGGACAAAATGGTGCCATATTTTGGGGATTAGATTGAGGAACTTAGCAGGGAAAGTGGTTAGACCTGGCCCTGTGTGAGTCCACTGGACGTTGCCTGAAGTTATGGCTCGGATTATAGTGTCCATGCTCGGATCTCTACCCCTATATGGTTCGTCAGAGGGTGCCGGGGCCGCCAATCCCAAAACTTTGTTAATGTACTCGGGACTGAAAGAAATGGGGAGAATTCAGACCCTTTTTCGGTTGTCATTTGCTTCGATGATATTTGCATAGAATTCCCGTACTAAGGCCACTTCGCCCCGGGGTGGTGATTTGCAAAAAGCTTTCCAACCGCGGCTTCAGATCACATCTTGAAATTTTGCCAGGAGACTTTCCAATTGCCCAAAGCCTCGTTGTTGAATGTATGTTTGTTTATGCTCGAAGTGGTTGAAATGATCCTCAGCCTGTTTGGAAACAAACCGGGCAGAATCATAGTCTGCGGTAGGACCCCCGACACGAGAACTTAAACCTTCTTCCCTTGCCCTTTTTGATGCGGATCGCTTAGCTATGGATCCTATCAATCATAATCACAAAACATGACAACCCAATCATATATGAACAAAGGAAAATAATCCCCCGAATCAACACCGTCAAGAACACGTCACAATCTCAATAAACACACACCAATCGCAATGATTTCAACAAAATTTCAACAATGTAGCATGTAATTTTGTATCACACAATGTAA
The DNA here is from genome assembly GCA_016647705.1 of Eucommia ulmoides. NCBI lineage: Eukaryota > Viridiplantae > Streptophyta > Magnoliopsida > Garryales > Eucommiaceae > Eucommia > Eucommia ulmoides. The sequence continues at coordinate 34,021,633 of CM028338.1, read as the reverse complement.
CAATCCATATAAATATTGTTCATCACCAAAAATCAAACCGAAATCCCATAGATAAAGAAAATGGCGAAAATGGGATTTAAGAGTTTAGGGCACAATCCAAATTCAATGATTCTTGATATGAATATGAAAATCAACCAAAGATTTCAACATATAGATGAAATGTTGGATCAAAATTACTTGTTGAAAAAATTCGGTCCAAACAATTGAAAATTGGTGAAATCACACCTTTTGGTCCTTAAACCCTAGGATTCGAAAATGGGGTAGAAGATTGATTTTTTGAGGATGATTCATGGTGGAAATCACAAATTTTGGAAATGGAATGATGGATTTGAGGGTTGGAAATGGTTTGGGAGGATTAAATGGAGAGATTTGGGATTTTTAGATGTAGTTGTGGCGCTTTAAATGAGCGGTATGGTCTTTATTCGAACAGAGGCTTCACCGTCGCAGTGGTGGGATCACCGCCTCGGCGGTGGAACATCTTTTTAAAACCCAAACATTCTGTTGTTCACCGCCTTGGTGGTGAAATGCCTTTTTTAAACCTATTGCAACCTGAAGTTTCACCGCCTCGGCGGTGAAACGTTTTGTTGAAAACCTTACATCCTGTGTTTTCACTGTCTCGACGGTGAGCTGCCTGCTGGATTTTCATAATTTCTTTAAGTTTTCACCACAAGGCTCCGTACCACATGCTTCTACTTCGCTAGTTTAATGATTTTAAGTACGAAACACACATCCGAGTATCCACACTCCTCAATTCACCTCCAAACACGCTTTGAGACCGTTTCGGCCTCCAAAAAATAAGTAATAGCAAAAGTCAGGCAAGATCATACCCTTAATTTCATATAAAAAAAATGCTTGATTTACCATCCCCAACCGGACTTAGCAAATTCCAAGATCAGTCGTCAACGAGGGAGATATTATTCACAACTCGTTTTTCATTTCCTATATAGTGCTTGATCCTCTCCTCATCACCTTCTAGTTCGATTGAGCCGAAAGGAAATTTGCTTGATCCAAAATGGTCTGGATCATTTGCAAAAGGTGCGCCGGCTTTAGGTACTTTTGGTACGTCTTTCGGTACAACTTCTATAGATAGGACGTAGTCCACAACACCTTCCTGCGTGGTTAAGCATTTTTCACCAAAATCCCCCATAGATAGGGAATTTAGGATAGTATGCTCCATTGGATCTCGATTCATGGCTTGAAGTTGGCTTCTTGGCTCTCTCCTTATCTTTTTCAAGGTACGCTCAATCTCGGGATCAAGAATCAAGAATTCCAAACTTCTTCTACGTTGCATGCACTGCTTGATCACAACTAATGAAACAAATTAAAAAATAATTTGAAAGAAAATAAAACAAAAGAATTATCAGGATTAATATTCAACCACTTAGTCGCAATATCAACCAAATCAAAATATCGTTTCCCGACAACGGCGCTAAAAAATTTGGACGCGATCATTTTTTCACGTCTTAATATACTCGCAAGCGCACGAGGTCAAGTTTTAATATAGTGGACCTTTCGATCGGATATCGTCCTCTGGGAAACGTGTTTGATTAATTCAATACCGCGATTTACATAGTCTTATATTATCTCGACGGTTCAAGAAATGTTTGAGTTTAAATATTTAAAACCTAAGTTAAACTAACAACTATTGGGTTAATTATACTTAAATGGATTACCTAGGGATTAATTTCATTCACTTAATACATGTTTGACTTCGTTTAGTTAACAATAATGGTGTTTATCCTATCCGACAATCTCGGTATCTTAAACTCACTCACCACCTCTCCCGAGTGTAAGATGAGTGAATATGCGAATTTGCGTCAACGAAGAAGTCCCCCTCAATATTTTAATGACACTAGGTCACATGAGTCTTGCCCCAACGTCATGGATTGCACACTTTCTAACTCACTCGTAGGTTATTTGATCGTCGCGTTGTGTTTACCCTAGTCCGAATTCAGGGTTACCTCTCCCGAGTGTCAAACACCGTATTCTAAAAACCAACCCTAATACCTTAACAAGTATATTAAAATTATAATAAAACGGTAAACACAATCACATTTTGACAAACAACCGTTAAAGTAACATATATTCAATCAAACGTGTATTTACATGAACTACATCGATCCTTAGATAATATTTATCTAGCTGGTGTGTTGTCGTAGGCAACCAAAAATAAAATCCTAGTCCTAAATATAAACTGTAGTAGTATGAGCAGGTATCGTTTCCACAGAGAATGCCTAACCTAAATTTGTGATACGTGAACAAGGAGGGGGAGTTTCGATTTTAGAATAGCAAAACTAATAAAATAAATAAGAAAAAGAATTACAAACTTAATACCGAATTCAATAAAAAAAAAACACACCTTGGTCTAAGTCAACATTCACTTTCGGAATTTTAGAATTGTTCATTGATGCAAGCATAAATCAATTCTGACATTGAATATTCACTGTTGGAATTATTTTCCTATCTCTCCTTACTTATAGTTAATTAGAAAACAAGCGATCTAATTAACCCTAACTACTAAACAACCTCAGACAAGCGTTAAAGGTTTAATCTAGTAACAACATTAAGAATTAGAGAGATCGATGAAGCTAAACAACACAAGCACAAGCGGTTGTATTTAATTTAGTTAAGTGTCCTTCCTAAGATCTAATAATTTCTGACGCAGTAAATCATCAAATCTTAGTTGCTTCACAGATTAGAGGGATCAAACAATTACGGATTTGATATCTAACCTAGCAATAGATTGCAATGAATAATAAACTAGTAGGCCTCCTAGCGATTAAACGTAACAATCATGAAAATAGGCACAGAAGAACATCCAATACTCAAAATATAAATTAAACAATGAAAATAAATTAAATCTCACAGTTTTTTTGATTCCGAGGTTTCACTTTTCTTCGACCAAGAAAAATGGCTTAGCCACACAAAGCCATGGGAGCTTACAAATTAGAAAAGAGAAAAGAGAGAAGAGAATCCCTTTATGCAAGGTCACTGTTCGGCTCCCAGAAGCTCCTCCATAGCCACTGTCCCAATCTCCATTGAAAAAGGAATAAATTTTCCCATTTATGATGAATAAAAAATTTCCAAAATATCTCCCTCTCAATAATGAATATTCAATCCCATTTCCTCTACCCTTCTGTCTGAAATCTATTGAAAAAGGAAGTTGTATGATATTTGAATGACATCATTTGCACCAACTTTCCTTTTTTACACTTTTGACCTTTCATGATTTGAATGACCTTAATTGCTCCTTACCACTTTCTATACTTAGTTTAATAGACTTAAATGGTCATTTATTGGTTCTAGGTTGATCAAAAAACCGGGTTAGTTCGCGGGTCGGATCGGGTCGCGGGTCGGATTTTCAGTTATCTCCATTTCTCTTCAAATTGGACTGCCGGCAGTGCAGGTACAACCACTTCAAGCTCAATTTAGACCATGATATAGTCCGATTATGGAGAAATAAGAAACATGAAAGTTGTATATATGTTTCTTCTCTTTTCATATCATCTTGAATTACCTCAATCGGAGTTTGGACGTGAACGTTATGGCCTGATTACGAACATGTGTCGAAACAGCCTAAAACGCGTGATTTATTTCGTTTTGCTCCAAACGCCTTCATTTGTTTCTTAAATTAAAATATAAGTTTAGTGAGTACAATTAGGCACAATATAATTATGAAATATTAAGCATAAAGGACAAAATATATGAACATTTTCGCCCTTATCACTAGCCTACCATGATCTTAGCCATTGAAACATTAAAACAAGAGGGATTAATCATCATTCACAATAAAACGTTAAGTTAAAAATATAGAAACAAAGAAAAAAAGATCAAATCTTAAAATGGAGTGGTCCACTGTCACCAAAGATCGATCCAAAAGTGTTTCTTTTTCTCCGATATGTGAATCTCCTCTTTGAGCTCTCAAAATAGACTTAAGATCAAGTGTCTAATGTTAGGGGGCATTTTTGATAAATGGGGGAAAAATAGGTTTAGATAGAAGGCTTCAAAATATCTAGAAAATAAATATTTTTTGCATAGAGTTACCTTCGCTGCGGTGGATTCACTGTTGTTGCGGTAAAGACAAAATTGAGCTCTCTGGACTTTTACTGCCTTGGTGGTGAGACTGGCATATCTCATTGGAATTTCACCACCTTGACAATGAATGGCCGCTAGGGTGTTGACTTCTGCACAATTCTCCCTGCATTTTCACCGCCTCGGTGGTGGGTTTGCTATCCTGAAACCCTATTTTTTTTACCGTTTTTCCACCGCTTCGCTTGTTTGTCACTCGATTACGTCCCTGCACCTGATTTACATAAAAACAAAGAAAAACGCAATAAAATATTACTAAAACACTCGAAAACTACCAAATTTGGCTTAGAAGTAGATAGGTTTTTTCAACCTATCAATACCAGATTATTGTAAGATGATTAGGAGATTATGGAAACCCTAATCATACTATATATAAAGAAAAGATTAGGGTTATGGTCTGCAATACACTAAATCAAATGACGGCTCCTTTCTCCCCATCTGGAAGAGGAACGACAGTCCCATCGGTAGTAGATTGTTCATAATGGATCTAGGTATGCGATTTACATGTTAATATATAATTCTTGATGATTTGATATGTTGTGTTAGGTGTTATAGATTCAGGTCTATAGGGATTAAATCCCAAGTGGTATCGGAGCCTACTTCGTGTTGAATCATTAGGGTTCTTGAGTTTTTCAAGTTTGTAGAATTTTAGGGTTTGAGTTTTCTCCATTAAAGTTTGATTATTTGTGAAATATTAGAAGAAAACACTAAGCTTTTTATGTGGTTTATGTGATTTGATTCAATTTTTTCTAAATACTACGGATTCGCTAAGGAAAGAAAAATCTTAAGTTTTGGAAGTTTTTGGGTGTTTTCGCTGCAGTAAATTCAGATATGAACTAGATCAAAACGAATCGGTCAATCGACTCAAAAAAATCAGTCAACCGATTGGTCCAAAGAAGGTTCGCACAGTTTTGACACCTGTTCGTAGTTTGGCCATAACTTTCTCGTTCGAACTCCGATTGAGATGATTCAAAATTTGTGAAAAGATCAAAAAAAGTGATACAACATTTATGTTTTGAGTTTTTCTAGATTCAAATTGAATCATGGTAAAAATTGGGTTTGAAGTTAGATCTGGATGAATTGGTCAACTAATTCAATCAAGGAGGTCACAGGGTTTCACATTCTAATCGATCGGTCAACCGAACCTTCTCAATTGGTCGACTGATTGATACAGGATGTCAAGGCTACCTAACTCGGTTGATCAAACCTTCATGGTCCATCGACCGACTGCTTCGGGACCCCAACTCTTTTCGGGCTGACCGATTCGGTTAAACGAACCTTTATGTTCGGTCGACCAACAGCTTCGAAACAGAGGCAATTAGCCTCTGTCCAATTCGATCAACCAAATTTTCAAGATCAGTCGACCGATTTGATGCATCAACGTCAAAAATTTTAATCCGTTGCATGACATTTGATCAACAGACCATAAGGACGATTGACTAATAAAATTTTGTATCTTGAAATAAATTAAAATAAAACAATATGTTACCAAAGTAATCTATGTTACGTAGTTTTATTTTATTTTGGTATATTAAGATGTTAATCTTTGTTATTTATGTAAACAATAACTGGCCTAAAGAAAGACTATTGTTTGGCCAAATAATAAGCATCGGTGGTTGTTGATATTTGTTATTTATGCGAACCATAACTGACGGGAAGGAAGGTTATTGTTCAATTAAATAATAGACATTAATTTGAAATTGATATACATATGGTTATTATTTATATAATCAATAATTGGCCCAAAAGAAGGTTATTGTTTGGTTAAATAATAAATATACCCGCGGGAATAAATGTGAAATAATTATCAAGTTTCCATGTGAATAGTAAATCGATCCAAAGAAAGGCTTATTGTTCGACATGACTTATTGTCAACATTTGATTATTGTATTGAGAGTACCGCTTACAAGTTGGTGTTTCTTCTCAAAGGCTAAACATCAGTGTTGTGCAAGGTATCTTGTGGTGGGCCCACCAATACAATTATTTTGTTTATGTTGCATGAGTTAAAGTTTTAATTTGACATGAACTTTTATGTTATGAACTTGTGTTCATCATTGTTTTCTGTTTAGTTAATGCTTTTACTGCTACTATTACTGCCAACATGAATTCAATTCCAGTGCTTAACGGCACGAACTTTAAGGATTGGAGAAAGAACATTTAAATTGTTCTTGGCTACATGGTTCTTGACTTTGTGCTAAGGAAAGAACAACCTTTACTTTTTACTGAGGAAAGTTCCCCTGAGGCTAAAAGGGAATATGAGAGGAGGGACCGTTCTAATCACATAAGTCTTATGATGATCAAACGCAACGTTCCGAAAATATTCAAGGGGCGGTATATCTGATAAGGTAACTGTTGAGACGTTCCTTGATGAAATTTTTTTTTTTTTTTAAAGAACGAAAAGGTAGAGACAAATATGCATTTAGCTGATATTTTCTCGATAAAGTATAAATGAAAGGGGAACATAAGGGAGTGCATTATAGAAATGTCCAATGTTGCTTCAGAATTAAAGGCGTAAAAGTTAGAGCTGTCTGAGGACTAGCTCATGCATTTAGTACTCATTTTTCTTCCTGCACAATACAATCTGTTTACGGTGAGTTATAATACTCAAATGGATAAATGGACTCTTAAAGAGCTTATATTTGATTATGTACAAGAATAAGAAAGAATTAAGTGAGAAAAGACATAACGTGCTCACTTAGCCACTACTTTTAAGCGTAAGAAACAATAAAGAGATAAAGGTCAGGAAGTTGCAGTTGGAACACAACAGTCCAAATTGTAATTAGGATCAGGAATTTCCCTGTTTCTACTGCAAGAAAGTTGAACATATGAAAATGAAATGTTCCAAGAATATACTTGTCACTCTGGTTTGTTCTGACGTTAATTTAGCTTCTGCACCTAGTTACACTTGGTGGGTAGATTCTGGTGCCACTACTCATATAAGTTTGTCTATGCGGGGTTGCCTATGGAGCCGAAAGCCAATTGAAGCTGAAAGATGCATCTATGTGGGCAATGGTAAAACAGTTGTTGTGGAGACAATAGGGTTTTAGACTATCTTTAAAGACTGGTTGCCTTTTGGATTTGAAATAAACATATGTTCTACCGTCATTTAGACGGAATTTGGTTTCTATTTCCACTTTGAACAAATTTGGTTGTCTTGTTCAATTGGAAATAATAAATTTAGTCTTTTTCAAGATTCAAATATGGTTGAAACTTGTTCTTTAATTGATAATCTATAGTTGTTGGATACTATTGCTTCACATAATGAAACCTTGAAATGACAATCATGGTACAAAACGCAAATTAGCTAATGAGAATTCCTCCATACTTTGGAACAAACGTCTAGGACATATCTCTAAACAGAGAATAGAGAGACTTGTTTCTGACGGAATTCTTGATCCTCTTGGTTTAACAAATTTTAAAGTTTGCATTAAATGTATAAAGACAAAACAAACAAAACATAAAGAAATTGGGTGCCTATAGGAGTTCCAGTGTGTTGGCCCAGTGAGTTACCCAAGAAGGAGAGTGAATTGGGTAGTTCTAAAAATTCATGTAATTTAAATCTTTTAACACTTAATTTATCAAATAATCCATTTATTGTAAATTAATTATTATTTTCGTTACGCAGTGGATAATTGTTTAAATCTAGGTGCACACCCAAATAAAATGTAAAGAAAATAAACAATGTAGCATACCAAGATATATCCTGGTTCAGCAAGCTAGTCTTGCCTAATTTAGTCCCCCGAGCTCCACGGAGATTCGCACCCTTTAAATCCCTTGTTCCCTTTAAAGGTAGGAACCAAACCCTTACAACGATTCTTTTCTCAGGCTCAGAATTAACCTTTACAATTTTCTTTTCGCAAGTCAAGGAAGAACCTTATTTTTTTCAAGCTAAAGACTAACCTAATTCTATTACGGGAAGAATCACAACCTAATCCTTTTAACAGGCTAAAGATCAAACCTCACAACGCTCACAAATATCATTTTCCCAGGTAAGAATTGAACCTTTACAAATCACTCAAAATTAAATATCTTCAGGAAGAATTAACACCTAATTCTTTTCAAGAGAAAAGAATAACCTAACATTTTTATACCTTAGGCAAAGATCAAACCTCAATATTTTTTCCAAAAAAGATTGAAGCCCAAGCTACCCTGACTAGATACAGACTTAACTGTATCTAATTCGCACAAATTCACCAATACAAAAAAATAATGAGTTTCTTCCCACTCGGAGCTTCTACCACCTCAAAACAATTATATTCGATTAATGTCCCAAAATTTACTACGTGATAGAATTTAAGTAAGAAATTTAATATCTAATTATAACAAGTGTGGGTAGCACAAAATTAGCATGTAATTAGATAATATCACGAAATCATTTTAAAAAGAACTTTTATGCTCTTAAGTTTAAAAAATAATTTTTCAATGATCTTAAAATCTAGTAATAAACAATATATGAAATTAAATTTCAACAAAATAACTTGGAAATATCTCACTAGGAAAATACCGAAAGAATAGAATCAGAATTATAAGACAGCACAGATCGGTGACGCCAACTCAACAGTGCTTTAGCTCAAGAAATTTTCACACAAATGATCTCTCGAATAAATCATAGAATGATAACTCTCAAAAATCTTAGGAACTTGATAGTTCTTGATGTGATATGATGTGATGTCATTAGATCTCAAATTTGCAGGTCTATATATATTGATTTTAAACAAGCCTTCCAACAATTAGTTTTGACAAGATAAGTCTTTAAAGAGCACTTATAGACCTCATATATCATATTTTTTCAATCCTGATATAATTTACTTAAAAACATCTTTTAAATCTCTCAATTAAGTCCACAAATTATTTCTTAAACTTCATTCACAAAAATATGAAATATTTAGTTGCTAAAATTGAAAGAATCTAAAATTATATGTACTAAATCAATAGGGATATCAAAATAAATGTGTCATATCTTTAATATCTTCAAATTCTCCAAATCTCTCCATTAGAATTGCCAAAAAGGGCTAGTTTTTTACCGAAACCTTAAAATCTTCGAAATCTCAACCAACATAGTCGATTGACCAAACCCCTGCCAATCGGTTGACCGAACGATTCAACATATAACATAGACCAAACCCAAAAAGATAGTTGGTTGACTGAATACCCCACGGTCGATTGACCGATCGATTCAGGTTACAATCCGAGCCAAAATTAAACTATGGTTGGTTGACCGATTCTGCCACGTTCGGTTGACCGATCGATTCAGAGATTTTCACTTGGCCAATCGATTAACCGATCAATTTAGAGAGATATACTTTCCAGCCCAAAACCAATCGGTTGACCAAACCTCTGCTGGTTGGTTGACTGATCAATGCTGGATGTTCTCTTTTCCACTTATTTCAGCTCAAAAATTCATCGTTTATTCTCGTTAACCGATTATTGACAATAAAATTCAATTTTAAACACTATTTTCACTTAGGTTAATTTTTATTTTTTAATTTTACGTAGGAGCAAATATTTGAATACTAATTAAGATTCTAAATTTCATTAAATCAAACACACATAAATATAACTCATCATTAGTGTCGTGTGTGATCCAAATTTGGGATACATTAAGAGTATAAGAGTATTTCAGTTGTTTTCACCTAATTTCTTTGGAATATTCAATACTCTTTATTTCTTCAATTTCTATATTTGTACCCTTGATAATTTATTCATGATTCAATCTTTGATTGAAACTCTTATACTGAAACACCCAACAAACACATTAGTTCCACAAAAAATATCAACTCTTAATTGTCCATCAAAATCTCGTGATAACATAGTGTCTAAGAACTAATACATACTATGGACCATTCCCTATGGTATCTTGGAATGGACAACAATATTTTGTTGCGTTCATAGATGACTACTCTTGTTATGGGTACCTATATTTAATTCATTAGAAGTCTCAATCTATGGAGGTACTTAAGTCTTTCAAAGCTAAAGTTGAACTTCAACTAGAAAAAAAAATTAAGGTTGTCAAATTGGACCATGGTGGTGAATACTACGGGAGATTTGACGAATTAGGAAAACATCATCTAAGACCCTTTGCTAAATTCCGAGAGGAATGCGAAATCGTCCTACAGTACGCCATGCCAGGCAAACCTGGCATGAACCGTGTTGCTGAGAGACGAAACAGAATGCTTAAGGACATGGTAAAAAGTATGATAATTCATTCTTCTTTACCAGAATCACTCCAGTGAAAAACACTTAAGACTGCAACATATATCATGAACAGGGTACCAAGTAAAATGTGGCTAAAACCCCTTATGAACTATGGTTAGACGTAAAGCCTAGCATAAAGCATTTACACGTTTGGGGTTGTCTACCTAAGGTAAGGCCTTATAGGCTAACTAAAAGAAAACTCGACTCAAGAATAATTAACTGTTGTTTTGTTGGGTACACTAAACAGTCAAGAGGATTTAAGCTTTGTAATCCCTCGGATTAGACATTTTTCGAGACAGGAAATGTGAGATTCCTTGAATGTATTGAGTTTGAGAGGAAAGAAAACATAAGAAATGTTGTCTTTGAAGAATAATTTTCTATTGATGGTAATCTGGTCTCTGTACCTATTGCTGTCCAAGACACAATTTTTTCCGAAGGGGAATCTGTTATTGACACTGATCAGGTCTCTATACCAATTGCTACTCAAGACACAATTTTGGCTCAAAATAACAACATTCAAGCTCTTATTCTTGACATTATTCTAAACCAAGACAACAGTGAGATTCTTCCTCAAACACAACCTATAGAACAAACTCAATAACTTTAAGAAGTGCCATTAAGGAGATCCAGTAAGAAGAGGAGAAGTGCGATTTCAGATGATTATATTGTATTTCTCCAAGAACATAAGTTTGACACAAGGACAATGGAAGATAATCCAATTGACTTCCATCAAGCCAAACAAAGTCCAGACTCTCAAAAATAGATTATAAAGAGACTCTCTTTAGTTTCACGAAAGACTCTTTCAAGATTATCATGGCACTTGTAGCTCATTTTGATTTAGATTCACATTAGATGGATGTAAATATTTCATTTCTCAATTGAGACATTGATGAAACAATATATATGGTGCAGCTAGAAAACTTTGTATTAAACAATCCAAATTCTATGGTTTGCAAGCTAAAGAAATCCATTTATGGTCTCAAACAAGCTTCTCATCAATGGTATCACAAGTTTCATCGAGTCATCACCTCGTACAATTTTGAGACGAATGTCGTTGATGACTGTGTATATCACAAGTTCAGTGGAAGTAAATATATCTTCTTGGTATTATATGTCGATGATATTTTGCTCACTAGCAGCGATATATGCTTATTGCATAAAACCAAGATATTTATGACGAAGAAATTCAACATGAAAGATCTTGGTAACACTTTTTTGTATTAGGTATCCAGATACTAAGAGATCGTTCTTGAGGTATCATTCGGTTATCACAAAAAAGCTATATCGATAAGTTTCTAAGTAGATTCGGCATGAAAGATAATAAACAAGAAGATAAGCCCGTAGTTAAAGAAGATAAGTTTAGTCTCACTCAATACCTCAAGAATAATTCGAAAAAGATAGAGATGCAAAAGATTCCCTGTGCGTCGGCAGTAGGGAATCTTGTTTACCCTTAAGTATGTACGCGTCCAGATTTAGCGTTCATATTTGGAATGTTAGAAGTAACCCTGGGATGGATCGTTTAAAACCAGCCAAATGGGTTATAAGGTATTTACAGATATCAAAATATTAAATGCCCACTTATTGGAAGACAGATCATTTGGAGATCATTGCGTCTTCTGATTCCTATCAAGTTTTTAATTTTTAAAGAGAAAAATCAGAGTAGGATAATATCTATAGAACATGTGGGAATAACCTCCATGATTGCGGATCCGCTCAATAAAGGTTTGCCACCTAAGGTATTTCATGAGCACACTACTTGTGTAGGTGTGATTTTATTTGATGATGTGCTGGTTTAGTTAAAGTTTGTATTTGTTGAATGTTCTTTTATTAGATACGTATATTTGATTTCTGCAGAATAAAGTAGATGGATTAAATTTTATTTACTTTGAATATGTTCTTTCTAATTGTGGTTTAACATAAGAATAGAAAGATTAAAGATTGATATCACTAAAGACTAAAGAAGGACCAGTTAGAAATAGGCATGTCTGAGATCACATTACATGTAATTTCTATGCTACTCATCTACATTTGATCTATGTCATTGAGTGGATTAGTATGGTGATCATCGTCGTTTAATCATGACTGTATTGTGATATAATTTGCGGTAATTCCATTGTTAGTATATGAGATGAATAAGATTATTTAAGGAAACGTCTAAGGATAAATGGCATACGGATGCGCCCCTAAGGAATTTTGTGATATAATTGTTTCAGGAATAATATGTAGCCCAAGTGGAAGATTGTTAGAAAATTTTGTTTCCTAATCTATTTTGGACAACATATTATTATTATCTCAATTATATTTTCTATTTAAATTTAATGGGCTAAAATTAAGTGATCTGATTAATTTGGGTAAGGCCGTAGACTACTCAAAATAATGTAGGTTAAATAGGTAGATACCAAATTATTATAGGGTGATTAGGGGATTACAGGAACCCTAATCACACCATATATAAAGAAAAGACTAGGGTTATGGTCCCCAATACACCAAATTAAATGACGACTCTCTTCTCCCCATCTGGAAGAAGAATGACAGTCTCATCGAGGAAGTAAGAAGATTTAGTTGAGGAAGATCACGTACCCACTCGATACATGCCCTACTCGAGATCGATCGTCGTAGATTTTCGCATCGATAGTCGATTGTTCATAATTGATCTAGGTACGCGATTTACGTGTTAATATATAACTCTTGATGATTTTATATGTTGCGTTAAGTGCTATAGATTCAGATCTATAAGGATTAAATCCCAACATTAAGCACCCCTACACATTCGTCTAAAGATCATACCTATGTTTAATTAAATTCTAATTGATCCTAATCAAAATATTTTGATTTTATCCATGCAGAACTTTAAAACTCATTTCTGAATGAATTGAAATATTTTTTAGATTTTTTCTTTTTTAAAAGAATATATTTTTTTTCTTCAATTTTTTAAATATTCTCCTGGTATAACCACATCTCAATTATGCTTGGAATTGACAAGTTTGGTCCCCAGAGGGTTTGATGTGATGAATCTTAACGTTAGATTAAATTAACAATTTGATCTAAAGCAATTTGGGAGAATGATATGTGCTGTGGACATATATGCATGAGATTTTTTTTTTTTTTTTAATTAGTATGGTATGCATTTAGCATGCTATTAATGGGAAAAGAAGTATTTGATCATTTTTCTTGTGTGTAAGAACATGATTTGATAAGGACGAGCACAAACCATTTTTGATTTGATTTGTTTAAAAAGTATTTTCTTGGAAATATTATTTCTTAAATTTGGGGAACATGAGTCAATTTTCGGGAAAAAAAATCATGATTTCTTAAAAATATAATTTTGATTTTTTTTTTCTTTTTAGATTGCTTGGAACCATAATTTTTGAATTTAGGAACATGATTCGTATTGAACTTTCTTTTGGAAAAGAAAAACTATGATTTTCTTGGAAACATGATATATATATATATATATATTATTTTATCTCTATTTTTTTCTCTCTAAAACTTTTGGAGATAATTTTAAATAAGACATGGACATAAGAAAAAAAATTTTCTAAAATAAAAATAAAAATAAAAATTTCCTTTTGTGTTTTTAGCAAAACATGATTTTTCATAAATAAAGAAGAATATCTCTTCACGCAATTTGATGCATTTCAAGTACTTTAATGAGAAGAAATTTAAATCAAATTCTAACTTTGTGGAATAAAATACTTGGTGGTGCTTCATATTTTTTTTACATTTATTGATGATTTTTCTCAAAAAGTGTTTGTCTATTTTTTGAAAACTAAGGACCAGGAATTGGATGTTTCCAAGCATTTCCATGCCAAGGTTGAAAGAGAAACATAAAAGCAGCTCAGGTGTATGTATGCAGATAATGGTGGCGAGTACAGAGGCCAATTTGGAAAATACTGTAGAAAATATGGTATCAGACTTAAGAAAAATATGCCTAAGACTTCATAGCATAATGGAGTTGCTGAGAGAATGAACCAGACTATTTGTGAATGAATCAAATGTATGTTTTTTTATGCAAAGTTGTCTAAATTATTTTGGGGGTGAGGCAATGAGGACCACAGTTAACTTGATCAATTTGTCTCCATCAATTTCTTTGGATGGAAACATCCCAGAAAGTGTGTGAATAGGAAAATACATCTTTCTCAAGTATCTGAGGGTATTTGTATGTCAGGCATTTGTTCATGTTCCAAAGGATGAGAGGTCAAAGCTTGATGACAAAACAAAATAGTGTATATTTTTGGACTATGGGCGTGAGGAATTTGGCTACAGATTATGGGATCCAATTGACAGGAAAATGATTCTTAGCAGGGACATGATATTCCTTGAAGATTAGACCATTGAGGATGTTGAGAAAGGTGCAAAACCAAAATCCTCTATGGAGTATCCAGTCAACATAGATCCAGTTCTAACACCCATGATAGATACACCAGAAGAACAAGTTTGTGAGACTATAGATGAAGCACATGTTGATAATAAAATAGTGCATGAGCAGCTATTTCCACCTCTTCCAGTTGAGAAAGTCCAGCAGGGATCAAAGAAGGACTTTTATAAAATGTTAGTATAATGAGTATGCGATGCTTACAGATAGAGGAGAGCAAAAAATCTATGAAGAAACCGTGTCTAGTGAAAACAAAAATGAGTTGAGTCAAGTCATATAAAAAGAGATGAAATCTTTACATAAGAACTATATTTGTGAGTTGGTGTAACTTCCTAAAGCCAAGAGACATTTGAAGAATAAATGGGTTTATAAATTCAAAATTAAAGAGAATAACTCACATCTATAGTACCATTGGATTCGTGGTGTGTTGGATATGAAGTTGCTACAGTTCAAGAAGATACACGCAAATGAAAATGGTTCAAATATGATGACAAAAGTTTTTCTTGGACAGAAGTTTGTGAGTTGAAGAGAGAACAGATCTCTTGCATTTCCCCATATGATCTGGAGGGATAGATTTGTTGGGTAGGTCCAACCCATATGCGAGTGGACCTAACTCAAAGCCCAATAGGATTTAACTTAAGGGAAAAAAAGCCCAAATGGGATTAATGAAACACACACACACACACACACACACGAAAGGCTCATTACGGCTTTAATGCTTATGGAATATGTTAATAGAAAGAGAAAATAAAATCTAATTAATTGGTGAATTTTCCCAACAATGTATTAGGATGAATGTAAAC
Source organism: Eucommia ulmoides (assembly GCA_016647705.1). Lineage (NCBI taxonomy): Eukaryota > Viridiplantae > Streptophyta > Magnoliopsida > Garryales > Eucommiaceae > Eucommia > Eucommia ulmoides. The sequence goes on along the minus strand of CM028338.1, from coordinate 34,006,171 downwards.
TTTAAATTTCTTTCTGAATAAATCGAAATATTTTTGGATATTTTTTTTTCTTAAACAAGATAAATTTTTTTTTTGAATGTTTACCTGATATAACCGTTTCTCAACTAAACTTGATATTGAAAAGCTTGGTCCCCGGGGAGGGGGGTTGATATGATGAATCCTAAGGTTAGATTAAATTGGCAATTTGATTCAAATTTGATATGTGTCTTGTACATATCATGGATTTTAATTTTAATTTTTTTTTAATTACGTTATGGACTTGATATGTGATTGATGAAAAAATAAATCTTTGATCATTTTTCTTGGTTTTAAGAAAACATGATTCAATAACAATGAGCAAGATTTTTTTTTTTTCATTTGTTTAAAAACAAATTCGCTTTGTTTTTTCTAAGCTAAACATGTTTTTTCATAAATAAAGAAGGAAGAGTTCTTCATGCAATTTGATGCATTTCAAGTACTTGAATGGGAAAATTTTAAATAAAATACCAACTTGGTAGAAATAATTTATTAGGATAATTGTTTCTAATTTAATCTAACTTAGGGAAGTGTCTTCCTAAATCCATTGTTTTGAGTTCACTCCATTTGGGAAATCATAACAATGATATAGAAATCTCTCCCTTAATTTAGAGTATAAGCCATGTCTAGTTAACAAGAATTTAATCAGAGAATCCCCTTAGGTATGATATTTGTATTCCTGAATCTCTCTATCTTTGTACCTGAAATGACCAACAGGGTATGATTAAGTTAAAAACTCTAATCCAATCATATGTATTCGATTGATTATATAATTCCTTGTAATATCTGATTGGAATCTCATCCCAATCATTATACTTCTCTGACTAGAGGTTTAAGTGAATTATATTAAATCGAATTACATGAGTCACGTTTTTTTTTTTTGCTAAGAGTGATAAATTATTTCTTGCATACTCGTAGATTATTGTAAGGCCCAATTTTTGCATGTGCATATTTTTTTTTTCATTTTATAACATTCAAAAAGTATCCAGGTTTAATACGTTATTTTAAAATTTTAGTTTAAATTTTTTAAGGGTTATTATGATATTTAAAAATTTAGTTTTAACAACTTTAGGGGTTAAATGTTAATTCTAATTTTGATTTTCTAAAACAACGTTTTGAGATTATTGTGTTATTTAGAATATAATTTAAAAAATTTTGAGATATAATTACTATTTTCTTTATGTTAAGAGGTGTTTTGTGTAAATATGTATATATCTATATATAATAAATAAATAATAAATAAAAAAATTTGTGTACGTTGTCCAAGAAATGGACAACACACAAGGTAAAAATAAATAAAGGAAAAAAAAATACATTTTAAACCTTTTAACTATCAACACGTTTTTAAGTAGTCCTTCTAAGTTTGTACATTTTATTTTAAACTCTTTACGTATCAACATGTTTTTAAATTGTTATTCTATAAAAAATTTCATCAAAAGTAACAGAATGGAGGGATAAAATAGTTCTTCTTTTTTTTTTTTTTTTTTTTTTTTTTTTTATAAATTGTTTAATTTTTTTAATCATTTTCTCATTTTTTTTTTCTTCAGTTATTTTTCTCTCTCTCTCCCTCCCTCCCTCTTACTTTTCCTCTCCCCGTAAAAAACCTGCTCCTGATCTATTGTTTGTAGAGATGATGGTTTCTGTTGTAGTATTGAACTTCACAACCAAGTTTGAAAGTGTATCTCCTTGAATTATGGGATGAGAAATCAAAATTCTTTTCTATTGATTGATTTCTAATGAAGACGGACATGCGTATCTCGGTGGGATGACGACTTTAATTTTATCCCCAAGCCCCCATGGATTTACACCTGGGTTCTTTTGAATGATCGATTTACAAGATGTTAGACCTTCAAGCGACTCCGCAATGGTGTAAAAGCTCTCACCCTTGATGGCGGTTTTAGTTAACTCCGCTGCAAAGTAGCCGTCGTCGCATTTACAGTTAATTGGGAAAAAGAAAAGCTGGTTTTGTGGAAGATACTTGGTTTCTTGAGAGAATCCATTAGCTTCCGCCAATAGAAAACGATCGATACCCAAGAAAAAACTGAGATTAAAAAGGGAAGAGTAGTAAGAATTGGTGCGCAAGACGGCGTAGGTGGCGTAGTGATTTAATGCTCCGTTTTGGTCGCCTTAGCGGTAAACAAAATCGTAGAGAAAGGTGGTTTCAAAGATCTATCCCACAACGAAGAAAATCATAGAGAAAAAGTAAAAGAAGATGAAAAAGAAAGAGAAAGGTGTTGATTGGAGATCAGTGATAATTTTTTTACAGTAAGAGATTGTAGGACCACATGAACAGTGTATATATTATTGTTTGATAATTGATTCTACTCTCTCTCTTCCACCACCTACTTCTTGTTCTTCCTATATCTATGTCATATATATACTAGAAAAGTAGGGAAAATGTTCTCATCTTTCTCTCCTCTCTCTACCTTTCTGTTCTAAACCCAGTAGAGAAGACGAAGAGTTTAGCCTTCTATTTCGTTTTAGACTAATAAGGTATGGACCAAAATGCAATCTCTCTCTCTCTAAATAGGGGGTACCACCCCTGTTACGGGGATTGCCACCCCCTAAACAGAGGGTGGTTCACCCCGTAATAGGGGGTGGACCACCCCTTGTTAAGAGGTTCCACTCCTATTATCGGGGTGGAATCACCCCCGTAATAGGGGTGGTTTTAGCGGGGAGAGAGAGATGAAGAAGAAGGCAGGGAGGAAGAGGGAGAGACGGAGAAAGAGAGAGAGTTGAGCGGGAGAGAGAGGGAAGTGAAGGAAAAAAAAAGAAAAGAAGAAAAATAATTAAAAAATATAAAAAGACTATTTTGCCCTTCCATTCTGTTACTTTTGACGAAATTTTTGATAGAATGACCATTTAAATACATGCTGATACATAGAGAAGTAAAAATGAAATGCGCAAATATAGAAGGACTACTTAAAAATGTATTAATAGTTAGAGTGTTTAAATATATACTTTTTCTATAAATAAATAAATAAAAAATGACGATCATTGAGCGGTGAATATCACCCCTTACTCCCTATATATATATATACAAACACACCCCCAAGCATGTATGTATATAAATGAAAAACAAAAAGGAAAAAAAATCTCTATCTCCCCTAGTGCGTTCTCTCTCTCTCTCAATTTTTTTTAAAGATACGTCCATATATTTATGTGTGTATATATATATATATATGTATGTATGTGTATGTGTGTATATATATATATATGTATGTGTGTGTAAGTTTAAGATGTATCAGTATATGTGTGTGTGGGTGTGTGGGTGCGAAAAGAAGAAGAAGCCTATAACTATATTTATATATAATTATATTTAATTTGTGAAGAATTTAATTTAAAGTAAAAATCCTAAATTTAATTAGAATGATATTTTTAGTATTTCATTGTCTAGTGATATTGTTCATAGTCAGTTAATATATTTTTTTGTAATTAAATTATTAATTGATAAATTTTATAAGCGTAATTATAATATTTTAGTTGTACAACTAATATTGTGTTAAGAAAATAAGCGTTTAATTTTAATAAATTTTATATAATTAGAAAAATTTGGGGATGAAAAATAATGCATTTTATTGTCACTTATTTCATGCATTGCATTTCATATTAGATTTGTTTATATAAATTATTATTTTTGGTTCTGTTGTTTGTTAGGTTCTCAGGCAATGCCGATTACGCCAGTATTTTGACGGTAGCGTAATAGCAATGCAATTATCATTGTAAGTGTACTGTTTTCTATGTAATTGTCAAATTATATTTTCGTACTAAATGGTGGAAAAAAAAAGATTTATTAAAATGGACAGTTTTATAAAGTTAGATTGATCAAGTAAAATATGAAAAGTGGAAAGTGATTTTATTATTATCTTACTATGCTATAGTGTGGTACTGACAGAAGGTATGTCCTGTGAGATATTGTTGGTCTTAGCAGAAGGGCATGTTCTGTAGGATGTTGTGTTGTAACCCGATAGGAGGGCATATCCTGCGGGTATTTTGTGACCTAATAAGAGGGCAATCCTACAAGTAATTGATATATATTTTTGTTGTTGATTATCAGTATGATATGGTGGTTTTTACCACATATTGTGATTATTGGCATAATATGATGGTTTTTACCTCGCGTTGGCTCCTACCAATGAAGATATTAAATGACCCTGACACTAATAACCTTATATTGCGCAGTTGTATATATTAAGATATCGTTATAACTCGCGATGGTAATGTAAACAATCTTATGACTAGTAGAGAAGTACGTGTAAGGTATTTTATTATATTAAAGTAAGTTGATCAGTTGATTTAAATTCAAATGTTTCATTTTGATGATATATGTGAGATTTTGATATTACTTAGTGTGTGGTTATATTCTGTTTTGGAAAGTGGATTTTGATAATTATACTTGATTCATAAATTATTTTTATATTATGAAGATAATACACCAATAAAATATTTTGTTTCAGGTATTCCAATTAGAAACGGATCTACTACTGACATTAGATAGGGTCAGAGGGTGGTGTGACTTTTGAGGCTATTAGAGAAGTTGTTGATAATGAGTGATTTGAACTTTTGTAGGTTTGTTATCATATTGTTGGATATGTATAATCACTGAATTTGGAGTTGAATTTTTTTTTTTTAAAAAAAAAAAAATCTATTTCAATTGTCAGTAGGTAGTGTATTTGTTATCCATGCTATATTTGTTTTTGGTTGGGTAATATTAAATCGGGGTCACGTCTAGTCTCGGGTGTGGGTTTTGGGGTGGGGTGTGATTTTATTTTTATTTTTATATTAGATCTTAGGTTTGAGGTTCTGTAGATTTGATGTTAAGAGTGTTGTGTCAGTAGTGGACCATAAGATAAGTCGTTGAGTTGTGAGGTCAGTTTGGAATGTGAGTATGGAGTCATTTCACTTGACTAACAAGTAGTACATATGCATTAAGTGCTACATTATATCAATTGACGCTCATTTTTCCGTATTAGTGGATAGTACATATGCATTAAGCACTACTTATTGTTCACATTCTCTGATTAGTGGGTAATATATGTGTTTTTTGACATTTTATTAGCCATATGAATTTGTTGAGATATTTTAGAAGTAGAACATACGTATGATTGCATCATTATTACGTATACTATTGTATATTGAAATACAATAGGTAATATTTATAAACATAATATTAGTGCCATGATTTTGGGGAAAAGATTGTGTTATAGTTTAAATATTCCGATTGAGATTCAAGTATCGGTGTAAAAAAATAAATTAGGAAAATACAAATGATTATAGAGGGAAATGTTTTAGGTGAAATGGCAAAGTGATCTTGGCCCAAAAATAAAAAATAAAAAATAAAAAGTTGGGATCAATTGAGTTGTCTTCGAGGGGAAAACAAATCTTAGACTGATCATCATGAAAAGAAACAAATCTATAGACTTCATTACAGAGAATGATAGTTTTCAATCTGAACCAGATTTGATACATTGTCATATTAGATTTCGACCTTGTGTGAATTGAGGATGTTAGATGTAAAAGTCTTAAGAAAGGGTTCAATATTGTTGATATGTTCGAAATTGAAAACTGAAAAAAAAAAAAAAAAAAATACACGGAGTTTGTGAATATAATAAAGTGATATAAAATTTGCACTCGATTTATTGCTCCTGAGTATTCATAACTTTTATGTGATATAGGGTATGGATGTGTTATTTGGTTATCATACTGTAATTGATTGTTTTAAAAAAGAACTTACTTTTCGAGTCCAAGGTGAGTTAAAGTTAGTGTTTTGGGGGATAGAATCATTTCAGTCCTAGAATCTTTTAAATTATTAAAGAGGGGGTGTCAGGGATATTTAGCTCGTGTGATTGATACCAGTCAGAATGAAATAAAATTAGCAGATATCCCAGTAGTTGGGGATTATCCCAATGTATTTCCAAAAGAATTGGCAGGGTTGACAGTAGATAGAGAAATTTAATTCACTATTGAATTACTTTCGAGTATACCTACTATATCAATTTCACCTTATTGTGTGGTACCTACCGAGTTGAAAGAACTGAAAATTCAGTCGCAAGATCTATTATACTGTAGGTTTATCATACCAAGTGTTTCTCCGTGAGAGCTCCTGTTTTGTTTGTAAGGAAAAAAATATGGCACTCAGAGGATGTTTATCAATTATCGGCAACTGAACAAAGTGATGGTTCGTAACAAAATATTCGTTGCCAAGAACTAATGATTTGTTTGATCAATTACAGAAGGCCATAGTATTTTCCAAGATGGATCTACGATTAGGATATCACTAGTTAAAAATTAGAAACAGTGATGTATCTAGGATGGCGTTTTGTACAAGGTATAGACCTTATGAATTTTTATTTATGCCATTTGGTTGACGAATGCCCCCATTGCATTTATGGATCTCATGAATCGGATCTTCCAGCCTTATTTAGACAAATTTATCATAGTATTCATTGATGATATATTGATTTACTTCCAAAATAAAGAAGAGTATATTGTGCATCTCAAAAGTGTGCTACAAATTTTGAGAAAGAAACAATTATATGCTAAGTTCAATAAATGTGAGTTTTGGCTGGATAAAGTTGTATTTTTGGGACATGTTATCTCAGGTGATAGAATACAAGTTGATGCAAAAAATAAAAATAAAATCAAAGCTGTTGTTCAGTGAAAAAGACTTAATAATATGACATGGATTTGTAGTTTATTGAGATTGGCAAGTTATTATCATAAGTTTTGGGTGGATAAAATTGGCAAATGACAAAGCCATTGGCCGCCATCGACGGCGAGGTCACGGCGATGCGTGATGACTTCAACGCTGGTGCCTAACTAATCTGAGTGGACTTGTCGGTTGCTGTCGTCCGTCGACCAGTCGGCGATGCGCATCTGCCTCGATGCCGTCACTTAGCTCTTCTAGACGAACTCATCGGCACTGGTCCACTATCGCGTGACTCTTCTAGGAGAACTCGCTGGTGTCGACTGCCAAAGAGCTATATTACTATGCCCACCAGCCTTAGGGCTTGGTGCACAGTTCTTTTGGGTAGACAGGCGAGTTCATCAACCACCAGCGCACAACGCTTGTGGGCAGAGTTGCGGGTGTCGTGTTGTCACAGGCCATGTCATCGGCGGGCATGTGGTGTTGGCAGGGCTAGTAGGATTACCAACAACCTGGTGTTTGCAACATTAATTGTAGGATGATGATGTTGCACCTTCCGCGATGCGGTTCCAGATACTATCTTTAATTAAGACATTGAATATGAAAATTAAATTATTCATGATCAAATAGTGCAAAGTATCAAGATGTTGTTAAATACCTCGAAAAAACATTCATTTCAACCACATCCTTGTGACTTTGCTAGAAGTCTTCCATGAAGGGCCTTATCTCTCTAATTTCTCTCTTCATATTTCTTGCAGTATTTTCATTTTGGCCCTAAACAAACACCATTTATCTGAAATTTGGTTTCCATGTATACTAGTTTAGACCCACGCAATGCGCGTGCTTACAAAAAAATATAATAAACTTTTAATATTGAATCATGAAATATATTATTTGGTTACTTTGTTAGCAATATTCGAGAGCGGATGCATAAATTTTATTGAATAATGACATTTTATAAATATAAAAAAATATATATATATATATATACTATTAAAAATTACATAAATAATCATAAAAGTGCAATAATATTTCTATAAATTAAATTTTACTAATGTATTATAAAATAACAAACAAATAGCCATAAATTAAAATTAATTTTATCAATTTTTTCAAGTCTAACAAATTCTATTTTAACTAATTTACATTGTATATAATTTCTTTTTGGGTAAAATTTTTTTTTCAATAACACTTATTTTTTTAAAATAATTTAAAATGTGGATCAGAAAACTTAATCATATATTTTAGAAAAAAATAAATTAACTAAAACAAAAAAAATGAAGAAATTGAGTGAGGTCACTCATTAATTGATATATAAAAAAACAAAAATAAAAATGTGTAAGAACTCACTAAAAGACTTGAAAACATCATTATCTAAATTCATTAAAATATTCTCTCTTTTTACTTTGAAGTATTAGTATTATGTTAGATTAGATTATATGATAGTAAAGTATAACTATTTATTACTGCAGATTTCCCTAGTAAACATGATGGTGAAGAGCTAGCTAAAATGCCATCGACTCCACAATCTCCCAAGACAGATAAATCGTCTCATCCACAAGTTTCTCTAATGTTACAGTTGGTAAATAGGATTTAAAAAATGGGAGCAATAAAAGATTTAGGGATACTTGGCGATTAGTCTCAAATAGCGAAGGTAATCCGTTGTTAGTACCAATTAAAGTATAAGTTTTGATTTAGTCATTTAAATTAGATTTTGCTTGCGTATTAGTCCCGCATGTGTCAAGCATTGCGCACAGAGTGTAGAGAGAACTTAGTGAATAAATTCGTATTATAGTGAATATTAGTTACAATTTAATAATTACAAATCATGTGTAACTTTATTACATATATCTGTATAATATTAGATACATGTACCTATGTAATATAAGTTACACGTTACAAATTATATGTATTTGTGTAATATTTATTACATCTAACAAATATTCTGAACAAAAATTAGTTTAATATTAGTTACATGTATTTCTGTAATATTTACTACGTCTAACACATTTTTACACACAAATTAGTTACATGTTACAAATTACAGTAATATTTGTTACATCTAATAAGTATTTTACTCACAAATTAGTTACGTGTAATTGTGCGAGTGCAAACGCGTGTATTGGACTTTTTATCTTTTTTAATATGTGAGACTAAAACACAAGTTGCAGTTGCATATGGGCGGTAAAAAGAAGGACTTGCAATAGAAACACCCAAAGATTTATGCATTTTTCACTGATGAAAAGAAATAAAAATATTTGCCCTTAATTTTACTTTACCTTGTGTTTTTCAGTCAAAGTTACTCGAAATTTGAGATTTTAAAATGTAATCATATAAGAAAACCTAAAATTGGAAGTTCAAATTTTTAAATGAATGAGAGTCATTCGAGCTATTTTTCATGTTTCTCCTCATTTGGCATATAGTTATTGTTTCATATTTAATGGTTTCATTGTCATTTATGAGTATTTTAAATGTCTTGCTTTTATTATCATAATTCCACCAACCGTTACAAGTTGAAAACACCTCACAATTCTACTAATTAAGGCTTAGAATTTAGAAGGATTATATTCTATGACCATCTTCATTCTACAAATTTAATTATAGAAAATGGTGTTATATATTTGATTTTGGGAGACAAAATCTATCTCCATCTCCATCCTGAAGTGATCTTCTTTGTTTATATATTGGTCTTCTCTCTTTTATCCCTTGCTTTATGTAGTGAATTACTTTCACCCTCAACTCTCAATCAAATAACGACAATCTTCTTAGATGATTGTCATTAATCTTATATTGGTGGATATAATCATTATCATTCATTTTCTATCTTTTTTGTGTTTCCTTGTGTATGTTTTATTTCTACTTACAAATCATTTTATTTCATTACTGTTATTTTCTGTTTTCAACTTTTTTTTTTGTTAGAATTTTTTAGTGTTTGATCTTTTAGGGTATCATGTCGTAGTGACAATAGTGGTGAAGACAATGATCAACAACGACTGAGGTTATGAAAAATAATAGAGAAGAGACAATGAACAACACTCTTATCGTCCATTTTTTTTTTTTTACTTCTTATATATATTTTCCAGATCTACTTACAAATCATTGTGTTTCATTATTGTTATTTTTCATTTTCAATTTTTTTTTATTAGCATCTTTGAGTGTTTTGATCTTTTAGGGCTTCATGTGATAGTGACAACGATGGTGAAGGCAACAATCAAAAATGATTGAGACAGTGAAAAATAATAGTAAATCGGCAATGAAAAATGCTCCTATCGTCCATTTTTTTTTAACTTCTTTATGGTGAGAACATCATTATTAACCGTACTCTATAATTTTTTTTCTAGATCTACTTTATTTTGTTATATTTTTGTTTGTTTAGCATAGATCTAACAATGCTCACAATTTTTTTATTTTATCTATTTTGTACCATAAGGTTTTGTTTATTTATGTACCTTTTATGGTTGCGGTGGATGTCCTCACATGTTCCATCATGATTATCTTAAATTTTAATGTCGATCCTATATTATTTTTATAGATCCTCCTCAAGTATATGATGAATTAGATGCCAATGGTGTAATTCTCCCTCTTTTTTTTTTCTTCAGATGTATTGTATTTTGAATTTTGTACAATACTGAATGAGTTTGTTTGAAAATAATTTATTTTTCTTATAAAGAATCTTAGGATCTATTTGCTAGATTAAACAGTTTTATGACTAAGATCATAACATAAAATATATAATTTAACTAATATACCAAATTTGAGACTAATTTAGTCATCTTAGAAGATATTAAAATTTTAAACACTTAATATACCAAATTTGAGGTTGAATTATAATGCTGAAAACATAGTTTGACGAATTTGAGGTAAAATCAATTTATTTAAAAAAAAAAAACTAACTTAGCAAACTTAAGGATGAATTAAGAAATTAAAACTAACTTTCAATGATTTCACCAATATAAGGTTAATTTAAAATTTGATACTAATTGTTCATCTGTTTTTTTTCCTTCTAATGGTTCATTGGCTTCTAATCCATGTGGGACGAATGATTCTCTTTCTCTTGAAGATCCGTTGAAAAAGCCGTGATTGCTTGAGTTGAATCAGTTGAGTTTGGTCCAACTCCTTTCCTAAAGTAAATTGTTTTCTGGGATCTCTTGTAAACCCTCATGATGTGGTAAAGGGAGGATATTAGGGGAAGCAGTGAGTCCGTCGGGACTAACGGGGCTCGAGCCTCTGCAAGGGTAATGGTATTATACGGTTGCAATGGATCCTTTGGTACGAAATCAATGTTGAGTCAACAATTGGATTGACTACGGGATCTATTTCCTTCAACCCATGATTGGTTGACATTAGCCATGATACAGCCAACAATCCTTCACTTCCATTGATATACATCTATAGATGATAGGTAGAGTGAATTTGTTCCCGTACAAGTTTATTGACTTCCAATATAAGAGAACCTACATATATCAATGTTATTACATTATACCCAAAAATAAATTGCATAACAGAGTTTACCATAAACCAAATATAATCACTCTTAGAAAGAAAATAAAAAGTGTTTGTTATATATTATCAAACAACTCGACCCTAATTATTTGGATATATAACAAAAATACATTTAAACATAACAACAAAAAAAAAAAAAAAATCACATATATAGTCGTGCGGGCCAAAAATTTTCATATAAGAAAACAAAAAGCTTTTGCTCTAATATTAAGTAAACAAGGGCTCTTCAATGTCACTCTTTATACTTATCATGATTTTGTTTCTTAGTCTATGAGCTTTAAATGATCTTCATAATTTTTATTATAATATAAAAAAATTATCAATATTTCTTTTGTCGACATTAAATAATCTTCAAATTTATATTACAATATGGCAAATTCATCATTCTTTTGTCATCTTTGAATGATCTTCATAATATGAATTTTTTAGTCCTTTATTTTCTCTAAATTCGCGTTTTGCGTGAGTTTAAACTAGTTTAATTAAAACGTAAAGTGTTGCAAAACGGAGGTGTCAAGGTCTTAAAATATATATATATATATATATATATATATATATATATATATATATATATATAAATAAAATAAAATAGAGCAACTCTAAAAAATAATTTGATGACATTAAACTAAACCGAATTCAAAAACATCTCACCTAGTTAGACCCAAAAATTAACTTTTAATATTAGAAGAATTATATTTTAGGTCTCTAAAATATTAGGTTAGGTGTTTAGGTGGACCTAAAGATTTGTCAAATAACACTAATAATGCTGTAAAATAAAAAATCCGTGTTAACGATTTTGAATGAAAAAAGAGTTATGCTGAGTACGTGATTTTTTTAATAGAGATATTTTCGTCACTTTATTATTCTACTATATCTAAGACATTTTCCTTTAAATTTTTTAAATAACGATTCGTTTAAAAAATGAGAAAGAAAAATCAAAATCATTACTAGAAACAAAGGTAGTAAATTTAGTAATATAATAAAATGACAACAATATTCTCATTAAATGATCACATGGTGATTAATTAATTAATGATGAACCTCTGGGTCCAGATTAACACCCACCCATACTTCAAGGACAATAAAAATAAAATTCTCTCTTAATGAAAAGACAATCCCCAAGGGTGCAAAATACAATTCATCCTTATAAGTAACAGCAAACCCACAAACAAGCAAACTTGGTAATAAACATTTTCACAATTCTTCTCAAATTACATATTTGCCCCCAACAACATATCTCACCAAAAAGAGCCCCTAAATTGCAATATATACACCTACAATAAACTTTTTTCTCGCACACAAACAGCACCTCGTTGGAAGAAAAGAGTCTTGAATGTTACCTAGCTTGATTTTCATAATCCTCCGAAATGTTGAACAAGAACTGTGGTAGAGAAGCGATCCTAGGGAGATTAAGCAACAGCTCCCCCACCGAATCTTTCCTTGACATCGGGGGTCCCTCGGGTATCACGACCTCGTTCGATTCGCTCACCTGCCTGTCGCCGTTCGGGAAGCCGTGAGCCGCCGGATCCTTCTGCAGGAGACAGCATAGGGAATTGACCCTCGACATGAGGGATTTCTCGACGGAATCCGGCACGAACTGGGTGTTGTCGGTGAACAAGCAACGGGTGATTTCCTCCAGTATTTCCAGGCTATGTTGTTCTTCGGAGGAGAGAGAAGGGTTGTTAGAAGTTCTCTGTTCGGAGATCCGATGCTCGAGCTGACTGACAAGATCGCTCATCGACATTGAAGGATGTAGTCCCGGGACTTTTATCTGATCCCAATTGCTCAGCACCTTTAATTCATCTAACCCTTTGCTTCTCGTTCCTTCGACTTCGTCTGTGCTCACTAAATTTAGGGGCACAAACGTGGAAATAAGTAGAAATTCATAGAATAGCATAGTATATTTGTATGTACAAATATTTAATGCGCAGTTGAGAAATATTTCAAAAAGCATGATTGTAGAATAACATATAATCAGAATGACAATTAACAGGGTATAAGCTAACAAAAAACATAATCAACTCCCTCCATGAAGAAGCAACATCTCTAGCAATAGAAATGACAACGGTTCGGTTTTGTTACCAGTTTGACCAATATCAGAACTGTTTATGGAACCAAAGAAACAAACGATCCATCAGCCATAAGTTTTTTAAATGCATTTTTTACCAAACCACAAATCCGATTCTTTTTATCCCAATCTTTTTTTATCAACTATTTCACCTCTACTTTCTATGAATTACAGCTTTTACAGGTTAACTGTGCTACCGATATATAATCCCAAAAAGCTAGGAATCCCAAAAAGCTAGGCCTTCTGGGCAACAAGTACAGTAGTTTTGGCCCATTGCTGCACATGCATTGGCATATTCAGAAACTTGACAGAGGGTTAAGTTGTTAGAGGTACACAGGAGATTTACTCAAAGGGGGCTAATTTGAAATTTTAAGGGCTACAATTGAATTTTTTGAAAATCATATGAATATTAATGTAAATAAAAAAGGGGGTGGTTGTTGTGGGGGTGTGAGTGGGGCCGGGTTGGAGGGGGGTTTGAGTCCCCCTTGGTCATGCCTTACCTCCACCGCTGCATAAGTGCAAAAAGTTAAAACAAAAATAAAAAATTCTGTCCCCAAGGAACTTGGGTCATAGAGAGTAACAAGAATTGGACATTAAACCTTGATTCACTGGAAACCAAAGCATGCAACTTACTTATTACAGGTCGCGATTAACCGATCTAAGAGAAGTGAAATAGAAAAGTCTTGGCATTTGACAAGAATCAGTTGACATGATGAACTTATGAAAGGAAAAATGTCAATAGGGACATGCAACATACATGAAAAACTTAATTCAGGGGGTGTCGGTTCCAATGTGCAAAAAGGATAGGAGATGTAAGCGAAGTTTACCCGTATTTAAATTGATAAAACAAAAATAAATAATCACCTAACTCAAAGTTCTTAATCATACCTGAGCTGTGAGGAGGTGTTTCATGGGGAAAACCTCCTGTAGATCTGCTATACAGATCTTGCTCATTTTTTGAAGAAGAGGATTGAGCTCCGGATGGTGAAGCTGCATCCCGCATATCTAGGAAGCTCCGCCTGTCCTCGCTGTTCAAATCCACGGTATTTTCGCATTCATTCGAGTCATCAAACATAGAAATTCTGGCATCGAAGTAAGGAGATTCTAACGGTGTTTCTTCTTGTTGACTCAGAAAGTTGAGGCGGGGATCACATTGAATAAGCTTCTCAAAGTGTTTCCCTAACAAGCCCTGCGAACACTGCAGATAATGTTGCCTGTCACCCAAAAAGGAAAAAAAAAAAAGAGAATTGCATCATTCATCAGCTTAGTAGATCTCATCCCCAGCCACCGGACGCCACACTCACACTGAGGTAACAAGTAGGAAAAGGGGCAAACAGATATACAAATCATGCAATGGACCAATTTTTTTAACATGATGAAGTTCTACTATCACAGCAGGCATATAGAAATATGATGGAGGAAGAAGTGGAAATTGCAACCGAAGTCGCATCTATATTATATACAAAAAGGAGAGCAAGGTGCGGTAGTTATATTTGGTGAATGAATATGTGAAATATTAATAATAGCCTTAATATAGTTATTTGAAAAATCTCTTTAATTTATTCAATTGCTATTGGAAATTGCACCCAAGCCGCTAGTATAAATTAAGGAAATAGAGAACTCAAACTCAAATTTCTGAATGTCACCAAGTTGAAACACCTACAAGGCCAGCACATGTAGGTGTACTATTTTCCCGGAGGAATACCTCCATCAAAAGTGGTTTTATGAATGGTGGAAAAAGAGACTCTCGGTCTCTTCCCCCCCCTTCCCCCTCTCTCTCTCACTTTCACACACACCCCAACAAAAAAAGGGTATACTGAAAAAAAGGGGGAAACCCGATGATTGATGAATGAACACCGACTAAGCCATAAAATCATGATGCTCATCCCACAGTTAAAGAAAGAGAAGGAAAAATCAGATTTATCCCAATCAATGCCAATCAATGCATAATGGACTAAATTGTCATGTTTTGCTCTTTCCAAATGGGTGTGACATTGCTCTTGCCCCTGTCCAAATTGAAGCAAGGATGAAATATGAAACAACTTCCACTATTACATCTATGAAATAGGTATGAACTCCATTTCCAATATTGAAACCACATAACAGAAATGGGTGGGTAATTGAGCAACCAATAGTGTAAAATCAGAAGTGAAAGACGCTTGCACTGTTGTTCAGTGATGTGCTTTTTTCAGAAATCGCCTTTAAATAAGCCAACGCATATCATGAAAAAACGAAGATGGTCAACTTTTGGAAAAATCACGATGCATAAATGGATGTTACATCAACTGTTTTCCTGCCTATCATGACCGAGTATCAAGTCTAAATTTTTCTATGGAAGCTAAAGCCAGTGGTATCGATTACATCTATAGGATCTAATAGGACTAAGCACAAAAAGTGACACCAACTTCTTTCACATTGCCTTGTTATGTTTTTCCCCCAATAAGTCATCATTTCCATAATAAGTAGGATTGCTCTTAATTTCTTAATTCAAATTCACCAGTAACAACTGGCAGCTAGTGGATCAAGGCCATTCAATACACTACAATTTCAACCTACCTAAACTGACGGTTATTGAAATTTGAATATAAGCTGAGGTGCCTCTATAACAAATAACATATTTAAAGTTAGCACAGCCACCACCTCCTTTCAAGCTAGTGTACTAAGAAATATGAAACAACACCATTATCACCCTCTGAACGTGTATTACCTGCATATGCTTGCTTGTCCACCAGTAAAATCAGATGTTGCCTGCCATATGGTGTGCTTCCTGGGCTGAGGGTTAGTCTCTCTATAGAAAAGAGGTTGTCTAGCAAGCTGCAAGAAAGGATGCCTCACATTACTAGCATAAAATAAACAAATAATAAATAAATTCTTAGAAAATTCGGTAGCAGTAGTAATCATCAAAATCGTAACATAAATTGACTGATACATCTAGAAGAAAAGAATTACCACTACAACTAATGTCCCAGGTTCATCATCAGGGTAATTTCCCTTCAAAGCCATGATATCAGACCACTGGATTTCTATCTTATTCTTGAGACCACCATCAAGAACTTCCCAAACAAGCTTATGTTTTGCAAAGTAACACTTTGCCACTAGGTCTCCTTCATACCTTGACTTATACTATACACCAAAAAAAAAAAAAGGTAAATTTGTCAACCTTAAATTATGTAAGAGAAAAAAAAACATATACAACTTCAACTATAGAGGTCAAAATCGAATGTATACCTCCCAAGTTCCAATCCTTAGCAAAGTTGCAGGAAAATTTGATGCTTTGAGCTTATCGGTAGTACTAGAAGCCAAAGTAGACTTCTGATCTTTCTTGGAATTAGTGGCAGTCTTGGAAGCATTTCCTTGAGAAAGCCTCATTTGTATCAAATCCAACAACGACGGGCTCTTCCTGAGCCGCAAACCCAGTGGACTGGGTTCATCAAGCGGATTATATTGCGATGGCGGTACAGGAAAGACACCATTTTGCAAATTTTGCTGCTGCATAACAATAAAAACACAACAAAATTAAGATAAGCAAAGAATTTACAATAGAATGAACAATACCGAATACACTCTTAGGAAATTGTGACTTTGAGATTTTAGTAAATCTCATCATCTAAATTCATACCTCAACCAAATGAAATTTAGAGAAATATTACAATTCCTTTCTCAAAATCAAATTACTTCTTCAAATACCTCAGCAGAACACACTTCAAATTTCACAATAAAATGGAAAACAGAGGAAGTGATCAACAAGAAATCCATGCGAGTTTCATCCACAAGGTAAAAACTGTAATCAACAACAACTCAATTTCTGACTCAGGAGTCAGGACACTCAAATTTTCATATTAATTTTCATCGACGAACATAAAAAAATACTTCTCCTACAAAACAATAAGTTTAAAATCAAGGATCCACCGCTTATTCCTAATTCAGAACAAAACGTGAATGAAAAATTTAGTATCCCTTATCACTCCATCAATCATTTCTAAGGAGAGAGAGAGAGAAAATTAGAGATTTTTTTTTTATCAAAATAATCAAGATTTCGTAACTCCATATCTTTCTTGCCAAATTAAACAAATTACTAAATAATTAGTCGCTCTTTAAATACGAAACAAGCAATACAGACAGAGGGATCGAATCGAACCGGAAGAGACGTGGACAGCTTAGATCGCTTGTTGAGAGGTCCGTGTTTGTCTTCCAGCGCGTCTTCAACCTCAAGCTTTACCGGCACCATTTCCCCGCGAAGAAAATCTGATCCCGGCGACGCCTTATCGGTCTTCATCAACTGAACCATCGCATACTCCGGATCAATCGAGAAGAAAGCAGGAGAAAAAAAACAGCCCTAGCCGCCGATTCGAAATTACACGAAGATCAGAGCTCACCGAGTCGACTCGTAGAATCAAGCGAAAAAAGGACTCGCAGAATCAGACAGAGTTAGGCAACGAACACGCAAATCAGTCAAGCAAAGCCTGCGCACAGGCGCATTTTAACAGCTTGCTTTCTCCGCCGATTCCGTGACCAACCAGTAGTTTAGAAGTGCAAACTCGTCATTTCACAAGAGCGAGTTGAATGTGACGTCACCTATTTTGGCATGTAGCGACCTGAGTTGTGCAAGTCACGTGAGTCGTGTGAGGGGTGGTTTCTCAAAAATATGAACGTATAGCTGAGTAAATTTGAAAAGTGTAGAGTTCAACCACTTCTCCCGTCCCGCGGTACATGTAGAAAAAACAAAGTATTATGATATATTTAATTTAAAGTAATTATTGTAATAGATATGACAAATTTAATGTTATTTTAAAAAAAAAAATTATATATTAAAATTAAAAAAATAACTTAAAAATATTTAATTTTTTTTTTTATGTAGTTTGATTTTTTTATATTAATTTAAATTATAATAAATAATTTAAATTTTAAAATATTTCAAAATTAATCCAATTCTAATTAAATCTAAATATGATATATGTAATATATATGTCAAAACAATACAGGTGATAGTCGAATTGTTAAAATTTATTTTGATATTAAAATTGTCAAAATTTAAGATAACATTGAAAATGGTAATTGCTCCAACTTGCAAAGAATCCAGGCCACAAAAGATTAAACAATAAAAATAAAAAAATATTTTGACCGTTTTTATTCTAATAAAACCACATTTAATGCTACATAATTGTGTCAATAGCATTATCAATTTACCATGCTACCCTTGTGAATAATTATTTCGGTGTTGGATAAAGTGTGGGGTCACATTCGGGAAGGTGCGCAGTGTCCGGTTCGTGGAACATGGAGTTTGTGGGCGGCTGCGGTCCAGCTAACCTACGCGTGGTGCGATACGGTGGGTGTCAAGGACACGTATGAAAATTGAATTAGATGCCTTTCCTTGTGGATAATGTTTGATATTATTAAAACTGAAATCTTGTCGTTATTCGATGTTCGTGTAGGACACGCGCGTCGGGATGTCGATATTTCGGCGGCTTTGTGTGGCACGCGCGATTTTGGTCGACGTCTTCGATATGATTAAGAGTTGGTGACTGGGTTAATGATATAGTGTTTAGATTGTGATTAAACAAGTTGACCCAGACAAGGACATTGCAATTTTGTCTTTTTTCAAAAAAATTATTTTGAAAAATCTAAAATAAAGTTAAAATATTTTTAAAAATCTTCAATTTTCTAAACGTTTAAAATTAAATTTTATATTTTTAAAATTAAAACACAAATAATTTTTTACGTTATGATATCGTCACTAACCAAACAATCCATGAAAGAAAAAAAAACACACATATGTATATATAATTATTTTAATTTGACCTTAAAAGTAAAAGAATAATATTACAACTATAATCACATCTTATTATTTTCACAACTATAATCATAAATTCTTTTCAAATTTCAAGAATATAATAGAAATTTTTTTAATTTTATTTCAAACTTTTTGAAAATAAAAAAAATTGAAAATACTATTACAACTATAATCACAACTCACTAATACTAAATAGACAAAAAGGAGAAGAAATAATTTTGTTTTTGTTATACGGTAACGTGTGTCCAGGTCAACTTACGTGCACCTTAACTAACCATCTTACCGAGCGATTTTAAGGTTGCACTCCCACACATCGGCCATGTGCATTCAGGATTAATTTCAAGATTTAATTCTTAGAGTACTCCTCCCTAGGAGAGTCGAAATTCTGGTTGACAAAGAAAGAGACACATCATTTTGTCAAATCGGACTAACACCTCTTGGATAGAAGAAAACGTACCGCACATTCGGAATTCAATTTTCATGATATATATATATATATATATATATATAATATTATCCAAAAATATATGTCTTTTTTAAGAGGAATTTATTATTTAGTTTTTTAAATATGGTAAAATTATAAAATAGACATTTGATTCAAATAATTAAGTTTATGGTCCTCACAGAAATTATAGAAAAAAATCATCGATAAATGTTTTTCTAATTTATTTTTATTTATGAACCGTGCCATTGGAACTTATGTGTGAATGTTCACTCTATATTTCAGAATCATTATTAATTCACTCAAATAATGATTCACACGTTTTATGTGAATATTCACTCAAATTTTCAAAACAAAAAAATTTAATTAACTCAATTTCTGATTAAACAACGATTCACATGTTCTGTGTGAATGAATACTCAGTATTTCAGAAATAATTATTTTATTTCACCCAAATATTTTCATTTAAATAATGGTTCACACTTTTTGTGTGAATGTCTACTCAATATTTCACTTCACTCAAAAATTACTCAACAATAGTTTGCATGTTTTGTGTTAACGTTCATTCAATATTTGAGAAGCAATCAAAACATATCGTGAATAAATGAAAAACTCCACAAAAATTAACAAAAAAATCATATAAAAATTGATTGGTCTGCAAATTCACGGCACAATCTGAACATTCACGTAAAAAAAAAAAAAAAAAACCTCAATTTCACTGATCTAAAACATTCACACGAACATTTAGGTGAGCAAATGTTAATGTATGAATATTAACATAAATACCTCATCGCAATTAGTAAAGATAATCAAGAACAAAAAAAAAAAAAAACATAGAAAAAATCTAAGATTAACAAAAAATAAAAGAGTGGACATTTCACCAAAAGACGTGAACATTAACCAAAATACATATCAACATGAATATTCGAAAATCCAGCTTTATTTCTATATCTTTTGAGAACATAAAAAATAATGGCAAACAAGAACAATCATAAACCAATAAACAAAACTCAACCAAAATAACAAGAAAATAAATCAAAATAAATGTGGAACAAATCTAGAATTGACAGGATTTGGGATTCGATTCAAGATTTGGAATTTGATTCCAAATCTGACAATCCAAATCTGAATGGTAAGTGAGCGCGCGAGAGAGAGAGGCATCGAAAAAATGAACAAATAGGACAGATTTGGAACGGTGTCAGAAGAAGAACAAATCCGTTTCGGAAGAACATTCACGAGAGAGTGCTGGAACGATGGCCTCTAAATGTTGACCTCCTGTGCTAAAACGCACCTATCAAGAAAATAAATCCCTATCCGTCTCTCTCTCTCTCATCAGAAACATTGCTTTAATTTTCCCACACACTTTCTATCTCTAAACTACACCACTATCAATTAATTCATTCCCCAATTTCTCACCTCAGAAAAAACATAAAGATGAGTAATAAAGGTAAAGTTTACCTATCTCATTCTCTCCCTACAACTAATAGAGACTCTCCCTCTCTGTCCTAAGCTCTTGCCAGTGGCCATCTTCGCCTTAGCCTCACTTTTTTCTCTCAAAGACAAAGAGGTCTTGGCTTACCTCATGACTAGGTCCTTGAAATTCGCAAACCCACCTTCAATCGTTCAAGAACAGAAAAAAAATGACAAGAAATCAGATACCCAGACCCACCCCCTCCTCTTTGATTACGAGTGTTTCTCTTGCTACAGAAGCTTTTGGCTCAAGTGGAACTTTTCTCCCAACCACGAGTTGATTGACTAGGCCATTGACACCTTCGGGGACCATCGTGAACTGAATGGTGAGAGAGAGAGAGCAGAGATGCAGCGGCTATAGGACGGATAGAAAATGAGGTAGATATTTAGGGTTTCGAATATTACATATAAGAGTATAAATGTCTCTTAATAAATTTGGTCAATGATCAAAGGACTGTAGAGTAAGAATCTTTCTAAAAAAGACTAATTTACAACACAACTGTTTAAAAAGTTTTTTTTACTAAAGTAACTCTTAAATAAGGGTTAAACAATAAAAACTTTTTTTTTAATTGAAGTGATCTTCTTATTATATATAAATCTTGTCATATCTAGTACCTATTGGCTCATTTGATTAGAAGAAATGAAATTGAGGTAAAACGAAATGGGAGAAATAATGGAATTGGAAAAAAAAAATAGAATTGATTTACCAATTGAATCACCATGCAATTCCCTTGGTTGTCATTGTTGGAAAAGTGATTAAGAACTTAATTAATTATTTAAATTATTATGTGTTAAAAAATCACTGTTACAAGATCTTGCAGAGTGATGGTTTTATAGAATAAGACCTTTTACTAATTTATTTTTTTTAAAGGAAACCCCATTTATATACAAATCAAATACACATGTGCTGCATATGGTTGAAGAACAAGGCCAATTTGAAAATAAGAACACAAATTCAAAAAGGAATTTTTTAGCTCAAATCTCTTGAATCAAGCGTTAAAAAATGGAAGGATTTTGGTTGATTCAATTTTTTTTATTTATATTGTCTTCAGTTGCAAAACAATCCATTTGATACATGGATTTAGTAGAGATCAGAGGCGTAAAGGCTAGTGTGTTCAAGCGGCAACACTTTTTCGGCGGTGGCATTTTTGTCAAGCAACTACATTATTCCAATAGCGACGTTCCTCTGGCCCTATTCCAGCAATGACATTATTCCAGCAACGACATTCTTCGTAACAACAATTTGGTTTCCAACGGTACTTATTATTCAAGTACAATAATACTATCCTACATTCAAAGATTTTGTGCTGCAAAAAAAAAAAAAAAGGTTTAAATTTGCTTCAGTTGATAACTAAAATGTGCTCTTACTATATATAAGAACAATGTTACCGCTCAATGATTTTCCAATTTTATGCACAATTTCATGAGTTTCTGAAAATTCATACAAGGTTGTTGCGCAATAATATTTTTTTGATGGGATTAATTAATGTACAACGACAATAGTTTTGGGTGTGATTGATTTTGAAGGAAAACGGGTTTCAATTTGCTGAAATGGCATCGAGAATATGCTTTAATTACTTGTAGAACAAAAGTTACTACATAATAATTATTCTCAAATTCACATTCACCTTTAGCAAAGTTATTGTACAACAAATATTATCATTTTTGGGTTCAATTTTGTGTAAAGCGTACAAATATTTATAATTAATTATTGTATAGCCATTATTGTACTGAGTGATTGACTTGCAGAGAAATTTAGATTTGAAATTTGGCTCAATAATAGCGAAAATGTGATGTTTACTACCTTATATAATAAATGTTACTGCATAACAATTATCTTCAAGAGTGTGGGGTTCGAATCCCACTGGGTGCGTGTGTGGAAAAAAAAAGTAAAAAAAAAAAAATTATCCTCAAAGTCATCATCACTACATACCCATTTCTAAGTATTATAATTACTACACAACAATAATCGCACAAATGTCAAAATATGTGCACAAATGTACCGCGATTGCATTCTTTTTTTTTTTGGCCTTTCTAAAATAAAATATTTTCAAAAACCCTGGTGACCTAACACACCATTGAAAATCAATACTAGGTGGCTACTCATTTTCTTTAAATTTCGGACCCGGTGCATACCATAGACCTAATCCCCCCCCCCCCCCCTTTTTTTTTAATAATAATAAGATTTAAAAAAATATTTTTCAAAGATGTTTAAAATATTGCTTGGATTTTTCGGGGTACGTCACAGCTCCTCTATCTGGCCTAAATTTCTTAATCTTTCAATCAAGTTGATTTTCTACTGTAGACTTATATATATTACAGAACACCTCAACTCTAATCTTCGAAAGATAAGTATAAAAAATATTGAACAATCATCATTGAACTTTAGAAAAATATTTATTCATAGTTCTAGTTGGTGGTTTATTCGAATGACACGCATGACTATGTATAAGCTCTAAGAGGTGTTTTGTAAGCCCCCGACTCATGCTGATACGTCATTTTAGTTGCATTTAGAGTAATTGAGAAAATTCGGGTAAAATTGGAAAAATTTTAAAAATTTAAATTAAAAGTTTATGGGTCCAATTGGAAAATTCCAAAATAATTAATTCAATATTTTTGCTTTTAGTTTTCAAAAATAAAAACTTAGGGAGAAATTATAGTTTTGAAAAGTTTTAAAAGTTAATTTGGTTAAGATAAGAATTTAAGAGAATAGGGGGGGAAGGAAAGAGTATATGAACTAAAGATATTTTACACACACACACACACACATATATATACATATTTATGCATGTAAGTGTGTGCGACATGCGATCAGATGGAAGGATTGAGAGGGAGAGACGATGTGGCGTTCTTCACTCCACAAATCTTTCTTTCTCTCTCTCTCTCTCTCTATATATATATATATATATATATATTCTTGGGGGAAATCACAAAATGTTCTAGAGAAAACCTAAAAGAGAGAGAGAATTGGAGAAGATGAAGACGTCGGAGCAGCGGGTGAACGCCGGTGGAGGTAGGTTTCAGTGTAGAAGAGTGTGTTGGAGTGGATAGTGGTCTTAATTGGTGGAACATATGAGGGGGTCTATCTACTTTGGTCGTTTAAAGGTAGAAGTGTGTGAAAAGTGTGTGTGTACTTTGTTTTTCTGTTTTGGTATAGCAGGTGGGTATGTGTGGACTAATATGGGTTGTGTGGGTGTGATGGTGTGAATGCTTGCATGTGTGTGTGTGTCGTTGGTTTAGGGTGGTAGTATAGTGGTCCTACGGTGGTTGGTCGCGTGGCGGCACCGGCGTAGGTTGTCAAGTATGTGTGTGTATGAGCTCTGTGTGTGTTGCATGTTTATTGGTGGGAGTGGTGACGATTGTGAAGTTTGTGGGTGTGTTTTGTATGTATTGTGTATGTGTGAGCTATTGATGGTGGTAATTGCTGGAGTTGGTGAGAAGAGAGGGAGAGAGGTGGCTGAGATCCCAAAACAGAGCATGAGGATGAAGACAATCACCGCTGCAGCGGTGAGGCATTCGCCACGGCGGTGGGAATTTCAGTAAAGAAGGATTTGGTTTTGTTGCGTGTTTGCCGGAGTGGAAAGGCATTCGCTGCAGTGGTGGAAGATCAGTATGCAAAGAAGAAAAGGGGTAGAACGATCGTCGCGGCGATAAGAAGACAGTGAATCTAGAATTTAAGCTGTTGAGCGTTCGCTTAGGCGGTGGAGGTTCTCGCCTAGGCGGTGACCCGTCAGTGTGTTAACTGATAAAGGGAAGAGCTAGTTCACCGTGGCGGTGAGCTTTGCGCTGAGGCGGGGGAAGCTGAAACCAAAAATAAATAAATAAATAAAAAATTTAAGAAGATCGACAATCGATTCGGAACGGGTAACATTTCTAATTTACTTTTATGATTTCTAAATTAGGTTTCTCACCTTAAAATATCAAAATGAAGAATATAACAAATGAGATCGTTTATGTGGATTAAGTTTAAATAGTAAACCTTAACGGTGCTAAAACTCGTCGAAATATATTTTTGCATAACGAAATATGGGGAATGGAAAAATGAATGAACGTAGGGTTCGTATTACACAATTAGGTTATTTATCTCTATAGTATTAATTTAGATTCTATCATAAATAGGTTCACAATTATCGGAAGTTCAGTAGCGAATAGTCGGTGGAGCTTTTGAGAGCAGAATACCAGGTGAGTGTACTGTCTTCTTGCCAAATCTATTTTCAAATATATGATGAAAAATGTGTTTACTAAAATTTGACGAATTTATAACTTATATGGATCAAGCGAATTTGGGTGTTTTTGAAAATGTTAATTTCGGTTGTTTTTAAAGAGAAATGTGGAAAGAAATGATTTATTGAAATCAGTGGGTTTTTAAAAGAAAGTGAACAACATGATTTTTGTGGTTTAAATCGGTTTTGGAGATAGAGGTTGATGTTATTGATTTTGGCATTACTATTGACTGGTAAATTGACGATGATATTATTGAATTGAGGTTGTTATTGATTTGACGATGCTATTGAGATTATCTGCTTCGGCAGAGCGTCGATTATTTATTGATTTGTAGTTTGATGATGATGTTGATTTGATGATGTTATTGATTTTATGTCCTGCCGATAGGAGGTCCAGCAGGCGGTTGTTGATTTATGTCTTGCCGATGGGTGGTCCGGTAGACGATTATTGATATTATATCCAGCCGATGGGTGGTCCGGCATGTGGATATTGATATTATGACCTGTCCGATGGGTGGTCCGGGCATATGGTCATTTGTTCCGCTAGGAAGGCATATCCTACGGATGGTACGGTACCGTTGCAACTCTCGATCGTGAGGTTAAAACGATCACTATGGCTAGCCAGTGGGTGTGTGTTTGAGATTTGGTGTTTTACTTATATTGGGTGATTTATTATTTATGGTGATTGTTCTTATTTTATACTGAATGAGTTTGAATGGAATTTACATATATTGATTTATTTTCACTGCTTATATTATGGAGAGATATTTATTCTATGATGGTTTTTATTTGATATACGATGTTTATATACTTACGCTTGATCCATTTAGATATGGTAGAAAGAATTATTATTATAAAATATTTTTACTAAGAAGACAGTACACTCGCAGGTAAAATAGCTAGAAGTTGGTCAGTCTCCTATTGACGCTAGATAGAGTTATGCGGGTCATGCGATGGAGTCATTGGAGATGAATTTTGAGGCGAGGTGTCAGAAATGAATTTAAGTGAGGTTCATGGGATTCAATTTGGTTGTACTTATATTTGGGACGGTGTATCCCTATCTGATGGAATTATGTATATGTTGTATAGATTTAGATTTTATATATTGTCGAAATTTGTGGTTGTCTAGCCAATTAGGTGATGTCAAGTCGACGTCATGCCGGCTCCACGGTGACGGATGTCCGGGGCGGGGTGTGACATGTTTATTCCTAGTAATACTTCAAAAAGGCTTTCTAGGTTATTTGACTTGAATACACACGTCATACTTTTGTTTATTGGTAGCGCGTGAAATACGCCGCCACTTACTCTCACAATTATACGAGGTTTAAGTTTTAATATAGTGGATCTTTGAAGATCGGATATTGTTCCCACAGGGAAAAGTGTGAATAATTGAATACCGTAATTTACGTAGTCTCATATTATCCTGACGATTAAAGAAATAATTTAAAATTAAACTAAGCTAAATTACAATTAGTGGGTTAATCCTAAATAAGTTGATTAACTAGGGATTGATTTCATTCACTTAATACATGTTTGATTTCGTTTAGTTAACAATAATGAAGTTTAGGTATCCATCAATCTTGGTTCGTAAACTCCTCCGCCACCTCTTCCGAGTGTAAGACGGGGGAATACGCGACTTTGTGTCAAGGAAGAGGTCCCCCTCAATGTCTTAACAACTCTAGGCCATATGAGTCTTGACTCAACGTCATCGATTGCACACTAACTAACGCCCTCCCGAGTCGTTAGATCGTAACGATGTGTTTACCCTAGTCCGAATCCAGGGTTGCCTCTTTCGAGTGTTAAACCCTAGATTCTCAAATCCAACCCTAATACCATTACAAGCATACTAAGATCGTCATCAAATTATAAACACAATTGGATTTAAAAGCAACAATCGTTAAAGAAATATATATTAAATCAAACGAGTATTTACCTGAATTACATCTAACCCTAACTAATCTCTAATTAAACTAACATGATCTTAGCCATTACAATAGTAAATCAAGAGGATATCATCAACATCAATAATAAACATTAAGTACAAAGATGGAAACAAGGGAAGAAAAATCAAATCTCAAAGTGGAGTAGTCCACTTTCGCCAAAGAACAATCCTCCCGAGCTTCCTCTTCTCCATTGATGAACTTCCTTTTCTAGTTTTTCAATAATTGGCCAGGAACACTCTCTAAAACTAATCTAATCTACTTCTTAAATTATCTAATCCTAACTAAGGTGAAAGGAGCTCTCAAAATATGATCGGGGCCTCTTTTGAATTGGGGGAGAAAAGGGTTTAAAAAGCAAGGTTTGGAAAATATCTTCAAAATATCTAAAAATAGATATTTCTGTATAGAGTGTCACCGCTTAGGCGGTGGCTTGAGTCGGTTAAGTTTCTGTTGGATCTTCACCTAGGCGGTGGCTGAGTCGGTTAAGCTTCTGTCAGATCTTTGCCTAGAAGGTGGTTTCTCCACCTAGGCGGTGGCTGCTAGCATAACATTCTGATGTCATTTCGCCTAGGCGGTGGTCTTCATGCACCGAAACCCAGTTCTTCACGTTTTATTCACCATTTCTCTACCGTTTTCGCTCGTTTATTGCTCGTTAATGTCCCTTCACCTGTTTTACACTAAAACAAACTAAAACGAAATTAAATATAACTAATACGCTTGAAAACTAACAAATTCGGTTTCAAAATAGATAGGTATTTTACACTAATAATTTATACTCCACAAAATATTTAGGAATAATTTCAATATCCGTCAGTCTAACACCCCCATGAGACCCACTGGCCAAATACATTTTTTGTACTGAGTCAATGTGGCCCAAAATGCTTAAGTCAATGTATTATCTAGTAGTAGCCTTCATGGTACTTTGTATATAAAATAATATTTTCTAATGCTTCCTATGTGGATCTCATAACATCCCCCACTCAAAGATACGACATCCTTGTCATATTGGCCCATTTCGTTCTCTTTGGTTGGTGGTATAGATAATAGCTCATGAGAGGACACAAAGCCACCCATAAGTGAACACAGGATATCTGTCTTGGGGCCCCTACCCCTCTTCGAAGCCTCTACTTCTCTATCCATACTACCACAACGTTGTTCCTGGACTAGGGTTGGCTCTGATACCATTTGTAACGCCTTATGCGGCCCATTAGTCTAGTACATTTTGGGCTAAGTCTTGTGGCCCCAAATGCTTAAGCCAAGATACTATTAGTAATCCACATGGTACTTTATATATCATATAATATTTTTTAATACTTCTAATGTGGGATCTCATAATCAGGCTCTTAACCTTCTTCAAATTTGTCCTAATCTATTGTGTCATACATCATAACATTCAAATTCCAAACTTGATAACAACTTTTATTATTTTTCAAAACTACATTCAATTTGAATAAAACTTCAGACATATAACTTTTTCGAACAAAAATTTTATTTTTTATTATAACGACCTCATTAGAATTCATAACAATTTTATAACCTTATTGTATTAAGATTGATAAGATTCAACCTTTATTATAACAAGCTTATTGTCCTAATATACTATGTCATACATCATAAGATTCAAATTACAAGCTTGATAATAACTTCTATTATTTTTTCAAAACTACATTCAATTTGAATAAAACTTCAAACATATAACGTTTTCTAACAAAAGTATTATTTTTTATTATGACAACCTTATTAGAATTCATAACAATTTTATAACCTTGTTGGACTAAGGTTGATATTTTTACAAAATTTCATCTAACTTCAAGAACATGTCCTATTCTATTTAGACTCAGAGTCTTTCTAGATGTCATCTTTAAATCAATATCTCATATCCCACGTACTATGACAACATCATTTCTTAGAGCTACACTTCCTTAACTTGATCTATGATATTAAAAAAAAAACTATTGTTGATTCGTAAAATTAGTACACACCTCGAGTATGGTCCAGTCGGATGACAGGTGGGTCATCTTGCTGAGGTGGAGTCATCAGTTGAAAATTCTTCACGTGAGCTGTGTTGGGTTCTGGGAGGATTGACTTTCTATGTTCAGAGTCCTGCTTCTCAGGAAGTGTACCTGTAGAAGGCTCAGACCAGAATTTGTCCCGATGAAGTCTTTTCAGCGTGGTAATCAGTGTTAAAAAAAAAATACAGTAATGCAGCAAGTAAACAAATGAACTCGTGCGTAATGTAAAGCATACCTCGGGCTTACATAGCCCCTGATATATATAGGAGTTGGAGATGATTAGTCGGGCCTAAATATAGTGAATTAGTCGAAACTCTGTGTTTAGTCGACAATCCAAGCCGTTTAGGAGATAACCATTGGGCTTGGGCTTTTGGGCCCATTTGGCGAAGCCCACGGGCCTTTATCAGGCCTGTGATGGTAAGCTGGTAAAAGAGAATGGAGATCCGTGGAGTCCTGGAGTAGAAACAAGTTGGAAGGGGAAATTGGTTGAGGTGAACAGTTGAATCCCTGAAATTGATTGTCCAGGGTACGACGCAGAGCTCAGAGTGACACGTTCCTACAGGGCTCCTCGTTCCTCCCTAAGTGCAAATGAGATTCCAAAGAGGAGTCGTAGTAGCGTATGCTTTAGTATGACGTTGTGGATTCTAGAATGTATCCCTGTCATTACGAGGACGGACACGTGGCTAGGTCCAAAATACTGACTCAGAAGTGCCCAAAAATATCCTCATCAACTATGATGAAAACAAACATGTATATTAGCTATAGAATCTAACCCTCAATCGTATCCTCACAAGTAAAATTGATACTAGAATTATCATGCCTAAGGAAGGTTTGCCAAGGTTTTCATCTTCTTCAATCATATTGATTTGGGCTCTTGGACCACGTTGATTGTTGTTCTAATTTAGTTGAGTCTCATAAGGCTTGGCTTGTCGAAGCAATGTCTTACCTTGTGGTTGACTCGACTGCAAACAAAACAAGGCATATTCTCTTTCTTCAAGCTCTTTTATCAGGTAGTGGGATTATAGTGGCTTGGTCGTTGGTTAGGGTGATTGAAGGATAATGGGGTTTGAAATTTTTGCTCCTAGGATGGAAGTTGTTCCTATTGTTGAATTTTTTAACTTCGTTGTTCTTTTCATTCTCTACCAAGTTGATGTAAGGAGGTTTCTAGTGTTGAGGTTTAGAAATTCAGGATCAATGTTTTTCCTTAACTGTAACAGAGTGGATGGTTACAAATAGAGACAACTCACCTTACTTATACCTAATTTTCTTTTTGTCAAAATCAAACCAAAATAGTGATAATTTATCTATAATGCATGAAACCTTAAAATTTTCACTAAGAACAGTACCATTTTTTTTTCACTCCTCTCAAATATTATTTAAACACATGAATTTGATATCATATGGACTTGTTGCCTAACATTTTTACAATTATTTAACATTGACATATCAAATCTCTTAATTTCATCATCGTCAATATCATACCCAATTTCTAAAATATTCCAAAATTCTTTAGTAGAAGACGTTGAAGACAAACATAATAAAGATTAGGAAAAATTAGAAAAAAACCCTACTTTTATCATTAAAATTAAAATGAGTCACTACTTGTAAGCTTATATTGAGAAAACACCACCTATATATTCATATATATTTATTATGTAAGATGAACTAAAATACATATTATCTCACTACATCAACAGTAACATAATAAATGACGGGATGCAAATGTTACTAATCAGTAACAATGTTAATAAAAACATAATGAATGAGAGGATCCAAATGTTGTTGTATAGCAATAATGTCACAACAACATAATGAATGTTAAATATAAATGTTACTGTACTGTAAACAATTATCATATGCCAATTGAGTTTTTCTCTAAACTTAAATGACAATGTCGGTATAAGAATGAATTAATAATGAGCCTTGGGGTCCATTATAAATTACCCTAAAGATTATTAGACAAAGCACTAATGTATCTATTAAGACAATGGTAATTGATTTGCTTAGGTGTGATGTGTGATGAGTCATGAGGAAGAAGATACTTTTGGCTAGAAGGTGAATTATATATTGTTGATATTAAGCCTAGTATAGTAAGTCAATAGTGAAATTATTTTTGTTATTTGTGAAAAAAAAAACTGGCCAGTAAAATTTTCAAGTTTAACATTATCGACCTCATCAAAACGACCTATGATAATGATATATAGAGACAAAAGGCAATAGAAATTTTGAAATTCCACTCTTAATAATTAACCACAAAGATATGTAAGAATTACGCAAAATGATAATAAATAACCAATTTATGCAATTAAAAAATAATCAAACAAAAGTCACAATTTTTAACATTTTAGTTAAGACAACAATCTAATTGTAATATTTATAAAGATAGTAATTCAATTCACAATTTAAAAAATAATAAATGATCTTATTTATAATTTATAAATGGTTTTTATCACTTACCTTCGATATCTTTTTTCCCGTTAACCAGATACTTCTCTTGTCATTTTACAAATATCGGTCAAACTCTTATAATTTTTTGTCAAATATCACTTAGTTTCCTTATAGCTAAAAAGTTACTAATTTTTTTATTGTAATGACAATTTTATCCTTAACCATTTAAAAATAATTAAATAATTAAAAACCAAAATACTTTAATAACCCCTTAATATATATATATATATATATATATATATATATATATATATATTGTTACAATAACATCCCTATTCTTTTTTAACACTCCATCCACCTCATTCTTCTTTATACGAAGGGTGTAAATAGGGCGGGTGGGTTGGGGATAACTAATTTTTTTGGGCTGACCCGATCACTTCTGGAATGGATGGAGTGGCTCGTATCCGATCTGAACTACGTGCTTACCCGATCAATTTCGGGTATCACAGTTGCGTGTGAGTTTGGGTAGGACTTATTTATTAATCGATTCCAAAAAAACTTACAAACTGGAGCAAATATAGCAAGCAAACGACGACGACACTAAATGCAGGATCATGGTCGAAGATCGAAACAAATAAATATCAGAGGGGGACAACTAGACTAGAGGTTAGAGAGAGAGAGAGATAAGGATTAGAATGATAAATGAGAGTGAGATCATAATATACGAGAGAGAGAGATAATGATTCGAGATGAGAGAGAGAGAGACAGGTCTGGAGTATGGAGAGTGAGGGAGGCGGCCAAATGGAAATGAAATGGGAACTAGACTGTAGGGTTTCAATATATTAAGGGATTTTTTTTGTAGTAAAAAATATTTAGGGGGGAATAATGTAATATATAGGCTATTTAGGGTTTCAGTTTGGTCAGGCTCGGGGAATTCGGGTATGGTCTCCTAGGTATCGAATCTGGACTGGTATTTTTTACGAGCAGGTCGGGTTCTGTTATGCCAATTTTTTTGCAACATGTAACTGCCCAACCCGGGGTCGGATTGGGCGGGCCAGGTCAGGTAGACGGGTTACACTTACACCCCTACTTTATACATTGTTGTTTTCTTCTTCGTTCTCCAACCCTACCCCACCCTCGTATGAGAAAACCTCACCCATCTTGTTCATTTTCCTCATCCTTCTACACCCCACCCACCTCATTCATTTTCCTTTTCCTCTTCCTCTTTCTCATTCTATCTCTTTATTTCTCTCTCACTTTGCCACTAGATCTATGCACTGAAGCAGAGAGAGAGAAAAAAGAAAAAGAAAAAGACCAACGGAGACAGGTTCAATTCCAGGTTTGATTTCGTTGCTCAAATCTCAATTTTCGTCATTTCTGATAGAAAAATAAAAATGAAAAATCTGTTTGGGCTGAGAAAGTTGAGCAAAGGATGAGACTTGGTTTTGAAGATCTAATTATTATTTAAAGGAATTTTTATGAAGGAACAAAAAGCCAAAT
Source organism: Eucommia ulmoides (assembly GCA_016647705.1). Lineage (NCBI taxonomy): Eukaryota > Viridiplantae > Streptophyta > Magnoliopsida > Garryales > Eucommiaceae > Eucommia > Eucommia ulmoides. The sequence continues at coordinate 33,973,176 of CM028338.1, read as the reverse complement.
TGTCCTCGCAAGTCTACTGTTGGCTGAGAATTTGTGAAGGAACAAAAAGCCACTTAACGAAAATTTGTGAAGAAACAGAGAAAGAGAAAGGGAAAGTGAGGAGGACGAACAAGAAGAAGGAGAAAGAGGAAAGTGGAAGGAGGAGGAGGAGAAAATGATTCTGGTGGTGATGATGGTGGATGGGGTGGTGGGCGGGGACGGTGGTGGGGTGGAGTGGGGTGAGAGATAAATGTAATTATTTAAAAAAATAGAGGTAAAAATATAATTCTAAAAATAGGCGTTGTTAGTGAATTTTTATAAAAAAAAAAAACAAAAAAATAAAAAAAAAATAAATAAGAGGACATTCTTTTTACAAGAAAAAATTGGTCAAAGAGATTGACCAACATTTATAAAATGACAAGACAGATATTTGGTTAACAACAAACAAAATATTGGTATAAACCATTTATAAAATTATAAACATTATCATTTAAAATTGGAGAGAGAGAAAAAATCAAGCCGCAAGATAACTAAAAATATAAACACTTGATGAAATATATTAATGGATAAACAATATTGTATTGATGAAGAACACAAGTTGTTTTCCAAGAAGAAAACTTTTCTTTCTTTCGAAAACATTCTTTTAAAAAAATATTGAAACCGGTTTGTCTCTAAACAATCAGTGATTTTTTTTATTTTATTTTATTTTAATTAAAATGCAGCATGCAAATGTTAGTAGAATAATATGATTTTGATGAAAATTTAAATTAACATTTGATAATAATTTAAATAAATATTTAATCGAAAACATTAATATAAATAATAAAATGAAATAAATAAATAAATAAATAATATAGCATGTAAGTTTAAGGAGACACGAACAATCAACCGTGTTCTTCACCTTTTTTATTTTGAAGTCGAAATTGATTTCGATTTCGAAATCGATTTCAACAGTGTTTTTTGCCTCGTTGCCGTCGTCATCGATTTCGTATGCTTATAGGGTTTCGATTTCGAAATTTAAATAGGGTTTCAATTTCGATTTCGCTTGAGGTTTAGGGTTCGATTTCGATTTCGATTTCAATTTCGATTAGGGTTTAGGATTTTGATTTAGATTGTGATTTAAGGTTTGATTGCTTGATGATTTTTTTTTTTTGTGTGTGTGTGGTTTAGGGTTCGTTATTCATTTCTTGGATATTATTACCAAAAGCGATTTTGTTCCCAAGAAGGAAACATAATTCTAACCAACTCAAGTACTTGAGCTTTCACCCATAAACGGATTAACTTATTCTCACACTGGAGGTTCTTTGACTGACATCACATCGATGTCCCCCTTTGAGCTTATTGCTTTTGCAGGTAACTTATGTACAGGTTGAGGAGGTCTTTGGCATGTGGGAGGTTTTCTGCACGTACTAGAGATTTTTGAAAATATCATTTGGCGTCGTTTGTGGGAACTTGAACAAAATGCTTGTCGTTGTCAAGATGAGGCAACTACGAGCAAAAGGAGTCGATCCGAGTCAAAGCAATGAAGTTCTGCCACCAAAGAATACTGAAGCTCCAGTAGAAGCCTCAGAAGAGGTTCCCACTGATCCTTCGCTAGAGGTACAAACTACTGACTCTAGGATCGTTGCTTTAACGGGTAAGATATCAGCAATAGAGGACGTGATAATGGAGATGGCAAAGCAGATTGTCAGGAACGTCCAACAACCCCCTTGTTAATAATGGTTTGGGAGAAGAAGCGGAGTCCCCAGAATCTCTAGAGCCACTATTACAAGAAAAATGAGCTATTTAGGCAGATGCCAGCAACCACCTGGTAGAAAGAAGAGTGCTCATCTGAACTATGATAGTGAATTCCCATCAGCAGCCCAGGATCTAAAAAAAGAGAGATCTACCTCTAGACGAGTTGGAAATTATGCCAAAAAAAACTGAGATGCCATTTATCTATATGACATCTTGGAAGTGCCACTCTCAGATAAGTTTGACCCAACAAAGTTCGAGAAATATGATAGAAAGACGGACCCGATTGACTATATTCACTAGTTTAGACAATTTATGGTGCTTTATGAGGTAGGCAACTCTGCTCTATGCATAGCTTTTGCTAACACTTTAAAGGAATCCACCTTGGAATGATTACACAAACTACTGCCTATTCCATCTTGCTATTTACCGACTTTGGGAAGTAATTCATCAGCTACTTCATAACTTTCCAGAGGTTAATGAAAGGAGCTAATTACCTACTAGCTTTATGACTGGAAAAGGGAGAATCATTGCGCCAGTACATGAATTGTTTTAACAAAGAGCTAACTTGCATTGAGAGATGTGACACAAACCTCATCATAAATGTGTTTCCTTTAAGGCTACGTCGTGGACGATTCCAAGACTACCTTACGAAGCACAATCCAAAAAACATGACCAAACTGATGGAAATAGCGAATCCCTACATGAAGCTAGAAGATGTAAGATACATGAGAGAATGAAGGGTATCATCAAAAGATGACCTAGGCAAAGAGAGAAAGACAACAACAGAGCCAAGGGCACTAACTACGACTAGCAGAAAGATCGATTAAGGAGTTCAGGATCAAGATTGGAAGCTCGCCAAGAACCTAACCTCCTAGGACTACGGATGTCGATCTCAAGAATTTTGCATGAAATCCGTTCGTTCGAGGTGGTTTAGTGGCCACCCAAAATCCAACAAGAAGAACAAAGTAAAGTACTACGAATTCCACAAAGATCATGGCCATGACATGAATGACTGTTGGGATCTCAAAACTAAGATTAAATAATTGATTGACATGGGCTAGCTACGTAGCTATTTGCAGGAGTGGACAAGAGAAAGTGAGAGGTCCAAGAGTGAGAATCGAGAGGAAACCGTGATAAAGAGCGTAAAGACGAAGGCCCCAGCAACACTCGGGAAGTTATCTACATGATAAACACCACTAGACCAGTTACCGGAGAATCCAATCATGAGCGAAAGAGAAAAATACGTGATGCAGCATTGGAATGGAGTTATGGAGAAGTGATGTCGATAACTACGAAACCAAGCCGAGTTGTCTTGTTCAATAACGGACTGTAAAGGAATTGTGCACCCACACGAAGATGCCTTGGTCATAACTTTTTGGATCTCCAGCTTCGAAGTAAGGAGTATATTAATCGACATGGGTAGTTACGCCAATATCATCTTCTTAAACACATTGAAGCAGATGGGAGTACCCAGCTCTGACATCGGATCAACATAGACCATTATGGTAGGGTTCAATGGTGACCTCAGCTCTTTCAAGGAAAACATGACCTTATCGGTAACTGTGAATTAAGAAGAAAATAGATTCACCAAAGCCACATAATTTATGGTAATGGATTTCTCATCCATATACAATGCGATCTTGGGGAGACCATGACTTTATATGATGGGAGCCGTGGTATCCATGTTTCGAAAGTGTATCAAATATGTTAAGGATGGAATAGTGGCAGTTATCTAGGGAGATTAGGTTGCATCTAGATAGTGCTTTGGGATAGTTATGAAAGAGAAGAAGAAGACCCAATAGCAATTAAGGATGGAGTAGGAAGAAACTCCACCAGACACCTCAGCTTAGGAGATAGATGATTTTAGAGAGTACCTCGGTGTTCTCCAACCAGCCGAGCAAGTATGGAAGGTGACCTTCGAGCAAGGAAGAAAGAAGTTAACAATAGGTACATCTCTAAGTCGACTTGAGGAAAAAAGAATCAAAGAGTTGTTGGAAAGAAGCCTAGACGTGCTAGCCTAGGCTCCAGAAGATATGAAAGAAATCAACCCTAAAGTATCGGTCCACAGACTTGACATCTAGAGATCTTACCCCCCGGTTAGGTAGAAAAGACAGACGTTCAATACAGAAAAGAAAGAAGTCATTGAGTCATAAGTAAATAGGCTACTAGGAATTAGACATATAAGGGAAGTAATATACCCAAAGTGGTTGTCCAACCCTGTGCTTGTTAAAAAGAAGAATGAAAAATGGAGAAGTGTGTACTTCACTACCCACAATCAGGTATGCCTTAATGATTGTTATCCAATGCCAAGAATAGATCAAATGGTGGATGCAACGGCGGGGCATAAGCTGATGAACATGATGGACACTAACTCAGGATATAATCAGATATTCATGGAGCAGCAGGATGAACAAGGAACCACATTAATCATACCAAGAGGGACGTATTGTTATACAGTAATGCCCTTCGGATTGAGAAACATAGGGGTAACCTACCAACGACTGGTTAACCGTATGTTTCAAAGGCTGATGATGGAGGTCTACATCGACGACATGCTGGTCAAAAGCGCTAAGAGAGAAGATTACTTAGCCCATCTAGAAGAAGCCTTCACTATACTGCGAAAATTTAACATAAAGTTAAATCCAGAAAAGTGTGTGTTTGGAGTAACATAGGGAAAGTTCTTGGATTTTGTAGTAGACCAAACAGGAATAACGGCGGACTTTGAACAAATAGAAGCTGTGCAGAATATAAAGTCTCCTACAACTATAAGGGAAGTTCAAGTACTAACGGGAAGGTTGGCGGCATTAAATAGGTTCATCTCTAAGTTTATTGATAGGTGTGATCCCTCCTTCAAGATCTTAAGAGGGAGTAAGAAATTTCAGTGGGATGATAACTGTGAACATACATTGCAGTCTATCAAAAACTATCTCAGTTTAGTTCAGACACTGGCCAAAGTATGCCTTGGAGACGAACTCTACTTATACTTGGCGGTGACTATAGTTGCTGTCAAGGCTGCATTGGTGAAGGAAGATACAGGATAGCAAAGGCCTGTGTTTTACATAAGCAAGTCATTGGTCCCAGTTGAGACACGCTACACCGAGCTAGAAAGGCTCACCCCTAGATTTGGTAACGTCAGCTTGGAAACCGAGGTCGTACTTCTAGGGACACGTAATCAATGTGTTGACCTCATACCTCCTCAAAGTAGTAATGCATCGACCAGAAACTTCAAGTCAGCTCATGAAATGGGCGGTGGAAGTCGATGAGTTTTTCATCAAATACAAGCCCAGAACGCTAATCAAAGGACAAGCACTGGCATACTTCATTGTCAAACTAACTCTCCCAAGAGAAGATGAAATGGAAGATGTGAATATTTAAAGCAGTCAACTGGGTTATGGAAGTTATGGGTCGATAGAGCCTCAAACATGAAAGGATGTGGTGTAGGCATAGTCCTAGAAACACCCAAAAGAGATCTAATCGAGAAGGTTGTTCAACTCGGATTTTGAACTTCAAATAATGAGGCAAAATACGAAGTAATGATCCTTGGGCTAACACTAGAAAAAGGATTGGGAGCTCGTAACATTGAAGTCAGATCGGACTCCCAATTAGTAGTTAACCAGGTAAACGAAAAAACAAAGAAAGGTTACGGATCTATATGGAAAAAGTAAAGGAGATAATGAAGACGCTGCGGAGCTGTAAATTGGAAGCGGTTCCAAGAACTGAAAATGAAAGAGCTGACGCACTATCAGTGTTGGCATCATCTATCGGTCCGAACTAGAAGTTTAAAATAGTAGAACTCCAAGAGAAACCCTCTATTACAGCATCAGCCGACCTTTGTGCCAAAATAAATGAGCTGGATGAAGAAGAAGACCAGAGGACACCTCTGATCAGATATCTAAAGGAGGTAGCTCTACCCAACGATTGAAACGCAACAAGGAAAATTCTATATAAAGTGTCAAGGTATGTGTTGACCGATGACAAATTATATAGAAGATCCTTCATACAGCCTATTTTGCTTTACGTAGAGACAAAATAAACCAATTAGGTCCTACAGGAGATTCATGAGGGAATATGTGGAAACCACCAAAGAGGAAGAACCTTGGTGCACAAGGCATTCACAATCGGATATTTTTGGCCAACAATGTATGATAATGTACGCGAGTACGTTCGGAAGTGTGACAAATGCCAAAGATGCTCCAATAATATCAAAGTCCCAGCTCAAGAACAAACACCGATCCTTAGCCCATGGTCCTTTGCTCAATGGGGAATAGACTTCCTAGGGCTATCCACCCCAGCGCCAGGAAACAAAAAAATACTTGCTTGTAGTAATTGATTACTTTACAAAGTGGGTAAAGGCTGAAGGATTCGTGATAGTAGGTGAAAACGAAGTAAAACACTTTCTTTAGAAAAACGTGATCTATCGTTTTGGTATTCCGACAATACTAATATCGAATAATGGGACCCCAGTAATTGGGGGAAAAGTTTGGAGAACGTATTAAGACTTGAAGATTCAACACCAAACAATAAGCTCAACTTATCTACAAGTAAATGGACAAACTAAGGTAACAAACAGGTCTATCAAAGAAGTGCTTAAGAAATAGTTGGACAATGCTAAGGGCAAATGGGTAGAAGAATTGCCAGGAATCTTGTGGTCCTATTGAACAACACCCAGAACAACTACGGGGAAAACTCCATACTCTATGACCTTCGAGATTGAGATAGTAGTTCCAGTACAGATAGGGCTACTCTCATAACGTGATGGTGCAATCAACCTCGATGAAAACAAATCAGTTGTATGCTATGATTTGGACCAACTTGAGGAAAAATGAAACAAGGTAGCACTAAGAATGACGGTGTATAAGTCAAAGGTGGCAAAAATGTTCAACCATGCAGTATGTCCAAGATATTTTGGAATAGCATAACTCATGCTCCGATGAGTAATTCCACACCGCCTAGTGGCACGCTTAGGTAAACTAGCACCTAACTACGAAGGACGCTACAAAGTGACGAAGATAAATAGACTAGGGGTTTACTGGTTGGAAGACTTGAACAAGGTGCCAATTCCACGACTATGGAACATCACGTACTTATGAAAGTATTTTGTTTAAGCTTCTTTTTTCTTTTGATTTCATGACTTTCAATTTTGAAGTTATTTCCATTCATTATGAATTGTTCATTGAATGAGTAAATAAATAAAATTGTTTTCTTAAAAAATTCTATGGTTTGTAGTTATAACAATCTGATCAATAAATGCTTGAAGTAAAAAGTGTATGGGGAGAAGTAGAATCCAAGGTTTAATATAACCACAACACCAAAAACAAACTAAACACAAGGGATAAAATTCACCAAGTGTAAAGAATGGACCGAGCTAAGGAGATCAATTTGCCAAAGAAACACTCAGTGATAAAAATCACCAGTGTAAAGCATGGAATGAACTGTGGAGATTAGTTCGCAAAAGAAACACTCAGTGATAAAAATCACCAAGTGTAAAACATGGAACAAACTGGAAGATTAGTTCGCCAAAAGAAACATTTGTAGTGATAAATCACCAATTGTAAAGGTAACACGAACTGAGGAATCAGTTCAGCAAAGAAATATGTGTAGTGATAAAATCACCAAGTGTAAGACGAATTGATGAGATCAATTCGCCGAAAAACATTTGTAGTGATAAAATCACCAAATATAAAGTGTAAAACTAACTAAAGAGATCAGTTTGTTAAAGAAACACACTGAGAAAAAACACCAGGTGTAAATATAAGGACGAGAAGGACTGATAAAAATAGTTTGGAGGTAAAAGCATTCAAAGCAATTGCATTTACTGAGAGTGTAAAGAAGGACTAATAAGTTCAGTTCAACAAAGAAACACATAAAAACAAAAGCCACTATGTAAAGCGAATTGACGAAATCAATCTCACACAATACAATGGTTACTATTATACAAACAACTCAGCAATCAACTTTATTAATTAAGAAGAAGAAATAAGGCAAGAACTGCGATTCTACAGGCCTAGGCTACATGTAAAATATTCTTTTCATTCATCCATAAGCCTATGTTAGTTCATAACATATTCCAGAATTGAATAAGTTATGAAAGAGATCAAAGGAGAACAGAGTAGAAAATCATAACACATACATAGTAGCAAAAATACAAATGTGTCGAGTGTGTAGTACAAACATTCACAAACAAACGCACAATAAAACACCAAACCCATTTCTATTGATATAAAAAAGAACAGGGAGTGGTCATCATCAAAATACAAAAAAAAAAAAAAAAAAAAAAAAAAAAAAAAATCTCTATTCATACTATAAATAAATAAAAAATGATATCAAAAGAAGTAAAAAAAATTGGTAAAAACCGGGGCTGAGTAGGTGGAGCTAATCCGACACAGGAGAAGGCAGAGGACCCAGATTCTCCGAGTCGGAGTTGGAGTGGTAAAATCTTGCTCCTCGTACTGGCTGAGAGTCATACCAAATCTTGGATCTTCTCATTCTTCTCCTCGTTATTCTCCTAGAGTTTGTCTCTCTTCTCCTTCATGAGGTCAGCATAGTCTTTGTGAAGTTGGATATGGTCTTGCAGCTCACGAATATTTGCGTCAGCCCTCCTTAGATGGTCTCTAAGCTCTTGGAGTTGTGAAACTGCATAGAAATGGGAAGCATTTAGGGAAGAGAAGACTGCGTAGGCATCTTCGATAACATGAAGGCGATAGTGCTTTTCGGTGAGAGTTTTCACCATCATCATGAGCTCACGGAAGCGATGGCCAAGCTTAACCTCATTCTTTCTCTCAGACTGAACAGCGTCAAAAGATGACAACGACATGATTCAAGCAAAACAAAGAAAACTAGAAAAAAAAATAAAGGAAAGCAAGGGAAGATGAACTAAGGACATAACCAACAGAGGATCAACCATTGTCATATTGGCGGAGGTGGAGCATGGAACCGAGGTCACACCAGTTACCTTACCAGTAGATGTTGGGACTTCGGTTGCGATTGGCGCAAGTAGTGCCACATTAGTTGCAACTTCCTCACCTGCTACAATGGTTGTAGCATCCTCATCTTCCTCTTCCTCACACTCTAAAGCCTTCTCTAGAAAGGCGAGATCGAGCTCTAGGTATTCCTTTTGCATATGTTCTTGGCATTACTTGAAGTTGACCAGTTAGATTTCCTCCCTGAGGCTATCAAACTGCACCTAGATCTTCTTGATCTTCTCTACATTTTCCTTCGTCCTCAATTCCATGGCCGCAGATAGTTCTTCCTTCGCTTTCAACAAGTCGGCCGACTTGGCCTCCAATCTAGCAGCTCTAACTTTTTTGGAGTTCAACTCAGCCGATATCAGACCCCTCTCACTTTCTAAACACTGGAGGGCATCGTCTTTTGTCTTGAGTTCAGTATACAATGAATCAATCTTGGACCTCATGGTGTTGAGATCATCTCTCAGTTATAAACTCTCAGTGAAAAACCTAGTGTTCTCACTAATCAACAACTGGTTGCTCTTTTGGAGAATCTCACATTGAGTGTTGGCAGCTTGCCGATTAGTTTTGGATTTTTCCCTGGATTATCTCTCTATTGTCAGATCGGTCTCTAGAGAAACCTTCTTCTACTGAAGAACGCAAAGGTCTTCCTCTATCCAACTTGACTTTGTCATTTGATGCATAAGCTGAGTATCCAACTCATCCATGTCATCCAAACTTCCAGCTAACACAAAAGACACATGGATGTTCTGCTAAACAAGTATGGGTTCAAACCAAAATCCACAACACAACTCCAAAGAACAAGCACAACTTAAAAATAAAGTTACCTGAAAGAGTGTACAAACAAGAGTGTAGAAGAGCTCTGCACGGCTAAGATTTCCAACCTTAGCCTGGCTCTTATCCCAGGATTACTGAAAGAGAGCTCGAATAGCGCTATCGAAAATCTCCTAGCGACCTAGAACTAAAGGGTCCACCTCTTTTAATAATTGACATATATGTCCACGAGAAGCACTATGAGTGCTCGGAGAGGTAGACGTGCCATGGTTTGGATGTCGTTGAAGTAGAAGGTGGAGGTGGAGGAGCACTGGTCGCAGTAACTTTTTGGGCACAAACTATGGGGGTCCCACCAACACGAATAACAAGCTTCAGCCCCCAGATTTCAATAAGAATTGGAACTTGTGTGTTAGGGACCGATACAGAAACCACCTCACGTTGTCTTCTGCTCAGTGGTAGCGAGTTATAGGAGTCTAATAATATTGAGAGGACGAGTCGAGGTGCGAGAGACCAAGTTGATGCTGGACGAGATGCAATAGGCTGAGGAGCAGAAGTCTATACAGCTAGTTGAGAGGTCTTATTCGGTGCTCTCTTCCTCTTCCTTAGGGCCAAGCTCTGCACATGACTGACTTGAGAGTCATCCATCTTGGTTGGTTCAAATAGGTCATAGGTAAAGACCTTACAAGGATGTTTTTTTGGTACTAGGAGCTTCTTCAGTTCATCCACAACCTTAGATGTAAGGTGGAAACTTTTGCAGGCTCCTTCACCTGCACAAAACGATCCATGAAGATATAAGAACATGGCCAAAACCAGATCGACAAACTAAAATCAAAAGGCTGAAATAAAGAAAAAGAAAGTCACTCGAGAAATTAAAGTGCTTCAGCACGATCGAAGATTGCCCTATCTCATTAGGAGAGAACTCCCAATCACCCTTGAAGAAAATATATCGTCTCATCCAACTCTTTACCACTGAGGAAAGATCGCTGAGAAAAGAATACTTCTTGATGGCTGAGTAGCAATATCTACCGCTGCTTTGATGAAATTTAAAGGAACAGACACTCCTAATCATTTCTATGGTGAGGGGAACGTCATTCACCCAAGAAAGGGTTAAAACTCCCATAATATGACGGAACCCATTTGGTACTAATTGGGCCGAGATAATCTCTAATTAGCGAAATAGTTTACGAAGAAAATGGGTAAGAGGGAGCCTAAGGCCATACTCAAACATCCACACAAAGAGACATATTTCATCACCTTTGGTGGTGTAGGGACGTTCATTTTCAGATGAAACCCTAAACGTAACTGACGCAGGAATACTGTATTTGGTTCGGAATTGCTCAAGCCATTCCTCCCTAAAATTGCTAGCAACGTGATTTCCCCAGTTTATTGGAAAATTGGTGGAAAGACGAGCTTTGGTGGTCGTCGTCTTCTCCGAAAGAGGAGTCGACGACGAACCGACCCCCGCTGAACTGTTCGATGGACTTGAAGTCTTGTTAAGAATTGAATAACAAAAAAGAAAAACGTACGAAAATAATAAGACAATTAGGAAATCGGAAAAAATAATCAATAACTTACACAAATGGAAAGGTGATCTTTCGTTTCACTTCTTTAAATCATCACGAAAGTCAGAAGGGCAAATTATGTGGGAGAAATTCTCGCCCATGTTTAATAGAAGTTTGAAAGGCTTTAATGGGTTGGTCGGGTTGTTCAAACCAGCCCGGAAGAAACGACCCCACCTCTGGCTGAACATGTCGGCCCACTTGGAATAAGGTTCACTCATGAGAGCAGCCCAATATATGAATAGAAGAAGGCTGATAAAACGGCCCAATCAGGTATGAACAAAGCCCACTGTGGAAGGTCACAAGAAGATCAACCTGAACCCCACGATCCCATGCAAGAGGAAGACCGCAACTAACTCACCGCATGCAGCGTGATCTTCGGCGAATCCTTTGGATATTGCAATGGATCGTGGAAGGGGCGATTTCACCAACAAACAACATGAACAAAGATATCTATAAATAACAAAAGGTATCAACATATTAAACCAACCCAAGTACTTGAGCTTTTACCTATAAACATACTAATTTATTCTCACACTAGAGGTTTTTTGGCAGACATCACACCGGTGTCTCCCTTTGAGCTTATCGATTTTGCAGGTCACTTATTTATAGGTTGGGGAGGTGTTTGGCACGTGGGAAGTTTTACTTATTATTAATCCGTTATTGATAAATTCTTTAAATATTAATAATAGATTATCATAATGTTCTTTATTTTTTGAGAAGACTAATATGTCATCTATATGAACTAAAGACAAATTTGTAATATTTTTTAAATATGTGATCCATCATTTTTTTTTTTTTTTTTTTGGAAATATACTTGGTGCATTAAGTCCAAATGACATGACAATCCATTCATAATGTCCTTTTGGGTAGGTGAAATCTGTCCATGGTATTGATTTTTCATTCTTTTTTATTTGCCAAAATCCTGACTTACAATCAAATTTAAGAAATACCTTTTTGACAACATTATGTTGAAGATTTTTGACAACATCAGATGTACTCTAAAACGTATCCAACCCCTCTTTACAAAAATCTAGGAGTTATAAAATGAATAATTAAACAAACAAAGTGACAATAAAACCAAAATAAAAACTTAAAAATTATTATCATAATTATTAAATAAAAATATTAAATTTAATACATTAAAAAATAGAGGAGTAAATTTTAATCTCTACAAAATAAGTAAAAGAGGTATCAAGCGAAAAAAAAAAATGTTCAGCAAAGATATGCTCCACTTTCCATGTTTCTGATATCAAATTTCGATTTCTATTGCAGCAAAAATATGGTAAAAAAACAATCTTTTATCAAAATTGTCTTAGATTTCTATTTTCGTTCCGAGGTTCTAGGAAGAGAAGAAATGGTAGTGTATCTTTCAGTGTTTATGTTCCCATATCAAAAACATAATTTAGAAAAAAAATTATTATATTCTCAAAAGTTTATTCTAAAAATATGGGAGCATAATGAAAATAATTCTTTGTTCTCATATTTCTATTTCTATTCCAAAACTTATGAGAAGAAAAACAAACATCGTTCTGCTCCCACACTTTTCGATAAATTTTATTCCCAGTTTTTCTTGGAACAAAAGCAACAACGTGTCAGCGAAAAGACTAAATAAAGGCCACGGGAATAATTTATAAAAATTAGGAAGCCGCCAAAACAAAAAGGAAAAACATGTTCCAAGTCTAATACCAAATAGATTCATAGTTTCTTAATCTGAATCCACAAGAGAGATCATCTCAGTGTTTTCGCTCTCAACCCCCTTTTTTGTTCTCAACATTTCGTTCGGAAGTATAGAAGCATTTGGATCACTACTCGGGACCAAGAACAAAATCAAGACCGGAACAACCCTAAAAATACTCCGAACCAAAATTGCAATCCACAAATTATCAAATTTCATTCTCGTAACGTCAAGAACATGAAGTAAAAGCCCACCAGCCCATGAAGAGGACAGCATACCGACGTGATCTATCGACATGAGCAAGGCGAAGAACGTGCCTTCTATACCGGAGGGGCATAGCTTCGAGCTAAGAACGAGAAGCGGCATCCACTTGAGGCGGCCAATCATGTGTGAAATTACTGAATCAACCATGACGAGAAAGTAATCCGGGACGTTGAATTTCAAGTTTATGCGCGATACAAGGATTAAATCGAGGAGGCCGGTGGCGCCGAAGAGTAATTGCGCCCAGAGGAGTACTTGGCGAAAAGGGTAGTTTCGGAAGAAGTTTTGGTAGAGGAGGACTCCGAACAGGGAACCGATTGCTCCCACTGAGAAGATGGATCCAATTATTTCCTGCGTCAAAAATAAAGAATAAAAAATTACAAAATTTATACATTGACCAGTACATCCAAATATCAATGACAGAATATGTGTAAGGTGTTTTTGTCCTCTCTTAACCTCAAAAATTAGCTTATGAGGTGAGATTTTTTCTCGCACTTATAACTGACCACAAACTCCTTCGACATCCGATATGAGATAAACCCAACAGTATATTGCCAACACTTTTTATTTTCATAGGCAAAATTTCTTGCCAAAATGGTGAAGGTTAGCCAAACTAGCACTTAATCCAAATGACGTTTGGTTAGTGTTTCTGTTCCCAGATTACTTCTGTTCCCAAAAATTTGAAACAAAAACAGAAATTGGAGAAAATTCTACGCTCTTCTAAAAAATTATGGAAATATAACATAAACATATTTTTTTTCACATATTTCTATTTTTAGTTTTCTTGCAGCAGAAACAGAAACAGAAACGTGGGACCAACAAACCAAACAAGCGAAACCTGGTGCCTTTTTTAGTGCTCCTTACCCAGATTTCTATTTTCGTTATGAGTGTCTAGGAACAGAAACCGATTTATGGGAACAAGTAAATTTTCAGGTTTCTAATTCCATACAACCAAACACCAACAATTACCAAAAAATAAAATAAAAATAAAGGAAGATATAAAAAAATTACCTGTGAGAAGGATGGCCCGGTCTTTGCATCTGTGATCCAATAGAACATTCCTTCATGAATGTTTAAGCTCAAAGCAAGAGACAAATACATGTATAAACACGGCCTCCATACATCTCGGCATTTCAATGCTGTCCACATAGCCTTAGCAGCCCCAATAAATTTTTGACTAACCTGTTTTATTTTTTGAAAAAAAAATTACTTTTTATAAGAGCATAATGAGAATGAAAGATGATTTATGTCGTAAAATTAAGAAGAAAAAAATTACCTTTTTATAAGAAAAATTAGGGATAAACGGTTCTCTCAGAATCAGTCCTACAACAATGACCAAACCAGCTGGAAAACTTAACACGCCAAACACACCCTGTCACGGAAGAGTCTCACGGTTACTGGTGATTGAAAAGGGAGTGGTGTTTGTTTGGTGTTCCCGTTTCTTTTCTTTTGGCTCTTGAAGAACTAGGAACAAGAACAGAAATAGGGGAACAAAAAAAATGATGGAGCTTGTTTAATGTTTCTTGTTTCTGTTATATTCTGTTCCCAAAAGAATTGGAACGGAAACAGGAGTACAGTGATAAAACAATATGCATTTGCTGTTTCCCAGAAATTTATTCTAAAAAATATGGGAACAGAAAACAATTTTTTGTAACAAAAAAAAAAAAAAAAGAATCCTAGCTTTTTTCTGCACTAGCAAATAAGAATCCTTGGTAGAATCAGTTTTTCTGAAGGACTTTTTGATTATATAAAAGTTTCCCAGTGTTTCTGTTGAATTATCTTCTTGATTATAAAAAGTACCTCCCAAAAAAAAGGCATTAACAAACAGGGCCTCGATTTTCTGTTTCCGTTCCCAGCAAACTTGGAACAAAAACAAAAATATTGGAACCCCCCCCCCCCCCCCCCCCAAAAAAAAAAAAACTCCTTATGGGAACAGAAACAAAAGCAGTAGAAAAAATGGAGTATAAATTAAACCCAACCTTAGGTCCAACTAGGTGAACTAGAAATCCACTAATACCATAACCAATCAAAGCCCCAACGGAAGAGCTCAATCCACACAAACTCTGTAAATCACCTGCAAGGGAAGGGTGAGTTATACTGTTCTCGGTCACACAAGCATCTATAGTCACGTCTGCTATTGCTACCCCGGCACTGCCTGCCATTAGGGAGATTATGGCGAATGCAAGGTGCAATTTCTTGTTCAATGAAAGCGTAACCATTGAGACTATGCCCAGAAAACCTGGAAAAAAAAATCAATAAATGAGAGTTAATATGTTTGGTTGAACGTAATGGAATCAAATTCTGATGGAACAGAATCAAAATTTAAATGGATGTCCATTCAAAATTCAATTCCATTCCATTGGAATTCTATTCCTTTACCTCCAACCAAACCAAACATGCTGCAAGAGAAATTGGACACCAATTTTTATTTTATATTTCTGTACTCAGAATTTTAATTTTTTCAAAAAAAATATGGAAACTTTACATAATATATATTTTTTTTTATTCCCATATTTCTGTTAGTGTTCCAACATTCTAAGAATAGAAACACCAAGGTGGAGTTTGGTTTAGTGTTCCATCTGGGATATTCTGTTTCCGTTCTCGAGTATTTGGGGAATAGTGGGAATAGAATTGTCTTAAAATTATTTCTTTTAATTTATGAGAACAAAAACAAGAAACACATTTAGTTGCCATATTTGTCTTTCTTTTTTCTTTAAATGTATGGTGGCTGATGGGGTGGTGGTGGCCAGCGGAATGATAGTGGGAATAGCTTTGTGAGAGTGACTAGGAATCAACATTTTTTTTAAATTCTTAAATAATTTAAGAATTACTCCCAGAAATTTTAGAAACAAAATGTGTTCACAAAGGGCATTTCTTACATTAATCCTAAAATTTTGGGGGCGGGAACAGCAATTAAGAAACAGAAACAGGAACCAAATGGGGCCTACACTCAATGAAATCTGTAGGAAAAAAAATCTAAAAATTTCTGAAAAGCTGTTTTTGATTTCTGAACCAAACAAAACCTACAAAAAATTTAAAAAACTGGATAAAAAACACAGAACTTACCGGCAAAAATAAAGTAAGGCCTCCTCCTATATCCAGTGATGGGAAGAGTATCGGTTAAAAGACCCCAAAGTGGCTTAACAACCCATGGAAATTGAATTATCCCAAAATAAAACTGTGCTTCCGAAGGCTGTAGCTTCTGTTCATCCTTCATATAGTATTGCGTACTAACTCTGCTCAGACCTATACCCAAACCCTGGTTGATTCCGTACACAATCACAACGCCCAAAACAAAGCTCCAATGCAATTCATCGCTGAGCATTCTAAACCAACTGATTGGTCTCATCATCACTCCAATGAATCCATCTCTCTGTCTCTTCTCCGATTGGGGATGTGATTTGATTTCGAGTGCGTGTTCGTCGTCGTCCATTGTTTTCAACTACCTAGATCGAAAATTTGAAAACGAATTCGAAATGAGCCGCAAAACAGGATGATTGAGGAAGACGACGGTGGAGGAGTGAGCGGTGGGTCGACGACGGACCCAAAAGCCGAAGAAGGAAGACTGAATTTCTACAGCAAAGTGATCGCATCGTCCCTGCTCATTGTCGCCATGGCCGGCGTACAAGAATCGGTCGGTCAACGGAAAAATATTTCTTGTTCATTGGTCTCAACACTTTTCATAATATTCTATTCAAATGATATTTACACACTACAATTTTTTTACAATTTTCACCCTTGAAGTTTAGCATTTTTCTCGCTTTAGTTCTTATAGTTTTTATTTCAGCATATAGCGTGCAACGTATCGAAACCCCTTAAATGTAAATAGATCGTTTTATTAGTCGATAAAGTGGTAAGTCTTTGAAAGTGAATTTTGAACACCAAATGCAGTATATAATTGTACAATTACATTTCTTAAAAAACATATATTAGGTACATTGTATAATTATGCAATGCATTTTGATAGGTGTTAAAATGGTTACTCCAATGTAACCAATTAAAGACCGTCACGTGTCCACACCTTCCTACAGAGGACAAATCACTTCAAAGACTAAGTATAAAAATTGCACCGAGCAGAGAAATACCCACATTCGCTCCAACCGTCCCTAGAAGCCTCAACACTCTCCAGGAAGAGCTAGTAGTCCATCACTGGGATGGGGAATCCTTCCCCATCTCGGCGTTCTCTGTCTCAGCGTTACTCACCTCGTAAATCCACCCCTCGTATCTCCTCGAGCAAAGCCCCCCTTCCTGTCTCCTGCAATCCGAGAAAGGTAGGGCAAAAAACTTCATGTACTTCCTCTTCCCGTCCCCGGTTATCTGGGAAGGGCGGAAATCGGGCTCCTCATCCATGCCATGGCAGGGTTGTGTTTTCTTCAGTTTATAAGTTGCCTCAATTTTCCATCCCAAAATATCTCCAAAATATCCCCAAAATATACCAAAATATCTTCAAATATCTTCATGGCTCTATTCCCCAATAAACAATATCACTAAATATCCTACAATATGGTCAGGACAATAGCCCATTGGCACCTTCTCATTGGTTGGAAGTTAAGATGACACATTGATGTGATTTTGAGGAGATACTAATATATACTTAAGCCCCTAAACTAATCCACTCATTGCCTATAAAAAGGAGGGCATGCAATTGTCCAAAGGTTAATGAATTTTACTCACTCTTCTCGACAATTACTATATAAACACTTTTCCATGTACGTTGATTCTCACGCCGAAGGGGACATGTCGGGACCATCCTAGTAAGTCATTTGTGCAGGTTTCTAGGTGCTAATCATCTCGGAACTACTCACTTTCAAGCGCTGGTTCATCTTTCCAAGGATTATCAGGTGCTTTGGTCCTCCCCTTCTCGGCCCAGGAGGTTTTTAGGTTCTTTCCAGTACATACCCTCCCCTTCCTAGCCAGATACCTTTCCACGGATTGAAAGCTACACAGATCGAAGATCTCCACTCCAGACCTCTATAAATCATCCAAGGCTGATCGGACCATACTGTTGGGTTCAACCAAAATTTGACATCAACAGTTTGACGTCGTCTATGGGAACGATACAAAAAGCCTTTCTCCGATCATCTACTCCCGTCTCGGCTAAGGGTTAGATGATTACAAGGTTTGGTTAGTCTTTATGACCACGAGACTCTAATCACACGGCGGATAGCGACCCAGATAGATAAATGTCAAGAATTCCTAGGCCGGATGTGAGGACTATCATCCCCATCCAGAAAAAAAAAAGAAAAAGAAAATGCACCCTCCGCCAACCAAGTAAGCCCATCCGTTCCACCTATAGGAGCACATATTGGGCCAGCCACCAGAGCTATGGATACGGTGTGGCTCGATAACTTTGAACGTCAGTTGTTTCAATTTCAAACCTGTCTCGACACCATTCTCTCCTGCTTGTCGCCGACCCCAGGTCAGAGGGGACCGGTTCTCCAGAATGTAGGGGGAGAGGAACTCCACCTGCCACAGGCTCTTGGCTTGAGGGGAGCGGTTCCCCAGCGTGCAAGGGGTGGAGATTATCATCAAGGATCGGATCGTGTCATTTACTCCGAATGACACATTTTGAGGGAAAATCGTCGCCCACACGATTAACCGGTTAAGGAACAGAATCTAACCCCACTAGCCATTTCCGATTCTGCATCCTTGCCTTCACGGGCTCGCCGGATAGAGGGTTACTGTGATCACCAACCGGAAAGAACTGATAGCCACGTCACCTGTGCTTATCGCAAAGTTCACCGTGCTCGGGAGGTCGACTCATATTCCCCTCTCGCCGAAAGGCAGGGGTTGAGAGCAGCAGCAAGTCATGTGGCAACACCGCCTAGGGGAGAAGCAACATTAGAGAGGCGCGTCGCCGAGATGGATGCAACGCTTGTGCAAATATGGGGCCCTAGGGGGCTATTAGAGTTCCTTCAGATGTGAGGTCCCCTTTTATTGACGATATAGTACTTGAGGTGGTCCCTTATAGATTCCCTAGTCCACAAATAATCCCCTACGATGGGACTACTAACCCCAGCGATCACCTCTCTATTTTCATTGCATTCATGGACATATACAAGACATCTATAGCGATAAGGTGCAAATCATTTCCTCTTACACTCACAAGGATGGCTAGCACCTGGTTTCGCAAGTTGCAACCAGCCTTAATCTCCACGTTCACACAATTAGAACAACTCTTCTTAGCTGGATTTGACTGTTCTCGGAAAAGACCCAAAACAACAACTCACCTTCTCGCTCTCCAATAGGAGATCACCGAAACTTTGGGTGATTTTGTTGCTCGATTCCACAGGGAAAGTTCAAGCTGCGGCAATTGTCATACCCCCAAAATTTGTATTTTTAAAAAATATTACATTATAGAAAATTTAATATTTTTGAGATTGTTTTATAAATTTATGGTATAAATAATATTTGATAATTTTTGGGAGTTAAATGTTTATTTTAAAGTGATTTTTAAATATTTTGGGACTATTATGTTATTTAAAATACACTTTTAAGAGTTTTGAGATATAATTAATATTTTCGTTATTTTAAGAGGGGATATTGTGTAAATAAATAAATAATATAAATACGTGTTGCATTTAAACATATATATATATGTATTATTATTGTGTTGAACGAAATTTCGAGGACGAAATTTATTTAAGAGGGTAGATTGTCATACCCCGAAAATTTGTATTTTACAAAAATATTACTTTATATAAAGTTTAATATTTTTTGGACTGTTTTGTAAATTTATTGTATAAATAATATTTGATAATTTTTAGAAGTTAAATGTTTATTTTAAAGTGATTTTTAAATATTTTGGAACTATTATATTATTTAAAATATACTTTTAAGAGTTTTGAGGTATAATTAATATTTTTTTATTTTAAGATGGGACATTGTGTAAATAAATAAATAAATAATATAAATATTAAAGTGTGTTGTCTTCATGAAATGAAGACAATACATAATACTACATATATACATATGTTTAAATGTGACACGTATATATATTATTTTAATAATAATAATAATTAAAAAAAATAAGATAATGATCAACAGATTGGTTTGGGGGAGACATATTATAAATATATTATGGCGAGAAGGTTCTATGGCGAAAATTTTTATTTTTCGGTTTGGAATATTTCGGTTCGGATTCCGATTTTGGATTTCAAGTAGAATTTCTAACTCTTTTAATATTTGTATTTAATCTGTCTATTGGGTAATTTACGTTATTATTGTTGGTGAATTTATCGTTATTAGTTCGTATGGAATAATTATGATTATGTGAAAAATTATGTGGAAATCATATCAATATGTTTTACTTGTTGTATTAATTAAATGCACGTACTAGAGGGGTTAGAGATCTACTGAGCGTTAGCTCACAATCCTACAGTTTTGATTGCAGAGTCGGTGAAAGCGAAACGGCGATAGGGATTATATAAGAAACTTTGTTTGTAATAATTGTAGCTAAGATTTACCGTTATAAAAATTGACGTGATAAATTGAATATAATTATTGTAGTCGTATTGTAAAATTTAAATCGATAATTATAATTGTCGCTGTAATTATATATTAAATTACAAATTTAAATGTTAATATTAAATTGACAGGCGCCAGAAATTTATTTGGGTATTTAAAAATAATGTGGTGAAATTTCAGTTGAATTTCTGATTAATTTGTAATAGTTGAATTTACTATTTGCTAGTGTAAAAATGGAATCAATTAATTCGATATTTGTGATTGTCACCATTGTTTGTAAAATTTCTCGGATTAATCCGGAATAAATTATTGGTTATTCGGTTATATTTAAATAGTAATTATTATATTTATTAGTTATTGTTGTAAAATCGACAACTAAAAATTATTGCCGTTGTTTGTACAATTTATCCGATTGTATAGAAAATAAATATTGGTCACGTTGTAGAAATTCTTAGATGAAGGAAATAAAATATTGGTCGCTCGATTTTAGTATAAATTCTCTTTAGGGAGAAACCGCGTAATGGCTCTGGAAAATCGGGTTATTACAGTAATATATCGGACGTTGTGGCTCTGAATGCCTTTATTGATGGACTGAGGCATCGGAGACTGTCTTATGATCTATGCTCTTATCTATCACGAAACCTAGCTGCTGCCCTTGCTCGGGGAATGAGCTTCTATGAAGTCGACCTCAGCGACGTCGTGTAGCGAGAATGCAAAGGAAATCAGAAACGAAAGAGCCGAGCGGAGGAATAGGGCGCAAGGGTCACAAAGGCTGCAGGCAGAGGGGCGCTTAGGACCTCTTCCCGGGGATCAGAGACATCCTCTACCCCTAGGGAATCTCCAACGCCCCTCACTGCATCCATAGCGACGATTTTTGCCAAAAATTCGGGAAGAGGATTCTTCCCGCTAGCTCCTCCTCCTAAAGGGAGACCCATAAGGAAAATCGTTTCCAAATATTGGGACTTCCACTGTGATCATGGACACTCAATCGACGAATGCTTCCAACTCCAAGAAGAGATCGAGGCCCTCATAAAAAAGGGGTACCTTGGTCGTTACGTCCGCAGGTAGCGTGTAAATACGTCGCTACTTTTACTCGCAAGTATACGAGATCAAGTTTTAGTATAGATCGGGAGGGTTAGGGTTATCGTGTCCACATGGATTGGTTGTGACTATTATCGAGTACCGTAATTGTCATGACCTAACTTTATCTAGGCTAAAACAAATGTAATTTAATTAATAAATACTACTACGAAGTTAATTAAACTAATTAAATTAACTATACTAATACTAATATGAGATGGTTAAGGGAAGATATTGCCTAGGGATTAACTTTATTTACAAAAACGTATTTGGTCTCGTTTTAGTTTACGTTAATGGCGTTCGGGTATCTGACAATCTCGGTTCATAAACTCATTCGCCACCTCTCCTAAGTGTAAGATGATTGAATACATGACTTCGCGTCAACGAATAAATCCCCCTTAACGTTTTAACGACGCTAGGTCACGTGAGTCTCGTCCCAACGTCATTGATTGCACACTTTCTAACCCCCTCCCAGGTCGTTAGATTGTCGTGTTATGTTTACCCTAATCCGAATTTAGGATTACCTCTCCCGAGTGTCAAACCTCGTATTTTCTAATTATCTAAACAAGCATAATAACATGACAACACGGCAAACACAATCAAAACTTTTATAAAACACACATTAACGAAACGCAAACTCAAACAAAACAACACTTTTATAAATTATATTAATTCCTAGATAAAAACCCATTTAGCTCATGGCTATAGTCGGTTATATAATGAAAACAAAGCTAAACCTGCTCAACTAACTACCGAAGTTAAGAAATAAAAGAAGAAACGGATGAAACTTAGCATAGTCCGAAGATTTACCGCTAAAAACGCTTCAGGATCGCTTCTCCTTTATCGTAACATGATCTTCTCCTTCGGAATTGGTTAAGCACTCCCAAAACCTTTCTCTAAAATATCTTAAGTCTATTGGAGCTCTAACGGCCAGAGGAGAGGAGATGATGGGGTATAAATAAGAAAAATATCTAAAATAAATATCTAAATCTGTGCAGAGGTGACCGTAGCGGTGATGGGATTCACTACTGCAGCAGCGAGTAGGTCAATTTGAGGATCGCCTAGGCGGTGGAGTCAGCGGTGGATTCAGGGACTTCTCTGTATTTTCACCGCCTAGGCGGTGGATTTGCTATATTATTCTACTATATTATTCATTTTTTCATATTTATGAATCATTCATAAATGATTCAGGAATCCAGCGGCTCAGATTCAAATTATTGAACCCATAGGTGTTATATTGGATTTGAATCAGATTTTCAGGCATTAAGATACATTTCAAACGTGGATGATTATCATAAGAGATTCCGAGATAGTAGGATCAGGATTGTACTGAGTAAAAATTACTACACGTTTGGCTCTTCTTAAGCATCCGCTGTGGCGGTGGCCTTCTCTGCTTTTTCCAGTAGTTTCACTGCCACGGCGGTGGGTTCACCGTTGTGGCGGTGGATTCACCATTGCGGCGGTGGATTTGCAGTAAGTTAAGGCCTTCTCTGTACTTTGACCGTCGCCGCGGTGATTTGGTTGCCGCGGCGATAGCTGCAGGTTCTGAATTTCAGCTTCTTTGCCCTTTTTCCATCGTTCTTCCACCGTCTTTGATCCGATGTGATCGTTTTTTATCTGTTTTCATCCCGTTTCACCTCAAACACCTGATTTAAACAAAAACACATAAAAACATATTAAAATGTACTAAACATACTCGAAAACTAACAATGTTCGGATTGGAAATAGATAAGTAATTTACACCTATCAAATACCCTAAAACTCAAAAGTTTGCTAGTCCTCGAGCAAAACACCCACGCAATAAAATAAAATATAACAACTAAAAACTAAAAATGAAAGACACAAAAAACAAATATGTGCAAGTTTTGAGTATCATCTACCGGCCAAACGAATTATCCCTCTTCGGCCCCCAATCCTATAGAGTTCAAGCATAAAAACACAACATGTAATGTTCTAGAATTTTAACGTTTATAATAGTAAGTGCTATTATAGATCTTGTCAAAGTGTGTGTGCTTAAAACTCAAATATATAACTATCCGTTAATCGGATTGGATTATCCACCATATAAGCGCATGACAGAAAAAATCTGAGCATATAGGGAATCCATAGGCTTGACCCGGGATCTATTCTCTACTAATGTAGGCTCGGAAGTTCAAAAATATCAATAGGTCTTGGTTCTGTTTAAGACAAATGGCCAAGGGTAAATTTGAAAGAGAAAATGGGTTAACGTCATTAACTTGACGTTACCCAAGGCACATCGCTTGGCACTCTCACACTCGAAACCCCATAGATAAATTTGAAACAACCTTGAACATATATTAAGAACGACGTACTCACTTGTCCAAAAAAAAAGGGGAAAAAAAAAGTACTATATGTACATAGTTTTTTTTTTTTTTTTTTTAAACAATACACCCCCAAACTCATTTGATTTGTATAATTTTAGGGGTGTGTGAAAAATGAACGAAAAACGACAAGTGAGTACTCGAATACCGAACCAATTAAAAGTTCACCCTAATCCCAACCTCTCAATTCAAGTAGTATAATGAATACTAACTTGATTTGCTCAAATTGTGTCTTCGGTTCAACGATATAGGTTTGGAAAGAAGTTTAATCAGTTACGTGGTATTTGTTTAAGTGTTTAGAATTGAAACGGCTATTAGGCTTCGATAGGGTAACGAGGGATAAACATTTTACAAGGTAGGCTTCAAAGGGTCAAGTGACAAATTGATTGCCTAAATCATGTCTTCTGAACTACCTCGCCTAGGATTTCGTCTCGAATTTCCCCCAAATCAAATTCTAGAAACCCTAATGTCATGAATTTAGGTGACAGATAATCGTTTTCAAATTAATTAGACAGTTATATAATGAGTTTTCGTGCTCATGCAAGTAGGATCTATAATAACTATTACTAAAACATAACGTTGAGCACATAGAACATACATGCATAAGATTTACGCTCGACCTCAAAACAACCAGGGGACAAACTCATCATCGGGTAAAGGCTCAGATGACGTCAAAACTCAACACAAAACAATAACTACCCTAAACAAAGCACGCGTAAAACAAAACATAAACTACAACTAAACACATAATACTATACTAACACATGACACCTGACTTAAACAAGTAATGATCACAACAACCCTATCAGTGATCCCAATGATAGTTTATAGCATGATAATGAAGACAGGGGTTTAGAACACATACCTGGGAGGCAAGAGAATCTCGCCTCCGAATCAATTCGGCTGTGAGGGATCTAATTTATTTTTCCTTGGGTTGCCTCCCAAGAAGTGCTTGGTTTATGGTCGTTAGCCTGACACGCCAAGTGCTCGTCAAAGAGCAGCTTCCACCCATAGTATGTGTCGTACAACACCATATATGGGTCTTGGTTCAATACGCCCTCAAGTTTGGCGAGATTTTGCATTCGGCTTGGGCTTTCAACGACATGCCTCACAGGCTCATGTACTTGGTGGGCATGAAAGGTCGTTGCTGTCGGCGATGAGGAATAAGTAAACCACATTGGATCCTCGTAGATGTGATCGTCTTGGATCGACTGCAGCGTCACGAGCTGGAATTCGAATGGTGAAAATTCACAACGATTAATATGTGAATTTTCATCGCTGAACCACACTTGGGTCTCCTCTTCATTTGAATCTTCAACATATTCTCCTAAGCTCTTCCCGCTTATCTCCGGTTCTTTACGATGGCTTTCATAATTGGATTCAGTTTGTTCGCCTCTCGGTGCCACCGTTTTCGTCTCGGCCTCAACAAAGCAAAGAAGATGACCGATTTGCGTCTGCAAAGACGTTACGATCTCATCAATGTCGGCGCAGACTGTCTCGATATGATCAAGATGATCCTCACGCTCATTGATCTGGTCATGCATCTTCCTCAATAATCTCTAAGTCTCCTCCATAACGGTTGCGAGCATTTCTTCCAGATTGGGGGAAGACTCCTCGTCGTGATCCAGAATATCAATCTATTGCACCGAGGTGTTAGAAAAATCCCCCGAGTTTTGGTGACTCAGTGAATGATTCCAACTCTGATAATCATAGGCTGTCATTTCCTTTAATAACCAAAAGACATCTTCCGCGGTTAGGTTGTAGAAAGAGGGGGTACCATCTCCTCCTTCCACCCATATTCTGGTTACGGCTTGTAACTCGTCGAGGAAATTCATGAGCTGACATTCCGTCAAGAAATCATGGTTCGGAAACCAAAAACAACAATTCCTTATATCGATCCGAAGCACTATAAAACGGCTCAAAATCCCATTGAAATAATTGCATCAATACTCGTTGATCTAACATCGTCGAGTACCCTATAAGAGAAAACAAAAACAAAAACTATAAAGAAACAAATTATAAACACTAAAAATGCCTAAAGTAAAATCGAGTCATTTACTCACAATATCAATATCAGTAAGTTATGGCCTTCTCTGTACTTTGACCGCCGCGGCGGTGGTTTGGTCATCGCGGCAGTGGCTATAGGTTCTGAATTTCAGCTTCTTTGCCCTTTTTCCACCGTCTTTGATATAATGTGATCGTTTTTTATCCGTTTTCATCTCGTTTCACCTCAAACACCTAATTTAAACAAAAACACATAAAAACATATTAAAACATACTAAATATACTCGAAAACTAACAATGTTCAGATTAGAAATAGATAGGTAATTTACACCTATCATCCGCAAAGAAAACGCAGGCCTAGGAGAGAGCAGTCACTGAGATGAACGTAGGGGTCAACCGAGAAGGGAAAATCGTGGCCGACCCTCACCAAGAAGAGAAATTAAGGAATTTGATGATGAAATGCACATAGATGGTGAGATCAATGTGATCGATGACAACCTCAGCCTCGGAGGGGAGACCACCTCTTCTCAGAAGAGACATGAGGGTAAAAGAAAGAAAAACACCGACGAGGACGTGTACGAGGTGAGCACAATTGATGTCGCCTCACACAACGTCATCTCCTTCAGTGAAGTCGACCTCCGAGGGGTTCATACCCATCACGACGATGCCTTGGTGATCTCAACCCTGATCAACCACTATAAGGATGGACGAATTTTGATCAATGGAGGAAGCTTCGTGGATATCATCTTCAAACATGCTTTTAAAAAAATGAATGTGAGTTCAAGCTCCGTAAGACCTACTACTTCTCTTCTAGTCGGGTTTGGCGGGGAGGTGGTGAAGTCCATGGGTTGGGCCTCATTTCCCTTCACTGTTGGTACTGTGCCATATCGGCCACGATTTGGGTTAAATTTCTCATTGTAGACCGACCTTCTCCTTACAACGCAATTGTTGGGTGACCCACCTTGGCGGCCTTAAAATTTGTATTCTCCCCTTACCATCAATCTATGAAGTTCCGTACTAAAAGAGTGATGGAGGAGGTACGGGGAGACTTGGAATCCTCTAGGTCTAATGCTAGAAGGTCACTTGTGAAAAAGAAATAACAGTTAATGGCCGGGACCGGGAACAACGAAGTTGAGCTCATGGTCTTGTTTGATCTCGGAACCGTGCCTATTAACGATCCCCGAGATGAGGAACCCCGTCCATGACTTCATGAAAACCTAATAGAAGTACCCATTCATCCCACCATTAGGGAGAGAATTATCCGAATTGGTGTCAAACTCAGCATGACACAATAAGAAGAGTTATCCAATCTCCTTAGAAAGAATTACGATGTATTTGTTTGGTCCCACAACGAGCTTCCCGGGATTGATCCAAGCGTCGCCATGCACCGTCTCCATGCTAATCCTCAGCATCCCCTTATGAGGCAAAAAAGAAGAAAATTCCACCCGGAGCATCAAAAGCTCATTGAACAAGAAATTGATAAGTTAGTGAAATCTGCCATGGTAGAAGATGTTGAATTCCCTGATTGGCTATCTAATGTCGTTCTCGCGCCTAAAGTTGGAAACAAATGGCGTCTTTGCATGGACTTCAAAAACCTTAATAAGGCATGCCTGAAAGATTTCTTCCATTTACCAAGGATAGACTTGGTTATAGATACTACGGCAGGGCATGAACTCTTGAGTTTCCTAGATACTTACGCCGAATACAACCAAATTCCCATGTTTCCTCCCGACAAAGGAAAGACCTCGTTCATTATGGACAGGGGCAGCTACTGTTATAAGGTTGTGCCTTTTAGCCTTTGCAACGCTGGGACTACCTACCAAAGACTTGTCAACAAAATGTTCAAGGATGAGATTGGCTCAACGATAGAAGTTTACATTGATGACATGCTCGTAAAGAGCGCCAAAACATGTGATCACATCAGCTATCTCCAAAATTATTTTAACAAGCTTCGAACTCACTGCATGAAACTGAACCCCACTAAGTGTATCTTTGGGGTTTTAACAGGAAAGCGTTTGGGCTACATGGTGTCCCAAAGAGGCATTGATTCCAATTTGGATCAACTTAGCACCATTCTCGAAATGGCTTCTCCACGGACGAAGAATGAAGTTCAAATGCTTATGGGGAGGCTGGCCGCCTTGAATTGCTTCATCTCACGATATTCTGAAAAATTCCTTTCATTCTTTAAGGTTTTGAGGGGCAACAAGACATTTGAGTAGACAGTGGAGTGTGAGGCCGCCTTCCAAGGGCTTAAGACATACATCTCCTCGGCGCCGCAACTAAGTACCCCCAAGAACGGAGAAGAGTTATTCATGTACATTGCTACCTCGAATACTGCAGTCAGTGCGACGCTAATCTGAGAAGAGGACGGGATACAAATACCCGTGTATTATGCAAGTCGAGTATTGACCAATACTGAAATGAGATATCAACGATTTGAGAAGTTGGCTTATGCCCTTTTCATCATATCAAGAAAATTGAGGCAATATTTCTAAGCTCACGTGATTATCATACTCACTGATCAACCTTTACAGCAGATTCTTCACTCACCTAATGATTCTAGCTGGCTTATGAAGTACAACCTTGAGCTTGGCAAGTTCCACATTGAATACTGGCTTAGGACAGCCATCAAATGGTAGGTCTTGGCCAACTTTATTGCCAAGATGACCTTCTCGGAAGAGCCCTTCCTGGAAGACCATGACCCTGCCCGGAACGAGATCCATCTCGGTACAACAGAGACACCGGTCTCGAAAGGGGCCCCTTCCCATCTCGAATCAAGTGATGATCTCAGTCTGGATAAATAGCTACTGTTCATTGATGGTCCTCTAATATGGTGGGATACGGGGTCAGAATGGTCCTGATCTCCCCGGATCGAGAGAAAATTGAATACACACTCCAATTGGGATTCAGGGCCACCAACAACGAAGTAGAATACGAAGCCCTCCTTGCCGGCCTCAAGTTGGAAAGGGAATTTAATGTCAAAAGTCTACAAGTCTATTGTGATTCGCAACTTTTTGTAAACCAAGTAAACGGTGAATACGTGGCTAAGGACCTAAGTATGAACGCTTACCTCGGAAGGGTAAAAGCGCTTATGGAAAACTTTAAGAAAATACAAGTATGCTAAATCCCTCGAGAAGAAAATCGAAACGTCGACGCTTTGGCCAACTTGGCCTCCGCCGTAGAATTCACCCCGAAGAGGAGTGTTCCCGTTGAATATTTGGAGGAGCCAAGCATAACTACTTCTGATCAAGTAAACACCATGTGTACTATCTCTGATACACCAACCTGGATAGACCCGATAAGGAAGTACCTCTTAAATGGAACACTACCTCCTGACAGAGCAAAATCCAGACAAATACGGTATAGGGCATCGAGGTATACCATTGTTGACAGGGTACTCTATCGATGATCCTTCTCAATCTCATACTCTCGCTGCGTGAGACCGGAAGAGGCTAACTATGTGATGAGTGAAATCCATGATAGAATGTGTGGTAACCACTCAGGAGGAAGGTCCATGGTTCACAAGCTTATTAGACATGAATACTTCTGGTTGGACATGTGCAAGGATTGGATGCACTTTGTCAAAAAATGTGATAAATATCAGAGGTTTGCTGCACATCCTCAACTACCTCCAACTGTCCTTGTCCCCATAACAAGTCCTTAGCCCTTTGCCCAGTGGGGCATTAATCTTCTTGGACCATTTCCTCGGGGGACAGGGCAAAGAAAATTCATCGTTATCACCATCGACTATTTCACGAAATAGGTAGAAGCTAAACCACTTGTATGAATCACCAAAGAAAGAATCAAAGATTTTGTATGGGAAAATGTTGTGTACCGCTTTAGAATACCCAGGGTCTTCATCTCTGACAATGGGAAGCAATTCGACAATGATCTCTTCATGGAATTCAGCGTTGGGCTGGGGATTCAGACCCATTTTGCATCTCTAAGGCATCTCTAAGCCAACGGCTAAGTGGAAGTTACCAACCGCACAATTCTACACGGACTCAACGCTAGGTTAAATAAATCAAAACAAAGATAGGTTAAAGACGTGTGCCCTATTCTCTGGGCATATCATACTACCGCAAGGGCCCCTATAGGGAAAACCCCTTTCGCAATGACTTTTGGATCAAAAGCGGTGATTTTTGCCGAGATTAGTGTGCCCTCTTCCTGGATGGCAATGATCTTCAGCCCAGAGGAAAATGAATCATCCTTGGCCTTTAATCTTGATCTTTTTGAATAAAAAAATAAATGTGTTCGTGTTCGACAAGCAGCCTACCAACAAACCGTGGCTAGGTATTACAATAGAAAAGTTCGTCCTAGGTGATTCGACGTTGGAGACCTCGTTCTCCAGAAAGTAACCCTAGCTACCAAGGATTCCAACGCAGGCAAGCTTGGCCCCTCCTGGGAGGGACCATATCATGTCACTCGTGTTGCTCGTCCGGGCACTTATAAATTGGAAACAAAAAATGGTGTCCCTCTAAGGCACCCTTAGAATGCAAAGCATTTAAAACACTACTACCCCAGAGAGGACGCTCCAGTGAATTTATAAAGTTTTTCACTTTTTGAATCATGTAAAGAACTTATTTATGAATGGAAGTAATGTTTTGTTCCACTATCACTCCATTATCCAAATTTTGTCGATGGTGATGACGTACAACCCCCATCCTATCTCGGATCGGGATGCGTAACCCTCTTTACAACCTCCAAACTACATATTTGCTAAGATGAGCAGCCCTCCATCCCTTCTTGGATGAAGATGTGTCGGCCCCAATTCCTTATTCAAACATCGTGATATCCAGACGCTCTACGTCAGGGGTAGTCTCAATAAAGAAACCTATCCCCACGCACTGTGTCAGGGGTGTAACCACACTCTCTCTGCAGGTCGGTAGTGTTGGCCCGGGGACTGATAGCTATCATACTCCGATGGCGTTGTACCAATCGGGTCTGAGGACCTACAGGTAAGCATCTTACCCTCGACAGCCGAGTTAATCTCAGGCGACACGAAGGGAGGATGCCCCTGGAAGGACTATTTGGGATAACTTGAACAGGCTTAGGGATGAGCCCCACTAAGGAGAACTCACCTGTGACCGGCCGTAGGGGGCTGACCTGAGGTTACCCTCCTGGGGACTGCGAGGACCAAATTCCATAAAAGTACTACCCCTCAAATTTTAACCTACCACCCGAGCTTTGCTTGGATGTTAGGCTGGGGGGGCAGGGAGGTTATGGATATGGTGAAATAGCATGATTGGCATGATTTCTTTTCAGCATTCAAGTCCAAGAAGAGGCATAGAATTGAAGAGAAGAAGGGAAGAGACTTGAATTTTTTCAAGCAAAAAGTGGTGAAACAGTGTGAAATGATGCCTTTCCCAAAAAGGGGAAGCATGATTTCTTCTTGGCATTTAAGTCCGAGAAGAGAAGTGGAATTGAAGAGAAAAAAGGAAGAGACTTAAATTTTTTCAAGAAAAATTACATGAGTGTTGTGGATCGTCCGCCCAGTGCATAGCACTGCCTAGATCAGGAAAAAATGTCAAAATGACGTCCAATTGGCTGAGGCAAAAGGTAAAAGAGCAAGTATCATAGCTAAAAATGCCTAAGTCTTCAAAAATAGCCGAGAATGAGACATAATGGTTAAGGGAAGTCCAGTAATGTCCAAGTCTTTAAAAATGACTGAGCAGGGGCTCAAGTCTATCTCTGAGATTAGTTCAAGCAATTCCCTAAACTCAGACATCCCCCCATCTCGGTGTTTCCAAGATGAGGATGAGAGTATAACTCCACCACCGGGAAGAGGAATCATTTCTACTTCTAAGTAAGTAACCCTCTAATGATAGACAAGAACAAGAACCTCAAAGGTATGCGTTCACAAATTCAAAAGCAGTAAGGAAGATTATGCAAAAAATCACAAGTATTCAGAATATTCTAGGAAGAAATAAGGAAATATTCGTTCATTCATCCAATATTCATTACATCCCCAAGGGGCCCCAAGCTCGTAACAAAAAAGGCCTTTTTCAGATCAAGGGGGGCTGGGGCGCCAAAGAATACAAGTTAAAAAAAAAAAAAAAAACAAGACAAGTTTAAATTTTTGGTTGATTCAAGACTAAGGGGTGGGGACTGAAGTTTGTTCCTGGCCAATAGGGGATGGATCAGTTTTTCCTTCACCAATGGGGAGTTCATCCTGCCCAGCCTCAATTTTCCCTGGTATAGTATTCGTTTCGTTCAGGCCAGTGTTTACTGCCCCCATCTCGGTTTTAACGTTTCCTTGGTCAACTCCAGTATCCCCCATCTCGGCACTAACTTTTGCCATCACGACATCTCTGCATCCTTCTCCAACTTCAATATTTCCTATCTCGGGGCTGGCACCTTCTTTAATATCAGAATAATCCATACCAATATCGTCCACCGAGAAGTCTGAATGTTGGCGACGCAAATTGCAGATCATGTACCTGTGTCCACTTTCCACCATCTCAACAGACATGAGTGTTTTCACCTGAATATAGTCTAAAGACTCCTTCCACTCAGTTATAGCATCCTTCTTGGCTCTGGCGATGGCAGCATCATGCTCTTTCCATATTTCCTCCATTTTCTCCTTGATGGTGGCGAGGTCGGACTCAAGCCTGCTATAACGGGATTCCAGCTCTGCCTTCTCCTCGATCAGTTCGTCTTCTCCCCAGTTACCTTTTTTGCCTCTGCCTTGGTGTTTTTCTTATTGTCCATCATTATTTTGCTCATCTCATGCCACCGCTTTGGTCCACATGCTGTCTATGTTCTTCTTTGAGGATTTTACGTTCTTCTTTGAGTTTCTACTCTCTCTTGAAGGTAGCAGTGAGGCGTCCAGACAAGGAGAAAATCCTGGATAACACCTGCATGACATAAAAAAGTAAAACGGGTCATATCGTTGCCCAAAGAACAAATTACAGTAAAAAATCTAGATAACTCTCAGTATCAGTCTTACCAACATTGCGTCTCTCTGCAGCTTGGCAAGGGTCTGGGCATTTGTATCGACATTTATTCGTTCCTGGTTTGTGGGGAGAATGATATGGCTGATATAGGCAGACAACATCTCTGGGTGCTCAAGGGCTTCTTGCTCGACGAGGAGGCTTGTATCCGGGACCGGAGATGGTTCAGAAGTGAGGACTTTGCTTAGCTAGGGGGCTCCAGAAGCCCCCTTAGTCTGTGTCTTCTTCCCTCATTCAGCTACTGACTGCCCAGCTTTCCTCTTTCCTCTCTCCTAACTTGCTCTGGCACTGCCCTTCCTGGAAGAGGGTATAGGGGCCAGTTCAGGTTGCAGCAATGTTTCTTTCCCGGCGGTAGCTTCAGCCTATTGCCGTTGCTTCTCTGGTTATTCTTCTCAGTACGTCCTCCGCCCCCACAGGGGCCTCTCCAGCAAAACTCATTTGTTAGTCTCTTCGTTCTCCTTGGCGGTTCCCACCTGGGTAACCTTTGCCTAAAGACGAGATAGTTGCCTCTTCTCGACCACGGTCTTTTTCGCCCTCTTCCTTAACAGCCTTTTTAGCGCTATCTTGTCCATCTATGCCACGAAAGCAAAAAACAATGGTTAAGTGGAGAGCAAAGAAAGTGATAAAATATTCAAACAATCGACAATTTTCGAGAATGGGGAACCTTACCGTTCTTGGTGTTCTTTTCGATATCTGGTACTGGTATACCCGGAGTGCTGTAGAAGTAGCGATAATATAATGTCGAATCTAGTAGCTCGTTGACGTTTTTATACTCTGTCTCCCACACAACTCTTCTTTACTGTTTGATCAACGCACTTGGTCGGAGCCTCTTTCCACTCGCCTTTTCTGGGACTATTCCAAAAAATAGAATAAAAGAAAATGAAGAAACAGTCAAAATAGTTTTTTAAAAAAAATGTGCAAATCGGTGAATCACTCACAAATAAATACATTCTTACCTACAACACCCCATTTCCGAGGAACGGGGTTAACTCATTCGTCATTAGGACTGAACTCCCATCTTGTTCCTCCTAAAAAGAAATATTGGGGCTTCTAGTTCTTTACTGATTTCTCAAGACCAGAGAGAAATTGCTTTCGAGAAGCAACGTAACACCACCTCTTCTCAGAGGACATGGATTTGGAAAAAAAAAAAAAAAGACTTAAACAAATCCAAGGACGGCTTCATCCCTTCGGCCTTGAAAATGATAAACGAAACCACAAAGGCCCAGATGCAATTCGAAGCAAGCTGTGATGGACACAGCTTGTACTCCGTGCATAAGGTCTGAATCTAAGGATGGATTGGAAATCGTAGACCTCCACGTAAATGCTACGTATATACCATGATGAAACCCTCAAGAGGGGCGCAAGCCCTATCCTCAGGACTAGGGAGACGAGTCTCCACCCCTACTGGGATAGAATATTTGCTTTGGGCGTCCTGGATTTTCTTCTCCGTCATCGTTGTTTTAATCCCCTAGATGGGACTATCTCCCGGAACAACCTCTTCCCACATTTTGGCCTCGTCCTCCAGGCATGGAGTCACCTCCATGGTGGGGCTACGAAGATCCTGCCCGTTCCTCTAGGAAAGAAGGCAAAGCCAAGGGAGGATTTATATGTAGAAGATGAGAGACATTTTGTCACATCCCCACCCTGGGCCCCCACCGCCCGAGGCCGAGCGTAACGTCAACATGACGCAACCTGACCAATTAACTAATATCCATACCTACATATATACATACATACGCTACTGTAATTTTATTTTATTTTTACAAAAATATATATATATATATATAGCTATTTCAAAATTTGGAAGCATACTTGTCCCAAATATCCATAACCAAAATCACAAAACAACCTGAACTTTCCACAGTTCCCATCCGACCGGCTCACCTCCAAAATGACACTACCTCCGGACTCTACCTAGTGTCAGTAGTGGACCCACTCCTAGCTGCGATACCTGAAACCAAATATTTTATCGGTGTACTGTTTTCATAATAAAAATATTTTATGAATCAAGTATAAGTATTAAACACCACGTTTCAAAAATATAATATAATATAACATAACCATATACCATACGGAAATCCAGTTTCTCTGTCACCAATGAAATAAACTAATATATTTAAAATACCCAATCCAATCATTTTAAATCAACCATTCCAAACATTCGAACATATAATAAAATACCCCATACATCATCTCCTACTAGCCATAGGATCATTTTTACCTCACGATCGAGAGTTACGACGGTACCATAACCTGTGCAACTGTGCGAACTAAAGTGACTAACAATATCAAGGCCATTTATTATCCCCAATGGTAGAGGTACCACCTACAGGATTTGCACTCCTAACGGCTCAATCAACCACCTGCATGACTAACCTTCCTGACATGTTATAATAATCAACCACCTGCAGGACTAATTCTTCTGACAGGTCATAATATTAAAAATCACCTGCAAGACTAATCCCCCTGACAAGTCATAATAATCAACCACCTGCAGGACTAATCCTCCTGACAGGTCATAATATCATCAACCACCTGTAAGACATGCCCTCTTGACAAGTCATAATAATCAACCACCTGTAGGACGAACACTCCTGATAGGTCAATAACAATAATCAACCTCCTATAGGACGTGCCCGCCTAACAGGTCAAAACCATCCCGCAGGACATACCTTCCTGACAGGATCAAAACTATGGCATAGTCAGACAAAAATCACCTTTTACATTTAAAATCTACTTGATCCACATAAGTCATAAAATCGTCCAATTTTAATATACACTTTTTTTTTTCCAATACTTATACGAAAACAAAATTTATAAAATTACATAGAAGACAGTATACTCACCTCGATTTCCGCACTGCAAAAATATCACTTTCCAAAATCTACCAGGACGCTAGCGTCTATGAACCTAATAGCGATAGAGCTTAAATTAATATTTTATTTAAAGTAACCTAACATGTAATGCGTGGCCCTAAAATGCATAATTTTCCCAAATTTAATTATGCAAAATTATTATTTCGTTCGTTTCACTACGTTAAATATTTACTATACAAAATTATTCAGATTAACGGTTACAAAAATTATTATCACGATTACGGAAATTTTAATGCTAATAATTTAATTTTTTGAAAATAATAACCGATTGAAATTTTACCTGTTTCGAATTTTTTGCCAGCCGAGAGGTTGATTTTTGAATTTTTTTTTTTTTTTTTTTTTTTGTTTTTTTGTTTTCTTCTTCTTCTTCTGTTTTCTATTTTGGTCAATGGATCTCACTGCCGCAGCAATGGATCTCACCGCCGTGGCGATAACCCTTTTTTTCTGTTCTGGGTTTCTACTCCTAGTTTAGCCGACTCTCTCTTTCTTGTTTCTGTTCTGCTGGGTTTGGCCGACACAACCCACACACACTCACTCAAACCACCAGTGACATATACTCACAGTCGAACGACAATACACCGCCGGCGTTCCACATACTTCGATGCCTACACAGCTCACACACGCAAAGCCCACCCCACGTCCAATCACATACACCACCGGTAAGCAGCAACACACACACACGCACACGCACACGCACACGCACACGACGAACAGAACACGACAACCCACCGAATGAGCAGCGACGATTACACACTACTGGAGCGACGACCAAGTGACACACACACAAACACACAACCGTCCAACGACCGACACACACATACACAATCGTCGACGTCACACACACACACACAGAGAACACACAAACACACTCGTCAGACGACCCCCCCACACCAGCTGAACGTCACATGCATACACAACGCAAACCCCATCGGCAAAACAGAACACCCACTGGACAACACACAAAATACACACACAAGCGCCGAAATAAACGGAGGAACACATACTCACTAAATGAACGGGGACGATCACCGGATGAACAACACCGTCACTAAAACACACCCCTGGACTGCACCACACCACCAACCGGATGGACACCTGCCGACCCACTCTCTCGTGCTCTGGTTTTGTTTTTTCTTTTGAGGCTCCTCTCTCATGTATGCGTATGGATGTATATATATATATATAGGCACAAGTAGTGGACTAAGATCATCTATCCATTATTGATTATTATTATTTATTTATTCTTAAATTACATAAATCCCCCCTTAATTTTCCTTTAGGTTATTATTTAAGCCCAAATCTAAATTAATATTTTTAAAATTGCGAATTAACCCCTAAAATTTTTAAAATAAATATTATTTAACACAATCTACCCCATTATTTTCTAAATATTCTAAAATGCAGCTAATGTTTATG
This sequence comes from Eucommia ulmoides, assembly GCA_016647705.1. NCBI lineage: Eukaryota > Viridiplantae > Streptophyta > Magnoliopsida > Garryales > Eucommiaceae > Eucommia > Eucommia ulmoides. Next base: position 33,936,085 of record CM028338.1, on the reverse strand, counting down.
CACGTGTGAAAATTAGGGTCTTACAACCCTTCTCTCCTAAAAAAAAATTCATCCTAAAATTTTAGTTACCGTAACCGAATAAGTGCGGATATTTATCTCTCATCTCATCTTCTCGTTCTCACGTTGCCTCCTCCACCAAATGACTGCGCCATAACACTTTCACTAATGAAATCGTTTTCGTCCAAAACACCTGATCTTTACGACTCAAGATCTGGACCGGCTCCTCAACGTATGTCAAATTCTTTTCCAATTTGATTGGTTGAGAAGTTAACACATGCGAAAGAGTTGGCACATGTTTCCTAAGCATCAACATGGGAAAAACGTCGTGTAATCCAGACAATTTTGGCGGTAAGGCAAGTCGATAAGTTGTCGTGTCAACCCGTTCTAAGATTTCGTATGGCCCGATATACCTCGGACTTAACTTTTCTTTCTTCTCGAATCTCATTATACCCTTCCACGGGGATATACATAAAAACACATGATCACCCACTTCAAATTTCAACTTTCGCCTACGCTAGCTAGCATAACTCTTTTGCCGACTCTGAGCAATCTTCAATTTTTTCTGAATCACATTTACTTTGTCAGCCATCACTTGGGCTATATCCGGTATCAGTAATTTTCTTTCTCCCACTTCAGTTCAGTCTGTTGGACTAGAGTCCTACATTTTTTGCCATACAACGCTTCATACGGTGCCATCTCGATTATTGAATGATAGTTGTTATTGTAGGCAAATTCCATCAACGTCAAATGATCATCCCAACTACCAGGAAATTCTAAAACACAAGTCCTCAACATATCCTCCAACGTTTGAATCATACGTTCTGATTGACCATCAGTCTGAGGATGAAAAGCGGTACTGAATTTCAGCTTGGTACCCAAAGCAGCTTGGAGACTCGGCCAGAACTTCGAATTAAATCTCGGATCTCTGTCCGACACTATGGAAACTGGTGCACCATGTAGTCTAAAAATCTCATCAATATACAATTGGACATACTTATCCAGATAGTACGTTGTCTTTATGTCCAGAAAATAAGCAGATTTAGTAAGTCTATCAACAATCACCTAGATGGAATTATGTTCCTTTTGAGTGCGAGGTAATCCCAAAATTTGTTGGCCCAGTAGAATACCCAAGAGGTGGGGTGAATTGGGTAATTAAAAATTAATCAGAATAAAAATCAATAAATTAAATAATTAATTTTATACCTAAATTAATTATTATCTTTATAACACGGCGAAATTAATCAATTAACTAGGTGCACACACAAACAATAAAAATAAACAAATTAAGAAAGTAGCACACCAGAGATTTATACTGGTTCACCAAGCTACTCTTAGCTAATCCAGTCCCCTAAGCTACACGGAGGTCGCACCCACTAAAACCAAGATTCCTTTAAAGGTAGGAACCAAACCCGCACACTGATTCTTTTTCAGGCTCAAAATCAACCTTTACAATTTCATTTTCAAAGGTTAAGGAATAACCTCTAGTTTTTACAAGCTAAAAAATAGCCTAATTCCTTTTAACACTTAGGCTCAAGAATCAAAACCTCATCAAAATACTCCAAATATCCTTTTACCCGGTAAGGATTGAACCGTTACAAAATCACTCACAAACACGCAATTCTTATCCAGGAAGAATCACTACCTCAATCTTTTTACAGGAAGAGACTGAAACTCTGCTACCTTTGATTAAATATCCCCAATGATATTTAACCCGTCACAACTTACCAATACAAAAATTGATAAGTAAATCTCATTCGGAGCTTCTACCACCCCAGATATATATAAACTCAATTAATATTCCAACTAGTGATATAATTATGTGAGATGTAGAAATCTGATTTTAACAATATATGGGTAGTAAATTTGAGCACGTAATCAGATTTAAGAAATTGTTCAAAAGAATATTTTCTTTAATGAATCAAAAATAATTTCTAAGATCAATTTCCAAAGATAATAATAAACAAGTAATGATCAATACGGAAAGATCTCACCTGGAATCCACAGAATTAATGATGAAAACAATATAGCTTCAATTCCGGAATCAGCACACTTTGATCGCAGTTGATTATCAGAATCACTCTCTTAGAACAGCTCACAGTATAGTTTAATGATCACTCTTATAAACACTCTCTCAAATATAGACTAATTTTATCTCTTAGAATGAATAGAATGATTAGCTCTCTTAGAAAATTCGCAGGTCTATATAAGGGCTTATGTAATCAGCCTCCTAACGGCTAGTTTACAAGTGTCATGACAATAAAATAATCCTATAGACCCTTCATAACATGAGGACTTAATTTAGGTTCAATTTCACTTAATAACAACTTTTAAAACTCTCAATTAAATCCCCAAAGTATTTCTTAATTAAAACAAATAAGTATAGAATTCATTTTATGTACCAAATTGAGAAACTTTAATAATTAATGAACCATATTGAAAGGATTTAATATATAAATGAACCATATCTCAAATGTTAAGAATATCCCTAAAATCTCTCTCAAATCTTAACAAAAAATGGCTACTTTTGGATTTAAAATCGGATCAACCAATATTCAGAAACTGTGCGTTTAGTCGACTACCCAGTCAACTGGAGGATACTGGAAGTATTCAATGCACTTCATCGGTCGACTTCTCAGTCAACTCGTAGATTCAAAGAGTTTGCCCAACTTCCATCGGTCAACTGCTCACTCAACTCGCAGATTCAGAGAGTTCATCTAGTTTCTTCGGTCGACTCCTAACTCAACTCACAAATTCAGAGAGTTCATCTACTTTCTCCGGTCGACTCCTCAGTCGACTGGCCTCTCCTGAATCTCTTCTCTAATCTCGTTTTTAACTTACTTTCTTTTACAATTTTGCCCCTTTATCTACATTTATATTCAAATGAACTCCACTAATACTCTTATATTCTATTTTAGTCATTCGAAAGTATTTCTTTTTAATTCACATTGGAGCACATAAATATACTAAACCAAAACACACATAAAAGATAAAATTTATTTTGTACCGTGTGTGTGTTCCTAGATGGGATATTAAGAGTTTATATTTACCTGGATTGTTTTCCCTAATATCTTCAAACTCTTAATGTTTCATCATAATCTTGATATCTTCATTTAGCATCCATTTACTTTGACATCTTCATTATTGGAATTTTAAATCACTGAAACACTTAATCAAATATTAGTTCCACCAAAATATCAATACTTAATTGTTCATCAAAATCTTGGAATCAACAGAAATTCATTGTGATATGCTCCCATTTCTACTCTGGAATAGGTAGAAGTTACAATAATCCACCTGGACGTTGGTGCTCGATCTTGACTTGTTGACAAACGAGACATCTGGTAATAAATTTAGTAATTTTCTGTTTCATTCCATTCCACCAATAGTGTTCTCACAGATCCCGATACATTTTGGTATTGCCTGGGTGCATTGCGTATGCTGAGATGTGTGTTTTCTCCAATATATCATTCTTCAGATTGATGTCATCAGGCACACACAGTCTATTTCCAACCATCAAAGCCTCATCGTTATCCTTGACACGATAGTCAACTCTGTGACCATTTTTCACTTCATTTGGGATCTTCTCCAAGTAGGTATCCGACTTCTGTGCTTCTATAATACGGTCGATCAATGTCAGTCTCAAAGTTAAAGTTGCAAGCAACGCTGTCGTCTGACCAACCGCCAACTGGATTCGCAAATATCTCAACACAGCATACAGATCAGTATGAACAACTTGAATGTGTGCAACCGAACCTGCTGATTTTTGACTCAGTGCATCCACTACAACATTGGCCTTTCCAGGATGGTAATGGATAATACAATCATAGTCCTTGATCAATTCTATCCAGCATCTCTCCCTCAAATTTAGTTCCTTCTAAGTAAACAAATATTTCAAACTCTGGTGGTCGGTGTATATCACACAGGTCTCTCCATACAGGTAATGCCTCCAAATCTTCAAGGCAAACACAATCACCGCAAATTCCAAATCATGCGTTGGGTAATTACGCTCATGATTCTTTAATTGTCGGGAGGCATATGCAATCACATGCCCATGTTGCATCAGTATACACCCTAACCCTTGGTATGAAGTATCACTGTAGATTACAAAGCCACCGCCTTCGGTCGGAAGGAAAAATATTGGCGCAGATATCAGTCTACTCTTCAGCTCTTGAAAACTCTACTCATATTTGTCAGTTCACTAAAATTTGGACTCTTTGTGGGTCAATCGGGTTACGGGGCAGCTATAATAGAAAATTCTTGTACAAACCGACGATAATAACACGCCAATCCTAAAAAACTTCGAACTTCGATCATATTTTTTAGCCTTTCCCATTGAACTACGGTTTCGACTTTCTTTGGATCCACTTGAATACCATCTCCTTAGATAACATGCCCCAAGAATACAACTCGATCCAACCAAACTTCACATTTATTGAATTTGGCATTCAACTTCTTCTCTCGCAAAGTCTGCAACACAATCTTGAGATACTCTGCATACTCTTCTTTATTTTAGGAATAGATCAAGATATCATCAATGAACACGATAATAAACTAATCTAGATAAGGTTGGAAGATCCGATTTATCAAATCCATAAAAGCAGCAGAGGCATTCATCAACCTGAATGGCATGACTAAGAATTCATAATGCCCATACCTCATACGGAATGCCGTTTTCGCCACGTCACTGTCTCTAACTTTTAACTAGTGTTATCCTGATCAAAGATCTATTTTGGAAAACACCCTGGCCTTCTGCAGTTGGTCAAACAGATCATCAATTCTAGGCAACGGGTATTTATTACGAATCGTCACCTTATTCAACTGCCTATAATCAATACACATCATTAGCGTGTCATCTTTCTTCTTTACGAATAACACTGGGGCTCCACACGGAGAAAAGCTTGGTCTGATAAATCCACGGTCTAATAGATCTTGCAATTGAATTTTTAATTCCTTCAGCTCGATAGGCGCCATACAATAGGGCGGAATTAATATAGGAGCATTTCTTATAAGTAATTTGATAATGAATTCCATTTTCCTATCCACTGGCAACCTTGGTAATTCTTCTGAAAACACATCGGGAAAATCCCTGACCACCAAAATATCCTCCACCTGAACTCCATTCTAACTGGTATCAACCACATGCGCGAGGCATCCCTGACATCCCTTCTTTTAATAACTTCCTGGCCTCCAGGACTGAAATCAAACTGATTGAGGTAATGATTATGTCCCCCGAAAATACAAACTCTAGCTCACTTGATACCTAAAAAGTAACTTCCTTTTTTAAGACAATCCATTGTGGCATAATAACCGAATAGTAAATTTATACCCAGTATCACATCAAAATCGTGAATACTCAGGGGTAGTAGATCTACTAATAATTTTCTATTATCAATCTGAAACGGATTGTCTTTATACGTGCTATCTATCAACACTGACTCACAGTTCTCGGCCGCTTCCCGCACATAATTCTCTATTAATTTCGCTGTGTTTACTAATTTCGCATGACTTTTGATCTGCCTACCCATCAACTTAGAACGTATTTCTAAATTAAATCTTTTCTAAAATCGTTTACATCTTGTCTCTTCTGTTTTTACCAAATCGGAGCAAATCGGGACTAGACATTGAATTTAATTTCATACTGCAGAACGATCATCTTTTCCTATTTCGATAATATGAACTCCCTCTCCAATTAAGTCACAAGGTTTCCTTAGTATTGCCTAGAAGACAGTTTTATGCATACTCTTGGATGTTGTACGCTAAGATAGAATCCATGTATATCCAATAGTAGCACAATGTGTTGTGCAGTCCTATAATATCAGTAAGGTGATGTCTAGTAATCCAATTAATAACTTAGCATTGGATGAATCAAGTGTACTATGTCACACTATTGGTTTAACAACTAAAACTTTAAGTGCTACCGATAGTGAATCCAAATGTCAAGTAATACGAATATGATTACTTATCAGTTATAATTTAACATTTAAAACTGCTAGCACTACCACAATCGTAATTCATCCATCATCACTACCAATAACACCACCCAATCCACCAACTAGCAGTATCATAATTTCATTGCACCACTAATTGCCAACTTTATAATTATTCCTGTTAATGGAAAACGAGACTAAGAAAAGAATGCAACAACTTTAACTAGGGGTCAGGCTCTCCTATTTATTTATTACTAATTTACTATATATTAAGGGAAGGCCAACAAAACAACCAGCAATGCACGATGCCAATGTACTATCTATTGCAATGCAATAACTTTCACTCGCGTGCCGAACCTATCTATCGACACCCTATCTCATGGTCCACCATTGGCTAGACAACTTGGCATGTCTACAGAACCTATAACCTAGGCTCTGATACCACAAATGTCATGCCCCCATCCTTGGGCCCCCACCGTCCAAGGCCGGGCGTGATGTCGACATGACGCCACCTGACCAATCAACTAATATCTATACCTAATATCCGACTGGCTCACCTCCAAAATGACACTACCTCCGGACTCTACCTAGTGCCAGTAGTGGACTCATTCCTAGTTGCGGTATCTGAAACCAAATATTTTATCGGTATACTGTTTTCATAATAGAAATATTTTATGGATCAAGTATAAATATTAAACACCACATTTCAAAAATATAATATAAGATAACTACGTACCATACGGAAATCTAGTTTCCCTATCACCAATGAAATAAACTAATATATTTAAAATACCCAATCCAAATATTTTAAATCAACCATTCCAAACATTCCGACATATAATAAAATACCCTACACATCCTCTCCTACTAGCCATATAATCATTTTTACCTCACGATCGGGAGTTACGATGGTACCGTAACCTGTACAATTGTGCCAACTAAAGTGACTAACAGTGCTAGGGCCATTTATTATCCCCAATGGTAGGGGTACCACCAGCATGATTTACACTCTTGACGGGTCAATCAACCACCTGTAGGACTAACCCTCATGACAGGTCATAATAATCAACCACCTACAGGACTAATCCTCCTAATAGGTCATAATATCAATAACCACATGCAGGATTAATCCTCCTAACAGGTTATAAAAATCAATCACCTGCAGGACTAATCCTCCTAATAGGTCATAATATCATCAACCACTTGCAGGACATGCCCTCCGACAGGTCATAATAATCAACCACCTGTAGGACCGACACTCTTGACAAATCAATAACAATAATCAACCACCTATAGGACATGCCCTCTTAACAGGTCAAAGCCATCCCACAGGATATACCCTCTTGACGAAATCAAAACTATGGCATAGTCGAACAAAAATCACATTCTACATTTAAAATCTAGTTGATTCACATAAGTCATAAAATCGTCCAATTTTAATATACATATTTTTTCCACAATTTATACAAAAATAAAATTTGTAGATTTGCATAGAAGACAATACACTCACCTTGATTTTTGCACTGGAAAAATATTACCGTCCAAAACATATCGGGACGCTGGCGCTTGCAAACCTAATAGCGACAGGGTCTAAATTAATATTTTATTTAAAATAACCTAACATGCAATGCGTGGCCCTAAAATGCACAATTTTCCTAAATTTAATTATGCAAAATTATTATTTCGTCCTTTTCGCTACGTTAATATTTACTGTACAAAATTATTCAGATTAACGGTTACAAAAATTATTATCACGATTACGAAAATTTTAATGTTAATAATTTAATTTTACGAAAATAATAACTGATTGAAATTTTACCTGTTTCGAATTTTTCGCCTGCCGAGAGGTTGATTTTTGAATTATTTTTTTTTCTTCTGTTTTCTGTTTGGTCTATAGTCTCACCGCCGCAGCGACAACCCTTTTTTTTCTGTTCCAGGTTTCTACTCCTGGTTCAGCCGACTCTCTCTCTCTCTCATGTTTCTGTTCTGTTGGGTTTGGCTGACACAACCCACACACACTCACTTAAACCACCGGTGACACATACTTACAGCCGAAGGGCAACACACCGCCGGCGTTCCACAAACTCCGTTGCCTGCACAGCTCACACACGCAAAGCCCACCCCACGTTCGATTACATACACCACTGGTAAGTAGCAACACACACACGCATACACGCACATGATGAACAGAACACGGCAACCCACCGAACGACCGACGACGATCACACACCACCGGAGTGACGACCAAGTGACACACACAGACACACACACAACCGTCTGACGACTAACACACACACACACACACACACACAATCATCGACGTCACACACACACACACACATAGAACACACAAACACACTCGTCGGACGACCCCCATACACCGGTTGAACGTCATATGCACACACAACACACACCCCATCGACAAAATAGAACACCTACCAGATCACACACAAAACATACACACAAGCGCCGAAACAAACGGAGGAACACACACTCACCGAATGACCGGCGACAATCACTGGATGAACAACAGCGTCACCGAAACACACCCCCGAACTGCCCCATACCATCGACTGGATGGACACTTGCCGACCCACTCTCTCGTGCTCTGGTTTTGTTTATTCTTTTGAGGCTCCCTTCTCATGTATGTGTATAAATGTGTATATATATAGGCACAAGTAGTAGAGGAAGATCATCCACCCATTATTGATTATTATTATTTATTTATTCTTAAATTACATAAATCCCCCCTAAATTTTCCTTTAGGTTATTATTTAAGCCCAAATCGAAATTAATATTTTTAAAATTGCGAATTAACCCCTAAAATTTTTTTAAAAAATATTATTTAACACAATCTACCCCATTATTTTCTAAATGTTCTAAAATGCAATTAATATTTTTGCATGCGCGAAAATTAGGGTCTTACACATTTGGGGCCTACCCAGATGTGGCAGACCCTGATGTCGACTCGGAAGCAAAAGAAGAAAAACACATTTCGAAGATGATGAGGTTACCTGCTGGGAATGGTGGTGCTCCAAGAGTCGCAAAAGTGTGAAAAAAAGGTTTAGGGTGCTTCCTTTATATCGGAGAGAGTTTGTCCGCTCTACCCGTCACGCTTGATGATGCCATGATGGCGCCTGGGAACGGTGTGTCGTTCAGGGGCCGTGCGACCACTTTTCCTTTTCTCGACGGGTGGGGAGGCAGCACGTCTGGGCGCATTAAAAAGGCGTCATTGAAGAGGCGCCACTGGAGATCCTTCAGACACAATGGGATGAACGTATGACCATTCGCAGTTTTTTCGTTAATCTAGGGTGGGCTAATCGTTGCTGTTTTCAGGCTCCCCATTTATATTTCCAGGCCTCATTTTCCCGTCCTTGGGCTAGCTATTCCCATCCCAGAATCGCCCATCTCCTTCTCGGGAAGAAGACCTAACTCCCATACAATGCCCCTTAAAGGCCAAAAAAGGTTGCTAATACCTCAAAAAGCTTCGATAAAATAAGCAAAACTCCAAAAGATGCTCACGATAAAGTCCCCAATTTTTCAAACTTCTTCTCAACACTAGGGGATTGGGGGGCTATTGATGAGTGTAAAAATAGTCACTCCAACGCAACCAACTGAAGACTGTCAGGTGTCCACACCTCCCTACAAAGGACAAATCACCCCAAAGACTAAGTATGGAAATTGCACCGTGCAAAGGAATACCCTCATTCACTCTAACTGTCCCTAGAAGCCTCAACACTCTCCAGGAAGAGCCGACAGTCTATCGCTGGGATGGGGAACCCTTTCCCATCTTGGCGTTCTCCGTCGCAACATTACTTACCTCGTAAATCCACTCCTTGTATTTTCTCGAGCAAAGCCCCCATTCCTATCTCCGACTATCCGAAAAGGATAGGGCAGAAAGCTCCATGTACTTCTCCTTCTCATCCCCTATTATCCAGGACAGGTGAAAACCAGGTTCCTCATCCAGGCCACGACAGGGTTGTGTCTTCTTCAGTTTATAAGTTGGCTCAATTCTCCATCCCAAAATATCTCATAAATATCCCAAAATATCCCAAAATATCTTCAAATATCTCCATGACTCTCTTCCCCAATAAAAATATTACTAAATATCATATAATATGGTCAAGACAATAGCCCCTTGGCACCTTCTCATTGGTTGGAAGTTAAGATGGCACATTGATGTGATTTTGAGGAGACACTAATCTATACTTAAACTCCTAAATTAAGCCACTCCTTACCTATAAAAAAGAGGGCATATAATTGCCCAAAGGTAAATGAATTTTACTCACTCTTCTCGACAATTACTCTATAAACACTTTTCCCTGTACACTGATTCTCACGCTGGAGGGGACGCACCTGGACCATCCCGACAAGTCTTTTGTGCAGGTTTCCAAGTGCTCATCTTCTTGGAACTGTTTTTTTTTCAAGCGCTGATTCATCTTTCCAAGGATCATCAGGTGTTTTGATCTTTTCTTTCTTGGCCTAGGAGGTTTTTGGGTTCTTTCCAATACAAACCCTCATCTTCCCGGCTAAAGATCTCTCCACTGATTGGAAGCTACACGAATCGAAGATCTCCACTCCAGACCTCTATAACTCATCCAAGGCTGGCCGGACAATATCGTTGGGTTCAACCAAAATTTGACATCAACATATTTAATATTGTCCATGGTATTCATAGTGCTATTATTTTTAGATATTTTATTTGAAAGAGAGTTTTTGAATTATTTAGTAAATTTGTCAAAAAATAGTTGTTGAAAATGAGAAACAACATCCCGTACATATTTATATGAACATTAAAAATATATTAAATTGTTAAAATAGACATATATGATATTTTTTTAAGGTGGTTTTGTAGGGGTCCCAAAAATCTATAGAAATATATGTTTTTAACCCATCATTTTTACCTATTCAACCATAGCCCCAAAAACTCATGTCTGCGTGTAATGTTCACTCTAAAATGAAAAAATCACTACTTGAAAAGAGATGCCCACTCATATTAAAGAATGCGTAAGATACACTACTAGACCTCCGTTAAAATAAAAAGAAAAAAAATATTATGGTTGATTGGGTTTAAAATGAAAAGACATTTCCCCAAAGGTCTCATTCTATAAATACACAATTTTATGGGGTCCTGTAACAATGATTTTTTTATACATGAGATGAGACCTAAAAAATGATTTTTGAAATCTTGGTATCTCTAAATTTTTTTTCCTAAAATGAATGGCGACCGCCCTTAGATATAATTTCCATAAGTACCTATCTTAATTCATTTTTGTAACATAAATTACTATGGACTTTTTTTTTTTTTTTTTTGCACAAGGAAAGAAAATTTTGAGTCTTAATACAACGGAACATGCGTTGAGAAATCTAAGAGGAGGATGAAACTTTATGTGAGAAAAAAGTACACTTACGGCATGTTTGGTTGGACGGAATGGAATGAGGGTGGAATGGAATGGAAGAAGTAATGGAATGAGAGAATGAATGGAATAGAATTGTAAATGGAATCACTATTCCATTCTCCTGTTTGATTGGTATAGAATGAAACAAAGAATGAAATAGTGAAATAAAGTAAAATTTTCGTTTTGCCTTTATAAAATTATTATTCTATTTTCTTATTGGTTGGTTATAATAAAATTTTATTATATTTCACTATTCTATTCCTTTCCTCATTTTATTATATTTCACTATTCAACTCAATTTTAAGTTTTTGTTCTCTAATTTCTATTTTTGTTCTCAATTTTCAGTTTTTATTCTTTAATTTCTGTTTTTGTTCTCAGTTTTTAGTTTCCTTTTTCAATTTTTCGTTCTCTAATTTTCTATTTTTTGTTCTCAATTTTCAGTTTATGTTCTCAATTTTTTGTTTTTGTTCTCAATTTTCGATTTCCGTTCTCAATTTTCTATTATCTAATTTTATATTTTTGTTTTCAATTTTCAGTTTATATTCTCAATTTTCTATTTTTATTTTCAATTTTATGTTATCTAATTTTATGTTTTTGTTCTCAATTTTTAGTTTATGTTCTCAATTTCTTGTTCTCTAATTTTCTGATTTTGTTATGAATTTTCGGTTTTTGTTTTCAATTTTCTATTTCTATTTTCAATTTTCAGTTTCTGTTCTCAATTTTCTAGTTCTGTTCTCAATTTTCTATTTCTATTTTCAACTTTCTGTTCTCTAATTTCAATTTATGTTCTCTAATTTCTATTTTTATTCTCAATTTTCAAGGTTTTAATTACCAGGGCTATCATGTAATTTAAGATATTGATTCCATTGGGTTGGAATCTCATTCCACCCCATCTCAAATGGAATCTCATTCCATCCAATTTCATTCCAATGGAATTACAAAAGTGATTTTATTGAAAAACCAAACAACGGAATAGGAATTGAGGGCGGAATACGATTCCATTCCGCCCTCGATTCTATTCAACAAACATGCCGTTAGAAATATCTCCTCTCTTTATTTTTCATATGTTAGTTCTTACTGACATTCGGCTTCACTAGCCTTTATGGCTTTACCAAACCAGGCCATTTCATAACCGGCCCAAACACGATCCAGTTAAGTGGATCATCCGATAGATCATACCGACAACGAGTGGTTCCCTCTTCTCGACCCGAAAATCTGAGAAAGGATAGAGCGCACAGAAAACCATGGCCGCAGAAGCTGCAATCGATCATCACCGAAGCCATGGCTAGTACAGTGTTTCTCAGCACCACCTCTTCTCTCTCTCATCTCTGCGCAAAACCCAATTCCAGAATCACATGTAGCAGATTTATTAGGGCTTCTTCGACCTCCCTTCCGGCCACTTCCATGGCGGCAGCCACAAAAGTTGTTGTTCCCTCCGTCATAGTCGGAGGCGGCCGCGTCGGTAGAGCATTACAGGACATGGGAATGGGCGAAGATTTGTTGGTGAAGAGGGGCGATTCTGTGCCTCTCGATTTTCCGGGTCCGATTCTGGTGTGCACCAGAAATGATGATCTCGAGGCTGTTCTTGAGTCCACTCCTAAATCTCGATGGGACGGTATGTTTATAGTAGACCTCCGGCACACTTGTTCTTGCTGATTACCTTGTTTTTGCTGTTTATGTTTTTGAATTAATGGTTTGGAGCATAAGTAGCTTCATGCATGTCATTTGCAATTCTTGGGTCACTCTCATCCCAAAAACTAGCTCAGGTCACTTATAACTGACCATCAACCCTTTCCAGATGTGCGATAAACTCAATAATTTATTCCTCACATATCGGGCCTTTGGTTGGTTGACCCTCACTCTCCCTTTGTGATTATTGGATCAGTGTTGTAACTTGGGCTCAAAGATACCAGTATAGGGTGGTCTTGGTCTTCTCTCGACTTCAAAAGCTAGCTGATGAGGGTGAAATTTTCCTTCACACTTATAACCTCACCACCCTCGCCATCAGTCCCTCTTCCACATCTAATGTGGGATAAACTCAACAAGATATTACTTCTTGAACAAATTAGAATTAGATATGTAAAGTGTATACTCACTTACTCATGAATTTATTGTTAATGGAATTTTTTGAGTATGAGTAAATGCTATTGCATGATGCTATAATCACTAAAATTAGGTCATGTAAATCAAAAGAGAGAGACAATTACAGAAAACAATACATAATAGTGGATTGTGATAGAATAACCTATTTTAAACATTGAATAAAAACTGACGTGCCTCAATTTTCATTTTTTTTAAAGGGTGATCTTGTTTCATTTTATTTGTCCAAAAATCTACATTTCACCCCCTTCTACTCTAAAAATCTACACTTGACTCCCTTCTACTCTTGACTAAAGGGAGACACTATTATTCTGTTGAAAAGTACAAAGTATCTTAGGTGGCGTTTGGTAACCGTTTTGTTTCCATTCCAGCAGTGGGATGGGAATGGAATGGGATAGGATGGGATGAGATGAGATGAGAATTTTGTTTCTTTCTTGGGAGTAGAATCGCGTTTGGTAACGATAATTTTTTTTTTTGTTTTGGGAAGAGAATCGTGTTTGGTAACGATTTTATCCTAAAATCAATTTATTTATTTTTTTGAGATTTTTTTTTTTTGTTTTGGTTGGCGGCGGCTGCGGCTGCGGCGGCGACCGGCGGGTGGGACGGTGGCGGCAGACAACCGGAGGTGACTGCCAACGGTTGCCGGAGATGGCCGTCGGTGGCGGATGAACAGTAACAAATATTAGGAATGGAATAGGAATAATGAGAAACAACTTTTTTTTGTTTCTCATTTCTTAAGAAAAAAATGGGCACAATTCCCAAATGGGAATGGAATGGGAACGAAAACAAAAATTACCAAACGCTATTTCCAAACAGAATTCCTAAAAATCTGGGAATGGAATAGGAATTTTTGGAATGGAAACAGTTACCAAACGGGGCCTTAATTTCTCTCAATATTTCAATTTAATGTTTTCGGTTATTTAAGAAAACGGAAAAAACTAACATACTCGATCTCTCTCCATGTCTTTTTTTCTCTCCCTATGCTTCTATTTTTTTTCCCTAAAAGATAAAAACATTAAAATGAAGGGTAATTGTATTTTATTTTATGTGAAATTTGGATTGGAAATTTAATTTCACCCATTTTTCAGCATATTCTTTTAAACTTAAAACGGAAAAAGGTAGTTTTTAAATCTAGTATCAAGTAGAAGGGAGTAAAATGTAGGTTTTTAATGTAGAGGAAAAAAGATGAAACAAGAGCAAAGTACAGAGGGGTGAAAAGTAATTAACCCTTCTTAAACTTTTTTACAAACGAAACACCAAAATATAACAATTTGTAAAATCATTATTTATAAAATAGCCCATTTGCGAATTGAAACACACTCAAACGAGGGCTAAGGGGGTGGATGCTGAGAATCTAGCAGATTTGGTTTTTTTCCAGAACGGAATGCTGGAGCCGTGGTTTCAAAATAAAGGTCTTGGCGATGCGGATCAAGTTTTGGCTTATTTTGCTGTCTCAAAGCTCGGTGAGCCTCCAATTGATGGAAAAACGGATACTAATCCGGAGGGATTAACAGCCGCTTATGGAAAGTGGGCGTCGGCTGTTGCCGGAAGATTACAGGCTGGCGGCCTTTCTTGCAAGGTAAATAAATAGTTTTAGCTTCTTATTCTCTCTTCTTTTGGTCCTACCCTTCCCCAGACCCCGTGCATAGTGGGAGCTGCCCTTTTTATTAAGAGCTTCCACGCGGGATTAACATCCATATATTCTTTTTTCCTCCTAATAAGTTAAATTAACTCCCAAGTGATTTAGGTCTTGTTTGGTTTACAACTCCATAATAGACTTCTGAAAATTTTAGTACTATTCCGGAAATTGTGAAAACTTGTTTTGTTTGGCTAAAGAAAATTTTCTAAAACAATTTTCATTAATAATTTGTTTAAAGGAAAAAAAGATCTGATTTGGCTGATTGAAAATTTTGAAAAATGTGAGAGAAGAGGGAATGTGTCTTGTGTGGTGGATTGAAAATGTGTCTTGTGTGTTCGAGATAATGAGAATTGATTAATATATTCCTCAAATAAACAGTTTGATTTGCAATATATTCCTCCGAAATGTTAACCATTCGCACGGACACATTTAGAGATACAAAATGATCGGTTTGTTTGGTTTGCAGTTTGAAAATATGATTGGACTGGTAATGAAATAAAACAGTTTTGCAATTGCAAACAAAATAGGCCCATTTTTCAATTGGAAATATTCAAATTTCGATATTTTTTGTGGTTTTATAAAGGTTCTTGATAAAGAAGCATTTGAAAAACAAATGTTGGAGAAGCTCATATGGATATGCGCATTCATGCTTGTTGGAGCTCGGCATCAAGGAGCAACCGTAGGCATTGTAGAAAAGGAATATCGTGCCGAGGTAATCGATATATAAGTGTATCTCAATTTCTTTCAATTTAGGTCCGGTTTGGTTGTCCCTCAATTCGCAAATTTTATTATTTTTCAATTTCAATGTATCAACTGTTATGGTTTAGCGTTTGAGTGTAAAAATTAAATATGCTTATATTAGATGGCTAACCGTTTAGATAGCTAACTGTTTTCGTGTAGAGTAAAAATATAGCTTAAAAATTTAACTTAAACTGAAATAATCGCGTAAGTTAAATCATATGTAACTGGAGAATATACAATTTATTCATTTAAAATAAGATAATTTAGACAGCCAAACGGCCCTTAATAATTGTCTGTCTATTGCAATCTGAGACCGTTAATCCATCTGGGTCCTGTTATATTCAAGTGGGGTCCACCTAATCGAAATCTATGGTTTTAGGTGTCGAGTCTAATCGCTGAGCTGGCGTCAGCAGCCGCAGAAAAGAAGGGTATAGTTTTCGAGGACGCAATGGAGGAGAGGTTGTGTGCTTATTCAAGGGCGGTTGCTCACTTCCCAACTGCAGTTAAAGAGGTACAAAAACCCGATTTATATGAATTGATGGATTGGTTATTATTATTATTATTATTATTATTATTATTATATTATTATTTATCCTCCCCAGATTCTACAATGGCGGAACCCTTCAGTCAGTCACTGGGCTGCACTTTATTATTATTGAGTTTGGCTTTGCCTGTGCTTGCAGTTTAAATGGAGAAACGGTTGGTTTTATTCATTGTCTGAGGCGGCGTTGGCACAAGGAAAACCAGATCCATGCCCGTTGCACACGGCCTGGCTCAAGGAACTGAAAGTTGTTTAGGTCTCATTTGGAAAGCACGAAATGGGAGCCTCGAAAATGCGATTAGAAACATTGAATGTAAAAAAGAAAGGTTAAAAACTGTGTTGAGATTTGGTTTCAATGATGACGTCCCAATTCTGTGTAACCATACACTCTTTTACGGCATGTTTGGTTGGATGGAATCGAGGGCGGAATGGAATCGCATTCCGTCCTCAATTTCTATTCCGTTGTTTGGTTCTCTAATGGAATCACTTTTTGTGATTCCATTGGAATGAAATTGGATGGAATGAGATTCTATTTGAGATGGGATGGAATCGGATTCCAACCCAATAAAATCAATATCTTAAATTACATGATAACCCTTATAATTAAATCCTTGAAAATTGAGAATAAAAATAGAAATTAGATAACATAAATTGAAATTAGAGAACAGAAAGTTGAAAATAGAAATAGAATATTGAGAATAAAAACTTGAGAACAGAACTAGAAAATTGAGAACAAAAACAGAAAATTAGAGAACAGGAAATTGAGAACATAAATTAAAAATTGAGAACAAAAACATAAAATTAGAGAACAGAAAATTGATAACAGAAATAGAAAATTGAGAATATAAACTGAAATTGAGAACAAAAACATAAAATTAGAGAATAGAAACAGAAAATTGAGAACAAAAACATAAAATTAGATAATAGAAAATTAAGAACGGAAACCGAAAATTGAGAACAAAAAATAGAAAATTAGAGAACGGAAAATTGAAAAAGAAAACTGAAAATTGAGAATAAAAACAGAAATTAAAGAATAAAAACTGAAAATTGAGAACAAAAATAGAAATTAGAGAACGAAAACTTAAAATTGAGTTGAATAGTGAAATATAATAAAATGAAGAAAAGAATAGAATAGCGAAATATAATAAAATTTTATTATAACCAACCAAGAAGAGAATTGAATAATAATTTTATAAGGGCAAAATAGAAATTTTATTATATTGAACTATTCTATTCCTTTTTTCATTCCATACAAACTAAACAAGAGAATAGAATAGTGATTCTATTCCATTCCTTCTTCCATTCCATTCCACCCTCATTCTATTCCGTCCAACCAAACATGCCGTTAGTGTCTCATAAACGCTGAAGAAAAAACTGCATTTTCTAGATTGATTTGTTACCAGACATTCTTGATATTCTCAATGAAACCACAGGAATTTCATATGATGCAAAAATGACTTGTCTAATTTTTTGTACTATTACATGAAAGATCATTGACACATTTTTTTCTTGCAATTTGATATGGCCATTCACGTTGGTTATGTGAGTCTTGCATGTGGGTCTTGTGTTCTATTGTATTTTCTCTCCCTAGATGTGTAGTTGGCAATGGGTCTTGGCAGTGTATGGTAGTTTACGTAATGGGTGGTTGTGTTTTTCTCTACTTGTGTAGAGAGTGGTCTAGGTAGTTTATAGTATTTGGAAGTTGTGTTTTACGTGGGTTTTTGCATGTATGTGGGTTGAGTCTCTCTCTCTCTAGATAGTTGTGGTCTTGTTGGTATAAAGTCTTATGGTGTTGAATTAAAAAGGGACACGAAAATTATCCAGAACCCTTCTCGTCTCCCTTTCTGATCTTCTCCTCTCCTCTCTTAAATTAATCATATCACAATTCTTCTCTATCACCATCGAAGAACACCACCGCCAAACCGAACAACACCATCGCTGAAGCGAACTACCACCACCGAACCGAACAACAACGTTGTCGTCTCCCCTCTTTCTTTCTTACACCATCTTCTCCGGCGAGAATCTGGGGCCAACTGTCAACGTCAGATTTGCTCCTCCCCCTCTATCTCATTTTCTAACTAACCCCCCAACCCCCTATTGGTACCCCCCACCTCGCCAGTAACGCCATCGCCCACCCCCCGCCAGTCCTCCTCCTCCTCCTGTCCACCGCCTCCCTCCTCTTCTTCTTCTCTTATATATATATATGTACTTGTTATCTAAAATTTCATTTGATTTATGTTTGAATATTTTCTATTTTAAAAAATAAAAATAAAAAATTATATGTTTTTCAAGTGAAAATTTAATTCTATATTTGTATTCCATTCCTGATTTATTTTCAATGTTAACTTAACATTGAAATATAATAGTCATTCCAATACGGTATCTAATTTCTTTTGTCACTAAACATAAGAATGATAAGAATTATTCTATTTCATTACTAGAGTAATTTCAATTCGCACCAAAGGCAGTCTCTTCTAACACTTGTATCAGCTTCGCATAACAAATTTAGATTGTGATTGATTCATATATGCAATTAAATTTTTCCTCTCTAAAAATTTAGGGCACTAGAAAGTAAATTTAACAAATGGCTTCAAAAAAGACAGGCAAAACAACTTCTTGAATTTTTATTGTTTGCCGTATTTGAAGTCACTCACAATACTATTAAAGACCAAAAAGTAAATTGTCCAAAGAGAGAACAATATATATATATATATATATATATAAAGAAATATTAAATAGAAAACTATATAAAAAACAAAACAAAACAATGTTGCTCAATATCACGGCCGAATTTCTCGGTACCTAAAATGCATGTCCGGTGGTATAGAGTCAAGAATATCTTCCCACATAACTTGCATAAGAATATAAAAACGACACATAAAATATCACTATACTCGAAGAGACATAATCACATCCGATTACAAAAAAATACTAAAATAAACGCAAACTAAATCAATAAATACAATAAATGGGTCCCGGGTAAGCAATGATGCTACAATAACAAATATTGGACAAGGTCTACCGTCACACTAAACCAAGATTATTTACCTAAATAGCTAGAGCAAAAAGAGAACAAAGATAAAAGACATATACATATTAAATTAGTTTGCATTAACCATATTAAAGACTAAACCAACGCCAAAAGGTCATGCCCTGGGCTGCAATATGCGCCATAGCCACTCTGACATCAGATCTCTGAAATATAGAGAGGCATAATTTACTAGCAGAACTTGCGATCTAATCGATCTCCGATTCTCCGGACAACTTGATCGTTCATGCCAGATCCCAATTCCGTCCTTCCTCCATATACGCCACAGCTTGACAATGACGAAAACGGGTTGTAAAAGCAAACATCTTATGAGGTTTAAACCGCCAAAAACAGAACCCCATTCAACAAAGGAAGTACAACCTTTGCTCAAGCCAGCTTAAAACCCAGATCAATTCTCCGAAATCAACCTCAAAAACTTGCTTTTTTTTTTTTGGTTGTCGGATATTGAAATGATCAAAGAATCAATAAAAATGTCTTCTCAAATTTCATCATCAGTATCTGTATCGTTGTTATTATTTACTGTCGATTGTCTAATCAACTTCCCCCGTTCATCGTAAAGATCAAGATCTTCACACGGAGCAGGAAAAATCCTTCCAATAACACGGCCTTCTACAAAAGAGCACTGAAAAATACGCTTCTTTTTGTAGGTTATGCCCACACTCATGTCCCTAAAACTGACATTTCTCACAGGAATTTCTCGGCTTCCATAGATCCGTGCCGGAATACGTACGCCATTACCGTAAATGCCCTCAAAGCTTATGTCCTTAATAATGGGTAGGGCTTTAGGGTCATACCCTTCGTCGGGGTGTTCACCATAGTCTGTTTTTATCATGATTCCGACACGGACATTGTCTAGGGTAAGGTTCCTATAGGTTATGTTTTGAACAAACCCGCCTCGTCCGGGGCTGGTTTTGATTCGGACGGCCCTTCGCGAGTTCCATACGAGGATATTCTCAATGGTTATGTTTGAGATTCCACCCGACATTTCACTGCCAATTGATATACCAGCGCTGTGAAAAAAAATGAACAGAGAGAGATATCAGCCAAACTATATGCATGAAGGAGTTTGTCTACAGTTTTTATTCCTGGGTTTTGGTTTTTGTCGTCACAAATCTGGGAATGGAAACAAAAATGTGAGGAAAATTATGTTTTCCCACAATATTTATCTAAGAATCTGCGAGACGAACATTTTTTTTTTCTTTGTTCATGTATTTCTGTTTCTGTTCCCAGTTTTCTGATAGAAAACACATAATTCCGGGAACAGAAACACCAGAAAAGGTTCCCAGTAGTATGTCGACTGTCAAATAGGAACTCACTAATCCAATCGTATTTTTCAAGGAAAAGTTTTATATCTATGAACAGAAAATCTCGAAAAGCGTCCAAAAAATTGATCTAGAATCATAAACCAAAATTAACGATTGTTCAATGCCGAAATGAAAAAAATTCATTTATGGTGTGTTTGGGTAAGGGATTTGGAATTTATGGTGTGTTTAGGTAAGGGATTTGAAATTTGTAAATGATGAGATTTCAAAATTCTGGATTTTGAAATTCCATCGTTTACAAACTCCTTCTTTGGATAACCATTTTAAATGAAGAATTTGATTGTGTAATTTCATAATTCACTTGTTTAGATAGGCAAATATTTGTACACAAAATTTTGAAATCCATTTAATTTTAATAAAAGAAGACGTAAGAAGACCTATGAACCTAAGAAGATGTTGGACGAGACTATTAGAAATGATTTGGCGACATTAAACCTGACAGAGGGAATAACCCTTAATCGATCTCGATGGTGTAAATGAATTCATGTAGCCGACTCTACATAAGTGGGACAAAGTCTTAGTTGTCGTCGTTGTTGTAATACATGGGTATTTTATAATGGGCCAAAGTCCCATCACTAATAGATTCTTATACCCGTGTAGCCATGAGAAAAACCCAATTGACATAGGATAATTGTTGCCGTACAGTAACTTTTACATTCTCATTCATTATCTTGTTGTTGACATTGTTGTTGTATAACAACATTTGCATCCCCCTATTCATTATGTTGCTATTAATATTGTTGTTACACAGTAACATTTGCATCCCCTTATTTATTATATTGTTGTTAATGTAATGAGAGAACATGTATTTAGATTTATCTTAAATAATAAATATATAGGTGGTGTTTTTTCAATATAAACTTGTAAGTAGTGACCCATTTAAATTTTAATGGTAAAAATGGGGTTTTCTCTAATTTTTCCATAATATAATTTTTATTTTAGTAATTTAATAATATAATTTTTATACCTATAACAGTAATATAATTTTAATTATACCTACTGGAGAAGTGAAATCCCTCTTTGGAGTGATTTCAATAAAAACACCTATTTAGAAGGGATTTGAAAATCTTCTTCACCCTTCTTTCAAATTCCACCTTAAAATTCGAGGGTATTTTACAAATCCCCTCTAATAGTACCCACACAAAGGACTTCATTCCAAGTTAAATCTCTCATCCAAATCCCTTACTCAAATGCACCCTTAGGGTTCCTACGTTGAAACTAGAATTTGAGGCACTTGTGTGCATTCTTTAGATTCTTGGGGAAATTATTAGAATATCCTTGAAATAAGTCCCGTATGTTTTCTTATCCTCATGTTTTTCTCTTTATTTTAAAATTGTTGAAACGAGTTTCTAATCCTCTAGAATGAATCTATAATGAACCAATTAAGTTGATATTAACAAGATGTTGAATTTCTATTTGACATCATAGTTGTAGTTAAATAAAATATTAGTAAGGACTAAAAATTAAGTTAATTAAAAACTAAATAACTTTATAGTAGGATAAAAAAATCACATAACAATAGTAGAAAATTATATAAAACCTAATTTTTTCAGTAAAAGTTTTCTTTTTTTCTTTTTTTCTTTTAATAATTAATAATACTTGTTAATAATTTAAATAAAAAATAAATAAAATTAGGAGACAACAAAAATAACAACCTACCCATGCTGTCCCAGTGTCCCTTTACATAGAGTATATATAGATTTTCTGATAATTTTATATAGAGTTGATAATACAAGGTTAAAAGTATAAAATTTATCAGGATCTTAATTTTAATACATCATCTAGGGTGAAGCTATAAATTACCAGGAACACCATTGAATAAATTGTTTAAACATTTGGTAGTAATTAATTCTTTTAGAACTTTAACAAGGCCTCCTACCAAAGGAGTGGCTCTCCCTCCTACCAAAGGAGTGGCTCTCCCTCCTGCAAGCTCTCGAAGAAAGGGCAGCCCAATTCACGAACGCTCCTATCATTGCGGGGTCTTGGGAGGGTCGACATACGCATTGTAACCCGGGACCTCTAGGTCACAATGGATAGAATCCAAAAACTTGGCATAACATTCATGAAAAAAAAAAAAAAAGCAAAGGAAAAAAAAAACGTGCAAACTGACCCAAATGTCAAAGAACTATGGGCATTGCCAAGACTTGAATTATGACAAAGAAGATTTTATTACCTTATCATGGATCGTACCACAAGATTCCGAATTAGAATGTTGGTGGAAGGCTGGGCATAAGCAATTCCATATTGATCCCACCCACTCTTTATTGCAACTCCATCATCGCCAACGCTTATGTAAGTGTCCTCTATCACCATATTCTCACATGAATCTGAAAAGAGCAATCTAAACCAAATTCAGCATCGAGAAACAATAAGAGCAAAAAAACAATTCCCATAAGATAAATCAAAAATAGTTTTTGAAAACTGTAAAAACTGGTATGGTTTGATAAAAGAGAAATTTTATTAATAATCCTCTTTGCTATGAAGAATTTTTATAAAATTGTGTTACATGATAAAAAATAGAAATGATATGATAGAAAAAATTAGAAAAAGCCTAAGGAGAGAGGGGGTGGATGTGATTTATTGAAAATATATGTGTACAAGAGAGAAGAGCCTCTCTATATGTAAGGTCACGGATTCAAATCTTAAAAATAACCTCTCTGTATATAGGGATGTAGGGCTAAGGTTGCATACATCACATCTTCCCCAGACCCCCCTTCAATGGCGGAAGCCTTTATACATTAGGTTGTCAGTTTTACAAGACCGAAGAGATAGAGAGATAAATGTGGAGAGAGAAAGAGATGTTAAAAATTAAACAGTTTGAAATGATAAAGGTAAATTGTCGTCCCCTCCCTTTTATGACATTGCACTTTAAACTGCCCTCAAAAACAAATTTCTACTAACGCCTATTTTTCTTGACCAAAACTCCTCATTTTTTACACAAAATATTTAATTTTACCGTCATTAACAATTTTGATGTAACTATGAATGAAATACTATAATATATGCAATGATAACTGATTTATATACTTCTGACTTGTGTATTTAATTTCGGCATGAACAATCAAGTATCATATCTTCTCACTTTGTTAAATGACTACAAGCTTCCAACATGAAGGTAGGAAACATTCATACGATATGAAACATTTAATGGAAGGGGAATTTTTGCCTAACTGCAGTATTTTTTTAAAAGCGCAAAAGTTTTGAAGGTACAATCTTATGCAAGGATGAATGAGTTTTAAAACACATGCATAAAATTAGGGCTGTCCCTACAAAATCCACAATAATAAAAGTAAAATATTTCAAAAGATTGATTGAAATTACAAAAAAATAACAAAATGATTCGTCAAATAGTTTTTGGAGTTCGTGTTGTAGAAAAAAAAAAGTTCAAGTTCAATTTTTTGTTTTAAAAAACAGAAAACTTCAAATGCAAGAACAAAACCAAATGCACAAACCATTAACGAGCAAGACTCATCAAGTAAATGAGACAATATCAAATAACAAAGAAGACTTACCGGGATCTATTCCGTCGGTGTTTGGGGCTTCAGATAATGGAGCCAAGATGGTTACATTTCTGATAGTTATGTTCTTGCAATCATAAGGATGGAGAGTCCAGAAAGGGGAATCACGCAGAGTTACGTTGGCAATCACAATGTTGCTTGACCACATTATCTGAACAAGTGGGCCCCTTGTATGGTTGAGAAGCTTCTTACGGTACTTCTTCCACCATATTTGACCTTGCCCGTTTATGGTACCATTATGTCCTATAGATCAAAGGGAAAAAAAATAAGGAAAAATATTAAAGTTGGAAATCTCACGACTCTGCCCACCATGCATGTGGCGTTTGCTAAGGGCCTGTTTGGTTGTCCTTCAATTGGCAAATTGTACTATTCTCCAATTAGTTAAATTAGGAATTGTTATAATTCAGTATTTTGGTTGGAAAAAAATTAAAACACACATAAATTAGCTAGCTTTAGTTCTAGTACAAACACATAAATTGGAGTATAATATAGCTAAAAAATTTAATTAAACTAAAACAATTGTATGTTTCTATGTTCAAACAAACAATATGTGAATTTGATTAAATCATAGGAAAATGGAAAATATGCAAATCAATTCATCAAAAATCATATAATTCATAAAATAGGGTGATATAGATAACCAAATAGGCCTTAAGTGTTTCTGTTCCCGTATTATTGTTTTCTATTTTATTAATCTTAGAACGGAGAGAGAAATATGTGAACAATTATATTTTGCTCCCATAAATTTGTTCTAAACATCGAGGAGCAAAGCAAACCCATTTTTTTTTTTTTTACATTAATTTTTGTTTCAAGATTAGTGTTCGAAACACTAATCTTGCAACTGGATATGAAGATTACTCCAGATTTAAAGTTAAAACTCAACAGATAAATATAAATCTTTTAAGAAGAATATTGACAAGGGCTCCAAATATCCATTCTGACAAAACAATTGCAGAGCAGACCCCAAAGATCTGACCTGTTATGACAACATCCTTAAGATTTTGGCCATGGATTAGACTACCATAACGAGGTCCAGGGCACTCTCTTCCATATCCATACGATGGCAAAGGAGGCATCAATGGCCAATACTTTTCATCCTGTAACACAGAAAATATAAATGGTTAAAGAACGAATACAATGAGAACAAGCGGTGCATCTATTGGGTGACCATGGACGAAATCAAATCTAGGAAAGGAACATACTTCCATTCCAAGTATAACAGCATCTTCAGCTAGGAAGAGAGTCATATGGCTGGTGAGGTTGAACGGCGCCGTGAGCCACCGCCCAGGCTCAACATTGAGCTGACCCCCACCTCGCTTCTTGATTTCCAGAACTGCCCTCTCGAACGCTTCCGTGTTTACCGTCACGCCATCGCCCACCGCTCCGAAATCGCTCAAGTTGAACACCACTTGCCGCAGCCTCGGTATGGGTCTCCCCGGCGAAAACCAACGGCGGGACGCCAAGAGACGATCGACGGCCGTGCGCTGCCACGCTACGATCAGAATGAATCCGACTGTCCAAATCAGAGCGAGAGAAGTGTAATGAGACGAAAGAAATTTCGAGACGAAACGCATGTAGTCGAGCCTGCGATGGTTGAATCGGGGGGTTTCCGCCATTGTTGAATGAGGGAAATTTACGAGATAAGAACTAAACCACCTGCAGATGCTGACGACGGAGGAGAGATTTGGGAAATTAGGTGAAAAGAGAAATTGAAACGAGGAAGAAATTGGATATTTGAGGAGAGTTGATCAATCAGATCAAATAGATTGGGAAAACGAAAAGTTGCCAATCAGATCAAAGATTATGAATCAAAAGCATAACTACTCATGGGACGACATTGTAGAGATTAGCTCAAATCTAGAGTTTGTTTCTACCGGGTTTGAAGTAAATTTCAAGTTTCTAATCAGTCTTTGCCAGTATAAATTAAATTAAAAAAAATATATATATTCAATTAAATAAATATATAAAATTTAAAGGTTACAATTAAACTTAACCCCGGGAAATTCGAGCTGGAATTATTTTTTCCAAAATTTTGTAAAACGGTTTTATCCGTATATTTTATCAAATTAATCTCAAACATTAATTCATTTATTTTTTTAAAAATATTGTTGTGATTTATAATATAGACTAACATATAGTAGAATCAAATTAAAAAAATAAATAAATTTAAGTTTAATATTTGGGCAATAAAACAAAAAAGATTAATGTTAATATTTAATAGAATATTGTTTACAAAAATATATTATAAGAATATATTTTGAATTTATATTCTTTCATATTTTATTCTATAAACATTTTTTTTTAAACGAAAAATGAAATGAAAACAACTGGGGGCACTAATCAAAGGCAATCGCGTCCATTTCCGCAAGAATCATCTCTGTCATACCCTTGGGGGATTTCATAATATTTAGAACGGTATCTGTTCATCGAGGTGTTTGTTGCACGTTCGCGTATTGACTACTTGCAAATGCACGAGATCCAGTTTTAATATAACGGATCGTTAAAGATCAGATATCGTTCATGTTGATCCTAAGATTTTGATGAACAATTAAGTATTGATGTTTTGGTGGAACTAATGTTTAATTGAGTGTTTCAATGATTTAAAGTTTCAGTAATGAAAATGTCAAATTAAATGAAGTTGAAGATATTGAAGATTAAATTAAATGGATGCTAAATGATGAAGATGAAGTTGAAGATTTAAGAGTTTGAAGAAATTAAGGAAAACAACCCAGGTAAATTTCAACTCTTAATATCCCATTTAGGAACACACACGGCACCAAATATTTTTGTTATTTATGTGTGTTTTAATAAGATAAATTTATTTGTTCCTATGTGTATTTAAAAAGAAATATTTATAAATGGTTAAAATGGAATTTGAGAAAGTTAGTGGAGCTAATTGAGAAAAAAAATTAGTTAAAGGTGTGAAAATGTAAAAGAGAAAGAGTATAAAATGAGATCAGAGAAAAGATTCAGAAGAGAAAAGTCGACCTAGGAGTCAACCGGCATATGGTGGCTGAACTCTCTGAATTTGCGAGTTGATAGAGCGGTCGACCGGTGGAAGCTTGGCAAACTCTCTGAATTTGCGAGTCGACCGAGCAATCGACTGATCAAGTGCATGGACTGCATATTAAATCTCCTAGTCGACTGGGCAGTCGACTGGTGGCTTTGTTTCAGGATAATGTTTGATCCGAAATCATATCTAAAGGCAGCTGTTTTTAGTTAAGATTTGAGAGAGATTTAAGGGATTTGATGATATTTAAGATATGGTTCATATATTAATTAAATTCTATTGATTTGGTACATTAAATATTAATATTTCTCAATTTGGTACTTGAAATAGTTTATATTCTTATTAATTGAGATTGAGAAATACTTTGGGGATTTAATTGAAAGATTTGAAAGTTGTTTTTAAGTGAAATTGAACCTAAATGAAGTCCTTATAATATAAGGGGTCTATAGGAGCTTTTAATTGTCAAGACACTTGTAAACTAGTCGTTGAAAGGCTGATTACATATCCCTATATATAGACTTGCGAATTTATGTTTTAATGAAGCAGTAAACAAGAGAGAAATTATATCATTTCATATTGTGAGCTTTTATAAGAATTATCCATCAGAAATTTGTGAGCTTTTCTGAGAGACGATCTTAAAGATCAACTGCTATTAATTTGTGCTACTACTGCATTTGAAGTTACATTGCTTTATCTATTCTTTCTGTGTTATCCAGGTGAGATTTTTTCAATTATATTCTTTTATTGCATTATTTGTTTATTGTTTGGAAATTAATCTTAGAATTTGTTTATGATTTTTGAAGAAAATATTTTTATAAACAATTTCTTAAATCTGATTATGTGCTCCAATTTGCTACCCATATCTTGTTAAAATAAGATTTTTATATCTCATATATTTCTATCATTAGTTGAGATATTAATTGAGTTTTTATTTATCTGAGGTGGTAGAAACTCCTGAGTGAGATTTACTTCTTATCAATTTGTGTATTGATGAGTTGTGATGGATTAAATATCATTGGGGATATTTAATTAGGGGTAGCCAGATTTCAGTCTCTTCCTGTAAAGAGATTGAGGTATTAATTCTTTCTGAATAGAATTAGTGTGAGTAAATTATAAAAGTTCCATCCTTACCTGTGAAAAGTATACTGGAAGTGTTTTGTGAGGTTTTAATTCTTGAGTCGTAGTGATAAAAAGAATTAGGTTAATTTTTAACCTGTAAAAAGATAGGTTATTCTTGAGTTTGTAAAAAGTAGATATTATTCCTGAGCCTTGGAAAAGAAAATTGTAAAGGTTGATTCTGAGCCTGTAAAAGAATCGGTGTGTGGGTTTGGGTCCTACCTTTAAAAGGATCTTGAGAATTAGTGGGTGTGAATCTCCGTGGGGCTCGGAGGACTGGACTAGTCAAGAGTAGCTTGGTGAACCAGGATATATCTTGGTGTACTGCAATATTTACTTTATTATTTTTGTTGTTTGGGTGTGCACTTAGATTGATAATATTATTCCGCTGTGTTATAAAGATAATAATTAATTTAGGAATAAAATTAATTATTTGATTTATCAAGTGTTATTCTGATATATTTTTAATTAGCCAATTCACCCCTCCTTTTGAGTATTCTACTGGGCCAACAGTTCCCACTGGGACGAGTTGAATAATTGAATACCGCAATTGACATAGTCTCCTATTATCTAGACGGTTAAAGAAATGTTTTAAAATTAAACTAATTAACACTAAACTAAATTACAATTAGTGGGTTAATCCTAACTAAGTTGATTATCTAGGGATTGATTTCGTTCACTTAATACATGTTTGATTTCGTTTTAGTTAATAATAGCGAAGTTTATGGTATCCGACAATCTCGATTGTAAAACTCCTCCGCCATCTCTTCCGAGTGTAAGACGGGGGAATACGCGACTTCATGTCAACGAAGAGGCCCTCCTCAATGTCTTAACGACTCTAGGTTGCGTGAGTCTTGCCCCAACGTCATTGATTGCACACTAACTAACATCCTCCCGGGTCGTTAGATCGTAACGATGTGTTTACCCTAGTCCGAATCCAGGGTTACCTTTTCCGAGTGTCAAACCCTAGATTCTCAAATCGAACCCTAATACCTTAACAACTATACTAAAGTTGTCATAAAATGATAAACACAATCGGAATTAAAAGCAAACAACCGTTAAAGAAACATATATTAAACTAAACTAGTATTTACACAACTACATCGATCCCTATCTAATATTTATCTAATCTAACATGATCTTGGCCATTGAAACTACAAACTAAGATGGATTCATCATCATTTACAATAAAATATTAAATTACAAAGAGAGAAACAAAGAGAGAAAGATCAAATTTTAAAGTGGAGTGATCCATTGTCACCAAAGACCGATCCGCCAATGTTTCCTCTTCTCCGGATGATGAATATCCTCTTCAAGAATGGCCAAGGATCAAGGCTTAAGGGTTAGGGACGTCCAAGCATCCGAAAGACTTCAATGGAAATGGGGGAATAGGTATTTATAGGTGCAAGGTTTCAAAATATTTGAAAATATCTATTTGCTGTGCAGAGGTCACCGCCTAGGCGGAGGTTAAGTCGGTTAAGGTTCTGCCATTCTACTGCCTAGGCGGTGGAATCTCTGCTTAGGTCGTGGGACTGCTCCAAAGTTTCTGTCTCTTCTCCGCCTAAGCAGTGGAATTTTTGCCTAGGCCGAGGGACTGCTCCAAACATTCTGGCTCTTCTCTGCCTAGGCGGTGGAATTTCTGCCTAGGCCGAGGGACTGCTCATATTTTAAGCATCATTTGCATTCTCACCACCTCGGCGATGGCTCTTGTAATCTTAAAACCTTGTTTCTTCATTATTTCTTCACCGTTTTCCCACCGTTTTCGCTTGTTTGTCTCTTGTTTGCATCCCTCCACCTGAATTACATAAAAACAAACTAAAAAACAATTAAATATAACTAAAACACTCGAAACTACCAAATCTGGTTTAGAAGTAGATAAGTATTTTACACCTATCAAATACCCCCAAACTTGAAATTTTGCTAGTTCTCGAGCAAAACACCCTAACACTAAATTAAACTAACTACTCTAATTAACTAACAATTAATCTAAAAATGAATAAACATAACATAGAATAAGTATACACATGCGAGTTCCAAATTCAATCGAAGAGACCAAGTTGGTCCTTCCTCAACATCTCTCAATCTGATCAAGTTTGGGAAATAATACACACCAAGTGGTGTTCTAGAATTTCAATAAATCAATTCCAATAAAAACCATTCTAGATCCATTTAAAATGTGTGTGTGTGAGAGCTCAAATGTATAACTAACCAAACTCCAGATTGGATCATTCAGTAGACAAGCTCATTACTTAAACCTTAAAGGATTCAGAAAAACCATATATTTGACTAGGCTCGACTATTCACTAATGTAGGTTTGGATATTCACAGAGATCAATGGAGATTGGTTTTGCTTTGAAAAATGACCAAGGGTATCGCAGGAATAGAAAATAGCAAATTGTTATAATTGAACGATACCCGAGGCATAAACGCTTGTCGCTATATCATTTTCTCGTAACCCCACACGTTTAAAAACACAACCCTGAACGAGAATTGAAGAACTTTGTAGTCACTTGTCAAAAGAAACGAGAATAAAAACTATATTCACATTTTTTTTTATTTTTTAAAGAAACATACGAGCACACCCCCAAACTTATTTGAATTTGTAGAATTTTAGGGGCGTGCAAATAGAACTAAAAGATTAACAAGTGAATACGCTAATACCGACCCAATAACAATTCGTCCAAAACCTCAATCACTCACTTCAAGTTAGCATTAGTTTATGCTACTTGATTTTTCTCAATTTTTACTTTTAGGCTTAGCGACAATAGTTTGGAAAATTTTAATTGGATAGAGTATTGAAGCATGTTTAGAAATGAAAAGATTATCGGCTTCGACAGGTGGTAGCACGCGGAATACGCTCTTACTTACACTCGCAAGTATACGAGGTCTAAGTTTTAGTATATTGTGATCATTAAGATCGGGTTATCGTATCCACAGGGATTGTTATCGTTACTATCGAAAACCGCGTTTGTCGTGACCTAAGTTTATCTAGGCGAAAAATAAATGTATTTAATTAATTAAACTAATACTAATATATCCTAAATTAACTACACTATTATGTTAATATGTTTTAGGGTGAAGAATTGCATAGGGATTAACGTGTTTACAAATACGTGTTCGATTTCGATTTACTCGCGTTTGCGTTGTTCGACCTATTTGACAACCTCGGTACGTAAACTCCACTGCCACCTCTTCCGAGTGTAAGACGGGAGAATACATGACTTCGAGTCAACGAAGAAGTCCCCCTCAACGTCTTAACGACCCTAGGTCACGTGAGTCTCGCCCAGCGTCATTGATTGCACACAATCCAACTCCCTCCCGAGTTATTGGATCATCGCGTTGTATTTACCCTATCGACAATCTCCGTACTAAAACTCCCTCGCCACCTCTTCCGAGTGTAAGACGAGAAATATAACGCAACTTCGAGTCAGCGAAGAGGTCCCCCTCAACGTCTTTACGACCCTAGGTAGCGTGTGTCTAGCCCCACATCATCGATTGTCCACAATCCAACTTTCTCACGGGTTATTGAATCGTGGCGTTTATTTACCCTCATCCGAATCCGGGGTTTTGTCAAAATCCTGTATTCTCCATTTATCAATCCAAGCATAATAAACAAACAATACGATAAATACAATCAAACTACGAAGGACAATCACAAACGAAACACCGAAATCATCCAAACAACCTATTTATAAATTATATGTTAATCCCTACTACAATCCATATTTAACTCGAGGCCATAACCACATATATAATGAAATAACGAGCTAAATATGCTCACATTATCCTAAGATAAAGAAATAAGGAAAAATGATCGAAGAACTTAGCCTCGTCCGAAGATAAACCGCTAAGGATGCTCAACGATCGATTCGCCATCTTCTCCACTTCGGGATGCAAGCTCCACTACTAAAATTCCTAACCCTTGGCTTAAATATAGCCTAAGGGGCTCAAAAATGCAAGAGAGGGAAGAGAGATACCGGCCAAGGGGGAGGAGAGGGGATATTTATAGCAAAAATATCTTAAAAATATCTAAAGGCTGTGCAGGCAAATCCGCCTAGGCGGTGGAAATTGCACCTAGGCGGAGTTAGGTCGGTTAAGTCTGATCGCCTGGGCGGTGAAGTAGGCGGTGGACTAGAGAAAATTCTATTAGATTTTTGCCTAGGCGGTATAATTTTTGCCCAGGCGAGCGGCTGTCAGTAGCCCTTCTTCGTCCTCTGTTGGATTTCCGCCTAAGTGGTAGAATTTCCGCTCAGGCGGTCGTCCGTTAGTAACATTTTTTTCTTCTCTGCATTTTCACCGCTTAGGCGGTGGTCTGGACGCCTAAGCGGTGGGCCTGTTTTATCTTTTAGCCTCCGAGCTTGTTTATCCACCGTAACGTCGAACCGCTTTGGTTCGATCTCATCGTTTTAGCTCCAGTTTCCTATCTTTTGCTTCACACACCTGAGTTATACAAAAAGTATGAAAACTAATTAAAACATAATAAAATACTATATAAACATATTCGAAAACTAACAAATTCGGATTAGAAATAAATAGGTTTTTCACACCTATCAATAGGGGAACGAGAGAATAAATTTTCAGGTTAGCTATAAAGGTTCAAGCGAAAAAAATTGAAGGCCTAAGTCATGCCTCCAGAATTACCTTACCTAGGATTTTGCCTCAAGTCTACCCCAAATCAAGTTCTAGATTCTTCATTTTTGTCATGAACTTATTATTGAATAATCAACGTCAATTCATTCAAATAGTTATATATTGAGTCCATGCGATTGTGCGATTTAAGGATCATAATAATGTTTACCTAATCGACATGCTAAGCACACAAAACACACATGACTAGCATCACTCCCAATCTCGATATACAATTAAAAGATAATTTTCATCATCGGGAAACGGCCCTAGACGAATTCAACAACTCATCAAGCATATACGGCTTCATACATACACAAAACTATATTAAATCTAAATACTAACATACATAAACTAAACTAAGCATTTAACATGCATATACAAAAAATTAAAATAAAGCTTAACTAAAAATTAAAGTTTTACATACAAAAAATATTTCCATCCTTCACATTTTTCTTTAACAACACAAAACATGATGCACATTCCTCCCAAACTTAAAAACAGGAAGTGCACTCACTGACTAAGCAGCAAACCCAATAACAATTTAGAGCAATGACAAGTAAAATTAGGTGCTGACATATACCTAGGGGTTAAGACGTAAAAGTCTCATCCCCTACTGTTTGATGGGAGAAAAGTCATTATCACCACTATCACGTCAGAATGGAAATTGTGGCGATTGCAAAGGTGTAGCGGAACCTGCGGCATAGATGGATGAGCACTCATGTCAATGCCAAAGCGATTGCCAAAGAGCCGTTAGATTTGATCTTGCGCACACACTAATCGCAACGTTTCAACAAAAGATGATAAATGTAGCATGCAATTTTGTTTCACACAATTTAACAATCCATAGAAACTTAGCTCATCACCAAAAATTAAACCAAAATCCCATAGAAATTGAAAATCATGAAAATGGGGTTGAAAATTGATTTTTGGAATTTGATTTGTAGTGGAAATAAAAAATTTTGTAAAGGGAATGATGAATTTGAGGGTTGGAAACGGTTTGGGAGGATGAAAATGAAATTTTTTTGAGTTTTAGAGGTGGTTGTGGTGTTTTTGAAAAGTAGAATGGTTTTAATCAAACAGGGGGCCTCACCGCTGCGGCGGTGTGAGCGCCTTTTTAAAACTTGAACGTTCTACCGTGTCACCGCCTCGGCGGTGAAGCGCTTTTTCACAATTTAACATTCTGTTGTTTCATCGCTGTGGCGATGAGACGTTTATGCTGAAAACTTGACATCCTGTATTTTCAGTGCCGCGGCGATGAGCCTGTTGTTAGATTTTCATTTTTTCTTCAAGTTTTCACACAACGGCTCCACACCATGCGTTTCCACTTCGCTTGTTCAATGTTTTTAGTTTTTAAGTACGAAACACATCTCCGATTATCCTCACTCCTTAATTCACCTCCAAACACGCTCCGAAACCAATCCGGCCTCTAAAAAAATAAATAATAACAAAAATCGGGTAAAAATTTGATACCCCCGGTTTTGGATAAAAAAAATGGAACTTGCTTGTTTTTACGTCCCTAACTGGATTTTGTTGAGCATTTTTCACAAAAATCCCTCATAAACAAGGAATTTGGGAAAACAAATGCTATGTTAGATAACGATTTATGGTCTTGAAGTTGGATTCTTATCTCTCTCCTTATTATTTTCAACGTATACTCGATCTCGGGATCTAGAGTCAAGATTTCCAATTCCTTCTTCATTGCATGCACTGCTTGATCACAACAAATGAAACAAAAATTTAAAAAAATAAAAATAAAAACAAAAGAATTGTCTGGATTAATATTCAACTACTTAGTCGCAATATCAACCAATTCAACACCATCCCCGGCAACGGCGCCAAAAACTTGTACGTCGAAGTGTTTGTTGTACGCTCGCGTATTGACTACTAGTAAGTGCACGAGGTTCAATTTTAATATAGTGGATCATTTAAGATCGGATATCGTTCCCACAGGGATGGGTTGAATAATTGAATACCGCAATCGACATAGTATCCTATTATCCAGACGGTTAAAGACATATATTAAAATTAAACTAATTAACATTAAGCTAAATTACAATTAGTGGGTTAATCCTAACTAAGTTGATTACCTAGGGATTGATTTCGTTAACTTAATACATGTTTGATTTTGTTTTAGTTAACAATAATAGAGTTTATGGTACCCGACAATCTCGGTTCTAAAACTCCTCTGCCACCTCTTCCGAGTGTAAGACGGGCAAATACGCGACTTCATGTCAACGAAAATGTCCCCCTCAATGTCTTAACGACTCTAGGCCACGTGAGTCTTGCCTCAATATCATCGATTGCACACTAACTAACGCCCTCCCGGGTCGTTAGATCGTAACGATGTGTTTACCCTAGTCCGAATCCAAGGTTATCTCTTCCGAGTGTCAAACCCTAGATTCTCAAATCCAACCCTAATTCCTTAACAAGCATACTAAAGTTGTCATAAAATGATAAACACCATCGGAATTAAAAGCAAACAACTGTTAAAGAAACATATATTAAACCAAACTAATATTTACACAACTACATCGATCCCTAGTTAATATTTATCTAATCTAACATGATCTTGGCCATTGAAACTACAAACCAAGAGGGATTCATCATCATTTACAATAAAACATTAAATTACAAAGAGAGAAACAAAGAGAGAAAGATCAAATCTTAAAGTGGAGTGATCCACTGTTTCCAAAGACTGATCCGCTAATGTTTCCTCTTCTCCGGATGATGAATATCCTCTTCAAGAATGGCCAAGGATCAGGGCCTAAGGGTTAGGAACGTTCAAGCATCCAAAAGACTTCAATGGAAATGGGGGAATGGGTATTTATAGGTGCAAGGTTTCAAAATATCTGAAAATATCCATTTGCTGTGCAGAGGTCATCGCCTAGGTGGAGGTTAAGTCGGTTAAGGTTCTGCAGTTCCACCGCCTAGGTGGTGGAATCTCCACCTAGGCCGTGGGACTGCTCTAAAGTTTCTGCCTCTTCTCCGCCTAGGCGGTGGAATTTCCGCCTAGGCCGAGGGATTGCTCACATTTTAAGTATCCTCTGCATTCTCACCGCCTCGGCGGTGGCTTTTATAATCTTGAAACCTTATTTCTTCATCATTTCTTCATCGTTTTCCCACCGTTTTCGCTCGTTTGTCTCTTGTTTGCGTCGCTACACCTAAATTACGTAAAAACTAACTAAAAAGCAATTAAATATAACTAAAACACTCGAAAACTACCAAATTCCGTTTAGGAGTAGATAGGTATTTTACACCTATCAGTATCTTTATTCACTCTTTTCTTAGCAAGGTAATCCACACATCTGTTTTCTTCTCTTGGTGCAAACTAGAGAATGTATCCATTGTTGCTTCGAAATCTTTTACAATCTTCAACCAAGGTTTGGACCTTTGCATTTTTGGGCAGTCTTCAAGGATAAGGGAGATTGTTTCATTAGAATCTGATGTTGCCAAAAAAATTCCCAGTATGTGTTACAACTTCTTACATGCCGGAAACTTCTGCAATCCAACTTGCAAAACTAGTTAGTTCTATGGGGGGAACACCGGTGTAGTGTCGACCAAATAATCTCCGGCATGAGAATAAGATCAGACTGCTCTTTTAGAGATAAAACTTTGGAGAGTATTGTGAATGTAAGATTGATAGCTGCCTTTCATACCTCATTCGCGTTTATATATATATATATATATATATATATATATATATATATATATATATATGGGGTATATGCCATTGACCTCTTCTGTCATTTTGCAATATACTAGCTACTTCTCCTGTCATTTTGCAAATACCAAAGACCTCTCATGTCTTTTTACTCAAACACCACTTACATCCCTTATTGATTAAAAAATAATAATTATTTTTTATTGTAATACCAATTTTACCCTTGACTATTTAAAAAATAATTAAATAATAAAAAACTAAAATACATAAATAACTCTTTAATTTATATATATTCATTACCACCTTCTACCACCGACCACTACCACCACCACCACTACCTACCACCAACCACCATTGACCACCGTCGCCGCCCACCACTACCTACCGCCACCTCCCACCTTCCGCCACCTTCTACCGCCACTTCCTATCGTTGCCACTACCCACCGCCACCCTCTGCCATCTCTCACCATAGCTACCCACCACCTCCCATCGCCACTACCACCCCCATTTTAAAATATATATATATATATATATATATATATATATATATATATATATATATATATATATATAAACATTTTTTTCTCTATCTCCAGTGGTGGTAGTGGGTGGTGGCGATGATGGGTGGTGGCGGTGGGTAGTGGGAGTTGGGCAGTGGCGGTGGCGGTGGGAGTTAGACAATGGCGGTGAGAAGTAAATATAATTATTTAAAAATTTAAGGGTAAAAAATATAATTTTAAAAATATAGAGGTGCTAATGATTGTTTTTTAAAAATAACCTAAGGAAAATTTTGTCCAAAATGAGGTAAATGGTGTTTGAGCAAAAAGACATGAGAGGTCTCTGATATTTACAAAATGACAGAAGAAGTATCTGGCATAGTTTAAAATGACCTGTGAGGTCAATGATATATATATATATATATATATATATATATATAGGCCGTACCCCTGGTAACCATCCTTGCCATAATCCTCTTCACGTTCCACACTTAACTGTTGTGAATGTTGCATGCGCTCCCATTACGGGATGTTACATTAATCACGTTTGTGCATGGAGAGGAGGGTAGGTAAGGTAACGATTATCGTTGACCTAATATCCATAGTTATGATAATTCGGCGTTTATTAGGAAGTCTTTTTTTGTATCGGATCTGCCCGTGTGTGGCTGGGCTTTATTAGTAGGCCAAATACTTCATTTATTCATTTCTTGGGTTATTAGAGCAATCGACCTATGATTAATTATTGGATCACCTCCTCCAGGTTGGGTTTCACCGGTGGTTCCAACCCGGTGTTTCGTCGTTGTCTGCTCCAAATCGTGGGCGGAAATTTCTCCCACATTATTTGCCCTCCTGACTGGTGGCACGTAATTAACGCATGCCACTTACAACGTAAGTGTACGGGTCAAGTTTTAGTATAGATGGGGAGAGTAAGGGTATCGTGTCCATAGGGAATGGTTGAGATTATTATTGAGTACCGCAATTATCATAACCTAATTTTATTTAGGCGGTAAAAATGTGTTTATAATTAATAAATACTAATACTAAGTTAATTAAACTAATTATACTAATATTATATTGTGATGTTTAGAGAAAATATTGCCCAGGGATTAACTTTGTTTACAAAAATATGTTTGGTTTCGTTTTAGTTTATGTTAACGGCATTCGACCTATCCGACAATCTCGGTTCGTAAACTCACTCGCCACCTCTCCCAAGTGTAAGACGAGTGAATAGGCGACTTTGCGTTAACGAAGAAATCCCCCTCAATATTTTAACGACACTACGTCACATGAGTCTCACCCTAATGTCATTGATTGCACACTTTCCAACTCCCTCTCGGGTTTTTGGATCGTTGCATTGTGTTTACCTTAATCCAAATTCGGGGTTACTTTTCCCGAGTGTCAAACCCTGTATTCTCAATATATCTATCTAAGCATATAATCATGATAACACAGCAAACACAATCGAAATAGCGAATAACAACCATAAATGAAACACAAACTCAAACAAGCAATATTTTCATAAATATTATTAATCCCTAAGATAATCCATGTTTAGCTAACAGTCATAACCGTATATACAATGAATAACGAGCAAAACATGCTCAAACAATAATCCTAAGTTAAGATATGAAGAAAGAAACGAGAGAAACTAGTCGTAGTCCGAAGATTTGTCGCTAAGAACGTTCCAAGATCGCTTCTCTTTCTTTGCTTTGTGTTCGTTTCCTTAGGATTTGTTTGAGTTCCCCAAAATCCTCTTCAAAAATGCTCTAAGGAGCTATATGCCCGAAAATGAGGGAGAGGGAGGGATTAAATAGAACAAAATGTCCTAAAATATCAAAATAATATTTAAATCTGATGCAGAGTGATCGCCGCGACGGTGGGCATGTCAGCAGTGTCTTCGCCGCAGCGGTGGAGTCAGCGGTGGGCTCAGGAACCTTTTTGCAGTTTCGCCACCTCGACGGTGGGCTTCCAGCAAGAAAAGACGCCTCTTTGCATATTCACTATTGTAGCAGTGGTCTGGACGCCACGGCGGTGGGCTGCTTTTTAGAATATTGCCTCCATGCTTATTTTCCTACCGTTCTTCCACTGCTCTTGATCTGATTTGATCGTTATTGATATGTCTTTATGCATTTTTACCCCACACACCTGATTTATACCAAATAGAATAAAAAGATATTAAAATATACTAAACATACTCGAAAACTAACAAGTTCGGTTTGAAAATAGATAGGTAAATTACACCTATCAAATACATCCAAACTCGAAATTTTGCTAGTCTTCGAGTAAAACACCCACACAATACAAGAAAATATAACAACTAATTACGAAATAATAACTAAAAACACTTAAACAAAAATGTGCAAGTTTTGATTATCATCTATTGGCCAAACGATTTTTCTCTCATCGGCCCCCAATCCTATAAAGTTCAAGCATAAATCACACCATGTGGTGTTCTAGAATTTTAAAGTTCAATAATAGTAAGTTCCATTCTAGATCTTATCAGAGTGTGTGTTAAAACTCAAATATACAACTATCCGTTGATTTGATGGGATTATCCCTCAATAAAGTTTATGACTTAAACCATTATGGTATAGGAAATCCATATGCTTGACCCGGGTTCTATTCTCCACTAATGTAGGCTCGGAGGTTCAAAAAGATCAAAAGGTATTGGTTCAGTTTTGGGAAAATGGCCAAGGGTAAATTGGAAGAGAAAATGGGTTAACGCTGTTAACTTAACGTTACCCAAGGCACATTGCTTGGCACACTCACACTCGAAACCCCACAGTTAAATTGGAAACAACCTTGAACATACGTTAAGAACGACGTACTCACTTGTAAAAAAGAAACGAAAATAAACTATATTTACATTTTTTTTTTCCAAACAAACACATCCCCAAACTTATTTGATTTGTATAATTTAAGGGGCGTGTGAAATATGAACGAAAAATGACAAGTGAGTACTCGAATACCGAACCAATTAATAGCTCACTCAAAACCCAACCGCTCACATCAAGTAGCATAACGAATGCTAACTTGATTTACTCACATTGTGCCTTTAATTCAACGATATTGGTTTGGAAAAAGATCAACTAGACAGGGTATTTGCTTATGTGTTCAGAATTGAAATGTCATTTAGGCTTCGACAGGATAACGAGGGATAATGATATATCAAGGTAAGCTTAAAAGGCTCAAGCGACAAAATGATTGCCTAAATCATATCTCCTGAACTACCTCGCCTAGGATTTCGCCTCGAATTTTCCCAAAATTAAGTTCTAGAATCCCTATTGTCATGAATTTGAGTGAAGGATAATCATTTTCAAATCAATTAGATAGTGCTATATTGAGTTTATGTGCTCGTGCATTTGGGATCTACAATAACTTTTACTAAAACAACACACTAAGCACACAGAACACACATGAATGAGCTTTATGCTCGACCTCAATAAACAATCAGGGGACAGACTCATCATCGGGTAATGGCCGAGATGAAATCAAAACTCAACACATAATAATAACTACCCTAAACAAACATGCACACGATAAAAACAATAAAACATAACTAACAACTAAAACACATACTAAACATACTCATCACCACCAACTTAACACAGGTAATGCCCAAAACGACCCCTTAGCGATCCCAATGACATCATATAGCCTGAAAATTAAGATGGGGGGTTTAAAACACGTACCTGAGAGGCGAGAGAATCTCGCCTCTGAATCAAATCGACGGATATGGATCTAACTTATTTTTGACCTTGGGTTGCCTCCCAAGAAGCGCTTGGTTTATGGTCGTCAGCCTAACACACCGAAGTGCTTGTCAAAAAGCTACTTCCGCTAGTAGTACGTGTTAAATAACACCACGTATAGGTCTTGATTCAGAACGCCCTCAAGACTGGCGAGATATGGCTCTGAATGGATCGATCTTTCAACAACATGTCTCACCGGCTCATGTACTTGGTGGGCATAAAAGGATGTTGCTAACATTGGCGAAGGACAAGTGAGCCACATCGAATCCTCGTAAATATAATAATCTCGGATCAACTGTGGCGTCACGAGCTGGAATTCAAACGGTGAAAATTCACAACAATTAATATATGAATTTTCATCATCACTCCACACTTGAGGTGTTGCATCTTCATGATCGTCTTCGATCTCATCCAAGTACCTTCCACTTGTCTCCGGTTCCTCCTGGTGGATTTCATTGCATATAGCATTTGTATCTCCCAGGGCCACCACGTCTGACTCAGCCTCAACAAAGAAGATTAGCTAACTGATTTACTTCTGCAAAGACGTTACGGTAGCATTGATGTTGGTGCAGACTGTCTCGATATAATTAAGAAAATTCTCGTGCTCGTTGATCCGGTCATGCGTCTCCCTCAAGAATCTCTGAGTTTCCCCCATAACTGTAGCGAACATGTCTTTTAAGGCAGGGGAAGACTCTCCATCTTGATCCAAAATATCAATCCATGGCGCCATGTCTTCCAGCAACAAATAGGCTTCGTCCGCGCTTAGTTGGTCGAAAGAGGTGGTACCATTCACTCTTTCAACCCACATTTTGGTTGTGGCTAATAACCCATCGAGGAAGTTCAGTAGTTGACACTCCCTTGGGAAATGATGGTTCAAAAATCAGAATAGCAATTTCTTGTATCCATCCCAAGCACTATAAAACGGCTCAGAATCCCGTTGAAAGAAACCCAAGAGTACCTGTTGATCTAACATCTTCAAGCACCCTACAGGAAAACAAAAACAAAACTACAAAACAAAAATTATACACAAGAGAAATTCCTAAAGTAAAATCGGGTCATTTACTCACAATATCTATAATAATCTAAAAACCAATCCCCGGTAACGGTGCCAAAAACTTGGTGGCATGTAATTGACGCACGCCACTTACACCACAAGTATACGGGTCAAATTTTAGTATAGATGGGGAGAGTAAGGATATCGTGTCCACAGGGAATGGTTGAGATTATTATTGAGTACCGTGATTATCATAACCTAATTTTATCTAGACATTAAAATTGTGTTTTATAATTAATAAATATTAATACTAAGTTAATTAAACTAATTATACTAATATTATATTGAGATATTTAGGGAAAACATTGCCTAGGGATTAACTTTATTTACAAAAATGTGTTTGGTGTCATTTTAGTTTACGTTAACGACGTTCAACCTATCCGACAATCTCGGTTCGTAAACTCACTCGCCGCCCCTCCCGAGTATAAGACCAGTGAATATGCGACTTTGCGTCAATGAAGAAATCCCCCTCAATGTCTTAACAACACTACGTCACATGAGTCTCGCCCCAACGTCATTGATTGCACACTTTCCAACTCCTTCCCGGGTTATTGGATCATCACGTTGTGTTTACCCTAATCCAAATTCGGGGTTACTTTTCTTGAGTGTCAAACCCCGCATTCTCAATATATCTTTCTAAGCATATAATCATGATAACACGGCAAACACAATCGAAATAACGAAGAACAACCATAAACAAAACACAAACTCAAACAAACAACATTTTCATAAATATTATTAATCTCTAAGACAATCCATGTTTAGCTAACGGTCATAACCGTATATACAATGAATAACGAGCTAAACATGCTCAAACAATAATCCTAAGTTAAGAGATGAAGAAATAAATGAGAGAAACTAGCCGTAGTTTGAAGATTTATCACTGAGAACGTTTCAAGATCGTTGCGGTGGGCATGCCGGTAGTGTTTTTGCCACAGCGGTGGAGTCAGCGGTGGGCTCAGGAACTTTTCTGCAGTTTCACTGCCTCGACGGTGGGCTTCCAGCAAGAAAAGGGACATCTTTGTATATTCACTACCGCGGCGGTGGTCTGGACGTCGCAACGGTGGGCTACTTTTCAGAATATTGCCTCCATGCTTGTTTTTCCACCGTTCTTCCATATCTTGATCCGATTTGATCGTTATTGATCCGTTTTCATGCATTTTCACCCCACACACCTGATTTATACTAAAAAGAATAAAAACATATTA
Source organism: Eucommia ulmoides (assembly GCA_016647705.1). Taxonomy (NCBI): domain Eukaryota; kingdom Viridiplantae; phylum Streptophyta; class Magnoliopsida; order Garryales; family Eucommiaceae; genus Eucommia; species Eucommia ulmoides. The sequence continues at coordinate 33,892,925 of CM028338.1, read as the reverse complement.
AAATGTACTAAACATACTCGAAAACTAACAAGTTCGATTTGGAAATAGATATGTAAATTACACCTATCACTGACCTTCGTGATGGTTTGCTGAAGTGAGATAAATGATCATTATTGCCTGTAAGTTCTCTTCTTCTCCCACTCTATTGCTTGATTTTTTTACCGCATTGTGCTAATTTGTCCTCTCCACAATTCTCATTTATAGTAATGGCCCTACTCCACCGCCTAGTCCGGCCGAGGCTAGTTCATCGTCCACACCTTTTTCTGAAACGGTGTTGATGATTGGGGCTCGTGCATCTACCGATTCTCCGGTGAATTGGGGTGATCATGGGGCGAGTAATTTTAGAAAAGACTGGCTCATATCGTTTTGGAACATATTCAAAATTCCTCCCTCGATTGAAATTAGGGTTAGAAGATGAACTCCCATATTCCTACAAAGAATATGAAATATGTTTCTTTGTTGGGATGTTTGAATATGGTCTCAGACATCCTTTCACCCTATTTCTTCGCAATTTGTTCCGTCAACTAGAAATCACCCCAGCCCAACTAGTTCCTAACGGGTTTTACTAGATTATGGACTCTCTTACATTGTCCCGTCTAAACAATGCACCCTTAACCATAGAAATGATAAGGAGTATGTGTTCTCTGAAATTCCATAATGATTCCAAGAGGTTCTATTATTTTGTCGTAAAAATATATACTTTTCTTACTGACCTTCCACGAGCCACAAAGGATTAGAATAATTGCTATCTATTTTTCAAGGGGAACTAGGAATTTTCTTTCGAGGAGATAGGGTGACCCTTGGTTGTACTACGACATTTTAATTACCTAAGTAATCTTCTTTTTCCATCTTTATAATTTCTAACCTTAATTGTTTTTGTAGTATTCTCACCCTTTTGTAAATTATATTACATAGGTAGAAGTGCTTGTTAAAGATTTCGTTTAACACAAAAGGTCATTGGTCAATTAGAGAAGCTCTTGGTATCGAAAGATCAACCCTGCCAAGAGCTTTCCTTTAAGCCTTTTGTGCCCTCGAAAATGTAGATTGATAAAGCCCAAGTCTCCCAATTATATGATTTGGCTCTTGGAAACAGGAAGAGAACACCCAAGAAGGCCTTACAATTGATTGTGTCTTCCACAACCTCTCAGCCGGCTGTGGTTCCACCCAGACCTGTTCAGGCCCAAACACCTTAACTTATTGTCCCTTTGTCACCAAACTCTGATGATGACTCGCAACCTCTAAGTATAAAGCGGCGTGGAGTGGTGTCTATCCCTGTTCCTAGTACTCATATTCCAACTCCTACTGAAATTCGTGGATTGGAATTGGTTACTAGAACAATTGGGACTCCCATAATCTAGACTTCTGAGGCCACAACAGTTTGTGTTCAGCCTCTTCCACTGCTCCAGCATCTGGAGTTGGTACAACTGCAGCCCTGAGCTTACTAGGGGCTTCTAAAGAGCGGATATGTCAATTGCTAAAAGAGGTAGGGCCATCAGTTTCGAATTGTCTAGAAATATTTGAGAATGCTATTCAGTTCCTCTATGAGCAGTCCTGGGAGAAAAGTCGTTCTAGAATTGAGAAGCGTAGTCGAGCAGTGCTCTTTCGATTTCTAGTCTATACGCTCCTTCAGGTAATCTTGAATTTGTCTCTGTAATTCATCTGACGTGTTGAATAATATTCTAAATAAGTCTAGGTATATTGCAGAGTATTTACTTGTCCTCTGCCTTGGCTGGAAGTTCAGATGATACAACCGAATTGGACACCTAGCTCTTGCACCAACTGACCGAGTCTAATCGGTTGGAAAAAGATCTTCGAACTCTGCAAGAGATAAATATTTTCCTTAAAAATGAACTGGTGTTGGAAAGGTCTTCAAAGGAATAATCTGAGACCAATTTGTAAATCACTCATGCTCAGTGTGAGTTTTTTCAAATCAGCAATCAGTCTCTGATCAGTGAGAACTCCAGGCTCCTATTTGAGGTTAAAAGGTTGTCGATTGAGAACTCTACATTGGGAGATAAGTTCAACAAGAAACAATCCGAGATTGATCTGAAGAAGGCAGAAATAGATGCCAAAGTAGATGCCCTCCAGCAATTAGAGAAAGGGAAAAAGCTGGTCTCCAACGAACTGAGGTTTGAGAAGGTTAAAAGTGTAGTGCTTGAGCCTAAATTAGTAGCCTTGGAGGTAAAGTCTGTGAAGCAAGCTAAGGAGGTAGTGGGTCTAACCATAGTGGTGAAGAGGAAGATAATTGAGCATAAGGATGGGGTAAATGAGCTCTTGGAGCACTTTAAATCACTCAAAGAGAGTATTCAACTTATTGGTTTCCAGTTTTTCCTGGAACAAGTGCAATAGACGTATCCTGAGTTGGATTTTGCCTTACTCAACCAATTTTGAACCTAAAGATAAGAAAGATCTTTGCTCTACTTCAGCAGGGCTGCCAAGTACAAAGCTCTCAGGCACTGGTGCGATAGATCCATCTCTTACTCTAGACCAGCCTTCTACTAATTAGGTCTTAACTAACTCTAACCAGGTCAAGCTCAGTTGTGATAAATTCCAGCTCATATCTGACCAAGCTCGGCCTGTTCCTGATCAAGTTTATCCTGTTTCTGAGCAAGTCCAGCTCAAACCCAACTAGGCTCAACTCTCTTCTAACTAATCTCAGTTTGTTTCTGACCAAGCTCAGCCCTCTTCTTGCCAAACTGGCCCGTTTCTAACCAAGCTCATCCTGACTCTAATCTAACTCAGCTAAACTCTGACCCGACTCTACTCATTTTTTACTAAGATCAGCCTCTGCCTAGCGAATCAACCTCGGAGACTACTGAGGTTTGTGTTGTGCCCCTGTCAGATGATGCAAACCTATCTGGAGCTGTTTGATTAGTTGGTTGTCTTTTCAATTTTTATTCTCGTCAGTTTTGTAATGATGGTACTTTGTAATTATGACTAGCTTTAAACATCCGCCGGATTTAGTTTTGGAAACTGTCGTCTCTTTCCTTCGATATTAGTTGTTGTCGTTTCGTATCTGACGTCATAAATATTTCAAAAATTTAGTTTTGCCTTTTTTGTTATTTAGTGGACATTGGTTTGTTTATTTAAAGCCAAACCCTCTTGAGATTTCTTCACATTTTCTCCCAAAGTCCTTTTTTCTTCTTCCTTCTATTTTTTTTTTGTCTCATATTAGCTATGGCCTCATCATCCTCAATATCAGACATCTTTGATGCCATTCAATCCGGGAGGAACAGAGAGGTTGAACTAGGGAAATGATTTTGAGAACTTATAATGATGACCGAGGTTCTCGACGAAGAGCATCTACGAAGATGCCTGTGCTACCTTCGCCTCCTTTGATGATGCTTATTTTTGTGCGGTATCTCAAATCCATGAACTCTGTGATTGCCTGAAGCTGGAAGAAAAAGTGATTGACAATCTGCGGGCCTAAGTTCATATCCGCAAATCCTACAATAGCGTGCTGAAAACGAAGAGGGACAAGCTCTCAGAAAAAAAAAAATGAGGAGAAGAAAGAGAAGATACACTCTCTAATTCGAGCATTGGATTAGTATGAAGAACATGACTTCTACCATTCAAACTCAGATTCTGAGGGCTTATGTCATGCGTCTTCTCCCAGATCGGATTAGTTCATTGCCTTTCTTTTTTCTTTATATTCTGTGTTTTTTTTTTTTTTTTTGTGAAAAAGCCTCAAGAGCATTCTTTGAATAGTATGGGCTTATCAGTCACCAAATAAGCTCCTACAATGCTCTTTCAATGGCTCCATCAAATATGGAACGTTCATTGGTAGGATTCTTGTAATGGTAAAATTGAGTTATATTGGAAGAAAGATGTAATGCACCTTTGGATTTGTATTGATTCCGTGATAGGAAGTGACAAATTCAAAAGTTTTACTTTTTTCTAAATTGTACTGATACATTTATTGTGTATGAAAACTATTTGGGCTTCATATGTTGCGTGTTAAATGATCTTCCGAAATAATACTTACACCGAAATGGGATAGGTATAGAGCATAGGCTGTCAAATATCGAGTATTAAATTGTGTATTTAACTTCGTAAATGTATTAGAAATAGATTTTTAGAAATGAGCATATTTGGCGTATTAGTACTCATCTTGCGCTTCTCTATAACAAGTTTAAGTAACAAACATGTTATGGGTTACCTAAGTCTTTGAGATTTATCGCTGAACTAATCTTAACAGCTCGATTAATGAATTGCCCTAGGTAACTTGTTTTGTAAACGAACTGATCTAGGCAATTCAGTTAAGCCGAGCTAGGTCAGCTCGATGAATGAACTAATTTAGGTAGTTCGGTTAAGCTGAGCTAGGCGGCCTAACTTATGAATTAACTGGGTTAGGCTGTTCAACAGTGCTAAGCTTGGCAGCTTAGTTTATGAATGAAATGATTTAGGAAATTTGGTTGAGCCGAGCTAGGTAGCTTAACTTATGAATGAACTGGGCTAGGTAGTTCAGTGGAGCTGAGCTTGGCAGCGTAGTTTATGAATGAATTGATATAGGCAGTTCGGTTGAGCCGAGCTAGGCAGCTTAACTTATGAATGAACTAGGCTAGGCAGTTCATTAGAGCTGAGCTTGGCAGTTCAATTTATAAACGAACTGATCTAGGCAGTTCAGTTGAGCTGAGCTTGGCAGCTCAACTTATGAATGAACTGGGCTAGGCAATTCAGCGGAGCTGAACTTTGCAACTCAGTTATGAACGAACTGATCTAGACAGTTCAGTTTAATTGACGAGCTTATCTTGGCAACTTGTTTTATGATTGAGCTGATCTAGGCAATTTAGTTTGGGTCTTGTTATTGTTCGTAAGACTAACATTTCTTTATGAAGATAAGTGGATTTCATTGTTTTTTCAAAAAACAACAAGGAACAATTCTTCTTCAACTTAAAATAAAAGATCACAAAACAAAATTAAAAAAATAACTTACAAAAAGTGTTCAAAGTAAATTAAAGCCTAAGCTGGACTGTTGATTCTAGCTCTGGAGAACTTCTGTCCTTGATCTGGCTGGTCTGCACTTCTCCAAGCTCCTACCTTTGTCGTCATTGTATAGCTATTTTCTCTTTCATGGCTATCACAAAACACTACTTAGATGCAACTTGATCTCTTTTGATTATAGTTACCCTGCCATCCTTCACATATTTGATACATTGATGGAGAGTCGACGCAACAGCTCCCATTGCGTGGAGCCAAGGTCCTCCTAAGATAGCATTTTATGGGGAATGTAGAGTTTATTACCATAAACTCGGTGGATTTAATGACTCATCTTTCATCTTTGTTTGCAGTGACGGATAAGGTGATATTCTCATTCGGAGACCTCAAGTCTCCATTAAAGCCTATCATCACAGTTTGGGTTGACCCAATGTCTGAGCTGGGAACACCCATTTGGTTGAGTGTGTTGACAAAAATGATATTGGCTGACCTGCCAGTGTCGATTAGGACTCTTCTTACCTCAAAGCTAGAGATCCAGAGCGTTATTACCAATGCGTCATCATGAAGGTGGGCTACCCCCTATAGTCCTCGTCATTGAACGTGATCATCGGACCAATGTTGCTGGTTAGAGTTATCACTTCTCCGTAGCATTGTTCCTTTGTTGCCTCATGGATTTTTCTTTTTCGTTCTCGATTTGACCTTCTAGTATAGGGACCCATTATATTTATCACGTAGACGACTCTACAAGTGTTGTTCAGGTCATCATTCTTCCTTTCATTATTACGGTTCTCTGGATGGGCTTCGCTTCTTGGTAGCAGAATATTACGTCGCTACTTTCACCACAAGTGCACGGGTCAAGTTTTATAGAATAGTGAATTAGAAGGGTTGTCGTATCCATAGGGATTGGATTAAATTGTCATTAATTACCGCTATTATCATAACTGAACTTTATTTAGGCGATAAAAATTGGATTTTTGTTAATATAAATAATATACTAAATTAGAATTAAGATATAATACTAAATATATTATATGGGAATAGATTATCTAGGGATTAACTTCATTTACTTATACGTGTTCAATTCAATCTAGTTTACATTAACGACATTCACATTATTCGACAATTTAGATATCGAAATCTCACTCACTACCTTTCTCGAGTGTAAAGTGAATAAATATGTGACTTCACGTCAATGTCGAAGTCCCCCTCGAGCGTCTACAAGACACTTGGTCACATGAGTCTCGGCCCAACCTCATGGATTGCATACTTTCTAACGCCCTCCTGGGTCATTAGATCGTCACATTGTGTTTAAACCCTAGTCCGAATCTAGGGTTACCTATCTCAAATTTCAAACCCTGATTTCTCAGTATATCATGACAAGTATATAAAGAAAATTAAAGAACGGTAAACACAATCGAATAACGAAGAATAATCGTTAACAAAACACAATTCAAACCAACAACATTTTCATAAACTATATTAATCCCATAGATAATCCATGTTTAGCTAATGGTCATAACCATATATAAAATAACAAACGAGCTAAACATGCTCAAACAAACTACCAAAATTAAGAAATAAAGAGAGAAACGAAAGAGACTAGCTGTTATCCGAAGAATCAACGCTAAAACCGCTTCGAGATTGTTCCCTCTTCTTGGAAATGTGATCTTCTCCTTTGGTTGTGTTGAGCTCACCAAAATCTCCCCTAAAATATCTCTATCTGGTTCTCCCATCGAAAAATGGAGGAGGAGGGATAAAATAATAGGAACAAAATATCTAAAAATATCTAAAAAAATACTTTACAAGTGTAGGGCTCACCGCTGCAGTGGTGGTGATGTCGACAAGCTCATCATTGCAGCAGTGGCTTGATCACTGCTGCGGTGGTAAAGCAGAAGACTTTCTGCTCTTTTACCACTGCAGCGGTGGACAGACAGAGGTTTCCTAACCTATTGGTTGTTTCACCGCTGCAGTGGTGGGTCTGCATTTCTAAATTTGGCCTTTTTACTAATTTTTTCACTATTCTTCCATCGTCGTTCTACCAATTAGCTTGATTTTCAACCGTTTTAGCTCATTTTTGTCCCAAACACCTGATTTATACAAAAACAAATAAAAATTAATTAAAACACTATAAAAATACTCAAAAACTACCATATTCAGTTTGGAAATAAATAGATAAATTCCATCTATCACTTCTTACCCTTTTCCTTTCCCTTGTCTGCTCCTGTAGATATCCGCACCATCGTCCCATGTCCATGATCCTTGTGAAACTCACTGCATGTCTTTGTTCTTGGTGAACTTCGTTGGAAGTTTAGGGGGCCACTAAATGACCTCAGACGACCTGATCTCATGAAGTATCCTGGAGATCAGCATTTGCAAGACCGGGAGGTTCGGCTCCTGATGTACCCCTGCTCTTGTTGTTGAGCTTCTAGGACGCTCTCTTTGTCTATCCGAGATACCGCCCTTAGTTCTCTGACTATTTGTCTCGCCAGACCTGGGGTTGTCTTTCACTGTTGTCCTGCCTGCATGCACGTACACGCACGTATTTGACATCTTCTAGCTTCATATAGGGTTTTGCCTTCTCCATCAGCTCAGTCATGGTCTTCGGGATGTGGTTTGTCAGTGAGTCTTGGAACCGACCTGGTCTCAATCCTAATGTAAACACACTTATAATTAGGTTTAAATCACAACCTCCGATATATGTTAGTTCCTCATTAAAGCAATTCATGTACTAACGTAAAGATTCTCCATTTTCTTGTCGCAAAGCTAAAAGGTAGTCGTGGGCCTTTCATCATCCTTTGGCATGTGATGAATTGGCCAATGAACTACTTTCCAAAATCCATAAAATATGAGATCGAGTTGGGCAGTAACATATGTACCCACTCTAAGGCCGATCCCTTCAAGGTCATCGCAAAAGCCCTGCAGAGCGCAGAATTACCCGCTCTATAGAGTGCTATCTGGTGTCTGAATTATCGAATATGGTCTATCGGGTCTAATCTTCCATCATACTTCTCGAATTTGGTGGGATCAAACTTATTAAACAATGGTGCTTCTAGGATGTCTGAGGTAAAGGGCATCTCAGTTCCCTTTAGCAATGCGTCCAGTTCATCCATTGGTAAATCTCTACTCTCCAGTACACTATGCTAGTGGTGGGAGTCTTCTATCTCATTTTGGGTGAGCATTCATCACTCACCTGGGTGATTACTCATGTCTCTCTGGTCGGTTTGTCCTCCTTGTGACGGATCTAGGGATTTTGGAGACTCCACTTGCTCTTCGTAACCATTATCGATGAGAGGGGGTTCCTGAGCATTTCCATCAATCTGCTGGGCCATCCTCATCAACATCTCCTCTATCGTAACAATCTTCTTTGTTAACACGTCGATTCTTGTGTCCGTTGTTTGTATCTCAAAGAGAGGAACAATATGCACCCTATATAAGGTCTCCATAAGCGCTCTCATGCTTGTTGGTGGTAGGATTTCACTTCCCTGATTCAGATCAGTCACTCTTGATCGTAATTGTCTTATCTCGTTGGAGAATTTCTTTTTATTTAATTTCCTACATACTACACCAAATGATGTTGTAAAACAATTCTCGACATGTGTTATAGCTCCTCACGTGCTGAAAACCTCTGCAACTTGCAATCTAACCTCTAAAACAAGTTAGTTCTACGAGGAGAACATCGGTGTGGTGCCGGCCAAAGAACTTCCGGCATGAGAATTAGATTAAACTGTTCTTTTAAAGATAAAGGTTTTGGAGAGTATTATGTGTGTAATATTGATAGTTGTCTTTCATACCTCATTTTCTTTTTTGTGTGTGTGTATGTGTATGTGTGTGTATGTGTATATATATATAGGCTGTACCCCTGGTAACCGTCCCCGCCATAATCGTCTCCACGTTCCATACTTAACTACCGTGAATGTTACCTGCGCTCCAATTACGGGATGCTATGTTAATCAAGTTTGTGCATGGGAAGGGCGGTAGGTGAGGTAATGGTTATCATTGACCTACCATCCTTAGGTCTGATAATTAGGCCTTCATTAGGAAGCCTTGTTTTGTACCAAATCCGCCCGTATGTGGATGGATGTCATTAGCAGGCTAGGCACTTTATTTATTCATTTATTGGGCTATTAGAGCAGTTGGTTGATGATTAATTATTGGATTGCCTCCTCCCCGTTGGGTCACACCGGCGGTTCTGACCAGTGTTTCGTCATCGTCTGCTCCAAATCGTGGGTGAGAATTTCCCCCACATCAAAACACATCAAAATCTATCTCCACGATTGGTCTTGGTAGATCGTTTTCTAAAGCAATGTGAATCACTGTGTATATGTTTAACAGCTCTGCTTCTAGCCCTGTGCACTTCGAAAGTTGTCCGCAATATCCGACTATCTAAAATCCAAGGTTGTCTCTGACAATTCCACCAATTCCTCCTCTTCCTGGGCTTCCCAGAGCACTTTCGTCCGTGTTCAATTTATAGAATCATACACAAGGAAAATTCCAATGGGATAATCTAGAAACTGATTTATCATTTAGGGGATATTGAGAATAGAAAGCTTCCAATAACTTGTTTTTAAACCTAGATATTTGGTAGAGGATAGTGATGGTGTCTGACTTTACACCCTTAATATAACCTCTATGCTTCTATCCCTCCGTATTTCCTAAATGACAATAGTAAAAAGAAAGTAACAAGAGGAGTTAGATATACTCTCTTTGTTATGTTTTTTGATCCATCGCCGTAGCTCCAGGTTAAAATCCTACTAATTATCGAAAAATGTGGCAAGGCATGCCCTTTTTTTTACCGTCTTTGGGCCACATATGAAGAGCATGGTCTATAGATTCTGTGATTGAGTGGCGTCTTGACAGATACTATCAACATTATCATTTTTAATGGCACTGAATTGATTCATGACAAGCTTACCATGCATAATCAACCAAAAGAAATATAAGAGTTTTAGGTTGAGTTTTAGCTTCCATATCCAATCCTAATGAGAATTATTGATATTAGTCTTATCCTTAGGGTTAATTATTCCATAGGAATTATCCAAACCCCAATAGGAATTATCAGTCGAATTGGGATCAATGGGCTCGCTCCCCAGATTTTGTTCTTTTGTGTATCATTAATGAGGTGAAGGATTGGTATAAGGAACCAATCTTCTCGATCATCAATAATATCAGACACTTTAAGGTCAAAGTTTTCTTGAAGCATATCAGTACCAATAAGGCCCTTACCGCACCACCAGTCACTCTATAGGTTGATATATGTTACATCCCCCACTTTCCATTTGGTGCCTTTTTTAATGATATCCTTCATCTTAAGAATACTTTTCCACAAGTAGGAGTTATGAGGCTTAGGTTCCCCCAAGTTGGGTGCCTATTAATTTTTTGTTTACCACATATGATTCTATTCCAAAGTCTATTATTACCGATCACAACATTCCAAACAACTTTGGCCAAAACAGCCTTATTACTTTTCCAAACTTTTCTAATCCCTGATCATCCTTCCTCGTTTGGTTTGCAAACCTTATCCTATTTTTGGATATGGTATTGTTTTTTCCCTCGAACATCCCCCGTGGAAATTTCCTATTAATTTTATCAATTTCATCACAATTTGTTTTGGGGGAGGGGGGGTCACTTGCATAGTATAGAAAGGAATAATAGATGTGACTGCTTTTTATAAGGACAGTCCTTCTCGTAATAGACAACATATCAACTTTCCAAATGAACAATCACTTTTGAATTTTCTCTAGAACGTAATTATAATGACTCTTAGAGTTTCTACCATGAATTAGGGGAACCCCCAGGTACAAACCTAGATCCTCCATCAAATTTATCCCTAGCTTTCAACTAATCGTTTTAGCTTTTATTTTACTGATGTTTGGAGACACATAAAGTTTGGATTTATTCAGGTTAATTATCTGTCCCAAGGTTTGGGAGAATTTAGTTAGGACTTTAAGAATTGTCTCTACATTTTTATCATCAGCCCTAGCAAATAACATTAAGTCATTCGCAAAGAAAATGTGGGTGATTTTTGGTTTTTTGGTTCCAACTTTGAGACCTTTCCATCTACCCCTCCGTTCCTTTTCTATAATCATATGAGAGAACCTTTCCGTGCATAAAACAAAAAGGTAAAGGGACAAAGGATACCTTTTCCTAAAGCCTCTAGTAGGCCTAAACTCCTTTATAGCTTCCCATTCCAAAGAATAGAGAGGGTCGAGAATCTGACACAACTCATAATCAGATTGACCCAGGGAGCAGATGATCACTCAAATTTAATTCTCAATCTAAGCGCCAACTATCGTAGTATAGCAAGTTAAGTACGAGGCTGATCCAAAGGATTGGATTGTAACTATTAATTCATCCATCTATCCAGTAAATTTCATTCATATTCCTTTTTGTTTTGTGTGTAATTAGGTAATATTAACTACATGCCAATATTACTGCAAGAGATAAATCAACCATTAAATTGGGATAAACTACATTTATGTTTTAATTTCTACGTTACCTAATCTAATATGAATTAACCGTTTAACATAATTTATTTAATTAAATTGTATTGATATTACTAAAACTGATTGTAAAATCGTTAGATCTAAACTACAAGTATTAGATATAACATTACAGATATGAATAGGTACATATCTAAACCTCTATAACAACATTCAAACATAAACTAATTTAAGAAAAATATTTAAAATCACAATAATTGTTTTATAATCTTACACACATAAGAACAAAGCAGAGTTGAACAAGAATAAAGTTTACATGGATAAATTGGAGAAAGTACAGAGTCCTAACCTGATTGACAAATTTAGCAGCTCATGGAGTGATGTTCCTCTACATAGATATTCATTTGCTCTATTGAAGAACTTGCAAACTAAAGAATATAGAAACTAGGAGATGAGGAGGAGAGAGAAAGGTCATTGTTTTCTCTCGGCCAAAAAAAGAAAAAGAACATTTCTCCCTCTCTACAGTCTGAAGAAATCCCCCTAAAACAATAAAAAAGTTGAATCAATTAAATGACCCACAAGCCACTGTCTGCACTATAGAATAATAACCAACTGAATGGCTAATAATTTATTTTGATCTTTTTTTTTTCTTTTTATGCCTTTGACCCCCCAAAATTGAATGGTCTTAATTGCCCTTCTCGTCTTTAGTAACGGTTCCCAATTTGGGAACCGTTACATAGCAAGGGCAGACCAAGCATGGCTTGGTCTATTGTGGACTAGGCATTGGGCTGTTGGCCTAGTGTTTCGGCCTAAAAATGGTCGGACCCAATGGCCCAGATCAGTAGGGTCTGGGCCAGCGGCTCAGGCCTTATCCACTGGAAAATAGGTGGGGTTCGGGTTACGGTTCACGGGCCTTGATCTTTTTATCCATTTTCAATCCTTTTTGGCTCCATTTTGCTTTGAAATGTGGTGTTTTGGCTCTAATTCATCAAATCTACAAAATCAAATTAAACAAATCATTTATACTAATTTAATTAATTTAAAGATTAACAAATCTTAGATTAAAAGTATTAAATAGCATCAAATGTGACATGATCATACCCCCAAACCTAAATTTTACTAGTCCTTGAGCGAAACTTAATTTCAACAAAATTTGAAGTCACTTTCGTAGGGAAAACGATGGAATTTAATGTATGCAATAAGCCTTTAAACCCCTAGGCGATCTCTAGTGGACGAATTTTAGTCTCATGAGGGTTTACAGTAATGTTACCCACAAACATCCCAAGTTTCTTATCGTGAATTTTATTCCTCATAAAAGATTTGTCAATCCTGTCTAATGTTAACCTATTTAGCTGAGATCATATAAGAGTTATTAAAATAATCATTAATTTCATAGTACGTGATATATATATATATATATATATAAACACCTTATTTTATTTATTTATTTGACTTGTGCAATATTAACCTCACTAGGTTTTATAAAGTGTCCGTGTAGCGAGTGTTGGGCCAATGATCCCAATGCAGTTGGCTCGGGGCATTAGGTGTTAAGGCACCTTTTAGACTTAATATCTCAAACATCTTAGGTTTCAAGGTTAACGAGTCACTTATTATCTTAGCAAATCATTTCTACCTTTTGAAGGGAATGCTCAAAGCTTATTGAGGCAAGAGACCCAGTTACTCAGTGAAAGTTCTTTATTAAGACAAAAAATCATTATTATTAACACAATATTTTTTTTATTATTAATTTTTTATTTTTAAATTCCAGGGTTAAGCTATTCCCATTCCAAAACTTAGTAAACCATCTCATGTATTAAATTTAAAATAAAAGAAAATTACCATGCATGCACAAGTTAAAAAATCAGTGCTAAGATCCAATAATGATTTAGCAAACTCGAGTTTGTACCCGACAGACATGTTATCAACTAATAGATTGACAAAATTAAGTGCGTAATAAAATCTCAAAAGGAATACAATCATTAATCCCCCACCCCCCAAAAAAATCTAGTTATAACATTGTCCTCAATGTAATGAACAATAAGACGATAAGTAAAAGAGCGAGACAACCTGATGTAAGGAGCGGTGTGGAGTTGATGTCGACATTCCCTGAATTGCGTTCAACTTGTGAAATGTGCATATATGAAAATAGAAGGATCAAGCAACACACGAATATCCATTAGTTTCATAATAGCACATTTTTTATTATATTATTCGTTATTATTTTTAAATTTTAAAACGCATATATTATATCCCTTATGTATATACCTCACAGAATCTAGTAGGCAAGAGACGTTTTTAATGAATCCTATTTTTTTTTTTTTTTAAGTTTTTAATATTTTTAATTATATGTAACTTCTTAATTGGAGATTATAATAGGAAAGAAGAAAATTTTGTTCTGCAAATCATATAAGGTTATATTTCCATTTTTGTTTCTATTGATTCATTTCCATTTTTCATTTTTAGTTGTTTTTTTAATTTTTTTTTTTTTTTTTTTTTTTTGCATTAGGTGTCTGCCGTTACTGTTTGAAAGTTGGCCAATAATGATATTAAATGGCCATAATAGGTAATTAAGGAGAAAGAAGAACTTGGGTAGTGAGGATATAGGTTTATGTAGCCAGTTTTCTTTTCATTTTTTTTTTTCCATTGCTTCTTTGTTTCTTTATGTATTTCTTTTAGTACACACACACACACACACACACACACACACACACACACACACATATATATATATATATATATATATATTATCCTTTTAGAGGTGGTATCAAAAGAAAAACTATGCCGGAAATGATTAATTTGACTCGTGGGTTATTAATTTGAGAAAATTCAACTAATCATGAAAATAAGATAAATGCGAATTGAAATACATGAAATAAAAGTAACCAAAATGATAAGCGACAACAAAATATTAAAACTAAATTAATGTGATGCGAGAGCTACGATTGGGCGGTTTATGTTAAAGGTAGGTGGTGGACGAATTAGCGTACTCACGGGCTTGTCGGATCCATTTTTCGACATCGTTTGGATACATGCGATGCACAAACTTTTCTAAGAGGTATTGTGGGAATCGCATTTCGGTTCATAAGGTACCTATTTGGTTGGAAGGATTAATGTTGTTATACACGGGGACTTGTGGTAGAAAGCGTGTTATGAGCTTGAAGTGTGGCATCCATTTTCTTGTCCCGAAAGTTAGCATAGGAGTGAGGTCTTTGATTTGTTTGGTGAGAAATGAAAATCGCCGGTGGCCAAGAGTTGAGTAAGAAATCGTGGGTACTAAAGGGGTGGACAAACATTTTAGCTACACATGGATTATAGTAGGGATTAACACTATATTTATAAATATGTTGTTTGGATGATTTCGGTGTTGCGTTTATATTTGTTCTTCGTAGTTTGATTGTGTTTATCGTATTATTTGTTTATCATGCTTAGTTTGATATATGGAGAATACGGGGTTTTGACAAACCCCGGATTCGGATTTAGATAAACAAACGCCACGATTCTATAACCTGGTCGGGGTTTGAATCGTGGACAATCAAGACGTTGGGGCAAGACTCACGTGACCTAGGGTTATTAAGACGTTGATGGAGACTTCTTCGTTGACTCAAAGTCGCGTTATATCCCTCGTCTTACACTCGGGAGAGGTGGCGAGGGAGTTTTAGAACGGAGATTGCCGATAGGATAAATACAACGCACGATCTAATGACCTAGTCGGGAGTTGGATTGTATACAACCAATGACGTTGGGTGAGACTCATGTGATCTAGGGTCGTTAAGACGTTGAGGGGGTCTTCTTCGTTGACTCGAAGTCATGTATTCCCCCATTTTACACTCGGGAAAGGTGGCGGTGGAGTTTACGTACCAAGATTGTCGAATAGGTCGAACACTGTAAACGCGAGTAAATCGAGATCGAACACGTATTTGTAAACACGTTAATCCCTAAGCAATTCTTGACCATAAAACATATTAGTATATTAGTGTAGTTAATTTAAGATATATTAGTATTAGTTTAATTAATTAAATACATTTTTTTTCGCCTAGATAAAGTTAGGTCACGACAAATGCAGTATTCGATAGTAACGACATCAATCCCTGTGGATACGATAACCCGATTTTAATGATTACACTATACTAAAACTTAGACCTCATATACTTACGAGTGTAAATAGCGGCGTATTCCTACGCCCCTACCAAGTTTTTGGCGCCGTTGCCGGGGATTGTTTTGATGTTATTACCGGAGAAACGCGATAACAGCCGAAGGCTTAAGTTTTAGATGGGAGAAGCAAGTGTATCGTATTTCCAGGGATTGGCGAAGTTGTTATTGTCGATATTGTGTGTAAATGACTTAATTTTACTTTAGGCATTTCTTTGTATATAATTTTTGTTTGTAGTTTTGTTTTTGTTTCCAATGCATGGTACTTGCCGATGTTAGATCATCGGGTTTTGATGCATATCTTTCGACGGGATTCCAATCCTTTTTATGTTGCTTGGCCAAGCACATAAACCAGTGAGGCATTTCATTGAAAGATTGAGCCATCCAAAGAAAAACCTCGCCAATCTTGAGGGCGTTCTGAAAATGTCGGGCCAAGGACATTAAACCACACACTTCTTGGGAGGTAACTCAAGGTTAAATAAGTTAAATCCATTACATCCGACTTGAATTGAAGGCGAGATCCTGTGTTCTAAACACCCTTCGTTAGAATGCTTAAATTTCATATGTTGAGATTAATGATTGGAATCGCTGAGGACACTGTCCATTTTGAGTTTGGTGGTGATGTGTAGTATATTATTATTAGTTTATGTGTTATTAATTTTCTTTATTGCATGTGTGTTTAGGTTATAATGTGTTTATGTTTTTGTGTTGTTATTTGTATGTTGAGTTTTGCGTTCATTTGGACCATTACCCGGTGATGATAATCACCCCCTGATTGTTTTTGAGGTCAAGGGTAATACCTATGCATGTGTGATTTTGTTTGCTTGACTATGCTTTTTGGTAAAAATTATTGTCGATCCTAATTTGGACGAGCACATAGACTCAATGTATAGTTATTCAATTGATTTGAGGAAGATTATTAATTAACCAAATTCATGACACATTAAGGATTCTAGAACTTGATTGAGGGAAAGCTTGAGGCAAAATCCTAGGCGAGGTAGTTCAGGAGACATGATTTAGGCATTCGTTTTATCGCTTGAGCTTTTTTAAGCCTACCTTAATACATGTTTATCCCTCGTTACCCTGTCGAAACCTAAATGCAAATTCAATTCAGAACACATAAACTAATACCATTGCCAATGGATATTTTTCCAAACCTAAATCGTTGAATTTAAAGGCACATTTGAGTGAATCAAGTTAGCAATTTCAAATGCTACTTGATGTGAGCGGTTGGGTTTAGGGCGAACTTCTAATTGGTTCGGTATTTGAGTACTCACTTGTCATTTTTTATTTGTATTTCACACACCCCTTCAATTGTAACAATCAAATAAGTTTGGGGGTGTATTCGTTGAAAAAAAGAAAGAAATAATCAAATATAAATACGATTTTTATTTCCATTTCTTTTGACAAATGAGTATGTTGATCTTAAATGCATGTTCGGGATTATTTCCAATCTATATATGGGGGTTCGAGAGTAAATGTGCCAAGCGTTGAGCCTTGGGTAACGTTAAGTTAACAACATTAACCCGTTTTCTATTCCAAAATACCCTTGGCCAAATATTCCTAAATTGAACCAAGTCCTTCTGATCTTTATGAACTACTAAACCTATATTAGTAGAGAGTGGACCCCAATCAGGCATATAGAAATCCTAGTCCTTTACGGTTAAGTCATAATCCAATCCGGTCGTTGTATAGCTATATTATTGAGTCACGCACTAACACGTTTACAGGATCTAGAATACTATTCACCATTATTGCATGTCGAAAATCTAGAACATTACATGATGTGTTTTACTGCCTGAACTTGATATGATTGGCGGTTGTTGAGGGACAACAATAACTTGGCCGTTAGAAGAATTTAAAACTCGCATGTTGTTTTGTTTAGATTGTTTTAGGTTGTTTGTTATTTAATTCAGTTTGTGTATTTTTATTTTCGTGTGTGTGTTTGGCTTGAGGACTAGCTAAATTCCAAGTTTGAGAGTATTTGATAGGTGTGATCTACCTACGTATTTCCAAACTGAATTAAGTTAGTTTTTGAGCGTTTATATAGTATTTTTTTTTTTTATGTTTTAATTAGTTTTCTTACTTTTTGTATAAATCAGGTGTGTGGGGCAAAAAGATAGGAAACTGGAGCGAAAACAATGAGATCAAACCAAAAGCGATCGAAGAACGGTGGAAAAATAAGCTCGGAGGCACAATTATGAAACAGGCCTACCGCCTAGGCATCCACACCACCGCCTAGGCGGTGAAGATGCTGAGAAAAGAACAAATGTTACTGATGGACCACCACCTAGGCAGAGAATTCCACCGCTTAGGCGGAAATCCAACAGAGAAAATAAAAATAGACTACTGACAGCCCACCGCCTTGGCGGAGAATTCCACCACCTAGGCAGAAATCCAGCAGAATGTTCTTCCTAAGCCACCGTTGTCTTCATCATCGCAGCGGTCACCAAACCGACCTACCTCCGCCTAAGTGGAAAATCCCTTCGCCTAGGCGGAAAGCCTTTGCACAGCCTAGATATTTTTAGGATATTTATTTAGATATTTTGTCTATAAATATTATTCCCTCTCCCTTCCTTGTGAACCCCCTCGACCATTTGGGCACCTTAATCTATATTTAGGCTAGGGTTTAGGAGTTTTAGAGGTGGAGCTCACATCCCGAAGTGGAGAAGATGGCAAATCGATCGTTGAGCATTCTTAGCGGTTTATCTTCGGACGAGGCTAAGTTCTTCGGTTGTTTTTCCTTATTTCTTTATCTTAGGATCATGTGAGCATGTTTATCTTATTATTTCATTATAAATGCGACTATGACCATAGCTAAACATGGATTGTAGTAGGGATTAACACTATATTTATAAATATGTTATTTTGATGATTTCGGTGTTGCGTTTATGTTTGTTCTTCGTAGTTTGATTGTGTTTATCATATTGTTTGTTTATCATGCTTAGTTTGATAAATGGAGAATACGGGGTTTTGACAAACCTCAGATTCAGATTTGGGTAAACAAACGCCATGATTCTCTAACCCGGTCGGGGTTTGAATCCTGGACAATCGATGACATTAGGGAAAAACTCACGCAACCTAGGGTTGTTAAGACGTTGAGGGGGACCTCTTCATTAACTCAAAGTCATATTATATCCCTCATTTTACACTCAGGAGAGGTGGAAAGGGAGTTTTAGAACAGATATTGTCGATAGGGTAAATACAACGCACGATCCAATGACCCGGTTAGGAGTTGGATTGTGTGCAATCAATGACGCTGGGCGAGACTCACATGACCTAGGGTTGTTAAGATGTTGAGGGGGACTTCTTTATTGACTCGAAGTCATGTATTCCCTCTTCTCACACTCAGGAGAGGTGGCGGTGGAGTTTACATACCGAAATTGTCAAATAGGTCGAACACCGTAAACATGAGTAAATCGAGATCGAACACGTATTTGTAAACACGTTAATCCCTAAGAAATTCTTGACCCTAAAACATATTAGTATATTAGTGTAGTTAATTTAGGATATATTAGTATTAGTTTAATTAATTAAATCCATTTGTTTTTCACCTAGATAAAGTTAGGTCACGACAAACGCGGTATTCGATAGTAATGACACCGATCCCTGTGGATATGATAACCCGATCTTAACGATCATACTATACTAAAACTTAGACCTCATATACTTACGAGTGTAAGTAGCAGCATATTCCCACGCACCTACCAATTGGCCTATAGCACATCGTTTAATCTTAATGACCAATCCTTCCTATCGAGCCTAACCGTCTTTTCTAATATATTTTTGACCTCCCTATAAGATACCTCAACTTGCCCATTTGTTTGAGAATGGTAAGGGTTTTCTACTTTGTGAATAACATAATATTTTTGCATAAGCACTTCAAATGGATGGTTACAGAAATGGCTCCCCTCTTCACTTATTATTACTCGTGGAACCCCGAAACAACAAAATATTACTTTTAGAAATTGAAGCACAACCTTATGGTCATTTGTTTTTGTTTCTCTCGCTTCCACTTACATGGAAACATAATCGACAGCTAACAAAATGTATAAATTACCATAAGATTGTGGAAAGGGTCCCATGAAATCAATTTCCCAAACATCGAATAGTTCTACAACTAAAATAGGTTGAAGGGGCATCATATCCCTTTGAGACATAGATCCCAATTGTTGGCATCAGAGGCATTCACGACAGTAGTTTTGTTTTATTGATTGTGGCAGCGGTGGCCTGCAGAACCTGAATTTTGCCTTTTTGCTTGTTTTCCACCGTTCTTCCACCAACGTTCCACCGATTTGCTCGATTATGAACCGTTTTCATCCCTTTTCGTCCCAAACACCTGATTTATACATAAAAAAATAAAACTTATTAAAACATATTAAAATACTATAATAATACTAAAAAACTATCAAAACCAGTTTGGGAATATATAGACAAATTTTACTTATCAAATACCCCCACATTTAGAATTTTGCTAGTCCTTGAGCGAAATACTCACACTAAAAAAAAAAAAAAAACACAAGGAAATTAACTAACACAAATACTAAACAACGAATAAAAACACAAACTACCTAAAAACAAACAATCTAAACATAACAATGTGCGAGTTTTGAATTCAACTAATCAACCAAAATGTTTTCCCTCATCGGCCCCCAATCATATCGAGTTTAGGAGTAAAACGCACCATGTGGTATTCTAGAATTCCAACATTCGTTAATAGTAAACGCCGTTCTAGATCCTACTCAAGAGTATGTGGGAAAACTCAATAATATAACTATGCAATGACCGGATTGGATTATCCACCAACGAAACTCACTACTTATACCATAAAGGATTAGGATATCCATATGCCTGACTGAGTTCCACTCTTCACTAATGTAGGCTTGGAAATCCAAAAAGATCAATAGGACTTGGTTTGATTTTTGGAAAATAGCCAAGGATATATCAGGAATATAAACACAGGTTAACATTATTAACTTAACGATATCTATGGCACAACACTTCACTCAATCACACTCGTAACCCTACACAGATTAATTTGAAACAACCCTGAACTTATATTTGAAAACGTAGCACTCACTTGTCAAGACAAAACAAAAATAAAACTATATATATATATATATATATATATATATATATATATATAACAAACACACCTCAAACTTATTTGATTTGTTACAATTTGACGGGTGTGGAAATACTATAGAAAAATGACAAGTGAGTACTCGAATATCGAACCAATTAATAGTTCGCCCAAAACTAAACCGCTCACTTCAAGTAGCATAAACAAATGCTAACTTGATTTCACTCAAATTGTGCCTTCGGTTTAGCAACTTAGGTTTGGAAAAAGTTTTATCGGCCAGGGTATTTGTTACGTGTTCTGAATTGAAACGACTTATAGGCTTGAACAGGGTAATGGGGGATAAAATATATTGCATGGTATGCTTCAAAGGCTCAAGCTATCAAATAAATGCCTAAATCATATCTCCTGAATTACCTCGCCTAGGATTTCACCTCAAGTTTCCCCCAATAAGGTTCTAGAATCCTTAAAATTATCATGAATTTGGCTAATGGATAATTGGCCTCAAATCAATTGAATAGCTATACATTGAGTCTACATGCTCGCACAAATTAGGATCCATAATAACTTTTACCAAAACGACATGTCAAGCACATAGAACACATATGAATGGGCATTACCCTGACCTCGATAAACAACCAGGGGATAATATCATCATCGGGTAATGGCCCAGATGAACTATAAAACTCAGCACACAACAACAACAAACATACATATACTAACACTAAACAAACATGCATACAATTAAACAATAATTAAACTTAAAGTACTTAACTAACAACAAGAAAACATACTAGCATGCTACACATCACCCCCAAACTTAAAATAGGTAGTGTCCACACTGACCCAACATCGATCTCAACAAATGAAATAAAGCATGACGATGAAGGGGGTTTAGAACACGTACCTGGGAGGCGAGACAATTTCGCCTCCAAGTGAAGTCGGCGGTGATGACCTAATTTATTTTGAAAACTTGGGTTACCTTCCAAGAAGCGCTTGGTTTAAAGTCCTCGGCTTGATATAGGGAAGTGCTCGTCAAAGAGCGGCTTCCGCCCATAGTAAGTGTCATACAACACCATATACGGGTCGTGATTCAGAAAGCCCTCAAGACTGGCGAGATGTGGCAATGTATGGATCGAGCTTTCAACTTGATTTGGCTCCATCTCATGTTCTTGGTTGCCCTGAATAAACGTTGCAAAAGGCGGTGGAGGACAAGTGAGCCACATCGGATCCTCGTAGATGTGATCGTCTTGGATCGGTAGTGGCATCACAATGTGGATCTCAAATAATGAAGAATCACAATCATCAATCAACGCTTGGGTTCCCGTCTCATTAGAATCATTAACATCGCATGAACCCAAGTTCCTCCCACTTGCATTCGGTTCCACACAGTGGCTTTCATAATTTGATGTGGCTTGTGCGTTTCTCAGTGCCATTTCTTCTAACTTGCTCTCAATGAAGCAAATAAGATGACCGATTTGAGTCTCAAGAGACTTTATGGTCTCATCAATTTCAGCTCAGGTCGTCTTAATAGTGTCAAGACGAACCTCATGCGTTTTAAGATAATCATTCGTCTCCTTCCAGAAAGCCTGAGTCTCCCCTATAAATTCAAAGAACATGATTTCCAAGGTGGGGGAAGACTCCATATGTTGGTCCGGGGTGTCAATCCATAGCACCGAAATGGTGAAACTATCCCCTAAGCTTTGGTAGCTTGTTGAATAATTCCAACAGTGATAGTCAAACTCCACCATGTCGTTCAACAACCAATAAGCTTCATCCATGGTTAGTTGGTCGAAAGAGGTGGTACCATTTTCTCTTTCTATTTAATTGCTTATTACGGCTAGTAACTCGTCGAGAAAGTTCAGTAGTTGACACTTCCTTGGGGAATTATGGTTTGGGAATCGAAACAGCAACTCCCTGTATCGATCCCAAGCACAATAAAATGGCTTGAAATCTCGTTGAAAGAAATACAACAGTACTTGTTGATCTAACATCTTTACGTACCCTACAGGAAAAACAAACTACAAACAAAAATTATAAACAAAATAAATGCCTAAATAAAAATCAAATTATTTACTCACAATATCAACAACAATCTAAAAATCAATCCCCGGCAACGGCGCTAGAAATTTGGTAGCGGAATATTACGTCGCTACTTTCACTACAAGTGTACGAGTCAAGTTTTATAGAATAGTGAATGAAAAGGGTTGTCGTATCCACAGGGATTGGATTAGATGGTCATTGAGAACCACGATTGTCATAACCTAACTTTATCTAGGTGACTCAATTTATATTTGTTTGTTAATATAATAATATACTAAATTAAGTTAATTAAACTAATTAAACTAATATACTAATATTGACATTTAAGGGAGTAAATTCTCTAGGGATTAACTTCATTCATTTAAACGTGTTCGATTCAATCTAGTTTACATTAATGGCATTCACACTATCTGACAATCTAGGTGTCAAAATCTTACTCACTATCTCTTCCAAGTGTAAAGTGAATGAATATATGACTTCGCGTCAATATCGAAGTCCCCCTATAGCATCTATACGACACTTGGTCATACGAGTCTTGCCCCAACCTCACGGATTGCACACTTTCTAATACCCTCCCGGGTCATTAGATCCTCACGTTGTGTTTAAACCCTAGTCCAAATCTAGGATTTACTCTCCCGTGTGTCAAACCCCATATTCTTAATATATATTAACAAGCATATAAAAGTGAAAAAATGATAAACACAATCGAACAACCAATAACGAAACAAATATTAAAGAAATAACGTTTTTATACACGAATTGCTCCCTAGACAATATATGTTTAGTTTCTTATGGCCATAACCATATATACAATACTATAAAAGCTAAACATATACAAAACTATCAACCAAAACTAAGAATTAAAGAGAGAAACAAGGAGACTAGCCATTATCCGAAGAACCGACGCTAAAACCGCTCTGAGACTGCTTCCTCTTCTTGGATTTGTCATCTTCTCTTGGTTTATAGGGGTTGGAGCCCTATTTTTAGTCCCAAAAACATGCTAAGGATGTTGGTATAAGAGGAAAGATATAAGGGATCCAAAATATCTCAAAAATATCCTAAAATATCAATGCAACTTGGTGTTGGATAGCTGCAGCGGTGGGAATCACCATTGCAGCGGTGGTAATCAACACTGCAATGGTGAGAAGTCAGTAGGGTCACTGAAGGATGACCACTGCAGCGGTGGGAATTGCTTTTTTTGCTTGTTTTCCATCGTTCTTCCACCTACGTTCTATCGATTTACTGATTATGAACCGTTTCATCTCTTTTCATCCCAAACACCTGATTTTTATATAAACAAATAAAAATGTATTCAAACATATTAAAATACTATAATAATACTAAAAAACTATCAAAATCAGTTTGGGAATATATAGAAAAATTCCACCTATCAGGCCCCCATACGTTTGAGTGTGACAAAAATTCAATATACTTTTCACTTCACTTTTCGGCACACCCCGTCTAATTATTTGATTTGACCATTATTTAAAGATGTGGTTTTGGTTCCTACCGTTAAAGGAATCAGGGGTTTAGAGGTTGCGAATCTCCGTGGAGCTCAGGGAACTGGATTAGGTAAGGCTAGCTTGCTAAATCAGGATATATTTTGGTGTGCTGTATTATTTACTATCTTTATATTTTGTTTGGGTATGCTTCTAGAATTAAACAATTATTCGCTGCGTAATGAATATAATAATTGATTTAGAAAAAAATGATTATTTGATAATTAAGTGTTAAAAGTTTTATTTGTTAAATTTTTTTATAACTACCCAATTCACCCCCCTCTCTCTTGAGTAGCTCACTGGGCCAACAAATAGGATCTAAATTTATTTAAGGCATATACTACACTCCATTGTAGTATAATTCAATTGAGCATCAGAAAGGGTTTTACTCGCATAGTATATCACATTCGAAATCTTCTCTACTCGTTGTCCCAAAACTGCTCTGATCGCATGGTCGGATGCATCACATATGATCTCAAAAGGGAGAGTATAGTTCGGTGACTGAATAATCGGGGCAGTAGATAATATTTGTTTTAATTTATCGAAATCTTCTAAACAAGTTTCATCAAAGACAAATGTAGTATCTTGTGCAAAGAAATGGCACAATAGACAAGCAATTTTGCTAAAGTCTTTGATAAATCGTTGATAGAAACCTGCTTGACCTAAAAATGAACGAATTTGCTTCACAGTTTGTGGTGGTGGCAAACCTGCTATCAAATCAACCTTGGCCTTATCTACTTCTATTCCCCTAGAGGACTCTATATATCCTAGAACTATTCCTTCTTGAACCATAAAATGGATTTTCTCCCAACTTAACACGAGGTTCGTTTCTTCACATCTCTCCGAGAGTCTAGATATATTTCAAAGGCAGTTATCAAAAGAGGTTTCGAACACAAAAAAATCATCCATGAATACCTCTACAAACTTTGATATCATATAAGAAAATATTGACATCACACACCTTTGAAAAGTCATAGGTGCATTACAAAAGCCGAAGGGCATTTGCTAGTAGGCGAACCTCCCAAACGGACATGTGAATGTCATTTTCTCTTGATCCTTTGGATATATAACTATTTGATTATACTCTGAATATCCTTCTAGAAAGCAAAATTACATATCTAAACGCTAAAAGATTTTGATCAATAAATGGCAGTGGGAAATGATCTTTGTGTAAGACCCCGATCTTTGATATACGTATAATTTTAGTTGTATTTTAAAATATTTCGGATATAACGGGGGTAGATTTTGTCAACTATTATATGATTTAAAAATTTAGGGGTCAAATTATAATTTTTATACACATTAAAATTGAGAATGGGTTTAATTAATTTCTTAACTAAAAAGAAAGGGGGGTTAGTATAATTAAAACAAAGATATTTTATATATAAGATCGTGCGTGTGCCGTGAGCTTAGCCGAAGGATCGAGAAAATGGAAGAGGGAAGTCGGTGGCTTGTTTGTCAATATATATATGTATATACAATTATACACACGCAAGATAAGGGAGAAGCAGAAATAGAGAAAACGAAACAGAAACAGAAAAAAAAAAAAAAAAAACAGAGAGAAGGAGAGAGAAAGTAGCGTCGGCGGTGGGTTTGTGGGTCTCGTCAGTGTGTGTATGTGTGTGTGTGTGCCCGTGCCATCATTCAAATGGGTCCGATGATGGTTGGTTTGTGTGAGTGTGTGTATTCAATGGTTGCGGTGTGGGTGTAGTCGCCGTCGTCGCCGGAACGGAGAGTTAGAGAGAGAGAGAAGGTAAGTTCAGTTTTGGTTTTGTGTGTATGTGATCGGTGATCATTGTCGTCATGGTGTGAGTGGGATGGTGTCGTCGTTGGTTGGTTGAAAGGTAGCGGAAGCAAAAAAAAAAAAAACGAAGAGAGAGAGAGAGGGTCGGCGATGGTCCGGTGATGCGGAGGTGTTGATCGTTCGGCGGTGGTATCGTTGTGTTTGCCGTGTGTGTGTGTGTGTTGTGTGTCGTTTGTGTGTTCGGACCGTTAGCGGTGAAGATTGACGAGAGGAGTGGGTGTCGGTCGGTGTTGACGCGGTGCGGAGGAATCAGAAACAGTAAATGCAAACAGAGAAGGAAGAAGAAGAAAAAAAAAAGAAAAAAAAAAGGAAGAAAAAGGAAAAAATATGCAAACCACCCCAGTAGAATCCAAAAACCCAATTCGCAGCTGGCGGGAGATTCGGAATCAGGTAAAATTTTAATCAGGTATTATTTTTGTTAAACTAAATTGTTAGTATTAAAAATTTCATAATCGTAGTAATATTTTATTTATCGCCAATCTAAATAAATTGGTGTGGTGAATATCAACGTAACGAAACGAACAAAATAATATTTTTCCCCAATGAAATCTAGGAAAACTCGGAACTTAGGGCCTGCATTGCATGATTAGGGTATTTTACATAAAATATTAATTTAGGCCCTGCCACTATTAGGTTCGCAGGCACCGGAGTACCAGTAGGGAATATGAAGTTAAAGTTTTCGAAAACGGATAATCAGGTGAGTGTACTGTCTTCTTGTCAAACTATTTTCTATGTATATATATGATGACATATGTGTTTACTTACACTGTACGATTTCATAAATGATATGGATCAAGCAGGTTTTTGGGGTGAGTTGGTAAAATGAATTTCCGGGGAATTATGTTGGTTTCTAAAAAGAAGGATTAAAAATAATTTTTGTTGGATATGGGTGGTACTTTTAAAAAGGAGAGTGAAAAACATGATTTTAAAAATTCTCCCCGAAAGGGGTGTGGTTTATATTCTCCCCGTAAGGGGTGTGGATTCTTCCCAAGGGATGTGGATGTTTCTCCCTGTAAGGGGTGTGGATTACATTTCTCCCCAAAAAGGAGTGTGGATATTTCGTAGGAAGGCATTCCTACGGATGTTACGGTACCGTTGCAACTCCCGATCGTGAGGTTAAAACGATCACTATGGCTAACCAGTGTGTGTTGTGGTGGAGTGGTGTGTTTGAGGTGTGTGTGAGATGTGGTGTTTTACTTATATTGGGTGATTTATTATTGATTATGGTGTTTGGAAACTTAATTATATTGCTTTACTTTCACTGCTTATTTGATACTGGAGATTTTACTAACTGTGTGGTGGATATATATTCACGCTTGATCCATTTAAATGTTGTATTATTTAGAATGTATTATTGTTATGAAAAAAATGGTTTTTACTAAGAAGACAGTACACTCGTAGGTGAATCTTTTAGGAGACGGTCCCCTACTGGCATTAGGTGGAGTCATCTGGGAATAATTTGAGTTGAGCTGTCAAAGGTGAACCATGTGAAAGACAAAGATTATGTATGTCTTGATTATTGAATTGTATAGTAATATATGCAATTTTTTATGTATAAGAAGTAATGTATGTAATAGGTGATGTCATGTTGTCGTCACGCCGGCCCTGGGATAACGGGTGTCCGGGGCGGGTCGTGACACTTTGTGTCATGGAATTTAGCTTTCTAAAATCCATACACAAGCGCCACCCCATGACCTCTCATGTTTGAATCAACTCACCTTCAAATTTGGTACCACAGTGATACTAGACTTTTTATGAATGACTTGGGTTGAACTAACCCAAGGACTATCAGAGATTGGGTAAATAATACCCACATGTAACAATTTCAACACCTCTTTTTCACTATCTCTTTCATATTCGGGTTTAATTGTCTTTGGGATTCTCTTGATGATTTAGTGTTCTTTTCTAAGTGTATTCTATACATACAAATAGAAGGATCAATACCCTCGAGGTCGGTAACTTACCAACCAATCGCCTTCTTATACCGAGTTAACACTTCAACCAATTTATTTTCTTGTTCCTTTGTTAAAGTAGATGAAATAATTATTGGTAAAGTGTTATCTTAACCTAATAAGACATACTTGAGTGAATTAGGTAATTGTTTCAACTCAAGTTGTGGTGATGATTCAATGGATGGTTTAAGAGCTGGACCTTATGACATTGTCAATGTCTCAAATCAAGGTGCTCATTTAGGCGACTTCGATTGCGAGATATATGCTAGAACACTATTAACTTCTTTCTTATTCTTCTCCATAGCCAAATATTCTTCTCTATAATGTAAAAGAGTTGTCTCAATAAGAACTCGGGATGTGACAAATGGTGTTGCTACCTCAACTAAGGCATCAATAATGTCAAGCGCAAAGCATTATGAGACAGCTTCCCCTGAGGATGCTTGTGAAGTATTAAACACATTTAATTGAACTTTCATTTTTTCAAATGATACATCCATGACCCTAGTTCTACAATTAATACATGTATTGGCTGTGGCCAAAAAGGGTCTTCCAAAAATAACTGGGATTTGTCGAGACATATTCGCTATAGGCTCTATATCTTGCACAATGAAGTCAACAGAAAAGAAACATTTGTCTACCCCAACTAAGGCATCTTCTATTACCCTTCGAGGTTTCTTCACCGATCTATTAGCTAACTGAAGAGTGACTGATGTTGGTGGTAAGGTTCCTAGCCCAAGTTTCTGATATACCAAAAATGGCAAAATACTAATACTCGCATGTAAATCCAAGAGAGCACGATGAATGGTATGATCATCAATTGCACATGAAGTGGTAGATGGAGTGTCATATTTCAAAATAGAGCTCATGGTAGCGGAATATTACGTCGCTACTTTCACCGCAAGTGTACGTGTCAAGCTTTATGGAATAGTGAATAAGAAAGGTTGTCATATTCATAGGGATTGGATTAAATTTTCGCTAAGTACAACGATTATCATAACTGAATTTTATTTAGGCAATAAAAATAGGATTTTTGTTTTTATAAATAATCTAAATTAACAATTAATTAAACTATAATACTAAGTATACTATATGGGAATAGATTATCTAGGGATTAACTTCGTTTACTTATACTTGTTTAATCCAATCTAGTTTACATTAACGGTATTCAAATCTATCCGACAATCTAGGTATCGAAAACTCACTCACTACCTCTCCCGAGTGTAAACTGAATGCATATGTGATTTTACATCAACGCCAAAGTCCTCCTCAAGCATCTATACGATACTTGGTCACATGAGCCTTGCCCCAACCTCACGGATTACATACTTTCTAACGCCCTCCCGGGTCATTAGATCGTCACGTTGTGTTTAAACCCTAGTTCGAATCCTGGGTTACCTCTTCCGAGTGTTAAACCCCATATTCTCAATATATCTTAACAAGCATATAAAAGTTGAAGAATAGTAAACACAATCGATTAGGCAAGAACAACCGATAACGAAACAAAGATTAAAACAAATTACGTATATTAGTAAACTACATCAATCTAATAGATAATCAGTGTTCAGCTCTTGATCATAACCATATATTCAATGATAAACAATATATACATGTTCAAACAACCAAAAACGAGTTAAAAATAAAGAGAGAAACAAGAGAAA
Source organism: Eucommia ulmoides (assembly GCA_016647705.1). Classification (NCBI taxonomy): domain Eukaryota; kingdom Viridiplantae; phylum Streptophyta; class Magnoliopsida; order Garryales; family Eucommiaceae; genus Eucommia; species Eucommia ulmoides. The sequence goes on along the minus strand of CM028338.1, from coordinate 33,863,362 downwards.
ATAGCCGTTATCTGAAGGTGGCATCTGTAAAAATCGTTCTGATCTTGTTTCCTCTTCTCTAATTGAGTTCCTCCTCATGGTTGGTTGAGAGCTCCTTTAGAACACTCCAAAAACACTCCCTAAGTGTTCTAAGAATAATGGGAATGGATTGGGAACAAAAAGGGAACAAACAAAAATATCTAGAAAATATCTAAAACAGGTGGCCATTGACCGCTGCAACGGTGGGCATGTCGGTAGACTTCTTGCTTTTTCACCTCTGCAGTGGTGAGCGATCAAAATTTAGGGAACTCTCTGTTGTTTCACCGCTGTAGCGGTGAAACTGCTGCTTTGAAACTTTGATCCTTTTGATCGTTTTTCCACCGATTTTCTTGTTTTTTGACCGTTTTTGCTCCTAACCCCTGGTTTAAACAAAAATAAATAAAAATGAAGTAAAACATAACAAGAATACTCAAAAACTATCAAATTCAATTTAGAAATAGATAGATAAATTTCACCTATCAGCTCACATGTTCGATAAGAAAGACGTTTTTAAGCACATCACTTTTTACTTTTCTTTTCTATGTGCATAAATATTTTAGAAACTTTGCATATGCTGGTACTTGCTTAATCACCTCTAGGAGTGAAAGATTTATTTTGACTTGTTTAAATGTTTCAAGAATTTCTTCCATGTTCTTGAATTTCTTGTTTGTTGGTAAGGGTTTGTCTAAGTATTGCAGGAATGGAACATGAGGTATATAAGATGCCTCCAAGTTAGACCTAGATTGTTCCTTACCAATTGGGACAACTAATGAGGTGAAAACAGGGTCCTCCTCAGTAATTTCTCTCACTGACTCACTCGGTAAGTCTACTTTCCCACTCTCTTTCTCTTCATTTTCTCTCTCTCTTCACCCCCATTATTATCTTCCTCTAATTATTCATTCAACTTACTTCCCACCTTATTGTCTATCACCACCTACTCCTCTGGGTAGTTATGGCATGAACGTATTTATTGGAACTACTAGTCTCAACCATGTAATGTCCCTTAGGATTACTCACATGTTAACTCGGAAGTTTTCCCTGATCCTTACGATGTATAGTATTGGCTAGTTAAACCATTTGTGTCTCTAAGTTTGATATGGTTTGGGATTGGTTAGCTAGTTGACTTATTTGAGTCTCTAGAGTTGCTATAGCTTGAGATTAATTTTTTTTATTATAAATATTAACTTATCAATTTGTGGGTCCTTAGCAGATTGAGAATATTGATTAGATGGGTGATATTGTGAGTATCGCTGAGATTGATTTTGAAAATTTTGTCTTGGGTGGTTGATTTATTGATGGGCCTTGATTTGATTGTAACTATGAAAAATTATGATGATTCCGCCACCCAAGGTTGTAGGTGTTAGAATACGGATTGTTCTCACTTCTCTGCATTAATTGAGCAACATTAACTTGCTCTTGCATATATTTTGGATATTGAGAACTGAGATGACAATCAGTTATCGAGTGAGATACATTTTAACACAACGCACATGGTTCAAAGGTTTGGGATTGAGAAAATGTGGATTGATTATTACTCATCAATTGTCCTAGGGCTTTTGAGAGATTTGCTACCAACTCATTTTGATTTATTTTGTTAACCCCAGCTCTTTGGTTAGTAATTGGTGAGATTAAACTTCCTCATCTCTTCTCCCTAACACATCATGTTGTAGTAAATTTTCACTTACGTTTTTAAATAATTCTCATGCCTCATCTTTAGATTTCATTAGAAATGTGCCTCCACATAAAGCATCCACAATTTCGAGGTTACTCCAATCTAGTCCTTCGTAGAAACTTTGCACTAATTGCCATCTCTGGACTTGATGATGTGGACATTGGCGCAATAATTCTTTTAATCGTTCCTAACTTTCATGGAATTGTTCACCTGGAGATTGGAATGTAGTAAGGGCTCTTCTAACTTGATTTGTTTTTCCTATACTATTTTATTTCCTAAGAAATTATTTCTGCATGTCAGCTTAAGTTTTAATGGAAGCTGGGTCTAAAGAATGTATCCAATGTTTAGCTTTATCTTTAATGAAAAACGGGAATTATGTTAGCCTAACTGTATCGTCAAATAAATTGGATATTCTAAAGGTTGTGCAAAGTTACAAAAATTCATCCAAATGTTTATATGGGTTTTCGTTGCTCATTCCATAATAATTAGGTAACATTTGAATTATTGACGATTTGATTTCAAAGTTATTCTCACCTGCTACAGTTGGTAAGCGAATACATGATGGAGATACGTATGTAGAAAGAGTATAGTACTCCATAAGGGGTTTTAGTATGTCTCCAATATTTATCTCTTTGGTAATTGGTTCTTGTATAGGATTATTAAATTCAAATATCGCTTTCTGGTAGCGCGGGAAAACCACTCCGCTACTTACACTCACAAGTATACGAGGTCTAAGTTTTAGTATATTGTGATCATTAAGATCAGGTTATCGTATCCACAGGGATTGGTATCGTTACTATCGAATACCGTGTTTGTCGTGACCTAATTTTATCTAGGCGAAAACAAATGTAATTAATTAATTAAACTAATGCTAATCTAACCTAAATTAACTACACTAATATGCTAATATGTTTTAGGGTGAAGAATCGCCTAGGGATTAACGTGTTTACAAATACATGTTCGATTCCGATTTACTCACGTTTACGTTGTTCGACCTATTTGACAACCTCGGTATGTAAACTCCACCGCCACCTCTTCCGAGTGTAAGATGGGGGAATACATGACTTTGAGCCAATGAAGAAGTCCCCCTTAACGTCTTAACGACCCTAGGTCACGTGAGTCTTGCCTAGCGTCATTGATTGTACACAATCCAACTCCCTCCCAGGTTATTGGATCGTCGCGTTGTATTTACCATATCGACAATCTCCATTCTAAAACTCCCTCGCCACCTCTTCTAAGTGTAAGACGAGGGATATAATGCAACTTCGAGCCAACTAATAAGTCCCCCTCAACGTCTTAACGACCCTAGGTAGCGTGTGTCTTGCCCCACGTCATCGATTGTCCACGATTCAAACCCCGACCGGGTTATAGAATCGTGGCGTTTGTTTACCCTAATCCAAATTCGGGGTTTATCAAAATCCCGTATTCTCCATTTACCATTCTAAGTATAATAAACAAATAATACGATAAACACAATCAAACTAAGAAGAACAAACATAAACGCCACACCGAAATCATTTAAACAAACATATTTATAAATATAGTGTTAATCCCTACTACAATCCATATTTAACTCGAGGCCATAGCTGCATATACAAGAAAATAACGAGCTAAACATGCTCACATACTCCTAAGATAAAGAAATAATGAAAAACAATCGAAGAACTTAGCCTCGTCCGAAGATAAACCGCTAAGAACGCTTTACGATCGATTCGCCGTCTTCTCCACTTCGAGATGTGAGCTCCATACCTAAAATCCCTAACTATACCCTTATATATAGCCTAAGGGGCTAAAAAATCCATGGGGGCAAGAGAGTTACTGGCCAAGGAGGAGGAGATGGGGTATTTATAGCCAAAATATCCTAAAACTATCTAAAAATATCTCAAGACTGTGCAGGGGAAATCCGCCTAGGCGGTGGATTCTTCACCTAGGCGGAGTTAGGTTGGTTCGGTCTGATCGCCTAGGCAGTGAAGTAGGCGGTGGACTGGGAGAACATTCTATTGGATTTGCCTAGGCGAGCGGTTGTCAGTAGCCCTTCTTCGTCTTCTGCTGGACTTCCGCCTAGGCAATAGAATTTTCGCCTAGGCGGTCGTCCTTCAGTAACATTTTGCTCTTCTCAGCATTTTCACCGCTTAGGCGGTGGTCTGGACACCTAAGCAGTGGGCCTGTTTCATCTTTTAGCCTCCGAGCTTGTTTATCCACCGTAACTTCAAGCCGCTTTGGTTCGATCTCATCGTTTTAGCTCCAGTTTCCTATCTTTTTGCCTCACACACCTGATTTATACAAAAAGATAAAACTAATTAAAACATAATAAAAATAACTATAAACATATTCGAAAACTAACAAATTCGGATGGAAATAGATAGGTTTTTCACACCTATCACTTTCCTAGGAACGTTGTCTAAAATAGAGTCTAAGAGTGTATCCCTATGATTACGTGACCGTCTACTGTTTATGCATAGATTTTCTCAATTTCAAATATTAGACCAATTTAATTTTTAATTTTTTTTCAAGAGAAAGTATCCAATAAGCTAGAGAATAAATAAATAAAATGAAAAACATGAGTTGTAAATTAGAACGTGGAACCTGGTTTTTGTAAATGGCAATGGCAATTGAATTCAATCTGGTTACCAAATTTCAATTTGTAAAGATAGAGTGTTCGTACGGTAATAATAAAAAATAAAATAAAATAAAATATGGATTTACCCAAATGATGAAAAATATACAAAAAATAATAATTAATATTGCAAATCCCCTGGCAACGGCACCAAAATTTGATCGTTTAATTTAATTCTCAATCTAATCACTAACTATTGTAGTCTAGTAACGTAAGTACATGGTAGATCCACAGGGAATGGATTGTAACTATTAATTTTGTATCTTATTTTCTTAAGTAAAATAAACAAGGGACAATGGGTAGGAGGTCCTATATTTAAGCTCTAATTGGTCAAAAGTCCTACATGTGGTAAAAACTTTTGATTTAGTCTCATCTTTTTTAAAAATGCGGAAGCCTTATTCATGTGATAATCATGCGTTAGTTACATGTAACTATTTTCTGTGTAATATCACTGTATTAGTTACAGGCAACTAATATTTTTATTTATTTTTTATTTTTATTTTTTATTTTTTTTTCAGTTACATATTCCAATAATATGTAATTTTTTAGTTACATGTCTCTGATATGTAACTAAAAAGTTTGATATTTTTCAGTTACATGTTTTAATAATATGTAACTTTTTAATTACATGTCTCTGATATGTAACTAAAAAGTTTGATATTTTTTCAGTAACGTCACAAAATATTATACATACATATATATATATATATATATATATATATATATATATATATATATATATTGTAACATGTAACTAATATTATATAAACACATGTAACTAAAAATGCTCAAATATGTGTGAAAAGTAACAATTATGAAATTATAACTAACATTAGTTACATGTAATATAATTCACTATAAAAATCGAATGTACTCATTAAAAGAGTCCCTACAATCCCTGCAATATCTCTATAATTCCTACAATGTGGGACTAAAACACAAGTAGAATCTAACTTAAAGGATTAAATCAAAACCTAATAATACAAAAGGACTTTTCACCAATTAAACTTAAAAAAAAAAAAAAGACTTTTCACTAATTTTCCCAATAAACAATTTTGGTTTGGTTTTTGAATTTTAATAATTAAATAGCAAAAAATTAATTAATTGAGATAACATCTATATAGAAAGGCTCGGGTAGGGACATGCGTAAATTCGTCCATCTATCCCATAAATTTCATTCTTATTCCTTTTTGTTCGATGTGTAATTAGGTAATATTAACTACAAGCCAATATTACTGTGAAAGATAAATCGACCATTTAATTGGGATAAACTATCTTCAGAATTCAATTCATATCTAATTCTCTATATCAACATTCAGACATAAACTAATTAAAAAAATATATTTAAAATCACAATCATTGTTTTACAATCTTACACACATAAGAACAAAGCAGAGTTAAACAAGAACAAAGTTTACATGGATAAATTGGAGATATTACACAGCCCTAACTTGATTAATGAACTTAGTCGCTCATGGTGTAATGTTCCTCTGCATAGATATTCTTTTGGTCTATTGAAGAACTCTCAAACTAAATTCAATAGCCAAAGAATATAGAAATTAGGAGATGAGGAGGAGATAGAAAGGTCATTGTTTTCTCTCGGCCAAAAAAGAATAAAAAACACTGCTCCCTCTTTACTGTCCGAATAAATCTCCCCAAAACAATAAAAAAGTTGAATCAATTAAATGACCCCACAAGCCACTGTCCAAACCAAAGAATAATAACCAATTGAATGACTAATAATTTATTTTTATCTTTTTTCCTTTTTATGCCTTTGACCCCCAAAAATTGAATGGGCTTAATCGCCCCTCACATCCTTTGTAACGGTTCCCAATTTGGGAACTGTTACACTTCAAGGGTAGACCAAGCGTGACTTGGTCTGCTGTGGACTAGGCACTAGGCCATTGGCCCAGTTTGTGCCAAACAATGGCCTAAGCCAGCAGCCTAGATCAATAGAGTCTAGGCCAGCACTCAAGCCTTATCCTCTAGAAAACAGGCGGCGGGTTACTGTTTGTGGGCCTTGATCTTTTCCTCAATTTTTAATCATTTTTTATTCTATTTTTCTTTGAAATATGGTGTTTTTGCTCTATTTTTTCAAATCTACAAAAGTGAATTAAATAAATCAATTATACTAATTTAATTATTTTAAATATTAACAAAGTTTATATTAACGGTATTAAATCGCATCAAATGTGTCGCAATCACACCCCTAAACCTAAATTTTGCTAGTCCTTGAGCGAAACTTAAATCTAACAAAAATTGAAAAGTCACTTTCATAGAGAACACGATTGCATTTAGCGTATGCAATAAACTTTTAAACCCTAGGCGATCCCTAGTCGATGAGTTTTAATCTCATGAGGGTTTACAGTTATGTTACCCACAAACATCCCTAGTTCCTTATTGTGAATTTTATTCCTCACAAAAGATTTGTCAATCATGTCCAATGTTAGCATATTCAACTGAGATCATACAAGAATTACAAAAATAGTAATTAATTTCATAGTACGTAATTTCTAGCAATATCTATTTTTTGTACCCACAACATACATGCAACTCTCATTTACAACGAATTTTGCACAAGTAACTAGTCCACTGGTTTTAAACAATCAAACAATCTCTTCCCTAAAATAAAAATATATTTGTCTATATCGATTATCATTATATTTTTTTTATATATATAAAACACACAATTTTTCTTTAAATAAGTGACTTGTGCAATGCTAACCTCACTAACTTTCGAAGTTGTCCGTGTAGTGAGTGTTGGGCCAATGATCTCAATCCAGTTGGCTCGGGGTATTAGGTGTTAAGGCCCTCTTTAGGCTTAATAACTTAAACATCTTAGACTTCGAGGTTAACGAGTCACTTATTGTCTTAACAAATCGCTTCCACCTTTTGACATGAACGCTCAAAGTTTTCAAAGGTAAGAGGCTCGGTTACTCAGCGAAAGTTCATTATTAAGATAGAAAACCATTATTATTAACACAATATTTTTTTCATTATTATCATTATTTATTTATTTATTTTTAAATTCTAGGGTTAAGTTATTTTTATGCCAAAACTTAGTAAACCAACTCATGTGTTAAATTTAAAATAAAAGAAAGTTACCATGCATGCACGAGTCGAAAAGTGAAATATTTAAAAATTAGTGCTATACTCCAATGACTATTCATCAAACTTGAGTTTGTACCCGAGACACATGTTATCAACAAATAGATTGACAAAATTAAGTACATAATAAAATCTCAAAAGAAATACAGGCATTAACCCCTCCCCCAACCTAGTTCTAACATCATTCTCAATGTAATGAACAATAAGACAATAAGTAAAAGAGCGGGACAACCTGATGTAAGGAGAGGTGTGGACTTCATGTCAATATTCCTTGAATTGCGTCCAACCTGTGAAATGTGCATAATTGAAAACAGAAGAATCAAGCAGCATATAAATGTCCATTAGTTTTATAATAGCACATATTTTTATGATATTATTTGTTATTATTTTTAAATTTTAAAACTCATACATTATATCCCTTATGTATATACCTCACAGAATCTAGCAGGCAAGAGAAATTTTTCACAAATCCTAATTTTTAATTTTTCTTTTTTAGTTTTTAGTATTTTTTAAATATGTGTAACTTCTCAATTGGAGATTATGATAGAAAAGAAGAAAATTTCGTTCGGCAATTCATATAAGGTTACTAGTGTATAACCTGTCCCTGAAGGCATGGGTGTAAAATAATAAAAATAAAAAATTAACATAATTTTTTGTATATACAACATTCAACATCTATTTCATCATAACATATATAAGAGCTAATAATCGAGATTAACATTATGCACTTATTTAATTTGAATATGAATGAATGGCGTCAATGATACTCTCCGAAAGAATGCTAAATTTCCTGTTTTATCCCCTGTTAATATTCGAGTTTCGATTCCACATTAAGAACACCTAACAACCATTAAACTTATGTCATTACAAAGTCCGTAATTTGGTATGACATTTCTCAATAACATAATTGAAAAGAATAACATAATTTTGTACCATTACAAAGTCCATCTATATATATTGTACTAGATATTTTTAAAAACAAATTACAATTCTTCACTCGCGCACATATCTTCTCCTCGAAAGCATCTGCGAGTTCTTTTATCCCTAGAACGTTTGTGCCTTCTTCTATCTCCACCGAGACCCATCAGCAAATCTTCATTCCGCAAAGATAATTCATCGATCTCAGCCAATATTCTTGACCGATTTTTCACCGATCGATCTTATTTTCTCTTTAAATAATAGGTTGCCATTACAAAGTCCAAAAAAAAAACTTTTATTTTATACAATTATGTCAAAAAAAAAGTATTCAATGAGCGACGATTGCCTTAATTCTAAACATGAGAACAATTCTTAAAGGTACTACCATAAATCTAACCATAATCATCTATAAGATAATGAATATTGTTGGCCCAGTGATCTACTCAAGAGGAGGGTGAATTGGGTAGTTATAAAAATTAAAGCAAATTGTTATCTTTCAACACTTAAATTTTTAAATAATGAATTTAATTCTAAATTAATTATCATCTTTATATAGCAGTGGATAAGTGTAATTAACTCTAGGTGCACACCAAACAACAATAAATAAATAAAGTGACAAAGTAGAACACCACGATATATCCTGATTTACCAAGCTACTCTTGACTAATCTAGTTCTCCTAACCCCATGGAGATTCGCATCCACTAAACCACTAGATTCCTTTAAATAGGTAAGAACTAAACCTTTACACAATGATTATTTTACAGACTCATAATCAACCTTTACAATTTCCTTTTCACAGGCTAAAAAAGAACCTTATATTTTTCCAAGTTGAAGACTAATCTAATTTTATTCAAAAGGAATTACCACCTAATCATTTTCCCAAACACAGGAATAACCTTATCTTTTTACCAAGCTCAAGACTAATCTAATACTTTCATAGTTTAACGATCAAATCTAATTCTTTTATACTTTAGGCTAAGAATCAAACTCACCAAAAACACTCCAAGTATTCTTTTCCCAGGTAAGGATGGAACATTTACAATTCACTCACAATTAATTCTAATCAGGAAGAATCACGCCTAGCTCTTTTCAAGGGAAAATAGTAACCTAACCTTTTTGTACTTTAAGTAAAGATTAAACCTCAATCTCTTTACCGGAAGAGATTGAAACCCTTGCTACCCCTGACTAAATACTCCCAACAGTATCTAATCCGCACAGACTCACCAATTACAAAAATCGATATGTTTCTTCCCACTCGGAGCTTCAATCACCTTAAATCAATCAAACTCAATTAAAGTCCCGAATTTACTAGTGATAGAATTTTACGTAAGGAAATAAAAATCTGATTATAAAAATAATGCGGGTAACATAAAATTGAGGACGTAATCAGATTATCACACAAATCGTTTTAAAATAACTTTTTTATACTTTTAAAGTTCAAAAACGATTTCACAAGATCTTATATCCAAACAAACGGAAATAATATATAATCACAATAAAGAACAAAATCTTGGAACGATCTCACCAGGAAAATACCGAAGGATTGAAAATGAATTGCAAGACAGCTTAGATCGGTGATGTCAAATCACTTAGCACTTTAACTCAATCGGTCGACCAATCATTTTTCGGTTGTAGCCCAAGTCATTTTCATATGCTGGTTGGTTGACTGATCCCCCCTGGGTCATTTGACCGATCGATTCAGGATACTCCCCAAGCTATTTTTCGTCCCTGGTCGGTCGACCGATCATCAACGGTCGGTTGACTGATCGATTCAGAGAGTTCAATTTTAATCTATCAGTTGACTGATCTATCTTGGTCAGTTGACCGATCTATCTTGGTCAGTTGATCAATCGATTCAGATACTTCTCCATTTCCCAGCCTATGCCTATCGGTTGACCGATCAGTGCTAGAACAATTTTTTCTTAGTTCATTTCAACTCCAATCTTTAACTTTTTTTATCATTTAACCAATTTATTTTCTTGGTTAACTTAATTGACACTATTAATTTAAACACTAATATTTCTTAGGTCAATTTTTCTTTTTCAATTTCACATTGGAGCAAATATGTGAACTAATTAGTACCCTAATAAAAACACACATAAATATAAATTATGTTTGTGTCGTGTGTGATCTTAATCAGGATACATTAAGAGTAAAAAATTACTTGAGTTGTTTTCACCTAGATTATTTAGAATCTTCAATCTCTTAATGTCCATCTCTTTGCTTGTCTCTTTGCATCCTTAGCAATTACTTCATGATAACATCAACAATGGAACTTTAACACTAAAACACTCAACAAATTCATCAGTTCCACCAAAAATATCAATACTTAATTGTCCATCAAAATCTCGGGTTCAACAAATGAATATAAATATAATGCTCTTAAACATTAACTTAATAAGATTGATAAGAATTAATTCTAATTCCCAAACAAAAAATCAAAAATTTGATTAAAAATGTTACGAATAGTTAAAATCACATAACAACATTAAATAAAAAAGGAACCAACAAAATAAAGAATTTGTTAAATATTATTCAAATCAAACTTAAACTTCTTACATATTGAATCAATAAATAGAAGATTTTTCTTTTTGTATAAATTTCCGAATAAAAATCAATTTCAATACATAAAAATAAAGAAAAGAAAGTTTAATGATCCACCTTACACACAAAGGAAGCTTAACAATCACCATTACAAAAATTAACAAAATCAATTTATAGTAAATATATCATTCCAACTGTAGAGATCAATATAAACTTCCGAGATAATCTTAAAATAACTTACGTGGAGAGGGAGCAACAATAAAGTTTGAGGGCGACATTAAACAATTAACCCTTTTGTTTCCAACAACCTTGAGCTCCACCACGGAACGAAGCTCTTAAATCCAAGTTAGCTCTCAAATTATGTTTATTTGTTGCTTTATGAATTTATTCATTGATTTATATATCTATATCTATATACAGTTTTTAGACTATATTTTTATTTTATTATTATTTTTTTTTTTTTTACAAAAATTTGTAATAATTTTTTTTTAAATTTTTTTTATTATTTTATTTCTTATCAATAATTAATGGGTTGCTTCCCATTCATCACTAAGTTTTATGTCTTCAGCCGAACATGAAGGAAGTGTCATGTATAAATTGGATCACTTGAGTGAAATGCGTTAATGACATCTCCTTCATCTATGACTTCGACCATCGGTTTAGTCATTGGCCATTAACTTTCATCATCCAGCCATCCTAAGGATCTTTAATCTCTACTCCTCCGCTAGGGTACACTTCGGTGACCACGATGGTCTGTCCCATTTTGAGCGTAATTTCCTAGGGAATAATCACAATTTTGAGTTAAAGACCTACACTCACGAGTTAGGTTCAATTGACTTCTTTTAAAATTTTGTCATAGAAAACTTTAGTCCTAGCCTTATAGACTCTAGAGATCTCAAATGACTCATTTTTTAAGTCTTCTAACTCAGATAATTGAAATTTCCTAAGTTCATCGACTTCTTTTAAGTCAAAGTTAAGGGCCTTAATTGCCTACATTACTCAGTGTTCCAATTCAATCGGGAGAAGACACGTTTTACCATATACTAATTGGTGTGGAAACATTCCAATTGGGGTCTTATATACAGTACGATAGGCCCATAGCACATCATTTAATCTTGATGACCAATCCTTCCTATCGGGCCCAATTGTCTTTTCTAATATATTTTTTACCTCCCTATTGGTCACCTAATCTTGCTCATTTGTTTGAGGATGGTAAGGGGTTCCTCTTAAGAATTTAGAAAATAAGCCCGACATAAATCTTAAGTTTTTTTTTTTTTAATCTTTAAAAAATAGTAATTCGTAATTATTATGTGTATACAATTTGATGGAAAACACATGATCAAAATATGTTACTTATTTAATAAAAATCTAAGTATTAAATAATCCATAACAATCAATGATACATGATATAAAAAATGAAATCATTTATTTAATTAAAAAAATCGTAAAAGTTGAATTACAATTTGTTTGGAATCAACACAACATAAAACTAAATTAATTACACAGAGTTTCATCGTCAAACTTAGTATAAGAAAAATATGGAACCAAATTAGGAATTGTGGTTTTGTATTTCTAAGATTATGTCATTTTTATATTTTTTTTCCTCTAACTTGGATTTGTGTAAACAAGCATTCATAACCTTTTGGGCAGAACACTTAGAAAAAAAAAAAAAAAGATTTATCATTCTTGAAGCATAATATATTGGCAATATTTAATTCCTACATTAATCTAATATAGAGTGAATTAAAATCGAGGCATAAACCATCAAGTTTAGTAATAAATATTTGTGAATACTATTATGTTACCGTTAATTTTAGATGTCACGTACTAATTTTAATAAAGCAATTAAATTAAAAATATAATATTTCATAATTTTAATAATACAATACCACAATCCTAACTTGATAAGAGAAAGTTAACCACTCAACGTTGTGTAAAAAGGTGTTTTCTTAGAAACAATCCTCAAAAATATCGTTTTACACTTTGAACCCCTAAAAATCTAAACTTCTTCTTCCCTATAATAAAAATAAAAATAAAAGAGATATTTACAAAATATCTAAGAAATATCTATCAATTAATATCATATATGTATTTATGTACATTTCTAACTCTCCCCCAAGCCTCATATTTATAGGCACAAAATATCTTCAATATTTTGGGGGTAAAATAGACAAAACCGAAATTAAGAGGGGTGAAACCAACATTTCAAATAGTGTTGGAAAATATCTGTGGGCAAAAACATGAAGGGGCCAAAATAATTGGGGTGTAAGTAGCCAAGTAGGGCAGCGGTACTGTTGCGGACTTGATATTGTAGCAGAATCGTTACACTAGCAATCTCATTTGTTTGTTTTTTGTTCGACTTGCCACGATTTGCTCATTTTTTATCCGATTCACCCCAACTCAATGTCATTTTGTTCGTTTTTCAAAAACCTACAAAACTATATAAAATAAATCAATTTTTGATATTGCTAAGGGATCGAACAATTCGTTTCAGTTTATTTGGTTTTTGTTAAGCTTTTGTTTGGATTTCCGTGGTTTACTCACTTTTAATCTGATTTGCCCCCATCTTAACGCAGTTGTGCTCCATATTTATAAAAATACATAAATAACTAAAATTACTTTATTTATAATAATTTATACTGTTTGAACGATTAACAAACCTAAATTTAGGGGTATAAAATCGCACAAATGCGGTACTATCACACTCCCAAACCTAAGTTTTGCTAGTCCTCGAGCAAAATTAATATAATAATTAATTGAAAAATCTATTTTCTTAGGGTACACGATTGTATTTAGCATATGTAACAAGACTTTTAAACCCCTAAGTTGTCTCTGGTGGACGAGTATAGTTTCGTGAGGGTTTACAGTGATACTATCCACAAACATCCCAAAATTTTAATTTTTTAATTTATTTATTTTTATATTTTTTTTAAATCATAAAAAATTTATCAATCATCTCTAATTCTAACATATTAAGTTGAGAACATATAAGAGTTAACTGAAATAATTATTGATTTCGTAGCACATGATTTTTAACATATCTATTTTTTTTCCTTCAACATACATCCAACTCTCTTTTATAATAAATTTAATACAAGTGACCAGTCAACTAATTTTAAACAATCAAATAATATTTTCCTTGAAATAAAAATATATTTGTGTATATATATTATTTCTTTTTTTAATATATATATATATGCATATAAACAATTTTCTTTAAATAAATGACTTGTGCAATGCTAACCCCACTAGGCTTCCTAATATGTCTATGTAGCGAGCGTTAGGCCAATGATCTCAATCCATTTGACTCAAGGCATTACGTGTTGAGGCACCATTCAGATTTAATAACTCGAACAACTTAGGTTTCGAAGTTAACGAGCCACTTATTATCTTAACAATTTGCTTCTCGCTTTTGATGCGAACACTCAAAGCTTACTAAGGTAAGATGCTCGGTTACTCAGCAGAAGTTCATTATCAAAATAAAAAAAAATTATTATTAACAAAATTTTTAATACAATTTTTTTTTATTACTCTCTTCTTTCTTTCTTTTTTTTTTTTTTTTTTTTTTTTTTTTTTTACATTTAAACTCCAGGGATAGGTTATTATCATGCCAAAATTTAGCAAATTAGCTCATGTATTAAATTTAAAATAAAATAAAGTTAGTATTTGCAATAGTCGAAAAATGAGATATTTTTAAAAATCAGTGCTATGCTGCAATAATTATTTAGCAAACTCAAGTTTTTATTCGGCATATATACTATCTTAGGATGGTTTGAAAAAATTAATTGTGAAATAAAATAACAGAAGGAATACAATCATTTATCCTCCTCCCCCCCAACTTAAATTTCGCATTGCTCTCAATGAGAAAAGTACAAAATTAATTGTTAAGTAAAGATACTACATGGTGTAACTGATCTATATGGCTTGACTGAATGCTTGTAAACCTGTCTATCAAAATTTTTATTTTTTTTGAAATTAATCAAAATTAAATAGACAAAGAAGATGGAGGCTCTGCTTGCCATTTTGCAATAAAAAATAAAAATAATAAAATAAATCAATAAATAAAAAAGAATGGTGGCTCAGCCTGCCAATTTTCAATAGAAAATAAAGATAACAAATTAAAAAGTAGGGGATTTAACCTTCATGTCCAAAAGAAATTAAAGACAATAAATTAAAGAGTAGAGGTTTTAACTTTCCTGTCCAGTAGAAATTAAAGACAACAAATTAAAGAGTAGGGGGTTTAACCTTCTTGTCTAGCAAAATAATAATAATAATAATAATAATAATAATAATAATAATAATAATAATAATAATAATAATAATAATAATAATAATATAACTAGTAGAAGAATTAAATTAACTTGAACTTCAAAACTTTTTTCTGCCGCAATCCCAGCAACAGTGCCAAAAATTTGTTGTGGACATAAACTGTGTTCCGTCTTGTTTTTAATTTATATTGCTCGCAAGCGCACAAATCAGATGTAGCAAAGATTAACGGAAGCGAGATCGATCCCACAATGATTGCAGAGAAAAAATACTTAATCCGTCCAAGTGGATTTAATTACAATCTAGTTGATTTTTTATTTTATTTTTATTTTTTTGTGTGTGATAAAAAAAAAAGGAAAAACTAAATAAATAGTAAAATAAATAATTTAACTAGATAGAATATGGAAAAATACTAGAATTTCAGAATCCACTAATGTATAATTAATTAGTTATATTACTGTGTTGATTCCAAATTTTGAGAGAGTTTTAGATTCAGATCTTACTATCCTCTTAAGAATTTAGATATTAAGCTAGATGTAAATCTTAAGTTGGTTTTTATGAATCTTTAGTAAACAATAATTCTTAAGTATTATGTGTATACAATTTAATGGAAAACACATGATCAAAATATGTTATTTGTTTAATAAAGATCCAAGCATTAAATAATCCATAATAATCAATGATACATGATATAAAAGATGAAATGATTTATTTAATTAAAAAAAATCATAAAAGTTGAATTGCAATTTTTTTGGAATCAACACAATATAAAACTCAATTAATGACACATTGTTTCATTCTCAATCTTAGTATAAGAAAAATATGGAGCCATGTTAGGAATTGTGGATTTTGTATTTCGAAAATTATGTTGTTTTCATATTTTTTTCCTTTAACTTAAATTTGTGTAAACAAGCGTTCCTAACCTTTTGGACAGAACGCTTAGAAAAAATAGGATTTATTATTCTTCAAGCATGATCTATAGGCAATATTTAATTCCTACATTAATCTAATCTAGGATAAATTAAAATCGAAGCATAAACCATCAAGTTTATTAATAAATTTATGTGAATACTATTATATGACTGTTAATTTTATATGTCACGTACCAATTTTAATGAAGCAATTGAATTTAGAATCAAATTTTTTTTTTGATAATAAATCCAATTATAATGGTGTGAACATAATTCATCGTCACACAATTATTTAAATAAATCTAAAATTAAATTAAAAATATGATATTACAAAAAAATTTATAATACAATACCACAATTTTAACCTAATCGGAGGAAGTTAAGTGCTCATCGTTGTGTAAAACGGTGTTTTTTTGGAAACAATCCTAAAAAATATCGTTTTACACTTGGTACCCCTAAAAATCTAAGCTTCTTCTTCCCTATAATAAAAATAAAAATAAAAGAGATATTTACAAAATATCTAAAAAATATCTATCAATTAATATCTTATATGTATTTATGTACATTTCTAACTCTCTCCCAAGCCTCATATTTATAGGTACAAAATGTCTTAGATATTTTGGAGGTAAAATAGACAAAACCAAAATTAAGAGAGGTGAAACCGACATTTCAAATAGTGTTGGAAAACATCTGGGGGCAAAAACGTGAAGGGGCCAAAATAATTGGGGTGTAAGTGGCCAAGTAGAGCGGCGGTACTGTTACGGACTCGGTATTGTAGCAGAATCGTTACTATAGTAGTCTCATTTGTTTGTTTTTTGTTCGGCTTGCTACGACTTGCTTATTTTTTAACCGATTCACTCCAACTCAATGTTGTTTTGTTTGTTTTTCAAAAACCCACAAAACTATATAAAATAAATCAATTTTTGATATTGTTAAAAGATCGAACAATTCGTTCTAGTTTATTTGGTTTTTCTTCAGCTTTTGTTTGGATTTCCATGGTTTACTCGTTTTTAATCCGATTTACCCAATCTTAACGCAGTTTTGCTCCATATTTATAAACATACATAACTAACTAAAATTACTTTATTTATAATAATTTATACTATTCGAACGATTAGCAAACCTAAATTTAGGGGTATAAAATCACACAAATGCAGTACAATCACACCCCCAAACCTAACTTTTGTTAGTACTTGAGCAAAACTAATATAATAATTAATTGAAAAATCTATTTTCTTAAGGAACACGATTGCATTTAGCATATGTAACAAGCCTTTAAACCCCTAAGTTGCCCCTAGTGGATGAGTATAGTCTCGTGAGGGTTTACAGTGATGCTACCCACAAACATCCCAAAATTTTAATTTTTAATTTTTTTTTTTATATTTTTTTTAAATCACAAAATTTTTATCAATCATGTCTAATGCTAACGTATTAAGTTGAGATCATACAAGAGTTAACTGAAATATTTATTGATTTCATAGCACGTGAATTTAACATATATACTTTTTTTCCTACAACATACATCCAACTCTCTTTTATAATAAATTTAATACAAGTAACTAGTCAACTAATTTTAAACAATCAAATAGCGTTTTCCTTGAAATAAAAATATATTTGTGCATATCTTTCTTTCTTTTTTTTCTTGTTTTAATATATATGCATATAAACAATTTTCTTTAAATAAATTACTTGTGCAATACTAACCCCACTAGACTTTCTAAGATGTCTATGTAGGGAGCGTTAGACCAATGATCTTAATCCAATGAACTCGGGGTATTAGGTGTTGAGGCACTATTCAGACTTAATAACTCAAACAACTTATGCTTCGAAGTTAACGAGCCACTTATTGTCTTAACAATTTGCTTCCCGCTTGTAGACACGACATTTTGACCACCCCCTAAAAAATTTATACTTTATTTTATAATTAACTTTGTTATAATTAACTTTGTTTTATTTTATTTTATTTCAAAAAATGCAAAAAAAATAAGAAAAAGAAAAGAAACTAATGATCGTTTGTTTGGAGAAAATCGGGAAAAAACGAAACAAAGCAAGACAAATCAAACGGAGGTATGAACAGTGATCGTGAATAGTATCCGCATGCATGAACAGTGATCGTGAACAGTGACACCGCGTGAATAGTATCCGCATGCATGAACAGTGACACCGCGTGAATAGTATCCGCATGCATGAACAGTAACACCGCGTGAATAGTATCCGCATGCGTGAACAGTACCGCGTGATCGTGAATAGTATCTGCCGCGTGAATAGTAAATCGCGTGAATAGTGAACCGCATTTTTGTGTAATTCCCATTTTGCCCTTTTTGAAGTCTATAAATAGAAGGCTCATTTTTATTTTGTGAAGAGGATTTTTGTGAGGATTTTTTTGAGAGGATTTTTGGAAGAGGGATTTTTTAGAGGATTTGAAGGGAGAGGAAATCTGGAGAGAAATGTTGAAGAAAATAATATTATTTCATTTTATTGTAATTTCGAAGAAGAAAAGAAATCTCCAAGAAGGTGGTAAATACTTTTTTTTTTTAAATAAGTTGTTATTATACTAATTTTTTTATTATTATTATTTATTTATTTTTATTTATTTTATTTATTTTTTTTAGTAAATAAAACGAGGTGGAAAATTCCCAACCTTCCATTGGAGCGGTTTAAGTTTAGAATGGAATTACTCCCCTCGATGTGTGTGTGTGTGTGTGTGTGTGTGTGTGTGTGCACGTGTGTTTTATTTAATTTGTATTAAATATAATGTGCTAACAATACGAGGTGGAAAACTTCTGACCTTCCATTGGAGCGGTTTAAGTTTAGAATGAAATTATTCCCCTCGATGTGTGTGTGTGTGTGTGTGTGCGCGTGTGTTTTATTTAATTTGTATTAAATATAATGTGCTGACAAAATGAGGTGGAAAACTCCCGACCTTCCATTGGAGTGGTTTAAGTTTAGACGGGAGAATACTTCCCTCGATGTGTGTGTGCGTGTGTTTCTTTAACATGTGTTAAATATAATGTACTGACAAGATGAGGTGGAAAACTCCCGACCTTCCATTGGAGTGGTTTAAGTTTAGAAGGGAGAATACTTCTCTCGATGTGTGTGAATGTGTGTGTATGGGTGTGTGTGTTTTTATTTTATGTTTTTGTTAAATTTAATGTTGTTGTCAAATCGTGGAGGAATTTTCCCACCTTCTATTTGAATGGCTTAGAAGAGAATTATCCCCTCAATGTATAAATTCTTTGATAATATATAAAAAAAAATACAAAAAGATTTTCTTTTTTAGAAGGAAATGATTTCAAAATAAAATAAAAACATTCGGATTTAAATTTTAATTGGACTTAATCAGATAAGGTACCATCTTTGGACGGGCGTCTTGGGGTGCTTGACACCTTCCCCGAGCGTAACTGACCCCCGAACTCTTTAAACGAATCTCTGATCAGACCATGTTATTTTAGAAGTCAAATTTTTACTTAAGCCATATTTTTTTTTTTAAATTGTTTTCAAAAAGGAAAATATGGTGACCTAGCACATCATTTAAAACCCAATGCTAGGTGGCGACTCCTTTTTCTAAAACAGGTTTAAGTATATTTTAATGAGAAAAGCGACGTTTTTAAAAACCCTTCTCATTTTACCAGCGCCAAGCATATATCTATTTTTTTTATTTTCTCTGAAAAATCGGGGCGCGTTCACCGCTTTTGATGCGAACACTCAAAACTTACTAAGGTAAGAGGCTCGGTTACTCAGCGAAAGTTCATTATTAAAATAGAATTTTTTATTATTAACAAATTTTTTTATATAGTTTTTTTTATTACCTTTTTTTTTTTTTTTTTACATTTAAACTCCAGGGATAGGTTATTATCATGCAAAAATTTAGCAAATTAGCTCATGTATTAAATTTAAAATAAAATAAAATTAGTATTTATGCAATAGTCGAAAAATGAGATATTTTTAAAAATCAGTGTTATGCTACAATAATTATTTAGCAAACTCAAGTTTTTATTCGGCATATAGACTATCTTAGGATGGTTTGATAAAATTAATTATGAAATAAAATAACAGAAGGAATACAATCATTTAACCCCCTCTCCCCCCCCCCCCCCCAACCTAAATTTTGCATTGCTCTCAATGAAAAAAGTACAAAATTAATTGTCAAGTAAAGATACTACATGGTGTAACTGATCTGTATGGCCTGACTGAATGCTTGTAAACCTGTTTGTCATAATTTTTTTTTTTTTTTGCAATTAATCAAAATTAAATAAACAAATATGATGGAGGCTCAGCTTGCTAATTTTCAATAGAAAAGAAAGATAATAAAGTAAATCAATAAATAAAAGAGAATGGTGGTTCAGCCTGCCAATTCTCAATAGAAAATAAAGTTAATAAATTAAAAAGTAAGGGATTTAACCTTCATGTCCAGAAGAAATTAAAGACAATAAATTAAAAAGTATGGATTTTAACCTTCCTGTCCAGTAGAAATTAAAGACAACAAATTAAAGAGTAGGGGGTTTAACTTTCTTGTCTAGCATAATAATAATAATAATAATAATAATAATAATAATAATAATAATAATAATAATAATAATATAACTAGTAGAAGAATTTAATTTACTTGAACTTCAAAACTTTTTTCTGTCACAATCCCGGCAACAGCGCCAAAAATTTGTTGTGGACATAAACTGTGTTCCGTCTTATTTTAAATTTATATTACTCGCAAGCACATAAATCAGATGTAGCAAAGATTAACGGAAGCAATGTCGATCCCACAAGGATTGTTATCAGAGGAAAAATACTTAATCCGTCCATGTTGATTTAATTACATTCAAGTTGATATATATATATATATATATATATTGTGTGATAAAAAAAAATTGAAAAACTAAATAAATAGTAAAATATATAATTTAACTAGACAGAATATGGAAAAATACTAGGATTTCAGAATCCATTGATGTATAATTAATTAGTTCTATTACTGTGTTGTCTCTAAATTTTGAGAAAGTTTTAGATTCAGATCTTATTATCCTCTTAAGAATTTAAAAATTAAGCCCGATGTAAATCTTAAGTTGGTTTTTCTGAATCTTTAGAAAACAATAATTCTTAAGTATTATGTGTATACAATTTAATAGAAAATATATGATCAAAATATGTTACTTGTTTAATAAAGATTCAAGCATTAAATAATCCATAATAATCAATGATACATGAAAGATCAAATCATTTATTTAATTAAAAAAACCATAAAAGGTGAATTGTAATTTTTTTGGAATCAACACAACATAAAACTCAATTAATGACACATTGTTTCATCCTCAATCTTAGTATAAAAAAATATGGAATCATGTTAGGAATTGTAGGTTTTGTATTTCGAAAATTATGTTGATTTCATATTATTTTTTTTCCTTTAACTTGGATTTGTGTAAACAATTGTTCCTAACCTTTTGGGCAGAATGCCTAGAAAAAATAGGATTTATTATTCTTCAAGCATGATCTATGGACAATATTTAATTCCTACTTTAATCTAATTTAGGGTGAATTAAAGTCGAGGTATAAACCATCAAGTTTAGTAATAAATTTCTGTGAATACTATTATGTGACCGTTAATTTTAGATGTCATATACTAATTTTAATGAAGCAATTGAATTTAGGATCAAAATTTCTTTTGATAATAAATCCAATTATACGGTGTGAACATAATTCATCGTCACACAATTATTTAAATAAATCTAAAATTAAATTAAAAATATGATATTACATAATTTTAATAATACAATATCATAATTCTAACCTGATCGGAGAAAGTTAACCGCTCATCGTTGTGTAAAACGATGTTTTCTTGGAATCAATCCTCAAAAATATCGTTTTACACTTTGTACCCGTAAAAATCTAACCTTACTCTTCCCTCTAATAAAAATAAAAAGAAAAGAGATATTTACAAAATATCTAAGAAATATCTATCAATTAATATCTTATATGTATTTATGTACATTTCTAACTTTCTCCCAAGCCTCATATTTATAAGCACAAAATATCTTAGATATTTTGGGAGTAAAATAGACAAAATTGAAATTAAGAGGGGGTGAAACCGACATTTCAAATAGTGCTGGAAAATATACAGGGGCAAAAATATAAAAGGGAAAAAATGTAAATGGGCCAAAATAATTGGGGTGCGAGTGGCCAAGTAGGGGGGACGGTACTGTAGTAGACTGGGTATTGTGGTGGATTTGGTATTATAGCAGAATCGATATTGTAGCTATCCCATTTGTTTGTCTTTTGTTTGGCTTGGGTAGTTTGCTTATTTTTTATCCAATTCACTCCAAGTTAACAACACCGTTTTTCAAAAACCTACAAAACCATATAAAATAAATCAATTGTTGATATTGTTAAGGTATCAAACAATTCGTTCCAGCTTATTTGGTTTTGTTTGGCTTTTGTTCAGATTTCCGTGGTTTACTCGTTTTTAATCTGATTTGCCCCATCTTAAAGCAGTTTCGCTCCATTTTTATAAACATACATAAATAACTATAATTACTTTATTTATAATAATTTACACTATTCGAACGATTAAAAAACCTAAATTTAAAGGTATAAAATCGCACAAATACGGTGCGATCATTGGCATATCACAGTGTGTGTATATGTGATATAGCTAAGAGCTATTCGTCTAGAAAAGTATCTCAAATAGGTTCTTCATCTCTAGGTCCTTTTAGAACTATCCTCGACAAGTGGTCAGCAACAACGTTCTCTCTTCCCTTTTTATCTCGGATTTTGTAATTGAATTCTTAGGGTAAGAATACGCACCTTATTGGTCGAGGTTTTGTTTCCTTCTTAGATAAGAGATATCGCAAAGCGGTGTGATCCAAGGATATCACACCTTTAGATCCTAAGTATTAGGATCTATATTTTTCCAAGGCATATACTACAACGATAAATTCTTTCTCCGTTGTATAATTCAATTGAGCACCAGAAAGGGTTGTACTTGTATAGTATATCACATTCGGGACCTTCTCTACCCATTGTCCCAAAATTACTTCGTTCGCATGGTCAGATAATCACACATGATCTCAAAAGGAAGAGCATGATTCGGTGATTGAATAATCGGGGGTAGAAGATAACATTTTCTTTAATTTATTGAAAGCTTCTAAACACATTTCATCATAGACAAATGGAGTATCTTATGCAAGGAGATGGCACAATGGATGAGCAATTTTACTAAAGTCTTTGATAAATCATCGATAGAAACCTACGTGGCCTAGAAATAAATGAATTTGCTTCACTGCTTGTGGTGGTGGCAAACTTGCTATCAAATCAAATATGGCCTTATCTATTTCTATTCCCTTAGAGGATACTATATGTCCTAGAATTATTCCTTTTTGAACCATAAAATAGATCTTTTCCTAGCTTAACATGAGGTTCATTTCTTTACATCTCTGTAAGACTCTAGATAGATTTCGAAGGCAATTATCAAAAGATGTTCCAAACACAGAAAAATCATTCATGAATACCTCCACAAACATTTCTATCATATCAGAGAAAATTGAAATCATACACCTTTGAACGTCGGAGGTGCATTACACAAGCTGAAGGGCATTTATTGGTAAGCGAACGTCCCCAACAGACATGTGAATGTCATTTTCTCCTGATCCTCTAGGTATACAACCATTTGATTATACCCCGAATATCCATATAGAAAGGAAAAATACATATGACCCTCTAAACGCTCAAGGATTTGATCAATAAATGGTAGCGGGAAATGATCTTTGCGTGTCATGGAATTTATCTTTCTAAAATCAATATACATGCACCACCCCATGACCTCGCGCGTTTGAATCAACTCACCTTCAGAATTTGGTACCATAGCGATACCGGACTTTTTAGGAATGACTTGGGTTGGACAAACCCAAGGACTATCAGAGATTGGGTAAAAAATACTTACATCTAACATCTTCAATACCTCTTTTCTACTACCTTCCTCATATTCGGGTTTGTTGATCCTAAGATTTTGATGAACAATTAAATGTTGATGCTTTTGGTAGAACTAATGTGTTTATTGAGTGTTTTAGTTTAAAAAGTTCCAGACAATATCATGAAGTAATTGTAAAAGATGTAGAGATAATACAGAGATGATAACATCATAAAGAAATTGTGAATGAAGTAATGATGAATACTAAGAGATTGAAGATTCTAAAGAATCTAGGTGAAAACAACTCTAATATATTTTTACTCTTAATGTATCTCGATTAGAATCACACACGACACACAAATAATTTTATAATTATGTGTGTTTTTTATAGGATCCTAATTAGTAAAATTATTTGCTCCTATATGTAATTGAAAAAGAAATAAGGTAATTGATTAAAATTGAATTTAAGAAGTTAGTAGAGCTAACTGAGAAAATAAATCGGTTAAAGAGGTGAAAACGTTGAAGAAATTGAATAAAAATGAATTAAGGAGAGGTGTTTCAGAAGTGGTCGATCGATAGGTAAGTCGACCTGTGGTTATAAGGTAAACTCTCTGAATTGTTCGGTCGATAGGTAGGTCGACTTGTGAAACATCCTAAATTGTTCGGTCTACAGATGAAGTATAGGCAGTCGACCGATGAGCAAGAAATATTTGGCTTGGGCAATAACCTGAATCGAGCGGTCGACTTATGGGCATTGATCGGTCGATTGATGAGTCTGTTTCAGGTTTAGAGGATTTCTAGGATCCTGATTAAACAATAGCCATTACTAGCTATTTATGGTTGATATATGAGAGAAATTTTAGGGAAATGATAGTATTAAAGATATATCATTGATATTTTGTCATCCCTATAGATATGGTCCATATATTTTGGTTATTTCTCAAATTGGTTTATATAATTCTTTCCATCCTATCTATTTGAGTTTGAGAAATATTTAAGGGACTAATTTGAATGTTTTGAAAGCTATAATTAAGTCAAATATACATAAAATGAAAGATAATGATATATAGGGTCTATAGGTGCTTTTTAGATACTTATCATTTAAAAACTAGTTGTTGGAGGACTTATTTCAATTTCCTATATATAGACTTGTGGATTTCACATAATAATGTGATTATATCAAGAACTATTCAGTTTATAAGTTTTTATAAAAGTAATCATTCTGATATTATTTTGAGAGATCAAATTGTGAGATTAATTATTAAGGAGTTCTTGAGTTAAAGCGCTGATTGTGTAAGCGTCACCGAGTTGAGTTGTCTAACATTCCAATCTATAATTCTTTGGTGTTATCCAGGTGAGATCTTTTCAAGCTATTAATTTTTACTGCATATTTATTTTTCTATATTTGCTTGGTTGATAAGATTTTGGTGAAATCGTTTTTTGAACTTTAAAAGCATAAAATCTTTTAAAACGATTTGTATGATAATCTGATTACAAGCTCAATTTTGTGCTACCCATATTATTTTTATAATCAGATTTTTGTTTCTTCACTTAATTCTATCACTAGCAATTATCAAGATATTAATTGAGTTTAAATTGATTTGAAATGGTAGAAGCTCCGAGTGAGAAGAACTTATCAATTTCTTGTAATTGGTGAGTTATGTGCAAATTAGATATTATTGAGAGTATTTAATCACAGGTAATTGGGTTTCAATCTCTTCCGATAAAGAGATTGAGGTGTTAATTATTCCTTAATTGAATTTGTGAGTGATTTTGTAAAAGTTCCATCCTTACTTGGGAAAATGATAGTTGGAATATTTCTGTGAGGTTTTGATTCTTTAACCTAAGGTATAAAAAAAATTAGATTATTCTTGGGCCTGTAAAAAGTATAGGTTATTCTTGAGCCTGTAAAAAGTAGAAGTTATTCTTGAACCTAAGAAAAAGAAGAGGTTATTCCTGAACCTAGGAAAAAGAATTTGTAAAGGTTGATTCTGAATCTGTGAAAAGAATTATTGTATAAAGGTTTGATTCCTACCTGTTTAAAAGAATCTTAGTGATTAGTGGGTACAAATCTCCGTGGGGTTCGGAGGACTGGATTAGCTAAGAGTAGCTTGATAAACTAGGACATATCGTGGTGTGTTGCTTTATTTATTTTACTTATATTGTTATTTGGTGTGCACCTAGTTGATAACACATATCCGCTGCTATAAAGATAATAATTAATTTTAGAATAAAATTAATTATTTGAATTTTTGAAGTGTTATTATTATTCTGATAATTTTTTAATACTACCCAATTCACCCCCATCTTGGATAGCTCATTGGGCCAACAAGGTTTAATCGTCTTTGGGTTTCTCTTGACGATTTAGCTTTATCTTCTAAGTGTATCCTATGTATACAAATAAAAGGATCAATACCCTTGAGGTAAAAAACTAACCAATCAATCGCCTTCTTATATCGAGTTAACACTTCAACCAAATTACTTTCTTGTTCATTCGTCAAGGTAGACAAAATAATTATTGGTAAAGTGTTATCTTGACCTAAGAAGACATACTTGAGTGAATTAGGTAATTGTTTCAACCCAAGTTGTGGTGGTGATTCAGTGGATGGTTTAAGAAGAGAACCTTATTACATTGGCAGTGTCTCCTACCGAGGTGCCCATTTAGACGACTTCGATTGCGAGACATATGCTAGCGCACTATTAACTTCTTCCATATTTTCTTCCGTAGCCAAACATTCTTCTCCATCATGGAAAAAAGTTGTCTCAACAAGATATCAGGATGTGACAAAAGGTGTTACTGCCTCAACTAACTCATTACTAATGTCAAGCGCAAAGCAGTCTGAGTCGGCTTCCCCTGAGAGCACTTGTGAAGCATTAAACACATTTAATCTCACTAACATATCCTAGAATGATACATCCATGACCCCAATTCTACAATTAATACATGCATTGGTCGTGGCCAAAAAAAGTCTTCCAAGAATAACTGGGATTTGTCGAGACATATTTGCTACAAGCTCCATATCTAGCACAATGAAGTCAACAAGAAAGAAAAATTTGTCTACCTCAACTAAGACATCTTCTATTACCCTTCAAGGTTTCTTCACCGATCTATCAACCAACTAAAGAGTGACCAATGTTGGTTGTAAGGTTCCTAGCACAAGTTTCTGTTGATTCTAAGATTTTGATGAACAATTAAGTATGATATTTTGGTGGAACTAATGTTTAATTAAGTGTTTCAGTGATTTAAAGTTCTAATAATGAAGATGTCAAAGTAAATGGAAGCTAAATGAAAATAACAAGATGATGAAGAAGTATTAAGAGTTTGAAGACATTAGGAAAAACAATCCAGGTAAATATAAACTCTTAATATCCCATCTAGGAACACACACACGGCACAAAATGAATTTCATCTTTTATGTGTGCTTTGGTTGAGTATATTTATTTGCTCTAAATGTAAATTAAAAAGAAATACTTTTGAATGACTAAAATAGAATATAAGAGTATAAGTGGAGTTCATTTGAATATAAATGTGGATAAATGGGCAAAATTATAAAAGAAAGTAAGTTAAAAAAGAGATTAGAGAAGAGATTCAAGAGAGGCCAGTCGATTGAGGAGTCGACTGGAGAAAGTAAATGAACTCTCTGAATCTGCGAGTTGAGTGAGCGGTCGACCGATAGAAGTTGGGCAAACTCTTTGAATCTACGAGTTGACTGAGGAGTCGACCAATAAAGTGCATTGAATACTTCCACTACCCTCCAGTCGACTGGGCAGTCGACTGAACGCACAGTTTCTGGATATTGGTTGATCCAATTTTAAATCCAAAAGTAGCCATTTTTTGTTAAGATTTGAGAGAGATTTTGGGGATATTCTTAGCATTTGAGATGTGGTTCATATACATATTAAATCCTTTCAATATGGTTCATTAATTATTAAAGTTTCTCAATTTGGTACATAAAATAAATTCTATACTTATTTGTTTTAATTAAGAAATACTTTGGGGATTTAATTGAGAGTTTTAAAAGTTGTTATTAAGTAAGATTGAACATAAATGAAGTCCTCATGCTATAAAGGGTCTATAGGAGTATTTTATTGTCATGACACTTGTAAACTAACCGTTAGGAGGCTGATTACATGTGCCCTTATATAAACCTGCGAATTTTCTAAGAGAGTGAACAATTCTATTCATTCTAAGAGATAAAAAAAATTAGTCTATATTTGAGAGAGCTTTTATAAGAGTGATCATTCAACTGTACTGTGAGTTGTTCTAAGAGAGTGATTCTGATAATCAACTGCGATAAAATTGTGCTAATTCCAGAATTGAAACTATATTGTTTTCATCATTAATTCTGTGGATTCCGGGTGAGATCTTTCCATATTGATTATTACTTGTTTATTATTGTCTTTGGAAATTTATCTTAGAAATTATTTTTTGATTCTTTAAAGAAAATATTCTTTTGAACAATTTCTTGAATCTGATTACGTGCTCAAATTTGCTATCCATATATTGTTAAAATCATATTTCTACATCTCACACAATTCTATCACTAGTTGGGATATTAATTGAGTTTATATATATCTGGGGTGGTAGAAGTTCCGAGTGAGATTTACTTATCAATTTTTGTATTGGTGAGTTGTGACGGGTTAAATATCATTGAGGATATTTAATCAAGGGTAGCAGGGTTTCAGTCTCTTCCTGTAAAAAGATTGAGGTAGTGATTCTTCCTGGATAAGAATTGCGTATTTGTGAGTGATTTTATAACAGTTCAATCCTTACCGGGTAAAAGGATATTTGGAGTGTTTTGGTGAGATTTTGATTCTTGAGTCTAAGTGTTAAAAAGAATTAGGTTATTCTTTAGCCTGTAAAAAGTAGAGGTTATTCCTTAGCCTTTGAAAAGGAAATTGTAAAGGTTGATTCTGAGCCTGTAAAATAATCAGTGTGCAGGTTTGGTTCCTACCTTTAAAGGAATCTTGGTTTTAGTGGGTGCGACCTTCGTGGAGCTCAGGGGACTGGATTAGCTAAGAGTAGCTTGGTGAACCAGTATAAATCTCTGGTGTGCTACTTTCTTAATTTGTCTATTTTTGTTGTTTGTGTGTGCACCTAGTTAATTGATTAATTCCGCTGTGTTATAAAAATAATAATTAATTTAGGTATAAAATTAATTATTTAATTTATTGATTTTTATTCTGATTAATTTTTGAATACCCAAGCCCCTCTTGGGTATTCTATTGAGCCAACAATTTCTGATATATGAAAATGGAAAAATATTAACACTCGTACCTAAATCCAAGAGAGCATGATAAATAGTATGATCACCAATTACACATGAAATGGTAGGTGTGCCTAGATCCTTAAATTTAGGTAGAGTGTCATATTTCAGAACAAAGCTCACATGTTTGGTAAGAAATATTTTTTTAAGCATGTGATTTTTGCTTTTCTTTTCTGTGTGCATAAATCTTTTAGAAACTTTGCATATGCTAATACTTTCTTAATCGCCTCTAGGAGTGGAAGATTTATTTTTACTTGTTTAAATGTTTCAAGAATTTCTTCCATATTCTTGAATTTCTTTTTTGTAGGTAAGGGTTTGTCTAAGTATTGTGGGATTGGAACATGAGGTATATAAGATGCCTCTAAGTTAGACCTAGACTGTTCCTTACGAATTGGGGTAGGCATTGAGATGGAAATAGGGTCATCCTCAATAGTTTCTCTCACCGACTCACTCGGTGAATCTACTTTCTTACTCTCTTTCTCTTTTTTTTTTTTTTTCTTTTTCTTTTTTCACCCCCTTTAGTATCCTGTTTTATGAAAATCGTTGGAAAAAGACATGTATAAATTACTCATTTTGATATGAAAATGGTAGATAAATTCATATATCAATACATGTTTTATGTTGGATTTGAGGAGAATTTCGGTAATATATATATATATATATATATAGACAAATGGCAAAACTTTGAATAAATCCCAACAGATCTAACACATAAATCAGCAAAAGATTTTCCTTTCGGATTTAACTAATTTAAATTAGAAATTACCAAAAGATGAAGAATTATAAACAAATGAAACTAAAATAAACAAAATTAGGAAACGATGTTTGAAGGTTTGAGTACAAAAATATTACAAAAGTAAAAAATTAAAAGAAGCAATATGTGGTCTGATATAGTAATTTATTAATGTAATTTCACTCTTAGAGAAGAAGAAGAAGAAGAAGAAGAAACAATATGCGGTCTGATATAACAAATTAGCAGTAGAATTTTACTCTTAGAGATAGAAAAAAATAAGCAATCTGAGGTCTGGTAGAGCAAGTTAGCAGTAGAATATCACTTAGATATGGAAAAGAAGCAAATTGTGGTCTTAGTCTGTCATAACAATTTAGTAGTACAATTTCAGTCATGTAAATTAATAAGAAAAAATCTATGGTGTGTTATAACAATTTAATAGTTTAATTCCACTGCATTCATGAAAAATAAACCAAATTAATCTACAATCCTACTACTTTGTTTTACCCTAATGAATTAAACTCACACAAAACAAAAATATATGCAGATTGATTAGATGAAACTACGATCTATAACACTTCAAATAGCGGCACTGCCTAAATCAATTGCCCATGGGAGAAACAAAGAATCCACAAATCGGAGCTAAAAAATCCCATTTAAGAATTCCAAATCTGAATGAAAAGAAAGAGAACGAAATCTTACCGAGAATATTATTGTTGGATCTACAACGGGTGATGGTGTTGATTATGGTGGTTTTTAGATCTGAAAAAAAAAAAAAAAAAAAAAAAAAAAGAGGCGACGATGTGTTGGTGATAATTATGGAAGAGAGGCATTTGGGCAGACCACTATGGTACATGGGATACATTAGGTTTTGATGTTCACCATCCTCTTTGACCACCTCTGAACATCTCCATCTAGATCCAACCATCTACTGTGGCCATCTAGATTCGACTATCACTATCCAAATCCGATCCTCGTCGACCTTCACCATCTTCGCCAACCACCACTGACTACCTTTGCACGGTCGTCATAAGGAATGGGGAAGGGTTTTGAAATAGAAATTGATGAAATTTTAATTATAAGGGTTTCGAAATAGAAAAACAGAGAAAATCAAATCCAAAATCGAGAGAGAGAGAAAAAAAAAACTATACCTGTAGACAGAGAAGACGATGGTTCGACGACAGCGATGGCTGATGTGTAGTTTAATTACCAACAAATCAAGTACTTTTAGATTCAAATATTTGTGTGTTTTCAATCATTTTTGTTAGTTTAACGTGTTTTTATGTTATTTGGTAGGAATACAAATAAATGGGAGAAACGGTGCAAAATGCATACAGGTGCAGTAACTTCAAGGCCATTTTTTATTATGATGTAATTCAATTTTGGAAAAACTCAAAACATAAAAATTGTAGATCTACTTGTATTTTCATATCTTTTAAAACCACCTCAATCAAAGTTTGGACAAGAAAGTTACGGCGAAAATCCGAATCAAGCGTTGGCATTGTCAAGAGCACGCTGCAGTGCGAATTTTAGCGCACTGCAGCGCCTCCCGTCAGTAGGTTTTTATCCATAGCATGCTGAAATGCGCACTGCAGGGCGACCCCTTCAGCCTGTGTCATCTTTAAGCCCGAAAACTCTAATTTTTGAAGCTTATAAATACCCCATTATGCCTCCATACCTAAGGAAGGCGATTCTAAGAGAGGAAAACATTATTGGAGGTGATTTTGGGCGTGAACACACCGAGGGATGGTGTTTTGATGCTAGATTAAAGAGAAAAACATCATTGGTGGCTTGGATTTGAAGATTTGGAGCTCAACACGTAATAAGATTTTCTCTTCTCTTTTATCTCCATAATCTTTTGTTCTAAGTTTGTATTTGTAAAATTGTGTTAAACTACTTACATTTATGAATTTATTGAGAATATTAGCTATGGATTTGTCTATGTTGTGTTCGTTATCTAGATCTAAGGCTTGACGTAGTCTCATTTTAACCGTGTTGTGAATATTTTGTCAATTGTTAGATTTAATTCCATTTTATATATTCTCTAAGCCTAATGTGTTTGATTCATGTGGCCAATGATTTAGACAATGTTAGGTTGCGAATTTCATACTCAGGAGAGGTTGAATTCATAACCAGAATTGAGAGTACATAACGTAGGTTGTTGTGAGACCGAGAGGAAATCTAGACCAAGGTGTTCGAGTTGGGAATTTAGGATCTCGTGAGATCGGGAGGTAATCAAGTTCTAAATTGATCAATTAGAATTGTCATTCAATTGTGTTTATCTTTATAATGCTCCCAATGTATGCTTTCACATGATATTTTGGTTGAGTTGAAAACTTGGGATTTGACACTCGGGAGAGGTAATACGGGGTTTGGACTTAGGTTAAACACAACGTAAACTTTAATAGATCAAGAGATATTTAGAGCTTGCGTAATCTATAAGGTCGGGTATAACTAATGTTTTCACTTAAATACGGGATATGGATATCGGTATTGAAGTGATTACATATTTTCTCACTTGACGCTCAGGAGAGATAGTGAAAGAGCAATAACATAGGAACCTTGATTATTGAATGAACGAAATTAACTAATAATTGCATAATAGAATAACACGAGAATAATGAGATGAAATCAAGCCCCTAAAACATTAGTGCGTAGAAAATCCATATTTTGTTTTGTTTTTATATTTATTTTAATTTAGTTTTATTTTTACAAAAAAACCAAAATTGAATCGCCTAGATAAAGTTAGGTTGCGATAATTGTGGTACTTAATGACGATCTAAACCAATCCATATGGATACGACAACTCTTTTTTATTACTGTACTATTAAAACTTGACCTGTACACTTGCGGTTTTGTAGTGACGAAATAATTCGTTGCCAAGTTTTTAGCGCCGTTGTTGGGGATTGACTTTTTGGATTGTTGTTAATATTGTGAATAAGTAATTTGATTTTAATTTAGGTATTTATTTGTATTTCTAATTTTTATTTTTTGAGTTTTGTTTGTTTTGCGAGGTACTTGAAAATGTCTCATCAACAAGTGTTATTGGTTTTTTCTCAACGAGATTCTGAGCCATTTTATTGTGCTTGGGATAGATACAAGGAGTTGCTCGTTCAGTTCCCCAATCATGGTTTTCCAAAAGAGTGTCAACTACTCAACTTTCTCGACAGGCTACAAGTCGCAACAAGAACGTGGGTAGGAGGAGGAAATGGTACCACATCTTTCTACGACCTACCCGCGGACGAAGCCTATTTGTTGTTGGAAGACATGGCCAAGTTAGACTATCAGAGTTAGAATTTTTCAACAAGTCACCAAAAATTAGAGGATAATTCCAACATTTCGGCACCAAGGATTGACACCCTGGACCAACCTGTGGAGTGTTCTCCTACCCTGGAAGAACTGTTCACTATAATCATGGGTAAAACTTAGATTTTCTTGAGGGGAACTCATGACCGTCTCAATGAGCATGAGGACCATCTTGATAATATTGAGACGACCTGCGCTGAAATCGACATGACCGTAAAATCTCTTGAGACGCAAATTGGCCAACTAGTTAACTACATTGAGATCGAGTTGGGAATGGTGGCACTAAGAGACATACAACCCACGTTCATCGAAAGCCACCATGAGGAACCGAATGGAAGCAGGAGGGAATTAGGTGTGTTTAATGACGAAGATTTGAATAACAAGGAAACCCAAGCCTGGATCAACAATGAAGAATCACAACATGACAATTGTGAGTCTTCACCGTTTGAGATCCAAATTGTGATGCCACCACCGATCAAAGATTATATCATTTATGAGGATCCAATGTGTCTCACTTGTCCTCCACCACCCTTAGCAACGTTCATTCATGCCTACCAAGCACAAATGCCGGAGCCAAATCACATTGAGCTCACATGCCAATTATTATCATATTTCGCCAAGCTTGAGGGCGTTCTAAACAAAGACCCATTTGTTGTGTTGTATGACACATACTATGAGCGGAAGCCGTTCTTTGACAAGCTCTTCTCCAGTGTCAAGCCGATAATGTTAAACCAAACGCTTCTTAGGATGTAACCCAAGTTTTCAAATAATAGGGCCAGAGGATACACGCTATGGGAGAAAGCCCCACACCGGTTACCTTGCTTGGAACATCACTGTCTACCACACTTGGAGGCAAGATTGTCTCGCCTACCAGGTACGTGTCTTATTCCATTGTGTTTAATTTGAATATATGTTTAACTTTGAGTTTGAGGGTGAGACACATGTTGGCATTTGTGTGTTAGATTAGGAAATGATTGTGTGTGTGATTTTTGTCTTATATCTTGTGTTCTTTTGGCCATGTTTTTAATTTGTTTTTCCTTTTGTTAGTTTATTTGAATAAATTGTGAGTTTTGTTGAGATGAAATGACTTGAAATCGATGATGAGTTTAGACACATGATGTTCTTTTAGGTCTTTTGAAATGTATTACATTAAAATGTCTGTGTGCTTAACTTGTGTTAATTGAAGTTCACTCTTGACTCGTTACACTTGAGCACCATGAATCACGATCACTTGGTCTTTTGGGTACTTGGAGAACATTTATGTGTTGTAGGTAGGTGTTGACATCTCATGAACGCTAGAACCCATTTAAGTGAACCTCGAGGCGAAATTCTAAGTTATATGTTTTTGGAGAGATGATTTAGGCATTCATTTTGGATCGTTTGGGCCTTTGAAGCTAACCCTGAGAAAATTGTTTACTTCTCGTTACCTCCCATTGAGCCTCATTGCCTAATTCTTTCATTACCCACATTTGTGCAACTAACCTACTACATAGCTTTCCACTTCCTAAACTCATCACTAATTGGCATGTTTGCATGGATCATTAAGAGTAAGGTCTAACATGAGTGGTGTTTGGAAAGTCGTTGGTGGGTTGGGTTTGTGTTTCACTTTGTATATGAGTTATCTTTAAAAAAATATGTTGTAGTATAGTGGTGAGTATCCTGTTTGTCTCCTTGTTTTCCCTGCAACATTGGGGACAATGTTAATTTTGAGTTTGGGGGTATGGTTCTCACTTATTTTGTAAGAAAAAAAATTGGTTTAGTTTGTTTTGTGAATAATACATTGTGGGTTCAATTAAGAGAAGACATTTGATGAAAAGGGGGAGTCGGTGGATTTTTTTTCTTGGAAATTGTGCAAGATCCATGAGTCGTAATACATGCCTAGGGTGATTTGAGCTTGAAAATGACATTTTCATCTATCTTTTACCCTAGCCATACATTACAACCCGTAAAGTCTTTTTGATCTCCAATGACATATCTACATAATTAGTGGAGAGTGACACAAAAAATAGGCTTATGGTTATTCTTTCATGTACTACTTAGAGATCGTTCAATGTTTCCTTAGCACATAAATTTATTCAGAGCTCGTTTGGTTGGGTGAGAGTGATTGTGCACGCATAGACACATCTAGAGTCTTGAGTAGATTGAAATTGATGTTGAAAGTTGAAATTCTAGATAATCTCAATGTGTGCATTTTATTTGAGCTTAGAGCATTTTGTGGTTGCGGAGATTCTTGCACGATTGTTGATTCGATACAAAACTCACATTTTTATCGTTAGTATTTTAGTACTTGATTTATTTTCTTCTATTTTCTTTTCTTTTACTTGAGGACAAGTAAACGTTTGAGTTTTGGGGTGTTTGATGAGTAGTTTAATTACCAACAAATCAAATACTTTTATATTCAAATATTTTTGTTTTTTCAAGTATTTTTGTTAGTTTAATATGTCTTTATGTTGTTTGGTAGGAATACAAATAAATGGGAGAAACGGCGTAAAATGTATACAGGTGTAGTAATGTCAAGTCCATTTTTGATTATGACATAATCTGATTTTGGAAAAACACAAAACATGGACATTGTAGATCTACATCTTATCTTTTCATTGCTTTTTGAATCACCTCAATCGGTGTTTGGACGAGAAAGTTATAGCAAAAATACGAATCAGGCGTCGGTACTGTCAGGAGCGCACTGCAGGGAAAATTTGAGTGTGCCCCAGCACCCTCCCGTCAGTAGGTTTTTGTCCATAGAGTGCTGCAGTGTGCTAAAACATGCACTACAGCACGATCCCTTCAATCTGTGTCGTCTTTAAGCCCGAAAACCCTAATTTTTGAAACCTATAAATACCCCATTATGCCTCCACACCCAAGGAAGGCGATTTTGAGAGAGAAAACATCGAGTGATAGCGTTTTGATGCAAGATTAAAGAGAAAAATATTATTGGTGGCTTGGATTTGAAGATTTGGAGCTCAACATGTAATAAGATTTTCTCTTCCCTTTTCTCTCCCTAATCTTTTGTTCTAAGTTTGTATTTGTAAAATTGTGTTAAACTACTTACATTTATGAATTTATTGAGAAGATTAGCTATAGATTTGTCTATATTGTGTTCGTAATTTAGATCTAGGGTTTGATATAATCTCGTTTGAACCGTGCTGTGAATATTTTGTCAACTGTTAGATTTAATTCCATTTTATGCATTCCCTAGGCCTAATGTGTTTGATTCATGTGGCTAATGATTTAAACAATATTAGGTTGCGGATTTTATACTCAGGAGAGGTTGAATTTGTAACCGGAATTGAGAGTGCATAACGTAGGTTGTTGTGAGTCCGGGAGGAAATCAAGACCTAGGTGTTCAAGTTGGGAATTTAGGATCTCATGAGACCGGGAAGTAATCGAGTTCTAAATTGATTAATTAGAATCGCCATTCAATTGTGTTTATCTTTATAATACTTCCAATGTATACTTTCATATGATATTTTGGTTGAATTGAGAACTTGAGATTTGACATTCGGGAGAGGTAATAACAGGTTCGGACTTAGGTTAAATACAACGTAAGGTTTAATAGATCGGGAGATATTTAGAGCTTGCATAATCTATGAGGTCGGGTATAACTAATGTTTTCACCTAAATACGAGACATGGATATCGGTATTGAAGTAATTACATATTCTCTCACTTGACGCTCAGGAGAGGTAGTGAGAAAGCAATAGCACAGGGACTTTGATTATTGAATGAATGGAATTAACTAATAATTGCTTAATAGGATAACTCGAGAATAACGAGATAAAATCAAACCCCTAGAACAATAGTGCATAGAGAATCCATATTTTATTTTGTTTTTATATTTATTTTAGTTTAGTTTTATTTTTACAAAAAACACAAATTGGATCACCTAAATAAAGTTAGATTACGATAATTGCGATAGTTAGCGACGATCTAAATCAATCTATATGGATATAACAACTCTTTCTCATCACTACACTATTAAAATTTGATCCGTACACTTGCAGTATTGTAGCGACGAAATAATTCGCTGCTAATGGCCTACAAGGATGATACATTGAGAGTGAGAAGGTGATGAGAAGCAGGGAGTAAGTGAGAGGGAGAAAGAGAGAAAGAAAGAGAAGTGCGAAAGAGAGGTGAAAGTGAAAAGAGAAGAAAAAGTGTTGGCTGATGAAATTGGTAATCTTATTTTTATTTTTTTTTATAGTTGAATTAAAGTGATCCAACAGTCCAAAAATATAAATAGTTTGTCTTTTGATTTGATGGTTCTCTTTATCTTAGTTTATGATTTATTATATATATATTTGTTTTACCATAAATAACAAGATAAAATAAAATAAGAATTAAAAGTAGATAGAGATGAAGCGATAATGGACTTCAAGCCTTCAATGGAACGAACGTCCAAAATGTTCTTCAAGAATCTAATGATCATTGCCACCGCCACCGTCATCGTCACCATCAAGCCTAAACAATTCGTTTTACTAAAGAGAGGCAACTCCAATCACATTTTTTGCATCAAGAACATAATTTCACTTCCCTGTCTTTGATACCTCCTACACGAAAAGCTCAACACAAGTCAAGTCTATGCAATTCGAGGACAAAATTGTCTTTTGTCATTTTAGTTCGAGGGCAATTAAGTGTTTTTTTTTTTTTTTAATAGTATCTAAACAAATAAAATATAAGTATTTGAAGTAGAGGGATATAATATAGAGAAAAATATATTTTAAACCCTCTAAGTATTGACATTTTCTAAATGGTCTCTCTCTATTTGAGCGTTTTATTTTAAACCCTCTAGGTATAAGTATGTTTTTATTTGATCATTTCATCATAAATTCTATCTAAACTAATAGAATATAGGGATAAAACAGTCTTTTTACTTATTTTTAATTTTTTAATGATTTTTCTTTTTTTTTCTTCATCTCTCTCTCTCTCTCCTTCCTTCTACCTCCCTCTCTCCTTCATTTCACAGGGGGTGAAAACTCCCTTAATATGGGGTGTTACACCCCCTGTTATGGGGGTAGAATCACCCTCGTAACAGGAGGTGTCCCCTTGTTACGGGGGTGATTCCACCCATCGTAACAGGGGCCGGTAGGGGGAGGGAAGAAGGGAGGAGAGAGAGAGGGAGAGGGGAGAGAGAAGTCAAAACAAAGAAAAAAAGAAAAAGAAAAAACAAAAAAAAATATTAAAAAATGATTAAACAATAATTTAATAATAAAAAAATATAAAATGACAGATTTGCCCTCAATATTTGGTTAGTTTTGACAGAATTTCAAACGAAAGGACCGAATAAAAATGTGCTGATAGTTAGAGGGTTTAAAGTGAAACGTTCAGAGGATTATTTAGAAAAATGTCAATAGCTAGAGAGTTTAAATTGTATTTTTTTCTATAATATAATGTTAAAACATAATAGAGGGGCATAAAAGACAATTATCCCTCGACACGTAGATATTTTCTCGTGGGGTCGATTCTCCGCAGTATATCTTATTGTAGAGAGAGACAAAAACCCTAGCCCCTTCTTCATAAGTTTATATCGCCCTCCCGCTCACCCTGAAAGCCGTACTCTCCGCCTCTCTCTAGTTTGTCATCTGGGGTAAGCATTTCCCTTCCCTTTTCGTCTATTTTATTGTTAATCTCCTTTTTCATCTTGTTTTCTTTGCTTCGCGGCGTCGGTCAGCTGTATTAATTTTCTCGGGTTTCTTGTCCTGCGTTTTGATTTTATGCACATGTAGTGTGCTTTGTTCTTGAAGTTTTATTCATTTTTGTAGCTTTATTCGAAGATTTAGTGAATCGAATGTCATTTGTTGTAGCGATTCTGTAAAATGTTTTAGTAAAAATGTTCTGAATGTTTGTGATGAAAATGGGTTTCATCTTGTGGAGATTGTGTTCAAATTTATCAAACCAACTTTTTCTCCTGATATGTGTGTTCATATTATATGCAACTGAAGACTGTAGAAATTGAAATAACGTGGAGTGGAGAAGAGGCTATATTGTTTTTTTCAGGTGAAAAGCTTTAGTAGTGTGAGGCGCATATGCCTAAAATATTGCGTTGATAATATTTCAACAGATAAATTGGTGATGAGGTTTCTTAATATGTAAATTTGACAGGCCGCAATGCGTCTTGTCTTTGTTGTATTGGGATATGTTGGTGTGTTTCCGTTATTAACATTATGGAGATACAAGGAAACTGGAAAATAATTTGTTGCTGTTTAGTTGATCATGATAGTCATTTTTAAATTGCCAGGACTGTTCTTGTTTTGCCTTTCTATGAGTCTTACATTTTGTGAAAGAACCACTTTTGCAATCTTGCATGTTATGTTTTTTTAATTTAGGCACGATTTGGTGACACTTCTGTCAAGTGTTTTTTAATATCAAGCAATTTAATTTGACGAAAATGTTCTTATATGTAGATGCGTAAACAAAAAATCAATAGTGTGTTTGATAGTTAGGGATAATAAGTATTATTCATATAAAAATTTATAGATGATTGAGAAAAAGTGGGCGGAGAGCTTCTAGTTCATCGATATCTTATAAATTGAAAAACGAAAAGCAACTTTTTTTGCTTTCTAAAAAGGGTACATAAAATCCTGTTTTTATTTTTTTGATTGTTTAAAGTATTTTATTTTTAAGTATGAAATAAATGCTACCTTTAAATTACGTACTTTTTTTGCTTAATATGTGCAGGTTCTTTGGAATCAACACTCAAAATGGCATTCTATAACAAAATTGGGAGCCTTATGAGGCAAACTATTTCCCAAAACAGTGCCGCTAGTAGCCAATTTAAGACAGCAACAATGTTCAATGCTGTCCGTTGCATGTCTTCAAAGCTTTTTATTGGTGGTATATCCTTTTTTTAACCAATGTGAATATGGGCAAAATTATGTTATGTCTCGATGTCTTTAAACTGGCTCCTCTATCGACTAGGTCTTTCATACAACGTTGATGATCAGAATCTGAGGGAGGCATTTTCCGGCTTTGGTGAGGTTGTTGAAGGTGAGTGTCAATTTTTGAAAGATATTTTTACATGTTTCAATTCTGGTGACTATTTGTTTGATTGAAATAAATAAGCTCATTATCGAATACTTGGGGCTAGGGATGACAATTCGTGTTATTTGGTCGTGTTAGGTGAACTCTATGTTTAGTTAACACAAACTCGATAGATTATGTTAACTGAATATAAAAAAATCTATTTCGAATGACTTTCAAAAAAAAAAAAGAGAAAATTAATTATCTAGAATTATGACTTGTTTTACAATTTACCAAGGCTCTGTTTGGCTACTGCTTTTTGTTCCCTGATTACTGTTCTTGCTCTTAAAATTTTGGGATTAATGTACATAAACGCATTTGGTAAACACATTTCTATTCCCAAACTTTTAGGAGTAATTTGGGATTATTTTCCAATTTCCTTAAGAATTTGAGAAACAAAAAAATATTAATTCGTTCTCGCTCCCACAAAACTATTCCCACTACTACCCTCCCCCCCGGCTAGGGCCACCATACATTTAAGGAGAAAAAAGAACAAATGTTACAACCAAAAGTGTTTCTTGTAGCTGTTCTCATAAATAAAAGAAACAATTTCAATGGTCGTTATCAAACATGTTTATTGAAGTAGAAACAGAAACACTAACCAAACGCCACCAAATTTGAAATCTCCGAAAGTCTACTGTGTTTTTTTAATTATTATTTTAAGATTTCGTACTTAATTAGTACTAAACGGTTATTTGCATTGTTTTGAATGATTTTGAGCTGCTTTACCAATTCTTATAATCACCAATAATGTGTGAAATCCTTTTTTGCGCCATTTATCATTGTTTTCTTCACATTTTTCTTTTCAACAAAAGCTTTTACAGTTGTAGGTGTAGTACTTCAGATATATGGGTAAAAGTTATTTGATTTTGAGAAGGGATACTTAATTTTTTTTTATGAGGGATTCAATTTTTATTAGATGTTATATGCTGAAATATGATTGTTTCAATGTTGTAGCAAGAGTTATTGTTGACCGTGACACTGGGCGGTCCAGAGGATTTGGGTTTGTGGGCTTTTCTGATTCTGAATCTGCCAATTCAGCGATGTCCGCTATGGATGGACAGGTATTGACAAGGATTTTATTTAATGATATATATGTGGACTAGCTTAGGGACGCGTTAATATTATTCTAATAAAAATCTAAATTTGTAATTTAAAATTTTTAAATGATTAACTTCAATAATTTAGTTTCAAGTTGAATCACTCTATTGAAGAGATGAAATTCATTAGATTGTCTGTGGAAAGATACTGACATTATTTTGTGGAGCGCACACTATACAAGTTCGGAGATTAAGTGCACATCTCCATCAAGGTTTAGACGGTCGTATTGAAAAAAAAAAAGTGATTATATTTGTAACCCATATTCTTGGTTTATACTATTAAACGATGTGTAATTGTATTGATTTTGGGTATTGACAGGAGATGAGTGGAAGGAATATCCGGGTGAGCCTTGCCCAAGAGAGGGAGAGGACTCCTCGAAGCAGTTATGGTAACTATGAAGATGGAAGATCCTAAGCATTGTTTTTGCAGAACGGTTTCTATGATGGCAGCGTTGTTTTTCTTTTGGTTTTGCTGGTTTAGGATGTTAAATTCAACTGAAAATCGTGGTTTTTTGAAATGGATTTGATTAATGTACGCATTTTTATTTGGTTAAATTGCCGATATGTAGTGCAGTTCTATATTGTTTGTGCATGTCATGGTTTAATGGGCAGCATTGTTTTTTTCCCTTTTCGTTTTGCTTGCTTAGGATGTTAAATTCAACAGTAAACGTTCGTGCAACCAATTGATTTTGTTATTTTTTTTTTTAATATAAATTGAATGTAATTTTATCATAATATAATAAAGTTGGCGTTGTTTACCATTTAAATGTTTTTTTTTTTAAAAAAAAAAAAAGTGAAAAAGGGAGGTTTTTAACATTGTTGTACAACACAGGCTATTTGAGGTTGGTAATTCCGGCTACTTAAACTTGGGGTTACCATCCTCAGATATTAAAAAAATCAAGTTCAGTATACCTGATGTTCCCATCCCAACATTGAGTATATGGTAATTTTTCCCTTTTTACAACTTCGAAATTCTGTTGTAATCTTTTACATTTTTAGATTTATTATTATTTTTTAAAAAAGTTAAACCCAGATTGTGAACCACGGGTTCTTTCGGCAATGCCAGACATTGAAGGCAATTTTAAACCGTGGAAAGAAAGTTTTTTTCCCTGTTGGCATCCTCATCAATGGTTATGGACGAAATGGTGTTTTTTTCAAGCAGAAGAGAGAGTACAGAGAGTATAGTAGAGAAGAAGAAATGGGACAATCAATTTTCACTACAAGACAAAAAAAAAAAAAAAAATACACTTTAGACCTCGATATTTTAGAACTAGTGTGAACTTAAATCTTGTAAGACAATTAAATATTTAAAATTAAATATATTAAGTACTTATTAAATTAAATATATTTGATAAAAAATTAAATAACCACTTAAAAAATCATTTAAAAATTGTAAAACACGTTATCAGACACATAAATTTTACAAACAACTTGCAACATCAAAGAACAAAACAAAACTACATCCCAACTCTAACGGCATGTTTGGTTGGATGAAATGGAATGAGGATAGAATGGAATGGAAGAAATAATGGAATGAGAGAAGGAATAGAATGGAATTGTGATTGAAATCACTATTCTATTCTTTTGTTTGGTTGATATGGAATGAAAGAAAGAATGAAATAGTGAAATATAGTAAAATTTCCATTTTACTCTTATAAAATTATTATTCCATTCTCTTTTTGGTTGGTTATAATAAAATTTTATTATATTTCAC
Source organism: Eucommia ulmoides (assembly GCA_016647705.1). Taxonomy (NCBI): domain Eukaryota; kingdom Viridiplantae; phylum Streptophyta; class Magnoliopsida; order Garryales; family Eucommiaceae; genus Eucommia; species Eucommia ulmoides. The sequence continues at coordinate 33,820,277 of CM028338.1, read as the reverse complement.
TATTCTATTCCTTTTCTCATTTTATTATATTTCACTATTCAACTCAATTTTAAGTTTTTGTTTTTTAATTTCTATTTTTGTTCTCAATTTTTCAGTTTTTATTCTTTAATTTCTGTTTTTGTTCTCAATTTTCAGTTTCCTTTTTCAATTTTCCGTTCTTTAATTTTCTATTTTTTGTTCTCAATTTTCAGTTTATGTTCTCAATTTTTTGTTTTTGTTCTCAATTTTCTGTTTTATTCTCAATTTTCAGTTTCCGTTCTCAATTTTCTATTATCTAATTTTATGTTTTTGTTCTCAATTTTCTGTTTCTATTATCTAATTTTATGTTTTTGTTTTCAATTTTCAGTTTTCGTTCTCAATTTTTCGTTCTCTAATTTTATATTTTTGTTCTCAATTTTTAGTTTATATTCTCAATTTCTTGTTCTCTAATTTTCTATTTTTGTTCACAATTTTCGGTTTATGTTCTCAATTTTCTGTTTCTATTCTCAATTTTTCAATTTCTGTTCTCAATTTTTTAGTTCTGTTCTCAATTTTCTATTTCTATTTCCAACTTTTTGTTCTCTAATTTCAATTTATGTTCTCTAATTTCTGTTTTTGTTCTCAATTTTCAAGAGCTTAATTACAAGGGTTATCATGTAATTTAAGGTATTGATTCCATTGGGTTGGAATCCCATTCCACCCCATCTCAAATGGAATCCCATTCCATCCAATTTCATTTCAATGGAATCATGAAAATGATTCCATTAGAGAACAAAACAACGGAATATGAATCGAGGGCGGAATGCGATTCCATTCCGCCCTCAATTCCATCCAACCAAACATGCCGTAAGGGTGCAACATGTAATTTAACCTTACAAGAATACAATCTGTCAAGTTTAATTTTGACCCAAGTGGTAATCAAGGCCCCATTTTGCCTAACTTTCTTGAAAATACAATCACATGCATCCATAGTTAAAAAAAAAAAAAAAAAAAAAAAAAAAACACGAACTACAATTTTTTTTAAGAAGTCTAAAGTTACTGTAATACATAAAAAGTACTATAACTTTTCATGTAAAAAACGTTTGATATGTTGAAATGAAATGGAATAATAATAAGACTGAAATTAATATGATAATGAAAATAAAAATCATTTAAAAATTGTTCAAAATTCAAATTTTTAAATGATTTATATTTTCAAACACAAAAATTTAAATTTTTAAATGATTTTTATTTTTAAACACATAAATGATTTTTATTTTCAAACACATAAATTTTGAATAATCACTTAAAAGTTTTTGAATAATCATTTTAAAAATTCAAATTAAATAATCACTTAAAAAATTATTTCAAAATTGTTCAAAATTTAAATTTTTAAATGATTTTTATTTTCAAACACATGATTTTTAAAAATTTAAATTTTGAACAATTTTTAAGTGATTATTTTAAAAATCATTTAAAAATTGTTCAAAATTTATGTGTTTGAAAATAAAAATCATTTATGTGTTTGAAAATAAAAATCTCAATTTTATTATTAAAAACAAATCATAAATAAAAGTGTGAATATTTAATTTTAAGTATTTGATTGTGTTACAATATCTAAGTTGGCACTAGTCCCAAAATATTGGGGTCTAAAGTGTAGTTTTATTTTGTCTTTAGTGGAAATTGATTGTCTCATTTATTCTTCTCTAACATGTACTCTCTCTCTCTCTCTCTTTTCTTTCTCCCTCCTTTCTCTTCTGCTTAAAAGAAGCATCATTTGGTCCATGACCATTGATGAGGATACCAGCAGAAAAATGAAGCGTCTTTCCACGTTCTAAAATTGTCTTCAATGTTTGCCATTACCAAAAGAACCCAGGGTTCACAACCCCGAGTTTAACTTTAAAAAAAATAATAAAATAATTCTAACGTTGCAGAAATTCAGAATTTCGAAGTTGTACCCGAGGTTACGAACCCTAGGTCGGTGTTGTGAACCCAAACTTGATTTTTTTAATACCTTGGGTTGGTAACCTCAGGTTTAAGTACCTTGGGTTACCAACCCTAGATAATCTGTATTGTGTAAAAATGTTGAAAACCCCCTGTTTTCATATTTATTTATTAAAAAAAAAAAAAAAAACCATTTAAATGGTAAACAACTCTAATAAAGTTGAACTTAAGGAACTATAATAGTTTTAATTTATTTTTATTGGAGGTAGTTATCGCCATGTGAAAGAGTCCAAGTAAAGACAATTTTCTTGATGTATCTGATACGTATAAAACCTTCGCTCCTTCCTGTTCTAAATATAAACCCCAAAAGGGTCGGGTTTGACCTCTTGGGTTCCGATCTGAAGTCAGGTAAACCCGTTTACCTAATGGGCTAAGACAGTATAAGCTCATTTTTCTCATACTTGTATAATAGGTACATGTGCTGCCATTATATAAGGCTCATATTTGGGTGTACATAAACCCAGTATGTTGATGGCCCCAAATAGGAAAACAATCTTTCCTCTATTAAAGTGGTATGGGCCCACAGTTATAATTCATGGACTCTATCTGAATTGACTGTAACAGCCCATGATAAATGGAAGCCATTACAGATATTCACTATTTCCAAATTGACTGTAACGGTCCATGAGAAATGGAATCCATTACAGATATTTTCGGTAATTATGAAGATTATGGAGATAATGGTGATGATATATAGCGGCATAATTTCTTCATAGTAGGATGATCACCCTATAAAAACGGATAGAAGGTAACTGGTAAGGGATATATTATGAATTTAGCCTGCATTTATTCGGATCATATTCAGATTAACTTATTCTCACGCCGGAGGTTCTTTGGCCGACACCACACCGGTATCTTCCATTAGAACTTAAGGTTTTGCAGGTCTTAGAGGAAGATTATTGATTTTCTGGTACGTGTAAAGATTAGCACGTGACAGAGAATTTTTGGCAGTATTATTTGGCGCCGTCTGTAGGAAAAAGACATAAATCCTTACGTTGCAGATATAAGGCATTTGCAAGCTAGAGCACCAACAACAAGTCAGGTTAATAATTTACCACCATCGTATCTAGATGTACCTGAGGAGCAACGTGGAGAAATTCCATCTGTTGCAGTAAACATGGATGCAAAGATAGACGTTCTTAATGCAAAAATGGCCGAGGTGATAGAAATTATCAAGCATTTGGTCAGCATAATTGTTGACGGTAGATTGCGATTCAACTCGGGAACTTATGAGGATAGGAATGAAGTGGAATCACCACGATATGCTGAACCTCAATCTTATGAGGAACGACCTGCTCATGGAGAGGCCAACCATCAATCAGAACGAAGGACCAGTATGCAGACTGAGACTATTGATTCACATCAGCAGGTCAGAAATCAAGTAGAAAGAACTCAACCTCTGGACGAACTTGACACCATGTTGAGGAGAACTGATATGCCTTTCTCCCCAGAGATATTGGTTGTCCCACTCTCTGAAAAGTTCGATCCAACGAAGTTTGAAAAGTACGATAGGAGAACTGATCCGATGGACCATATCCGCCAGTTCAGATATGTTATGAATTTGTATAATTCTAACGATGCTACTCTCTGCCGAGCTTTTGCGACAACTTTGAAAGGATTGGCTCTTGAATGGCTGCATACGCTTCCAGCAAACTCTATAACAACGTTTAATGAGTTTGGAAAGATGTTCATTAACCGCTTCATAACCTGTCAAAGGGTAATGAAAGGACCAGATTTCCTGCTAGCTCTTTGTCAGGAAAAAGGAGAAACTCTCCGCCAATATATGAGTCAATTTAATGAAGAACTGACCTGTATTGAAGGTTGTGATACAAACCTAGTCATCAACACTTTTACGTCCGGGTTGCGACCTGGCCGATTTCAAGACTCTCTGACCAAAAAGTTCCCTCGAAGTATGACGGAGTTGATGGATAAATGTAAGCCCTATATGAAGCTAGAAGATGTGAAGTTGGCTAGAGAATGAAGAGGGTCATTGTTTGATCATCGCAAACAAAACAAGAAAGACTTTGGTAAGGCTAAAGCTGGCGTACCTAATAGTAGTAAAAACCGAACAAAGAATTCTAGTTCCAATCCAGAAGGTCGTCAGGAGCCAAGCTTTCCTGAATTACGCATGCCGATCTCGCGAATCTTGTAGGAGATTCATACATCTGATATAATTCAATGGCCTCCCAGATAGAATACTAAGTCAAACTAGAAAAATCGCTCTAAGTTTTGGAATTTTCACAAGGATTATGGTCATAACACTGATGACTGTTGGGAGCTTCAAAAAGAAACTAGACGGCTTGCAGACTTGAGACAATTGCGGGATTATATGCAAGATCGCTCCAAGGACAGAAAGAGACCCAAGAATAATAACCCACGTGAAGAGCGTCGAGAAAGAGAGTAGAAAGAAGAGCATCCCAAAGAAAATAGGAAAGTGATATTCATGATAAATTCAGTTGGACCTAGTTCTGGGGAGTCCAATCGCGCACGAAAGTGAAAAGTGCATGAAGCGATGATGGAGCGTTGTTATGGTGAATCATTAGCAGTGGTATCAAAGTCGGGACCTGTCATCACCTTCTCTGAAGATGATTGTAGAGGGATTGTTCATCCCCATGAAGATGCTTTAGTCATTTCTTTATGGATCTCGAGTTTTCAAGTACAGCGAATTTTGATTGACAATGGAAGCTCAGCGAATATTATCTTTGCCAGTACTCTAAAATAGATGGGCGTGCCGAGCTCAGATGTAAGCTCCACATAGACTGTTATGGTGGGATTTAATGGAGAGCTTACTTTCCTTTGTGGCAAAATTACTTTGTCAGTCACCTCCAATAAAGAGGAGCAGGGAATACGAAGGCCACTGAGTTCATGGTGATAGACTCAGTATCACCATACAATGCCATTTTGGGCCGACCATGGTTGTATGCAATGAGAGTTGTTGCATCAACATATCATCAGTGTGTAAAGTATGCCAGAAGAGATTCAATGGATGTCATTAGAGGAGATCAGGATTCCTTAAGATAGTGTTTTGCCATAGCTATAAAGGGTAAAAGCCATTCTTTATAACAATTAAAGAAGGTTCATGAAGCAGGTCAGCTAGCAGAATCAACAGGAGAGATTGATGACTTTAGAGAACATGCCAGTGTGATTCAACCTGCTGAGCAGGTTAAGCAAATAACTTTCAATAACGGAGGTCAGAAGCTTATGATTGACAAATCATTAAGCCAAACTAAGAAAGCTGAGATCAGAGAACTGCTTCAAATGAACTTGGATATTTTTGCTTAGTCACTATCTGACATGAAAGGGATAAGTCCCGACGTGCCAGTCCATCGCTTGGACATCAACAGATCATATCCACCAGTTTGGCAAAAACGGAGAACGTTCAGTCTGGAGAAAGAACAAGTAATTGAAGCTGAGATAAAGAAATTTCTTACCATTGGTCACATAAGGAAAGTAACATACCCTAGATGGTTGGCTAATCCTATTCTTGTTAAAAAAAAAAAAGAATGGAAAATGGAGAATGTGCGTAGATTTTACGGACCTGAATCAAGCATGTCCTAAAGATTGTTACCCTATGCCGAGGATTGATCAGATGGTTGATGCTGCGGCCGGGCACCAACGCTTATCCATGATGGATGCTTATTCAGGTTACAACCAAATCTGTATGGATTAGCAGGATGAAGAGGGGATGCTAATATATGTAAAATACTTACGTATTTTCGAACCAGTTTTATTAGTTTTAGAGTACGTTTATAGTTATTTTTATATGTTTTAATATATTTTTATTCTTTTTGTATTAAAATAGGTGCGTAGGGTGAAAAGGTATGAAATCGGAGTGAAAACGATGTGATCGAACCAAAGCGGACAAAGTTACGGTGGATAAATGAGCAAGGAGGCAACATTGTGAAAGAAGTCCACAGCCTAGGCGTCTAGACCTCCGCCTAGACTGTGAAGATGCTGAGAACATTTCCAAGTCCGCCGCCTACTTCTTCGCCTAGGCGGTCACCAAACCTGCAAAGCCGATATAGGTTTTTGAATCACCTCAATCGGAGTTCGGATGAAGAAGTTACAGCTAAAATACCAACGGGTGTCACCATTGCAGCAGTGACACCACCGCCGCGGCGGTGAAGAAACAGAGAACTAAAATTAGCTACTGACAACCCATCGTTGCAGCAGTGAAATCTACCGCCGCGGCAGTGATCCAGCAGAATGTTCTTTCTAAGCCACCGCTGTCTTCATCGCAGCAGCGATCATTGAACCGACCTACTTACCGCCGCAATGATGAATCCCTTTGCCGCAACGGTGACCCTCTGCACAACTTAGATATTTCATTTAGATATTTTTCTTATAAATACCCCTATTCTTCCCCCTCCTTTGAGACCCCCGGCTATTTGGGCACCTTAGGCTATATTTAGGCTAGGATTTAGGAGTTTTAGAGGTGGACCTCACATCCTGAAGTGGAGAAGACGGCGAATCGATTGTTGAGCGTTCTTAGCGGTTTATCTTCGGATGAGGCTAAGTTCTTTGATTGTTTTTCCTTATTTCTTTATCGTAGGATTATGTGAGCATGTTTAGCTCAATTTAAATGTTTATGCGGCTATGTCCATGAGTTAAATATGGATTGTAGTAGGGATTAACGATATATTTATAAATATGTTTGTTTGGATGATTTCGGTGTTGCGGTTATGTTTGTTTTTCGTAGTTTGATTGTATTTATCGTATTATTTGTTTATTATGCTTGGATTGATAAATGGAGAATACGAGGTTTTAACAAACCCTGGATTCGGATTAGGGTAAACAAACGCCACGATCCGATAACCTGGTTGGGGTTAGGATTGTGGACAATCGATGATGTTGGGGCAAGACTCATGCGACCTAGGGTTGTTAAGGCGTTGAGGGGGATTTTTTCGTTGATTTGAAATGGCGTTATATTCCCCCGTCTTACACTCGGGAAAGGTGGCGAGGGAGTTTACGAACGGAGATTGTCGATAGGGTAAATACAACGCACGATCTAATAACCCGGGAGGGAGTTGAATTGTGTGTAATCAATTACGCTGGGCGAGACTCATGTGACCTAGGGTCGTTAAGACATTGAGGGGGACTTCTTCGTTGACTCGAAGTCATGTATTCCCCCGTCTTACACTCGGGAGAGGTAGCGGTGGAGTTTTTGTACTGAGGTTATCAAATAGGTCGAACACCGTAAACGTGAGTAAATCGAGATCGAACACGTATTTGTAAACACGTTAATCCCTAGGCAATTCTTCAGCCTAAAACATATTAGCATATTAGTGTAGTTAATTTAGGTTATATTAGTATTAGTTTAATTAATTACATTTTTTTTTTGCTTAGATAAAGTTAGGTTACGACAAACGCGGTATTCGATAGTAACGACACCAATCCCTGTGGATACGATAACCCGATCTTAACAATCACACTATACTAAAACTTTGACCTCGTACACTTGCGAGTAGTCCCATTACCGTGAGGATCGAGGAATTCTCGCGCGTACAGACGTCATTCATCATGCCAAAAGGTACTTATTGTTATAGAGTAATGCCTTTTGGTTTGCAAAATGTAGGTGCTACTTATTAGCGGTTGGTAAATCACATGTTCCGAGATCAAATTGGGACTACCATGGAGGTATATATCGATGATAAGTTGGTCAAAAGTTTTGAGCAAGTTGATTACTTGTCTCATTTAGCCAAAGCCTTTTCTTTTATAAGAAAGTACGATATGAAGTTGAATCCTGGAAAGTGCAATTTTGGGGTTACTTCTGGTAAAGTTTTGGGGTTTATTGTTAATCAGCTGGGCATCACAGTAGATTCGGGATAAATAGAAGCTATAAAAAATCTAAAGTCCCCGTCATCTATTCGAGAAGTCCAAGTGTTGACTGGAAGGTTGGCAGCATTAAACAGATTCATTTCAAAGTTTACTGATAGGTGTGCTCCCTTCTTTAAAATTTTGAGGGGAAATAAAACCTTTCAGTGGGATGATGACTGTGAGCATGCTTTCCAATCAATAAAAGATTATTTGGGCTCTATGGAGACATTGGCCAAAGTACACCCCGGAGAAGAGCTGAAGTTATATTTGGCAGTAACCCCTGTAGCAGTAAGTGCAGCATTGGTTCAAGAACTCGCAGGAGGGCAAAAGCTGGTCTATTATGTCAGCAAATCTTTGGTTTTAGCTAAAACCCGTTATACAGAGTTAGAAAAACTGGCATTAGCTTTGGTAATTGTTGCTCGGAAGCTTCAGCCTTATTTTCAAGCACATGTAATAACTATGCTGACCTCATACCCACTCAGGGCTATAATGCACAGACCAGAAGCATCTGGGCGTCTGATGAAGTAGACTTTTGAGTTGGGAGAGTTTTCTTATCCAATATAAAACCTAGGACAACGATTAAAGGTCAAGCATTGACTGATTTCACTGCTGAATTCACTCTGCTATTAAATGAGAAAACGACATCCTATTCCACTGCCCAGTGGAACATATGGGTTGATAGAGTTTCGAATATGAAGGAATGCGGCGTGAGAGTTGTCATACAAACTCCTGAGGGAGATCAACTTGAAAAAGCCATACAATTATGTTTCCAAGCTTCCAACAATGAAGCAGAGTATGAAGCAGTAGTTCTCGGCCTAACTCTTGCCAAGGAGTTCGGAGCTCAGCATCTAGTTGTGAAATCAGATTCTCAAGTGGTAATCAATTAGATCAACGATTTATTTCTTATAAATGGAGACAAGTAATGTCTCTACATAGAGAAAGTAAAGGAACTTACTTCCCATTTTCAGAGTTGTAAGTTTGAAGCTATTCCAAGAACTGAAAACGCTAAGGCTGATGCTTTGTCTGTACTCGCTTCAACTTTAGAGCCAGATCAGAGATCTGAATTGGTTGAATTTCTGGATCACCTATCAATCATTCCAACATCTCAGAGTGTTTACATAGGCCAAGTAGACGAGAAAGTTGATTAGAGGACTCCTATAATTCAGTATCTAAAGGAAGGAACCTTACTAGACGATAAAGATAATGCAAGGAGAACCATTTACAAGTCTTCAATGTATGTATTATCTGATGGAAAACTTTATTGACGATCTTTCTCATAGCCTTTGTTGTTATGTTTGGGACCAAAAGAGGCGAGATACGTGATACAAGAGATACATGAAGGTGTGTGTGGAAATCACCAAAGAGGGAGATCACTGGCTCATAAAGCAATAAGAGTGGGATATTATTGGCCAACCACGCATGCTGATGCAGTAGAATATGTACGAAAGTGCGACAAGTGCCAACGTTTTTCAAATGATATCAGAGTCCCAACTCGGCTACAAATGCCGATCACTAGTCCTTGGCCATTTGCTCAGTGGGGAATGGATGTTTTAGGTCCATTCATGCATGCTCCTGAAAATAAAAGATTTTTACTGGTAGTGATTGATTATTTCACCAAATGGGTTGAAGTAGAAGCTTTTGTAACAGTGGGAGAGAATGAAGTAAAGAATTTCTTGTGGAAACAAATTATTTGTCGTTTCGATATTCCAGGTGTTCTCATTTTTTATAATGGAATGCCTTTTCTTGGGGGTAAGGTTGGTTGGATGTGTAACGAACTCCAGATACAATATCAGACATCCAGTCTGGCGTATCCCCAAGCAAATGGACAAGCAGAGGTAACTAACCGTTCTATTAAAGAGGTACTCAAGAAACGCCTAGATGATGCTAAAGGCAAATGGGTGGAGGAACTTCCTCGAGTTTTATGGGCTTATCGCACCACCCCGGCATCTTCAACTAGAGAAACACCCTTCTCTTTAACCTATAGAACTAAAGCTTTCGTTCCAGTTGAGATTGGGGTGCCAACCAGAAGAGTTGCCATGGCCAATTTGGAGGAGAATGAAGATCACATACAAGAAGAACTGGATCAATTGGGGGAGAAGCGCGAGAAGGCATTAATGCGTATGGCATCACATAAGGCCAATATGGCGCGCAGGTTTAACCACGCAATTCATCCAAGAAATTTCGCTGTTGGGGACCTGGTACTTCGACAAGTAATGCCTCACCGATCAGAAGCACGCCTGGGAAAGCTTGCTCTAAATTGGGAAGGTCCTTATCGTGTCACCAAAGTTAATAGGCTAGGAACTTATTGGCTCGAAGATCTTGAAAGAGTAGCTATTCCAAGACCATAGAATATCTCCCATTTGCGAAAATATTTTGTATGATTCCCTTGTCTTCAGTCTTTAATTTTGAAATTATCTATTTTCTTTTCTTTACTTCATAAATGCTATTTTAGTAATAAAAAACATATATTTTTGATTTCACATAAATTGTGATTTAAGTTACTTAACTGCGCACTTTAGTTCAGCACTTAACTGGGAACCTCAGCTCAACAAACAACTAAGTTCGTATTTAGGACTTAACTGAGCACTTTAGGTCAGCACTTAACTGGGCACCTCATCCCAGCAAACAACTGATTTCGTAAACTCAGAGTTTAACTGAGCACATCGGCTCAATGCTAACTGAACACCTTAGCCCAGAAGCAACCTGAGTTCGTTAACTCAAGACTTAACTGAGCACTTTAGCTCAGCACTTTACTGGGCACCTCAGCCCAGCAAACAACTGAGTACTTAAACTCAGAATTTAACTGAGCACATCGGCTCAGCGCTAACTGGGCACCTCAGCCCAGAAACAAATTGAGTTCGCCAACTCAGAACTTAACTCGGCACCTCAGCCTAACAAATTATTGAGTTTGCTAACTCAGAATTTAATTGAGCTTTCAAGCTCAGCCATCAACTGGGCACATCAGCCCAACACATAACTGAAATTCATAAACTCAGTGTTAATCAGAGTTGTTAAGCTCCGGACAATCAACTGGGTTCATCAGCCCGTCCGTTAATTTCCTATGATAGTAATTATTCCAGAGTATGTTCTTCCATGTTTGTTTAGTGACTAAGATCAATTGTCTTGCTTTAGTTACTGAAGGAGGGCAGACAAGGGTGAAGAACATCAAAAAACCCAACAGGTGAAGGACATCAACAACATAAAAAAGCCCAAACAGGAATACCCATTCATATTAATAATATTGATCAGTACAAGGTTTTTTACAAAAAAAAAAAAAAAAAAAAAAAAAAAAAAAAAAAAAACAAACAAAATTCATCTTTGTCCGGGGCTGATTTAGGAGAAGTTAATTCGACTCTGCAAACATTGGAGAATCCAAGTTTGAATCTGAGTCAGAAAGGAAAGACTCATGCTCTTCATATTGGTTGAATTTTTGAATCAGATCATGAATCTTAGCCCTCTTCTCCTTATTCTTCTTTAGGAGTACATCCTTTTTTGTTTTCATGGCATTAGCAAAGAGCTTCTGATAATTGAAGTCCGCACCTAATTTTTTTGCCCTTTTCAGCTTCTTTCAAATCATCATTCATTTCGAGATAACGCGAGACAGCTAAAAAATGGGCCGATTTTATGGCAGCAAATATGGCGGAAGCCTCCTCCATTGCGCGTAAGCGTGGGTATTCATTTGAGTCATTCATGGTTGTTTGTATCAGTGTCCAAAATTTCATGCCTAGATCTATCTCTTTGCTCCTTTCTGTTTGAATTTTGGCATAGGCAGAGGGACTGTTAATCCATGAATTGGAGCCCATGACTGTCAGGCGTTTTCTTTCTCAAAAAATTGATGTTTTTGCAAGAAAGGATTTCTTGATGATCTGAAGGGTTAGAAGAGTTTATTTAAAGAAATGAAGAAGATAGATGAAGCGTCAAAAATGTGCACAGTAAATAAAGAAATGACATGCGTTGATAAAAATAAGTCGTAATCATCACAAAAAATTCTTGGAAACTGTAACGACAGTGGCTGTTCAGTTACAGGTCATAATGAATAAAGTTATTGTCATTAATCAAATTCATTACAAGTTCCAAGAAGGAGATCAGTAGCAAGAAGCTCAGCTAAGGTTTCAGTCGATGTTGTTGGGATCGTCAGCCTGTACTGAATTCTTTATTGGTACTTCGGCTGCTGAACTGGGTTTTGGTTGCTCTTCTACTGCTTCTAAAGTTTCTTTATCAAGTTCCAAGAAGGAGAGATCGATATCAGGAAACTCTTCAGACACTAGATTCTGGCAAAGAGCAAAGCCGACCTTCTGGAGTCTTTTTTATTCTTTTTTGAAGGCCGACCATAGATCATTATTTTCTTTGCTATTTTTCTCCTTTACAGTTAGCAATTCAGCAGATAATTGTTCCTTTTCAGCCTGAAGCGTTTGAAGAGCGATCTCATCCTCTTGGAACTTGTCATGATATTTTTGGAAGGCGGCATCTTTTTCTTTGATCTCAGCATCCTTCTGGTCAATTATTAAGCGGGCTGAGGCAAGTTCTTCAGAAAGATTGTTGGATTCTTCTCTGAGAGAAATGCACTCTTCTCTGATTGAGGTAATTGTTGTTCTCAGAACAGAAAAGTGCATTACTCTTTTGGAGAGCTTCCCTTTGTTCATTGGCGGACTGAAGTTTGGCCTTAAACTGTTCTTGGGAAGACCTAGATAAGGCAACATCCATAGCAATCTTCAGTTTTTCAACTTCCAGTTCTTGAACCTTTGCCTCAACCTTGCTGAGTTCAGTCATCTGATGCATTAATTGTGCATCTAATTCATTATCATCTTCAGCACAATTGACCAGGGCGGATGACATGTTCATACACTGTTATATTTAGAATATTGACCAATGAGATCAATTAAGATGTTGGTTTAGCATTGGAAGATAAATCAAAATAATGCTAGTACCTGAAGAAGAGCGCATATCACTGATCGAAAATTTCAGGCTTATGTTTCCCTCTATTCTTTTCTTTCCCCTCTCCTATGATTGCTCATACAGGAATTTAATTACATCGTCAAATATAGTATGCCGACCTGTGACAGAAGGGCCCATTTCGTTAATCAGCTGGCACATTTGACGTTTAGTCATCCCTCGACCATTGGCAGTTCTCTGGCTGGCAGAAGGAACTGAAGAGGGTTGATGACTAGTCGAAGAAGGATCAGTAGGAGAAAGATCAACAGTAGGAGGATCCATAATGGGAGGATCAGCAATTGGGACATCAGAAGACTGAAAAAGCGACGCTGACCTAGAAGTAGCAGCTGGTTCATTGTGAGATGTTTCATTGATTGGAGCTGGGGTTGGAATTGTGACAAGAATAACACCCCATCTGCGAATAATAAGAGGTTGGCAATCGTCATATGATATTGTTGCTTCAATTGCATTTAGAGGATTAGCATGGTGGACAGCTGAGCTTCCAATGGTGTTGCGAGGAGGTTGAGTTGATGCTTGATCATTTTTCTTGGCAAACCTTTTTTTGGGCCTTGTCTTTTTACGGGTTCTGATCTAAGGTTCAGCTAATTCTTGCATCCGTGTGGGATCCATTGCTGGTCTGATGAACTGCTAATATGCTAGTTCTTTGTAGAAGCGTTCTTCGGGAATAAGGATATTTTCTAAGTCCTCCTTAACTCTTGGAGTCAGTCCAATATTCCAACAAGCGCTATCACCTTCATTTGATGAATCAAAAGATATAAGTACAAACTTACCTCAGCAAAATTTAGAGAAAGAAATAAACTATTGTGTATTTTATTACTTGGGGAGCTGAAGCGTCTTGGCACCATAGAAGGCTGCCCCATTTCTTCAGGAGAGAATTCCTAATCTCCGAAAAACAAGAGGAACCATGGTTGCTAGTCCCTGACCTTAATTGGAAGGTCTACAAGAAATGCAAATTTCTTGGGAATTGAAAGGTAATACCTATCTATTTTGGCAAGGTATTTTAAATGGTTGATGCTTCTGATCGTATCAATGGTAAGGGGTACATTATTTCGTTTGGCCAAAGCTATGGCTCCCATTATATGATGAAAATTATCTAGGGTTATTTGCAATGGTGTAATTTCCATCTGATGAAACAAATGTCGGAGGAACGGGGAGAAGGGGAGAGTGAGACCATATTTGAACATCCACAGATAAAGGCAAATTTCATTTTCTCTAGAATTTTGAGGACGCTCGTCTTCAAATGGAACCCTAATCGATATAGAAGAAGGAATGTTATATTGTGTTCTAAATGCAGATAGCCATTCTATGTAAAACTTACTAGCTCCTAGGTCTATATTCGGGCTAGAATGTGAATGAGTTTGAGCAGTTGTTTCGATGGAGTTCACTGACTGATCTGATGCCATCTTGAATAATAACTAGCAATCCAGACTGCTAAGGGGAATGTTGAAGGTATAAAAGGAGGAACTTACTCGAAAATAGTGATATTTCATTTCTCTTCGTTTGAATCGTTGCGAAAGTCAGGAGGGCAACTGATACGTATAAAACCCTCGCTCCTTCCTAATCTAAATATAAACCCTAAACGGGTCGGGTTTAACCTCTTTGGTTCCGATCTAAAGTCAGGTAAACCCGTTTACCTAATGGGCTGAGACAGTATAAGTTCATTTCTCTCATACTTGTATAATAGGTACATGGGCTATCATTATATAAGGCTCATATTTGGGTGTACATAAACCTAGTATGTTGATGGCCCCAAATAGGAAAACAATATTTCCTCTATTAAAGTGGTGTGGGCCAACAGTTATAATTAATGGACTTTATCTGAATTGACTGTAACAGCCCATAATAAATGGAAGCCATTACAGATATTCACCATTTCCAAATTGACTGTAATGGTCCATGAGAAATGGAATCCGTTACAGATATTTTCGGTAATTATGAAAATAATGGTGATGATATGTAACGGCATAATTTCTTCATAGTAGGATGATCACCCTATAAAAAATGATAGAAGGTAACTGGTAAAGGATATATTCTGAATTTAGCCTGCATTTATTCGGATCATATTCAGATTAACTTATTCTCATGACGGAGGTTCTTTGATCAACACCACACCGGTGTCCTCTATTAGAACTTAAGATTTTGCATATCTCAGAGGAAGATTATTGATTTTCTGGTACATGTAAAGATTGGCATGTGACATAGAATTTTTGGCAGTACCAGTATCCTTACTCTTATATAAATGAAGGTTGGAGGCACTATTCATTTTGTTATGTAAATTTATTAAAATGTCCTTAACTTATATAGATTTTTTTCATGAAGCAACTTATCTCAACCCAATTGCTATTTCACTTATTCTTATCCATAAATAAAACCTTTCGACTTCTCTTGTACTATCCACAAGCCTTCTCTCTCTTTTTTTTTTTTTTTTTTCATACGGAGACGAACAACGTTTCTCACCAAATCACCACCTAATACTATCACTTCTATCTAAGTTTTCACCAAAACAACAGTTTTTGACGTCAATGGTGGTGTTTGCAGAACACAAAAGTTTAGGTGCTACAATACCGTGTACAGAGATCTAAAAGAAGAAGCCCATACCATGATGTTGTCTTTCTTATCTATTTTAAGCCTTGGTAGATGCAATCCTTCAGTTCTTGCTTTGTATCCTGCCAAATTGCGATTTCTCTTTTGTAACAACTCGGTTTCTCAGGGCTGCCACGCGGTTTCTTCCTTCAGAGAATTAAAATTAAAATTGAATATCCAATATTTCAAATACGAGAAATTTTGCAAACAACGATGATAATTGTAATTAGTGATAAAACCGAACGACCAATTCATATTAATTATAATGATCAATTCATATTAATTTATTATAGTTCATTATAATGATTTTAATTATAATGATCAATTCATATTTATTTATTATGATTATCGATAAAACCTACTCTTAATTATAATGATCAATTCATATTAATTTATTATAGTTTATTATGCATAATACTACTTAATTTATAATTGAACTCAGTTATTTAAAAATAATAATAAAATATACGAATTTAACAATAACAATAATTTAGAACTCAGTTATTTAAAAATGGAAATTTTAATTATCGATTTATCGAGTCAATTTTACAACGGTAAATAATAAATATAACTATTACAAATTAAATAGAAATTCATATAAAAAATTTGTCGCAGTTTCATTCTCACCGGCCCTGCAATCAAAGCTATGGGTTTATGAGTTAACGCTCAATAAAATTTTAACCACTCTAATACGTGTATCCAATCAAATTCTAAATAAATACATAAATATGTATCTCACATAATTTTCACATAATACCTACTCTTAAATATTTCATGAAAAACAACAATAATAACAGTGATAGCATAAACCACACAATACATAAGGAGATATTAAATACATATATTAATAGAGTTAGAAATTCTACCTGAAATTTGATGTCGAAATCCGAATCAAAATCCATATTTTATTTCCGCACAACACATTATATATATACTGGAACTTAGTTAGCATATATATGCCATATATATGTAATGGAACTTGATGATGATGATGATTATTATTATTATTATTATTATTATTATTATTATTATATAACTCGAATGATCACTGATGTTGTTATTTATTATTATTATTATTATTATTATTATTATTATTATTATTATAACTTAACATGTACACGTGTAGATGTAATGCCTATATACATATTATATAATAATACATGGTCCATGTTGTTTCCTTCTATATAAGGAAACAATATTGATCGTTAGTTTATTTATTTATTTACACAATGTTCCCCCTTAAAATAAAAAAACAAATATTAACTATATCCCAAAACTCTTAAAAATATATTTTAAATAACACAATAGTTCCAAAACTTTTAAAAGTCAACTTAAATTAACATTTAATTCCAAAAATTATCAAATACTATTTATACCATAAATTTATAAAATAATCCCAAAAATATTAAACTTATATAAAATAATATTTTTAAAATATAAATTTCTAAGGGTATTACAATCTACCTCCCTTAAATAAATTTCGTCTTCGAAATTCTGTTCAAAGAATAATAATTCAGAATCGTACCGCAAAATATTTTATGCAAGACTAATCACATTTGGTCAATATACCAAAATTGTAAGACTAATCACATTTAGTCAATCAAAATATACTATCCCCAATAGCCACTCTCGGACTCTACCTAACGCTAGTAGTAAACCAATATCTATATGAATTATTTTATCGGTGTACTATCTTCATAATACAAAAATAATTTATAGATCAAGTATTTTTATTAAAATATACTTTCCAACAATATATAGCCACTTACTTGGTAATATCAAAATTCTAACAAAATATCATCAAAATATAACATTCGAATTTAAATCATCTGGTCAACTCACTTATATATAATAAAAAACCATATTTTCTTACTAACCATAGGATCGTTTACCTCATGATTGGGAGTTATAATGGTACCGTAACTTGTCTATCTGTGCAATCTAAAATAGCAATCAGTGGTAGGATCATTTAATATCTCCAATGGTAAGAGTCAACACGTGATATAAACCACCATATTCAACTCCACCACCTTATATTGTCAATTCCATATTCAACTTCACGACATTGACAATTAATACTATATTCGACTACACCATAGTAATAGTCAACGACAACAACAACAACAACAACAACAAATATCAACCACCCTGCAGGACTTGCCCTCCTATCAGGTTAGAACATAACGTCCTACAGGACATGCCCTCTTGTAAGGACCAACCATATCTCGCAAGACATGCCCTTCTGACAAGACAACTATGGTATAGTTGGATAATAAAAATCAATTTCCGCATTTAAAAATTTACTTGATCCGCATAACGTTATAAAAATGTTCATTTTAACAAATATTTTATTTTCACATTTTAGTATGAAAATATAATTTGACAACTTGCATAGAAGACAATATACTCACTTTATCAATGTACTGTATTCATAATATAAAAATAATTTATGGATCAAGTATATTTATCAAACACTACTTTTCAAAATAGAATATAAATATAGATACATACTGAAACGAAATAAAATTTCACAACTATCATCACAATAAAACAAATGTATTTAAATTAACCAATCCAATTATTTTGATATATAATAAAATACGGCAAACATATTTTCCTACTAACCATATGATCGTTTCACCTCACGATCGGGAGTTATGATGATACCGTAACCTGCACAACTGTACAATCTAAGGTTACTATTAGTGTCAGGGCTATTCAATATCTCCAATGGTAAGAGCCAACATGATGGTATAAACTACCATATCTACAACATAATCAATTACTTGTAGAACTTGCTCTCCTGTTAGGTCTCAATATATCAACAACATATTCAACTACCTACAGGACTTTCCCTTCGGTCAGGTCACAACACAACGTCCTACATGATATACCCTTCTATAAAGACTAACCACATCTCGCAGGACATACCCTCTTGACGAGACAACTATGACATATCAGGATAATAAAAATAATTTTTTCACTTTTAAAATTTTACTTGATCCATTTAACATCATAAAACTGTCCATTTTCATCAATACTTTTTTTATTCCATTTAATACGAAAATATGATTTGACAATTTATATAGAAAACAGTAAACACTTTTAAATTGGTCTTTTCAATTCAACGACAAATCCTATAGTCCACGACTAACACGACACTCACCTAGTCTCACTTTACTTACTATAGGTAAATTGTATTAATCAAACGCCAATTAAGATGTTAATATGTTTAAATTGAAACTGTAGGGACCAAAGTGAAATAATGGAAACAACATATGGGTGCAAAGTGTCAAACCACCGAAAAACATAACGAAGACGTCATCGCATGCAAACATGGACCAAACCCTAATTCTTGCACACATGTATAAGCACCATAATACATCTTGTATTCATGAAGTCTTAATATATCACACCACAATTATTTCATTAATGGAGGCAAAGCAAACAAAACAAATTTTTTTTTTTTAACATAACTATTATTTATTTATTTATAACTAAAAATTCAGTAGCTACAAGTACATATTATTGCATGCAGAACAAAACATATCCCTTGATTGTCCACAGATGATTGAGAGCAGATGCCTCCACAATTCAGACAAATTTTTTGGACTAAATATTGCTATGATGGTTGCCTCCCTCCATAAACCCGTCCAATTCAGTATTGTCGTCCGAACAAGCCCCCACAAAATCTTTTAACCTTAAAATAGAGCCTATTCCTTGTAGTAAACAGACAATTTTTTTTTATTTTTTTTATTTTTAAAAAAAAATCGAATTAATGAGTTATACGAAAATTATTATTTTTAAGTATTACTTCACTTATTATGAGTAATGGGTACTATAACCCAAGCCTAGGATGGTCGCAAACTCGCTCTGATACCATTATGTAATGACCCGATTCCCCAGGGTCACCACGCGATTTCTTCCTTCGGAGAATTAAAATTAAAACCGAATATCCAATATTTCAAATGCGAGAAATTTTACAAACGACCGACCAATTCATATTAATTCATTACGAATTCATATTAATTTATTATAGTTTATTATAATGATTTTAGTTATAATGATCAATTCATATTTATTAATTATGATTATCTATAAAACCTACTCTTAATTATAATGATAAATTCATATTAATTTATTATAGTTTATTATGTATAACACTACCTAATTTAGAACTGAACTCAATTATTTAATAATAATAAAACAAATATACGAATTTAACAATAACAATAATTTAGAACTCAATTATTTAAAAATGCAAATTTTAATTATTGATTTATCGAGTCAATTTTACAATGGCAAATAATAAATAGAACTATTACAAATTAAATAGAAATTCACATAAAATTCCTATCACAGTTTCATTCTCACTGGCCCTACAATCAAAATTGTGGGGTTATGAGCTAACGCTCCGTAAAATTTCAACCTCTTTAATATGTGTATCCAATCAAATCCCAAATAAATATATAAACATGTATCTCACGTAATTTTTACATAATACGTACTCTTAAATATTTCTAGAAAAACAACAATTATAACAGTAATAGCATAAACCACATAATACACGAGGACAAATTAAATACATATATTAAAAGAGTTATAAATTCTACCTGAAATCCGAATCGAAATTCGTATTTTACTTTCGCTCAACACATTATATATATGTGTGTGTGTGTGTGTGTGTGTGTGTGTGTGTATTAGAACTTAATTAGCATATATATGCCATATATATAACATGGAACTTGATTAGTACATATATACCAATATATATAGTTTGAATGATCACTGATGTTGTTATTTATTTATTATTATTATTTAACTTAACATGTACACGTGTATAAGTAATGGCTATATACATATTATATAATAATACACGGTCCATGTTGTTTCCTTTTATATGAATGAAATAATATTGATCATTAGTTTATTTATTTATTTACATAATACTCCCTCTTAAAATAAAAAAATATTAATTATATTCTAAAATTCTTAAAAATATATTTTAAATAACACAGTAGCCCCAAAACTTTTAAAAGTCGATTTAAAATTAACATTTAACTTCAAAAATTATTAAATACTATTTATGCCATAAATTTACAAAATAATCCCAAAAATATTAAATTTATATGAAATAATATTTTTAAAATATAAATTTCTTGGGGTATTACATCTTTGGTAAGAACCTTAATTTCTTTTCAATTTTGTTTAGAAGCTAATTTAAGTTTCTTCCTCTTCAATTCTTTCTACTTATTTGTCTTTGCCTACGGCTCTACTTGTCTCTAATTTTGGTTCAGGAGTATGTGTGAACTTCAATTCTGCCTCTTGCATTCACTCAACAATATTTCAGGTAATTCACACTTTTAATTATATGTGTGTATGTGTGCGCGCACGCATGCGCGTATGCTGTGTATGTATATGGACCTTTTTATTTTTTAGGTGTTCAGATTTACTCGGAATATGTTGAATATTTTTAATTTTATTGTTTGGTGAGGTAATTCCTTGTTCGATCAAATGGAATTTGAAATAATGTTGAATTTCTTTAATTTTTGCCTATTATGCACGTTTCATTCAACTAGATTTATGTT
Organism: Eucommia ulmoides; assembly: GCA_016647705.1. Taxonomy (NCBI): domain Eukaryota; kingdom Viridiplantae; phylum Streptophyta; class Magnoliopsida; order Garryales; family Eucommiaceae; genus Eucommia; species Eucommia ulmoides. The sequence continues at coordinate 33,799,374 of CM028338.1, read as the reverse complement.
CCAACAGTTTTTCAGCATTATTTTTAGGTTTTCTAATATAGCACACCAAATGTTTGTAAAATTGCCTTAATGAGTCAATGTACTTTAACATAGGTGTACTTGCCTATTTTGAGTTGTAAGTGGGCATGAATGGAAACCATGTATGGTGAAACAAGATCAAACTTCTTTCTTACCTAATTTAGCATTGATTTTTAGCAAAAAAAAAAAAGAACCCTGTATTAAGGTTTGTTGGCTATCTCGTTATTATTTCTTTATGTAAAGATTTCGTTACATTGTTTGTATAGTTCAATAATAAAGAACCATTAAATTAAGGTGCAATCACAGGGTTATGTTGGCTTAGTGAGCTACCCAAGAGGGGGGGTGAATTGGATAGTGATAAAATTTGATCCAAATAATAATACTTCAAAAATTCAAATAATTAATTTAATCCTAAATTAATTATTATCTCTTTATAGCAGCAGAAATATATTATCAACTAGATGCACACCAAACAATAATATATAAGTAAAGTAAATAAAGTAATACACTACGATATATCCTGGTTCACCAAGTTACTCTTGGTTAATCCAGTCGTTCGAGCTCCACGGAGATTCGCACCCACTAATCACTAAGATTCCTTGAACAGGTAGGAAACAAACCTTTACACAATTATTCTTTTCACAGACTCAAAATAAACGTTTACAAAAAAAAAAATTATAGGCTCAGGAATAATCTTATCTTTTTCACATGCTAAAAATTAACCTTTTCTTTTTCCTAGGCTCAAGAATAACCATTTCTTTTTTTTTTCAGGCTCAAGAATAACTTAATCCTTTTACAAGCTAAGAATCAAACCTAATTCTTTTATACCTTAGGCTAAGAATCAAACCTTATAATCACTCCAATTATCCTTTTCCCAAGTAAGGATAAAACCTTTACAATTCACTCACAATTCTAATTCTAATCAGGAAGAATTACCTCTTAATCTTTTTATACTATAGGTAAAGATTAAAACATCAATCTCTTTACCGAAAGATATTGAAATCAGCTACCCTTAATTAGACACTCCCAGTAGTATTTAATCCGACACTCAACTCACCAATTACAAATAATTGATAAGTGATTTTCCCACTTGGAACTTTTCCAGATAAATTCAAACTCAATTAATGTCCCGATACTAGTGATAGAAAAGTGAGAATTTTAAAATCTGATTTCAAATAAAGATGGGTAACATGCAGTTAAGCACGTAATCGGATTTTCTCAAGAAATTGTTTTAAAAATAATTTTCAATAAAAAATTCAGAAAACAATTTCGAAGATAAAATTCTAAATAATAAATAATAGAATCAAGCAACAATTAATAGTAAGTAATTTGGAATGATCTCACCAGGATTTCACCGAATAAATAATGATTAATAATGCAATTTCAAATTGGTGATCGAACAAATAATCTCCAAAGAATGATTCTCAAGAAAGATCTCATAAACTCTTAGTATGATAACTCTTAGAAAGCATGAGAGTTGAATATCTCAGAATAAATTAAGATTATATTGATATCTGATGATCCTTAGAAGCGAAAAACGAGGGTATATTTATAAAGGAATAAAACAAGTCATCCAATAGCTAGTTCCCATAAATCATGACATTTATTTACACCAATAGACCATCTATATCATAATGATTCATTCGTGGTATAATTTACTTAAATATATTTTTTTAAACATTTAATTTAGTCCCTCAAACTTTTACTCAAACTCAATTAGATAAGATAGAAAGAATTTCTTGTACCAAATTGAGAAATATAAAAAATACTTAAATCATATCTATAGGGATATTTAAATATTAATAAAAAAAACTCAAAATATATCAGATCCCTAAGATATCTCACATATCTTAACCATAAATGGCTAGTAACGGCTACTGTTTGAATAAAACTCGAAATTCCATAAATTCTGAAATAGATCCATCTGTCGACTGACTAAGGCCCGTTTGTCGACCGCCCGATTCAAGATGTAGCCAGACCAAAAATCCTTCGCCCATCGGTCGACCGCCCGTACTTCATTTGTCGACCGGATGATTCAAAGAGTTACACAAATCAACTCACCTGTTGATCGAAAGATTCAGAGACTTCCTCTTTTGGCCATAGGTCGACTTACCTGTCGACCAAACGATCTAGCAACTTCTCCTTTTAAGCATTTGTCGACCGACCAGTCGACTGCTCAAGTTGAAACATCTTTCATTAATCCGATTTTAATTCATTTTCTTCGATGTTTTCATCCCTTTAACTAATTTCTTTTCTCGGTTAGCTCCACTAAAATCTTAAATTCAATTTTAATCAATTATCTTTATTTCTTTTTCAATTGCACATAGGAGCAAATAATTTAACTAATTAGGATCCTATAAAAACACACATAATTTTGAAAAACATTTTGTGTCGTGTGTGATCCTAATCGGAATACATTAAGAGTTTAAATTTAACCTGAATTATTTTTCCTAGATTCTTCAATATCTTTAAACTCTTAATCTTCCATCATCTTTGTCATCATCTTTAGTATTGTCACAATATCTTCATGATCATTTTCATAACTGGAACTAATAAACTGAAACACTCAATAAAATCGTTAGTTCCACAAAAAATATCAACATTTAATTGTTTATCAAAATCTTAGGATCAACAGGTTAGAACAAAAAAGAAATGTCCTTCAATTGGTTGTTGACTTTGGGTAGTAATTATTTGACTCAACCATAAGATCGTTGAAAGAGCGTCAGAGCAAGAAACTCTCCTATTTTTCTCTCTCTCTCTCTCACGCACATACATACCTTAAAAATACTCACAATGCAATTTTTTTTTTTTTATTAGAGTTCTTTCTTTTATGTTCAAGAACAAACAAAAACTAAATTTGAAAATTTTATTTCATTTACAAACTCTCTTATTCTTTCTAATTTTGTGGGAAAATCCAACTAACCTTCGTCGCATTGTAAAGACCTCAGCAAAAATTGATCATTTGGCATGTGTTTACCTATATCGATATCAAGTGAACGAAGAATTGAAGTGCCTTTATAATGTGTCCTCTCTTATCTCATTTTCATAACAACCAACACAATATATGGAAAAAGATGTACCCAAACTTTTCGTTGGAGAAATAAGCAATCAGACTTCAATAATGTCAATTGCGAATATTGATGTCATCTCTACTTTATCGTTTTTTTAAAAGTTAATATATATATATATATATATATATATATATTTTCATTGTGATCTTTTAGTGGTTAAATAATGTAAAATGTTATAAATATGTCAAATAAGAGAAATAATAGGCACGTGCCTTGCACGTGCTCTCCACCTAACTATTATATAAAGCAAGGTTTCACTACTATTCATTTGTTTATGTGATTTTACATAAAAACTCTTACTATCTTTGAATATTACCAATACAATTGTCACCTCAATTATTGGTTTATTGTTCACCATTACTATTAAAACTTACCTTTTTAACTTTTTTCAAAAATATAGTATAAATATTATTAATACTACTATAAAAATCATCAATTTCTTCACTACTAATTTGTGCTCAAATTTTCCTTAAAATATTAAAAATTAAAGACTCATACTTTTAATTATTTTTCATGAGACTAACATTTAATATATATTATAAATATTTTACATACACACACAAGTTTTTTTTTTCCATATTTTTATTAAAATATTTTCAATATAATTACAAATTGCAACTAAGAGATCTAAAAAAATAACTTATATTTTTATTTTTTTTGTATATTTATTTTGTGCATAAAAAAAATACTATTTAATAGAAACCTAAAAAGTGTAATTAAGAAGAATTTTAAAGTAAACATTTTGTGGGCCTTTTTTCATTTAAAGTATTTTTAAAAAAATAATAAACATTCCATTATTTAGAGTTAAGGCTTTAAAACATAATTTACCCTGAAAAAAAATACCAATAACATTATTTTAATGGACCATGAGCTTTGCTTGTAAGCAAACTTTTCATTTATTTTATTGAAAAGTGCAACATTAAAGTTTTATATTAATATTTTTATTAATAACGGGCACGGAGTTGTTCGTGCTCCCTTCCTAGTCTATTATATAATGCAAACTTGAGTTACAATTCATTTGGATAAGTAAAATTACGTAATTGTCCTTCACATTTTTGAAAACTAAAATACACTTTTCACCTACTTCTTTCATCTTTTTTCTAATATATATATATATTCTCTGTCTTTTAACTTTTTTAATAGTCAAACTTTTATCCTATTCATTTGTATACGAAAAATCACAAATTTATTCTTATAAATTACACAATAGCCCCTAGATTTTTTAATAGTATAAAAATAGTTCCTACAAAAAAATTTTAAGCAATCTTTGAGTTACTATTCATTTGAATAAGTAAAATTATATTATTGTCTTCCAAATTTTTCAAAACTAAAAATCCATTTTTCACCTACTTCTTTATATATATATATATGTGTGTGTGTGTGTGTGTGTGGATGTGTGTGTCTATCTATTCTATGTCTATTAACTTTTATAATAGTCAAACTTTTTATCCCTGTTTCCATACATCTATATCTATATCTATACTCTTATATAAATGAAGGTTTAGTTTACTATTCATTTGTATAAGTAAAATTACCAAAGTGACTTTCAAAATTTTAAAATAAAATAAACTTGTCCTTTAAGACACTTTTTAAAATTTTTAAAGAAAAATCATTTAACTTATGTATGTACTATAAATAATTAAATATTTTTAATTAAAAAAAATAGATTTCAAATTGTACTTTTCGGAAGGAAAAAAAACTAGATAATTTTGTTTAAAAAAAATACTCCAACTATATATAGGAACACAAAAAATATAAAGAACTATGAAAAAATTGTTACACAAAAAACATAAACTACATATATTCAATTTAAAATATTTTTTTTGTTTGGTCACTATATTTATATTTTGACTTTTCAATTAAAATAGTTTTAATTATAAAAAATTATAGACATTTTAATATTTCTAATTTTAAAAATTAAGATTTTAAAAATATTATATATTTAAAGTACATGTCATCTTTTGTGATTGAATATACATATATTAATTTTATTTAAATTATTGCAGTAGTATATATATATATATATAATTTTAATACTGAAAATCTAAAATGATATAATCATATTTACAAAAAAAATGTATACTCTTATCAAATGGAGATCTCTATTTTCTTGACTATCACCGTCGAAAATGAGAGTTATACTATACCGAATACAGATATTGATAACTTTGTTATTATTTTTTCTTCATCAATCTGTCCTTATTGAGATATTCATACTGCTAAATGCATCAAATTACTATATTTTATGCATGGTCTAATTGCGATTGATATTAAGATTCATTTATATTTGGTAATAATAATTCATGAAATATTGAAATTATATTTGTTCACGGCAAATGACAAAAAAATATATATTTTATTATTTGAAACAAATGATTATACGAGAATTGAAGTATCATAATACACCAAAATTTGAATAGTTTAATACTTTGTACTTAAATATATCTTAAATATATGTAATTTATCCTTCTATATTTCATAAAATATATTGGACATGGGAAATGACAGGCACGTGCTTAATAAATAATTATCTTCTTAACATTAATATTATTCGAACATTATATGAAAATAAAAATATTTGCACCCAAAATAATAATCACAATCTAGATTTGTTTTTTGAAATTTGTGCTCAAGAATAAAATCATCTTCAAAGAGTAAATCAGAAGAGTATTTTGATCTTAAAATGAATAAAATTAGTAAATTTGACTGATGAGCAAGGTTTTAAATCACAGTATCAGGTTACGTGACGATAATAGTTGTGGTAAAACAATATTGAAAATATTGGCTTATCCATAACGGAAATCGGTTGTAACAATTGTGCATTTTTTTAAGGATTTTTTTTTTCTTTCCTCAAAAGTCTACTATTTCTCAAGTTTATTCCATTTTTTTATTTTTTTTTATTTTATGAAAACCCCAAGTCTAGAATTATATTATTTTTATGACACAAATATCACTCAATTAATTTTTTTTAATAATAAATATTAATAACCAAGAAAAATATTCAATATTCTGTCACAACCATAGAAAATATTCCCACTACTGCTACCACCACAGTAAATATTGGCCCAAAGATCCACCTAAAAGGGGGTAAATTAGGTAGTTATAAAAATTTAAGCAATAAATTCAAATTCAAATAAATCAATTTTCCTAATTGATTATTATTTTGTTACGCAGCGGAAATATATTTAGTTAAGTGCACACCCAAACAATAAGAAAAATAACAAAGTAGCACATGAGAATTTATCCTGGTTCGGCAAACTAGTCTTACCTAAGTCCAGTCCTCCGAGCACCACGGAGATCCGCAATTCACTAAATCCTGATTCATTTTCTAGGTAGAAATCAAACCCTTACAATCTCGATTATTTTCACAGGCTCAGAATCAACCATTACAACCCTAATTCTTTTTACAGGTTAAGAATCAACCTATCACTCTCTCATACTATTACAGTTATCTTTTTCGCAGGCTTAGGAAGAACCTTTACAACACTTAGATTCAATTATAGGAAGAATTTAAAACCTAATCTTTTTGCAAAGCTAAAGATCAAACTTTAATTCTTTTTTAGGGTAAGGATTAGACCCCAATCTTTTTTCTTAGGATATAGATTAAAATCTAGTTACCCTAATTAGACACCGATTCAAATGTGTCTAATCCTTTCAAACTCCCAAATACAAAATATTTTCAAGTTTCTTCCCACAAGGAGCTTCTACCACCTCAATACGATTATACTCAATTAATGTCTCGAAATTACTAAGTGATAAATTCAATGTGAGACACAAATCTGATTTAAATAATTTAACATACAAATAACATGTAATCAGATTTTTCAAATAAAATTCATTTTAAAAGATTTTCACAAAATTAAGTTTAAAAAAGATTTTTCTCAAACAACTTATCCAAACAATTAATCAAAATAATATAAGAAAGTAAAACCAATAGTTTGGAAAGATCTTACAGGGATTCGTTGAAAAAGATTATGATAGCACGATAGATAACACAAATTGGTGACCCAAAAACACTTAGCGCTTTAATCAAGAGCTCTTAATAATCTCACATATGAATTTCAATGAAAGAATCTCTCTTAGAATAGCAAAATCTGAATGTTCTCAATACACATTTCTTAATCCCGTAGGTCTATATTAATAGACCTAGAACTAGACCTCCAACGGCTAGTTTTCAGATTCTATGTCGTTTAATGACACATTGAGACCCCATATATCGAACATATTCAAAACAAGTAAGTTTAATTTAAAAATACTCTTTGAAAATATCGATTTGATCCCTTAAACTTTTCCAAATCAAAATCCTTAGAAATAGGAAATATTTTACCAATATAATTAAGAGAATGGATAAATAAATGGACCAAATAAATAGGAATCACATAATATATAATATATTTTGAAAATATACTTTGATTCCCTCAAATACTCACTTGAAATCACTAAAACCAAGGTGATTTAACTAAGAATCACAATAATAAAAAAACATTGACTGCAATAGTCGGTTAATTGGCCAAAACCGCCTTTTAACGGACCTTGTACAATGGTCACAAATACAGCAATTGTACTGGTCTGGTAGGTTGACCAACCATACTGGTCGGTTGAACGATCGGACTAGTAGGTCCTCCTATTTTTCATATTTTCTCATATTCAACCACTAGAAGGGTTAGTTGACCTACTCAACTTGTCGGTTGACCGAATTAACCAATAGGCTACCCTTTTTACTTCCTAAACTAATTATTTTGGTTAGTTAACAGACTCCTTTTTCTAGTTGACCGAATTGGCCTGAAAAACCTCAATTTTAAGTGATAAAACCAAATTTTCAATTTGACCCTTAACCAAAAATATTTTTACGATTTAACACTTTATAAAAACCATTTAAAGTCTTAAAATTTTCGCTTCTAACCATGACACATATAAGATTTATTTATTTTACAGTATCGTGGGTGATCCTAATTCGAGTTTCATTAAGAGTATAAAAGAAAAGAGTTGTTTACACCTAATTATTTTAAATACTCTTCAAATCTTTATTGTCTCCATTTTGCACCCATTATAAATTCTTCAACCATTCTTATTTTTTTTAATCAGATCTTTTTCCGATTACGACATTTAGAACTTAAATATGAAATCACTCAATAAAAATATTAGTTCCATAAAATATCAACGTTTAATTATCCATAAAAACATTGGGTTCAACAATAAATATTTGTTATCATCACGTCACCACTACAATAATTATTTGTTAACCACCGTTCTACCACCACAGAGAACATTTACTATCACCATCATAGGAACCACAACAAACATTAAACTACCATTACCGCCACCACCACAACGAATATTCGTCGTCACTACTCCTACAATCAATATTCACTATCACAACCGTCACCATCACAATAAATATTCTTATCACAACCACTATAACAGCAAATATTAATTATCACCACATAAATTACTAACTACCACCATCACTACCACCATAAAAAAAAAAAAAAAAAAAAAAAAAAAAAAAAAAATCGCTACCACCACAACTAATCAACAATAAATATCAAAATTATACAATTAAAAATAAAAATAAAAATAAAAATAAAAATTTTTATCTTAACATAAAAACAGTAAATGACCAGAAAAAATAAAATTCCATTTCAACATGTGAAAAAAAATTTGAAAATTTACGCAACTAAGAAAGGAAAAAAGAACTAAAAAAAATGACCAGATTAATATATATATATATATATATATATATATATATATATATATATATATTGTAAGAAAACTATGGCTGAAAAATACCTCGGTAACCAAATTTAGCAAACGATGGCTAGATCTGGGCCATTGGTGCTTAGATTTGGCCTGCGACGACGACAATAAGGATAGGGATAGCGCGCGCACAAGAGAGAGAGAGAAAGAGAGAGAAATCCGCGAGGTGATGTCGTTGGGAGGGGTGGCAGTGTTGTTGGTGGAGGTGGTAATAGCTGGAGTGGTTGGTGGAAGCAGTAGTATTCCCTCACTGCTTGAGAGAGAGAGAGTAAAGTGTAAAGAGAAAGAGAGTATACACGTTTTTGAGAATTTGGTAGGGTTAATAATTTTTTTTAATATATATATATTTGTATTTTTAGGGCATTTCTAGTATTTTTTTTTTCCTAATTACGGGTAGATGGTGTTTTGTTTAAAATAAAATAAAACTTCGGCCTATAGCCCATTTTTAATTTAATTCTTAAAATTGGGATTAAATTAAGGGTTAATTACACTTTACCCCTGTGGTTTGGCCCATTTGCACTTTACCCCCTTGTGGTTTAAACGTCACCACTTAACCCCCGTAGTTTGTGGATCTAAGTGCAATGCTAAATTCGTTAACAGAAAACGTGGAATGTCGATTTTGCCCTTCTGTAATTATTCACAATTATTGGAGTGTAAAGTGTAATTAACTATTTCAACCATTATTCCTCTCTCCTTTCTATTTCTCTCTATCTTTCTAGCCTTCGGTTTGCTCTCCTTCTCCCTTATATCTCTTGCTCTCGAATCTGGAAAACATGGTCGGCTATGGTCGCGGCGCGATCCAATTTGGATGGCCACGGATGACGGTAGTCGGATCTGCACGACCTGTCATCGATTTCACCGACTTTACCGAGGTCGAATCTGGTTGCGATGGTTGACACAATCGTCCTTATTCGGTGAGTAGTTAGGGCTTCGATTTCGCTTCGAATGGTTAGAGATTTCATGAATCGGGCCCTTCTCTTTATCACCCTCGCAGTTTGCGTTCATTTGACTTTGTTGATATTAAGATTTTGATGAACAATTAAGTATTGATATTTTGGTGGAACTAATGTTTAATTGAGTGTTTCAAAGATTTAAAATTCCAGTTATGAAGATGTCAAATTGAATGAATGCTAAATGAAGATATCAAGATGATGAAGAAGAATTAAGAGTTTGAAGTAATTAGGAAAAATAACTCAGGTAAATCTTAACTCTTAATATCCCATTTAGGAACACATACATGGCACAAAATGAATTTTATCTTTTATGTGTGTTTTGGGTAAGTGAAATTATTTGCTCCTATGTGAATTGAAAAGAAATCATCTTGAATGACTAAAATAAAATATAAGAATATTAGTGGAGCTTATTTAAGAGAGAAAATAGATAAAGGGGCAAAATCGTAAAAGAAAGTGAGTAAAAAACGAGATAAAAAAAAAAAAGATCCAGAAAGGAGCAGTTGACTAAGGAGTCGACAGGCCAATGGTGGCTGAACTCTCTGAATCGAAAAGTCGACCGACAGGTCAACCGGTAAAAAGAACTGAACTCTCTAAATCGAAGAGTCGACCGACAGGTTGATTGGTGAAAACAATTGAACTCTCTGAATCGAAGAGTCGACCGAGCGGTCGATCGATAAAATGCATAGGCTACTCCCTGAATCGTCCAGTCGACTGAGTGGTCTGTTTCAGGATATTGTTTGATCCGAAATCATATCTAAAAGTAGCCATTTTTGTTAGGATTTGAGAGATATTTAAGGGATTTGGTGATATTTAAGATATGGTTCATCTATTGTTTAATTCCTATAGATTTGGTACTTGGAATTAAAGTGTTTTTCAAATTGGTCCTTTTAATACTTCCTATATTTTGGAATTAAGTTTGCAAATTCTTTTGAGGGACTATATTGAATATTTTGAAAGCTATTATTAAGTGACTTATACCTTAAATGAAAGATATCAATAAATGGGGTCTATTGGTGATTTTAAAAGACATATTTTGTGGAAACTAGCCGTTATAGGGCTTGTTTCATATACCTATAAAAAGACCTGCGTATTTATAATGAATAAAACACTATATCAAGAACTATTCAGTTCATAAGATTTTATAAGAGTCATCATTTTGATATTTATTTTGGGGGATCAAATTGTGATATTAATTATTGAGGTGTTCTTGAGTTAAAGCGTTGGTTGAGTAAACGTCACCAATTTGAGCTATCCAACGTTTCAATCTATTATTTTTCAGTGTTATCCGGGTGAGATCTTTCCATTTATATTCTTTCATTGCATTATTTGATTATTGTTTGGAAATTTATCTTAGGAATTGTTTCTGATTTTTGAAGAAAATATTTTTACAAACAATTTCTTGAATTTGATTACGTGCTCCAATTTGCTACCCATATCTTGTTAAAATCAAATTTTTGTATCTCACATTTTTCTATCATTAGTTGGGATATTAATTAAGTTATTGTTTATCTGGGGTGGTAGAAGCTCCGAGTGAGATTTTCTTCTTATCAATTTTTGTATTGGTGAGTTGTGAAGGATTAAATACTGTTGGCGGTATTTAATCAAGGGTAGCCGGGTTTCAGTCTCTTCCTATAAAGAGATTGAAGTGGTGATTCTTCCTTGATAGAATTGTATTGTGAGTGATTTGTAAAGGTTCTATCCTTACCTGGGAAAATGATAGTTGGAGTGTTTCGTGGGGTTTTGATTCTTGAGCCGTAGTGATAAAAAGAATTAGGTTAATTTTTAACCTATAAAAAGATTGGTTATTCTTGAGCCTGTAAAAAGTAGAGGTTCTTCCTTAGCTTGTGAAAATGATATTGTAAAGGTTGATTCTGAGTCTGTAAAAGAATCGGTGTGTGGGTTTAGTTCCTACCTTTAAAGGGATTTTGGTTTTAGTCGGTGCGACCACCGTGGAGCTCGGGGGATTGGATTAGCCAAGAGTAACTTGGTGAATCAATATAAATCTTTTGTGTGCTGCATTACTACTTTGCTATTTTTGTTATTTAGGTGTGCACTTAGATTTATTATAATTCTACTGTGGTATAAAATAATAATTAATTTAGGTATAAAATTAATTAATTGATTTATTTAAGTTTTATTCTGATATATTTTTAATTACCCAATTCACCCTCCTCTTGGGTATTCTACTGGGCCAACAAACTCCTTACTTCTTCATCTCTAATTTCGTCTCCTCCCTCTCCTCGAACCCAATTGTAGTTATGGAGAGTCGTGATTCCTACATTTCATTGCTTCACGAAGTCGAATTCGATATGTGCTTGAACACCAGTCGCGAAGTTTCCGATTCGTTGTTGAATTATGATAGGTCTTGGAGTTGGGTCAAATTCGAACCCTTAACAACATGTGGGTTTGAGAAATTGGACCGGTTCGATGCCTCAGATCTGCCCAATAGATCGTAGGTCGTCGCCACCGGAGACTCACAGGCTCGTTTGGTCGTCGTTTCTCTGTTGAATCTGGTTTTGGGATCCGAAGCAATGGAATCGTCCTGAGAGGATTTGTTCAAGCGACACAACGATTATCAGTTTATCGCCGATGAGATTGGAATGAGCGGATTTGTTCCCAAAACCAAGTTTTAGATCAAGGTTTGTTGTTTCTCTCAATACCCGTTACTTAATTTTCTCAATTTTGATCATATATTCATGAAGAAAAAAACATACATTCATATAATTAGGGAAATAATTCATTGATTTTGTGTTTCTATTCCCATATTTCTGTTAGTGTTACTGTTCTTAAACTAAAATATTTGTATACACATCCTTCTCATTGTTTTTGGTTATTCTCTCTAACTCTTAGAACCAATTTCTGGGAACAAAACAAAAATTGTTCCGCTATCTCTGTTTTTGTTCCAAGTTTTCTGGGAACAGGAACACTAAAGAATCATTCCACCAATATAGAGTAAAGAGCGGCTATTTTTGACAGAGCAAGATATACTACAGCAGACTGTGTAGATAATCAAGAGGCATGGAACTACATTAGGTACCACCCTGGAAGACGATATCAAAACTCCATGAATATAATATATTTTATACAAAGAAATCTTTGTTTCATTGTTTTTTGGTAGCAAACTGCTCAAATCCAACCCAAAATAGGTATTGAAATCTGATTTGATCTACCATTTTCATATCAAATGGTTATTTTCTGTGTTCTCTATTAATTGTTTCTAATTCTCTATTAGTTTGAGGTGGCAAAAGTGGTTATCTTCACTATTGATTGTGCTAATTGGGAATTAAAATGTATCACGTTAAATGGGTGTTCTAATGACAAAAATAATATATAGGATGAATTTGTAGTCTGTTTTTATGTTAATTATATAAAGTTTAATGTTAATTATATTCATAATTTTGACAGCATGGAAAAAAATTTCGTTCGATATGAGAGAGATTCCTTTGCTGGTAGAGAGCATGTCGTTAACGAAACTGAATCATCGGTATGTTCTGAACTCTGCAAAATAATGTATAGATTTATTTTATTTCATTCAAACTGCTTTAATTTCTTGAATCCTGTAATTTTTCATTAATTTATGGAGGCTTCACCATGGAATGTACTAAAATGAAGACCAAAGTGGAGCTTTTATAGAAGAATATTAGGTAATGGACCTAATTTCATTTCTATATTCATTTAGTTTCAAGAAAAACAAGGTACGTTATACATTTCTTCGCATTGTCTCAGTTTTTATTTTGATATTTTGATTCAAGTTACTTTATGGGTTTTAGATTATCATAGTAGTGATAATCTAGGTACAGTTTGAATGGTTTTTTTTTTAATCCTTTTTTTTGGAACATAAACTTAAATCGCTCATGAATATAATCACATAAATAGGGGACCTGCCTTTTCTGTTTGACACTTTTTTTTTTAAAAGGGTTAATTAAACTTTACTCCTTGTGGTTTGACCGATTTGTATTTACCCCCCCTGTGGTTAGATTTTCAAACCACTTATCCCTTGATATAGGAGGGGTAAGTGCAACAAATATCTGACCACAAGAAGTTAAGTGGCGATTTCCAAACCACTGGGGGGGGTAAAGTGAAAATTGGACAAACTACAGGGGGATAAAGTGTTATTAACCCTTTTTAAAATTGCAGTTGATCCGCAAGAGGATGGTGAAGAGTGTCAAAGAATGTATAAAAGGACAAGCAAACAACTGTTTAATCTATGGGAAAATGCATGTTGTATTTCTCGAGATGGATATTGTTGTCAATATACCTTTCAAAGCTAGCATTTTTATTGTGGATTTGGGAATTGATCAATACACGGGGGGTTATGTTTTAAAATTGTAGTTGTCGATAGTAGAGAAATGAATTGTAGTTGCTGATAGTAGAGAGATGAATTGGTTGCAAAATCCTAAAGAGAGAAGATGAACTGTAACTCCAAATTAAGTATTCTGGGTATGGAAATAAAGTACATTATCACCTCTCAATTTATGTTTTAATTTTGAATTAATCACTAGAATTTTTATTTAGTTATCCTTGTATTCGGATTCTTATTTACAAATGGATTCAGTGCTTAAAATGAATTTTTAATAAATAAGTAATATTAATTAAAAGGCATCAAAATCAATAAATATTTGAGCAAAAAATGTGATATTTGAATAATCAAATAAAATTAATAAGATTAATTTTAAATAAAAAATTTGATATAATAATTACTGAAGTCTTGAAAATAAATAATAAATTAAGAATTATTGTGGTGAAATAATGTAATTTAAATTGATATTATAATGTAATTGATTTTTATTTTTTTTATATATTTGTTTCATGTCATGGTATATCACGATAAAATGTAATTTTATTTTTTATTTATTATTATTATTATTATTATTTCTTTTTCTTTTTTTATGTATTTTGATATATTTAGATATATTAACATAGTGTATTTTCATGAAATTGTGTATTTTGAAGAATATATAAAAAATATATTAACATGGTCTATTATGGTGTACTATTGTTATTAAGATGGTGTATTTCACAAAAAAAATATTGTGTAAAGGAAAAATAAAAATACTTGAAGAATGTAAGAAATTGTGTTTAAAATACTTGAAGAAGACAAGAAAAATAAAAATATGAATTGTGGATGAAAAAAAATAAGTGAGAAGTGTTGGTTTGGTGTAGAAAATGTGTGAGAAGTGTTGGCGATTATATAGAAACATATGGAGGGTAAAACGAGAACAAGAAAAAGGTATTTTGGAGGGAAAAAACACAAAAAACACGCCCATCCTCGTTGCTAGCGTGTGAGGCACACATCTGTCAAATTTGACAGAAAGTGTTAGATTTGCACTTAGACCCAATATCACAGGGGGGTAAGTGGCGACGTTTGAACTACAAGGGGGTAAAGTGCAAATAGACCAAACCACAGGGGGGTAAAGTGTAATTAACCCTAAATTAAATTATTCAATCATCAAACCAACCTCAAAAATTCAATACTAGTGAATTTTTTTACTCATTTAACCCTTAATAAACACATTTTAATAGATATTATGATATTTAACTACATGTATAACATAATAAAGATATAAAAAAGACGAAAAACTATCATACCGAATAATCTAAAAAGAATAAGATAATGCACACAGTATTTGATGAAAAATATATTATACAAACGTAATAAAAGAGTAAGTTATACTTGTATAGCTTGGATATGCCAAAATTTGGCTTGGAGTTAACCTGGATATGGCAAAAATTGGCTTGGAAGACTTGAATTTGTCATAGATCAAGGTTGTTGCTTGGAGGAGAGGTGGAAACACAAGCTGGGTTATTGAAATGAGGAAGGAAATAGAGTAAAATGGGTGTGTTTGACGCATTTTACCCTCTTATCGGTCATAATGGCCAATAACAACAGTTAAGTTAAGGCGTAACGAGGTTTAACTCGATTACAGGCCGTTACGACTCGATACAAGTCCGATGTGGGCTGATTTTGTTGTGAATTGGGCCAAGAACGGTGTATCGGCCCGTAACTATAACAACAGACTGATAAACTGTTACCTATCGACCACTACGATACCGATACTTAGACCATTGCCGATTAGAGGAAAAAACACAACTCTCACGGCTCGTTTGATTTGATGGAATGGAATGAGAATAAGATAGAATGAGAGAATAAATTAAATGTGAGAAAGAATATAATAGATTTGTCAATAGAATCAATATTCTATTATCTTATTTGGTTGTTATTGATTGTTTAAAGGAATATGATGGAATAATACTCTTTAACATAACAATTTTGAGATCAAATTCATTCACAAATATACCTAATAATAATTTATTTTAAAAAAATGATTATAAAATATGAGTAGTATCCATATGAAAAATGTTCAAAATCGACCAACAATTAAATTTTTGTTTTGCTTTGGGAGAATAAACAAATTTTTTGTTCCCAGATTTTTGTTTCTATTATAGGAACAATAACATATTTTTTCTTCTCAAATTTATCTTTCTATTTTGGAAACATGAACTGATTTTTTTACTTTCAAGTTTTTACTTTTATTCGAAATATAAGTTTGTGAACAAGAAAATATATTTTTCTATAGGAAACGTAAACAAAAATCTGGAAATAAAAAATATGTTTCCATTCCAAAAAAAAGTCGAGAACCAAAAAATCTATTAATTCTATTCCCGAAACAAATATAAAGATTAAAAAAAAAAACTATTTTCTTTTTCAAAATAGAACAAAATATTTTATTTTCATCATTTAATGAATAATATTTTTTATTCAAATTAATATGGAACTAATTTGATAAAATTAATTTATATGAAATTGAGAAATCATTTTCAAATTGAGAATTATAGGCCAAAATAAGGTGATGTATTTTAGGTGTAGCACCCCCCAGAAAAAGGTGTTTTTGTGAAAGTCCCTTATTTTACTCTTAATTTTAAAAAAGTTTTATACGCAATTACATACGCAATTACAACTTGTGTTTCAATCCCGTGCATTCGAAAAAGGCAGAAACCCCAATACCCGCATTGCAGAAATATTTTGCACAAGTAAATGTAACATAGTTACATGTAATTTATAATATGTAATTAACATTACACAGACACATATAACTACTATTATACATGCGTGAGCACATGCAAAACTAATACGCAAACAAAAATCAATTTAAATGACTAAATAAAAACTTATGTTTTAAATGAGACTAATAACTTATTACACTTGATATTTGAAACTAATCAACAAAGAACCCAAAATAAAAAAACCTACCATGAATTATAGAATCCAATTCTACCCCGTGAAGTATAGAATCTAATTCCATCAATTTTCATTCTAATAAAATCAAATTTTTTACTCCATTGGACATCGAAATCGAGAGTGAAATTGTAATTCTATTCCATCTCATTCTGTCCAACCAAACGCACCGTCAGAGATACATCGCAAAAATTGAAACATCAGCCACCGGCAGACCATACACAAACTTCAGAATACAAAGTGCAATTTAGCCTTTCCAAAAGTACTTAGCACTGTATAATAAAATGTTTACACCCAATATGATAATCACAATCTAGACAATTGTTTGAGGTTTGAGCTCAAGATCAATACCACCTTCAAAAAGTTTTTGATTTTTTTCCCCCTAGACCCTACAATAATTATTAATCATAAAAGAACAAATATAAACCGAATAATAAAATCACACATCCCCTACTAGAAGAACTTCAACTTCCCTTTGGCCACAGAGCACAAAGCCTTCTGCTTCCCGGTCAGCCCAGAACAAGAATCACCACCGGCGCCTAAAGTCACAGCAAAGTAGAGATAAATAGTGCACAGAAAAGTTAAGAGGGCAAGAGCCGTTAGGAGAAAACGGTGCCTTTGGAGAAGAGTCGAACAGCTACCCAGTTCTTCCAAACGAGAGTATTGTTTCTTGAACGATGGGGAAGAAAATGGGTTTTGAGATCTCCGGTGAGGAGAAGATATAATGCCGTCGAGAACCATGTTTATGGTTAAAACGCCTGTTTCTATTCTAGTAAGAAAAACAAACAAACGAGAGAACTCGATTTAGTGCAAGTCGATTAAAGGCAAAGAAAAGATTTGCAGTTTTGGAAAATAAATCCTTAGCCAAGAAAATTAAAGCAGTTTGGTAACATTTTTTTTTTGAGAAATGCCTGTTTCCATTCAATGAAAAACAACAAAAAGACAGGAACTTTTGGGGAAGAAAGATGAAATCACACAGCACCAAGGAGATATCGAGGTTAGTAATGGGTTTAATCAAAATAGATTCCCAATAACCATAATAAGCTTAAAATGAACCGGTCCAATGCCCAGCAATGCTTTAATCTAATCAGTGGGTTTACCAAACAAATTCCAAATAATACTGCAATAACATTTTGAGTTGCATAATCCACTTATTCCGAACTTCCATGATGGAACACAACATGCATTTTCTTCCGAGAATAAAAAAACTGAATCTGATTCTCGGTTATTTGTATCTGATTCAACAACAAACTGAATTTTCTTGTGTCCATGATGAATCCTCGTGTTTAATCCTTTCGGCTGAGTTCATGTGAAGTCTTTCATGGACTATTTGGACTTTGTTTACATTATATTGTTTTAACGGTTATTGAGTTTTCAGTTATTTTATTTTCGTGTACGAGTTTAACTAGTGAAACTCAGCAATGGTCGAGACTCGAGATAAAAATAATTTACCCCTTCAGAAATGTTACAAAGATGATGAGATAAATACCAAGTTTTTTATCAATGTATGTGATGTCGGGCATATGTTTATAAGTAAATATTTAGCTCCGAAAGAATCCCTACGACATCTGTTTCTAAAATTTTATAAACAAATGAATATTCTTTGCTTCTATCCATGACTAAAACCATTAAGATGTAAACTCATCTATATCTAATCAGCATGAATGAAAAAGCTTAATCACACGAGTGAATGACACAGATCCACACGTGAATAATTCTACATTGTCCATTGCCTAATAAATGACCAAACCATCAAGAACAACTATGGCTAAATTTTACAATCTTAGTGACTGCCAACATCATTTAATCTAGTTTTGTTTCACATGGCTTTATGGCCTTCATTAAAACCTAAACCAAACTGACTATTTCTTATGTGCAAATTGATTCAATGTAAGCCATCATCAACTACCCAACCCTTGTTCCATTAATAGTCACATAGGGGCCGAAAATAAGCGAACCATGTCTTATATTTCCTTTCATGAATACTTAATTATGATCTCAAGTGCTTTTTTTTTTTTTTTTTTTTTTTACCCCAAATGAATAGCTTTCTCCAGATCTGGTCATCTGCTTTACCTATCACATATCAATCCATTAGATCAATGAGATAGATTTTCGTATCCAAATCATCCATTTCACCACAGTGTTCCGCCGGGAAAAAAGATAAACTTATGACAGTCGATGATCCAAAAATCTAAGCAAAATCGCAAGAGTCCTAGCAATTTTAACCAATTATGCGTTGAAAATTGAACACATTTCCATAAATCAACACAGATCTGTATAGACCAAGCAATTATATACACATACACAAGCAAACAAAGAATTAAACAAAAAGGAAATGTACTTACAATTGAAGGAAACGAAGCGAAAGAGGCCGCTTAACCGATTAGACAGAGAGAGAGAGGATCGAATTCACAAATGGTCGCCGTTAAAAACGGATTGTTGCCCCTTTACTTCAACTCAAATCTAATCAATTTATTTTTTGGTCAAATTTTTTTCTCTTTCCTGGTAATGCGTGCCTCGCGACCACTTCTTTCGGGCCGACGAGAGGATTTGCCGGCGCGGAACGTCCACGCACTTTCCAGGTCTGGAGGGAAGAGAGAGAGAGAGGGGATTGGGATTTGCGGATCCGAGACGGGTCCTTTTATACTCCGAAGATTGGGGTTTCAATTCGGCGATTGGGTGCTCGTAGGGCCGTTTGATTTCAGCAATCCGCGTTTAGGAATAGGGATTTGGTGCGCTCCATGTAATTCTCTTATGTATGTAGTAAAACAACATATAATACTAATTTTAATTTTGCTAAATTTAATAAATAATATTAAGAAAAAAAGTTAAATTCGAGACATCCTATTATTTCGATAAATAATTAGAACAACTTCTATCATTTTAATAATATTTCACATATCTTATATTACATTCGGTTGACAAACACAGCCTTAAAACATATTTATATTTTTTGGTTATTGTTTTTGTTTTATTTTCTACTTTTTACTCTTCACTATCTTGTTTTCTATATTTTTTGTATTATTTAATTCATACTAGTTATGCTCCGTTACTAAAGGTATGAATGCAATTCGTTGGAATACAATTTTAAATTTAACATATACAATTAATTTTAACACACAGTAATAAGAGAGTTCAATTGCACTTGTTCAAATATCTATGACACCAGTTATCTATGAATTATGATGCTAATAAATAGCACACAGTGAAATTTAAAATCAATTTAAGCAAAATAAATATTAAATATAATAGTTTCATTTGATTCAAATTTCTTAAAAAATTATACATCTTTAGCTTGGCTATGAAATCCTATTTTGTCAATTCCCAAACTGCAGTTTAAGAATATAAAATACATTAATCAATACAAATGAGGAAATAAATCACTCAACTAGTAGGGGTAAGAGCTCACCCATGAACATTTAAAGAACAACAGAATCATCAGCCTTTGATTTTAATATATGCTTAGTTATTTCGAAATAACAACTATAATTACAAAAAATAAACAAATTCAATAAGAAATTAATGCCCTAATAATTCAAGCAATCTAAATGGGGCAATAACATTTACAATCAAACTCAATAAAAGAAACAAATTTAAATCAAATAACAACACCAAATACAAAGGTTGGTTGAAACTGTTGAACAACTACCAAGATTGGAGTGATCCTTGTCACTAGCTATTAACATTGTACTCACAACCATTTCATAATCGAAAAACTAAATACCATTGAGAGAGCAAAGACATTGGGGTTAACAAATGTACTTAACAACCTTTTGGGAAGGCCTGCCCTATAGATATGCAAACATCAAAATTGATAAGACATCTGATTTATTCCCAAAATTCTATCCTATAAAATTGGAAACAAAACAGAAACCGTTTGAATAAGTTTTCTTCCTAAGGAGCTCTATTTGACCAAAATAATACATAGTACACATGATGATACTAATGCGACGGTGTGAGAGAAGATAAATGACCACAACTCACCTTCGACATTTCTGCGAGGGTTCAACGATCTCAAGTTTTTCAATTTTCTACAAACAACGAATAGACAAAATATATATTTTAAAAAAAAGGTGCACACATGACTCTTCCATACCCTTTATTCTAGTCTTTTATCATGTTTGACCTGCAAAATGAAATGATAACAAAATTATTTACTTTATTTATTCATCCATTCAATGAATATAAATATAGTAAGATAGTGTTAGGAAGTGTGGAGTTGGAGGCTTAGAATTGGAATTAGAAATATGTTGATCCCAAGATTTTAATGAACAATTAAGTATTGATGTTTTAGTAGAACTAATGTTTGATCAAGTGTTTTAGTGATTTAAAGTTCCAATAATGAAGATATCAAAGTAAATGGATGCTAAATAAAGATATCAAGATGATGAAGAATTATTAAGAGTTTGAAGACATTAGGAAAAACAACCAAGGTAAATATAAACTCTTAATATCCCATTTAGGAACACACACACACAGCACAAAATGAATTTTATCTTTTATGTGTGTTTTGGTTGAGTATATTTATTTGCTCCTATGTGAATCAAAAAAGAAATATTTTTAAATGACTAAAATAGAATATAAGAGTATTAATGGAGTTCATTTTGAATATAAATATGGATAAATGGGCAAAATTGTAAAAGAAAGTAAGTTAAAATCGAGATCAGAGAAGAGATTCAGGAGGGGGGAGTCGACTGAGGAGTCGATCGGAGAAAGAAGATGAACTCTCTGAATCTACGAGTCGACTGAGAGGTCGACCGATATAAGTTTGGCAAACTCTCTGAATCTGCGAGTTGATAGAGCGGTCGACCGATAGAGGCTTGACAAACTCTCTAAATCTGCGAGTCGACTGGGAAGTCGACCGATAAAGTGCATGGGCTACTTCTAGTATCCTTCAGTCGACTGGATGCACAGTTTCTGGATATTGGTTGATCCAATTTTAAATCCAAAAGTAGCCGTTTTTGGTTAAGATTTGAGAGAGATTTCGGGGATATTCTTAACATTTGAGATATGGTTCATATACAAATTAAATCCTTTTAATTTGATTCATTAATTATTAATGTTTCTCAATTTGGTATATAAAATGAATTCTATACTTATTTGTTTTGATTGAGAAATACTTTGGAGATTTAATTGAGAGTTTTAAAAGTTGTTATTAAGTAAAATTGAACCTAAATGAAGTCTTCATGTTATGAAAGGTCTATAAGAGTATTTTATTGTCATGACACTTGTAAACTAGCCGTTAAGAGGCTGATGACATGTGCTCTTATATAAACCTGCAAATTTTCTAAGAGAGCTAATCAATCTATTCATTCTAAAAGATGAAATCAGTCTACATTTGAGAAAGCGTTTATAAGAGTGATCATTCAACCATACTGTGAGTTGTTCTAAGAGTGATTTTGATAATCAACTGCGATCAATTTGTGATGATTCTAGAATTGAAGCTATATTGTTTTCATCATTAATTCTGTGAATTCTGGGTGAGATATTTCCATATTGATTATTACTTGTTTTTTATTGTCTTTGGAAATTGATCTTGGAAATTATTTTTGATTCTTTAAAGAAAATATTCTTTTAAACAATTTCTTAAATCTGATTACATGCTTAAATTTGCTATCCATATATTGTTAAAATCAGATTTCTGTATCTCACATAATTCTATCACTAGTTGGGATATTAATTGAGTTTATATATATCTGGGGTGGTAGAAGTTCCAAGTGAGATTTACATATCAATTTTTGTATTGGTGAGTCGTGACGGGTTAAATATCATTGGGGATATTTAATCAAGGGTAGCTGGGTTTCAGTCTCTTCCTGTAAAGAGATTGAGGTATTGATTCTTCCTGGATAAGAATTGCATGTTTATGAGTGATTTTGTAACGGTTCAATTCTTACCGGGTAAAATGATATTTAGAGTGTTTTGGTGAAGTTTTGATTCTTGAGCCTAGATGTTAAAAAGAATTAGGTTATTCTTTAATCTATAAAAAGTAGAGGTTATTCCTTAGTCTTTGAAAAGAAAATTGTAAATGTTGATTCTGAGTCTGTAAAAGAATCAATGCGCTGGTTTGGTTCCTACCTTTAAAGGAATCTTGGTTTTAATGGGTGCGACCTTCATGGAGTTCGGATGACTGGATTAGCCAAGAGTAACTTGGTGAACCAATATAAATCTCTGGTGTGCTGCTTTCTTAATTTATCTATTTTTACTGTTTGTATGTGCACTTAGTTAATTCATTAATTCCGCTGTGTTATAAATATAATAATTAATTTAGGCATAAAATTAATTATTTTATTTATTAATTTTTATTCTGATTAATTTTTAATTACCCAATTCACCCCCCCTCTTAGGTATTCTGCTAAGCCAACAAAGCACATGCAAAACTTTAAAAGTTTACATGTATTCATTTCTAATTCCAATCCCAATGCCCCTATTTCTTAAAACATATTTAGCTTAAACTCAAAATCGAACGTCTTCGTCTTCCTTACTAAAGAAGAAGACAAAATGTAATGCTTCAAGAAAATAGCATATAGTAACAGAGATAACATATCACCACAATAACCCGAGTAATAATTAGATCAGATTGGTGAGTGAGAAATTCATAAGTAAAAATTGAGAAAATGGATACCCTAGAGAGGAGAAAAAAGTAACAAAAATATCTTCTTGTGTCAGAAAATGGCTAAAAATCTTAATCTCATTGCTTCTTGTTCTTCTTTCTACGCTCTTACATCCTGGCATATCTATACATACACCACAAATTACTTTTGAAGAATTAGAAATGAAGAATCAAAAGATTAAGAGGATCAGAAATTAACCCAATAGCAATTGAGAATTGCTCGTTTTTCTAAATATAAATATTGGAACAAATGCATAATTACTTATAGAAAAAAAATATTATTCCTAACAAATTCCAACGAACAAAGACAAAACCTTCACCAATCAAACTTCCCTGCATTGCCATCGATCAAATAGACACATATTCCAGAAGATATTCCAAAAATCAACCAAAATCAAATAGAAATAGAAGAATACACACTAATATGTTCGAGAAACAATGGATCAACATTACAAAATCTAGTAAGAAAATAATAAGGTGCTAAAAAAAACCATTACCTTCATTCTATGTAGACTAGCAGACACAACAAATCTGAAAAAAAATATGAATAGAGACTGATATTTAATTCATTCTCAAAATATTACATACAAAATAAAATAAAGCTAAACAAAAAAAAAAAAAAAAAAAAAAAAAAAAAAAAAAAAAAAAAACCACCCATTACCATTATGGGAAGAAAATACGAAAACGACCTAGATTTGAAATCAAATCTGTAGATCTGCAATTATCGGAGCAAAGATTGTCTCGGTGAAAAAGAACTCTAGTAACCAGGAGCATAACCAAACCAAAATCTAGTTACATATACCCATCTATATAATAAATCAGCTTATTTATAAAGAAGGACTTTGGATCACTAGACAAATATTTTGATATTGGTAACCGTCGGATCATTTTAACCTACATATAAAAGAGAAAATAAAAATTAGGGTTTCACTTCCACACTTCCTCAGCTGCTACACCATCTCTATCTCAGTCACGTTTATCTTCTCCTATCTCCAACTCATTCTTTTTCCCAAAACCTTCTGAAATCATCTCACTCTCTTTCTATTTCTGACGTACTAGCTATAGGAAATCATCACCATCGTTGCGATCGGGTCACCTTCATCAATGGCATACACTCTCATCTTGTAGAAAATTCCAGGTTCGTCTTTCTCTTTCTCTTCTTCTCCTTCTCTATTTTTTGATTTTCAGTTTGTTCGATTTTCAAAACCCTCATTCGATTTGAGTTGATCTGAGTTGGGACACTGATTATGGCATTGCTCTGAGTAGGGACACTGATGGTGGCGTTGGTTTCAAAAACCCTCATTTGATTGGGTACCTCTACCTCCTGCCTCCCGCTTTCGACGACCGTTAATCATCGCAGATCGATGATCATGCTCTAGTGCGACTCTCTCTCTCTCTTTCTAACTCTCCTATTGCTGTAGAAAATAAATAAAGAACAAGTTTACCGAAATTGCTTAGGTTGAGTCGCATACTAGGTCGCTCTCTTTAAGACGTTTCGCGGCTCTGCCCAAGAATGTGCAAGTAGTGTAACAGCTCCGTCGTCCCCAGGATAAAACAGTCCAGAATCACTTCTATCTAGGACTTTCTTTGCACGACAAAAGACCTAAAAATTGAACACCCAACACTGTTCAGAAAGAATCAAAAGAAACTGCTCGGAAACCGAACACACTTTTCGAAACAACACATTGCTCGAAACACTTAAGTTTTGAAATAAGACAAATAGAATAGTCTGATCAGGAAACTAATCGAAGAGAGGAAAAGAAAACAACAGTGTTTTGAAACCTTTTTTTTTTTTTTCTGAAACAGGTCTCACGTTTTGTGTATATAAAAACTAAAGTAATCATCTATATTTATAGACCAAATATCTGAATCAGAACATTGGAAACGGTTCAGAGATCGTGGAGATATTTCAGGAAATGGAGAAAATCGTGGGAGATAAGTTTACCAAGTCAAAAATCTGATAATAATATAAAATTAATATTTTATTAAATAAATTTTGTCCAAAAAGAATATAATAATAAGTGCCACCTCACCATACACGGGCTCGGCTCGGCCGGACGGACAGCGGCGGCGGCACGCGTGCACATATGGTAAACCATTAGGGATGTAGCTCCTCTCCCCTCCACAAAATATGGGTATCCCTTGGGGCACACCCCAAGTATTCCACACATCCCTTATTATACTCCTCTTGACCCATTCTCCCAAGTAATGTGGGATAAAGAGAAAAAAATGGAAGACTTTGACACTTAGTTTTTTTATTAAAAAAAATAAAAACTCATTATGCTCCAACATTCCCCCACTTGAATTTTTAAAAATAATTTTTCATCGAGCAGTATAATACAAATAAGATTGAGCATAAGCAAAAGTGCCTATTGACTTGAACATTTACATAGTGAAGATGATTTAGATTATACTAGAATAACTCGTAATTTTGAACTTTATCTCTAGCAATATCACACACTCAACCTTATCAGAGTGTAGTGATAGATGTAAATTACCTATCTATTTCCAAACCGAATGTGTTAGTTTTCGAGTTCGTTTATTATGTTTTAATACATTTTAATGTGTTTTTATTCTTTTTGTATTAAAACAGATGCGTGGGATAAAAAGTTATGAAATCGGAGCGAAAACGATGAGATCGAACCAAAAATGATCGAAGAACGGTGGAAAAATAAGCTCGGAGGCAAAATTGTGAAACAAGCCCACCGCCGCGGCGGTGAAGATGCTGAGAAGACACCAAACTTGCTGAACTTCTAAGGCTGCGGCGCAAGATCCACCGTCACGGCGTAAAAGATGCAGGATGTTCTTCCTATTCCACCACTTGTTTCACCACCGCGGCAATCAACTAACCGACCTATCCACGGCTGCGGCGATGATCCCACGACCGCGGCGGTGGCCTCTGCGCAGTGTTAGATATTTATACCCCTTTCCTCTCTTCTCCTTCACTCTCTCCGGCCATTACAGCCCATAAGGCTTAGGTTAGGATATACAGAGAGTATGGGGAGTGCTTAAACATATCCGAAGGAGAAGATTAACACGCGAAGAAGGAGAATCGTTCGGTGGACAGTTTTAGCAGCTAATCTTCGAATATCGACTAAGTTGATCCATTTTTCCTTTTATTTCTTATTTTGTATGTATGTTTGAGCATGTTTAGCCTAATTTCAATTGTATAAACAGCTATGGCCATAAGTTAAAGGTGGATTATGTATGAAATTAATATCGTTTATAAAAACGTAGTTTTGGTTTAGTTGCGTTTCTTTGATGATTGTTCTTCAATATTTGAGTATGTTTATCATATTGTTTGTTTATTATACTTAGATTTACAAATCAATAATACAAGGTTTGACAAATACCAAATTTGGATTAGAATAAACAAACGCCACGATCCAATAACCCGATCGGGGGTAGGATTGTGGACAATCTATGACGTTGGTGTGAGACTCACGTGACCTAGAGTTGTTAAGATGTTGAGAGGGACCTCTTCATTGATTAGAAGTCACGTATTCCTACGTCTTACTCTCGAGAAAGGTGGCGAGGGAGTTTTAGAAATGAGATTTTTGATAGAGTAAACACAACGCATGAAATCAATGACGTTGGAGTGAGACTCATATGACTTAGGGTCGTTAAGACGTTGAGGGGGATTTCTTCATTGACACAAAGTCACGTTATATCCCTCGTCTTAAACTCGGGAGAGGTGGC
The DNA here is from genome assembly GCA_016647705.1 of Eucommia ulmoides. Lineage (NCBI taxonomy): Eukaryota > Viridiplantae > Streptophyta > Magnoliopsida > Garryales > Eucommiaceae > Eucommia > Eucommia ulmoides. The sequence continues at coordinate 33,772,029 of CM028338.1, read as the reverse complement.
GAATGAGTTTATGAATTGAGGTTTTGTGTGCGATCAATGAGGTTGGGGAAAGACTCACGCAACCTAGGGTCGTTAAGATGTTGAGGGGGACTTCTTCATTGACACGAAGTTGCGTTACATCCCCCGTCTTACACTTGGAAGAGGTGACGGAGGAGTTTTAGATACCAAGATTGTCAAATAGGTCGGACACTATTATTGTAAACTAAACGATATCAAACGCGTTTAAGTAAATAAAGTTAATCCCTAAATAATCCATCCCATAACTATCTCATATTAGTAATTAATATAGTTAAATTAGTATTTTAGTATCAGTATTAATTAATTATATTCCTTTTTTCTCGCTTAGATAAAGTCAGGTTATGACAATCGCAGTACTCGATAGTAATCTACACCAATCCCTGTAGATACGATACCTGACCGAAAGGTCCATTATACTAAAACTTGATCCGTACGCTTGTGGTGAAAGTGGCAATGCTTAATTAGCGGCCACCAAATTTTTGGCGCCGTTGCTGGGGATTATTTTGTCAGATTCAGTTTCCATCAATGTCTACCGAGTTTTTGGCATCATTGCCGAAGATTAGTTTGTTAGATTCAGTTTCTGTTAACGTCTACCAAGTTTTTGGCGCCGTTGCTGGGGATTGTTTTGATGTTCTTACCGGAGAAACGCGGTAACGGCTCAGGACTTAAGTTTTAGATAGGAGAAGCAAGTGTATCGTATTACCGGGATGGTGTTTTGTCATTTATTGTCGATATTGTGTGTAAATGACTTAATTTTACTTTAGGCATTTCTTTTGTATATAATTTTTGTTTGTAGTTTTGTTTTTGTTTCCAATTTAGGGTACTTGGCGATATTAGATCAACGGGTGTTGATGCATCCCTTTCGACGGGATTCCAAGCCGTTTTATGTTGCTTGGCCAAGCACATAATCCGGTGAGGCGTTTCGTTGAAAGATCGAGCCATCCAAAGCAAAACCTCGCCAATCTTGAGGGCGTTCTGAAAATGTCAGGCCGAGGACATTAAACCACACACTTCTTGGGAGGCAACCCAAAGTCAAATAAATTAAATCCATCACATCCAACTTGAAACGGAGGCGAGATCATCTTGCCTCCCAAGTATGTGTTCTAAACCCCCTTCGTCAGCATGCTTAAATTTCATATGTTAAGAATGATGATTGGGTTCGCTGAGGACACTGTCCATTTTGAGTTCGGAAGTGATGTGTAGTATGTAATATGTTAGTTTATGTGTTATTGTTTTCTTGTGTGCATGTGTGTTTAGGTTCGAATGTGTTTATGTTTCTATTTTATTGTTTGCATGTTGAGTTTTGCATTCATCTAGGCCGTTACCCGATGATGATAATTACCCCTGATTATTTTCGAGGTCAAGGGTAATACCCATGTATGTGTGATTCTGTGTGCTTGACTATGTTTTTTGGTAAAAATTATTGTAGATCCTAATTTGCACGAGCACATAGGCTCAATGTATTTCTATTCAATTGATTTGTGGATGATTATTGATTAGCCAAACTCATGACACATTAAGGATTCTAGAACTTAATTGAGGGGAAACTTGAGGTGAAATCCTTGGCGAGGTAGTTCAGGAGACGTGATTTAGGCAGTCGTTTTGTCGCTTAAGCCTTTTTAAGCCTACCCTATTACATGTTTATCCCTCATTACCCTATCAAAGCCTAAATGACATTTCAATTCTGAACACATAAACAAATACCCTGGCCAGTGGATCTTTTTCCAAACCTTAATCGTTGAATTTAAAGGCATATTAGAGTGAATCAAGTTAGCAATTGCAAATGCTACTTGATGTGAGCGGTTGGATTTAGGGCAAACTTCGAATTGGTTCGATATTCAAGTACTCACTTGTCGTTTTTCGTTTATTTTAACCACACCTGTGAAAGAGGTGTGGTTAGTTAAAAAAAAAAACTATGTAAATATAGTTTATTTCTGTTTCTTTTTGACAAGTAAGTACTACGTTCTTAATTGTTTGTTCGGGATTGTTTTCCAATCTAAGTATGGGGGTTCGAGAGTGAATGTGCCCAGCGTCAAGCCTTGGGTAACGTTATGTTAACAACATTAACCCGGTATCTATTCCAAAATTACCCTTGGCCAAATATACCAAAACCGAACCAAGTCCTTCTAATCTCTATGAACTACTAAACCTACATTAGTGGAGAGTGGATCCCAATCAAACCTATAGAAATCCTAATCCTAAACGGTCTAAGTTATGAGTTTCATTGGTGGATGATCTAATCCAGTCGTTGTGTAGCCATACTATTGAGTCTCACATATACACGTTTACAAGATCTAGAATGGGGTTCACCATTATTGCATGTTTAAAATCTAGAACATTACATGCTGTGTGTTACCGCCTGAACTCGATATGACTGGCGGTTATTGAGGGAAAAATAAATAGGCCGTTAGAAGAAGTCAAAATTCATATGTCGTTATATTTAGATTGTTTTTAGGATGTTTGTTATTTCATTTAGTTCTATTTTTCATTTTCGTGCGTGTGTTTGGCTCGAGGACTAGCCAAATTCCAAGTTTGGGGGTATTTGATAGGTGTGATTTACCTATCTATTTTCAAACTGAATTAAGTTAGTTTTTGAGCATTTATATACTATTTTATTATGTTTTAATTACTTTTTATACTTTTTGTATTAAAACAGGTGTGTGGGGCAAAAAGATAGAAAACTGGAGTGAAAATGATGAGATTAAACCAAAAATGGTTAAAGAACGGTGGAAAAATAAGCACTGAGGCAATATTGTGAAACAAGTCCACTACCGTGGCGTCCAGACCACCGTCGCGGCGGTGAAAATGCTGAGAAGACCAATATTTTGCTGAACTTCCACCGCCGCAGTGCAAATTCCACCGCCGCAGCAGTGAACCAGCAGAATGTTTTTCAAATCCACAGCCTTCTTCACTGCCACGGTGATCAACTAACCGACCTACTCCACCGTTGCAACGCTGAATCCCACGGCCGCGGCGGTGGCCTTTGCACAGCCTAGATATTTTTATTAGATATTTTGAGATATTTTGTCTATAAATACCCACTCCTCTCCCCTCCTCTTGTAACCCCCAGTCATTTGGGAACCTTAAGCTATATTTAGGTTAGGGTTTAGGAATTTTAGAGGTGAAGCTCACATCCCAAAGTGGAGAAGACGGCGAATCGATCGTTGAGCGTTCTTAGCAGTTTATCTTCAAACGAGGATAAATTCTTCGATTGTTTTTCCTTATTTCTTTAACTTAGGATATTGTGAGCATGTTTATCTCTATTTTATTGTTTATACGGTTATGACCATGAGTTAAATATGGATTGTAGTAGGGATTAACACTATATTTATAAATACGTTGTTTGAATGATTTCGGTGTTTCTTTTGTGATTGTTCTTCGTAGTTTGAGTGTGTTTATCATATTGTTTGTTTATTATGCTTAGATTTACATATCAAGAATGGGGTTTGACAAATCCCAGATTCAGATTAAAATAAACAAACGCCGCGATCTAATAACCTGGTTGGGGTTAGGATTGTGGACAATCTATGACCTTGGGGCGAGACTCACGCAACCTAGTGTCGTTAATACGTTGAGGGGGAGTTCTTCATTGATTCGAAGTCGTGTATTCTCACGTCCTACACTCGGGAGAGGTGGCGAGAGAGTTTTAGAACTGCGATTTTCGATAGGGTAAACACAACGCATAAAATCAATGACGTTGGGGCAAGACTGATGTGACCTAGGGTCGTTAAGACATTGAGGGAAACTTCTTCATTGACGTGAAGTCACGTTATATCCCTCGTCTTACACTCGGGAGAGATGGCGAAGGAGCTTACGAATTGAGATTTTGCGTACAATCAATGAGATTGGGGTAAGACTCATGCAACTTAGGATTGTTAAGACGTTGAGGGGGACTTCTTCGTTAACATGAAGTTGCGTTACATCCCCCGTCTTACACTCGGGAGAGGTGGCAGAGGAGTTTTAGATACCAAGATTGTCAAATAGGTCGAACACCATTATTGTAAACTAAACGATATCAAACGCGTTTAAATAAATAAAGTTAATCCCTAGATAATCCATCCCATAACTATCTGATATTAGTAATTAGTGTAGTTAATTTTGTATTTTAGTATTAGTATTAATTAATTATATTCTATTTTTGTCGCCTAGATAAAGTCAGGCTATGACAATCGCAGTACTCGACAGTAATCTACACTAATCCCTGTGGATACGATACTCGACCGAAAGGTCCATTATATTAAAACTTGATCCGTACGCTTGCGGTGAAAGTGGCAGCGCTTAATTAGCGGCCACCATGTAGTCCAAAATCCCGTGCTTTATGGCCATGCACGTGTATCCTAGTATAGTGAATGCTCTAGAGAATTTACCTAAAATTCCATAGGAAGTGACCACTCTTCTACATTCACATAGGTGAGTCTATCAAGAGTACTCATGTAACTAGGTACTCCACTCCAAATAGAGTATAGATGTTAATAAAAACTCAACCTTCTATCGCTTCAGAATATCATGCTTCAATGAACACATGTATGGAATAGAACAAAAAATTATTATTATAGCATGATTCTCTTCATATCATTTCATGAATTGTTATTACCCTTTGAACCTATTTTTTGGGATCTCCAATCTATAGGTTGGGTTTTCATCACAAGTGACTTGTCAATCTATGGGTTTGAGTCTCATTCCTTTTGAGGTTTTGTAAACCTTTTCTTGAGCTAATCCTTCGTCAAAGGATCAACTAGATTATCACTAGACCGTACATGATCCACTCTCTAATAGTGTTGTGTTTGCGACATATTTTTCGTCTTTTTCCATTATAATAACGGTTCTAAATTTTTGCAATAGCCACGGTACTATCACAATAGATCAAGACAGCTAGAATCGGTCTCTCCCATAAACGAGTATCGGAAAGCAGACTTCTTAACCAAGCTGCTTCCTCACTAGCCGATACTAGTGCAATCATCTCAGACTCCATAGTAAACTGAGCCAAAATAGTCTGTTTCTTAGATTTCCAAAAAACAGCTCCATCAGTTATGCTAAATACATAGCCGCTAGTTGTCTTGGAGTCATCTGAAAGGCTGTTCCAATCAGCATTGTTATATCCTTCTAGAACAGTGAGAAACTTCTGATAATGTAATCCAAGGTTCATAGTTCTTTTTAGGTATCTCATAATCCTATCAATATCATGACAATACTCAATACTAGGTTTGCTTGTAAACTTGTATAGTAATCCCACAGCATATGCTATGTCGAGCCTAGTGCAATCAGTGGCATATCGAAGACCGCCTATGATGCTTGCATACTCAGATTAACACCGTCACCGGTATTCTTGAACAACTTCACACTAAGGTCATATGGAGTACATGCTGGTTTACAATCAAAGTAATTGTATTTCTTTAGAATATTCTCTATTGATGCAAATAAATTCTTTATTTAGACTTAGTTATTTTAATACCAATGATTACATTTACTTCACCAAGATCTTTCATGTCAAAATTAGTACATAGTATAGATTTCACATTATTCACGACATGAATATTAGAACAAAAAATCAGCAAGTCATCCACATAAAGACATATAATAGTGCAAATATCATTTTTAGATTTATAATAGATGCATTTGTCACTTTCATTCACTTTAAAACCATGTGAAATGACTAGATTATCAAATTTCTCATGTCATTGCTTAGGTGTTTGTTTCAAATCATAAAGAGATTTATCTAATTTGTATACTTTGTTTTCTAGTCCAGGAATTACAAATCCTTGAGGTTGGTCTATAAATATCTTTTCCTCTAATTCACCATTCAAAAAAGCAGTTTTAATATCCATTTGATGCACAACAAGATCATAAATAGCAGCAAGTGACAAAAGCACACGAATAGAAGTAATTCTAGAGATAAGTGAGAAAATATCAAAGAAATCTATATTTTCTCTTTGTCTAAACCCTTTGGCTACAAGACGAGCCTTATATTTATCAATAGTTCTATTGGGTTTCAATTTATTCTTAAGAATCCATTTACATCCTATTGTTTTACAATCAGGAGGTAAATCTACTAAATGCCAAGTTCTATTTGACTCAAGAGAGTCCATTTCATCATATATAACCTCTTTTTATAAATTGGTATCTACAAAGGATAATGCCTCTTAAAGGGTGAGCAGATCCTCCTCTAAGGTATATGCATAGAATTCCGAACCATAGTTCTTAGCAGTACGAGCCCGTTTACTTTTTCTAGGTTCAAATTCTAATTCTTTATCAGACTCGTTAATTCTAATGATAGTTGAGCCCCCACTATTCTTCAATTTAAACGAAAATTTATGTTCATAAAAATCAACATCATTATATTCAATAATAACATGATCGTGCAAGTCATAAAATCTATAAGCTTTGCTATTCACAACATAACCAATAAAAACACATTCATAAGCTCTGCTTGCAAGTTTTCTCCTTTTTGGATCAGGAATCCGAACATATGCCAAACAACCCCAAATTTTAAAATAAGACAAATTTGGTTTCTTATTTTTGAAAATTTCATACAGTGAAATTTTACTATTTGACTTGAGAACTCTATTAAGCACATAGCAAACAGTCAATAAAATCTCACCCCACCAGTGAGAAGCAGCACCGGAGTTAAGCAAAATAGAAACTACAGATTCAGTAAAAATTCTATTTTTCCTTTCACCCTTACCATTCATTTTAGGAGAATATGGTGCAATATTTTCATGAATAATTTCATGAGAATTATAAAATTCAATAAACATATCAAAATTATATTCAGTTCCTCTATCACTACATAACCTCTTAATTTTCTTATTGTATTGATTTTCAATCTCAGTCACAAATAATTTGAACATATCTAACGCTTCACTTTTATTTTTCATAAGATAAACAAAAGTATGATCAGAACAATCATCTATAAATTTAATAAAATAGCGTTTACCATTCTTAGTCAAGACACCATCAAATTTACAATTGTCAGAATATATCAAATTAAGAGGTTCAGATTCTCTAATTACTGATTTATGAGGAGTTTTGGTAATCTTGGCTTAACTACAAAATTCACATTGTTCAAAATCATACAAAGACAATTTAGGAATTAGTTCTAAGTTGCTCAAGTTTTTAATAATGCGTTTGTTAACGTGACAAAGTCTAGTATGCCAAATATTAAAAGAACACAATATGTAAACAGAAGATGAAATTTTATTAGCATCAACATTCAGTTTGAACATTCCATCAGTTGCATAACCTTTCCCAACAAATACATTATTTTTAGTTAAGGTGTACAAATCAGCTCCAATAGTTTGATTGAACTCCGCCTTGTTGAGAAGATAGCCTAAAACCAAATTCTTTCTCATATCTGTAGTATGCAGAACATCCTTAAGAATGACCATCTTTCCAGAGGTAAACTTCAATTCCACGTCACCAGAACCAACAACAATTGTGGAGTGGGAATCACCCAGCATCACTCTCTTGTCTTCACTTTTAGAATAAGACTTAAACATGACACGATCATAGCAGACATAACGTGAAGCACCAGTGTCTACCCACCACCCTTCGGATCCACCAACTATGTTGATTTCAGAAATCATAGTAACAAGTTGGTCATCGGTAAGATTCGCCTGCGGAGCAGGACGACATCTTTGTCGGTAGTTCTGAGCCATATGGCCTTTCTTTCTACAGTTAAAGCAAATAAACTATTCAGAATTATTTCTTGAAGGGGTTTTTAGCTTATTCTGATTTTGATGTGCATTCCTATTCTGGTTGTTGTGGTTGCGATTCTGATTCTTCATATTTTTTCTTTTGGGTTTCAGAATAGCAGATGATGATTTCCTATGAGCGTTGTTAGACACAACGAGCACTTTATCTTTCTAATGTTGTTTGCGGGCTTCCTCTTCAATCTGAAGACAAGTGATCAAACTTTCTAAAGAAAACTCTTTTGTTTTGTGCTTGAGAGTATTCTTACAATCTTTTTAAGTAGGGGGTAATTTGTCAATTAAAATAGTAACTTGAAATTGTTCATCAAGGGACATAACCTTCAGCAATTATTTCATGAGCAATTTTCTGAAGTTCATGGGACTGGGCTTCCACAGATTTATCGTTGGTCATTTGGTATTTCAAAATACCGACTAACAACATATTTTTTCGTTCCAGCCTCCTCAGTGTCATATTTCTTTGAAAGAGCATCTCAAATTTCCTTTGCAGTTTTGTTAGAACAATAATAGTCATACAAATCATCAAATAGACCATCAAGAATAAAATTCTTACAACGAAAATCATTTTCAGCTCAAGACTTATCTTCCTGAATTTGAGCATCAGTAGGATCTTTTGGTAATTCAGTTTTTTTAGTTGTACAGACGTATGTTACTTTTTCGATGTTAGAAAAAATAACATCTTTTGTCTCTATCTTTTAAAATGAAACCCTTCGAAATGAAAGGGTTTGTTGAGATTAACAGTAACTTGTTTAAACTCGTGATCAGAAGACATCATAGTCGATAATCAGTAGAAGATAAAACATCTTAAAATTGTTGCTACATAAATAAATAAAGAACGAGTTTACCGAATTAGCTTGGGTTGAGTCGCGGATTAGGTCACTCTCTTTAAGACGTTTCGCGGCTCTGCCGAAGAATGTGCTAGCAGTGTAACAGTCTCGTCGTCCCCAAGATAAAACAGCTCAGAATCACCTCCGTCTAGGACTTTCTTTGCACGACAAATGGCCTGAAAACTGAACACCCAACATTGTTAAGAAAGAATCAGAAGAAACTGCTCGAAAACTGAACACACTTTTCGAAACAACACACTGCTCGGAACACTTAAGTTTTGAAATGAGACAAATAGAACAGTCTGATCGGGAAAAGAAAAACTAATCCAAGAGAGGAAAAGAAAATAGCAGTGTTTTGAAACATTTTTTTTAAACAGGTCTCACGTTTTGTGTATATAAAAACTAAAGTAATCATTTGTATTTATAGATCAAATATCCGAATCAAAACGTTGGAAACAGTTCAGAGATCGTGGAAATATTTTAGGAAGTGGAAGAAATCGTGGGAGAGAAGTTTACCAAGTAAAAAAATTGATAATAATATAAAATTAATATTTTATTAAATAAATTTTGTCCAAAATAATAATAAGTGCCACCTCACCATATGCGGGCTCGGCTTGGCTTAACTCAGCACGGCATGGTCGGCGGCGGCGGCGCGCGCGCCCGTGTGGTTCCTACCTTTAAACTAATCTTGAGTATTAGTGGATGCGAATCTCTGTGGGGCTCGGAGGATTGAATTAACCAAGAGTAGCTTGGTAAATCATGATATATTGGTGTGTACTACATTGCTTATTTCCTCGATTTTATCTTGTGTTGTTTGGATGTGCACCTAGAACTTATTACACTTATCTGTTGCTATAAAGATAATAATTAATTTTAGGATACAATTAATTGTTTAATTTTTGAAGTGTTATTATTTCTCTAATAATTTTTTAATTACCCAATTCATCCCCCTCTTGGGTATTTCACTGGGCCAACATAGAATTTTTCTTTTATTCCTTTTTAAGGCTAAAATTTTGGTGTTTGTGGTTGGGGTTGAGGCTCTGAGTATATTTGTTGGTTATTGCTAAGACAATTTAAGATTATGGTATTATTTTAGTAGTTGAATATCTATGTTATTTGATACTGATTGTATTGTATTTGTGATGTAAATTGTTAGTTGGTGATGACATTTAAATTAAAATTTATTGTTTATTTTTAGATAAAACAAGTGCAGAATGTTATATAAATAGAAGATATAATGTCAATTTTTTTTAATTCAATTTTATTTACACCTGTGCCTTTAGCCACATGTTATATGCTAATTTCGAATAAAACCAAACCCAAATCTAGCTAGACCAGACCTCGATATGGCCGGATTTGATAAGGAAGTGGTGGTGCACGATGGTGATGCAGAGACAGAGGTTAGCGGTGCGATGATAGCGGTGATGGCCGGTGGTTCGTGGAGTTAAAATTGTAAGGGTTCATAGTGATGGTGATGGAGCAAGACGATGACAACGGTAACGCACGTCAATGAAACTATGAGAGGCTCGACACGACGATGGTGGCTGGTGTATGGGTGTGGACGGCGATGAGGGTGTGAAGGTTTTAGATCTGAGATTTAAAAAAAAAAAAAACACAAGAATAAAAAAGATTTAGAAAGAGATACCTATTCAAAGGGAGATCGAGACAGAGAGGGTTTGAGAGTGGGAGAAGCTAGGGTGGCAAATTTTAACCAACTTAAACCCTAGATCTGGGCTTGCGTGATGGTAGTGGCTAACGACCTCGTTTCGGCTAGATCTGGGGTTACGATGCTAGATTTGGGGTTATGACGGTGGTTTGGGGTTGCGAAAGTAGTGGGTGGCAACTTGCAAAAGGGAGAAAATTAAGAGAGCAAGAGGGCAAGAAAGAGACTGAACTCGGGAATGGCAATGACGACTGGAACGAAGGAAGCGAAGAATAGGGCATAACGAAGGGAGAGCCAAGAGCAAAGCGACAGGAGTTGAACTGAGATAGAGCATCACAGATCTGTTCTGGGTGAAGAGAGAGATGGAGAATGAAATAAGTATGAGCAAAAAATGAGGGGAAAAAGGAGAAAGAAGGGCGAACCTGTGGCTAGGGAGGGACGAGAATCTTCACCGTTGTTAAAGGCTCCAACCTCTAATTAGGGTTTCCAAGAACAGGTAGTAGATCTAGATGAGGAGATGAGAGGTGGGAGGAAATGGTACGATGAAGAAAGTGGCATTATGGAAAAACAGATCGTGGGAGGGTGGGAGGTGGGAGTGGAAGAACTGATCGCGGCCAGTGGGGGTAGGGCTGATAAACATGAGCAAAAAAATAGGGAAAAAAGAACACAGGGGCTAGTTTCGATCCCCAGACCTTTTGGCCATTAAGCATCAAAAAAACCAACCTACACACTGTCAACCCAACATCAATCTTAGCCATCTATTACGTGAAAGGCAATCCTAACCCATTAAATGTCCTAATCATCATAGAGAGTCTTGATTTATTAATAGATGGTTCATTTTGACTTTTATTTTATTTTTGATTTTTTAATTTTTGTGTGTGGTGTTTATAGAAAATAAAAAAATTAAAAGTAACAAACTAGAAAACAAAAGTAAAAAATTAAAAAATTTAAAAAGCACTATAAATTTATTTTTTTGTTCAGTTAATTTTTTCAAATATCAATTTTTTTTTTTTTGGTTTACGAATTCCTATTTTATGTGTTTATGTTTGAATTTTTTTTCCCTACCTTTTTAATTTCTAGGCTTTTAATCTTGATTTCTTCCCTATAAATTATAAATATTCATATAAAAAAAAAAAAAAAAAAAAAATTGTGACCATAAACTCATGTGTAAGACTTTAATTAAGATGGACTCCACAAATATTAGCCCAATTAAAAAAAAAAATACTTTTTATTTTTCTTATTTTAACAAAACCACACTAATGTAGTTGAGCTGCCTTATTGATAGGTCTTTAGATTTTTGGGATTTTTATTGATTAGTTTCTCATGCAATATATATATAGTGGGATTTTGGTTAATTAATTAATGATAGTTGGATTAAAATCAAGTATTTATGACCTTTTGGGGCCCAAAAAAACTTACCCCCAAAAAACAAGAAAAAAAGAAAGAAAAAGAAACGAGAGAGGGTAGAAAATTAAATTTTAAAAAAATAAAAAATATAAAGTATTATGCTATAAGAGTACTTGTTTTTAATAAAATGTGGTAAGGGTGTCTCAGACAACCAGATTGAAAAGATATAGGGTGTTTTAGTTATTAAGAAACATGAACATTTATTATTATCAAATTTTTTTTTTTTTTCAATTTTTTTTTTCTTTCCCTTTTTTTAACAAACAATGGGTAGAAAGAGGATATGAACATCAGACAGGAGGGACACTAGATAACCTTACAAGTCTTGAATTTTTATTTATTTTAATCTCACTGTTTTATATTGTAATATAATAATTTTTTTGAACTCTTAATTTATTTTTCATGTATCACACTAGTTGCCACTTATTTAATGTAATTTTACATAAAATATATGGTAAAACCAATTTTATCATGGTATTTTACACCCGAAAAATCTCAGTTTAGTATTTTACCAGGTATGTGATTATTCATTTATTTTTGTTCCTCAAAAAATCTGGAGCATAAATTGAAAAAATAAGAATAATATTCTATGGGTAATACTATTAACATTAATCAATCATAACATTCCCTTCTCAACTCTATTCAAATTTAATTTACCAAAAAAATTACTACTTAACATAAACTACTAAAATGTTTAGCATCTTCTTATTTTTAATTTATTTTTATTAATTTAATCATCAAAATACTAATTTAGATGGACTCTTTTGTAAATCTAAACTTTTTTTTTTTTTTTGAAAATTATTGTTTTTTGTTTAAACAATTCGTTTTTTGTCTAACTTTGTAATTGAAATATTATATTTTAATACTCTCCACGGTTCAATTTATGTTACTCCAATTTAATAAATTAATTAATCATAATTGATATTTTTTTATTAAAAAAGCATTTTTAATTAATTAATATTATTTAATGATATAATTATGATGTTGTTTAACGGATTGTTAAATTAATGACATGTTCCAGTTACTTTTACAGTTCAACGAAAAAATTAATCTTTAAAATATTAATAAAAATAATTTTTACTTAATATTTCTTATTATGAATATTTTTGTATTTTCATTTGTATATTTAAGAAAATAATATTGCACTGGAAATGTGAAATGCATTATAAAAATTTGATTTTAAATACAGTGAAAGGAGTACTTTTTGATAATTTAACTTTTTTAATAAAGTAGAAGGAGCATTGGGTGGGGGACTCGGACCGGGCTCGCAACGGCTTGGGCAATAGGTTGTTCGGGTGGGGAGTGAGAATCCACCTCCCGAACATGTCGAGACCTGTGCTCGGATGGGGCAACATGACTTTGAACTCTGATAGGTGTAATTGATCTATTTATTCTCAAGCCGATTTTGGTAGTTTTGGAGTATTTTTATAACGTTTTAATATATTTTAATACGTTTTTATTTGTTTTGTTATAAATCAGATGTTTGGGACAAAAATAGATGAAACCGGGTTATAATCGAGTAAGTTGGTGGAGAAAAAGAGCAAAAATATCAAAGTTCAGAACCTGTATCCATCGCTGCAGCGATCAAAATGTAAAGAGTTACTGAATTTCCCACCACTGCAGCAATCACCAGTCAGAAAGCCTACTGACTTCTCCACCGTTGCAGCGGTGATTCCCACCGCTGCAGCGGTCCGTCACTAGATTGCAATGATATTTTGGGATATTTTTGAGATATTTTTTATCCCTTATATATCCCCTCTTTTCCCCAAACACTTAACACGTTTTTGGGAGTCTTGAGAGCTCCAAGACACTATCAACCAAGAGAAAATCATCAAATCCAAGAAGAGGAAACATTCTTAGAGCGGTTTTAGCATCGGTTCTTCGGATAACGGTTAGTTTCCTCGTTTCTCTCTGTTATTCTTAGTTTGGTTGATAGTTTTGATTATGTTTAGCTTGTTTATTATTGTATATGTGGTTATGGTCATGAGAGCTAAACATATATTGTCTAGGGCTTGACTAACTTCATGAAAACGTTGTTTGTATAAATTGATGTTTCGTTAACGGTTGTTCATTTGTATTCGATTGTGTTTACCGTTTTATGACAATCATAGTACACTTGTTATGGTATTGTGGTTGGTTTGAGAATACGAGGTTTGACACTCGAGAGATGTTACTCCGGATTCGGACTAGGATTTAAACACAATGTGACGATCTAATGACCAGAGAGGGCGTTAGAAAATTTGCAATTCATGAGGTTGGGGTGAGACTCATGTGACCAAGTGTCGTATGGACGGTTGAGGGGGATTTCGGCATTGACGTGAAGTCACATATTCATTCACTTTACACTCGAGAGAGGTAGTGAGTGAGATTTCGATACCTAGATTGTCGGATAGATTTGAATATCGTTAATGTAAACTAAATTGAATCAAACACGTATTAGTGAACGAAGTAAATTCCTAGACAATAAATTCCCATAAACGTCATAGTAGTATTATAGTTTAGTACTTAATTTAGTTTAGTATATTATTTTATTAACCAAAAATATAAATTGAGTCGCCTAGATAATGTTAGGTTATGACAATCGCGGTATTCAACAACCATCTAATCCAATCTCTATGGATACCACAACTCCTACTCTTCCTATTATATTAAAACTTGATCCGTACACTTGTGGTGAAAGTAGCGACATAATATTCCGCTACCAAACTCAACTCAGTGGGGATTCTATTAGGTTGTCTCTCTTTCGCCTTGGAGGAGGTGGAGATGGGGATCTTGACGCTTCCGGAGGTGCAAGATCGACCCTCCTCCGACTATTGTTGCAGGACTGAGGCCGAGGTCTCGGGGCGTGTCCATTGGAGTGAATCATGCAATCTTTTCGGTTCTGGTGCCCGCTCTTCCTCTACTACAGGTTGGAGAGCTGGTAACCCCTCTAGTTCGGTCGGTGGTAAGTGGGCGAGAACGACCTAGAAAAAGGTTTGGAACTGATCGAGCTGGTGTTCCAAGTTATCGATCCGAGAAGCTTCGGGTGTTCCAGAGGCTTGCCCAACAAAACGGCCTAGAGGGCAAGTTGGACGAGCTCGTCTGGCTGGTTGGAGGACCCATCTGGCCAGTAAGTAGTGGATGGTTCTCCACAGTTGGGAGCTGAGAATCCGGCCTCAGAGTCTTAGATATGTTGTTGACGGACTAAGGAGTCAGATCGTTGTTCATGGCGGGCGTCTGATCTTCTTTTCTTATGACCTGACCAGACCTTATGATCATCAGGTCTTAGCTAATCTGGGAGCTGACGATTAGGGAAGGTTTCTTGTGCGTTTCCACAGACGGCACCAAATTGTTGGTGTAAAAAAATGGCGAACACCTACAGTATGGTTCCTGATAGGTGATACGTGAGAATTTGTTGCTGATGTGGAGGCGACAAATTGGTGATCTCGGGATCAATGAACTTCTGACGCTTAGAAAATCCTTGTGATCCAACCTATGCTCCTCGCCAAACTCTGAGATCCTGTTCAGAATCTAAGCTAAACTCCTCTCCAAAGTTTGTTCCGATCTCCGAGCTAAGCTCCAAGCCGCACTTTGAGCACCTGCACAAATACTTACCGGTGTTGTACCCGGTGAGACCCCTCCGGCGTGAGAAAATATTTGAGAAGAAAGGCTAATAGTGCTCTAGAGTGAATTAGAAGCATATACTTTTGGGCAATCACTACAAGAAAGCGGTGTATAGCATCAATTATTCTAGCGGCAATTGAAAAATAGTCACTAATAGTATGTCTTTAGTGACAAATTATTTAATTGCCGCTAAATGCTAAGAGTAGAGTCAATTTTGGTGCCAAATTTTGATATCCTAATTTTTAATTATTAAAAACTAAGCAAAGTGCAAAAAAATAAAATAAAAAATAATAATAATAATAATAATTAAAGAAACAAATTATTGAATTATTACAAAAAAGTAAATTTAAAATTATATATGAGAAAAAAATAATGGAAGTAAACGAACTACTACAAAAATTAAGGGAAAAAAACTATTAAATTGTTGGGAAAGACCTAAAATTAGATATGTAAAATTATTAATCAAAATAAAATAAAAAAGAATTAAAAAACTTAATGACTCAAAAAAAAAGAAAAATCAAACGAAATCTCCATATCCCTCTCAAAACTCATTCGGCCACACCATTTGTGTTCTTCGCGAAACTGTAAAGTGAAGGGAGAGATCATATTCACCATCTTCGCCGTCATCATCGACTTCGCGTTCACCATTTTCCCCGTCATCATCGTTGACGAATTCATCGTCTTCATCAGATCTGAAGAGCAGGACGTAACGGGAGTCGTCGTCGTCGTTGCCGATTTGAAGAGCTTTGAGTATGTGTTTGAAGACGAAGACATGGCAGGGGATTCAGAGCACGCTTTCTAATCATCTCTTCGACGATTGCAGATTGCGTCAGGGTTAATATCGATATCGCCACTCTTGGAGAACAGGTCATTTTACTACCCAAAAGTTTTCAATTTTTCAGGATTATTATTCTTTGATGTTGATTCTTGTGTATTTACTCAGGATGAAAGTTGGGGAAGTGGATCAAACCTCTCTCAATAGACAATTAAATTAAGTATCAATTCACTTCTGAGGATGATTTTGCTACTAAGGTTCGAATTTCTCTCAGATTTACTTCTTAATTTCTTGAATAGACATGATATAGGATTTTTTAGCCCATATAGGTTGAAACTGAACAGGTGAGAAAGCCGTACAGCATAACCAAATTGAACTAGACAGATGAAGAGCACAATAAGTTTCTCGAAGCCAATTGTAGGGCCGAGCCTGGGGACGAGTTGAAGGTAAACCAAACTTTACCTTCGCAATTCTAATTGGAAGCCTTTAATAATGAGCCACTAAAAACTGCCTTACCTTGTTTGTTTGTTACAATACATATTGAATTGGGCATGTCTTTCTTAAAGAGCGTGGGGGAACCAAAACTGTTGTCCAAATCTGAAGCAATTCTAAAAAATTACATTTTGTTATAATTTTAAAACTAAAATCTCGTTAAATTTTGTTATGTTCTGTGAATAGAACTGTTCACTCTGTTCACGGAACAGAAACGTCCTGTTTTGTTCACAGAACAGAACGGTTTTGTTCTGTTAACAGAACAGAACGTCAGAGTACTTGTCCTATATCCACTTCTTAATCCTAGAATTTCCCTTGTTGTATGAATTATTATTTCCAATGTTGGGGAAACTCTTCCACTTTTGAAGTGGCTTTTTGGTCTTCAAAGTCTTCTCTTGAGGAGGCTTTTCACTATCTATGTCTACTCTCACATCCTTACCTGCATCTATTTGAGGGTGGGTTATTTTATTTTTTTTTTGGGAAGGGGAGGCGTGGGGGGAGAGAGAGTAAAGGGTAATTCTAAGAAGAGAAGCAAGGTGGAGCTTGTTTTCTTACTGCTTTTTGTTTTTGTTCCCAAACAAATATGGAACGAAATCAGAAATGTTGGGGAAAGAATTGTTTATGTTCTGCTCCACAAAGTTTGTTCTAAAAATTTACGAACAAAACGGATTATTTTTCCCCCCAAGTTTTTGTCCATGTTCCCCATATATATTTTTTTTTTCGGGAGAACAGTAAAAAAGAAAAGTAAAAAAGAAAAAAAAAAAGGAGCAATAACACTACATACACTCCAGCTAAGATGCTAATGTGCCATTTCATTAGCCTTTTTATTTTTCCTTTCCGCAATAAAATGGAATTAAAATAAACATATTAATTTCCCAAAAAAAAAAAAGAAAAAAAAGAAAACAGAAGCAGGAACCTTACAGCACCCAACATACTTTTATGGTTGTTAGTAGTAACTGCTAAGAGCATCGAGGGAAGACTTTACCTTCTTCAGACTTCTTGTTGCACTGCCTTACGACAACAGCCATGTGACTGTGACCTTTCTGAAATTCATTCAAGATGTCATATAGTGGCAAAGTTTCTGCAACCCTTTAAGATCGAAGCTCCAGAATGTCAGTTTAAGTGAGCTTATTCTCCTCTCTTCTCTCTCTACCCAAGACCTAATTTTTCTACACAGATGAGCTTTTCTTTTAGCCATTTCAGCTTTTCCACCGTTCACGCTGAGCGCTCATTTTTCTCTCCTCTTATTGGGTTTATCTGATGCTTGGACAAATATGATTTCATCTATTTTTTTTGTTAATGCTTGAACAGGTAGCTTTGATTTTAGGAATTTCTCTCTCTATTTCTCCTAAATTTCAGAAATTTCTGGTATGTTGAACCTCAACCCTAATTTCGGTAACCTCAACTCTAATTTCAGTCTTCACACTTATTTGATGGTGAAATCCATTTCTCTTTTAATTTTCCAAAATCAATCTACTCTAGTAGCCCAGAGTGGTGGACTTATATATTGTTTGTATTGTTAATTTTGAAAATCATTGTTGAAAACTATTTTGTTTGTTATGGTTGTGTTAGTTATTGTCTTGTTTGGTTTTGATTGTTTTGATAGTGTTATTTAGGTGAAAAGTGCTTTGGGAATGTTGCACAATCAAAGGGAATTATGTCGAAATTTTTGTGTGAACGTCATTTTAATATTTATGTTATCGTTGTTGTTTTTTTCCTCTAATGTTTCTGTTTCCGTATATGCATGAGTGTTTTTTTTTTGTTTGGCTAATTGGTCGTTTGATGTTCGTTTCACTCTTCCAGGGGAATTCATAGATTATTAGTTTAAATTATTGATTTATGTTAAAGTTAAGAGTTCATTCTAATTGTATTTCATTGATGTATTTTTTTAGCATTGTTTGAGGATATTAGATTTAGATTCTCAATTATTTGTATATATTCTCATTCGGCTATTTGTTGATAAAGTTTATCTTATTTAATTGAGATTTTCTTGAAACATTTACCGTCTAAATTGTTATTTGCCACTTAAATTAAAAAAATAAAATAAAATTTAGTGGCATTGTTGCCATTACAAAAAATGTGAAAGTTGTTATATTTATCATCATTTTCTACTAAATGTAAAAATAAATATTAACATTAATTTTTAGTTGCATTTAAAATTGGCATTATACGAAATTTAAATAGTCGCTATTTTTTTTTTTATATTTAGCAGCTAAATCGTTATTTGCCACTAAATACATATATAAAAAAAATATTTATTTATTTTTAGTGGCATTTAAATTTGCCACTATATGAAATTTAAATGGCGACTAAATTTTTTGTATTTAGCGGCTAAATCTTAGTGGCCGTTATAAGTTGCTACAGCCTATAGCGATTGCAGTATTCGTGACAGTTGTATGAATTGCCGCTAAAACTTTTAGCGGCTAAAAAATGAGTTTTTAGCGGCTAATAGAATTGCCGCTAAAATCTTTTTTTGTTGTAGTGAATGGATGCCAAGGAGTATTTATAGGGCCTTGGGCTCAATTAATGCCGCAAAATTAGGGAGTCGAGCTTCGTTAATTAACCTAATTCATTTGACAGCCAATGAGCTTGCAGATTAAGGCCTTAATTACCTGGATAGGGCTTTTGGCCCATTTTGTAGTAGTCCATGGGCCAACCCACTTAAATAGAGAGTAATTTCATGTTTTTAGCCCTTTTGGACGATCAGTAGGTGAAGAGGGCGTTAAAACGGCTTCGGTGGCTTCAAAATGGCCTCAAGAGGCCCCATATCAAGGAGAATCCGAGTTGAGAGTGCTCGGACTTGTCAGCTCGGTACGGTGATCTTCAAGGAAGAAATGGATGTCTCATTTGGAAAGGATTCGAGCTGAGGGTGCTCGGATACCCCAACTCGGTGGTAGCGCGTAGATACGTAGTTACTTTCACCGCAAGTGTATGGGTCAAGTTTTAGTATAGATGGAGAAGAGTAAGAATTGTCGTATCCACAGGGATTGGTGTAGATTATCATTGAGTACCGTAATTGTCATAACCTAACTTTATTTAGCCGATAAAAATGTAGTTTTTATAAATAATATACTAAACTAAGTTAATTAAACTAATTTATATTAATATAGTGGTATGACGTTTATGGGAAATTATTGCCTAGGGTTTAACTTCGTCCACTTAAACATGTTCATTTCAATCTAGTTTACATTAACGACATTCATCCTATCCGACAATCTCGATATCGAAGTATCATTCACTACATCTCCCGAGTGTGAAGTGAATGAATATGTGACTTTGCGTCAACGTCGAAATCCCCTTCTAGCATTTATACGACACTTGGTCACATGAATTTCGCCCCAACGTCACGGATTGCACACTTTCTAATTCCCTCCCAGGTTATTAGATCGTTGCGTTGTGTTTAAATCCTAGTCCGAAACTAGGGTTATCTCTCCCGAGCTCCGTATTCTAAATATATCTAAACAAGCATATAAACATGGAGAAATGAAAAACACAATCGGATAAACATGAACAACCATTAACAAAATATATATTTTATATAAACAACGTTATCGTGGATTACACAGATCCTTAGACAATATATGTTTAGCTACACATGACCGTAGCCCTAAATACAACTAAATACAAGCTAAAGATATTCAAAACATTCAACCAAACTAAGAGAGAAAGAGAAAAACGAGGAGACTAACCGTTATCCGAAGATTTGACGCTAAAACCACTCCAAGATCGTTTCTCCTTCTTCGCAACGTGATCTTTTTCTTCGGGTTTGGATGAGCTCTCCCAAAAAATCTCTCAACTCTATCCTATCCTCTAATGAGGTCTAATCTTCGAACAATGGAGGAGGAGAGAAGATATGGGCTCCAAAATATCTCAAAAATGCACTTTACAAGTGCAGGGGTCACCACTGTAGCAGTGGGTTCACCGCTGCAGTAGTGGGTATCTTGGGAATGGTCACCGCTGCAACGGTGGATCGATCGCCGTAGCGGTGGTTCATCAGTGGCATCCTGTTGTTTTACCGCTGCAACGTTGGGCTGCAGTTGCAGGATTTGCTGTTTTTACTTGTTTTTTTGTTTTACCGATTTGATCGTTTACGGTCTATTTTCATCCCTTTTCACCCCAAACACCTAATTTATACAAAAACACATAGAAACGTATTAAAATATATTAAAACGCTATAAAAATAGTCGAAAACTACTAAAATCGGCTTGGAAATAAATAAATAAATAAATTACACTTATCAAACACTCCCTAACTTAGACTTTTGCTAGTCCTTGAGCAAAACACCTATACAATAAAAGAAACTACAACAACTAATTACAAAATTTAAATACTAAAAATGAAAAATACGAAAAAAAACAATAATGTGCAAGTTTTGAACTTCATCTAACCGGCCAAACGGTTTTCCCTCATCGGCCCCCAAACCTATCAAGTTCAAGAATAAAACACACCATGTGGTATCCTAAAATTTCAACATTCAATAATAGTAAGCGCCATTCTAGATCCTGTCAAAGTGTGTGTGTAGAAACTCAATTATACAAATATCCATTAATCGGATTGGATTATCTACCAATAAAGTTCATGACTAAAACCAATAAGGTATAGAAAATCCATATGCTTGATATGGTTCGATTCTCCACTAATGTAGGCTAAGAAATTCAAAAAGATTAATAGGACTTGGTTCTGTTTTTGGAAAATGGCCAAGGGTATATTGAGAATAGAAAACAAGTTAACGTTATTAACTTAACGATACTCGAGGCACAACGCTTGACTCTCTTCTACTCTTGTAACCCCAAACGTTAAAAACACAATCCTGAACAAACATTGAAGAATTTTGTACTCACTTGTCAAAAGAAACTAGAATAAAACTATATTTACATAGTCTTTTTTTTTTTTTTTTTCAAACAAGAGATCACACCCCCAAACTTATTCATTTTGTACAATTTAAGGGGTGTATGAATACAATAGAAAAATGACAAGTGAGTACACTAATACCGAACTAATAAAAAGTTCGTCCCAAACCTAACCGCTCACTTCAAGTAGCATAAAGAAATGCTAACTTGATTTCATTAAATTTGTGCCTTAGGCTCAGCGATAATGGTTTGGATTTTTTTTTTAATTTGCTAGGGTATTTGTTACGTGTTCAGAATTAAAACAGTTATCAAGCTTCGACAAGGTAACGAGGGATAAATGATATTACATGGTAAGCTTCAAAGGCTTAAACGATCAAAATGAATGCCTAAATCGTATATCTGAACTACCTCGCCTAGGATTTCGCTTCAAGTTTCCCCCAATCAGGGTCTAGAATCCTTAAATTGTCATGAATTTGGCTAATTGATAATCGACCTCAAATAAATTGAATAACTATACATTGAGTCTACGTGCTCGTGCAAATTAGGATCCACAATAACTTTCACCAAAACACATTGCCAAGCACACAGAACACACATGAATGAACATTACCCTTGACCTCGAAAAACAACCAGAGGTAATATCATCATTGGGTAATGACCCAGATGAACACAAAACTCAGCATGCAACAACAACACCACAAATATAAACACATCCTACACTAAACAAATATGCATACAATAAAACAATAAAACATACTAACATACTACACATCACCACCAAACTTAAAATGGGAAGTGTCCAGAATATCCCAATCATCAATCTTAACATTTGAAATAAAACATGCTAATGAAGGGGGTTTAGAACACGTACCTGGGAGGCGAGACAAGCTCGCCTCTGAATGAATTCGGCAATGACGGATCTAATTTATTTTTGACTTGGGCTGCCTCCCAAGAAGTGTGTAGTTTATTATCCTTGACCTGACATTGAGAACGACTCGTTAAAGAGAAGCTTCTGCCCATATTAAGTGTCCTACAATACTACGTGTTGATCCTAAGATTTTGATGAACAATTAAATGTTCATGTTTTTGTTGGAATTAACGGTTTAATTGAGTGTTTCAGTTTATTAGTTCTAATGATGAAGATATGATTACAAGTAATGAATTGATACTAAAATATGATGACAAAGATAATGAAGGATTAAGAGGTTGAAAAATGTTAAGAACCTAGGGAAAACAACCCAGGTTAAATTTTAACTCTTAATATCTCAATTAGGATCACACACGACACAAAAAGTTTTTTAAAAGTTTATGTGTGTTTTGATAGAATCCTAATTAGTGAAATTATTTGCTTCTATATGTTATTAAAAAAGAAGTAAAAATAATTGATTAAAATGGAATTTAAGAATGTAGTGGAGTTAACCGAAAAAAGAAATTAGTTAAATGGGCAAAAACGTGGAAGAAAATGAATTAAAATTGAATTGGGAGAAGTGTTCTAGTAATAGTCAGTCGACTGATAAGTCGACCTGAGATTATAAGGCTAACTCTCTGAATCGATCGGTCGACAGGTAAGTTGACCTGTACTTAGAGAATGAACTCTCTGGATCGTTAGGTCGACAGATAGGTAGATTTGTGAAACTCTCTGTATCGTTCGATCGATAGATGAAGTATGGGCAGTCGACCGATGGGCTATGGATTTTTGGCTTGGCTACATCTTGAATCAAGCGGTCGATAGCTTGGTGTTGGTCGGTCGACTAATCAGTCTGTTTCATGATTTGTGGGATTTCGTGTTCTTATTCGAATAATAGCCATTATTAGCTATTTTATGGTTAAGATTCGCGAGATATATTAGGGATCTGATATGTTTTAATTTATTTAAATGATATTTAAATATCCCTATAGATATGGTTTAATTATTTTTTATGTTTCTCAATTTGGTACGTATAATTCTTTCAATCATATTCAATTGAGTTTGAGAAAAAGTTTGAGGGACTTAATTGAAAATTTTAAAATATATATTTTTGAGTGAATTATATCTGAGATGAATCATTATGATATATTGGGTCTATAGGTCCAATTAGTTATCATGACAAGTGGGAATTAGCCATTTGAAGACTTGTTTTATTCCCTTTTAAATAGACCAGCATTTTTCACTTCAAAATAAGATTAGATATCAATCATCTGAGGTATTCAACTCTCGTGCTTTCTAAGAGTTATCATACTGAGAATTTTATGAGAATTGTCTTAAAATCATTCTTGAGATATTGAAGAAAATTATTGTTGATCACCGATTTGAAATTGCATTACTAATCATTATTTATTTGGAGGAATTCTGGTGAAATCATTTCAAATTACTTGTTATTAATTGTTGCTTGACTCTATTATTTATTATTTGGAATTTGATCTTTGAAATTGTTTTTTAAATTTTTTTATTGAAAAATATTTTTGAAACAATTTTTTGAAGAAATCTTATTACGTGCTCAATTATGTGTTACCCAATTTTTGTTTAAAATCAAATTTTGAATATCTCACTTTTCTATCATTAGTGTTGGGATATTAATTGAGTTATAATTTATTTGGGGTGGTAAAATCTCCGAGTGAGAAAATCACTTATAAATTTGTAATTGGTGAATTGAGTGACGGATTGGATACTATTGGGAGTATCTAATCAAAGGGTAGCTGATTTTAATCTCTTCCGGTAAAGAAATTGAGGTATTAATTCTTATTTGATTGAATTAGTGAGTGATTTGTAAATGTTCCATCTTTACTTGGGAAAATGATATTTGGAGTGATTGTGAGATTTTGATTCTTGAGACTAAGGTATAAAAAAAATTAGATCGTGATTCTCCCTGTAATAAAATTAGGTTATTCTTGAGCTTGGAAAAAGAAGAGGTTATTCTTGAATCTGTAAAAAGTAGAGGTTATTCCTGAGTCTGGGAAAAGGAATTGTAAAGGTTGATTATGAGATTGTGAAAAGAATCACTGTTAGAGTTTGGTTCCTACCTTTAAAGGAATCTTGAGTTTAGTGGGTGCGACTCTCCGTGGGGCTCGGAGGATTGGATTAGCTAAGAGTAGCTTGGTGAACTAGTATAAATTTCTGGTGTGTTGCTATCTTTATATTATTTATTTTTGTTGATTGGTGTGCACCTAGTTAATAGTATATTTCTGCTGCTATATAGAGATAATAATTAATTTAGAATTAAAATTAATTATTTAGATATTTGAAGTATTTTCTCTGATAATTTTTTTTATATCTACCAAATTCATCCCTTCTTGGGTAACTCACTGGGCCAACAATTGGTATCAGAGCTGGTTTAGCTTGACACACTTAGCTAACAAAGATCACATGGCGCATAGAATGGGCACACTAGCTGAGGGGCAGTCTATGCACCGACCACCATTATTTGCAGGTGAAAACTATTTATTTTGGAAAGACAAAATGATTGTCTTTCTTTGTGACACATATTATGATGTATGGCTAGCGATCGACGATGGTCCGTTTGTTCTAATGGAAAACGGAGTCAAGAAAAAGAATAAACAACTAATTGCTTCTGATAAGCAGAAAATCTCTATAAACTCTTAGGCGATTAACATTCTATTTTGTTCTTTAGATGCTAATGAATATTCTAGAGTTTTAGGTTGTAAATCTGCAAAAGAGATGTGGGACAAACTACAAGTTATCCACGAAGGGACAAGTCAAGTGAAGCAATCCAAAATCAACGCTCTTATGAAGAAATTTGAATTATTCAGAATGGAAGAAATTGAGTCGATTCAAGAGATGTACACTCGATTCAACATCATTTGCAATCACTTGAGTCAACTTAGAAAGCTGTACTCCATGGAGAATAGAGTTCGAAAGATCCTAAGATATTTGACAAACGTATGGGAGTCGAAGGTGACTACAATTGAGGAAGCTAAGGATCTTGCTAAATACGAAATTGATGACCTCATCGGCAACTTGATGACGCATGAAACGACAATTCGAGGATATGAGAAAGACACCATAAATAGCAAAAAGAAAGTCTTGGCGCTAAAGGCTCAGAAAATTGAAGAAGATGATGACAATGATGATGTAAGTCTTAACAGTGAGCAAAAGAAATATGTGACGCTTTTCACGAAATATTTTAGAAACATGACCAGGCGTACTTTTCGTGGAAGAAGAAATTTCAATATGAATAATGTAGAATGTTACAACTGTCATAAGACTGGCCACCTCCAAACCGAATGCCCCGAGCCGAAGAAAGACAAAGAAAAAGAGATGAAAAGAAAGGAGAAGAAGAAAGTGAAGAAAAGTACAAAAAAGTCAACAAAAGTCACATGAGATGACTCGCAGTTGAATAGCTCAGAAAAATTGAGCAGTAATGACTCACTATGCTTGCTTTGATGGCCATTGAATTTGAGGTACCAAAATGTTCAAGTTCTTGCCCTTTAGATTTTAATGAATTATTTGATATTTATCAAGAACTTTTGCATAATTATAAAATTCAGTGTTAAAAAATTAATGCCCTTCAAAGTACAATTAACAAATTAAACAAGCAAGTGATGGATTATAAATCTGAAAACATTGAATTAAAATCCAAGCTGTTGGATTTACATTCAATAGTTATCAAATTCACCGGCGGTGAGAATAATTTGAAAATGCTTTTGGGAAGTTCACGCCGTATCTTTGATAAAGCCGGTATTGAATTTCAGAAAAATCTTAAATAAAAACGTATTCATAAATTCTTTTTTGAAACCAAATATCTTGTTAGATGTTTTAAATGTAATGTTGTGGGGGCATACTATTCATAAATATTTTTCAAGAATATTTAATTGCAGGCAAGTTTGGGTTCCCAAGGGAACTAAAATTGTCCCGACTAACAAGATTGGACCCACTTAGATTGGGTACTACCTAGGAACTCTTTGGAGGCTGATGTTCAGGATTGTTTTTCCCCCTTTGCTTGTGTCTGTTTGAGGTGTTTGTTTTTGTTTTTTCCTTGCTCTTCTTGCTGCCTTGTTGTTGTTGGTTTCAGCTACTGCTGCCTTAGTTTTTGGGTGCTAAAGGGTTACTGCTGGATCATGTTTTGTGCCCCTGGAGTGCTGCAGAATTTTGGTTATACTTGCTGTTGTTGGTCCCCTGCCCTGGCTGCCTTTTGGTCTCTTCGGTTGATTTTGGTGCTGCTGTATGATGGTTTGGACTGTTGTTGCAGCGTCTACAGCTGCTGGTCCCCTGCTCCGGCTGCTTTTGTTGTTGCTGTTTGTTGGTTTAGTCTGCTGTTGTTATGTTTCCTTCTGCTGGTGCCCTGCCCCGGCCTCCTTTTGATCCCTTTGGTTGGTTTTGTTGATGCTGTCTTAAATAGTAGTAGCTGTTTGGTTGCGGCTGTCCATAGTCTTGGTGTGGTTGATTCTGGTTTTTATGTCCGTCCTTTCGTGCTGTACACGAGCAGTTGTTGTTTGGCTTTGCTCGCTGCTGATGTTTCTCTGCTGCTGCTGATGTTTTGCTTCTTGCTGTTGGCTCTGGTAGCTGCTATGGTGTCTTCCCTTTGCAGTGGTCCGGTGTAGTTGTTTATTTTAGCTTTTCTCCTTTTCTCAAATTGTTAGAGAATTTTGACTGTACGGTTTGGTGTTTTTGTTTCCAATCCTTGTACTTGACTGTATGGTTTGGTGTTCTTGTTTCCATTCCTTGTACTTCCTTGGGGTCTTTAATTCCCCTTTAATCTATTTGATGTTTTCATTTAAAAAACTAAAATAAAAATCTATTCGTAAGGACAAATTGTTTCTAGGAAGTAGCGTTTCTCAACACGTGACAGGGAATAAAGAGATATTTACGTCTTTGACACCTAAAGATGAAAGTCATGTGATTTCTGGAGACAAGGCCATGAGTAAGAAATTAAACTTAAATGAGATGGTAAAAATTTCTAAGACTTGTACTTTACATATTTTTAGGTTGTTTTAGAATTATTGCATGATTTCCTGATATTATCTAAATGATAAATATATTATATGCCGAATTTGTGATAAATGAATGCATTAGATTTATGATTGAAAATTTCATGAATTATTAGAGAAATATCTTTCATGTCTTAGTACATTAATGATTACATGTTTCTAGATTCTAGGAAGATATTAATTGATATCATGTTATATTGATGAAATGTTATTATTATTTATTTATGCATGAATTTGTTCATTTACTAGTTTATAGGGGAAGATTACATGCTTAGAATGATGTTTTCGGTATAAAGAGTAGTGTTTATTTGCGGTTCCCCTTTCCCACTTTTTGAGATGACAAAGAGGGAGAATTTATTGATTTTTACTAAGGGGGAGCTAGATTTATTTTGTTAAATATCTGTAGGGGGAGTTCATCATATTTTGTCAATTTGTACTTTGTTGAATATTTTTCATGATCATCTTCATTACTATGCTTTAAACGAGTTAAAGAACCCGTCCTCAGATTTAGGAGGAGCGTGGTTACATTATTGTTTTGAAGAAAACATCAAAATTAATTGTCATCATAAAAAAGGGGGAGATTGTTGATCCTAAGATTTTGATGAACAATTAAATGTCGATATTTTTTGTGAAACTAACAGTTTAATTGAGTGTTTCAATTTATTAGTTCCAATGATGAAGATATGATGATAAGTAATGAATGGATGCTGACAAAGATGATGAAGGATTAAGAGGTAGAAGAATTTTAAGAACCTAGGGAAAATAACTCAGGTTAAATTTCAATTTTTAATATCCCAATTAGGATCACACACGACACAAAAAGTTTTTTAAAAGTTTATGTGTGTTTTGATAGGATCCTAATTAGTGAAATTATTTGCTTCTATGTGTTATTGAAAAAGAAGTAAAGATAATTGATTAAAATGGAATTTAAGAATATAGTGGAGCTAATTGAAAAAAGAAATTGGTTAAACGGGCGAAAACATCGAAGAAAATGAATTAAAATCGAATTGGGAGAAGTGTTCCAGCAATAGTCAGTCGACATGAGGTTATAAGGCTAACTCTCTGAATTGATCGGTCGACAGGTAAGTCGACCTATACTTAGAGGATGAACTCCCTGAATCGTTAGATCGACAGATAGGTCGATTTGTGAAACTCTTTGTATCGTTCGGTCGCCAGATGAAATATGGGCGGTCGACCGATGGGCTATGGATTTTTGGCTTGGCTACAACCTGAATCGAGCGGTCGACAACTTGTTGTTGGTCGATTGACTGATCAGTCTGTTTCAGGATTTGATGGATTTTGTGTTCTGATTCGAATAATAGCCGTTATTAGCCATTTTATGGTTAAGATTCACGAGATATATTAGGGATCTGATATGTTTTAAGTTATTTAAATGATATTTAGATATCCCTATAGATATGGTTCAATTATTTTTTATATTTCTCAATTTGGTATGTATAATTTTTTCAATCCTATTCAATGGAGTTTGAGAAAAAGTTAGAGGGACTTAATTAAAAGTTTTAAAAGATATTTTTGAGTGAATTATATCTGAGATAAATCATTATAATATATAGGGTCTATAGGTACAATTAGTTATCATGACAAGTGAGAACTAGCCGTTAGAAGGCTTGTTTTATTCTCTTTTAAATAGATCTGCGTTTTTCACTTCAAAAGAAGATTAGATATCAATCATTCTGAGCTATTCAGCTCTCGTGCTTTCTAAGAGTTGTTATACTGAGAGTTTTGTGAGAATTGTCTAGAAAACCATTCTTGAGATATTGAAGAAAATTATTATTGATCACCGATTTGAAGTTGCATTGCTAATCATTATTTATTCGGTGGAATCCTGGTGAGATCATTCCAAATTACTTGTTATTAATTGTTTCTTGATTCTATTATTTATTATTTGGAATTTGATATTTGAAATTGTTTTCTGAATTTTTTTATTGAAAAATATTTTTGAAAAAATTTCTTGAAGAAATCTGATTACGTATTCAATTACGTGTTACCCAACTTTGGTTTAAAATCAGATTTTGAATATCTCACTTTTCTATCACTAGTGTTGGGATATTAATTGAGATCTAATTTATTTGGGGTGGTAGAAGCTCTGAGAGGGAAAATCACTTATCAATTTGTAATTGGTGAGTTGAGTGAAGGATTGGATACTATTGGGAGTATTTAATCAAAGGGTAGCTGGTTTCAATCTCTTCCGGTAAAGAGATTGAGGTGTTAATTATTCCTTGATTGAATTAGTGAGTGATTTGTAAATGTTTCATCCTTACCTGGGACAAAGATACTTGGAGTGATTCTGAGGTTTTGATTCTTGAGTCTAAGGTATAAAAAAAATTTTGGTCGTGATTCTCCCTATAATAGAATTAAGTTATTCTTGAACTTGGAAAAAGAAAAGGTTATTCTTGAGCCTGTAAAAAGTAGAGGTTAATCCTAAACTTGGGAAAAGAAATTGTAAAGATTGATTCTGAGCCTGTGAAAAGAATCATAGTAAGGGTTTGGTTCTTACCTTTAAAGGAATCTTGAGTTTAATGGGTGCGACTCCTTGTGGGGCTCGGAAGACTGGATTAATCAAGAGTAGCTTGGTGAACCAGTATAAATTTCTGGTGTGCTGCTAGCTTTACATTATTTATTTTTGTTGATTTGTGTGTAGCTAGTTGATAATATATTTCTGTTGGCATATAGAGATAATAATTAATTTAAGATTAGAATTAATTATTTGGATTTTTGAAGCATTTTCTCTGATAATTTTTTTTATATCTACCCAAGTCACCCCCCTCTTGGGTAGCTCACTAGGCCAACACTATGTATGGGTCTTGGTTCAGAACGCCCTCAAAATTGGAGAAATAAGGCTCTGATCGGCTCGTGCTTTCAACAAGACTCTCTACCGACTCATGTACTTGGTGGGCATGAAAGAACGTTGCTAATGGCGGCGAAAGACAATTGAGCCATATCGGATCCTCATAAATATGATTGTCTTGGATTGGTGGTGGCATCGCAATGTGGATCGCCAATGGTGAATAATCACAATCGTCAATCCATGCTTGGGTTCTCGTCTCATTCGAATGACCATAGTTAAACTCTCCCAAGCTCCTTTCGCTCATTTCCGGTTCCTTACGATGGCTTTCACATGATATGACTTGTGTATCTCCCAGTGCCAATGAAGTAGATAAGTTGATTGATTTTCATATAAAGAGACGTTACGATCGCATCGATTTCAGCACAGATCGTCTCGATATTGTTAAGACGATCCTCATACTTATTGATCCTGTCATTTGTTTCCCTCCAAAATGCTTGAGTCTCCCCCATAAATTCAGCGAATATGGTTTGTAATGCAAGAGAAGACTCCATATGTTGGTCCGGAGTGTTAATCCATGGCTCCAAAGCGGTAAAACTATTCCCCAAGCTTTAGTAATTTGGTGAATAATTCCAATACTGAAAATCGAACTTGGCCATGTTTTCCAACAACCAATAGGCTTCATCCGCGGTTAGTTGGTCTAAAGAGGTGGTACCGTTTTCTCTTTCAACCTACGTTCTGGTTGTGTCTAATAACCCGTCGAGGAAGTTCAGTAGTTGATACTCCCTCGGGAAACAATAATTTAGAAATCGGAATAACAATTCCTTATATTGATCCCAAGCACAGTAAAATGGCTTGGAATCCCGTTGAAAGAAATGCAAAAGTACATGTTGATCTAACATCTTCCAGTACCCTGCAGGAAAAACAAAAACAAAACTACAAAGAAAAAATTATAAACAAAAGAAATGCCTCAATTAAAATCAAGTTATTTACTCACAATATCAACAACAATCTAAAAGTCAATCCCCGGCAACGGCGCCAAGAACTTAGTAGCGTGTGGATACATCGCTACTTTCACCGCAAGTATACAAGTCAAGTTTTAGTATAGATGGGGAAGAGTAAGGGATATCGTATCCATAGGGATTGATGTAAATTATCGTTGAGTACCATAATTTTCATAACCTAACTTTATGTAGGCGATAAAAATGTAGTTTTTATAAATAACATACTAAATTAAGTTAATTAAACTAATTTATACTAATATAGTGGTATGACGTTTATGGGAAATTATTGTCTAGGGATTAACTTTGTATACTTAAATGTGTTTGTTTCAATTTAGTTTACATTAACGGCATTCATTCTATCCGACAATTTCGGTATCGAAATCTCATTCACTACCTCTCCCAAGTGTAAAGTGAATGAATATGTGACTTTGCATCAATGTTGAAGTCCCCCTCGAGCGTGTATACGACACTTGGTCACATGAGTCTTACCCCAACATCACGGATTACACACTTTCTAACTTCCTCCCAGGTTATTAGATCGTCGCGTTATGTTTAAACCCTAATCCGAATCCAGGGTTATCTTTCCCGAGTGTCAAGCCCCATATTCTCAATATATCTAAACTAGCATATAAACATAGAGAAACAACAAACACAATCGGATAAACATGAATAACCATTAACAAAACATAGATTTTATATAAACAACGTTTTCGTGGATTACATTGATCCCTGAACAATATATGTTTAGCTACATATGGCTGTAGCCCTAAATACAACTAAATACAAGTTAAACATATTCAAAACATTCAACCAAACTAAGAGAGAAAGAGAGAAACGAGGAGACTAGCCGTTATCCGAAGATTCGACGCTAAAACCACTCCGAGAGCGTTTCTCCTTCTTTGCAACGTGATCTTCTTCTTCGGGTTTGGATGAGTTCTCCCCAAAAACCTCTCAACTCTATCATATCCTCTAATGAGGTCTAATTTTTGAACAATGGAGGAGGAGAGAAGATATGGGATAAAAAATATTTAAAAATATCTAAAAAAATGCACTTTACAGGTACAGGGGTCACCGTTGTAGTGGTGGGTTCACCGCTATAGCGGTGAGTATTTCAGTAGTGGTCACCGCTGCAGCAGTGGTTCATCAGTGGCATCCTGTTATTTCACCGCTGCAGTAGTGGCCTGACCGCTGCAGCAGTGAAATTTCTATACTCCCACTAGTTTCACCGCTGCAGTGATGGACTGACCGCTACAGTGGTGGGCTGTAGTTACAGTATTTGTTGTTTTTACTCGTTCTTCCACCGCTGTTTTACCGATGTCATCGTTTATAGACCATTTTCGTCTCTTTTTGCCTCAGACACCTGATTTATACAAAAACCTATAGAAATGTATTAAAACATATTAAAACGCTGTAAAAATACACGAAAACTACCAAAATCGGCTTGGGAATAAATAGATAAATTATACCTATCACTCGGCCATGCAACTTTGTAATTTACTTGGATGACCCTCATTTTTTGCATAAGTCCGAGTTGAGAGTACTCTGACACCTCAGCTCGGCAAGTATCTTCAATTCCTTTTGAGGCTTCCCAGTTATAGCAAATCCGAGCTTAGAGTGCTTGGACACCTCAGCTCGGCCATATAGCTTCAACTTTCATTTTAAGGATTTTCTTTTTGTACCAACCCGAGCTAAGAGTGCTCAAATATTTCAGCTCGATAAGGTAGCTTGAACTTCTTTTTGAGGGTCATCATTTTACATTTGTCCGAGTTGAGAGAGGTTGGACACCTCAGCTTGGCGTTGAGTCTTCAATCCCAATTGAGGCTTTCCAATTTGTAGACAACCCGAGCTGAAGGTGCTCGGACACCTTAGCTCGACAGGTTGACTCCTTTCTTTATTTGAGGGATCCACTTGGGAGATAATCTGTGTTGAGGGTGCTCAGACACCCTAACTCAGTGAGTATACAAACCCTTTTTTGGATGGAGCCCAAGTTGAGGGTGTTCGGGTTAATTACCTTGTAGACCCTCTGATGAGGAGGTAATTTATCAACAAATCAAGTACTTTTGAGTTCAAATATTTGTGAGTTTTCAAGCATTTTTGTTGGTTTAATGTATTTTTGTGTTGTTTTGTTGGAATCATAAATAATTGGGAAAAAAGGGTGAAAATATAGCAAAATAGGAGTCTTTGGAACTTATTAGGAAGAGCCATGAGAAGCTAGCGCACCCAGGCATACTCCAACCTGCCTCTCTGAGCTTGTAGCACCCTGAAAGAAGTGCTCCAGCGCGCCTAAAGCCTGCTACAGTGCGCCCCTTCTTGCTGATGGCCGAAAAGAACTCATTTTGGAGCCTTATTTATACCATCTTATGCCTCAAACCCTAGTGTGAAGATTTGGGAAAGAAAACACCATTAGAGGCACAAAAATCCTAAAGAGAAAACTTGGAGTTGGAGATTCTTGAAGATTGTTTGGGAAAGATTCTTGAAGATTTGAAGACTTGAAGCTCATCTCTATAAAGAGTTTTCTCTTCCTTTCTCTCATCCTAATCTTTATTGAAATTTATATTTGTGGATATTGTGTTGAATATGTTTGCATTTATGGATTTCGTGAAAGGATTAGCCATGGATTCCTCTATGTTGAGTTAGAATTTATTTCTAGAGCTTCATGTAATCTTGTTTGAACTATGTTTTAAATATTTTGTTAATTGTTAGTTTAATTTCATTTTAATTCATTTATGTCTCTCAATGTTTAATGCTTTTGATTCATGTGGCCAATGAGTTAGATGATTTTAGGCTGCAAATTTTTTACTCGAGAGAGATTGAGTTTGTGATCGGAATTCAGAGTGCATAGTTTAGGTTGTCATGAGACTGAGAAGAGATCAACATCTAGATAATCGAGTTGAGAATTTAGGATCTTGTGAGACTGGAAGGTGATCAAGTTTTAGATTTATCAACTAGGATTTCGATCATTATGAGGCTGAGAGGCGAGTGACTTTTGCCTTCCATTGAGGGCTAAACTTAATGAATATGTGGGTGAACGGGTTAGATGGAGATATCAATTCGGATATTTGTGCATATTATCTTGTGAGGTACTTGAGAGAGGTTACAAGATTAATTAGGACCTTTGATTAGTGAATTGAGTGGAATTGGCTAATAATTGCTTAATAGAATGATATGGGAATAATAAGATGAAATCAAGTTTCTAGAACAATTATGCATAGGAGTTCTATATTTTATTTTGTTTTTGAATTTGTATTTGTTTTAGTTTATTTTTATATACATTAAATTTAGACGTCTAAATAAAGTTAGGTTACGATAATCGCGGTAGTTCACGATGATTTAAACCAATCCCTATGGATACAACACTCACATCACTACTACACTAAAACTTGACAGTCGTGTACTTTTGGTGTATAGCAAAACGCTATCAAGTTTTTAGCGCCGTCGCCAGAGATTGACATTTTAGATTGTTGTTAATATTGTGTGTAAGTAATTTGATTTTAATTTAGACATTTATTTTTATTTTTAATTTTTGTTTTCGATTTCTTATATTGTGAGGTACTTGGAGATGGTTGATCAACAAGTCCTTTTGAGATTTTCTTAACGAGATTCCGAGTGATTTTATTGTGCTTGGAAAAGATACAAGGAGTTACTTATTCAGTTCCTCGATCATGGTTTCTCGAGGAAGTATCAACTATAAAACTTCCTCAACGGGTTACAAGTCGCAATAAGAACTTGAGTGGAATGAGGAAATAGTACCACATCTTTTTACCAACTATCCACGGACGAAGCCTATTGGCTGTTGGAAGACATGGTTGATTTTGACTATCGAAGTTAGAATTATCCAACAAACCTCCAGGGTTTGGGGGATAATTCTAACATATCGGTGCTATGGTTTGACACCCTATATAATCAAGTGGAGTCTTCTCCTATGCTTGAACACTTTGTTGCCCAATTTTTTGGAAGAGATAGGGTTTCGTATAAAGAAGATCAAAAGGAAAGAGACCGTTCATGATTTACAAGTCGAATCTTCGTTCGACTCCATTGAATCCATGACAATGATGGTGGCAATGAGAGACACACAAGCCACGTTCATATGTGAAAGCCACAATAAGAAACTGCGCACAAGTTGGAGGAACTTGGGTTTGTTCGATGATGATGATTCTAAATAGAAGGAGACACAAAAATTGATCGATAATGAAGAATCACACGACAATACTTGTACGTCTCCACCTTTTGAGATCTATGTCGATTGACTGATTGATACAGAGACTTCCTAATTTCCAGCGTACGCCTGTCGGTTGACCAACCTTTCACCCATCGGTGATCGTTGCTGGAATATTCATTCCTCAAATTAATTCAACTCCAAACTTCGCCGTTTTAATCCTTTAACTGAATTCTTTTCTAGATTAACTCAATTGACACTAATATTCAATTTTAAACACTAATCTTGCTTAAGTCAGTTTTCATTTTTCAATTTTATATTGGAGCAAATAATTGAATACTAATTAGGACCTTAATTTCATCAAATTAAACACACATAAATATAACTCATAAATTTGTGTCAAGTGTATGATCCTAATCGGGATGCATTAAAAGTAAAAGAAGTTTGAGTTATTTTCACCTAATTTCTTCAAAATCTTAAACCCTCGTCATCTCTTTAATATCCATATCTGCATCTTGAATAATTACTTCATGATTTGATCTTTAATGGAACTTTTAAAATAAAATACTCAACAAACACATTAGTTCATCTAAAAACATCAACCCTTAATTGTCCATCCAAACCTCGGGATCAACAATCTCTCCCTTTTTGATGATAACAATTAATTTTGATATTTTCTTCAAAACAAGAATGTAACCATGCTCATCTGAGGATGGGGTTTTTAACTTGTTAAAGCACAATCATGAAGATAATTCAATTAATTTATCAGATTTTCAACAATTAAAATATTCAATAAAGTATAACATCATTATCTCTACAAAGTTCTCCCCATTTATTAGTGCAATGATAATTCAATTAATTTATTAGATTTTCAACAAAGCACAAAATATGATCAATTCAACAATTAAAATATTCAATAAAGCATGACATCATCATCTCAACAAAGTTCTCCCCATTTATTAGTGCATTGCTTAAGCGAACAAATCCTAACTTGTTTTAAGCACAATAATGGTTTCCCCTTTAACAATTAATTCAATTCGTTAAACATATTCAATAAACATCAAACATATTCTTCCCATTTGTCATCTCAAAAAGTGAGGAAGAGAAACAAAAAACATCATTCTAGGCAAACATCATTATGCCTAGCCATATCTAAACCTCGGATAATTCTCATAAACTGATATTTCGCTAAATATTTAGTAAATATATTGGCAAGTAGATTGGAGGTATTGATATTTTCAATAGTAATGTCCCTTTTCTGAATATGATCACAAATAAAATGATATCTAATTTCTATGTGCTTAGTTCGTGAGTGTTGTGTAGGATTCTTACTCAAACATATAGCATTTTTATAATCGCAATAGATTGGGACTTCTTCCAGACATACTCCAAAATTCAGTACTAATAGGATATCAAAATCATTTTATCATTAAAACACAATGACATGAATCATATCTTAATAATAACATGCATATTAAAGATGTTATCTCATATCATTCTAGATCTTGTCATAATAATAGTTATTTAAAAATCTAGAGACATGAAACGTAGGAGAAGAACATATTCTTATGCATATAGCTAGGTACTTAGTGCCTATAAATATACCCACATGTAAAAAAATATTAACTTGAAACACTAAGCACAGACTGATATGTCATGTATTCAAATGATCATATATATGGTATCGAAAAGAATTAGCATGCTTTCGTATTAATATTCACTATACAAGTTTTATCAATGTCATGATCAATTTAAATCATTCTATAATCATTTGAAAAACTTTAATATATCATGATAGTATGCATTATATTGAATCAAGATATCATTTCAAGATGCATAAAACATCAGCTTAATTCAACACATTTGTATAAAAGATATATTCATGAATAAGAGCATATTATACAAATGGTCTTGCTAATATGCAATAAGTCATTAACAATACTTAGCAAGAGCACAAACACTTGATTCATTTTCTAAATCACGTAACATGTTTCAAAAAACAAATACATGATCACTACTCGATACAAGCGCATCATAAAAACATGTTAATATATTTTAACTAAACGTGATTCTCATAATCATCATGCAATACTTATAAGACAACAAGTAACATATCATTTAAAATAGGTCTTAGAAATTATTATCAACTTATCTATTTGGTATGTCGGACACCTCCCTCTTTAACAAATTTAATGAATTTAAAATGCGGAGGGTAAAAAGTACTTCTAACGTCCTTCGAGACGACTTCACTTTTTTACCTCATTTTCATTAAAAAAAAACTTTAATATATCATGATATTATGCATTATAGTGAATTAAGATATCATTTCAAGATGCATAAAATATCAGCTCAATTCAACACATTTGTATAAAAGATATATTCATGAATAAGAGCATATTATACAAATGGTTTTGCTAATATGAAATAAGTCATTGAAAATATTTAGCAAGAGCACAAACACTTGATTCATTTTCTAAATCACATAACATGTTTCAAAAAATAAACATAGATCACTACTCGATACAAGCGTATCATAAAAACATTTTAATACACTTTAACTAAATGTGATTTTTAGAATCACTATGTAATATTTCTAAGACAATAAGTAATGTATCATTTAAAATAGGTCTTAGAAACTATTACCAACTTATCTATTTAGTAAGTCAGACACCTCCCTCTTTAACAAATTTAATGAATTGAAAATGCAGAGGGTAAGAAGTACCTCTAACGTCCTTGGAGAAGATTTTATTTTTTACCTCATTTGTACCAATTATTGATTCGGATACGCAATTTCTCTTGACCTATCTGTACCTTTTAAGCCTTTGATTGTTTCCATTTAATTCAATGATATTTGCACGTGTCACTTGTGGTATCCTGGTGATATTCCATCTTAGTTTTGCTAAATCTTTTTGGTTTGCATGTTTCACTTGTGGCTTTGTAACTTCATATCTTGTCTTTGGTATACCTTTTTGCTTTGTACGTGTCGATTGTGAATTCTTGGTGATTTCCTGTCTTGGCTTTGATATAACCTCTTTGTTTGTTCCGTCCGGTCAACTCTCAACATTATGTAACTCTGCACAAGAAACTTGCATATCTCTTTTTGGTATCCATTTTATTTTGGATTAATTCTTGTTAGACATAAGCTTAGAGTTCCTGAATGGACAAGATTAAAATGTCTAATCATTTACAATATTAACATCTCAATTTCGAATAGCACGAGATATAAGCATGAATAATTTGTAACAATAGTAACATTACAATCATTGTCTTGTGATGAAGGATGAGATGATGAAATATATCCACTTCATAGATTGTTTTAAAAGATGAAAAATTATTTTCAGAAGCTCTTGAAATAGATTCAAGGTTAGATTTTGATTTTTCAAAATCTTTCTAAAGTAAATTGATTTTTAATTCAAGATATAACCTTTGCCTGGGAATCACGTCAAAATTATTTTTTAAAACTCTGTTTTCATTTTAAAAAAAGTCCACTTTAGAAAGCAAATTATTTATTTCAAAAGAATCAATTTTTCTTTTTAAAATAAAGTTTTCTTTGGCAAAAAGAAGTGTGAGAGGAAGTAAAATTTTCATGACAATATAGGCATTTTTATTATTATAATCTCCATCACTACCACTAATATAACAAAAATCATAAACAACATTTTCATATACGAATCTATACCATCAAAAGAGGATAGACCAAAAATATTATCCGTGGTGTATGCCATGTGATTGATTTAGCTAAGGTGTTAACTCTATTGAGCTAAAACCAGCTCTGGTACCAATTGTTGGCACATTGAGCTACCCAAGAGGGGGTGAACTGGGTAGTTATAAAAATTTAAACAAATTTAAATCTTGAAACACTTAATCAATCAAATAATCAATTTATCCTAAATCAATTATTATCTTGTTACGCAGTGGATAAATGTTTAAACTATGTACACAACCAAACAAAATATAAATAATACAAAACACAAAGATATATCTTGGTTCACTAAGCTACTCTTGACTAATCCAGTCCCCCGAGCTCCATGGAGATTTGCACCCAGTAAAACCTAGATTCCTTTAATTGTAGGAACCAAACCCTCATAATGATTCTTTTCATAGGCTCAGAATCAACCTTTACAATTCCCTTTTCACAGGCTAAGGAAGAACTTTATTTTTTTGTAGGTTAAAGACTAACTTAATTCTATCACAGGAAGAATCATAACCTAATTCTTTTACCAAACTAAGCATCA
This sequence comes from Eucommia ulmoides, assembly GCA_016647705.1. NCBI lineage: Eukaryota > Viridiplantae > Streptophyta > Magnoliopsida > Garryales > Eucommiaceae > Eucommia > Eucommia ulmoides. Next base: position 33,732,565 of record CM028338.1, on the reverse strand, counting down.
AACCTCACTAACACTCCAAGTATCATTTTCACCGGTAAGGATGGAACTGTTACAATTTACTAAAAAATAAACTATATCCAGGAAGAATTCACACCTAATACTTTTCAAGGAAAAAGAATAACCTAACATTTTTATCTACTAGGTAAAGATCAAATCTCAATCTTTTTCTCGAAAATGATTAAAACCACATCTACTCTATTTAGATACAACCTAACTGTATTTAATTCGCACAAACTCACCAATTACAAAAATTACTAAGTTTCTTCCCACTAAAGCTTCTATCACCTCAAATCAATTAAACTCAATTAATGTCCCGATAATTACTACGTGATAGAATTAAGTAAGCAATTCAATATCTGATTATAATATGTGTAGGTAGCACAGAATTAAACGCGTAATCAGATAATCACAAAATCGTTTTAAAAAGATTTTTTATGCTTTTTAAAGTTCAAAAAATGATTTTTTAAGATCTTTTCAACTAAGAAAATAATAATATAATTTCACAATAAAGAATAATAATTGAGAAAGATCTCACCAGGAAAATACCAAAAAATTGGAATCAGAATAACAAGACAGCACAAATCGGTGATGCCAAAACAATCAGTGGTTTTAATTCAAGAACTTCGCACACATTTGATCTCACAAATATTCTCTTGAATATATCTCAGAAAAATAACTCTTAGAAAGCTCAGGAATTCAAAATTCTTAATTGATGTGATGTATATGATATGAGATTCGCAGGTCTATTTAAATTGTTTTGAAAAAAGCTCTCCAATCGCTAGTTTTCTCAAGATATGACATTTGAATGCACCTATAGACTCTATAGATCATAACCATTCATTCCTAGAATAATTTAATCATATATGACTTTAAAATCTTTCAGTTAAGTCCTCAAATTAATTCTCAATTTCAAATCGAATAGATATGAAGTATTAACTGTACCAAATTGAGAAACACTTCAATTTTATGTACCATATCTGTAGGGATATCTAAGTAAGTGTATTATGTCTCAAATATGTTCAAATCCCAAGAATATCTGAATCAGATATGCCAAAAATGTCTAGTATTTGAATAAATCCTTAAAATCCTCAAAATTCTAACTAGACAATCGGTTGACCGATCATCAGACCATCAGTCAAGCGATCGATACAAGTTATAAGCCAAGCCAAGCCATTTTTCAAACAGTGGTAGCTTGACCAATCCCCTAAGGGTCAGTTGACCGATCGATTCAGGAAGAATTTCTAGGCCATTTTTAAGCCCTAGTCGGTTGACCGATCCCCTACGGTCGATTGATCGATCGATACAAGAAGTTTCACTTCGGTCCACCAGTTGCCGATCTCCTCTGGTCGGTTAACTGATCGATTCAGAGGCTCCCCAATTTTTAGCCTACGCTAGTCGATTGACCGGCCTTTCACCCATCGGTTGACCGATCGTTGCAGGAATATTCTTTCCTCAAATTATTTCAACTCTAAACTTAGACATTTAAATCCTTTAACCGATTTCTTTTCTCAATTAATTCAATTAACACTAATATTCAATTTTAATCACAAATCTTGCTTAGATCAGTTTTCATTTTTCAATTTCACATTAGAGCAAATAAGTGAACACTAATTAGGACCTTAATTTCATCAAATTAAACACATATAAATATAACTCATTAATTTGTGTCGTGTGTATGATCCTAATCGGTATACATTAAGAGTAAAAGAGGTTTGAGTTGTTCTTACCTAATTTCTTCAGAATCTTCAACACTCCTCATCTCTTTAATATCCATCTCTGCATTTTGAATAATTACTTCTTGATTTAATCTTTAATGGAACTCTTAAACTAAAACACTCAACAAATATATTAGTTCCACAAAAAACATCTACCATTAATTGTCCATCAAAACCTCAAGATCAACATATATGCTGGAGCCAAGTTAAGTTTATTATACGTGCCAATCACTTCCACATCTCGCAAAGCTTGAGGGCGTTCAAAATCAAGACTCATTTATTCATTTATTTTGTTGTATAACACATACTATGTGCAGAAGCTGCTCTTTGATGAGCACTTATCCGTTGTCAAGCCGAGGTTGTTAAACCAAGGGATTCTTGGGAGGCAACCCAAGTTTTCAAATAATTGAGTCAAATATTCAATTTATAGAAGAAAGCCTTGCATTAACCGAAGTTTATATAAACATGTGCGTCACCGCCGAGCATACTAAGAGGCAAGATTGTCTCGCCTCCCTGGTATGTGTTCTTATTCGCTTGTGCTTAACTTTATATTGATTTTAGGGGTGAGACACTTGTTGGTTGATTTTTATTAGGTTTTGAGCATACTTGGATATTGGTTGCTATGACTTACTTCCTATGATTTGTGTTCTTTTAGCCATGTTTTTAGTTTCTTTTTGTTAGGTTTGTTTGAATAAATTGTGAGTTTTGTTGAGAAGAAATGACTTGATATCGATGATGAGTAAAGACACTTGATGTTCTTTTAGCTCTTTTGAAATGAATTTCATTGATATTTATGTGTGTTTGACTCATGTTGATTGAAGTTCACTCTTGACTATTTACTTTTGAGCACCAAAAATCTTGATCATTTGGTCTTTTGAGCATTCAGAGAACATTTATGTGCTTTAGGTAGGTTTTAACATCTTATGAACACTAGAACCCATTTGAGTGAAATTTGAGGCGAAATACTAGGTTATGTGTTGTTGTAGAGATGATTTAGGCATTTCTTTGGATCGTTTGGGCCTTGAAGCTAACTCTTGAAAATTGGTTATCCTTTATTACCCTTGTTGAGCCTTATTGCCTAATTCTTTCATTACCCTCATACGTACGTCCAACCCACTAAATGCATTTTCACTTCCTAAACCCATCACTAATTAACATATTTGCATGGATCATTGAATGTAAAGACTAGCATGGTTTGGGTTTAGAAAGTTATTGGTGGAATGGGTTGCGTGTTTCATTTTGTTTTTGAGTTGTTCATGTTTAAAAAAGAAAAGAAAAGAAAAAAATATAATTGGGCGAGGAGTTGGTCACCACATTTTATTTCTTTGCAACATTGAGGACAATGTTGATTTTGAGTTTTGGGGTATGGTAGCGATTTTATTTGCTATACCGCAAGTGTACGAGTCAAATTTTAATAATATAGAGTGAGTAGAGTGTCGTATCTATAGGGATTGGTTTAAATCGTCGCTAAGTACCGCGATTATCGTAACTCAACTTTATCTAGGCAACCAAATTTAAGGTTTATAAAAATATAAAACTAAAACAAATATAAACTCAAAAGCAAAAAAAAATATGGATTTCTTATGCACAATTCTTCTAGGGGCTTGATTTTATCTCGTTATTCTTATGTCATCCTATTAAGCAATTATTAGCCAATTCCATTCATTCAATAATCAAGGTTACTCATGCTCTCTCACTACCTCTCCTGAGTGTCAAGTAAGAGAATATGTAAACACTTCAAAACTGATATCCCTATTTAGAATTTAAGTGAAAACATTCGTTATGCCCCTACCTTATAGATTACCTAAGCTTTAATAATCTCCCGATCTATTAAAACTTACGTTGTATTTAACCTAAGTCCGAAGCCAAAATTATATCTCTCGAGTGTCAAATTCCAAGTTTTCAAATCAACCAAGATATCATATGGGAGCAAAAATTGGGAGCATTAATAAGGAAAACCCAATTGAATAACGATTCTAGTTGACAAATCTAGAACTTGATCAAGATTCTAAATTCCGAACTTGAATACCTAGGTGTTGATCTCCTACCGGACTCACAACAACGTAAATTATATAGTCTCAATTTCATTTATAATCTCAATTTCTCTCGAGCATAAAATTCATAACCTAAAATCATCTAATTCATCGGCCACATGAATCAAATGCTTCAAACACAGAGAGGCATAAAATGGAATCAAAATTAACATTTAATAAAATATTCAAAACATAATTCAAACGAGACTACATCAAACTCTAGATATGAATTTTAACACAACATAGAAGATTCCATGACTAATATTTTCATGAAATCCATATATTCAAACATGATCAACACAATATCCATAAATAGAAAAATCAATAAAAAGATTAGGGTGAGAGAAGAGATGAAAAACTTTTTATGGAGATGAGCTTCAAACCTTCAAATCTTCAACAATCTTCAACTCCAAGCTCTCTCTCTAGGAATTTAAGGCTTCCAATGATGTTTTTGTCTTCAAAATCTAGCCTCCAATGTTATCTTCCTTCTCAAATCTCGCCACCACCATGTTCTAGGCATAAGGTGGTATATATAGGCTCAAAACAAGGTTCAAGTCCGAAACTCGGCCCTGAGTTTCCACATTGAAACTCGAAGCTTCTGAAAATTGACCATAACATTTTCTTCCAAATTTCTATTGAGGTGATTCAAAATGATTTGGAAAGTTAAGAAAAAGATTTACAACTTTAATGTTTTGATGTTTTCCAAAATCATATTTCATAATGGTAAAAAATGAGCTTTAAGATCATTTATTGGCGCTGCAATGTGAATTGAACTCGCGCTGAAGCGCCATTTATTTGTTGCTACAGACCCAAAGTGTAGTGGATTGGGGACTCGAGTTGCAGTGCCATTTGGTTGGCTCTGCAGCCCAAAACACGGTAGATTTGGTTTTCTTTCTCGATTTCTCTTCTTTGCAACCCCGATTTTTGCGCTGCAACCACAACATTCTGACCAAATCCTGGACTTTCTAATTAAATACCATATTTTTATATTTTCTCTCATTTATTTATGATTCAACAAAACAACACAAAAATGCTTGAAACTCGCAATATTTGAATCTAAAAGTACCTGATTTGTTGGTAAATAAATCACTTATCAAATACCCTCAAACTCAAACATTTGCTTGTCCTCAAGCAAAAGAAAAGAAAATAGAAGAAAAACAAAAAAAAAAAATCAATTTCTAAGTAATAAACAAGAAAATATGAGTTGTATATCGATTCAATAACTCGTGCAATTGTTTCTGCTGCAAACCAAATGCTCTAAGCTAAAAGGAAATGTATACATTAAGATTATCTGGAATCTTAACTTTATGCATCAATTTCAACCCATCAAGAAACTCAATGTGTGAGTGTGTGCACAGTCACTTTCACCCAACCAAACGTGTCTCGAATAAATTTATGTGAAAAGTACTTTGAGGATTGTAATGTATGGCTAGAGTAGAAGGTAGATGAGAATGTCATTTTTATGCTCAAATCACCATAGGCATGTATCACAACTCATAGATCTTGTAAGATTTTCAAGAATTTTTTTTCACCCACTCCCCCTTTCATCAAATGTCTTTTTTCACTCTATCCCACAAGGTATTATTCATAAAACAAACTAATATACATATATATATATACACAAAAAGAATAATTAGGTATGAAGTATAAACCACACCCCCAAACTCAAAATCAACATTGTCCTCAATGTTACAGGGAAATACAAAGAAGTGTCTCAACTTATCACCCAATTTTTTTATTTATTTATTTATTTATTTTTTTTTAAACAACATAAACAACTCAAAAACAAAATGAAACACACAACCAATTCCACTAATGACTTTCCAAACACAACTCATGCTAGTCCTTACAATCAATAATAGGTTTAGGAAGTGAAAAGACGTGTAGTGGGTTGGATGCACAAACATGGGTAATGAAAGAATTAGACAATAAAACTCAACGGGGGTAACGAAGGATAAATAATTTGAAAGGGTTAGCTTCAATGGCCCAAACGAGCCAAAGAATACCTAAGTCATCTCTCGAACAATACATAACCTAGTATTTCGTCTCAAGTTTCACTCAAATGAATTTTGGTATTCATGAGATGTCAAAGCTTACCTAAAGTATATAAATGTTCTCCAAGTACTCAAAAGGCCAAGTAATCATGATTCATAGTGCTCAAATGTAAAGAGTCAAGAGTGAACTTCAATCAACACGAGTCAAGCACACATAAATCTCAATGCAATGCATTTCAAAAGACCTAGGAGAATATCAAGTGTCTATACTCATCATCGATATCAAGTTATTTCATCTCAACAAAACTCAAAATTTATTCAAATACACTTAAAAAAAACTAAAAACACGATCAAAAGAACAAGTTATAGGACGAAAAGTTACACACACAAACATTTTCTAAACCCAACAAACATAAGCCAACATGTGTCTCACCCCCAAACTCAAAGTCAAACATGTATTCAAATTAAGCACAAGAGAATAAGAACACGTACCAGGGAGGTGAGACATTCTTGCCTCCTAGTTTGGTGGCGGTGATGCTCCGGACAAGGTGACTGGTGTGGAGATTTCTTCCATAACTTGCATCCTCAAGTTTAATTATTTGAAAACTTGGCTTACTTCTCAAGAAGCGCTTGATTTAATGTTCTCATCTTGACAACGGAAAGTGCTCATCAAGAGAGGCTTCCGCCCATGGTATATGTCATACAACACAATAAATGGGTCTTAGTTTTGAAGGCCCTCAAGCTTAGTGAGATGTGGAAATTATTGGAACGTACTCTCAACTTGACTCGGCTCAGGTGCATGTGCTTGGTGAGCGTGAATGAACATTGCTAGAGGTGGTGGAGGACAAGTAAACCATATTAGATCCTCGTAGATGCAGTCATCTTTGATTGGTGGTGGCATCACAATTTGGATCTCAAACGGCGAAGACTCGCAAGTGTCATCTTGTGATTCTTCATCATCGATCAATTCTTGGGTCTCCTCCTCATTCGAATAATCGCCATTGAACATACCCAAGTTTCTCCCACTTGTATTCGATTCTTTATGGTGGCTTTCACATATGAATGTGGCTTGTGTGTCTCTCAGTGTTACCATTCCTGACATAGATTCAATGGAGTAATTTGAAGACCCAGTTTACATGTCATGATATTCCCCCATGATACTCTGAGTTTCCCTCATGAATGCATTGAACTTATCTTCCAGGTTAGGAGAAGACTCCAACAGTTGGTGTGGGGTGTCAACCCATGGCGCCAAATTATTGGAATTATCCCCTAAGTTTTTGTGACTTGTTGAACAATTCCAACTCCGATAGTCAAAATCGGCCATATTTTCCAACAAAAAATAGGCTTCTTCAGCGGTTAGTTCGTAAAAAGATGTGGTACACTTCCTCCTTCCATCCAAGTTCTTGTTGTGGCTCGTAATCTGTCGAGGAAGTTCAGTAGTTGACACTTCTTCGGGAAACCATGATTGCGAAACAGAATAAGCAACTCCTTGTAACTATCCCAAGCACAATAGAACGGTTCAAAATCTCGTTGAGAAAATTACAGGAGAACTTGTTGATCAAATATCTTCAAGTACCTCATAAAACAAATAAAACTCAAAAATAAAAATTAGAAATAAAAATAAATGCCTAAATTAAAATTAAGTTACTTATTCACAATATTAAGAATAATCTAAAATGCCAATCCCTAATAACAGCGCCAAAAACTTAGTAGCAATTTATTTTCGCTACACAACGCAATTGTTCGGGTCACGTTTTAATAGTATAGTGAGTAGAGTGTTGTATCCACAGGGATTTGTTTAAATCGTCGCTAAGTATCTCGATTATCGTTACCCAACTTTATCTAGGCAACTAAATTTAAGATTTATAAAAATAAAATAAAACTAAAACAAATATAAAAGCTAAAGAAAAAAAAATATAGATTTTCTATGCACAATTTTTCTAGGGGCTTGATTTCGTCTCGTTATTCCCATGTCATCCTATTAAGTAATTATTAGTCACTTTCATTTATTCAATAATCAAAGTCACCCATACTATCTTACTACCTTTCCCGAGTGTCAAGTGAGAGAATATGTAAACACTTCAAAACTGATATCCCTATCTGGAATTTAGGTAAAAACATTCGTTATGCCCCTACCTTATAGATTATCTAAATTTTAATAATCTCCTAATCTATTAAAACTTACGTTATGTTTAACCTAAGTCCGAACCCGAAATATTTCTCCCGAGTGTCAAATTCCAAGTTCTCAAATAAACCAAAATATAATATGGGAGCATAAATTGGAAGCATTAATAAGGCAAACACAATTGAACAACTATTCTAGTTGATAAATCTAGAACTTGATCAAGATCCTAAATTCCCAACTCGAATACCTAGGTGTTGCTCTCATATCGGACTCACAACAACTTAAATTATGCAATCTCAATTTTGGTTACAATCTCAATCTCTCTCGAGCATAAAATTTGTAACTTAAAATTGTCTAATTCATCGGCCACATGAATCAAACACGTTAAACATGGAGAGGCATAAAATAGAATTAAAACTAATAATTAACAAAATATTCAAAACATGGTTCAAATGCATCAAGCTCTAGATATGAATTTTAGTACGACATAAAAGAATCCATGACTAATCTTTTCAAGAAATCCATAGATACAAACATGTTCAACATAATATCCACAAATACAAAAATCAATAAAAAGATTAGGGTGAGAGACGAGAAGAAAAATCCTTTATGGAGATGAGCTTCAGGCCTTCAAATCTTCAACAATCTTCAACTGCAAGCTTTCTCTCTCTAGGAATTTGAGACCTCTAATGGTGTTTTTGTCTTCAAAATCTAACCTCCAATGTTATCTTCCAACCCAAATATTGTCACCTCTATGTTTTAGGTATAAGGTGGTATATATAGGCTCAAGATAGGGTTCAAGTCCAAAACATTGCGCTACAGTGCCCATTTTCTCGATGCAGCCTCGAGTTTTCACGTTGTAGCTCAAAGTTTTTAAAAAATAGTCATAACTTTTTTGTCTAAATTCTGATTAAGGTGATTCAAAATTATTTGGAAATCTAAGAAAAATATATACAACTTTGATGTTTTGAGTTTTTTTAAAATTAGATTTCATCACTTTAAAAAATGGGCTTGAAGTTCATCTACCGATGCTGCAGCGTGAATTGAACTTGCACTGCAACGCCATTTGTTTGGCGCTGCATCCCCAAAATTTGATGGATTGGGGACTTGGGCTGCAGCACCATTTGTTTGGTGTTGTATCCCCAAAATACGGTGGATGAGGATTTCTTCCTCGATTTCTCTTTTTTGCAATCTTGATTTTTGCGCCACAACCCCAACGTTCTGACCAAATCTTGGACTTTCTAATTAAATACCATATTTTTACCTTTTTTTCTCATTTATTTATTATCCTACAAAACAACACAAAACTATATTAAACTAACAAATATTTGAATCTAAAAATACTTAATTTCTTGGTAAATAAACCACACATCAAAGTATGGTTTATATTTTTTTACCTATTTGCTATTTTAGGATTTTTTTTTTTTTTAAAAATTTATGTGTATTTTGACCTATTTTGTGAATAATACCTAGTGGGATTGATTGAAAGAAGTTGTATAATGAAAATAGGGAGTTGGTGAAAAAAAATCTTTGGAAATCAAGTAAGATCTGTGAGTTGTAGTATATGCCCAGGATAATTTAAGCCTAAAAAATGCAAATCTCATCTAACTTTTACCTTAGTCATACAATACAACCCCCCAAAATCCTTTTAATCTCCAATGACATATGAACCTACGCATAATTAGTGGAGAGTAACATGAAAAATGGGTTTATGGTTGTTCTTAACTTCACCATCTAGAGATCATTCATTGTCTTCTTAGCACATAAATATATTCGAGGCTCGTTTGGTTGGGTTAGAGTGATTGTGCGCATACTTGAACATTTACTCACACATTCATTAAGTTTAGCCCTCAATCGAAGTTGGACACTTCTACTTTTTAACATCTTAATATACTCGCAAGTGCATGAGGTCAAGTTTTAATATAGTAGACCTTTCGATTGGATATCATCCTCTGGGAAATGTGTTTGATTAATTGAATACCGCGATTTGCATAGTCTTATATTATCTCAACGGTTCAAGAAATGTTTGATTAAAAACTAAGTTAAACTAAAAACTATTGGGTTACTTCTAATTAAGTGGATTACCTAGGGATTGATTTCATTAACTTAATACATGATTGACTTCGTTTAATTAACAATAACGGTGTTTATCCTATCCGACAATCTTGGTATCTTAAACTCACTCACCACCTCTCCCAAGTGTAATATGAGTGAATATGCGACTTCGCGTTAACGAAGAAGTCCCGCTCAACGTCTTAACGACACTAGGTCACATAAGTCTTGCCCCACCGTCATGGATTGCATACTTTCTAACTCTCTTCCGGGTTATTAGATCGTCGCGTTGTGTTTACCCTAATTCGAATCCGAGGTTACCTCTCCCGAGTGTCAAATTCCGTATTCTCAAAACCAACCATAATACCTTAACAAGTATATTAAAATTGTAATCAAACGGTAAACACAATCGGATTTAGATAAATAATTGTTAAAGCAACATATATTCACCCAAACATGTATTTACATTAGTTACATCAATCCCTAAATAATATTTATCTAGCCTACCATGATCTTAACCATACAAATATTAAAACAAGAGGGATTCATCATCATTCACAATAAAACGTTAAGTTACAAAGATAGAAACAAAGAAAGAAAGATCAAATCTTAAAGTGGAGTGGTCCACTGTCACCAAAGATTGATCCGAAAGTCTTTCCACTTCTCCGATATGTGAATATCCTCTTTGAGCTCTCAAAATAGGCTTAAGATCAAGTGTCTAATGTTAGGGATGTTTTTGACAAATGGGGGAAAAAGGGGTTTAAATAGAAGGTTTCAAAATATCTAGAAATAGATATTTTCTACACAGGGGGACCACCTCGGCGGTGGTTTACCGCTGCGGCGGTGAGTTAAGTCGGTTGACTTCAGCGCTACGGCAGTGAAGATAGTATTGAGCTCTCTGGACTTTCAATCGCCTCGGCGGTGAGACTGGCATACCTCACTGGACTTTCCCCGTCTTGGCGGTGAATGATCGCTGGGGTGGTGACTTCTGTACAATTCTCCCTGTATCTCCACCGCCTCGGCAGTGGGTTTGTTGTCCTGAAACCTTATTTCTTTCACCGTTTCTTTACCGTTTTTTCCATCGCTTCGCTTGTTTATTACTCGATTACATCCCTACACCTGATTTACATAAAAACAAATAAAAACGTAATAAAATGTTACTAAAACACTCAAAAACTACCAAATTCAGCTTAAAAATAAATAGGTATTCTCAACCTATTAGAAGTCAAAAGTCGCTCACCTCTTGGCCTCACAACGATCGAAATCCTAGTTGATAAATCTACAACTTGTTTACCTCCCGATCTCACAAGATCCTAAATTTTCAACTCGATTATCTAGGTGTTGATCTCCTCTTAGTTTACAACAATCTAAACTATGCATTCTCAATTCCAATCACAAACTCAATCTTTCTCGAGCATAAAATTCACAATAAAAAATTATCTAACTCATTGGTTACATGAATCAAAAGCATTAAACATAGAGAGGCATAAATTAATTAAAATGGAATTCAACTAACAATTAACAAAATATTTAAAACATAGTTCAAACAAGATTACATCAAGCTCTAGAAATAAATTCTAACTCAACATAGAGGAATCCATGGCTAATCCTTTTGAAGAAATCCATAAATTCAAATATGTTCAACACAATATCCATAAATACATATTTCAATAAAGATTAGGGTGAGAGAAATGAAGAGAAAATTTTTTGTGGAGATGAGCTTCAAGTTTTCAAATCTTCAAGAATCTCCAACTCCAAGCTCTCTTTAGGAATTTTTGTGCCTCCAATTGTGTTTTCATTCCCAAATCTCCACACTAGGGTTTGAGGCATAAGATGGTTTGTATTTGTGGATATTGTGTTGACCATGCTTGAATTTATGGATTTCTTGAAAGGATTAGCCATGGATTCCTCTATGTTAAGTTAGAATTTATTTCTAGAGCTTGATGTAATCTTGTTTGAACTATGTTTTAAATATTTTGTTAATTGTTAGTTGAATTTCATTTTAATTCATTTATGCCTCTCTATGTTTAATGTTTTTGATTCATGTGGGCAATGAGTTAGATGATTTTTGGTTGTGAATTTTATGCGCGAGAGAGATTGAGTTTGTGATCGGAATTGAGAGTGCATAGTTTAGGTTATCCTGAGACCGAGAGGAGATCAACACCTAGATAATCGAGTTGGGAATTTAGGATCTTGTGAGACCGGGAAGTGATCAAGTTCTAGATTTATCAACTAGGATTTTGATTGTTGTAAGGCTGAGAGGCGAGCGACTTCTGACATCCATTGAGGGCTAAACTTAATGAATGTGTGAGTAAACGAGTTAGATAGAGATATCAATTTTGATATTCGCAAATATTTTCTTGTGAGGCACTTGAGAGATGTTACAAGATTAATTAGAACCATTGATTAGTGAATTGAATAAAGTTGACTAATAATTGTTTAATAGGATGACATGAGAATAAAGAGATGAAATCAAATTCCTAGAACAATAGTGCATAGGAGTTCCATATTTTATTTTGTTTTTGAATTTATATTTGTTTTAGTTTAGTTTTATATAAATTTAATTTGAACGCCTAAATAAAATTAGGTTACAATAATCGCGGTAGTTAGCGATGACTTAAACCAATCCCTGTGGATACAACACTCACACTCACCACTACACTAAAACTTGACAGTCGTGCACTTGTGGTGTGTAGCAAAACACTATCACCCTCTAACTATTGAGACATTTCTATATAGTCCTATAACTTTGTACGTTTCAATTTAAACTCTCTAAGTATGAATGTGATTTTGAAAGGTCATTCTGTTAAAATTTAAATTCAAATTGGACAAAATTAAGGGTAGAATTATAATTTTATATACTTTTAAAAAAAAAAAATTATTTTTAGAGTTTTTTATTATATAGTCCCCCATAGAGAGATCATTGAGAAAAAAATTATTTTCACATGTTTGGTTAGGATTTAGACTAAATAGTACAATCAATTAAGTTTTTAGTCCTCCAAAAAAATAAAAATAACATTAAAAAGACACATGTACCCTTGAACAAACCCTCTCTCTTATTTATATTAACTATTACTCACTCTCTCTCTCTCTCTCTCACTCTAAACTCTTTCTCTCTCTTACTCACTCTCTAAAGTTAAGCGTTAACACAACTAAATGTGTTGAGCATTAACACAACTAAATATATTGGGTTTGTAATTGCATTAACGTTAACACAATTAAATTAAGTGTGTTAGATTATAATTATGTTAACGTTAACGCAATAAAATTAAATGTGTTGGGTTGTAATCGCGTTAACGTTAACGCAATTAAGTTAATGTGCTAGGTTATATTTGCATTAACATTAATGCAACTATTATTAACGTTAATGCATACAAAACAAATAATGAAAGAGACGGTAATATGAAACACAAAAAAAAAAAAAAATGCATTAACGTTAACACACACACAAAATATGATAAATATTCAAGAGAAAAAATATACAATATGTCTGGTGATAAAATGAGTTAACGTTAACATAATACACAAACAGACAGATTGAGAAATGATGCGTTAACAAAAAAAAATAGATTCAACAATGTTAACATCAATCCCAATGTAATATTGTAATATAAGTAAGTAGTATTTACTTGAACACATTACGTTAACGTTAATATTCTTTGTTGTTCAAATTTGTCTTATTTCATAATGATAAAATAGCAGACTTGTAAATAAATATTAACAGGGAGGGCCATAATGAAAGACTTTTTTTAAAAAATTTGGTGGGATCTGAAAACTTAATTGTTCATGTCATGGGGCCTTTTTTCTATATTGGGTGTCTATAGAGGATTAAAAAATTAATTATCCTTATTTTTATTCATTTTTTTTTTTGTTTTTTTAAATTATTCTTTGTTCCCCGTCTCTACACAGTCTAGCCATCACCTCTCCTCCATCTTCCGCTAACACTACCCACACCACTCACACCCAATGCCACCACCTTCTCTACCTCATCCTCCTTCTTTGGCTCTTCGGATGCTTGAAGCTTTCCATCCACAACGGTAAGTAAGGCAAAGATCATGAAAGTCCATGACATAAAAAGCTCCACTTATTTACACATTCGAATCGTCGATGATAGAATGACGAGAATAATTGATGATGGACCAACTAGAATCATTTAGGGTTCCAATTTTGCTTTAAGAATCGATTTTCCATTCCCTTGCTTGGTTTCAAAATCGGACAAAAAACCAAAACCGCAGAACCACAAATCGATAGCTCTAGAAGAATTTCACGAAAATCGATCTATTTGCCATTAGAGAAGCTCGACACTGACGTTTGAATCAACGAAAGCTAAATTCAAACCGAGGTTTCATATGATAAATCAAACGATTCAAGAGAAGAACAACATCGAATCTGGAGATTAGTTGAAGATCAAACAAAAATCTGAGGATTTGATTTTGAAGATCTTGGCCACCGGATTTGTCGTTCGAATGGACAAATAGAGTTGCCATCTTTCATAGAAATTAATGTTTATGCAAAACCAAAAACATTACAGAGAAATCTCCGGCACAATTGAGTTTTGAGGTCGGAAGTGAGAATAATTGGGGGCGGCGGAGAAGTGATTCCCATACTATTACTTAATGAACTGAATAAAGGCCAACCTTTGGCATGAACTGTATCCAAATTGTCTTCCCCCAATCTCCATGGCCGTCCTTTTTTGAACACAACCCTCTCTCTCTCTTACCTATAAATTTCTCAATTCGTCTCTCTCACTCTCTCTATCAAAACCCATTTCTTTTCTATTATCTCTCTCTCCATCCACATCTCTTGATATCCCTTATAATGGCGCACAATACCCAATCTAATTTCGAAGATCTGTTGTCAGTCACGGATGAAAAATTAGGTGGGGAAGGCTTGATCGATGAGCTTTGTAATGGGGTTCAATTTTTAATGGAAGACGACTAGTTAGGTATGGGACGCGAGTGACTTCTTTAGGTAATAAATATTTTTTTTAAAAAAATTTCTTAACAACACACCAGCTTAAATTTATTTATCAAATACACTGCAGGACCAGTTTGGTCCCAGTGTTTGCAACACCGAGACCGTTGCAAATTTTTATTTTATTTTTTTGTCCCGGCATTCAGAATACCGAGATTAAAAAAAAAAAAAAAAAAAAAAAAAAAAAAAAAGAAATTTCGCTTAGACCTGGCGTTGTGGTCCATTTTTTATTCCAATAAAAACAGCAGAGAGAGGAGAGAGAGAGGGCAGAGGGAGAGGAGAGTGTTTTTTCTTCAACAAAAAACAGAGAGAGAGGAGAGAGAGAGAGCGCAAGAGGGGGCACGAAAAGTGAGGTTGGATTCCCAAATTAATTTTTTACATTTTATACCCCTAAATTTTGACTATTATTTCATTTTAAACAATGTTTTTTACTTTTTACTCCTTTTTTCTAATTTCGTTTTTTTTTTTTAAATAAAAATTGTTCGTTAATTTTAATTTCTTTGATTGTTGTAATTTTAATTTAAAAATGAGGTCAAAAGATCGATCAAATAAGTTAAACGTTTAACTGATTAAAAGTAGTGAGGTAAAAAGTTTTAAAAATTAATCCAGTCGGTAGATCGACTTGACAAATCAGTCAACTGTTGAAAATTTTTACTTGACAAATCAGTCAACTGTTGAAAATAGTGGGTTTGAATTGCATGTCTTGATCTAACCTGTCAACCGAATGAAATATCTTGTCGGCCAAATTAAATTTTTACTTGAATTCAATTGAAAATAAAATTTTAATTTGGTCGACAGGATGCTCCATTCGGTTGACAGGTTAGATTAAGACATGCAATTCAAACCTACTATTTTCAACGGTTGATTGAGATCGACTGAATTAATTTTTAGAACTTTTTACCTCATTACTTTTAACCAGTTAAACGTTTGACTTATTCAATCAACCTTTTGACCTCACATTTAAATTTAAATTATAACAATCAAAGAAATTAAAACTAACGATTTTTATTTTTAAAAAAAACAAATTAGAAAAAAAAGTAAAAAGTAAAAAGTAAAAGAAATTGTTTAAAATAAAATAATAGTCAAAATATAGGGGTATAAAATGTAAAACGTTAATTTGGGAATCCAATCTCACTTTTCGCGTATCCTCTTGCTCTCTCTCTCTCTCTCTACACTCTCTCCTCTCTCTGCAGTTTTTGTTAAAAAAAAACTTTCTCCTCTCCCTCTGCACTCTCTCTCCTTTCTTGCTGTTTTTATTGGAAAAAAAAATGGTCCTTAGTCCCAACGTTAGTACTAAGCGAAAAAATATTATATTTTTTGGTCCCGGCATTCTGAATGTCGGGACGAAAAAAAATAAAAAATTGAAACAGTCCTGGTGTTCCCAACGCTGGGATACTCGTACTTGGTAAACAAGTTTAAATTCGCGTGTTGTCAGGATTTTTTTTTTTTTTTTTTTTTAATATTTATTATGTAAACAACTTAGACGCGAGTGGTGTAGTAGGGTTGGGGAGTGGGTGATGGTGTCTAGAGGTGGGATAGAGAAGAATAGAGAAAAGGAAGAAGAAGCAAAATAAAAAAAAGAAAAAGAAAAATGAATAAAAATCAAATAAAAATATTAAAAAATATAAAATTACAATTTTACCCTTAATTTTGTACATTTTGGATGAAAAATTTAACAGAATGACCTTTTAAAATCACGTTCATACTTAAAGGATATAGACACTTCATTTTGTCCCGTCTACTTAGTATCGAATCGAAAGTACAAGTTTGGATAAACTTTAAATTGAGGTTTAGAGGGAATGAATTTCTACCTTAAATCACACTGGATATATACTACAGAAAAACAAAATGTAAAAAAATATAAGAAAACATAAAATTGTCAATTTAACTGAATTCAGTATAAGTAAAAAGTTCGGGTCAAACTCGAAATTTCTAAAGTTAAGGGGGCCTAAAATGACATTATTAAAGATTGATTTTCATGAAATTATATTTAATATGAATAAAATTAGTTATTACCCTTTAATTTAAGGATATTTCACCAATTACCTTTGTTTACTCGTTTTGGCCTCTGAAACATTTATTATCACTGGTTTCGTCTTCTTGACACAAAAAATACTTTTCTAATTCTTGTTTATAGAATCAAGCTTCCATAAATCAATCCAAAAACCTTTATTAAACCAAAGGAACTATCTTGACAAAGTCTAGTTCCCTAAATGTAACTAATGCTAAAAAGCTCGGTACAAATCCAACCGATTTGGTTTTCCATCAAGTCATGTATTAAATGAGCCATCAAATCAACTTCCCATCAAATATTAAATTCTTGAAATAACCTAGGGAGACTACATTCAAAGAACTTAGATATTTGAGCAAAATATCTTCAGGAAATCAAGTTACTTGAAAAGTAACTAAACAGTTACAAGACTAACCGGAGCAATTCCATTCCATTAAAGAGCATTAAATTCCCGTCAAATCATGTGTCATAATCAAGAATTAAATGCAAAATGACAAGAAGATCCTATATTCTTTGAACCTCCAAAGCATTAAATGCAAAGTAACCGAATTAGTTCAAGTAACTAGTACTTAGCAAGCAAACCAAACTGAAAAGCATCACATCAAGTATTAAATATCCCATGTGCAAGCCAATTATGAACAATGATTGCTAATGATGACAAATCATTACCAATCATGAGTAATGATTGCTAACCTAATTCTTAGTTACCTAAGATAAGTAGGGAATCCATGCACGAGTTCGGTCACTTGTCTAAATAAAAATCAGTTTATCTTGAACAGATTAACTATGTTTTGACTTAATTCCCTATGGAATCTGGGATACGTAAGCAACTTTTACAGGTTCAGTCGACATAAAAAATACAAAAATATTTTTCATTTAATTTTCTTTATTTGTTCCCTCTGATAGATAGTAATATTTCTTACTTTCCTTACATAAAAAGTTGCATAAAAAAGACAAAAACATTAAAAAAGAGAATCACTGTGTTAAACAAAACCAAAGGAAATAACTTAGAATTTGTTTAAACGTAAACATCTATTTAGACTAATGTATTATTTTCGGACTGGTGTCTTGAGGTGCTTAACACGTTCCTCGAGTATAACCGAACTCGAACATAAAAAAATCTCTAGTAAAACACCAAAAGTTTCTGAGTCAAAACTTGTGTCATTTTCGAATCAAAATGAATTTTTAAATTCTCAGTAACCTAGCATACCATTTAGCCCAATGCTAGGTGACAACTCTTTTTTTAAACAAAATCTTGGCCCAAAATAAATTTTCAAAACCGGCGCCTAAAAAATCCCTTGAAAACTCATTTTCAAAAATGAACAGATTTTGAGGATTTCGAGAAGGAGGAATGAAACTTTATTTTCCTCTTCTTCCCATTCTGTACTTCTGATGTTTCAAAATCTGGGGTTGGTAACTCCATTGGGGATACTTGAGGGTCAAGCCTAGTCGAAGTTTAAATTTATTTTCATGATTAAATAAACACTAAGAAATATGTTTTTTTTTTAAACATAAATAATTCCCTAAAAAAAATAAAAATTCTTTATTGTATTTATTTATATACTTGCATGCATTTATTTACTATTTTTACATTACTGCATTTACTTTATTGTCTTTAAATATCTGCATTTAGTTTATAGTCTTTCAATATCTACATTTACTTTCCGTAAACTCTCTTCAATGCATGAGCACCACTTTGCATTGCATATCATGAGAAAAAAAATCCAAAGTCCCAATCTCTAAGGGATAAAAAGGACGACAGTAGGGGCTAAAGTCGTGAGATTTTACCATGCCGACCTAAGCTCCGAAACCCTATAGGACTAGAAAGAAGAGTCAGTAAAAGCAAGGTCGGGCGATTTATTCCCTAGGATCCGACTTCAAAACTCGCCTCACTCAGATTACCAACCAACGATGGATTTCCCTCGGGGACGTTGGAGGTTTGAAGATCCAGGAACCGAAGCTTTCTAGGATGCGTTAGTAGAAAATCCATGAACCACATATAGTGAGCCTAGGATAGAGGATACCCAAAACCCTGTTGTACTTAGGACACTATCTTGGAGAGAGACATTTATCTTGTTGTCAGTATATATGTTGCCCTAAAACCATACAAAAGAAGACCTCTAGGACTAGTAAAGAATGGAATAGAAATTAAGAATTGTCATTCTTCTTTACCTAGGAGCCTGGTTGCAGTCTGAAAATTGTTGAAAATAAATTGATTGTTGAACAAGCCATGGGAAGGAATAATGAGCATCCTTATTATAACTATACGATACTTTATTATACTTGGAAACTTTGTTTTGTTCGGATTCATGCCTTGCTTTAGTTTGAGGTTGATAGTAACAAAGAATTGATACGAGACTTCCATTCATGCAAATAAAAAGTTTTAATTAAGTCTGTAAAAGAAAAAAGGCACCCCGCCTATGGGGTAGTCATGTCAAAATTCAGTGTGGTTGTAAAATATAAAATTTGAAAGTAAGGAAAATCTTGTCTCCAATTGAGTTATGGTTAAACCCAAATACCTTTGTAAGCTATAATACTAACACGACTGTTGCCTAGTTAGGAAGCTTTCTTCGCATAGGAAACCTCATGTCTCCCGTTCATCAGTTCGCACTCGTGCATAAGCATGATAGCCTATCCAAATAGAAGACATAGTGGAACAGTCGAATGAACCTGTCGGCGTAATCCAACTAAAAAAAGACATGGTCTCGCTAAAACTTTTCATTAGCCAGATTACTGAAATTCTGCAACAACTCCACCAGTCTCAGCGTAACCCTGTAGTCTCAGTTCAAACCCCAGATCCGATAGAACCAGTAACTAACCATCAGCCTTCTAGTTCCCAAGGCCCTGACCCTGTTACTGGAGAATCAATCTCTATTGAACCTCAACCACAAGTCACTTTGACTGTGATTGGCTCAAATTCAAGTACTACCTCAGCTAAAACAAATGCTAGCCCACTTATACTTGAAACAAATGACCTATTCAAAAAAGAAGTGAGAGAGCAATCCGAAAAGGCATCCATACTAACCAAAAAGTTACTGCATATAAAAAAAAGAACTCCAAGAAGTAAAAATGGAGAATTAGGAACCAATGCCTGATATCTCGACCTATCTTCTATACCTTAAGTGAAGTTCCTTGATGACTTTACCATGAACACATTCACAAAGTATGATGGATCAGGATGCAAATATTAGCACATCCAACTGTACAAGAATAAAATAGAGGCATATATCCATAATGAAACGTTAGTCGTTCAGCCTTTCCAGCAATGATTACATGGACCTGTCGCTCATTGGTATTCAACAATAGAACATTCGAAGGTAAAAACATTCCTTGATATAGTCAAGATTATTTGTGAACAATATGACTACAATTAAGAGGTTTTACCAGATAAAATCTCTCTTTGAACTCTAGCTAGAAAGAGTAGAGAAAGTTTTCAGGAATATGTTGTCCGATGGAGGGATAGAGCCGCACAAGTAGTACCACCAATGAAGAAGGCCGAGATGGTCCAAATGTTAGTCTAGGCTCAGCCTCACCCTTACTATGAGCCTCTATTGAACACACTGAATGGCCCATTCTCTAATCTAATTTTTCAGGGGGAATATGTAGAAGAATGTGTTAGGATCGACAAAATTCAAAAGACGACCGAGCATGAGAATAAGAGAGCAACACCACCTAAAAGGAAAGATCGTAAGGTACCAATGATAGGCCAAGGTCAAAGAAATCAGCACATTGTTCGACCTCAATACAAACCTGAATAGCTAAATCCTCCCAAGTATCAAAACTAAACCTTTCAAAAATAAAGACCACCTCAATTTACACATTTTTTAGCTCCATCATACAACCCATATCCATATCAAGCTCCTTATAAAGCTCTACCACGAACTCCAAACCCATTTAACTATTAACAAAATTTCAGACCCAGTCTATTATTAAGAAAACCAAGCCATTTTATCCCTCTCCCTATAACCCTTTCTTGAATCTTTGAGGAATGTGTTAATAACAAAATGCTTATACCTATACCCTAAAATCACCCAAACCCTCAAAACCATCATTCAATCCAAACCAATTCTGCTCTTATCACTCTGAAGCACTGGGTCATCATATTGACAATTACTACTCTTTAAAACATAACATAAAAGACCTTATACAAGCTAAGGTGATATGCTTCCCAAAAGAGGGAGAGGTCTCTCAGCCCAATTGTCAACAAAACCTATTACCTAAGCATTATGACTTAGCTCCAACTGTCAACATGGTTGGACGAGATTGGGAGACTGATTCCAACAACTATAATGGAGTATGGAAAACTGATCCCAAACCACCAGAAGTCGTATGGGTAGAAGGCATAATCTGTTCTAAGGCCTATTGGGTAGATATGTTTGTTTCCTCATGGGGAAGAAATGATAGACAAATCTCTCCTACCAACTGGGGAAATGAGTTCGAGGATGAAGATAATAAAGGAAAGGGACCCATGATAGACAGGGATTTAGAACTGACAAGGGGAAAAGAAGAGACCTCTCAAGGGTAAAAATAGTTACACCAAATGTAGGGAAAAATTGGTATGTTGAACAAAAATACCATAGATATAGACATCTTAGTTAGGCAAGTCTTGAATGTATATCAACTGCCCAAGAAAAAACTTTCGAGAAACACATTGTCACTCCCACCTAAGAAGAGATTTAACCTCAATTAACCAAGTCAAGATGACCAAGGGTACGAATCAAACCAGGTTTCGAAAACATTCGGCAAAATAATTTCCTAACTAAGGAGAATCCTAGCATCCTGGGTAGACAACCAAGCTATCCAATCTAGGACGATTCTTGGATCAACATGGTCGATTGTAGCTTCATGAAGTTAAACCTCAATAAAGTATGGGATTCAAGAGTTTCTTACTTCACCGTACAACCACAAAAATTTTTATAAAATGATAATGATCCGACCAGAAACCATCCTAACGTTCAAAACGCCAAAGAGAGAATCAGTAAAAAAATTGAAAGAAGTACCTTGGACTACTCTACGATAATAAAAATTAATAACTTAAAGACAGAATACCAAGTAGGTAAGATCAGAGGTATCACTCGGAGCGGAAGAATCTTTGTCGCTCTAAACTTAGTGAAAGATCCAGACAAAGAACCCAAGGGTATCCCTATGAAAACTTTCACTGAGTAAGCATAAAGAATCGAGAATGACACCTCATATCTGAGTTAGCTTTTTGTTCGCTACTAGCATAATACGAGCTGAGAAAGAAGAAAAGAAAGAAAAACCCAACTTCGTAGTAATCCCTTACTATACCAAGCCTAACCCTCCAGCACTATTTAGTCTGCATGATCAGTAAGGAAAGGAATGACGTCAGAGCAACAGAACCACCTAGCAGCCTCAGCAATTGGGAAGCCTGCCCAATGCCAATGCGATGAGGACTTTGGTAATAAAGAAGTAGCTGCAATATCTCTTATCTGATTAGCCACCAGATAGTCGAGATTATACTATCTCTCGACTCCTTTTGGATTTTTGAAATTTCTCCTTTTGTATTGTAGTAATAGTTATGCTAAGAAAATGACATTTAAAATAAGGTTTTATGTTTACTTTTCAGGTGCCCAAACAATCTTGTATATAATCCATGTAATAATGAAAAACATTTTCCTAATGAGCACAATCTATATAAGGAAATGAATCGGGAGTTATTAGAAATCGAAATAGAAAAAGACCTTATTTCCTAGAACATCGAAGAAGTTCGAAGAGCCTCAGAATGATTCGAAGACCGAAAAAGTAAACCTGGGAGATCTGGAAAGTCCAAGGGAAACGAAGATTGGAAAGTCAATCAGTAGCTAGAAAAGAGAAGACCTGATAAGCCTTTTAAAGGAGTTTCAGGATGTTTTTGCATGGTCCTACGATGACATGGTAGGACTATCAACCGATATTGTAACACACAAGGTTCCCATAAAAGAGAGAATCAAACCTATCAAGCAGAAACTCTAGAAGATGCAACTCAAGATCAGCCTAAAGGTCAAGGAAGAGATCGTGAAACCGTTCAAATCTCACCTCATCGAAGTTTGTACTTACTGTGAGTAGTTGAGCAATATAATGCCAATATCTAAAAAAGATAGAAGAATTTGAGTCTGTGTTGACTATAGAGGTCTCAATGGGGCAAGTCCAAAGAACGACTTCTCGCTACCAAATATCCACATCATCACTACCAGGTGTAGGATTTCATCATTTGCGGAATGGTTCTGTGGGTATAACCAAATTCTAGTCGATGAAGAAGACAAGCATAAGACCTCATTTACCACGTCATGGGGCGTATTCTGCTACCAATTTATGCCATTCGGACTTAAGAATATTGGGGCCACTTATCAAAGAGCCATGATGATCTTATTCCACGACATGATCCACAAAGAAACCGAGGTATGTGTGGATGATATGATGGTGAAATTAAGAGAAAACGAAGATAATTTAGGGCATTTGAAAAATATGTTCAATCGACTCCCGAAATTTCAATTGAAACTCAACCTAGCCAAATATGGGTTCGGGGTAGTATCTGGGAAATTACTCAGATTCATGGTTAATTGTCGGGATATTGAAATTAACTCTGCCAAGATCAAATCAAAATTGAAATGCCAACACCAAGAACGTAAAATGAAATTTGTGGATTCCTTGGAGAGTTAATTTCATCGCTCGTTTCATTTCGTAGCTAACAGTAACTTGTGAGCCAATATTCAAACAACTAAGAAAGGAATTAAATAAGAAATGGAGTAAAGAATGCCAGGCCGCCTTGGACAAAGTCAAGGCTTACCAAATGAACCCTCTCGTCTTGGTATCGCCTCAGCAATGATAATTGTTGTTTCTATACGTCACTGTCCTGGAAACTTTTATGGGGGTAATGTTGGGACAACATGACAGTTTGGGTAAGAAGGAACAAGCCATTTACTACATCAGTAAGAGGTTCGCTCCATACGAATAAAAATACTCGGTACTCAAGAAAACATGTTGTGCGTTAGTTTAGACTACTTAAAGGTTACGTCACTACCTGATATACTTTACTACCAATTTAATCGCTAAAATGGATCCCTTAAAGTACATATTCGAGAAGCCTATACTCATTGAAAGATTATTCAAGTGGAAAATGCTGCTCATTGAGTTCGACATTGTATATGTGTCTCAGAAGGCAGTTAAAAGGCAGGCAATTGCTAACTAGCTTGTTGATAATCCAAGAGCCGACGAAAAATCCATGGAGATAGAATTTCCTGATTAGCCTATTGCATTGTTAACTAGCGATAAGGAGTACCGAACATGGAAAATGTATTTCAATAGAGCTAGCAACTCGAAAGGGGTCGACATTAGTGTTGTCCTAATCTCTCTGTGGGGTCAGTATTATCCCGTTGCGACTAAGCTAAATTTTACCAACACCAACAACACCATCGAGTACAAAGCTTGTATCATAGGCCTAGAATTGGCCATAAACTTGGAAAATCAAAGAGTTGATAGTATACGGGGATGTAGAGCTAATTATAAATCAAATCACCAACAAGTATGCGACAAAAGATGCTAAGTTGATCTGGTACAATAATCACCTACTTGATCTTTGTGAAACTTTTACAAAGATGAAATTTTAACACGTATCACAACTAAATAATGATTTCACCGATGCCCTCGCAACTTTATCGTCTATGATATCGGTGATCAGAGAAGAAGACGTGAAAATTCCAATAACAGTCAAGATATACTGACAACTAGCTCGCTGTTACCCCAAAACTTAGAATTTTGCTAGTCCTCGAGCAAAACACTCATACTAAAAATAAAAAACACAACGAAATTAACTAACACAAAAACTAAAAATAAATAAAAACACAAACTACCTAAACATAACGATATGCGAGTTTTGAATTCAACAATTGACCAAAACATTTTCCCTCAACAACCCTCAATCATATCGAGTTCAGGAGTAAAACGAATCATGTGATGTTCTAGAATTTCAACATTCAATAATGGTAAACACCATTCTAGATCAATTCAACGTGTGTTTGCGAAACTCAATAATATAACTATCCAACAACCGGATTGGATTATCCACCAATAAAGCTCACAACTTTAAACCATAATGGATTAGAATATCCATACGTCTGACTGGGTTTCACTCTCCACTAATGTAGGATTGGAAGTTCAAAAAGATCAATAGGACTTGCTTCGGTTTTTGGAAAATGACCAAGAGTATATCAGGAATAGAAAACAGGTTAACGTTATTAACTTAACGATACCCAAGGCACAACGCTTGGCTCTCATTCAGTCTCGTAACCCCAAACGTTAAAAACACAACCCTGAACAAACATTAAAGAACTTTGTACTCACTTGTCAAAAGAAACTAGAATTTAACTATATTTCAATATGGGTTTTTTTTTGGGGGAAAAGTACCATTTAGACCCTCTAACTATTGACACATTTCTAAGTGGTCCCTTTAAATTTAAATGTTTCATTTCAAACCCTTTACGTATCATAACGTTTCAAATTCATCCCTCCGTTAGAGATTCCGTTAAAACTAACAGAATCTCAGGGGCAAAATGGTCTTTTCACGTTTTTTCAAATTTTTTAATCATTTTTAATTAATTTTTTTTAATTTTTTTTTCTCTCTCTCTTCCTCCCCTTCCTCTATCTCTCTCTCCCTCCTTCCCTTTCTCCGCCACCTCCCTCTCCCTCTTCCTCCCCTTTCCCCCTCTCCCTCCCACCCCACCCCTGTAACAGGGGGTGGAATCACCCCCTGAAATAGGGGGTGAAAACACCCCCTGTTGTAGGGGATGGGGTGGGAGAGAGAGAGGGGAAGGAGAGGAATAAGGAGAGGGAGAGGGATGTGGTGGACAGAGGGAATGAGGGAGAGGGAGGTAGCGGGAGAGAGAGAGAGAGAAAAAAAAATTAATTTTTTTTAAAAAATTAAAAAAAAATAATTAAAAAATTTTAAAAACGTGAAAAGACCATTTTGCCCTTAAGATTCTGTTAGTTTTAACGGAATCTCTAACAGAGGGACGAATTTGAAATGTTATGATACGTATATGGTTTGAAATGAAACGTTTAAACTTAGAAGGACCACTTAGAAATGTGTCAATAGTTAGAGGGTCTAAATGATACTTTTTTTTTTTTTTTTTTTTTTTAATAAGAGACCACACCCCCAAACTTATTCGATTTTTAGTGTGGTTAAAACAAAAAAAAAAAAATATAACAAGTGAATACTCGAATACTGAACTAATCAATAGTTCGCCAAAAACCCAACCTCTCACTTCAAGTAGCATACACAAATGCTAACTTGATTCATGCAAATTGTGTCTTCGGTTTAGCAATATAGGTTTGGAAAAAGTTCAATTGGCTAGGGTATTTGTTATGTGTTCAAAATTGAAACTGCTTATCGGCTTCAATAGGGTAATGAGGGATAAAATATATTGCATAGTAAGCTTCAAAGGCTCAAGCGAATCAAATGAATGCCTAAATCACGTCTCCTGAACTACCTTGCCTAGGATTTCGCCTCATGTTTCTCCTAATCAGGTTCTAGAATCCTTAAAATTGTCATGAATTTGGCTAATGGATAATCGGCCTCAAATATATTGAATAGCTATACATTGAGTTTATCTGCTCGTACAAATTAGGATCCATAATAACTTTAACCAAAACGACATGTCAAGCACACAAAACACACATAAATAAGAATTACCCTTGATCTCAACAAACAACCAGGGGATAATATCATCATCGAGTAATGGCCCAGATGAACGCAAAACTTAGCACACAACAACAACAACAAACAAAAACATATACTATACTAAACAAACATGCAAACAATTTAAACTAAAACTACACAACTAACAAAAGAAAACATACTAACATAACATACATCACCCCCAAACTTAAAATGGTCAGTGTCCATAGTGACCCAACCATCGTCCTTAACAATTGAAATATAGCATGCGGATGAAGGGGGTTTAAAACACATACCTGGGAGGCGAGACAGTATCGCCTCCGAATGAAGTTGGTGGTGATGGATCTAATTTATTTTAAACTTGGGTTGCCTCCCAAGAAGTGTTTTGTTTATTGTCCTCGGCCCGAAACAGAGAAGGACTCGTCAAAGAGCCGCTTCCGCCCATAGTAAGTGTTATACAACACAATGTATGGGTCTTGGTTTTGAACGCCCTCAAGACTGGTGAGATTTGGCATTAATTAGCTTGAGCTTTCAACAAGACTCTTCATCGGCTCATGTACTTGGTGGGTATGAAATAACATTGCAAATGGCGGCGAAGGACAAGTGAGCCACATCAGATTCTCGTAGATGTGATCGTCTTGGATCGGTAGTGGCCTCACAATGTGGATCTCCAATGGTGAATAATCACAACAGTTGATCCATGCTTGGGTTCCTATCTCATTCGAAACCCAAGCTTCTTCCGCTTGTATCTGGTTCCTCCTGGTGGATTTCATAAATAAATATAGCTTGTTCTTCTCTCAGTGCTACCTCTTCAGACTCGACCTCAATGAAGCATATAAGCTAACCAATTTGCATATGAAGAAACGTTACGGTCGCATCGATTTCGGTGCAAACCGTCTCAATATTGTCAAGACAATCCCGTGCTCATTTATTGATCTAACTTCTTCATTTACCATGCAAGAAAAAGAAAACTACAAACAAAAATTATAAACAAAATAAATGCCTAAATTAAAATCAAGTTATTTACTTAAAATATCAACAATAATAAAAAAAACCAATCCTCGGCAACGGCGCCAAAAACTTGGTAGCGTGTAATTACGTCGCTACTTTCATCACAAGTGTATAGGTCAAATTTTAGTAGAGTGAGAAGAGTAAGAGTTGTCGTATCCACAGGGATTGGATTAGATCATCGCTAAGTACTACGATTGTCAAAACCTAATTTTATCTGGGCAACTCAAATTTATATTTTTGTTTATAAAATAATATACTGAACTAATTAGCTAATTAAATTAATTAACCTAATATACCAATATTGATGTTTAAGGGAGTAAATTGTTTAGGGATTAGATTCGTTCACTTAAACGTGTTCGTTTCAATCTAGTTTACATTAATGGCATTCATATTATCCAATAATCTAGGTATCAAAATCTTAATCACTACCTCTCCCGAGTGTAAAATAAATGAATATGTGACTTTGTGTGAACGCCGAAGTCCCTCTCGAGCATCTATACGACACTTGGTCATATAAGTCTCGCCCCAACCTCATAGATTGCATACTTTCTAACGCCCTCACGGGTCATTAGATCGTCACGCTGTGTTTAAATCTTAGTCCAAATCCAGGATTACCTCTTCCAAGTGTCAAACCTCGTATTCTCAATTTATCAACCCTAATACCATAACAAGCATATTAAGATTGTAATAAAATGGTAAACACAATTTGATAAACATGAACAACTATTAACGAAATATAGATTTATTCAAACAATGTTTTTATACACGAATTGCTCCCTAGACAATATATGTTTAGCTATACATGGTCATAACCAAATATACAACAAGAAACAAGCTAAACATATACAAAACTATCAACCAAAGTAAGAATAAAAGAGAAAAACGAGGAGATTAGCCATTATCCGAAGAATCGACGCTAAAACTACTCCGAGAATGTTTTCTTTTCTTCGCATTGTAATCTTCTTTTGGTTGATAGGAGACACCCCCGAAAACGTTCCTTTCGTTTGGGGAGAAGATGGGGGATATATATAGGATTCAAAATATCCCAAAATATTCTAAAAGATCTGTTGTCAGACCGTTGCAGCGATGAGAAAGTCAACAGCCTTTGCCGGATGACCGCTGCAGAGGTAGAAAGTTCAACAACTCTCTACATTTTAACCGCTGTAGCGGTGGTTTCACTACTGCAACGGTAGAGAATTTAGCAACTCTCTGTACTTTGACCGCTGTAGTGGTGGTTTCACCGCTGTAGCGGTGGTTTCACCGCTGTAGCGGTGGATGCAGGTTCTGAATATTATCCGTTTTGCTCTTTTTCTCCACCGTTTTTCCACCGACTTACTCGTTTATGGACTGTTTTTGTCCCTTTTTGTTCCAAAATACCTGATTTATAACAAAATAAATAAAAACATATTAAAACTCTATAATAATACTAGAAAACTATCAAAACTGGCTTGGGAATAAATAGATAAATTACACCTATCAGATGTAATCATATAGAAGTTGAACAAAAAGAGGAACTTTGGTACCTAAACATCCAAAGGTTTTTGAGAAATCAAGAATATCCTGAAAGAGCCCATAGCCTAAGTCGAAGAACCTTGTGAAGGCTAGCAGACCAATTCTTTCTTAGCGGTAGCACACTATAAAAGAGATCACCATATTTAGGTTTTTTTAAGCTGTGTAGGCACTCGAGAAGTAATACAACTGATAAAGGAGATTTATAGTGGAGTTTGCAGGCCACACATAAGCGGATTTATGTTGTCTAATAAGATCCTACGAACCGACCATTTTGGTTAACCATGGAAGGTGATAGCATAAACTTTATAAGAAGATGTTAGAAGTGCCAAATGCATAGCTACTAGATCCATTTGTCTCCTACAAAATTGCAATGCTTAGCGGCCCCGTGGCCTTTCTCAATGTGGAAAATGGATACCATTGGTCTAACCATGCCAGTGGCACCAAGCAGACACCAATTCATCCTTGTAGCTATAGACTAATTCACCAAGTGGGTAAAGGTGGTTTTGTTTACTCATGTCACCCAAAAGGCTGTAGCCCGATTCTTTAAGAAGAATATCCTATCGCGCTATAGATTACGCTAAGTCCTTATCATAGACAATGCCCAAAATCTCAAAAGAAGTGTGATGAAAGTTATTTGTGGCCAGTTCAAAGTAGAGCACAAGAATTCCGTATCTTATCGTCCAAAGATGAATGGAGCAGTAGAAGCCGCTACCAAAGACATTAAGAAGATCCTGAGGAATATGATAGGCAACCACAAGGAATGAGATGAGATTCTCCTATTTGCCTTGATGGCTTATCGAACATAGGTCATAACATCGATCGGAGCTACGCCATATTCACTAGTGTATGGAATAGAAACCATAATCCCAACAAAGATAGAAATCTTCTCTCTTAGGATTCTAGTAGAAGTCAAGTTGGATGAAGTTGAATGGGTACAAAAAAGACTATATCATCTATGCCTGATAGATGAAAAGAAACTCACTACTATTTGCTATGGATAATGTTATTGGAAGAGGACTAAAGCTTAGAACAAAAAAGTGCGTCTACGAATCTACACTGTGGGTGAATTGGTACTAAAAATGATCTTCCTGTTTCAAGACGAAGCTAAGAGAAAGTTTGCACTAAATTGGGAAGGACCATTCATTGTCAAGAAAGTTTTAAGGCATGTGGGATTAATAATTCAAAAGATGGATAGAAAAGAGTTCCTAGAGCCCATAAATTCTGATGTGGTTAAGAAGTTCTACCCTTGAATATATATATATATATATATATATATATATATATATATATATATATATATATAAACCTAGACTTACGACTAAAAAGAATTGAGGAAAAAAATGGTATAAAAATTGTACAACCTAAGGACTTGGTGAAAAATCGAAAGGGTACTGCGTGCGAAAGAATAGGGATCATAGAAAGGTACAAAACCACTGACCTAGTAAAAATCCGAGAGGGCACTGAGGTGCAAACATTTGGTAGCTGACCTTAGTGAAAACCATAAAGGGCGCTAAGGGCAAAAATGGCAAACATATAAAGAAAAATAAATAAAAAATAAGGAGACATCGGATTTTGGCCACTTTATCGTTTATATGTAGAGTTTAGATTCATCCATAGACCACCATACTATGATTGGGTCGAGAAAATCGAAGAATTCGACTAGTAATTCTGTCTACTTCATGATTCGAAGGAAGAAAGATCGGAAGCTGCTAGAGGTCTAGAAGCCTTCGATAAATAACCGAGCCTAAGATTATACTCATAAGGAAGAAAATATTTCGATAAATGGAAAATATACTTGACTATGAAAGCTTTATTTGATAACTATAACCTCTAATTGTTTATTGTTATGCTTCTTTCATGACTAACATTTCAATACAAATAAGTAGAAAGGATAAACAACATAAGAGCAAATCGATAAAGCAAGAGAAAACCTAGCATATCACCCTTAAAGAAATTTCATTCCAAGGATGTATGACGCCATCACCAGACCAATGAGGCCATAAATCCAGAAAAAATTGTCATGCACCATAGAAGACTTGGTTTTCGATACAAAAAATCAAGTTTGAGACAAGTTTGGTACACCACAGAGTTACCTCCAGGATGGAGCTTTTTAACAAACGAAGAAGACCATCGATAGATGAATATTTTCCAACTCCTAAGAGAGAAACCAACATACACCATTCAGGCGACAAGACTAAGAAACGGTGATGGGGTTTTTGTTTTCTTCAAATAATAATTTGGCTGTAAAAAATTTAGGAAATAGACAAAGGCAGCCTATATGCTGACATTCAAAGCAAAATACTTGAAGAAAATGACCAAACATAAAGGAGGAGGTTCACCATTCAACTCCAAACAAATAATCTACGAGCCATGGCACTACAGGTAGTCCATTCTATCAATTCTGTCTAAATTAAATGAAAAATTGCATACTCTGGGTGTTACGCCAATGGTCAAATCCTAAGAATTAACTTCACATTTCATAAATCCTTTTTAATCAAACATCAAACACGTTGGCAAGTGTATTTTGGGATTCACATCAATAATCTCGAATTCATTTTTCATCACCTCCAACAAATATTGAGACGAACCAATTTAACTTCTCATCCAATAGTTAATTAGTGTCCTCCCCAGCCAGTAGGCTGGGGGCATATTGTACACTACCAATGATCAAAAATCACAAAATAAGAAGTATCAGATTAGTTTTCCTAACAAAACGTATCCAATCATTACCTCAGTCAGAGACTGGGGCATATTTCATCCTATTTAGGATGTCCCGATAGAAACAGTGTTCATTTTTGTCCCACGACGTAAAATGAAATGCCCAAATCATAAAAATCATCAATAGGGATGAACTACATGCCGACCTAATTCTCAATTACTTGAGATACGTAGACAATCCACATACGGGTTCGGTCGCCCTCTTAAATAAATACCCTTCTACAAAATGAACTACGTATTGGCATAATTCTCAGCTATCTGAGATACATAGGTAACCCAGATACGGGTTTGGTCGCCCTCTTAAATATCTGGTTTCCCCATCGAGATCCTGTGATAAGATTCACCCTAACTAGAGTTGGGGCGCATTATATCAGATTTCTCCGTTGAGATTTCATGATAAGATCCACTCCAGCTATGACTAGGGAAAAAATTAAAAATTAAAAAATTGAAATCCATAATCCCTGGAAAAAAAACATTATCAAGTCTCAGTCTACAACTAGGGCACAGTTTATCTGAGGTAAGCTTCTCACAGGAATTTTTTCTAGTCCTCTTCGGTAATCCCATGTGGGATACAGCCATGAAACTCCATTAAGTGTCGAGTTTTCCCGAGGGTTTTCTCTGTTGAGAATTCTCTTAGTCATTTTCAATCATGTATTGATATGACAACCCAGAAATCGATTTCTCTAACCGAGAACCGGTTTCACCAAATATCGATTTAAATTACCTGTCCTGAACTACAATAGACCTGATTCTAAACTATCTGAGATATATAGGCACCCCGATGGGGTTCAGTTAAGCTAACTCTATTAAATAAATTCATTCAATCAATCAATTAATCAAGTCAATTTAATGTCTTTCATTAATAAAGTTAATTTACTACTTTCATCAATCAAGTTAATTTACTATTTTCAATCAATCAAGTTAATTAACTGCTTTAATCAGTCAATCAAAGTCTAATTTCTTGCTTCAATCAATAAATCAATTTACTATTTTTATCCATAAATTTACTGCTTTAATCCATCAATCAATCAATCATTCAATCAAATTTACTTTACTAGTAAGAACTACATTTGACCTGATTCTCAGCTATCCTGAGATGTGTAGGAAAACCTCGGTTGAGTTCGGTAAAAACCATCGAACTATATTTAGCCTGATTCTCAGCTATCTTGAGATATGTAGGAAACTTTTGAGTGGGTTCGGCTAAAATAGGAGATATTGATGGCTAACATTCTCTACTCCCCCATACGACATTCTCGGATACCCTAGAACATCGTTACATATCCATCAAAATCCAGATCAATTTACTTTCAATGATTGTTGGGTTATCCCTGGGACACTGGTGTTAGAACTACATTTGACCTGATTCTTAACTATTCTGAGATATGTATGAAAATCATTGGATAAGGTACGGTCATAACCAAGAGAGGAAGATGAGTCAATGATTTTTCATTCTCCATATGATGTGGCATAACCCTCTAAGATTAGTATGTTGACCCTCCTTAGATAAGATTTCTTACTGATGAAGAAAGAATGTAGTTTTCCTGAAGGATGATGCAATGCCCCATGAATCTCTCAAACGTTCCTGGCATTTGCTATTCTTGGAAGCTACTGTAACCCTAGTGATAATGTAACACCCAAGGAATCATTCGAATGTTCCTAGCATTCGCTTTTCTAGGGCTATTGTTTTTCATAGTATAGATGCAATGATACCCAGGAATCATTCGAATATTCCTAGAAATCGTTTTCCTTCACTTTAATGCTTTCCTAGTGTAAATGTAGCAAGGTTCAAGAATATTCCTGACTTTGTTTAGTCGAGTTAAAATTCCAACCTCTAGTAAAAATACAACAAGGTTCAGGAACGTTCTTGACTTTGCTTAGTCGAGTTAAATTTTTTGTCATCACTTTTCATGTCTCGCAAAATAAAATGTTTGTATTTCCTTCTTTGTCATTACGAGTAAACTCACATGACAAAGAGGGGCAGTTGTAGATACCGTATTTTGTCCTGCCCACTTAGTATTGAATTGAAAGTACAAAGTCAGATAAACTTTAAACTGCGGTTTAAAGGGAATGAATTTCTACCTTATATCACATTGGATACTACAGAAAAATAACAAAAAAATACAAGAAAGTATAAAATTGTCAATTTGACTAAATTTGGTATAAGTAACATTTCTGGGTCAATCTCGAAATTCCTAAAGTTAAGGGGCACTAAAATGACATTATTAAAGGTTTCTTTTCATGAAATCACCTTAATATGAATAAAAATTATTTACTACCCATTAATTTTAGGATATTTCATCAATTACCTTTGTTACTCGTTTGACCCTTGAAGCATTTACTATCACCGGTTTCTTCTTCTTGACACCAAAAATACTTTTCTAATTCTTGTTTAAATCATCAAGCCTCTATAAATAAAGCCAAAAACCTTGATTAAATCAAAGAAACTATCATAACAAAGTCTAGTTACCCAAATGTAACTAATGTTAAAAAGCTTGGTAAAAATCCAACCGATGAAGTTTCCCATCAAGTCATGAATTAAATGAACCGTTAAATCAACCTCCCATGAATAATTAAAGGCTTGAAATAACCTAGGGATACTACATTCAAATAACCTAGATAGTTTGTGCAAAATATCTTAAGGAAACCAAGTTACTTGAAAATTAACTAAACGGTTACAAGACTAACTGGACCAATTCCATTCCATCAAAGGGAATTAAATTCCCATCAAATCAAGTGTTATAATCAAGAGTTAAATGAAAAATGACAAAAATAGACTACATTCTTTGAACCTCCAAAGCATTAAATGCAAAGTAACTAAACTAGTTCGAGTAACTAGTACTTAGCAAGCAAACTGAACCGAAAAACATCACATCAAGCATTAAATATCTTATGTGCAAGCCAATTATGAGCAATGATTGCTAATGATGACTAATCATTACCAATCATGAGTAATGATTCCAATGATTGCTTGAGATATTTTAAGATTTCGTAATCATTACAAATCTTAGGTTAGTGAATTTTCAAGATTTGTCAAAAACCATCAAATTAGATGACATAAAAGGGTCACACCTAGACGAAACAACCCCTAAGGAGCAGGCTGGGATGCCTTGCACATTGGCTAATGAACAGGCTTATCGAGCCTATAAATAGGCATCATGTTTTTACATTTCAAAGGGCTTGAACCAAGAGCTTTTCTTTCTAGTCTCGAACTTCTCTCTCGGGTCTAGGAAATTCTCAAGCCTTCTAATTCAAAAACACCCCAAACTTTTGTCAAAATAACTTCCTAAAGGTGTTCTTGAGGATCTTGGAGAAAGATCTCAAGAAGTTGTGGATGAATGATCAAGAACAACCGAGAAGATCAAAGAAAGAGAAGAATAAAATCACTTAGGGAAAGACCACTCCCTTAAGTTAGGTAAGTCTTCTTAAACGCCCTTTGATAGCGCGTAAATATGTCTCTACTTTCATCGCAAGTGTACAAGTCAAGTTTTAGTATACTTTGGAAGAGTGAGGGTTGTCGTATCCATAGAGATTAGCTTAGACGGTCGTTGAGTACCGCGATTATCATAAACTAACTTTATTTAGGCAATAAAAAATAGATTTTATAATAATTTATACTAAACTAATTAACTAATTAAACTAATTATACTAATTATACTATATTGAGACGTTTAGGGGAATGGATTATCTAGGGATTAACTTTATTTACTTAAACGTGTTTGGTTTTGTTTAGTTAACAATAATGGTATTCGACCTATCCAACAATCTCAGTATCGTAAACTCATTCACTCCCTCTCCCGAGTGTAAAGTGAATGAATATGTAACTTCGCGTTAACGTCGAAGTCCCCCTCTAGCATTTTTTAGAATACATAATCACATGAGTCTTGCCTCAATGTCATGGATTACATACTTTCTAACTCCCTCCCGGGTTATTAGATCGTTTCATTGTGTTTAAACCCTAGTTGAAATTCGAGGTTACCTCTCCCGAGTGTCAAATCCCAATTTCTCAATATATCTAAACAAGCATATAATGAAAATACGAGAATGGTAAACATAATCGAATAGTGAAGAACAACCGTTAAAGAAACACAATTCAAACAAATGACATTTTCATAAACTATATTAATCCCATAGATAATCCATGTTTAGCCAATGGCCATAACTGTATATACAATAACAAACAAGCTAAACATACTCAAACAAACTACCAAAGTTAAGAAATAAAAAAATAAATGAAGGAACTTAGTTGTTATCCGAAGATCCGATGCTAAAACCACTCTGAGAGCATTTCTCCTTCTTCGCAACGTGATCTTCTTCTTTGGGTTTGAATGAGTTCTCCCAAAAAACCTCTTAACTCTATCCTATCCTCTAATAAGGTATAATTTCTGAAAATGAGAGAGGGAGGAAGGATATGGGAACAAAAATATCTAAAAATATCTAAAAATGCACTTTACAGGTGCAATGGTCACCGCTGCAACGGTGACTTGATCGCTATAGCAGTGGTTCATCAGTGGTATCCTGTTGTTTCACCACTGCAGCGGCGGCCTAACTGCTGCGGCGATGAAGTTTCTACACTTCCAGTAGTTTCACTGCTGCAGTGGTGGACTGACCGCCGTAGAGGTGGGCTGCAATTGCAGGATTTGTTGTTTTTACTCGTTCTTCCACCCTCGTTTCACCGATTTGATCGTTTATGGTCCGTTTTTATCCCTTTTCGCCCCAAACACCTTATTTATACAAAAACACATAGAAACGTATTAAAACATATTAAAAACGCTATAAAAATAAAATGACCAAAATCGACTTGGAAATAAGTAGATAAATTACACCTATCACCCTAAAAATAAAATGACCAAAATCGACTTGGAAATAAGTAGATAAATTACACCTATCACCCTTCTATCTTGTTTTAATATTGTTATATTGCTTGTATATAGCGTATTCAGTTAGTTCTTAGATGTCTATTTCATGTACACAGTGTATATATATTTAAAAATAAGTCAAAAACATCAAAATATGTCAAGAACATAAAAAATATATTAAAAACATCAAGAAAATGTTAAGAACATGAAAAACCTGTGACGAACATGACAAGAACATCAATCACACCATGAGTTGTGCAAAACATCTTTGATTCTCTTAAGAACACATGAAACCGCACTCTAAAGAACTCAAAACAAACATCTAGCAAAGGATACTAACCACTAACAACTGACTATTAATTTCTACAATAGTCTAGATCACAGCTTGGAACTAAGTCATCAGGCCCATGGACTAGCACCATATACACACACACACACACCAAAAAAAAAAAATACTACTCCGTCGAGACCCTTATGCCTAAAATTCAGAATAAGGGGAAGACCTATATTCCTTCATGGATAAGTATGCACCTTCTTCAGATATATTTTCGTTTTCTCAGTTACGAGTAGAACTTGTACATATACGATATATTTTCTTTCCTTTTTGAACTAATAACTTAAACATAAACACTAAACTTGTCAACACAAGTGAGTTTGGTTGAAGTGTTCTTGACAAAATCAAAAGTGAGTATGCACATATCATCGATGCGATTCATGTACTTATTGGGAAAAAAAATAAAAGAAAAAAAAAAGTCATCTCGAGTTGAACTACGTGCTGACCTGATTCTCAGCTATATGAGATACGTAGGCAACCCACCTATGAGTTCGGTCATCTATCTAAATTAAAATCAGTCCATCTTTAACAGATGAACTACGTTTTGATTGGATTCCCTATGAAAATCGGGATACATAGGCAAAAATATTTTTCATTTAATCTTCTTTATTTGTTGCTGCTGATAGATAATAATATTTCTTGTTTTCCTTACATAAAAATTCATAAAAAAGACAAAAATATTAAAAATGGAAATCATTGTGTTAAACAAAACCAAAGAAAATTACTTAGACTTTATTTAAAAGTGAACATCTATTTAGACTAAGGTACCATGTTCATACAGGTGCCTTGGAGTGCCTAACACATTTCCCTAGTATAACCGATCCCCGAACTTAAAGAAATCTCTATTAAAAGACCAATAGTTTTTGAGTCAAAACTTGCTCCATTTTCAAATAAAAATGATTTTCTAATTTCTCGGTGACCTAGAACACCATTTAACTCCATACTAGATAACGACTCATTTTTTAAATAAAATCCCGACTGAAAGAGAGTTTTCAAAACCAACGCCTAGAAAAGTCCCTGAAAACTTATTTTTGAAAAATGAATGGATTTCCAAGATTTCGAGAGGGATGATGAAACTTTGTTTTACTCTTCTTCCTATTCTCTGCTTCATCTATTTCAAAATCCGGGGTACATCAAAGGGTTTAAACTGAAACGCACAAAATTATTAGATCACATAGAAATGTGTCAGTAGTTTGAGGGTCTAAAAGGTAATTTGTCATTTATTAAATTTTATATAACTATATAATAAAACAAGCCGTACATAAACCTTTTAGGTAAATCTCAACCACCCTTTACACCCCCAATAAACAACAGTTCAGATTAATTCACAAATTTAACCCTAATATCCCTCTCAATCTAATCATAATATCTCTCATTTCAAAATATCACTCTTACTCTAAAATGTCTCTCTCACTCTCACTCTCACTCTCTTACCTGAATCACTACCGATCTTTTCCCTCCCTCTGACATCCCTTCGCCACTGCCACACCATGCTATGCCTATGCGCCACCTAGCCATTGCGTCACCATCACCTCTTGTTGATGGAAACTCCAGAAAATCACGACGAATGACACACTTCACTCTCCATTCCTACCTCCCTCAATGACGGCAACCGGATTTCCTTTCCTCTATTGTGTAAGGCCCGTTTGTTTTGAAACTTGATTTCAGCTAATTTCCAGATACAATATTTTCTTTTAGTTAGTGTTTACAAGGATGGAATTAGAATTGAAGGTTACATTGAAGGTGACGGCAAATACAAGATTTTGGGCAACTAACTATGGTTAATGTCTATGTTCTGTTATGATGGGCAGACTTGAATGTGACGACGAATTGAAGGTTTAGGGTTAGTGTTTTTGTTATGTTTTGATAATATTTCGTGGTTTCGTTTCGCAGGGGCTTTGGTTTACATTGTTTTGCTTCAACAAACACAGGGGATTTGGATGAAAGTAATGGTTCTTTTGTCTATAAAATTCTAAATTATCAACTTACATAGATCTGGATTTCTGTTCTTAAAAATTGGAATATGTTCTTTGTCTATGATTTGTTCATATGGTTCATATTTTAATTTGTTTACAATTTAATTTCCATATAATTTCTTATTTAATTCCTATCTATTGAATGAATTGTTGTTGTAATTTGAACTGAAGGGATTTACCAGATATGAGGTTTGAGTTCATCTTCATGCTAATTATTTTGTGTTTTTGTCAATTTTGATTCTGTTTTGTCGTATAGGGATTGAATATTTCATGTTTATATTGAACATTTCCAACCAGACTTTGCTCATCAAAGAACTCTTCATCTTCACCTTCTCTTTTTATTCAACAAGTCATGTTGGTTTTAAAAATAATTTGGATTTGAATATAGTTGAATTCTGGGATCAATTGTGTTTTGCGTATGGGTGTTTTGGGTTTCTCAGTTTTTGTTTGATATTCTGTTAGAAGAAATAAAAAATTAAAATTAAAATTAATCAATAGCGGAAGTGGATAAAATAAACGCTGATGTTTTCGGCGTCCAGACCTCTATAAGAAACACTGAAGTTCTCTGTTTCCGAAAGGGTATCTTTCGCTCTGTCGAATCCCGATTAAACCTTAGTTGAGTTGCTTTTCGATGAATCGTGTTTGAAATTCAAATTTATACTTATTATTTATTTTAGTTTGAACTAAACATGTTTTTTTTAATAGAGCCACTTATATCTATTTCTTTTGATTATCGCATATTAAGCATCTTCGGCATTAGAGAGCAATTGTTGGTATTCCACTTATCCAAACTCATTTTCAAATTTTTATTTTCAGTTTTAATTTATGATGCCTGAATATGTATAACAATTACACACACAGACACATGCATATGAATACGTATATATAATGATGTAGTTTTCACATTTCTACTACTGTCCCATGTTTTTTGGGAACAGAAAAACAAATATGGTAATTATGTTCCCATGTTTTTATCACATTTCTGTTTCTGGATCCTAGGAACAGAAAAAGAACTATGAATAGAAAAAATGGTCATTGGGATTGGGTGTTTGTGTGCATCTGTTTTATAAGAACAAAAAAAATCATTTCGGTTCTTTCTCAAAAATTTGTTCCAAATATCAGTGAAAATAAAACGCGTACACTCAAAAATATGGGATAATGACTTTTATGGTCCCTCATAAATACAGTCGATGTTCAATTGACCCCTCGTATTTGGAAATAAATACATTTGGTATCCGACAATTTATTTTTATTTCAAATTGACCTTTCTGTTAAGTCAACGTTAACGGTCAATGTGAAAGTAAGGATATTTTGGTTATTTCATTTTCAAAAGTAAGACTAATTTTTCCTTTTATTCTAACTAATTTAATAGAATCTATTTGTAAATTATTCTAAATTTAGGGGCCAAAGTGTATTTTGTTTTCACACCATCTTCTTCTCAATTATGCACCTTTGACAAATACTTGAAGAACTTTGCCCACCACCATCATTTTCACGGCGATGGGCATCTTCTCAGCATCCATCCATGATAAAACTCGCCACAGCTAGTCAGCCACCCTCAACCACCATCGAAACCACAACTGAATCCACGCTCGCCGCCTAAAAGTTCCTGAAAGATTGAGAGCATTTCCAAAAGGGAGCAGAATTTAAGTATCATTTTTCTTACGATTCGTTTTTTCAGATTTGGGGGGGGGGGGGGTGGGGGGTGGGGGGGGGGGGGGGTGTTAATTTCAGGTGTTGTTTGGTGGTTGGATTTGGCTGGAACCTACACAGAAGAACCTCTGAAACAAAGTCCCCCTTAGGGCGAGTAGCTACAGTTTAGGACAGTAAAAATATGATGCGGAAATCACAATATGTTATTCATTTATGGAGTTTGATGGGTCGAAATAAGCTAAGTAGTAGATCTCAAGGTGATATTCAATTGTTCTAAGTAGTAGATCTCAAGGTGATATTCAATTGTTTGATGGAGTTTATGGTTTATTCTGAAATTCCATCTGCAACAAAGTTGATTGAGCGAATCTTGAAGAGATTCAGTAGTGATTGGGTTCTAGCTTTTGGGTTCTTCAGTAATTTTCTCCACTGTTTCTCTCTTTAAAATCATTTTCTTCTATAAACAAATTAAATTCTTGTTAATGTCGAAAAAATAAGGGTTCGGATCTATGAAGGTGGTGATGGTTACGGTGGTGGTGGTGGATATGGTGGAGGTGGCCGTCGCAATGGCGTTGGATACAATGGAGATAGATACGGAGGTGGTGGTGGATACAGATGTGGACGTCATGATGGTAGAGGATACGGAGATGGTGGCGGTTCACGTTACTCAAAGAGTGGTAGCGATGGCGAAAGTTGGTAATATGAAGATCGATCTTTCTGGCGTTCTGACAAGCTCTCTTCTCTTGTCAAACCTCCCTTCCTAGTACAACGTGAGGTCGAGGTTGTTGTTTACTTGGTGGTTTTCTGCAAGGGTGGTGGCTGGCCGTCAATGATGTGGTGGCCGTCGGTGATATGGTGAGGGAGGTGGTAGCCATCAGTTGAGTTTAGGAAGAAAATGATAGAATAGAATCCAAAATACACATTTGAACCTTAAGTTTTAGATGGAAAATAAAACGTCCTCAATTAAAAATGTAATTTAATTGGGGTACAAATGTAATTTAACAGTAATTAACAAAAAACCTAAATGAGGGGCCAATTTAAAATGAAAATAAAATGGCAAGTACCAAATGTGTATTTCTAAATATGAGGGGCTAATTGAGCACGAGCCGCATTTGTAAGGAACCAAAAATGTCATTATCCCTAAAAATATATATGATATCTTGCTCAATATTTGAGTGTTTATATATTTGCGTGGCAATATTTTGGAATTGTATGTTTCTACCTAATGCAATTTTTATATGTCTATTTGGATTTGTTTGTTTATGATCCAAAAAAAATTTATCTCTGAAAAATCTGCATCTTTCTAGTTGAAAAATCGTTGTAATCGTTGTATTACCTTATTATTATTATTATTATTAACCAGTACTTTACATGTAAATTCTCCCAAAAGAATTATGCAAGATGGCTATATTATTGATAGGCCAGTATTGTACACTGGCTTGCAAAATGTTCTTATTACATCTTTT
The DNA here is from genome assembly GCA_016647705.1 of Eucommia ulmoides. Lineage (NCBI taxonomy): Eukaryota > Viridiplantae > Streptophyta > Magnoliopsida > Garryales > Eucommiaceae > Eucommia > Eucommia ulmoides. Next base: position 33,690,465 of record CM028338.1, on the reverse strand, counting down.
TCGTGTAATGTGTGCTGATTACATGGATGTGCACCTACTATATGGTTTTTTTATATGCCCAACCAAATTGTCTTGGTGGCTTTTCATTAGTTCATCCCATTTGTTTGCTTTAAGTTGATTGGATTGCGGGGATGACTTAAAAACCTAACTCTTCTTGCTTGACCTTGCATCCTCATAATGGGCATATGTTTTTGTATATGTTTGTTTTTCTGTTTTCTTTTCTTTTTTTTCCTCTCAAAGTTGTTTATCCCATGCAAAATATCCTATATGTGACATAGGTGAACATGCCTAACCATTTTGGAGGAATTGGATACTTGGGATTTGAAAAGCAAACATTTGTTCCCATACAAGTACAATATACAAGATATTATTTTACTTTCCTTTATGCCTCCCAACTTCTCTGGAATTAGGTGGGATTAAATGATTTGATATGTTGATATGAAATACTTGATTTATGTTGCAAATTCCCTATCTTTTTCAGCACTTGGTGTGACCGTACACTTGGTAAACTGGTCAACTAATGGCTTCTTTTTTTTTTAATTTTTTTTTAATTTTTTTTTATATTGCTGATTTTGATTTTCTTTATGTTGAAGCTTTCATGGCCGAAGACACTAGTCAACAGATGGCTCAACATCAAGATAAAATCTGCGGTATCATCTTTTGTTTTCATTTAAATTATCAATAGTAGCATCCTTCATTTCTCTATGCAGACATGGTAAGTTATAATTTATTGAGTGAATTATAAGTAAGAATTTGAAATATTTGACAATATAAGAATTGTTTTGGATTTGATAAGTAGCTTAAGTTGTATTTGTCGGCTCCCTTATGGTGTCTTATTGTATTTTCTATTTTTTGCAAGGAATTGAATAAATCATTCATTCTAACTATTTTGTTTACTTATGCTGGGGATCTTATAACTATTTTGTTGTGTTGGTTTGAAAACGGATTGTAAAAATGAGAATGTTGTATAAATAAATTAAGTTATGCTACTTTTTATTTTTAAATTTTGGTTATTGTTATGTTCATTTGAAAATGCAAGTTGAGAACTAGGGAAATAAGTGGTGCTTTGTCATTTTTTTTTTGAATTGTTGGTTAAAGTTTTGTTGATTATTATTGTTTGTATTGGTTATTATTCTATTCATTTGAAACCTTGAGAATGTTGTATAAACATCAAGAAATTTTGTTTTTCACCCGTATTATTAATTTGTGCCTAATTGTAGTTCACTGGTTTTGAAATTTGTTCATATATATATATATATACTTTTTTTAATTTATAAGTTTTGGCATTAGTTTGCACGATCATATACTTTTATGAATTGCCCTAAGCTCAGGCAATCACAATATTGTATAAATGGAGAGAGTTTTGTTAATTTCTTCTAAATTTTTATAATTATAGTATAAGTGTGTTGTTTAATTGAAAATATATGTTACTAACTAAATTGTTGATTATTGGGTTTTTATGCTTGGAGTTTTGTGTTTGGATTTATATTCTCTAATTATATTTTTGTTGTTGAGTCCATTGATCTTTTTGCTAAATTGTCTAAATATTAAGGTTATCTTTTTTTGTCCGTGCCTTTAGACATGAGTTATATGCTAGTCCAACAAAATAAGATGGATATAAACTCTTTAGACAAATCTTAATCATTCTCTGTCTCTAAAGATAAAGAATGGGTCAGATTAAATCAAAACACTAACCTATATATCAATCTTATATATTAATTTGAGAGAGAATATATTTTTGTATAATTGAAAAGAGAAAATATATTATTTCTATATATATATATATATATATAAATATTTTATGGATATTTAAAATTGGTAGTAATATTTAAACATTAAATTTACTAAAATTAAATTAAAAAAATAATAAAAAGACCCATAATTTTTTAATATTATATTTTAATATATGAAAATTAAATTTGGTAATAATACATAAATATTGAATTTATAAAAATAATATATGAATATTAAATTTAGTAATAATATTAAATTATTACATTTACAAAAACAATACATGGACATTAAATTTAGAAATAATATATGAATACTAGCCTATTTCCCATGCATGAAAAATGGGTTATTACATTAGATGTCCCTAACGTTTTTTTTATCAAACTTACCACAGAGACCCCATACTGAAAAATATTATATTGCAAAAACCTAAATACCCTCTTATTTCTAAATTTTGAAAATAAATAAATAGAAAGAAAGATTTAATGAATTTTTTTTCCTTTATATAAAAATATAAAAAATACAAATTATTTTGAATACATATCCCTTAAAAATTTTATTTTCACTAATACCCATTTTTTCCTACCGCCTCTTGCTCTTTGTCCTCATCCTCATCATATTCTTCTTATTTTCTTCTTCTTATTCAACTATCTCTCTCTCTCTCTCTCTATCTCTGTCCACATCCTCCATGTTCAACATCGTGTTTATCAGCTCTAACAACCCAATCCAGAACATATAGGGTGATTGATTGAAATAGACCTTGAATCAACCCTCTATTTTTGCTAATTCATGAGTAACAAAAGCATCGATAGAACTGAATTCCTCAACGAATATAATTGTAGAGCGTAATCAAGCGAATCAATAACGCGTAGTATATTCTATAGTCCTGAACCCATGACTAAAACATTTGGGTACGTCATGTTTCGTCTGTAATCCATCATCAAATCTGTTAAATTATTCATGTATGTTCCTAGATGAATCAACTTTCATCCCTATCTCATCGACGATGAATTGATAATCCTTGTGCTACTTGAACAAATCTACTCGGGACGATTCCATTGCTCATGACCCCATAGTCACATTCAACAAAAAACGACTACCAAAGCCTGTGAGTTATCGATGGAGATGACCCACAATCCGTTGAGCAAATCTGAGGTGTCAAATCGGTCCAATTTCGCTAACCCATACTCCGTTAGGGGTTCAAATTTGACCAATGTCCAAAACATATAATAATTCAACACCGAATTGGAAAATTCACTACTAATGTTCAACCTCACTTCGTATTCAACTTCGTGGAGCAACGAAATGCAAGAATCACGATTCTCCATAACTACAAAGGAATCTCGTGGACTTGAATAGATCGTCGTTGCATGAGGCAGATCTCGCGGATCTGTTCAGATCCACCACTGCGCTCCACGGATATGTGTTCTAATTTTCTATTTATGCTATATATATAGTATATATGAAAAAAAAAAAAAAAAAAAAAAAAAAAAAAAAAAAAAAAAAAAAGAAGAAGAAGAAGAAAAAAGAAAGAACAAAAGAAGAATAAGAAGAAGAGAGAAGAAGAAGAAGCGAATGAGCAAGAGAAGGTGGTAGAGGACGACAGGTGGACGATGGCGGCGGGGGTGGATATGAAAAAAATAAAAGAAAAGAAAAATAAAGAAATTGGATAGGAAAAATAAAAAATTGGAAAAAAAAAAAAAAAGGAATATTTTATTTAGGTGAAAAGAAAAAGAAAAGAAAGAGAGAAAAATAAAATTTTGGAAAGAAATGGAGATATAGATTAAAAGGAAATTAATTTTTTTTAGTACTAGTTATTTTAGGGAAAAGAAAAAGAATAAAGGTTGAGGAAAAAAATAAGGGAAAACAAAATGTAATGAAAAAAAAAATGTAATTATAATTTTTTCTTAGTTCTAGTTGTTACATATCAGTCCTCAAAATTTTTAATAAAAGTTAATTTTGGTTTTATAGTTAAATTTGGAAATGAAAAATGTGTTAACTTTCAAATGGTGAAATAGCTAACTTGTTTTTAATTTTTTGATTAGGGGGTGTTATTATGCTCCAACATAAAACAGTAGGGGATTTGACAATGTATTTTTATAAGTTATTTGCTATTTTTTTTTTCCTTTCTATTTTAAAAATTTAATTTATTTTCATGGTTGACTTTATTTTTTAAGTTAATAATTGCAATCGAATTAGTAGAGAAAATAAAAGTATTACGGTAACAAATTTTAAGTAAAAAGACAAATTAAAATTGAAGGGGGATAACAACTCAAGTAATTAGAAAAACAAAAGAAGGCATATAAAATTACGTAACCAAATATTGAACTCTTCTAACAGGTAACTAAACAATTTGATCATACCATTCATAATATAATAGCTCCATCTTTGGAATCGGACAATGTTGAGTCATTTGTGTATAGTGGATGAGTAAAATACTTTGTCATATTCTAGTTGACGCACCCCGAATTTTGGAAAAAAAATAGAAGAGTAGGAAAAAGAGATTTGGTTTCCTCCCTCTCAAAATCCGTTCATTTTAGAAAATTAGTTTCAGGGGCTTTTCTAGGCGCAGGTTTTGAAAACATTCTTTGGGTCTAGATTTGTTTGAAATATAGAGTCGCCACCTATCATTCGATTAAATGGTGTGTTACGTCACCGGAGTTTTAGAAATTCTTTTTTTGTTTAGAAATGATCCAAGTTTTGACTCGTAAAACAGTTGGTCTTTACCAAAGATTTCTTTAAAGTTTGGGGGTCGGTTATGCTTGAAGAAATTATTAGGCACCCCAAGACACCCATCCGAAGATAGTACCTAAGTTTAGACATATCTTAAGATCAAATTAGTCCAATTAATTTTCTTCTGTTTTTATCAACACATTAATTCTCATTTTCAATTTTTTTTTTTTTTTTTTTTTTTGTCTTTTTTTTTTTTATGTTTATTTTATGTAAAAAAAATAAAAAAAAAAATATTTAAGAAAAAGTAGCAACAGATAAAACAGACAAAAATATTGTGCCCATTTAAAGAGAAGAAAAAGAGTAAAATAAATTTAAGTAATTAAGAAAAATATTTTATTGGAATATGAAAAATTATAATTTAAGTAAGGAAAACATAACAAAAAAAAAAAAAAAGCAAAATTTTAACTACAAAACAAAGTATTTAGAAACATTTATTTATGAAAAATAATTTTTAAAAAACAAAAAAAAAAATCTCAAGAATCTTCTTTTGGGAAAAACAATCTTTAAAACACATTTTTGTTAATAAATAAGTTACAAACTTAACTTTTTTGACTAATAAAACAAAGTTTGAAATAAAAAAGTGAAAAAAGTTCTGAAAGAAACATTTTTGAAAGAATATTTTTTTTAGAAAGAACTTCTTGGAAATAAAAATATTTTTGTTAAAAAAGAGAAATGATTTTTTAAATAAATGATTTAGAAATGGGTTCTTTAAAAAAAACATAACATCTCTTTAAAAGACCTTGTTTTAAGATAAATTTAAAAATCATTTTAAAAGAAAAATTTTCATTTTCAAGAACAATTTAGAAAAATCATTTTCCAGAAAGGTAATAATAAAAAATACATATTTTATAGACAAATTAAATAGAGTTTTTTTGTAAAAAAAAAAAAAAAAAAAAACTTATTGAAGTCATTTTTTTGGAAAAATATTTTTTACAAAAATAAAAACAAGTTAAAGCATATTTTATGAAACAAAATAAATAGAGTTTTTGTAAAAATTTGTTAAAACCATCTTTTTAGAAAATGAGTTTGGAAAAATATGTTTTAAAGACCTCTTTTTCAAGAAGAAACTTAAAAATCATTTCAACTAAAGTCTATTTGTTAGAGTAGAACACCAAGTCTCTGTCATGAAAAAAAGCCTCCATGTAAAACTCTTTTTTTTTTTTTTTTTTTTAAATTTATTTTTTGTTTGTTTAAGAAAAATAAGAACAAAACAAGATACTAAAGGTAATGATATGCACTTTTGATTTTTGTCATTCTTAGCAGAAGACAATGATAAATATGTACACACAACCAAAAAAACAAAAACACAAACACGAGAGTTGAAGAAAACTTACCTAACTTAGGGAAGTAGTTTTTCCCTAAGTATATTACCTTCTTCTCTTTCTTCTTCTTCTTCTTATTTGCTTTATTGTTCTTGTGAGGATTCTTGAACTCTTAGTGAAAGAGTTTCAAAATGACCTTTTGACGAATTTTCAGATGATTTTTGGAGTTGTTCGAGAGATGAAAAGCTTACGGATTAAGGAAACCCGAGAGGGAATTTGAGCTTCGAGAGAGAAAGAGAGAGAGTCTCAATCCTCCTCCTTCGCCCTCAAGAAAAATAGCCCTATTTTATAGGCAAATTGATGACATTTAATGCCATTTAATGTCATTTGATTGATGAGGGATACTCTCTTAGGGTGTAATGATGATATTTTCTAACTAATGATGATATTCTATGGTGAAAAATCTTTCCATAAGATTTCTTAATTAATGTTTGACATTAATGGCTACATTAAATGCTATTGAATGCTTAAGATTGATAGGGTCTACCAAGTTAAGTTTAGGCAATGATGATATTCTCTAATGATGAGATTAAACGGAGAAAAATCTTTCCATAAGATTTCTCAATTAATGCTTGACATTAATGCAAATCTTCCTTGGGAAGCTACCAATTTGGCTAGGGGCACTCCTCTAGAAGAATCATATGCTTTCTCTTAGGTTTGGAGGGTCTGCTCTTAGAACACTAGGTGTTTTGGATACCCATTTACCTAATCAAGACTTTATTACTTGATTTTTGGAATTTAAACATAAACATGAAATTAAAACAAATAATTTTTGCCGTCAATTTGACAAAATCGGTGAAAACGAAAGTTTCAGGGATTGAAACGTAAAGTAATTGTAATTTTAATATCCATAGAAAATTTATTTTTAATTTTATCATTTTAGTCCCCATTAACTTTTAACAAATTTCAAATTGACCCGAAACTTTTGTTTATACCGAAGTTCTATCGAATTGGCGATTCTTAAGGTGTTTTTTTTTTAATTTAATATTAATATGTAATCTAAGCTGGAAATTCGTTCCCTCTAAACCTTGGTTCAAAGTTTGTCCAAATTTGCGCTTTAGACCCAATACGTTTCAAAACTAAAATGAGTTGGAAAAGAGCGGTGTCTATACTCGCTTGCATTTGGAGCGTTGTTCTTCTGAATCTTGTGAAGTTTTTATTTCACATGAATCCACTTCTCGTTTTGTATTATTTCTTATTTTAATGCACGGTAAATTTAATCGATATTATTTGGTATGTTGTTCAAAATTTCGAGCGAGGATAATTTTATAATCTTGAGGTGGTACCGAAGACATCTTGCCTTGTATGGGGTTTTTCTTTTTCATCAGCGTTGTCTATCATAAATTTTTTGTATCTTTATTACTTTTTTGTTCCAAGAATGTAGTTTTAAATCTCGTGATAATGGCGATTGGCCAATCCGACAATGTCATTTAAAGGATCAACGTGACCTAAGAAAATTCGTTTTTCAGTAGTAGGATTTAACCACACACCAGAGACAAGTTTCTTTGAACACCATATTCTGAGAGAACAACATCCCACGGACCACGTAGACAACTAGGGTTACCCATCTTATCTCGGTCATCTAGTCATATTAGTGGGCATCATGGTTCGTTTTGCTTTAAATCATGAGTTTTTCTTGAGGTATCTAGGGGCCATACCACATACCCATTTCATTTGGTACTTAGAATAATCCTTTATCCCTGAATCATTCCCAATACAATAAATATTCATAGGTTTCTTACCTTTACCCTTATCGTTTCCTACCTCGTTCACCATTTGAAGTGATTTTTGTGATGATTTTGAGATTGGGAAAATAATGTGATATGGATGGGAGATTGGCAATGATCTTATGTATAAATAAGCAAATTTTGGAGCCCTATTTTCTCCCCACATGTTCCTACGACAACCTCTCCTGCCACTCTTCCCATTTCCGGCCAATTATTTTTCTGATATTACCCTTTCCATTTTCCTCCCTATTTTTCTTATAAATAGGAAGAGTCTAGCATTTTCTTTTGTGACTTGAGTTAACAATTAACAACATATAACACTCCTAACATCAAATTGTCCTTAGTAGTCCATAATTTTCCCTTTGTATCCAAAGAAAAGTAACAGAATTTATGATGAATACTATGGTGAATGTTTGTTATTAATGATTTTTTTTTTCATTCCTAATTTTATGGTTAATTATTTTTCAAGCAAAATCTTGGTGAACTTAAGTCCCCCCAATGCTTGGTAGCTATGTCACTAGAATGGGAGCATTGATTATAAATAGATTAGGCAGCTGGATTGCTAGTTTTGTAGGGATGCAATTGTGCATCGGTGATAGTTGAATCGCACATCGAATAAACGTTGGTGTACGAAGAATTCATGATTACTTTCTTTTGTTAAAGGACAAAGAGATTACAATTTGCATAATTTACTTTGACTCCAAGTCAATTATCGATAAAGTGATAAATAATGGTTTATACCCAGACGTGCTAGAGAGACACGTAATAGGGTGAAATACTTCTCGAAATCGATGAACACCTTGGTAGCTTCATGTTGGATATATGCCCTAGTATCAATCTTGTAATTTTATATTTTGTAAACTTCGTCTGCAAAACATTTCAATCTCTAGTATGAATAGAAATGTATTTTGAAATTATTCTTTAATTGCATCAATGTTGTAGATTTTGGATATAAAGTTGAAATTTCTTAACTCTTTAATGAGATTAAAAAGAGGAGACCAAATACATTGGGTAAGTTGTATTCTAAATTGTTCCTAGCTGGTATTGAATTATTGAAAACTCTTCTTCAACTATCTAGGCTAGTTTATTATGTTATTTTCTCTTTTGAGAATGGTGAGTCTTAAACCAATAGTATGAGATACTAGAATAACCATAAGAAAACTTATTAGTGTAGTAAAGGACCTAACGTGATCATATTTGATATCGTAGATGATAGTTTTGCTCAATGTCGAAATAGGATTTCTGAGATATGAATGTCTAGTACTTTAACCACAAGACTTTAAAGGTATTCCTTGGGTATACTGAGACATACATGAGAATATACAAGTGTGCCAGATAGGATCTATTTCTCTCAGCTAAGAGAGATGTTTACTATGTGATTCAATTTAATATAATTAATCCAAACTTCTAGCTAGAGAAGTATAACGATTGGGATAAGATTCCAATTCATGTTATAAAGAATTATATTAGTAATCAATATACATATGATTGGACTAAGAATTTTTGACTTTTTTCATACTATGTTGGTCCTTTCGGGAACACAAGATAGATCGATCATATAATACAAAAAATCATACCTGAATAGGCTCTCTTGGTGAAATTCCTATCAGCTAAACATAATTGTGATATGTGGATAAATGTGACTCACAATCGAAAGAGATACCTTTGAGAACCTAATGGGTAACACACAATGGAAAATTGAAGTTAGGAAAGCCATTGAAAAATGAATAGATAGTACTATTGGACTTTTGAAAGTTCGTAGCCCAAAGTACAAATAAGGAAATAATGGGTTCAGGGTTATGAGCCCTGGACAATAACTATTTAAAGGGAGACTAATATGGCCGCCCCTAGAGATGAATTTGGTTGTACCCCTATTTGGCTAGCTTTCTTCTTTTTATAACTATTTAACTGATTTGAATCTTACTACCAACTAGATTAAGATAAGATCTCATAATTTTCAGATTATAATTTATTCTTGGAAATCTCAAGATTACTATCCTGTCAGAGTTTTTTGTGTGGATACTATTAATGGCGATACATTTGTATTGCTCCTTAGAGAATCCAATCTTTGTTGCAGAAATTTGATCAGATTATAATTTATATTCTGCTGCTTAAATCTAATGTTTTGAATATCAGTTTCTTCAAGTATTATTAGAGGCACTTTTGTAACTAACACAAAAGAAATCAATTTTTGTTATGTTTTAGGGAATATTGGATCATAGTAATATTGATGATATATTGTTTTTCATTTTTTCGAAAACAATAATGATTACTAGTAATTTTGAAAGAGTTATATAATTAATTTTATAAAAATTATTTTTATTAAAAAAATAAAAATAAGAAATCAAGGAATTCTAGGGAATGGAGGCATAGAATATACCTTGACGCTCGTAGGAGCATGTGACATACGATGGTAACGATGTCATTATAGCCAACATGTGTTGTTGTCCGCAGAGGAGCAGTGTTGCAAAGGGGCGCTGCCAAGCAACGGTAGCACGCTGCTATGGTGTTCTCCATCAAGTAGAAGCATGCATAGAAGTCAAACTACATCTTTGATGTTTGTTATCGTGTCACTCTTAATTACCTCTTGAGTGAGTTATTTTTTTTTTTTTTATCTTTCGAACAATCAATTTAGGCAAATGTTTGACATTGTTTTTTTTTATTAAAGTGCAAAAAAACTCTTCTGCCATAATTTCTATTGACGACCTCTATCCCAGATTGAAACGAGATATTATGTTAGTAATTAGTTGATCCTTCTACTTTCATTACCATGATCTTTCATCATTTTTCAAAAGAGCCCTAAATGTTTGCTAAAATGATATTTTGGCTAGACACTCTTTGTGTTCCTTTCGTAGGTTTAATCCCTTCGGTAGATCAATCATTTGACTAATGAAAATATTAATTAAGAACTACTTTTCATCATTTCTTGTAAAGATGATGTGATGAAAATATTTTGAGTCTTTCATTTCATCAACTAAAGCTTTGCCTTTTTTTGGATTTATGTCAAACAAGTTACTTTTATTAATACAAAAATTCAAAAGTAAGCAGATGAGATGTGGATAAATATAATTTAGTAGGTGGTGAGGGAAAATTTGGTCAAAAGTTACAAGGACGCCACGTGTCCTTGAATATGTGACTGCCCTGATAACCCTAGTATCAGCCACTTTGGTCAGACCCCATTTTCAGACCCGACTTGGGTCACGCCTCCTCGAGTAAGAGCACCACGATGATCTCTCTCTAAAGGCAATCTGAGCCGCCTCTCACAGAAATGATGGTATCATTACTCTCCCAAGATAACCGCCCCACTATCTTCTCTCGCAATCACAACCATCTTCATGATAAAGGGATCGAGATCCATACAATCACCATAGTGGTGCATAGAGAATCATGGAAGAGTTTCCAAGCAAGTATTCTCCCTCCCTATATAAAGGTAAACACGTAAGAGGTCTGAAGTATAAAAACTATACTTACAGTACACAAGATAAAAAATATACTCACAATACAAAAGCATTGAGCAAACTCTTACACTTACTGCCTTACCATACCTTCTCTCTATACACTCGATTGATTCTCACTTCGAAGATGCAACTCTGGCAGGTCCACCCGCGGTACATTATTTTGCAGAACCCTAGACCGAGGGATAATAAGAAAGCCCCATCAGCCCACTCCCATATCTCAAGAGTGACGTCTCTAGTGATCCATTTCTAAGCATCATTTGTAGGTGATAGAGCTAATATAAGCCAATGTGTTGGGATTCACAAAATGCAACACTCATAGATGTGTGCATAAGTACAACATTCAAATACAAGTTACATGTAACTACTATTTGTTCACAAAAAGTGAAAAGGTAGTGTATGTTGCAAATGTTATGATGAATTATATACTATTTGTTAACCCTAAGTGTTATCTGTTGTTTTCATGAAACAATTAATTTGAGTGTTTTACTGGACTAATGCTTTATTGAGATTTAATTATAAAAATTTGTTGAAGTCATTAATTAGGAGAAATGAGAAATCAAAGTAGAAGTTCAAGATGATTGCAGAAAGTTGTCGAAGATCATTTAAGAAAGATTTTTTTGTATTTCTAAGTAAAACAACTCAATTTCTCTATCAACTTTTGATGCAACCCGATTAGGATTACACATTTCACTTGAATTTATTTAATAAGTTTATATGTGATAAAAATCACGGTCAGAAGTGATAAATTATGTTTTAAAAAGAGTTTTCTAAGAAATTAATCAACTAAGTTTTGAAAAAGAGGTTAAATTGTTAAAAAAATACTTGTTTTCAGTCGACTGATCTATAGAACGGTCGACTGTCAGAAACAAGTTTCTAGAAAGTGAGGTTTTCAAGGTATTTAGTTGACTGCTATACTGGAAGACAGATACAGGTCCTAAATCGGTCGACTAACAAGGAGAAGCGGTCTACCGAAACATTTAGAAAGGCTGAAAATTTTTGAACGTTACAAGCAAACGGTTAACCGATTAGGTTTGAAAATTTTAAATGTTCTGTACATTATTCCAAGACCATCCAGCCACAATTTTTGTGTTTGAACATTACAATACTATTTTATTTTATTTTATTTTTGCATAAAATGGGTTTTAAATATTGTATATAAATTTAAATGATTTTATTACAAAATATTATTTAGTCCCTTTTTTTTAGATTTTGTGATCGTTCTAGGTAAAATTTATTTCTATACGTTTTGCGGCTAATATCTAAATATTTTTGGAGACCAATCTGGAGATTTTTAAGGGGATGATTTATGGCGACACTAGCCATTGTAAGCCATATTAATATAAAGAGTCTAGAAGAATAATTTTTAACCATATATTTTGAAAACTAACCGTTGTAGGATATTTTTTAAAATCCTATATATAGACCTGCGATTTTTAGAATTATATATCAAGAAATATCTTAATTTTAAAAGAGAAATGATATATTTTTGAAAAATATATTTGAGGCAAATTCATGAAGTTCTTGATTTCGTGAAAAATGCTGTTTTGAAAACCGAGAATGCTGCATTCTTGTTCCAATCAAGTTTTGAAAAAATCTTAGTGAGATCATTCTAAATTACTTTTTAATTAATTGTGTGCTCAAGATATTTTTGCTTAAATTGTGATTGATTATATTTCTATTTTGAGCTTGCAAAACTTGTGAAAAATCATTTTTGAAAATCATTGGATATTTTTTAAAACGATTTTACGAAATCTGGTTTGAATTGTTTCTGTGGTTATTTGGAAAAATCCATATTGATTAATTTCTCACGCACTTCATAAACACTACTATCACTAGACCAGGACATTAATTATTTTTATTTTGAACTGATTTGGTAGACGCTCTTGTGAGAAGAAACAAATAATTTCTTTTTTATACTTGTCAGATTGTAATTCGAGCCTAAGTGAAATTGGTCTGGGTGAGAGTGTTGATAAGGTGTAAAGGGAGCTTACCTAATCGGGATTGTACATGTGTGATACTTATATATACTATATACATATATAAATACATAGTTTACTCACCATTTTCTTTGTTTATATATCAAAAGAAAAAAGAGAAAAATTAATGATTTTTTTTTTTTTAATTAAACTAAAAATCGTAAAGGATGATTTTCCATACTTTACTTTTAGTTTTTCCATTTTTATGAGAACCTTTAAGTAAGGGTTTAGTGAAATCCTTCCCTCAAATGATTTTGGTTAGGGTTGTGGCAAAATTTATTTTTCTTATTTCAAAAACCAAAAAAAAAAAATCAAAATCCAAGTCTCATTATTTTCTTCAAAAACAAATGATACTTCAAAAATAGTTAATTCAAAAAAATAATAATAATAATAAATAAACTCCTTCTATAAAAGAATTTTTTTTTTCTTCATCTAAGAAACTCAAAAAAAAAAGAAAATCTAAAATTTTCTTTAAACAAAACTTTGAATATTTCTTCTTCCTAAAAAAAAAAAAGTGTTTTAAAAAAAACGATTTTTCTTTCCTTTAAATAATTTGTTTTCATCTCTTAAAATGTGTTTCTTTTTCAAAACCAAGATTTTCTAAAACGTAAAAAAAGGTATAAATTCTTTTTCTATTTTTTTTTTTTTTTAAAAAAAAAGAGAAGACAAAAATGGCTTAGTAAATGTTTTCTTCACTAAAAGACAAAAATTTCATGAAAATATATTTCTTCGTAAAATTAGGGGTTTGCACGGGTCGGGCGGATTTTGTTTTGGGCAAATCCGAGATCCCACTCGATATGCATCGGGTTAGGGTTTTCTTCAACCGTTCTCGATTGACGGCGTTGACTAATTTGACATTGGTGGGTTGTTTTGGATGTCGGTCGGAGACGATCGAATGTGGAATCAATCACATTAAACATAAAGATCGAAATGAGCAAGGAATAGAGCATATCTACTCACAGAAATCAAAAGAATCGGAAATAGAAACAATATCTACTCACCGTTAATGATGTGTCGGAGTATCTCAAACTCATCGTATCGTTGTTTGTCACCAGCGCCATAACTCTCCGGCGCCATCACTCTCCATCATCTTATCGTTGTTTCTCAAGATGACACGCATGGTTGAATACGAAGAATTGAAGACGAAGAGAAAAAGAGATGAAAGAAGAACAAGAACAACCAACAAGAATGGAAAATTCAGATCATTAGATTTGGAAAGGTGAAAAATCGACGAAGGAGGAAGAGAACGAAACAAAGAGACTGAGGCTGAGCGGTGTGAAAAATGATCAAGAAAACCCTAAAATTGTATATAAGACTTGGTTGTTCAGTTGGGTTGGATTTCAAGGGTTTGGAGTGTAAAAACATTTTATCCGACCCTACACCCGATTATTTGATGTATCTAGACCCGCGTACCGACCCTGTACATCACACTTCCGAGTTTTCGCGGTCCGGGTCAGGGTGTTGGAACGGGTGGGTCAGGTGGTCTAGATCACTTGCACACCCCTACTTAAAATTGTTTTCCTCACTACAAGACAAAACTTTCCTAAAATGTTTTTTCATTAAAAATATATTTTCTTAAATGTTTTCATTTAAAAATAAAAATTTTATTTTCTAAAAATGTTTTTTTCTCTTCAAAATATCTTTCTCACAAGAGGACAACAATTTCTTAAAAATGTTTATTTTCAAATTATTTTTTTTCTTTCAAATTGTTTTCTTAAAATTTTTCCAATTTTTTTTATTTTCTATTTCAAATTGTTTTCCTAAAATTTTTCCGAAACTTTTGTTTTCCATTTAGAAGTAAAAATATTTCTTTGAAATTTAATTTTTCCTTAATCATTTTTCATAAATAAAAATTCCCTTTTCTTCTTAAAATACTTTACAAGAATTTTTATTTATTTTTTGTTAAATCATTTTTCCATGAATAAAAAAAAACAAAAAAACACAATATTGTCTTAGTCTTTAATTTTTCTTTTTCATTGAAGGAAGTTTTTTCTAAAAAGCCTTTTAACATCATTTTTTCCATTATTTTCCTTCTCTTTAAAAAATATAATCATAATCAACCTTCGAACCTAATGAATAATCTGGTTAAGATCATGTTGAGTTAAATTTTGGGACATCCAAAAAAATGTATTTATTTATTTATTTATTTATTATTATTATTATTATTATTATTATTATTATTATTATTATTATTATTATTATTATTATACTATTTGTCTTTTCTTTACAACTCGGTGACCTTGCACACCCTTTCAAAACCAATGCTAGGTGGTGACTCCAAATCTATCATAAAATTTCGACCCAAGTAAATTAGTTCAAAATCGACGCCTTGAGAAGCCCTTGAACTTGTTTTTTATAAAATTGTTTAAAAAAAATAAAGCTTATCCAAAAGTATTTTCAAAAGCATAAGTTGTTTTAAAAAAATGAACAGGATTCTGTATATAACACCGATACTCGGTTGATGTTGTCATTCGCTAGCAAAATCTGGTGCGTTTTAATATTTTAGTTATATTTTTATTTATATATAAAAAATAATGGTTCGCGGTTTCATGATTTTGGTTTTGATTTTTTATAAAATTAAATATTCTTAAATGGTTTTGAGGTTTTAGTTTTGGTTTTGTATAAATTTAAATGGCTCAATTTTAAAACCGTTTAAAAAAAAAAAAAAAAGACGAATTTGGTTTCGATTTTGGTTTTGTGTATGTCTAATGGTTTTGGTTTTGGTTTTATATAAAACCGGACCCAAACCAAACCATTGACATCCCTAATTAAAAATGAATATAGGTTTTGAAAAATGATTTTGATATGGTTTCTAGACAAATGTCAGATCTTGAAATAAATATTGATTTACTTAAGAAAAATTTTGCAAAATCAAAATTTGAGCTCAAGTCTATATTAAGTGAACCTAAGTTTGTTTAATCGTCTTTTAAAACAATCTGTGGAAGTGGATATGCTTTATCGTCTCACTCTTCATCATAAATTGATGATTATAAATTATGTATTGTTAGAAATGATTCATATTTTACTTCCCCAACTATTTATCATAGTAATATCTTTAAAGATTGGTCAAAGTTGAGATGTAATGATCGTAATAGGCTTGGACATTTTAAGGTATCATGTCCTTTAAAAAATCCTAAATTTGTTTCTAATAAAAGTGGATCCAAAATGAGATGGATAACAAATAACAGCATGCAAAAATCTTATGCAGAGTTGCATATTAACAAAAATGAAGGGGAAAAAAAAAGAATAGACAAAAAAAAATGTACGAAAGCCAAGGTGGAAAATTACCGAGAAGCATAAGCGACATGTGTAAAGAAAAATGTCATTAAATCAAATAGCTACAATCAAAGGCTTAGAAGATATAGACGGGCTGAGAAAAAATTGTGTATCCCAATCAATCATTGGTATATATGATGTAACAAATAAAGTCGTCCCCAAATACATCATAGGTAATCCTAACCCTTCGCAATTCAAATTCATTAAATTTGTTAAAGAGGTAGGTGTCCAGCTTGCCAATTATGTAAGTTGGTAAGAGTTTCTAAGTCCCATGCTAAATTTGTGTTCATTTGTTGTCTTAAAAATGTAGCATAGTGATTATGAGAATCATATATTTAATTGTATTAACATGTTGGTATGCGACATAATCACATTATGCTATATGAGATTCAGTGATATTTATGTTTATGATTATATGATTGATAACACTTATATAATTTAAGGATTCTTTTTTTGTTGTGTACTTTAAAAATTGATTAATACTAAATCAACCATCAGGTTTTTGCTAGTATAAATTTTATAGTAGTTACTTTCATCCTTCATGGTAAATAATCTCACGAGTTTTTTTGTAATACATGGGTAATTACATTGTATGTGCTAAGATAATTTAGAAGTGGGGAACATGAACAATATATTGATTTTGTGAAAACGATACAATCAATACAATGACACACACAACTATTTATAGGAGAAATGGGAGACCCTAGAGTTAGGATTTTGCCCAAATGAGCCAAGTAGGCCAAGCCTATATATTACATTAACACCCCCCTCAAACTCAAGGCGGTAAGTGAAAGGTGAACTTGAATTTGGAAACCAGAGAGTGAAAGGGTCCGGGTGGATAAGCCTTAGTGAAAATGTCTGTTGTCTGATCAGTTAAAATAAAGATTGTAGAAGAACCGTATTTTGGAGAATGTGATGACGGATGAAATGGAAATTAGTCTCGATGTGATTTTGTACGCTCATGCAAGACATCATTGTGGGCGATCTGAATAGTACTCATATTGTCACAGTATAGGGTAGTGGCAGTAGGAGAAGAGATACCTATGTCAGCGAGTAGCCATCAAAACCAAAGAAGTTCTTGAGTTGCATTAGCCACAGTACAATATTCAACTTCAGTGCTGGAATGAGAAACCACAATTTCTTTCTTACTACACCAGGAAATAAGAGAGTTACCCAAGAAGAAACAGTAACCAGTGGTTGAACGTCTGTTGGTGGGATCTCCGGCCCAATCGGCATCAAAATAAATTTGTAAAATAATAATAGACTAAGCTGAGAAATGAAGTCTATGAAACAAAGTACCCTTGACATTCTGAATGATGCAAAGAACAACCGAGTAATGAGTGGTCCGAGCAACGGACAATAACTAGTTGACCTGATAAACGACATAGGCAACGTCAAGGTGAATGACAGTGAGGTATACAAGACTTCCAACCAGTTGGCGATATAAAGTGACATCCTAAAGAGATGAACTATCGAGTGGATTAAGTCTGATGTTCAACTCGAAAAGAGTAGTGACAGTGGTTGAGTCAGTAATCTTAGCCTTGGAAATGAGATCTGAGACATATTTGGCCTGAGAGAGAAAATATCCATCTGAACTGGATGAGACTTTGAGGTCAAGAAAATAGGTAAGCACGCCAAGATCTTTGATCTCTAATTGTCAACTAAGAAAATTTTTGAGTTCAGAAATACCACGTAGATCATCCCCAATAATAATCATGTCATCCACATATAATAAAAAAATAATAATGCCATTGTTAGTGCGGAAAATAAATAGGGCCGAATCATGAGCACTGAATGTGAACCCAAATTGATGAATGGTAGTGTTGAATTTTGCGAACTAAGCACGTGGAGCTTGTTTCAAACCATATAAGGCACGACAAAGATGACAAACTTTATTCGGAAGGAAAATTAGGCAAGGAGGAGTATGCATATAAACTTCCTCAAGAAGATCGTCATTGAGAAATACATTTTTGACATCCATCTGAAAGACAATCCATTTTCGAATGGCAGCGATGGCAAGAAAAGTACGGACAGATTTGAGTCTCGCTACTAGAGCTAATGCCTCTTCATAGTCAATTCCATATTCTTGAGCAAATCCCTTGGCAACAATTCAGACTTTATATAGTTAAACAGAACCATCAGAAAATGTTTTAATCTTAAACACCCATTTGCACCCGATTGGAGTTTTCCCAGGGAGAAGATCAACAATATCCTAGGTGAGAGTTTTGGCAAGGGCCTAAAGTTCTTCGCTTATTACTTTTCACCAAAGAGGACTAGTACTAGCCTCCTTATTGAATTAATGCTCATGCAGATGAAGTATAGTAGAAAAGCAATAAAAATCAGTAAGGTAAAGTGAGGATGAGTTACCCGAGTAGAACAACGGGGGTGTTCTGGAGCATGGATTTCAGAAGTAGTCGTTACAGAATCATCAGCCACAGGAGAAGTATCAGGCATGGTCGCTGGAGTTGGAGGGGTGAGATTAGTTAGTAGTTCTAGAGTGGGTTCAGCTGAGGATTCTAAGGTGGATTCAGCATAAAGTGCAAGACTGGGCTCAACTGGTGGTGCTGGAGTGGACTCAATAGTACCTGGAACTGTATCCTTAGGAAATAACTTAATAGATGGATCAGTAAAGAATTTAGAGTTGGTGATGGTTGACATGTCAAATGACCGTAAGGAATAAAATATTTGATGTTCCCAAACAACGTTTTTATACACGAATCGCTCCCTAGACAATATATGTTTAGCTATACATGGTCATAACCAAATATATAACAATAAACAAGCTAAACATATACAAAACAATAAACCAAACTAAGAAATAAAGAGAGAAATGAAGAGACTAGCCGTTATCCGAAGAATCGATGCTAAAATGGCTTCGAGAACGTTTCCTCTTCTTCGCGTTGTGATATTCTCTTGGTTGATAGGCCTTGGAGCTCTCAAGACACTCTCTAAAACATTCCTAAGTGTTTGGGAGAGAAGAGATGATATTTATAGGATCCAAAATATCAATAACATATCCTAAAATATCTAAACTATCTAGCGCCTGACCGCTGCAACGGTGGAGAAGTCAGTGGCTTTCTGCCGAATGACCGCTGCAGCGGTGGGATCACTACTGCAGTGGTGGATCTCTCTGCATTTTGACCACTGCAGCGATGGAGAATTCAGCAACTCCCTGTACTTTGACCGCTACAACGGTGGTTTCACCGCTGCAGCGGTGGATACAAGTTCTTAATATTGTCTGTTTTACTCTTTTTCTCCACCGTTCTTCCACCGACTTTCTCGTTTATGGACTGTTTTTGTCCCTTTTCATCTCAAATACCTAGTTTATAACAAAACAAATTAAAACAAATTAAAACTTATTAAAACACTATAAAAATACTCAAAAACTATCAAAATCGACTTGAAAATAAATAGATAAATTACACCTATCAAATACCTCCAAACTTAGAATTTTCCTAGTCCTCGAGTAAAACACTCACACTAAAATAAAAAAACACAACTAAATTAACTAACACAAAAACAAAACACAAATAAAAACACAAACTACCTAACCATAACGATATGCGAGTTTTGAATTCAACTATCGACCAAAACATTTTTACCTCAACAACCTCCAATCATATCGAGTTCAGAAGTAAAATGCACCATGTGATGTTCTTGAATTTCAACATTTAATAATGGTAAATTCCATTCTAGATCTTTTCAATGAGTGTGTGCGAAACTCAATAATATAACTATCCAACAACCAGATTGGATTATCTACCAACGAAGCTCATGACTTAAACCATAAAGGATTAGGATTTTCGTACACCTGATTGGGTTCTACTCTCCACTAATGTAGGCATGGAAGTTCAAAAAGATTAATAGGACTTGGTTCGGTTTGGAACGTTTGGCCAAGGGTACATCGAGAATATAAAACGGGTTAATGTTATTAACTCAACGATACCCAAGGCACAACGCTTGGCACACAATCACACTCAAACTCCCATAGATAAATTTGAAACAACTTTGAACATACATTTAAGATTGACGTACTCACTTGTCAAAAGAAACGAAAATTGAACTATATTTATATATGCGTTTTGTTTTATTTTTTTATTTTATTTTATTTTTTTATTTTTTTATTTTTTTTTAACGGCAATCACACCCCCAAACTTATTTGATTATTACAATTTCACGAGTGTGGTTAAAATGAAAGAAAAATGACAAGTGAGTACTCGAATACCGAACCAATCAAAAGTTCGCCCTAAACTCAACCGCTAACTTCAAGATACACGAATGCTAACTTGATTCACTCAAATTGTGCCTTTGGTTCAGCAATATAGGTTTGGAAAGAATTGAATTGGCTAGGGTATTTGTTACGTGTTCAGAATTGAAACAGCTAATTGGTTTCGACAGGGTAACGAGGGATAAACATATAGTAAGGTAAGCTTCAAAGGCTTAAGCGAATCAAATGAATGCCTAAATCACGTCTCTTGAACTACCTCACCTAGGATTTCGCCTCCAATTTCCCCCAATCAGGTTCTAGAATCCCTTAAATTTCCATGAATTTGGCTAATGGATAATTGACCTCAAATCAATTGAATAGTTATACATTGAGTCTACGTGCTCATACAAATTAGGGTCCACAATAACTTTCACCAAAACAACATGCCAAGCACACAGAACACACATGAATGGGAATTACCTTTAAACTCAACAAACAACTAGGGGATACTATCATCATCGAGGAATGGCCCAGATGAACTACAAAACTCAATACATGCACAACACTACAACAAACGCAAACATACTACACAAACAACAAACATGCAAACAATTTGACTAAAACTACACAACTAACAAAAAGAACACATACTAACATACTACACATCACACCCCAACTTAAAACGGGCAGTGTCCACAATGACCCAATAATCGTTCTCAACAATTGAAATATAAAGCATGCCGATGAAGGGGGTTTAGAACACGTACCTGGGAGGCGAGATAAGCTCGCTTCGAATCAAGTCGGCAATGATGTTTCTAATTTATTTTTGGACTTGGGTTGTGATAGGTGTGTAAATTATCTATATATTTCCAAACCAAAATTGTTAGTTTTTAAGTACATTTATTACGTTTTAATACATTTTAATGTGTTTTTATTCTTTTTGTATTAAATCAGGTGTGTGGGGTGAAATGGTATGAAAACGGATGCTAAACGAGGATATCAGATCAAAAACGGTGGAAGAATGGTGGAAAAACAAGCACAAAGGCAAATTATGAAAGGAAGCCCACCACCGTGGCGTCTCGACCACCGTCGAAAATACAGAGAGGGTTAATGTTGCTTGACATCCACCGCTGTAGCAGTGAGACCCACCACCGCGGCAGTGAAAATACAGAAAAGTCTCTGAATCCACCGCTGACTCTACCGCCTAGGCGATCATCAAACCAACCTACCCACCGCCACGGTGGTTATCTCTGCACAGATTTAGGATATTTTTCCTATTTATACTTCTTCCTCTCCTCTCTTCTGGCTATTAGAGCCCCATTAGGCTTAGTATATTTTAGAGAGAGGTTTAGGAAGTGCTCAAGCAATTCCTAAGGAGAAGATTACGTTGCAATAAAAGAGAAGTGATCCTGAGCATTTTTAGTGACACTTCTTTGGACTAGGCTAAGTTTCTCTCATTCCTTTCTTTATTTCTTAACTTAGGATTGTTGTTTGAGAATGTTTAGCTCATTTTTAATTGTACCGGCTATGGCCATGAGCTAAATGGGTTTTTGTCTAGGGATTAATATATTTATGAAAATATAGTTTTTTCTGAGTTTGTGTTTCGTTAATATGTGTTTTATAATAATTTCGATTTTGTTTTCCGTGTTGTCATGTTATTATGCTTGTTTAGATAATTAGAGAATACGGGGTTGATACTTGGGAGAGCTAACCCCGGATTCGGACTAGGGTAAACACAACACGACAATCTAACGACCTGGGAGGGCGTTAGAAAGTGTGCAATCAATGACGTTGGGGCGAGACTCATGTGACTTATGTTGATCCTAAGATTTTTATAAATAATTAAGTATTAATGTTTTGATGAAACTAATATTTAATTGAGTGTTTCAATGATTTAAAGTTCCAGTAATGAAGACGTCAAATTGAATGGATGAGAAATGAAGATGTCAAGATGATGATGAAGAATTAAGAGTTTGAAGAAATTAGAGAAAACAACCCAGGTGAATCTCAACTCTTAATATCCTATTTAGGAACACACACATGACACAAAATGTATTTTATCTTTTATGTGTGTTTTGATTAAGTTAAATTATTTACTCCTATGTGAAATAAGAAGAAATAATTTTGAATGACTAAAATGGAATATAAGAATATTAGTGGAGCTAATCAAGAGAAGAAAGTGGTTAAAGGGGTGAAAACGTAAAAGAAAATAAGTTAAAAACATATTCAAATAAGGGATCCAGGCACAGTAGTCGACTGGTGAGTCGACCGGACCTGAAAACTGTAACATCCTGTATCTCTAAGTCGACCAACAGGTCGATCGGCCAAGAAGGCTGAACTCTTTGAATCAACAAGTCGACCAATAGGTCGACCGGTGAAGTAGTATTGAACTCTCTGAATTTGTGAGTCGACCTATGCATGCCGCATCGATGGTTTGACTGCAACCTGAGTTGGGCAGTCGACCGAACGTGCTGTTTCAAGATATAGTTTGATTCGAGATTATATCCAAAAGTAGCCATTTTTTGTTGGAATTTGAGAGATATTTGTGGGATATTATCTATATTTAAGATATGGTTCATATACTAATTAAATTCTATTAATATAGTTCATTAAATATTAATGTTTCTTAATTTGGTACTTGAAATAGATTCTATACTTATTTATTAAGATTGAAAAATACTTTGGGGGTTTAATTAAGAGATTTGAAAGATGTTTTTAAGTGAAATTGAACCTTAATGAAGTCCTTATGATATAAGAGGTCTATATGAGCTTTTAATTGTCATGACACTTGTAAACTAGCCGTTTGAAGGCTGATTACATGTTCCTTTAAATAAACCTACAAATTTCACTAGCAAGACTAATCCTTCTAAGAGAGTTAATCATTCTATATCATTTTGATAGAGCTTTTATAAGAGTTATCATTCTACGATATTGTGAGATATTCTAAGAGTGATTCTGAGAATCAATTGAGATCAATTTTTGCTGATACCGAATTTGAAGCTACATTGTTCTAATCATTATTTCTGTGGATTCCGGGTGAGATCATTCCATATTTCTTATTCTTTTTTTATTATTTTATATTTAGAAATTGATCTTAGAAATTGTTTATAATTTTTGAAGAAAATATTTTTACAAACAATTTCTTGAATCTAATTATGTGCTCCAATTTGCTACCCATATTCTTGTTAAAATCATATTTTTGTATGTCATATATTTCTATCACTAGTTGGGATATTAATCGAGTTATCGTTTATCTGGGGTGGTAGAAGCTCCGAGTGAGATTTACTTCTTATTAATTTTTGTATTGGTGAGTTGTGATGGGTTAAATATCATTGGGGATATTTAATCAATGGTAGCTGGGTTTCAATCTCTTCCTGTAAAGAGATTGGGGTAGTGATTCTTCCTAGATAAGAATTGTGTTTTGATTGTTTTGTAAATGTTCCATCTTTACCTGTGAAAAAAATACTTGGAGTGTTTTGTTAGGTTTTGATTCTTGTGCCTTGGTGTTAAAAAGAATTAGGTTATTCTTTAGCTTGTAAAAAGTAGAAGTTCTTCCTTAGTCTGAGAAAAAGATATTGTAAAGGTTGATTTTGAGCCTGTAAAAGAATCAGTGTGCGGGTTTGGTTCCTACCTTTAAAGGGATCTTGATTTTAGTGAGTACGACCTCCGTGGAGCTCGAATGACTGGATTAGTCAAGAGTAGCGTAGTGAACTAGTATAAATCTTCTGTGTACTGCTATATTTTACTTTACTATTTTTGTTGTTTGGGTTTACACTTTGATTTATTATAATTCCACTGTGGTATAAATATAATAATTAATTTAGGTATAAAATTAATTATTTGATTTATTCAAGTTTTATTCTGATATATTTTTAATGACCCAATTCACCTCCCTCTAGGGTATTCCACTGGGCCAACAACCTAGTATCGTTAAGATGTTGAGGGGACTTCTCCGTTGAAGTGAAGTTATGTATTCACTCGTCTTACACTCAGGAGAGATGGAGAGTGAGTTTACGAACCAAGATTGTCGGATACCTGAACGCCATTAACGTAAACTAAAATGAGACCAAACACGTTTTTGTAAACAAAAGTTAATCCCCAGGCAAGATTTTCCCTAAAACATCTCATAATAGTATTAGTATAGTTTAATTAGTATTTTAGTATTCGTTTATATTAATTTTATATACATTTGTTTTAGCCTAGATAAAGTTAAGTCATGATAAACGCGGTACTCAATAATAATCACAACCAAATCCTTGTGGACACGGTACCCTTACTCTCCCCACCTTTACTAAAACTTGACCTCGTATACTTGCGAGTGAAAGTAGTAACATATTAACGCGCTACCAAGTTGCCTCCCAAGAAGTGCTTGGTTTATTATCCTTAGCTTGACACAGATAAGTGTTCGTCAAAGAGTGGTTTCTTCCCATAGTAAGTATCGTACAACACTATATATGGGTCTTGATTCAGAATACCCTCAAGACTTGCGAGATTTGGTTCTGATCGGCTATAAGACTCTTCACCAGCTCATGTACTTGGTGGGCATGAAAGAACATTGCAAATAGCAGCGAAGGACAAGTGAGCCACATTAGATCCTCGTAGATGTGATCGTCTTGGATCGGTGGTGGCATCACCATTTGGATCTCCAATGGTGAAGAATCACAATCGTCGGTCAATGCTTGGGTTCTCGTCTCATTCAAATAATCATCATTGAACTCACCCAAGCTTCTTTCACTCGTATCATGTTCCTCCCAGTGGCTTTCACAAATAAATATGGCTTGTTTGTCTCTTAATGCTACCGCTTCGGACTCGGTCTCAATGAAGCAAAGAAGATGATCGATTTGCATCTGAAAAGACGTTACGGCTGCATCGATTTCGGCGCAGACCGTCTGAATATTGTTAAGACGATCCTCGTGCTCATTTAGTCGGTTATTCGTTTTCCTTAAGAAAATTTGAGTCTTTCTCATAACTGTTGCAAATATCTCTTCCAGGGCGGTGGAAGACTCCTCCTTTTGGTCCGGGATGTCAATCCATAGCACCGAAATGGTGGAACTATCCCCCAAGCTTTGGTAGCTTGTTAAATAATTCCAACAGGGAAAATCATACTTTGCCATGTCTTCCAACAACCGATAGGCTTCGTCCATGGTTAGTTGGTCAAAAGAAGTGGTACCGTTTCCTCTTTCCACCCATGTTTTGGTTGCGGCTAATAACCCATTGAGGAAGTTCAGTAGTTAACACTCCCTTGGGAAACGATGATTCAGAAACCGAAGCAGCAACTCCTTGTATCGATCCCAAGCACAATAAAATGGATTGGAATCCCATTGAAAGAAATACAATAGCACTTGTTGATCTAACATCTTCAAGTACTTTGCAAGAAAAACAAAACTACATCACAAAAATTATAAACAAAATAAATGCCTAAATTAAAATCAAGTTACTTACTCACAATATCAACAACAATCTAAAAGCCAATTCCCGGCAACGGTGCCAAAAACTTGATAGCGCAAAATTACGTCGCTACTTTCATCACAAGTGTACGGGTCAAGTTTTAGTATAGATTAGGAAGAGTTGGGGTTGTCGTATCCATAGGGATTGGATTAGATTATCGTTGAGTACCGCGATTGTCATAACCTGATTTTATCTAGGTGACTTAAATTTATAATTTTGTTAAAAAAATATACTAAACTAAATTAAACTAATTATACTAATATACTAGTATGACGTTTATGGGAAAATATTGCCTAGGGATTAACTTCTTTCACTTAAACGTGTTTGTTTCAATCTAGTTTACATTAACGACATTCCAATCTATTCGACAATCTAGGTATCAAACTTACTCACTACCTCTCTCGAGTGTAAAGTGAATGAATATGTGACTTTGTGTCAACGTCGAAGTCCTCCTCGAGCATCTATATGACACTTGGTCGTATGAGTCTCACCTCAACCTCACGGATTGCATACTTTCTAATGCCCTCCTAGGTCATTAGATCGTCGCGTTGTATTTAAACCCTAGTCTAAATCGGGGTTACCTCTCCTGAGTGTCAAACCCCGATTTCTCAATATATCATAACAAGCATATTAATGAAATGAAATAACGGTAAACACAATCGAATATGGAAGAACAACCGTTAATGAAACATCAATTTCTACAAACAACATTTTTATACAAGAATCACTCCCTAGACAATATATGTTTAGGTATACATGGACATAACCAAATAAACAATAATAAACAAGCTAAACATATACAAAACAATCAACCAAACTAAGAAATAAAGAGAGAAACAAGGAGACTAGCCGTTATCTGAAAAATCGACGATAAAACCACTTCGAGAACATTTCGATTTGTGATATTCTCTTGGTTGATAGGCCTTAAAGCTCTCAAGATACTCTCGAAAATATTCCTAAGTGTTGGGGGGGAGAAGAAAGGATATTTATAGGATCCAAAATATCAACAAAATATCCTCAAATATCTAAATTGTCTAACGCCTAACCGCTGCAGTGGTGGAGAAGTCAGTAGCTTTCTGTCGGATGACAGCTGCAGTGATGGAGCTCTCTACATTTTGACCGCTGTAGCGGTGAAGAATTCAGCAACTTTATGTACTTTGACCGCTGCAGCGGTGGTTTCACCTCTGTAGCGGTGGATCCAGGTTCTGAATATTGTTCGTTTATGGACTATTTTCGTCCTTTTTTTACCCTAAATACCTGGTTTATAATAAAACAAATAAAAACGAATTAAAAAAATATTAAAACTCTATAAAAATACTCGAAAACTACCAAAATCGGCTTGGGAATAAATAGATAAATTACACCTATCACCAGTATCGATACCCTTTTATGTTCAATGCTATATCTAAGAAAACAACACAAGCCAGCCCTTGGTTCTAGTTTATTGTGTTCATGTGGTTTGAGAAGAACAAAACAAACATAACCAAAGACTTTGAGTTCAGAGTAATGGGGAGGTTTACCGAAAAGATACTCAAATGGAGACTGGTGATGGATTGTAGCAGAAGGGATACAGTTTATTGTGTAGACGGTTGTGAATGTAGCATTACCCCCAAAAATGCTCAGGACATGATGAAAAAATGAGGAGAGCACCTGTCAAGAATATGTCTATATTTACATTCGACTCGTCTATTTTGTCGGAATATACTAGGACACAAGCAATGGGAGAGCGTGCCATTTTTGCAAAACAGGGTAAGAAAGCCACAATCCTTGTATTCCATTGCATTATCTGAGCGAAAAACTTTAATATTTCTAGAAAATTGGGCTTGAACCATAGAGAAAAACTCATAATATATTTGGAATAGTTCGAATCGATGTGTCATAAGAAACAACCATATATATCGAGAGTAGTCATTCACAAAGATAACAAAGTAACGACAACCACCTGTCGAGACATGAGCAAAAGGCCGCCAAACATAAGAATGGATTAGTTCAAAGGGTGTAAGAGAAATAGACTAACTTTCTTTGAAAGGTAGGGCTGGTTGATTTGCAAGTTGGCAGTAGAGACATTTGAAGGACTTATACTAAACTGAACCTAACTGACTGCTAGAGATAAGCGATTTGAATCGGCTAGATGAAGTGTGGTCTAACCGAGAATACCAAATTTTGGATGGTGATAGGAACAATAGTGGTTGTGGCAATAAGGATAATGATGATGATGAGGATACTAGTAGTGGTGGTGAGATTGCACAAGTTGATGAAGGGACATATAGTTGTGGTGGTGGTAGAGTTTGAGATGGAAGGTGTAAATTGTTGAGTTTAAATAGATGTCGAACTTTACAACCAGTCCCAAAGGTTTATCCTATTCCATGATCCTGTACACGACAATCACTATTAGAAAATATAATTTCAAATCCCAATTCACAAAGTTGCCCAACAGACAAGAGATTTAAGGTGAGTTTCAGAATCAAATACGTGTTAGGAATAGAAAGATAGGAAGTAGAAACCTCACTTGTATGAGTAACATGCATTGTTAACCATCAGTGGTATGAATAATAGGTGTATTAATAGCAGAGAGTTTGGTTGAAAACTTTTTGGGATCAGATGTCATATGATTATAGCAGGTAGAATCAAAGAACTAAGAAGAGTTATATGTAGTAAGTGAGAGAGAAGGGGAAAGGTTTGTACCATTTTTGGACAAAATATGTTAGATGAGTAAATCCATATCTACAATAGATATGGTAATAGTAGTGGAGCTAGGATCTGAACCCTCTTTGTCATTAAGAATAATCGAAGAACCTGCAGACATTTTTGTTGAATCGGATCAACAATATACAAATTATACTGTACGATATGAATCTGGAGAAATTGCTACCACAGATGGATTCAGAACACTGAAATTGTCCAGGAATCGGTTTATAATCATAAAGAACCGATTAATAAACTCCTAAACCGATTAGATATATGTGATAAATCGAATCAATAGTATAAAGAAAACTATATTGTATGATCTGAATTTGATTAAACGGAGGCCATGGATGGATTCAGAATATCGAATTTATCTAGGAATTGATATTAAAACTTCAAAAACCGGTCAAAAAATAGGTGAACTGGCTGCAAGAAGAGTCTAATAGTGAACTAGTCAAACAGATGGCTGGCTAGAGCTGATGTGGCGGCTGAGGTGGAAGTCAAACCTAATGTGGCGACAGTCATAGATGACGTGGCATCCACGTGGCGATGACATGGAAACAAAATACCCAAGTAATATTGTCATGGCAGCTGACATGGTTGTTGACGTAGTATAGCAACTAGGGTTGACTAGGTGCTGAGTGCTAACAAGGCAGCGAGTTGGCAGCTGAGGTCGCAAAGGGCAGCAAGAGGTATGTCAGATCCACACGTGAGAAAACTGCCACTTGTATTCAGCGTGTGAGGGCGCGTAAGATGTCGAAATTGTCCGTGGTTGGTTTTTTTGGACTTGCCTCATCAAGACGGTTCAGATGGTATGGCCGTAGATGAATTTGAAGCACGGTTGAGGTGGTGGAGCCCAAAATCCAAGACGGCGAGGCTTAGTAGTACTACAAGCTTTAGGAGGCGTATGTAGGCTTTGGGAGGTGTGTGAGGGCACGTGGATGCTTCGGTTGCAGTAATTTTGATGGCGTTGTGCTCATCTCTGTAAGACGAAGACGGTGGTGCGGTGGTTGTTGATATCGAAGTGGTGATGAGGCTTATAGTAGCAACGAAAATCACGGGAGAAAATAGAAAACAGTGAAGAAAGTTTTAGAGTTGTAAAATTTTTTAGGAAGAACAGGTCTAGGAAAGACTTACTCTTGATAGTATATTAAGATAATTGAGAAGTGAGAAACATGAACAAATTTATTGATTTTGTGAAAAATATATACTCAATACAATGATATACACAACTATTTATAGGAGAAGTGGGAGACCCTAGGGTTAGAGTTTTGCCCTAATGGGCCAAGTGGGCTTGCCAAGCCCATATATTACATTAACAGTATGAATTTGCCCTAGTATTATATCAAGACTTGATTACCATTGCATTTGCATATTACAAAAATCTGTTTGTATAAGTGTGCTTATATTCATGTTACTTATCTTTCATGAGAAACAATTAACTTGAATGTTTTATTAGACTAATGGTATTATTGAGATTTGATTACATAAATTAGTTCAAGTGATTAACGAGGAGAAATGAGAAATCAAAGTAGAAGTTCCAGATGATTGCAATGGAAGTTGTTGAAGATCATTTTTGAAAGATTTTTTTTGTATTTCTAGGTAAAACAACTCACTTTCTCTATAAACTCTTGATGCACCTCGTCAACGATCATGCACTGCTCTTGAATTATTAAATAAGCTTATATGTGACTAAAATCATAGTAAGAAGTGACAAAGTATATTTTAAATTTTTTTTCTCAGAAACCGATCAACTAAGTTTTAAAAAAGAGGTTAAATTTTGGAAAAAGACTTGTTTCGGTCGACTGATCTATAGAACGGTCGACTGCCAGAAACAGGTTCCTAGATAATGAGTTTTTCAAGGCATTCGGTCGATCGATAGATTGGAGGACAGATACAAGTTCTTAATTGGTTGACTGACAAAGAGAAATAGTCGACTAAAACATCTTGAAAGGCATAAAAGTTTTGAACATTACAAGCAAATGGTCGAATGATTGGGTTTGAAATTTTTAAATATTGTGTACGTTATTTCAAGATCTTCCAACCTTGGTTTTTGTGTTTAAACGTTACAGAAACTATTTTTACTGATTGTTTTTTTAAAGATTGGATATATATTTTAAATGATTTTATTGAAAAATATTATTTAGTCCCTTTATTTTTAGATTGTAATCTTTCTCGGTAAAATTTCTTTTTTATACTTTTTAGGGCTAAGATCTAAATATTTTTGGAGACTAATCTGGAGAATTTTAAAGGATGCTTTATGGTCAAGCTAATTGTTGTAAGACAGATTAAAAGAAAAGGATCTATATGAGTAATTTTTTATAATATATTTTGAAAAATAGCTGTTATATGATATATTTGAGCCAAATTCGAGTGAAGTTCTTGATAGTGAAAAAGCTGTTTTGAAAAACTGAGAATATTACGTTCTTGTTCTAATCAATTTTTTGAAGAAATCTTGGTGAGATCGTTCTAAATTATTTTTTGATTAATTTTTGTGCTCAAGATATTTATGCTTAAATTGTAATTGATTATATTTCTAGATTGAACCTGCAAAAATTATGAAAAATCATTTTTGAAAATGATTGGATATTATTTAAAAAGATTTTATAAAATCTGGTCTTCATTATTTTTTTGCTTATTTGAAAAATCCAAAATGATTTATTTCCCACACACTTCATAAACACTTCTACAAACCGCAATATTAATTGAGTTTATTTTAAATTGAGTTGAAGAAGCTCTTTCGAGAAGAGATAGATAATTTTTTATTTTTTTTGTACTTGTAAGGTTGTAGCTCAGACCTAAGTGAAATTGGTTTAGGTGAGAGTGTTGATTAGGTATAAAAGGAGCATACCTAATCAGGTATTGTAAATGTGTGATTCTTAACTGTGAAAAACATTAGTGTGGATGTTTGATTCTTACCTGGGAAAAGAATTAGGTGTGGTTAGTGATTCGAATTCCCTACGAGAGCTCAAGGGAATAGACGTAGGCAAGAGCAGTTAGCCGAACTATTATAAAAATCCCTGTGTGTCAAATTTCTCTATCCCTACTTTTATGTGTATGCATTTAGTTATTTACATTTCCACATATTAACAAGATAAAAATTAGTAAGAAAAAATTGATTTGATCTAATTTTTTTAACTATCCATTTCAAACCCCCCCCCCCCCCTTTTGGGTTGATCTTTAGGCCAACAATATTAGTTTCATGTAATTAATTCTTTAAGCACACAAGGCGAAAAGTCAGTGTATACTATGAATTTTAGAGTGAATTGTTTTAATATTAGTTACATATAATCAAAAAATTACAATTTGAGGGTAAAATACATGTCAATAACTACAAATTACCCGTTTAACAACTTATTATGCACTAAAAAAGACAATTAAGTGTATCTCTCAAACTTTAGAGTGAATAGTTTAATATTAGTTATTTGTAACTAATATTATGTACAGTTTTGAAAATAATTACGTGTATCTATAATTAGAGGGTAAGCTTTTAATAGTAGTTACAAGTAACAAGTATTATTGGAAAAAATGAGAAGATAATGTCTATCGCGGATTTTAGAGTGAGTAATGTGGTAGTAGGTATGTGTAAGTAATATTATGCACAAAGTTATGATAAGAAGATGCATGTGTCCAAAAGTAGGGGGTACCCATTTTAATTTTAGTTACATGTAATTATTACTATGCACAAAAAGAGAGAAGTCAGTGTATGTCGCGAATTTTATAGTGAATTATTTAATAATAGTTACATGTGCATAACTATGGGGTACGCGTTTAATACTAGTTACATGTTACTAGTATTTATGTACAAAAACAACAACTAACTATATCTGTCGGATTTAAGACTGAATTGTCAAATTAGTTACATGTAACTAATATTACACACAAGGTGCGAATAAAATGCATGTATCCATATACTTTGATGAACCCGTTTAATTAACACTAGTTATATGTAACTATGATTAGTCATAAAAATTGAGAAAATAGTATGTCTCCTGGGATTTTAGAGTGAATTGTTTAATATTGGTTACATCTAACAAATATTATGCACAAGTTGAGAATGAATACATGTACCTATAACTATAGAGTATCCATGTAATACTAGTTAAATATAAGTACGATTTATTCACAAAAACTGAGAACACAATGTACATCGCAAATTTGAGAGTGAATTGTTTAATATTGTTACATGTAACCAATATTTACATGCATGTGTTCATAATTTCAGAGTAGCCGCTTAATAGTAGTTACATGTAACTATTATTATGCACAAAAATGACAACCAAGTGTATTTCTCGAATTTTAGAATGAAATCGTCATAATCTATTATCGAAATAGGCATAATTTTATTCGTGTACTAGAATGGACACAAATAGTCGTAATCGATTCGTTGCATGAATTGTTTCTACCTCTTTGTTGACCCCATTGTGATTCCTTACCAAATAACTTAGATATTGTGCTTATCTTTGCCATTCTTGAAGAATAATTTGAGTAATCAAGGTTTTTTCTTATTCCTACAATGCTAGGGTTTGGTATGAAGAAAACAAGAGATTTGGAGAGTTTTTTGATGTATTCTAAAGGTTTAGGTGAACATACTAGTTTTGATAGACTAATTATTTCACGCTGAAATGATGAATTATACGGGTGCATGTATGTGTATCGGTTCTTGTGAGCGCATGTCAATGCTGGTTTCAAATTTTTTAATAGATTAGACTAAGACATAAGTTATAATTGTGTATGAATTTTTTTAAAAATTAAGGGTAACTTTGGGGACCTCCCACCAAGTTACCCCATTTAAAATTCTAACTAAAACATAGGGTTGACAACGGTTCGATTTTGAGCAAGTTTCACCAAAAATTAAAATCAAATTCATTAGGCATATAGCAAACCCCAACCCAAAATCAAAATCGTCAATTTTTTAGAAAACGATTTTAAAACCGAATCGTTTAATTTTATATAAAATCAAAATCAAAATCGTAAAACCTCAAAACCGTTAAAGTTTTTTAATTTTATATAAAACCAAAATCAAAATCGAAACCACGAACTATTGTTTTTCTATATATCAACAAATTAACCCAATTGACACTTTATATATATTAGGGGTAAAAATATAAATAAATAAAAAATGTAAATGTTGATCCTAAGATTTTGATGAACAATTAAGTATTGATATTTTAGTGGAACTAATATTTGATTAAGTGTTTCAGAGATTTAAAGTTCCAGTGATGAAGACGTCAAATTAAATTAATGCTAAATGAAGATATCAAGATTTTGAAGAGGAATTAAGAGTTTGAAGAAATTAGAGAAAACAACTCAGGTAAATCTTAACTCTCAATATCCCAATTAGGAACATACACATTGCACGAAAAGTTTTTTATTATTTACGTGTGTTTTGATTAAGTAAAATTATTTGCTCCAATATGTGACTTGAAAAGAAATATTTATAAATGGTTAAAATGGAATTTGAGAAAGTTAGTGGAGCTTATTGAAAAAAGAAATTAGTTAAAGGGGTAAAATCGTAAACGAAAGTAGGTTAAAAACGAGATCAGAGAAGTGATTCAGAAGAAGGCAGTCGACTAAGGAGTCGACCGGAGAAGGAAGATGAAACATCCTGAATTGAAGAGTCGACCGACCGGTCGACTTATGAAAACATCTGAACTTTCTGAATCTGCAAGTCGATCAAGCGGTCGACCGGTGAAAGTATGACAAACTCTCTAAATCTGCGAGTCGACTAAGCAGTCGACCTATGATCGCTGCGGCGATGGTTTGGCTGCAAGCGGCGTTGGGCAGTCGATTGAATGTGCTGGTTCAGGATATTGTTTGATCGGATTTTAAATCCAAAAGTAGTCGTTTTTTGTTAGGATTTGAGAGAGATTTAAGAGATTTTGTGATATTTAAGATATGGTTCATCTATTGTTTAATTCCTATAGATTTGGTACTTGGAATTAAAGTGTTTTTCAAATTGGTCATTTTAATACTTCCTATCTTTTGGAATTAAGTTTGAAAATTTTTTTGTGAGACCACATTGAATATTTTGAAAGCTATTATTAAGTGAAATATATCTTAAAAGAAAGGCATTAATATATGAGGTCATTAAGTGATTTTAGAAGATATATCTTGTGGAAACTAGCCATTATAGGGCTTGTTTCATATACCTATAAAAAGACCTGCGAATTTCATAATAAAGTAACACTATATCAAGAACTATTCAGTTCATAAGTTTTTATAAGAGTTATCATTCTGATATTTATTTTGGGGGATCATATTGTGATATCAATTATTGAGGTATTCTTGAGTTAAAGCACTGATTGTGTAAGCATCACCGACTTGAGCTGTTCAACGTTTCAATCTATTATTCTTCAGTGTTATCCAGGTGAGATATTTTCAATTATATTCTTTCATTGCATTACTTATTTATATTTTAGAAATTGATCTTAGAAATTGTTTCTGATTTGTTAAAGAAAATATTTTTACAAACAATTTTTTGAATCTGCTCAATTTGCTATCCATATCTTGTTAAAATCAAATTTTGTATCTTACGTTTTTCTATCACTAGTTGGGATATTAATTGAGTTATTATTTATCTGAGGTGGTAGAAGCTCCGAGTGAGATTTTCTACTTATCATTTTGTATTGGTAAGTAGTATGACGGATTAAATACTGTTGGGGGTATTTAATCAAGGGTAGCTGGGTTTCAGTTTCTTCTTGTAAAGAAATTGAGGTAGTAATTTTTCCTGAATAGAATTAGTTTGAGTCATTTGTAAAGGTTCCATCCTTACTTGGGAAAATGATACTTGGAGTGTTTTGAGAGGTTTTGATTCTTGAGCCTAAGGTATAAAAAGAGTTAAGTTAATCTTTAGCCTGTAAAAAGATAGGTTATTCTTGAACCTGTAAAAAATAGAGGTTATTCTTGAGCCTTGGAAAAGGAAATTGTAAAGATTAATTCTGAACCTGTAAAAGAATCGGTGTGTGGATTTGGTTCCTACCTTTAAAGGGATTTGAGAATTAGTGGGTGCGAATCTCCGTGGGGATCGGAGGACTAGACTAGCCAATAGTAACTTGGTGAATTAAGATATATCTTTGTGTGCTGCATTATTAATTTGTTTATTTTTTACTGTTTGGGTGTGCACTTATATTTATTATAATTCCGCTGTGGTATAAAGATAATAATTAATTTTGGCATAAAATTATTTGTTTGATTTATATAAGTTTATTATGATATAATTTTTTAATTACCCAATTCACCCACACTCTTGGGTATTCTACTGGGTCAACAGTAAATATATCTAAAATACTGGTTACACAATTCGGTTACGCGTCCCAATTCTGAAATCTGAAATCCTTTAATCGATTATAAAACCAAATCAATTGGTTTGATTTAAGGAAAAAATAACAAATAGTCTCATTAAAAGGCCAAATTTATAAGATCGTCCCACATAATTTTTTTTTGCACAGAATAATCCTTAAAAAAAAAGAATGATATGCACCAAAAAGTCCTAATTTTTTTTATTTTCCTATTTTACCCTTCCTTATATACAATCCCCATTTACAATCTTCCTCTCCCCACGAATGCTTCAAGAAGATACAGAGATCACCGAAACTTCAAGAAGTTGCAGAGATCACCGAAGTTGTATGGCGTCAAGGACTACACCTTCGAAGGCATGCCCGTCTGGTGCAACAAGTCCTGGTGCTTGGCTCCGATTACGCCTCGATCTCTTCGTGAATCAAGATAGAGAATCTGGTCGTGGTTCGGGCGTCTTTGGTGCTGCAATTTGCTTATTTGATTGGGGGATTCGAGGCTCAAACACTAACAAATCTTCTCTCTCAAATCGCGGTTGGATCTGTAACAGATTTGGCCGCTATGGCCAAATCTGTTGCCAAATCTGTTCAAGAACAAATCTGGCCGAAACGGAGGAGGTGGAATCCAGCGAGGGGTAGTTGTAGAGAGAGTCACATTCATTTCCAAGTCGCAGCTTCCACAAATCTGTTATGGAGTTTGGTGAAGTAGGGGGTGGTTAAATGGCTGAGTTTTTGAAATTCAGTGATTGTCGATTGGTTGTGTTGGTGGTCATGGCATGTTTTGTGTACCAGAATTTGAAATCCTGCTGGTCTATTGTTTGTGTTTTTACAAGGCAGTAACTGTAGTTGAAATCTTCGAAATTTCTTCAGACACAAAAAGAGGAATTTGGTTTGAAAAAAGGTCGTTTTGGTTGCTTGATTTTGACAATTGCTATTGGTTGTGTGTTTTGGAATTGATGAATATTCTTCCTAATGTTGAGAGTTTAATTTTTTATTTTAGAAAAATTAAAGGATGATTATTTTTTATTTTTTATTTTTTTTATGTCGTGTTGAGAAAATTATCAATTTGCATGAAGAAATTGAGTGTTTGGATTGATTTGGTTGATTTAAATACAATTTAGGGATCATTTGGCTTGAATTGATTTTGCAACAGTGTGATGTTGAATATAACATGATGTTTATTTTTTCAATGTGATGTGTTAATTTTTGAAAACAGATTTGTAGATGTTGTTTTTGTTTTTTATGCTAATTTGTGATATTGAATATGACATCATGTTATTTTCAAGGTACGTTTTAGTAGAATACTTGTAGATTTTTCAAGATTCTAATGGCGTAGATCAAGTTTTTTGAATTTCGATTTTGCAAACAATGTGATATTGAATATAACATTATGTTATTTTTTCAATGTGATGCTTTAATTTTGGAAGATTTTGTAGATGTTTTTTTGTGTGTTTATGATAATATGTGATGTTGAATATAACATCATGTTATTTTCAACATACGTTTTTATTAGAATTCTTGTGGATTTTTCAAGATTCTAATGGCGTGGATCAAGATTTTTTAAATTTGATTTTGTAATAATGTGATGTTGAATATAACGTGATATTATTTTTTCAATGTGATGCTTTAAATTTGGAAAGAGTTTATAGTTGTTGTATTTTTTGTGTTTTATGCTAATATGTGATGTTGAATATAACATCATGTTATTTTTAACAATGATATTGAGAATGTCAGAAACAGTCGCTGCAATGTGCAAGTATGATGGTATTACAACAGTTCTACGTCTTGACGAGAAAAGTTCAATAGGAACTGTTGTTCTTCGTTCATATCTGTTTGTCTTTCATCATCTGTTCGGATTTTTTCAAATCAATGTGTTTGATGAAAGATTTTTGAGTTTGCGACATTAAGGAAATCAACGACAAATATGAGTTTCTGGATAGATTTATGCAATGAATCTCTGTGTCTTTATTGATTAAAGGATGGATTTGGAGTTGCGACGATGAATTTTTTCGCAAAGGTAATGGATCTCGGATGAACAGTAACGCAGGGGTAAAATTATCCAAAAAAATGAAAATGACTATTTAGTAACATGTTTTTGAAAAAAAAAATTATACTGTAATTTTCTCCTCCTTTAAGAACCATCTGATAAGTGCCCTTGATTTAATTAAATTACTGGTGGGGTTGAATTATCATCCTGCTAAATCAAGATGATTTTAACCAATATGGCAAGAAGAAGGTGCCTGGTTATTGACTCTGCTGGCTTCCGGGTCGACTCAAACGAGTTCATAAAGTGAGACTCGTCGCGTTGAAGGGGTTGAGATAATGATCTCTATGCCCATTACCCGGTCTCCCCTGGTGAACTGCTACAATATTCCTTCCTATTCGCGAAGCAATTCTCTCTTCTTCTTCAGTTCCTCATCTTGATCGCCTTCGTATTCTTCAGTTTTCTCCAATCGCAAACAGGTATGAAGCAGAACACTACTTCTGTTTCTACACATGATGTTTGTGAACGAAATTTTTAATTTGCCAATGTAAAAACTTGAAAATTTTGTGTTTTTCTTTTTTTTCCTGATTTGGCGTTAGCATGATCTTATATCATACGATTATCATAGAAAAATCCGATTTTGTCTCGGAAATTGCATTTATATTAAAAATAATTATTCAATTTTGTGTTGTTAATTACTTAATTTTCATGTGTTGAGTTTTCTAATTTTAGGGTTCAGAATTGTGATTTTGATTGCTGAAAGAGAAAATCAAGGATGTGGGCAGCTTCTTGCCTCGCTTCGTGCTGCGCGGCATGTGCCTGCGATGCCTGCCGGACCGTCGTGTCGGGGATCAGCCGGAAATCGGCCCGGATTGCGTATTGTGGACTCTTCGCTCTGTCGCTGATCGTTTCATGGATCCTTAGAGAGGTGGCTGCACCTCTTATGGAGAAAATCCCCTGTAAGATTCTCTGAAATTTATGCTTTTAACATGATTATCTGCCTTTAAATTTTACTGTTCATCTATGCAATTGTCGTTGCTCATATTTTTGGCTGTTCTGAAGTTATTTTTTCTCTCTCTCTCTCGAGGAGAGGGTTGCGTAGCACATTCCAGACGTGATTAATAATCTTTGAAGTTATTGTAAAGAACTTGTTTTAATTGTTCATAGGCCATTAATTGTAAATGATCTGCATAAAATATAAATGAAGGAATTATCTTACATCTCTCATCTAAATTGGCAACAGTTATAACCCATTTAAAATCTATGCAGGGATTAATCATTTCCACAAAACACCAGATAGGGAGTGGTTTGAAACTGATGCAGTCTTGCGAGTTAGTTTGGGAAACTTCCTTTTCTTCGCTACTCTAGCTTTCTTAATGATTGGCGTGAAAAATCAAAAGGATCCTCGGGATAAGTTGCACCATGGCGGATGGATGATGAAAATTATTTGCTGGAATCTTATGGTAATCCTTATGTTTTTCCTGCCGAACGGAATCATCAGCTTCTATGGTGAGATGTTTTCTTTTTCTTGTGGGATAAGCTTAATACTGTTAGGATTTGTCTTACTGGTTTTCTTCCCTCCCCTCGCTATTTATTAATGGGGCTGGTCTAGTGATAAATGTTTCGTGGACCTCAATTCTTTCTCAGGTAAGTTGTCATGTAGTTTTTATAGCATAGGGTATATAATAATTGAGTTTACATGGGGGTATGAATATGGTTTATGATGCAAAATCTTTATGGAAACTTAGATACGAGACATTTGGGGAACTTCATATTTATAAAGAAGTATCATGGAGAGTGAGCTGTGAGCCTTGAGTACAATGGTAAGGTTGCTCCATTGTGACCTGGAGGTTCCGGATTCAAATCTTGGAAACAGCCTCTTTGTATATAGGGGTAAGTTTGCGTACATCTAACCCTTCCCAAACCCTGCAATGGCGGGAGCCGTCATGCACTGAGCAACCCTTTATTATGGAGTACTGAGCTGAAATGTTGTGTAAAAATTAGTTATATGACTTGTAGCTCTACTTATAATATGAATATTGGTCTTGATTCCTATTAGCTGATCAGTTAGCTGATTTATTTACTAAATCCTTAGGGAGCTCAAGGATATATTTGTAACAAGGTAAGAGCATACAATATATATGTTCCAACTTAAGGAGTGTTAAAGGGTATTTATGTATTTTCTGTATTATTTAAGGTTTCCTGTATTGTTTTCTAATTTCTATTATAAATAGAGGAAGAGGCTAACACAATAGTTAAGCCGTCTCATTCTTTTCGTACTCTCTTCATACTTTAACAATTCTTTTTGTTGTAGTGTCCATATTTTTATCTCCACAAATTTCCTAATTTAGTCCTTTGTTGGTTGATAAATTATATGAAGTCATGTGGCCATCTTTGTTGATAAATTGACTGAATATCACTCCTCAATTTTCTCATTGTAGAGACAACATCAAAGTTTGGCTCAGGGTTGTTCCTTCTTGTTCAAGTTGTGTTGTTGTTGGATTTTGTTCATGGATGGAATGACAAATGGGTTGGATATGATGAAAAATTCTGGTAAAATTGAATGTGATCCCCTCTCTATATATCTTAACTACATTTGGCTAACATTCCTTTTTTAGCATTCCACTAAATATGCACCCTTCCTTCATGATTCTCTTCCAGATATTCTTTTTTTTTTTTTTTTTGTGAATTTAATTCTCTTCATGGTTATGCAGGTATATGGCTCTGCTGGTTGTTTCACTCGTCTGTTACGTGGCAGCATTTTCCTTTTCTGGACTCCTCTTCTATTTATTTACCCCATCTGGACATGATTGTGGACTGAACACATTCTTCATTGCGATGACCCTGTTTTTAATCTTTGTGTTTACCATTATCACACTGCATCCTACGGTGAGTTTCTTATTTTCCATTCTGTGTCACGTGAGCCAATGATTGAGATTTTGCAGTCTCTGCATTCCGGTAGTAATCAATTTGATATTTTTACCCAAAAAATGTCTATGATCCATGTACACGTAACACGTGCTCAGATATGCATAAATTACTGTTTGAAGCATGAACAAGTAGAGGTGGTCATGGGGAGGGCTATACCTAAGGTATTTCAAAAATTTATCAGGCTCGGGCCTTGGCCCGACCTTGCCCAAGCTCGCCCATTGTAAAATACTCAAACTCAAGTCCGGTCCTATAATTTGTTTTTATAATTTTAAAAATAATCACTAAAATAGCAAATTAAAAATATAAATACATCCATTTCAAGATTAAGTTCTTCCAAATATAGATCTAGCTGAGGACGGAATGGAAGTGAATTTCAAAAATCCGTCGTCAAACTGAAATCCTCTCCTAGAATCTTTCACTTAAACATACACCTTAATTGATTTTTGACATGATTAGAACCCCCAAATCTAGATTCTTTTATCTTCTATCCCTAATTTTATTGCCCAAGCAGGTAAATGGAAGTATACTTCCAGCTTCGGTTCTATCTTTGTATTGCACATACCTTTGCTATAGTGGACTTGCCAGTGAACCAAGAGATTTCGAGTGTAATGGTCTCCACAAGCACTCCAAGGCTGTTTCCAGTGGAACGCTTACTGTTGGGTTGCTCACAACTGTGTTATCAGTCGTATACTCCGCTGTTCGTGCCGGATCATCTACATCTTTGGTTTCTTCTCCGCATTCACCACGTGCAGGTCAGTGTTTGTTTCGGTTATTCGTTTTCATTTCGTGCTCTATTTATAAAGGTATCATTAGAAATTTGTTGATGTCTGCCCTCCCCACTCAGAAATAAGAATAAAACACGGAAGGAAAAGAAATTATGGCCTGTTTGGTTCACTTTCCAAAAACTAAACACAAAATACAACTATTACTTTTTTAACAGCACAACTCTCAATTTTATTTATTTTCATTATACTCAATCTATCACATCAACTTCTACTAATATTATACCTTCATTATTATATTAATTTAATTTTAACTTTTTTCGTTATATCTTCATTTTTTCATTTCTATGCAAATTTTCTGTCACTGATTCATCCAACAAATATCATTATTATATCTCTTTTGCAATCGGCCTCTTGCAAAAAATAAGGTAAGGTTGCGTACAATATACCTAAATGGTCCGACCCTTCCCTGGACTCCGTGCATAGCAGAAGTTTTGTAGCACTGGGCTGCCTTTATCTCTCTTTTTCAATCATATTTAAATTACATTGCGTTTACTTTTTAAAATTTTAATTTGTCTTTTACCTAGTTCTACTTTGGTCTAGCTTTAGTTTAATCCCTCCATTTTATAAATTTACACATCACCCCCTTCTACTCTTGATTAAAGGGAGAAGGGAGAAGCTTGCATTTTATTCCCAAAAAAATACATAAAATAACTTAATTTGCCTTTATTTTTATAATTTAAATTTAATATTTAAATGTAAGAAAAGGAAAAAATTAACATTTTCAATCTCTAGCTCTCTCGCGTCACTTCTATTTTTTTTTTTCCCCCTTACAAAAGACAATAAAATTAAAATAAATTTTTTGGATAGTTTTGTCCATTTCAAGTAAAATTTAGATAGAAACTTTATTTTCACCCAATTTTTAGCATATTTCGATAATTAAACCCAAAAAAAAAAAGGTTTTTCTATCTATTATGAGTAGGAGGAAAGGTTTAAATTTTTAAAGTAGAGGGGAAAAATAAAACAAGATCAAAGTACAGGGGTAAAAGCAATCAACTTATTAATAATTACTCTTTTTCAAACCCTAGTCAAACAACTTCTTAGAATTAGGGGTGACAAATTATGACACGATCTGAAAAAGCAATGCGAAATCGACATGAAATTAGCGGGTTAGGATTGGGGTTTTAACAACATGAACTCAAAAATGACACGACACAAGAATGGCATGCAAACTTTGGATCGGGTTAGGTTAATTAAGCCTTTGAAGTCGATTACAATCAAAACAATTCGTTTTTAGCGATTAGATAGAGATTATTATTTAGTTTACAATTAATACTGATTCTTTATGAGTTTCATACTTTTAATCAAGTTTTCTAAAGCCTTTTGCTACTTTATTGATTAGTTTGTTTCCTTTTTAGTCTCTTTTAGTTTGTATCATAGGATGAATCTATTGTTATTATTTTATGATGAATGACTTAATTTTTTGAAGAGTTTTAAACCCGAGACGCCCCTGTCAGTTCACAAATGCCAATGACACCCGTTTTCATATTCATAATACTTGAGATTTTCCTTATATTTTCAGTTTAGTTACCTAAGATATCCCAAATCACATTTTGTTGACAAAAATTCCCATGAAAAATAGTATTTTTGTTGTTTATTTCATATTTTTTAATTTTAATTTTCTATTTTCTACTCTCTCTCTCTTGTTTTCTATTTTATTTTGTATTTTGTATTTTGTATTTTATTTGTTTCAAGTTTTTATTTTTATTTTTTTCGTATGGTGTTTATAGAAAAAAAAAATCAAAATTAAAAATATAGAAAACAAAAAAAAAATATAGGATTTGAAATGATAGGGGGTGTTTTTGGTATTTGTCGAACTGACAAGTGGTGTTTCTGGTATAAAACTCATTTTTTAAATATAAAATTTAAAGATGTAAAAATATGAAGAAAAGTTATCTATGGGTGTTTTGATTGAATTTGAGTATATGGTAAATCGAAGTTGAATTTTTTAATAAACAGGTGAGTTTTGGGTGACTTGAGAATTAAATAGAGATAGGGTCATATTTTTCGACACGTTTATTAAACAGGTCGGATTAGAGTTGATACTATGTCGACACGAATCCGAGTTGACACTACATGAAAAGGACACA
Organism: Eucommia ulmoides; assembly: GCA_016647705.1. Lineage (NCBI taxonomy): Eukaryota > Viridiplantae > Streptophyta > Magnoliopsida > Garryales > Eucommiaceae > Eucommia > Eucommia ulmoides. Next base: position 33,646,820 of record CM028338.1, on the reverse strand, counting down.
TCATGATACAATTGTCACCCCTACTCACAGTTTTCAAAAACTGTTCTCGAAAACTAAACCCAACATGCCATATATGTTTTCGATTTGTCTTTAGCCTGGGTTAGTCATCATTTTGATTCAGGACTAAAGATTAGCATATTTCAAATTATCCTTGAAAAAGTGACCATGAATCATGGATTACAACCCTTTTTGTTGGGGAAGATTTTTTTTTTTTTAATATTTTTTTGATGGGGTTTGGGGTATATCTCACGTAATTTTCCATTGGATGTTTATGTATGTTCCATTGGATTTTTTAATTTTCCGTATTTTTTTAATCATTGTTTTGATATTCATGGAGCAGGCAAGCCTTTGCTTCCATTAGACAAAGCGGACGAGGAGGAAGAGAAGGAAGCTTCTAAACCCGTGACCTATTCATACGCCTTCTTCCACATTATTTTTTCACTTGCTAGCATGTACTCCGCAATGCTTCTGACCGGGTGGTCGGCCTCTGTTGGAGAGAGCAGCAAATTGGTGGATGTCGGGTGGCCGTCGGTTTGGGTCAGGATAGTCACCGGTTGGGCAACCGCCGCTTTGTTTATTTGGTCGCTGGTGGCTCCTCATCTCTTTCCCGAAAGGGAGTTCTGAAACTTGCAATGTGGAATTTGTTAAACTTTGAATTAATGTGTTCATATAAAAGCATAGTGTGCGCGCTTGTGTGGAATTAGAACTTTGATAACATATTATTATGTGCATTTGTCTGACCTACCAGCAAGTCTTTTACTCTTTCTTGAGGGTTCTGGTAGTGGTTTGCAATAACATGGATCTATATTCTTGATTTGTCATTCTATTCTTGGCACCAAGGATCAAATTATTGGTTGGGTATGGATCTTCATGTACGTTCCAATTTGGTAGTTATAGGCTCATCCAAATCAACTTTGAGAGCTCCCGAAAGGGACTTCAGCCACTTGGAGCAAACTGGAAGCCGAAGATTGTCAAAGGGGTTTGGGGGGTAGAAAACCTCTCCACGGCAGATTCAGAAATTTTATATAGCGGGGACGTCTTCGGGAAAAAAAAATCTAATATAATAATAATTTACAATATTTAGTATCGAAGTTTGATTTCACATGTTTACAATAGACCTCGACAATTTTTCATATAAAAAATCCTTTGGATGATGGAGTCTCGATGAATCTTACTAAGGGTTTATTTGATAACAATTTAATTTTTAAGTGCTGAAAATTTAAGTGCTGAAATTTTAAGTGCTGAAAATTTAAGAAGGTTGTTTGATAAAATTGTGCTGAAAATAAAGTGCTGAATTTTTTTTATTTGTTTGATAAGTATAAAATTTGTATACTAAAAATTGTTTAATTTGCATAACTACTTTTGAATTAAGATAATGTGAAAAAAAAAAAAAAAAAAAAAATTGAGAACAAAGCAATAAAATTAGGTGTCAGTTTAAAAAAAAAAAATTATATTAAAATTAAAAGTAGAAATTAACCTAAAAATATGTAAATATTATGTGTTTTTTTATGTAGTTTGATTACTTAAATTAAATTATAACAATAATTTAAATATAAAATAAAATTAAAACCATAAAATAATCCAAAATTAATTCAATTCTCATTAATCATAATTTTAATTAAACCTTCGTATGGCATCAAGGGTAAAATGGTCAAAATATAATTTTTTTTAAGTGGGAAATAATGGAATGCATTAAGCAAAATAAAATAAGTGAAGGAATTTTAACTTAATTTTTTATTCACATTTTGACTTAATTTTTAAGTTAACTTAATTAATTAAGTGATATTAATTACATTTATCAAACAAACTTAATTAATTAAGTACTTAATATAATCAGTTTTAAGTACTTAATTTTTTTATCAAACATGCCTTAAAACTAACTTTTTTGATATACACTATTAGACTATGGCTAATCCATTGATCTTGCATTCGTTGCAGATTCTATTCTTCACAAACTTAATTATGATGTACGGACTTTATTAAAACTCTAATATGTAATTTGTAAATTGGGATATGAAGGAAGATCTGTAGGATTGGTTTCTTAAGAAGTTTCACCTTCTGTTTGTCTTAAAAGTGATTCAAACGTTGATTTTCTTTTACAATATTTTTCTATTAACTATTGCAAAAAAAGTATAGTCTAATAAGTGTAAATTCAATTAAATAAGATCGATAAAAAGTAATTAAAGTATCACAAAACAATTTTATGTAACACCCAATCACCAACGTAAACTAAAAATATAATTGTGATTCAAGAAACAAACAATAAAAAAGTAACTGAGCAAATAAATAATAATTTATTAAATATATAAACAAATAAAAAGTAATATTATTTCTTTCATTAGTATAACTTGCTAGACTTTTGAATTGGATAATTCAAAAATATTTGGTGAAAATTAAACAAAAATTTACGGCTGCAGTTTTTCCTCCGTTGAAGACTACTACTGAAAAACTAACCCTAATTTTATTTGTATGGTTTTGCTTTGAGTTAGGATTTATAGATAGATAAAAAAAAAAAATAAATAAATAAAAAAAAAAAAAACAAAACAAAACTAGGCAGCCGTGTCAAATTTTCCAATGCATTCTTCGGAAAAAAAAAAAAAAAAACCTAGTAATAATTAGGGCTTTGGGACCAAATAAGTGTAGTAAACGATGGATATCTGTTTCACTTTAAATGTGAGGCTCACCTTCATTTACATGTTCACATTCCACATTTAGGGGTGGGCAACGGATGAATTGGTACGGTTTGGGCCAAAACTACCGACTAAATCGATACTATGATGTTTTAGCTTGTGTAAACCATGAGCCACCTAATAATGTGCGACTTGGGGCGGGTTATAGTGTGCGGATTGGTCCGTTTGAATCGTGAGTTGCACAATAATGTGCGAGTTGGGTTAATTAAAATAATGAGCTACACAAGTATTTTCAAGTTGGGTCTTGAAATATAATAAATATTGCTTAAAAAAAACCCATTACATTACTAAAAATTAAAGAAAAATTATCACAAAATTACAGTAAGTTATTACAATGTAATTTGTAACCCACCACCAAAAAAAAGAGAGAAAACATCATAAATCTAAACATGCAAACTTAGTAAATAGTAAACACTAAAATCTAAAAAATGTAAACTTACTATTACAATCCAAATAATAATTGACAAAACAACTAAACATACTTATTAAAAAAAAATGCAAAGACAAGCTGAAATAATGAAAGACAAATTAAAGATACAAGGACACTTCTAGTAATCTAAAAATTTACCACGTCATCAAGAAATTGTAAGAGTGCTTGATTATCTAATTGTTGAACTTGAAGTCGATTGATCTAGAAGTTGTCATGAATTAAATCAAACAATTTGCAAGATTACGAACAATAAGAAAGTGAATTATATAAAATAAAAAAACTTAAAGAATACAAACCTGATTCTATTTCTTTTTCAAATTCCTCGACCTCATCCATTAGGTTGCGAAGAGATATTGGCACTAAAGATAACTACTAATTTTGTGCACAAACAAGACGCTCAATCATTTGAGGGGACAATGAACTGTGAAATGGATCAAGTCTGCATCCCCTCATACTAAACGTCAACTTTGACGCCACAGACAACACAGTAAAAAGCAATAGATCACGAGCAACCAAAGATAACACCTTGTATCTACTACTATTAACCTTCCACCAACCCAAAATATCAAAATTTTCACCTTAATTCCTTCCAGGTAATTCATTTAAATACTTTTCTATCTCAGACCTGACCCTCACATCTATTTTTTCTTCCATAAAACTCTCAAATTGGGAAGCAATTAACTTGTGTGGATCTTCATCCATAAAATCTACTTCCGTAATTGACGTAGATGTGACATCCCCACTCCCACTCAGGCCACTCTCACTCCTAGTTTCAACATGTGTACTTATTGACTCCATAGAAGTTAATTCATACAATCGATTTATAATAATCTTCACATATTCAATCAATGAATTTGCAATCTCAATAGTATACATGTTCGAAAAATAGAATTGGAGATATGAAATCTTCTTTCTTGGATCCGACAAAACAACTCCATACAAAATAACATTGATCTTGTCCTCATTTGCCAAGTACTTCTCAAAGTTTGATTTCATATTTAATTTCATTTTAGCCACCTCATTATCTTGATTAAAGATTTAGCGCTCAATTGTGCTTCAAATTAGAAAAATCTCATTGAAAAAACGAGTTCGAAGTAACATACAAAGTCCTAGAGAAATATTTTGTTGCCTTGTAAAAAAGTTTAAAAAATTTAACAAATGCACGACATCTTACCCAATCTTCCTCATGTGAAGGAGATACAATTATATCACTCATACTTTTTAAAGAAAATAAGCATAAAATCTAAGATCTTCATCGTTTAATCTTCCAAATCCCTTTTCAAAATTTCTCAGTAGTTTCTAACATTTTATAGGTGAAATTCCACCGTGTTAGCACATCAAGGCATAAAAGACTCTTAGAAACAATTTTTGACATATTGATGCATTTCAAGAAAGATTAAAGTCGACTAACTGAAGATTATACTACATGTGGTGGAATATTACGTCGTCACTTTCACCGCAAGTATACGGATCAAGTTTTGGTATAGATGGGATGGAGCAAGGGTTGTCGTGTCCACAGGGATTAGTTGAGATTATTATCGAGTACCGCGATTATCATAACCTAACTTTATTTAGGTGATAAAAATGAAGTTTATAATTAATTAATTCTAATACTAAGTTAATTAATCTAACTATACTAATATTATATTGAGATGTTTAGGGAAAAGATTATCTAGAGATTAACTTCGTTTACAAAAACGTGTTTGGTCTTGTTCAATTTACAATAACTATATCGTAAACTCCCTCGCCACCTCTCCCGAGTGTAAGACGAGTGAATATGCGACTTCGCGTCAACGAAAAAGTCCCCTTCAACGTCTTGACGACATTAGGTCACATGAGTCTTGCCCCAATGTCATTAATTACACACTCTTTAACTCTCTCTCAGGTTATTAGATCGTTGCGTTGTGTTTACTCTAATCCGAATTCGGGGTTACCTCTCCCGAGTGTCAAATCCCGTAATCTCTAATTATCTAAACAAGCATAATATCAAAGAATAACAGTAAGCACAATTGAAATAGTGAAGAACAACTATTGACGAAACACAAACTCAAACGAATAACGATTTCATAAAATATACTAATCCCTGACAAAATTCGTTTAGCTCATGACAATAACCATTTATACAATGAAAACTGAGCTAAACATGCTCAACAATCTACCGAAGTTAAGAAAATAAAGAAAGAAACGGAAGAACTTAGCCATAGTCTAAAGATTTGCCGCAAAAACCGTCCAATGATCACTTCTCCTTTATTGCAACATGTTCTTCTCCTTCGGAATTGATTGAGCACACCCCAAAACACTCTCAAAATATTAGGGACCCTAAGGGGTCTCCTATGGCCGGGGCTTCAAAAAGGAGAGAGTAAAAAGGCTTAAATAGAAAGCAAAATATCTAAAAAAAAAAAAAAAAACTAACAGCTGTGCAGAGTGACCGCCACGGCAGTGAGTATGTCGGTTAAGCCACGGCATCGGCTGTAGAATCAGGGACCATCCTGTTCTTTTACCGCCTCGACGGTGGGATGTCAGTAACATTTTGGTCCTTCTCTGCACATTGACCACCGCTGCGGTGGGCTGATTTTCTGAATTATGCCATCTTGCTTGTTTTCCCACCGTTCTTGGTCCGATTTGATCGTTTATGATCCGTTTTCACGCTTTTTCACCCCACACACCTAATTTATACAAAAATTCATAAAAATGTATTAAAACGTAATAAAACATAATAAACGTACTCGAAAATTAACAAGTTTGGTTTGCAAATAGATAAGTAGATCACACCTATCAACTGCTCCATGAACCCTTTGAATAGAATCATTTAATTTTTTTTAACCCTTCCACCACTATCAAATTTAAGATGTGAGCACAACATCTCATATGTAAGAGTTTGTAACCAAAAATTATGCCTTTCCAATTTTTTGTCACCTTATGTGAAAATTTAATGGTAAGATTATTTGAATTAGCATTATCCACCGTTATAGTGAAAAATCCCTCAATTCCCCTTTCAAGCAAATATTTCTCAATCTTCTTCCGAATAGTCTTCCCCTTATGATTGTCAAGTTCAACACCCTCTGCCCCATCTTTTTTAGGTTCAAAACCTAATGTTGCATGCCCCTTAAGTTGTTCTCTATATGGGTATTTAGAACAACTAGGCAAGTGATTTTTTAAACCACTTGTACTGTGAATCTTTGAATTAACACTATAAACTTTTTTACAATATTTACACGATACTTTTAGTTCACCCCATATTTCAGTCCTATCAAAATGATCTTATACTTTAAAAAAAAAAAAAAAAATCTTTTATGCACTGTACTTTTAGGGAGAAACGACAGTTTCGAATTCTATGTTCTCATTTGGATTGTCCACTTTCACTTTACCTGTTATCGTAGGTCCATCACTACAAAATACAGACAAGGATAAGCAAAATAAAATACAATTATAGACAAAGGTTACACAGATTACAAAAAATATGAATAGAGAGAGATAGTCGAAATCTGATTTTTTGGGCCCTAAAAAGTAGAAATAGAAACATGGGAACATTGTACTAAAAAAATAGAACATCAGAATATCAAAATTATAAATAGAACATGAACCAGATACAAAAACATAAGAACATCGTACTCAGAAATAGAACATCAGAACATCGGAATTGTAAACAAAACATCAAATAGAAAAAAACATAGGAACATCGTACTCTGAAAAAAGAAATTCAGAACATTAGAATTGAAATAGAATATCAACCAGAAACAGAAACATGAGAACATGAACACTAAAAAACAGGCCCTAATTGTAACGATACTCAAAATCTAGGATCAGAAAACTTTCAATTAAATTAGGAACATGAACACTAATAAAGTATGCTTAAGTCCTATATGAAATTTTCAAAAACAGAAACATGCAAACAGGGGAACATCAACCAAAAACAGAAACAGGGGAACATGAAAACTAAGGTCGTGTTTGATAATGGTTCCCATCCCAAAACATTTCATCTCATTCCTAGATTCTTGGGATTTTTGTTCAGGAATAATGTTTGGTAAATCTGTTTCCGTTCCCATTCCTATCCCAGAGCCAAGAATCATTCTCACTTTTTCTTAAAATGTGAGAAACAAAAATTTGTTGTTTCCACCTATTCTCATCCCAAAAAAAGGACGCACCCAGTATTTTTAAAATTGTTAATGAAGTTTGGCCTTCAACTCTTGTAAGCTTTTTTTTATTCTTTCCTTCTTCTTCAACGTTGTTCTTCGTATTGGCTTATGGTTGGACCTGCTCCTCATCGTCGTCCTCCTCCTCCTCCTCGTCTGTCCTTCTCTTCCTTCACCCCCTTGTCGTTCGTGCTCCTCCTCATAGTTGTTCTGATCCTCGTTGTGTTCATTGTTCTCGTTGTCGTCTTTTTCCTCGCCGCCGCGTCTTTGCCGTCAAGTTTCTAGTTGCCATCGTCTTCCTCTTATGGTTCAAACATAAAATCGATTTTGTTGTCAATTTCGATTTCACCACCACCAATCGATTTCTCCATCGATTAGGGTTTCGATTTCGATGCAATTCCACTCTCAATTTCTATTTCGCTAATCGATTTCGACTTCGATTTAGGGTTCCAATTTTGATTTGATTTTGATTTTGATTTCAATTAGGGTTTAGGATTTCGATTTCGCTTTAGGTTTAGGATTTCGATTTCGATTTCGATTTCGATTGTGGTTTAGAATTAGGAATTCGATTTCGATTGGGAATTGGATTTTGATTTCGATTCAGGTTTAGGATTTCGATTTTGATTTCGATTCGGGTTTAGGGTTTGATTACTTGATGATTTCTTATAATTAGTGTTCTTAATTGCTATGATAATATCGTTACCAAACACAATTTTGTTCCCAAAACCAAAAAATATATCATTACCAAACGCGATTTTGCTCCTACTAAGAAACAGAATTCTCATCCCATCCCATCCCATCCAAAGTAGGATGGAATAGGATAGGATCGGAACGTTACCAAACAGGCCATCAAAAACTCGAAACAAGTAACAAATAAAAAAAAATTTAGATTAAGAATAGGAAGGGTGATAATCATTTGTTTACCTATATTGTTCTTCGAATATGTAGACCGGAACTGGAACTAAAAGATCAATGCAATATATATAATCGTATACCTATCCAGTTTTCATATTTGTATTCGGTGATTGAAGACTTAAGAAGAAGAAAAGGAAGAATGAACAACGATATTTCCATATTGGATTTGAAAATTGAAAAAGAATATCAAGATTGAAGATCGAATTGCAATTTGTGTTGTTTATGATTGGAGAGAGATCAGAGAGAGCGACTGTGTTTTGAGAAAGAGGAAGGAGATGAAATGAAAACCCTAACCCTCATAAGGATGTTTCTATACGATCTCTAAACGACGTCATTTTAAAATATACGAACGTGTCGGGTTAAACCCGACAATTTAACCCTCAACCCATCACCCATCCAAGCTATTTGGGCTTTGTGAGTTTAAGACCTATGCAATGCGCGAGTCTATGTTGAAAGGCCCAATCATGGGGTAGGTTATGCAGGTTGGGCGGGGTTGTTGCTCGCTTCAATCCATATTCATGAATGATGACTGATCAAAATACAAACTTAGTGGATGACAACTCATGATATAGTTTTTTTTAATATTGTTAATATACTTTGATGAGGGAAAATCCAAATAATACCTGAATTGTTGCAAAGTGTTTATGAAGCACGTGCCATGCACGAGAACTACAGGACATTCTACACCGACCAGGATACCTACCCTGAGATAAGTCAATCTTGAATAGAATTATTCCCTGAGCACGTCAATTCTCATCATTAAATCAATTAGGGAAGGCGGGCTCTGAAACCTCAATATCTTTTCCCGATCAGGGTTAAAAACCTCGAGACACGACATCGCCATTCTTGCTCAGGAGCAGTTATAATGCTTCTCACTTATTAAGGAAAGAGTTGTTATCATACCCTAAATTACGGTTTATTTATTCCATATCCCGTTGTTGATCTCTAGGTTTTGATGGACAATTAAGTGTTGATATTTTTTGTGGAACTAATGTGTTTGTTAAGTGTTTCAGAAAAAGAGTTTCATTTATTTGATTATGATGAAGACATCATAAAGAACAAGTAAAGGGTGCGAAGATGAATGCAATGAAAAAATGAAAAGTGTTGAAGATCTTAAAGAAAATAGGTGAAAACAACTCAATACTCTTATACTCTTAATGCAACCCGAATTAAGATTACACACGACACTATTAAATGAAGTATCTTTTGTGTGTTGATATGATAGATTTTAGGATCCTAATTATTGATTAAATATGTGCTCCTTATGTGATATTGAACATAAAAATTGACCTGAGTGAAAATCATGATTAAAGTATAGAAAGTTAAAATTTAGGGTCAATTCAGTTAACCGAGAAAAACAATCGGTTAACTAAATCAAAATAGTGGATTTTAGAGTAGAAATTGGTGATAGAAATTACCAATCAGCATCAATCGGTCAACTGATCAGAAAGGATCTGTCAACCGTTTGAAAAATGAGCTTTTTGGAGCAAAATATGAAGTTCCTAAAGCAATCAGCCAACTAACCAAAGGCGATAGGTCAACCGATGGGCTTAAGGGTGAAAAGTGAAAGTCTTTGAACCAATTGGTCAACTGCTTGGGAGGCAATTGGTCAACCGACTGTGCTGGAACTTGGTAGAGAAAACTCCCTAAACCAATCAGTCAACCGACCGAAGGGAGATCGGTCAACCAACTGGGGTCTTAGGTTTGGCTTGGTTTCTATACTGAATCAAACAGTAAACCAACGGCCAAGGATCGGTCAACTGACTATTTCAGTTGAGATTTCGAGGAACTTGAGATTTCAGTCAAAAACTAGCGGTTTCTTATGAATTCCAAGGGAGAATTTCGGGGATTTGAACCTACTGAAGATATGGTACATGTATTTGTATATCCCTATTGATTTGGTCCACATAATTAAATATTCTCTCAATTTTAGTAACTAAATACTTCATATCTTTGCACTTGATAATTGACAAATATTTTATGGACTTATTTAAGAGTTTTGAAAGTTATTTTTAAGTGAATTACACCATAATTAAATGATTTTGTTATATAGGGCCTAAATGTGTTTTTTAGAGGCATATCTTTTGAAAAGTAACCGTTAAAGGACTTGATATCAATCTATATATATATAGACCTGCAAAAATTGGATAAAAAAAAATATCAAGAACTATCAGTTCCTACGCTTTTCTAAGAGCTATCATTCTACTGAGATTTTGTGTTACAGTTTTTGAGCTAAAGTGCTAATTAATTTAGCGTCATTGACTTGAGATATCTTGCGATTCTGTTTTCATTCTTCGGTATTTTTCTGATGAGATTTTTTCATGCTATTATTCTTAATTGTGATTTCATATTATTATATTTTCTTAGTTGTTAAGAACGTTAGAAAATCATTTTCAAATCTAAAAGTTTCAAAAATCTTTTTAAAATGATTTTATGGATTTATCTGATTACGTGTTATAATTTACGCTACTTACACTTAATTATTAATCAGATATTTATTTGTCTCACATAGAATCTATCACGTAATAAATTTTGGGACATTAATCGAGTATAACTGTATTGAGATGGTAGAAGCTCCTTGTGGGAATAAACTCATTATTTTTTGTATTTATGAGTTATAGCAGATTAGATACGATTAGGTCGGTGTCTAGTCAGGGTAGCTAGGTTTCAATCTTTTTCGATGAAAAAGGTTGAGGTTTGATCTTTGTCCTAAGTATAAAAAGGTTAGGTTATTCTTTTCCTTGAAAATAATTAGGTTTTGATTCTTCCTAAAATTGAATTAATTTTGAGAGAATTGTAAAGGTGCAATCCTTACTTGGAAAAATGATACTTGTGAGTATGGTGAGGTTTGATCTTTAGCCTATTAAAAGGATTAGGTTTTGATTCTTCCTATAATAGAATTAAGTTAGTCTTTAACCTGGTAAAAAGATAAAGTTCTTCCTTAGCCTGGGAAAAGAAAAATTGTAAAGATTGATTTTGAGCTTGGGAAAAGAATCGTTGTAAGGGTTTAGTTTCTACGGTTAAAGGAATTAGGGGTTTAGAGGTTGCAAATCTCCTTGGAGCTCAGAGGACTGAATTAGGCAAGTATAATTTGCTGAACCAGGATATATCTTGGTGTGCTGCATTATTTACTTTCTTTATATTTTGTTTTGGTGTGCACCAAGAATTAAACAGTTATCCGCTGCATAACGAAGATAATAATTGATTTAGGAAAAATTGATTATTTGATAATTAAGTGTTGAAAGATTTATTTGTTTAAACTTTTATAACTATCCAATTCACCCCCCCCCCCTCCTCTTGGGTAGCTCACTGGGCCAACATCTGCCATTTTCTCCTCATTAATGATAATGGGCCGAGATTTGAGAAAAATTTGTCAAACAAGTCACCCTCCATTTACAAATACAAGAAGAGGGGGTCTAGCCAGGTACAAACATTTTCATTAGCCAACACATTTTTAAATTTACCTCAGAACAATCTATTAATTCTCACATCGGAGGTGTAACGCCAGTTGGCCCACTTGTGGTACATTATTTTGCAGGATCCAGAGCTAAAAGTTCTTATTTTTTCCTAAGTCCAAAGTCTCATACTTGACGAACCGATTTTGACTTCATCATATTGGCGCCGTCTGTGGGTAAAGATTAATTGTCTTTCTAGTCAATTTTTAAAGAACATTTATTATCACTTCCGTCCATGGGAAATGATTAATTATCTTTCTTATTAACTGTTCTGTACTACTGATCATGAAGCTGGTGTATCTGGGGAGTCACCTTCGCTTCTCATGGAGTTGATGAGGGAAATACATGATCTCTCCAAGAACATCCAATGTCTTGTTGGTCAAGCTGGCTAGAGCCAATTACCCCTACTACTATCTAATTAGAATGTTACTAGATATGGCAATTTTAATCGAGCCGACGAGTAACCAAATGAAATCAAATCAAACAGATCGGTTTTGAAATCGACTAAATGATTTTGGTTGCATATTTGATTTTAAAATTAGCAATTAAAGTGGTTTTGATTTTGATTTTGGGATAGTAACTGTGAAACTGAACCCTGTGAACGAACCGTGTAAACGATATTTTATATACATTTTTTATGATATATATACCCTCACTTATTTATTTATTTACAATTTAACTCCTAGTATATATAAATTTTTTTATTCACATTTTAACCCCTAGTGTGTGTGTGTGTGTGTGTATTTATATATATGATTGTTGATATAGTATTTGGAGACGTTGAATTGTTCTATTGTGACGATTTTCTATGATTCTATCATTATATTTTAATTATGGTTAGGAACATTTGTGGTAACAATTAATAATTTTGTGGTTTGGTTTGGTTTTTTAGAATTTATGTTTTATATTTTAGTTTATTTCTGTTTATATATATATATATAAATAAATAAATAAACAGTCTTGCGATTTTATTTTTTTTGATAAATTTAAAAAAATTAAACGGTTTTGCAATTTCATGGTTTTGGTTTTGGTTTTATATAAAGTTAAATGGTTTGGTTTTAAACCCGTTTAAAAAAAATCGAGAGTTTTGGTTTTGGTTTTGATTTTGTATATGTCCAACGGTTTTGGTTTTAGTTTTATATGAAATTAGACCAAAACCAAACATTTAACATCCCTAAATGTTATTCCAAAATAGAATAGATTCTATATCCTTTAAAAGTATTTAATAATTATTAAAATAAAATCAAGTTTAATTTTGAATTATCAAAATTTCATATCCTTTAAAATTATCTCATAATAATAAAATGAAATTTTATAAAATAATAATTCCATATTAAGATAAAAATTTCATATCTATTAATTATCATTAGATAATTAAAATAGAGTTTTTTTAAATGAAAATTATAACATTCTTATTTTTTAAAATCTATGTCTATTAATCATTATTTATAATAATTAAAATAAACTTTTAATTCAAGCAGGATTAAAATTAATTAAAAATCTATGTCTATAAATCATTATCTAATAGTAATTAAAATTGACTTTTAATTAAAATAGCCTTTAATTAAAAATACATGTCTATTAATCATAATCTAATAGTAATTAAAATAGACTTTTAATTAAAATAGCATTTAATTAATAATCTATGTCTATTAATCATTATCTAATAGTAATTAAAATAAATTTTTAATTAAAAGAGAATTTAATTAAACATGGGATAATATCAAACTTAAATAATTATTAATAATCATTATCAAATAATAATTTAAAATAATTAATTAAATATTTGATTTAGCAAGTTTAAAATTTAAATTTTAAATAACATAACAAATTTGAGTTGATAGGATTTTTCAGAGATATTTTCAAAGATATCAAATATGATTCAGGCACAATTTAAAATTCAAATTATTTTGTCAACATTTGACAATTCTTCTTAAATATCCGAATGACTAAATCTTGCAAAATCTAACAGAATTGCATGTATTCGAATTTTGTTGGGAAACAATTTTAAAAAAAAAATAACAACCACCGCTCTATGAACCACCACCGCGCTGCTGCGGTGGTTAACACCACCATGGCTATGCTGCCATGACGTCGGGACATCACAGCGGCAAGCAATGCCAACATGAGCAACGTGTTGCCAAGTCAATGCCCCATAACGATATACACTTGTATTTTATTTGTTTTCCTTCCACCCAGTAATTGAATCAAATAACACAAGCTATGTTTAATCTTGTTTCATTTCATTCTAGTTGTAGATCATTTGAACTTCGTTTCCAATTGCCACATTTGATTCCAGTTGCAGAGCAAATTTTGAAGCAGCTACCTTAATAGAAGACATTTCCAATTGTAGCTTCGTTCCAAATCCAGCGTATCCATCAATCGTCGTTCCAGATCCCACCGTACCAAGCCATTCTTTTTCCATCCATACCCAAATCCAACCAAAAACTCTGACCCCAAACACTGTAGGCGGTTGGTCGGCCTCACTGACCTGAATAAATCGATACTCTTCTCTAATAATTCGAAAATATCAGATCGACCCATTATCACGTGCCATACCCGACCGACCCCACCCATGAACACCCTAGGCGGTAGTAAAATTCAAATAAGTGGGAAAATAGAAAACAAAATTTCATAGGAAAATCAAGAAGCTTGGCCAAAAATACAGAGGGGGCTGAAATCTTTTTAGAGCGGGCGTCCACAAGGTCTTCCCACCATTTAAAATCTATCCAAGGGTTCAAAATTCCGAACCTTTTATTTTTTGTATTTTCACTTTGACCTTCAAATAAGTTTAATATTACTACTTGTTCCTCTTTCAAAGGATTTTCTAACTTCAATTTTTCATTTTGTAACCCAATAGGCTCATATAAAAAGCTTGATTGCAAAAATAATTAATTAATTATTTACTAATCAATTAATCAATAAAAATTAAAACAATTCTAATTTTGCCTTTCAAGAAGAAAATACTTTTTCCCTGACACATTTTCTCCAACTGTGGGTCACATCTACCCACATATTATAGTCTTGTCCACTTGGTAGAAATTTAACCAAGAGAACCTCCACATATATGATTATCATAGTATACGATCTCTCTATGAGTGTTTCAAAAAATGACCAACAAGGTATGGATAAGTTAAAACTTCCTAGTCCAATCATATGTATTTTAATTGATAATATAAGTTCTACTAACACCAATGGAATCTCATCTCAATTATCATATTGCTTTGTCCAGAGACGAGTGAATTACATTAAGTAGAATCACATATGACACATCTCTCTTTGTTGAATGTGATATATTTTTTTTTTCATACTCGTATATTCACATATATAACCAATGAATAACTTTGAAATCTCGTGGTTAGAGTACAACACTCAGATTATCAAAGCATTGTAACATCTCAAGCATCCTATTTTGACATTGAGTAAAGCTACCATCCAATTTTGGTATTGAGTAGAGCTACCATACACGACATCAAGGATGATCACATTCAGTCCCTTACTATATTAGTAAGTTCTCTTGTGGTTATCCTAGTGTCTCATACTAATGGTTTGAGGCTCACTACGCAAAGAGAAAACAACATAATAAGCTAACCTAAATTGTTGAAGACTAACTTTCAACAATTCAATATCGACTATGAACAATTAAGAATATCAAGTTACCAAATGTCTTTGGTCTCTTCCTTTTAACCATATTAAAGAGTTAAGACACTTTAACTTAATATCCAAAGTCTGCAATAACATTGATACAATTAAATAGTAATTCCAAAATACCTTTTATTATTTACTTGAGATTATTAATAGACATAAAATCCGCTTAAGATTGTCTATAGGGTTTATCTTCAACAACGTCTTTTTGATTTTAATGAATACTGGATCTACGAATTGAGAAGAAATTATATGGGTAATTTACAAAATGTTTTCAGCAAAGTCGTTGCTTTCTTCATTCCACATCATTTCTTTTACTATATTGAGACACAATTGTCTAAGCAAATCAAACTTATTTGTTTGTTCAACAAGTTAATTTTCTAGACTGCTCATCGATTGGCAAAATTCTTTCCTTTAGTGGGAATAATAAGTCTTTCGTACTTGATTTATTGAATTGTAGAGAGGGGTTGGCAAACTAGTATTATAGAAATTTTTCACTAAAGAGGATTTTGGGTTAACATCCTTTTGTTGGGATAGTGTTGTCCCATGTGGTTGGCAAGTGGTAATATATTGTGAAAGAACCCGTTTTGGGCTTATTTTATAAGAAGCCTCCTGCAAAGTCATTGATTTGAGCTTGACAAACATACTAATTATTATATATGATCGGACAATCTATATAATAAATCACGAAGGTGAGACATTTTGAGGGTTAGGATCGCTTCTTATACAATGGATGGTTGAGATTAAAGCATATTGATTGAGGTCCCAGGTTCAAACCTCACCCACTTCTTTCTCTTTTTCTTTCTCTTTTTTTTTTTTATCCTACTTCTTTCATTCTCCAGCCCTAATTCTCTCTAACATCTCTCTCTTTCAAATCTCATACGCTCCCAACCAACATTGCCGCTACAGCCGGAGCACCATCGCCCCGTCGCCATCTCAGTTCATCTATAATCTCTTCGTATCTCCCTTCGCCATGCCCTTGCCTCCTGTCCCCTCACCATCGCCGTCCCCAAGCTCAGTCTCTCTCCCTCCCTCTAGGGTTTTGTTGGTTGAAATTTGCTAGTCAACTTCTCTTTGAATCTCACACCAGCTTCTTTTCGAATCTCACACCGATAGCTATCACAGCGAAGAGAACTCAGGCTCGTCGTCCTTTCTCACTCTCAACCTCTCTCACTCTCAACCCCTTCGCCATGCCCTTGCCTCCTGTACCCTCACCATCACCATCCCCAAGCTCAGTCTCTCTCCCTCCCTCAAGGGTTTTGTTGGTTGAAATTTGCTAGTCAACTTCTCTTTGAATCTCACACCAGCTTCTTTTCGAATCTCACACCGATAGTTATCACAACGAAGAGAACTCAGGCTCGATTTTGTCGTCCTTTCTCACTCTCAACCTCTCTCTGTCTCGATCTCCCTTCAAGATTGAGAAGTAAAGCCCTTTGAAGATTGAGAAATAGAATCTCTATTGGGTCCTATTTGGGTATGTTTGGGTCCCCTTGTCGTTTTTGCTCATGACCTTTTAGCCTTTTCCATCTAAGTTTGAAAACCCAATTTGTCTTTGGTTTGTCGGTTTTTTGATAGACGAATTTTTCATCTATTGAGATATGAGTTTGGGATGTCCTGGAAAAATACATCTTCTCCTAACATATTTGTTTTGTTCCCATCATCCAACATGGGTGTGTGAAAGCTTTTATCAAATTAAGAAATGGTATCCGTAACATGAATTCGGTTCAATATTGTTTACTGTGACAAAACTTATGTTTATGCTGAAGTTGTTTCTTGATTTGATTATTGTTTAGTTTATTTTTATTTTATAATTGAGATCCATATGCTACCGTAATTTCTCTTTCGTTTTTTCTGAATACTCTAATGAATTATTCCTTTTTGGAGAGAATTTTTATCGGCACTTCAATCTACCATGCTACAATATTAAAAATATATTCTTTATTAGTTATTAGTTTGCATTTTTTGATATGTAACTAGAGAGATGATATTTAGGAATTCTTGTGAAGTAGACTTTTTTCTTCTTTCTTGACGAATTTCCCCCTACTTCCCCCTATGTTTCTCTTAGAATTTTAATTTTTAATTTTCTATTTTTTAATTCTCTTCTTCAATCATTAATCTCTATGAAGAATAACAATAAAACTTCGTTCTTTTTCTATTTTCTTACTAAACCTTTAAAAAATGCCCTTCGTATTATACAATTCAATTGTTTCTTGCGATTTACTTGAAATTATTGAGTCCTTCAAAATGTATAAATATTGACTTTGTAAATAATGCGCTTTTCAAATGAACCAACATAAGCATGCTTCTAAGGCAATAATTTGCTTGACATCCTTCCCTCTAGCTGAATATTGCTTCATCAAGTCACCTAGCCAATCAGCATACCTCATGCCTCGAGTCAACGGATCAGGAATGCGACTCGACAACCACACCACCCTTGCTCTATCACAATGGAGCAACCAACGTTCAACATCTTCCAATCTCTCATACCGTTTGCACCTATTCAAAATTGAGATTTTTCAAAAACTCAAAACCATCGCTTTGCAAGCTCGCCAAAGAAAATGCTTCACCTTTGGAGGACACTGTCACGGACTGCTTGTTGGCAATGACGGTCAAAAGAAACAAACATGTTGACTGGAGGATCATAGCGCTAATATACGGTTCTTAGCTAGGCAGACGCCGACACAACAAAACGTTCCTTTAGAATTTAAGCATACCAACCCAGTTAAGTTCGAAAACTATGTCGCTCGTCTAGGACTTGACAAAAAAAGAGAGATTTGGCCTCACCTGTACAAACTGATCGGGAGTTACAGCCGCTCTTCTGATAAGCCCATAGCAAAAAGAAACCAATCAGCATTGTACAAAGAAGGCAGGCTTGCCCCCGCGCAACGAACACGCCAGGATGCCGTACAGGCAGATTCTGCTGCAAAATATGAGCCCGTGACAACATGCCAACTTCCAAGTCACTGACCCAATTTCGAAAGTAGGCAGTAAGACGATGACACCGATGAGTTGGACAGTGGGGGATTAGGAGAAATTTACGAGTTACTCCTAGTCGGTGTTTGGAAGCATGAGATTGAAGATTGAGAATCGGAATTAGATACCAACGTGCAACAAATTCCAATTCCATGTAACCAAACACTACCTGAGATAAATATTCTAGATATTTATTTGTCAAAACAATGGCACGAAAAGCAGGTCAACAACTCAATTACGGTTTCACTAAGACTAAAAGTAGTCGGGCGGTAAAAACGGCATAAGAAACAATTAGATACAAATTCATCTCCTAAAACAAAATGCCATAATCTTACAAAGTTCAGGCAATATGTTAAAGCAATGCAAAACTATACTGCACATTCCACCCTTCATCCAAAAAAGACAAACTCTCATGCTTCATGCCCGGGAAAAAAACGAAAAACAAAAGAATTGATCCAACATTTAAAATTAAACAAAAATAAATAAATAAATAAAAAAGCAAACCAACATGTCGTATCGACTCTCTGCCAGGGTTCTGCACCTTTCAATGAAAAAAAAAGAAAAAAGAACAGCCCACAAATTACCTGGAGTGAATAACAAGAACACGAAAAAAATGATTTTTCCACCCCAACAAGAACTATTACACGCTGCCCAAACAAGGCTCTACTATTAAACTTATAATCATATCTTGAAAATGTATAGAGGGTCGCGAGCAAATCATATAAGAACGGAAATAAAGATGAATGGATGAAGATGGGAGGCTCAAGATGGTGAAATAAGTCCACATGAATTCAAATGTCGAGGACCAATTACTAATCAAGATCCTGTTTTGTTTAGAACTCGAAAACTGTTTTTCGAAAAGTTTCAAAACCCTTTTTTTAAATTATGAAAACTTATTTGGTTCGAGTAAAAAAATTAAAAACAAAACTTTTATTAATAATTTATTAAAAAAATTAAAATTAGAAATGATATAATTGATTAAAAAAATTGAAAAATTGGGGAGATGAATGATGCAATTAATTGAAAATGTATGTTGTGTGAGAAAGAAGAAAAAGAAAGAAACGTGAGGAAAGAGAAAAAAGTTTATAAAGTAATGAGAAAAGATGAAAATAATTTTATAAAAAATTATAAACATAAATTTTATAAAAAAAATAAAGTGATGCGATGGGTTGAGAATTGTGATTATTGTTTTGTGAAATATGAGAAACTTCTAATGACATATCATAATAGCTCAATACTTCCAATAAAACGAATAAAAAAAAGGAACAAAGGCTAAAAAAATGCTAGAAAGCGAGAGCGGGAGCATGTATGGAACGTGCTTCTAAGATGACAGCAATAAAAGAAACTAAGGCCACAACTGCAGGGGATAAACTTATATGAAATTATTTATTACCATTCAATCCTCAAAATCTCCAGCATTCTCCAACAGGTAGTTAGCAGCCAATTCCTCATTACGATCACACGCCAAAAAAGCCTCGATAACAAGGGCTCTATCAAACCCCATTGCCTCAAGCTGGAAAGAATACAGATTTAACATATATGAGAAAAGAAAAACAAATTTCTCAGAATTTCATATTCAACCTCTTGTTTACGAACTTAGGAGTTGAGGTTTAAAACATACTCGGTCAACCGCTTCTTGCTCTGCAGGAGTTACACTAACAGCATGGGGCATGTCTTGCTCGGGCTGATCGAATAAATCACTGAATAAAAAGGGAAATGCAATCACCATCAGAGAGGATTAGGTCTAGAAGTTGTGACAAAGAAAAAAAAAAGTTTTGACAAAGAAAAAATAAATAAAGAAATGAATCTGGTCCAAAAGTAATAAAAGATCGAAAATGAAGAGCTCAACCATACACCCATAACATTCAATATTTGCTATAATGAACTGAACTAGGGAATGGAAAAATAAGAAATAATAACAATTATATGGTGTCCAATTAATATTCTAAGCCAAATGTTAGCAATCCTCAGGCAACTGTTTTAATTATATACATTTTTCAATTGCTGCATCACAGATGCAGAACTCAGATTATTGACTTAATAAAAATCACGAGACATGAACGTGACTACGCACCCTTCAGAACCGTCAACTGGTTCATTTATTAACTGAAGAAACTCTGCATGGTGTTCTTGAATTAGTCTCAAAAGTTGAGGGTTTTGCTTTCCTAGCTCCTGAAGCATAGGCTGTAAGCAGAAGAAACAGCATTACAACTCTGTACAAAGGATAACCATAACCTAAATCCAGATAAAAACCAAAAAGTAAATACCTGTAGAATTTGTGGATTCGAATGCACCATTGAACGCAATGCTTGAAACTGAAAAACACACGCAAGAAAAGAACAAAAAAAAACTATGAAAATGTACTTGCATATAAAGCTTGGATAATTTAGAATAAATAGAATTGTCAAAAAGACTTGATTTCTCTAGGATGATATCAGGCATAAGTCACCAATATGGTCAAGAAATACCGTGCAAAGGTTTAGCAAAATAAAAAAATCAAAGTGAAAATTCTCGACACAAGACGGCCCGAAACAATGTAGAAAGAACTCAAACCTGTTGATTATTTCTTAGGAAGTCAAGGGATCCAATACCACCAGCATCAGCACCAGAAAATGTTTCCTGGAGACATTCCAGTAAAGAGAATGTATCACATACAATACAGTAAATAAATGGTGTCTATACAAATGAGAATATTCTGGACCTGAGGAAATAAATTCAAAGGAGATGAATTGGGTGCTCCAGAGACAGGTCCATTGGCAGCTGCAATAGTTCCAGCGAGGGGGTTGCCACCACTACTTGCCTGGTTTGAAGGGAAATTAGACACAGGCACTGCAATTTCAGCTGTCTCTGGGATAACCTGAGAAACGGAATATCAGTTGCCAAAGACCACCAAAAGGTTCTAAAATTCTAGTAATAAAATTTAAGAACATACGGAGTATAAATAATCCACAGCTCGTTCAGGATTGTTGTAAGCTGCTCGAAGTGCACGGGTAACAGTTTCCTTGTCCCAGTTTCCACCGCCTATATCCATTATTTGCTGAATGGTCTGCTCAAGAGTATTATCAGCAACTAACTGGGAGGCAGCTTGACCATATGTATCGCTAGGAGCGCTGAAGCAAAGAAATGTAGAGTGGTATCAACTTCCTCAAAAAGGCATATTCATGATACTTCAGCTATTGAGTTTTTTAACAAAACACATTAAGAACAAGTTATTTGTAATAGAAAAAGAACCCATACTTCACTATTTCGACATCAGAAGCAGATGCAACACTTCTAGACGTCCTGCAACCAAATAATCAAGATTCAACAAGTTCATTACAGGCTTACAGCATATCCAGTATTACTTAAGACACTCATCATTTGACTTACGGAGCTTGAGGTGGAGGTTGAACTGCAGCAGTAGGATTAGAAGTTGGCGCAGCTGTTGAGGCAGCCTGGAGATATAAGTAAAATAAGTGCATGATATACAAGAAATTAGGTTAGATTGTGCTAAAACCACAAGTACGTCTGGAAGAGAAATACCTGACCGGATGGTGTGCTACTTGAACCTGAAGACTTACTCTGTTGCGAGACAAAAAACAGAGAATTACAATAAGAAAGAATGGTCTTTGGAGGAGTAAAACTCTAGCGATTTTTTTATAAACCAAACCAAAAGAAATTCCCACCAGAAAAGGTCAACATTTATACCATGCACTTTGAAACAGAAACTAAAATTAATTTCCGAGTTAATAGCACAACTAGGGAAATTCTTCCAACTTTCGAAAGAACTAGAGGCTGACCTTGCTCAGCATGACAACAAGAAAACCATCTTCAGAGACCTTGTTCTCTGCCAGGGTAGTCTCATCTTTCAGAACTTTCCCATTGTGAATCAGTAACTGCTGCCCACATGGGTAATTGTCTTTTCCTTGTACATCTTCAATGTTTTTCTTAACTGCCATAATCTAGGACCATACGATGTCAAAATTAGTATTTAGTGAATAAGCACGTGAATCAGTACGAACTTTTGGATCACAACATTTTATTTGATAATCACATGTTAACTCTCTGTATGGAAAAAAAACAAGGCTGATAAATATGGCATCCATGGGCATCTGATGATTAGAAATCTATAGGGGCATACATATTAAAACTTGGAAAAAAAAAACATTTGAAGCCAGTAGAATGCCTGAAGAAGGCTACAAACAAACATATCTAGTGCAACATGATAGAGTTGATCGCAGGATGATGTTTCTTGTCCATTTATGCCCTTTTCTTTTCTATAGCCATGACCCTCGTGACCGACTATCTACCAATGACCATGTTGTCCAAGAATCCCAATTTGAACATGTTCAATGATAAATACCAACAAACCCTTTTCGGCCATGTTAATTTCACACGCTCCCTCTTTTTTTCTTTTTTTTTTCTAGCGCTTTTCAGAAATGGCTATGAGAAACTATATAACCTACCAAAATCACGTATGTGCCAAAAAAATTAAAAATAAAAAATAAAAGAAAACAGCATGACTGGTTATTCTTTTGCTTCATCATTAACTATCTACAAATAACAAACATAAACACCAAAAATATTTAGGGAATTTCCACCATAATTCCAGGAATAGAATTTGCAGGCAACAAGTTGACATAAAATTTGTTCCATGTCAATTCCCTTAGTCATGGGATTCTATTTCCACAGGCAATCAGTAACATCCATCACCACACACGCCACTAGGTCAAAATAGGATACAGAACCTTTTCAAAAACATAAGTAGTATCCAACAGGTCGACTTTGTACGAAATTAGTGAGTTTGGAACTAATCTATCAAACAAGACCAATACTAGAATCTGATTAAATAAACATACAGAATACCCTGCTACTTTTTCTCAAACGACTGAATTTTCAATAGCTTTACACTAAAGTTTACCAAAATCATCTCCCTTATGCAAAAAGAATAATAATGATCCAAAACACCTTCAATGTTTTTCATACCATAGATCCTGAAAAAAAGTGAGGGAAAACACACACACACAAAAAAAAAATGCTTCCGAGTGGTTAGGTTCAAATTCAATATGATAAAAAAAATTAAGGTCATTCAGTGGGAGATCCCTTATTTCACCCTTATTTCACCCATTAATTTTAAAAAAGTCCCAGAGGCGGAAGCAGTTTGTGTTTTAGTCCCACTTATTTTAAAAAAGCAGAAGTCCACTACACATGCCTGCAGATACGCGGTTACATATAACAATTTTGTGTGTAAATTTTTATTAGATGTAACAAATATTACTATATTTTGTAACATGTAACTAATTTGTGTATAAAAATTTGTTAGATGTAACAAAAATCACACAAAATACATGTAATCAATTACATGTAACTAAATATACACAAATACATGCAACGAATATTAAACTAACTTTAATGTGTAATATTTGTTAAATGTCACAAATATTACACATATATATGTAATTGTAACATGTAACTAATATTACATAAGTACATGTAACAAAAAATACACAGATATATGTAAAAATATAACAATTATTACATTGTAACTAATATTCGTTACATGTAATTAATATTCACTATAAACCGAATTTACTCACCAAGTTATCCCTACAATGAGGGACTAAAACTCAAGCGAAATCCAACTTAAAGGACTAAATCAAAATTTATATCTTAGGCGAGATTTTTTTTTTTTAAATTAGATCTGTTTTTTGAGACTTCCGGCCAATTAACCCAAAAAATTATATGTTACTGTTTTGTGCAAAGTGCAAACATGTGAAATTCAAAAGAATATTAAAGTTTTGGTTCACGATGATAAAACATTAATGTGGAAGTTTTGGTTCGCTATTATAAAACATTAACATGTTATTAATTTATACGAACACTATAAATTTACCACGTTAGCTGCCTAAGGGAACAGATACAGAGAGATATGGATATGGAGAAACGTCACATCCGAAAAAGTAAGATACCGATATGGCAAACTTTTATATATAATTATATGTATATGTAAATATATGGTCAAATGCATAAAACTAATTTATGTTTAGTCAAATAGACTCATAAAAAAAGAAAAGGATCGAACGAGCATTTCCAATTGTTCCAACTAAAATTTCATGGGCCATTTGGCGTTCTAAATTATCTCATTTTAAGATTTATCTTATCGTGGGTGAATTGAATCGTAAATCTCTCCATTTACAATTGATTATATTAAATTTAATAAATCCCCTCTTGTTCATATACTAGCACCTCCCACCATAGTTATTAAAGGCTTTGGGCACACCTAGGCGCACAGGGTCCCCTGGAGTCTAGGCGCAAGGCAAGGCGCTTGCCTGGGCAAAGTCAGGCGCAAAACATATGAAAAAAAATAGAGAATAATATATAATAATATTATATTGAAAATCTACACTCAAGAAGTGAAAGTGTAAAACTATGAACTAAATTTCAATTATTAAAAATAAAAACGAGCCATTTAATTTGATTCCTAAGAAATAGATAATTTAGCATTAAAAAAAAGGAAAAAAATAGGGCAAGGGCAAGGCAAGCAGCCTGCCATGCAACACATGCTGCAGTAGGGAAATAAAGCACAGAGCAGAACTGGAAGAGAAGAAGCAGAAACAGCAGAACAAAGAAGAAGAAAAAGAAAACGCTCAAAAGAAGACGAGAAAGAAGCACATAAGAAGAAGACAAAGGCCAGGCACGCCTCAGGCGCTCCTTGCGCCCAGTGCCCAAAGGCCATAGGCGCGCACCTAAAGCCAGGCGAGGCGCATGACCTGCGTATGGCATGGGCCCTGGCACACCTTTAACAACTATGCCTCCCCTTTGTTCATAAACTAGCATCGAAACCCCTTGTTATTTATTCATTTTAGCATAGAGACCCCCATTCACTTAAAAAGAATAAGCTGACAAATTTTTGAATGAATGTCGCCGTTTCACTCGTACTAGTACAAAACGTGTCAAAGTCAATATTGAAACAAAAATGAAATAAAAATAGAAAAAATAAAAGATACTTGACAATTTAATCCACCATTTCGCTCACCTCTAACAGATTCCATCATCTTCTCCACCAACGCTACCCCCAACAACATCCATCCACAATCCAAGACAACCCCCACAACACCACCAAAGATTGACAAACACTTCAATCTACAAGATCAGATGTGAAAAATAAAATAAAATCAAATCAAAATTGAGGCAAGAAAAAATAGTATTAGAAAAATTGGGTAACCGGACTAGCCAAAGATCATGCCCTATGATGGGAAAGAAATTACCAAATATGGTAGAGTCCAGAGAAGCTGTAAAGGGTTTGAGATGAGCTTAACAATGAGTTTATCCAGCAAAGGTTTTGGAAGTAAGGCCCTCTTCCCGCCAAAAAAAAAGGTAATGAATTTATTTTAAATTCATTATGACACTAAATACTCAAACACTAACCCGCACAAAAATCAACCCAATAATCAAACCAAAATCCATGATCAACAACTTCAGCTCCAGAATGAATCATATAGATAAGCATACACATATATGAACATAAATGCATATATTTGTGTGTAATCGAAGAAGATGGAAATGAAGAATTACTCTGCATTATGAAGGAAGTTATAGAGATCAATATGCCCAGTGGGACGATATCTGCAAGAATCAAGATCAAGATGAACTGTGGATGATTCCTTCACCAAGTAATCATTGGCTCCTTTCTCTTCTAGAGCACAACCTTCTCTATCTAAATGCTTCCCAGTTTGGTTTCAAGTATAAGAGAAGATGAGAGAACACAAGTTATCAAGCATACAAGCTCTTCTTTCATCCATTGATCCTTGGACTACCAATAGTACCTTTCTACAAGGAGCAATGGAAGGATTTGCATTTTGATGAGAAGCCTCACTATTTGATTACAAACGTGTTTGGCTATCGGGGAGCTTAAGCCTTGAGGTAGTGCAGATGGGTTCTCTATAATTTAACGGAGGTGGTCACAGCAGTGATCCAGAGATGTGTTGACATGGGCAGAATCGCAGATCTATTTTTCTCTGACAAGAATGGAATGATAGTATTAGAGGGGTGACATGGTGAGTCTTAGAGACTGGAGGTAGTAGCTTGCATTGGGTTGGGTTGGATTGGTTCAAGATCTCTCTCCAAAGATGTCTCCACTCTCTTGTTGATCTGTTGGAGGTGGTCGTGGTTGAGGAAAATTGGGCAGTAACGATGATCTTCGATGGAGGATCTAGTGGTTTGGAGGGGAGTAGGGACAGAGAGAGTGGCAGTGGAGGTCATTTGTGGTTCTCGGTGTGCAGACGAACAAGGGATGTGAGAATTTTCTATAACTTCTATAAGCTTTTTAAGATTGAATTGATGTTACATTTTTAGTTATTGTAATAATTAAGAGAAATAGTCATGACAACTTTTTCGGCTCCCATTATTAGAACTGTAATCCTAGAGGTCAGCATAAAATTTCCCCTTTTTAGCTAATTATATTTTTCAAAAAAAATAATATTTTAAAAATGCATTAAACAAAGTGACTTCACTATCTTCCACACATGAAGTATAACTGTTAGACTCACTATGATAAAACAGAAGCATGTTACTGATTTGGGCAAAACCCTGCAATATAGCTATTCTAAATCATTATATTTCCAAAAAAACGAGTCTGAAATATTGTTCAACAAAGAGGTTCACTATTTTCCATATGTGAAATATTTTTTTTAAAGAAAAACTGTAAGCTTTGATTAATTTTTCAATAAAAGTTGTTTGAAGTCAATTTTTTATTAGTGATTACTCATAGCAGAGATTTTGAAGGGAAAAAAGATGACAATAAAAGGAAGCATTTCCTACTTAGTGTTTTTTTTCTTTTTTCCCAAATTTTAATGTTGAATATGGAGCTCAATGAATAGATCATGTAGATTTCAAAATATAAGCCAAAAGATAGACATATACAGTAAAATTGCAATTCAATTTCAAAGAATGAAACAAATTTGCTAGAACAACTCCAAAAGATGATCCATCAAGTGTGATAAATCTAAAAATTGCACCTTTTCATTTTTTTAATTTTTTTGGCATCATCCTTGGCAAATGCCATACGGCACAGCCCCAACAAAAGTTTTATATGTGGCATAGAGAGGTACCATACCTAAAGTGTCGAGGGGCTCATTTATTGGGTAATTTTTAGGCCTAATTGGTTGTCGACTTGTCGTTTACTCTTGACTTTCAGTTTAAAGTTTAAACCTACACTAACATTAAATGACCTAGGATTTGGTTTATACTGTTGGAGTACCAATAATTTTTTTTAAAAGAGCAAAACATTATTCATGTGTCATTTAATTAATTTTCATTGCCAAAATAGTGCACATTGTTGGAGTTACTCTTATGCACAAAAACCAATAACTTGGTTGTATAAAACTCCTAGATGAAAAACAAAATGAGATTGAATATAGAAAACAATTTTGTAAGGGCAACTCCACCAAACGTCCAGTTACCGATGCAAATTAACTAAATGCTAATGAACAATGTCTGGCCCCTTGGTAAAAAAAATAGGGAAAACTCTTCAAAAGTCCCAAGAATGGAAATCATCACTTTGTAGAGTCTCATCCTCCTTTACAAAAAAAGGACTTTACAAAGTGGTGATTTGTACTCTTGGGACTTCCCAAAAAGATTCCCAAAAAAATATTGGTATTCCAATGATACAAGCAAAATTCTTAGATATTTAATATTATCATGATTTTAAATTCAAACCAAAGGTCAAAATTAAAAATCTCAACCAATTAGCCACGAATAAAACTAATAAATTAGCCTATTGCCACTTTGCTATGGCGTCGTCCTCCACTAAATCTGACCCTGTCGGAGTATGCCATTTCAACAGGTTGGAGCTTCATTTTACACAATAACGAAAATTTGTAGTCATAAGATCTTTACACAAATTAAATAATTAAATAAACATACTCTTAACTTATACTCAACTTCCGCACCACAGCCAACATGGGCAAAGCCATGCGTAGTATGAGGGTGACCATGACCCCCCTCAAGCTGAGAAATAGTCACTTAGTACCCTTATGATTTATATATCTATATAATTAAAAAAAAAAAAAAATCCTTTGTGATATAAATAATTCCATTTTGAGTTCCCCTCATGTTATGGAAAATTGTCATTCAGTAACATCATATTTCTATTAAAAATAAATAAAATCGGTGATATAATTAATTTTAGTTTTGTCACCACCCAAGCTGGAATTTCTGGCTCCGTACGACCAGCCAATTTCCTGAAACATTTAGAATTCTAGAACTCGCTCTTCAACCACAGTCGTGCTCCTCTCAAACAACATATCTCCCTCTTATATGTTATAAAAGTTCTCTAAAGTCTAATTCTAACTAGCTGTATACACAGTTCAATTGTCCTAAGAGTCGATTTTGTAATAACCAATGGACTAAGCTATGACAGCCCTATTCTAATAACAGTATCTTTGGTCGCTTCACTATGGATAAGAACCAATTTCTTTCCAAAATGAAATAGATCTACCAATTGAGCGACAAAGAAAGGAAAAAAATAGAAAGAACACAACAGTCAGCAAGATTGCTATGTTACGTAACAATCGAACAATCATTAGCTAAGCAATATGAAATGGAAATGTGACTTTATTCATGGCATACATACGCAAGCAAAAATCGATAGGCATGGAGAAGAAGGCGTTAGAGACTCACGGTGTCAGTAGGCTGAACCCTAATTTCGAAATGGCTGCCTTTTAGGGTCTTCACGGTGAGCTTCATCCCGACGAATTCTTCGAGAGAGAGAGAGAGAGAGAGAGAGAGTGCAGAGCAGCAGAGGGAGAAACCCTACACAAATGCCGAAATAGATCCAGAGAGAGAGAAGGGGGCGAGAATCACAGTACGTGTGTTGCAGGTAACAAAAAGAGAGCTGGTTTCTCTTTACCGAATCGTCAATTAAAGGAAAAAAGGAAACATCCATTTCTCCATTTGCTAACAGTTTCGATCCAAAAATTTTTATCCCAGATTTTTAGAATTTTTGTTTAGGAATAACGTGCGGTAATTTTTGTTCCCGTTCTCATTTCATTCTCATTTAAAAATTGTGCAAACTTTTTTCTTAAAAAATGAGAAACAAAAAAAAAGTTGTTTCTCATTATTCCTATTCCATTCCTAAAAACCACCACCACTGATCATCCGCCGCCGGCCGGCCACCGTCCGCCGGCAGCCATAGCCGGTCACCTCCGGCATCACAGGCCGCCCACTGTCCGGCCACCGTCCAGCAACTTCCGGCGCCACCGGCAGCCGCTGGCCGGCCATCATCAGCCACCCGCCGGTCATTGTCTGGCCGCCGCCATCGTTGGGCAAAACAAAAAAAAAATGTTCTCAAAATAATTTTTTTTATTTTTTTTATTTTAGGATAAAATCGTTACCAAACGCGATTCTATTTTCAAAAATAAAAAATAAAAATTAAATAAAATAAAATAAAATTATCGTTACTAAACGCGATTCTACTTCCAAGAAAGAAATAAAATTCTCATCCCATCCCACCCCACTGCTGGGATAGGAACAGAAATAGTTACCAAACGCCACCTAATTGAATTAGCCCTGATGTAACTGTTTTTCTTGTCAAGTACATAAGGCCATAGTTTGCTACATAGAATTCATCTTGGGATTGAAATGAAGTTGGAAATAACCATTCTATTCCTATGTTTGGTTGGTGGGATTCGTTTTCATTCTCATTCCCAAGTAATGACTAATCCAACAATTCATGGGATTTGTCAATCCCAAGTGAAATAAGGTATTAGGTAATTCTAAGATTACCTAATTTCAAATTAAATGAGATATTAGGTAAGAAGAAGGGCTTATACGTTTATTTCCGTATTTTTCATAAAGGAAAATAAAATTCTAGGAACAGAAACAAAAATATGGTAGTGTTGTTTTCATATTTCTGTTCCCAGAAAACATGGAACGGAAACAAAAATATGAGAACAAAATCTGGGAAAAAAAACATAAATTTGAGAACAAAAACAAAAACAGAAATATGGGAACAAAAATAGAAATCTGGGAATAAAAACAAAAACAAAAATCTAGGAAAATATTTCGGTTTTTGTTCCCATATTTCTATTTTTGTTTTTATTCCCAGATTTCTGTTTTTGTCCTCAGATTTCTATTTTTGTTCCAAGAAAATCTAGAACATAAATATAAAATTCGGAATAAACAACTTTTTCTCCATATGTTTATTTGTATTCTCAATTTTATGAGAATAGAAACACTAAACAAGTGAGGCATAAGTGTGATTTGGTGTTTCTATCTTAAGTCTGTTAGCAAAATGATTGGAATAGAATCAGTAAAATAAGAGAAAATTTATTTTGTTATGTTCTCAGATTTGTACAACAAAATCCTGAAATCAAAACATAAGTAAATCATTCCTTTTTTTTTTTTTTTTTTTTTTTCAGTTATAAGTTTTTTTGGGAACAGAAAAAAGAAAAACAAAAGCACGAAAGTACTTCCATGCCCTTTAGTTTGTCGAGTTAAATAATAACCTATGTGACATTTGTTTAGTGTCTCTGAATAATTCTATTATGTTCCCAAAATTTTGTTCTAAAATTTTCGAATATTTAAGAAAATTGTTTCATTTTTATTTATCGGTCATTCCAATACCATATTTAATGTATTTTGTAATCAAACTTATGAATGGTAATGATTATTCCAATATCATGTTTAATCTTGTTTGTCACCAAACATAGGAATGGTAATGATCATTCCATTCTAATACCACATTCATTCTAATACCACACTCATTTCATTCCATTTCAGCGTACCAAACATACCGTAAAGTTGTCAACATATACCAGATGGTAACTAGGTTTATGCCCCTACCAATGCGCAGACTTGAGAATGCCTAAATTATTTCAATTAATTTTTATATTTTATAATTAAAATTTTATTTTTTCAAAAATAGTCCAATTTTCAATATTACTTTTAGATTTTTCTTATACTTGTTTGTAATGCAATATATTTTTTGAGATTTTTATTATTTAGTCCTCCAAAGTAATGTAAATTATTAAAAAGAACCCCAAAAAACGAAAATAAGTTTTTGATCCTCGAAGATTTTTTTAGAAAACAACCTCTGTTCTTTGATTAGTAATTTTCCCTAATTTACATAATATGTTATTTTACAAAATTGGCAACTGTGTAAATAAAAAAGAAAAGTCCGCCATCATGGAACAAAGCCATGTCAAAAAAAAATTGAACATTTTCAATGTCAAAAAAATTAAAAATATATATATATATATATATATATATATATATATATATATATATTTCCAAATGTTCACAGGTGAGCAACAATGGTGTCACGTTTACATATACTGTTGTACGAATAATTATTTTTGAATGGATGTGAACATTCACACTAGTACAAATCGTATTGTGAGTGTTCACGGTGATAAATATTTGTTAAGTCTAGTGCTTTAAGAGTTGTTGTTTGAAAGTAGTGTGAACATTCACACTAGAATAAATAGTATTGTGAATATTCAAAATGTTAATATTTACACTCAAACAATATTTACAACAGTAAGGTATCATTGATAACATTCCAATGTTGTGATTGTTCACAATATTATGAAACAAAAACTTGTACTGCACTAGATTTAATAGGGTTATTAGTGTGAATATTTGTACTTTTGTGAACTATTGTGAATATTCACACCATTTCAAAATAATAATTTGAACCAAATTTAATAGGGATTACTAATGTGAACATTCACACTACTATTTGTATAATTGTGAATGTTCATAAGGTGAAAATATAATTTATAGGGATTTTTAATAAAATCCCTTTAATAAATGTGAATTGTAACCCAAGATCTACCATGCTAGTATCGGCGTCGGCATCGATGGCTTGTTTTATCATCAAACGTGCCTAGAACTCGTCGATGGAAGCGGTGGCAAACGACGTTCCTGTGGTAGCATTTCCTTAGTGGGGCGTTCCGATTGAATCATTGGCAAACATGTCCTCATTGACGTTGAACTCTCAAAAATTGAATTGCCAAATGTAGTGTTTATCAGTGCCGAAGTTGGGCATGTTACCGTTTCTGTCGGAGAAAGTAAACCCTAATTGGATCAATTTCGGCATGTCAATGTTGTCCTTCATTGCCTGGTAATGGTAGTCACTGTTGCTATTGGAATTTTCCAACATAACAGAGGATGATCCCCCCGGAAACTTTATGTCAATGGTGATGTACAGATGGTTATTGACGATTTCTCGAATCAAATTCAACTCTTCCTTGAGATTGTCGTTTCATACCTCCCGAATCTGAATCAAATCGATTTTCAACAAAAGTGACATCACCAAACCACACGAAAATATAGAATCTGATCTATGGTCTCGTTCGATGGCGGAGAGAAGATCGAGAGAAATGAGTGGTGGGATGAAACCCTACATGAAAAAGAGGTCTTGTGAATCGTGTGAGGAGAGAGAGAAATAAATAGAACAAAATGTAAATATTGACCATCATTTTCATTTCAAGCATCCGTAAATCACACGAGAGTATGGATGTTCATTCTATTTATTTATGTAACCATCGAGGATTATTTTCTCAATGTTTTGTATAGAAGGTCATACTATCAACTAAATTGTTTGATTTTTTTTTCCTCACAGTAACTGTTAAATAAGGTTTAAACAATAAAAATCTCTATATTTTTTCATTTGCTATTCTAAGCGTGTAAATTTAAGTTCAAATAATTATTGTGAGAAAACTAAAAAATTTCACTAGTATTGATAAAAAATAAAATCCACATAACAATAATATAATTTTAAGCAAACGATATGATTATTTCAAAAAAAAAAATAACCAAACATAGTGTAATAAATCATGTTCCATGTTCATTGAAATTTTGTTTGTCTTAACATCTTCTATGATAGTGGCATATGTCAAAATAAATGTGTGTATAAATATATATAAATATAGATGCATCCATTAGGAACACCAATAGTTGATGAAGAAAAATAGAGTCTAGAAAAATGAATGTGGATGATAATTATTATTGAAACATTAGTTGACAATAAAAAATATTAGTACCACTAAAATTCTACTTGAATGCATTTAAATTCACTAAACTAAAGATTAAAAAGAGAGAAACTCACATAATGTAAGAAAATAATACTTGAGAGCTCTCATTCCTTATGGGTAAGAGCTTATTGTATTTAGATTAGATTAGATGCCAATTTTGCGTTATATTCATTGACAGAAACAACCAAGTGCAAATTATATGCGGGATTTAGATTGTTATTATATGTATATTTACTTGATCCATTAGGTTAAACCCTAATATCACTAGGAAAATCAAACCCTAACGCTATCAGGGTTTCCCTAGTGAAGTCTTATAATAGACCATTTTTATATCTCTATAATGTATATTTCTTATATATCAATATAATTCTCTCATGTTCTCTCAATATCTTGTCTCTCAATTATTCTAACATGGTATCAAGAGCAAGTTTTTCTTGGTCTTGTTCCTTCTATTTTTTTTTTCTCGCAATCCTAAAACTAAAGTCTTCCGTCGTGCCCTTTTTTCTCTCGTGGTATTCGTTGACTGCTATAGGCCTCACCATCGCTCTAGTATGAACTATCATCACAATACCACCTTCGCCTTGAAGAGATGAGTACAATGCCACCAAAACCACCGCCACTGAATCCTTCACGTGCATCTACACGCCGCCAAACGCCAGTAGTAACACTACTACTGTCATCACTAATTTTAGGCTCTACCACAACAATCAGGGTTCAAAACTCATCACCGACCATACCATCAGAACCGTCTCGATGAGACGTTTCCAACACTACAAAAATAAATTCCATTTGATAACGGACACACCCTCACGTGCTCAAAATCTAAGTTGTTTCACCATCTCTTCAGATCCACGTGCCACACAGTCAACCCTAGCCACGTCATCGCCACATCAGGGGAAATTATAGCCACGTCAATGCCAACTCATCGACACATCCTTACCACGTCATCTGCCACGTCATCAAAGTCAACAGTAAACTTTTCCATATCAATGCCACTTACAACTGACACATTAGTAGAGTTAACTGTCATCAGCAGCACGTCACCTAATACATCATTAGAATCACCAATCAGTCCTTGTCACATCAACGCTGAATTCTGCGTTGTATGATCTTTGCCACGTCACTAATTCATAGGTGTTATTCTCTTGATCGACTATGGTATTTTTAAACCGATTTCCTACAAAGTCGGATTGGTTCCTAGGGTTTTTCGATGTTATGATTCTATTTTTGGCATCCATTTATGATTTAAGACTCATAGAATATACTTTCTTTTATATTCATGTAGTTTCTATGCTAGTTTACTTATTTTTGGACCCGTTCTTGGAGGTTTAACACTAGTTCTTGGCTAATTTTTGCATTCCAAATCTATCTATGGCATCTGTTTACTCCATTTTGGATCAAAGAGTATAATTCCCTTTATATTTTTATTCGGTTCTTTACAGAGATTTGACTGGTTCAATGGTTTATCAATTGGTTATTTACGATTATAGATCGGTTCCTCGACAATTTCAACGTTCTGAATCTATCTGTGGCCTCAATTTCTCTAGATTCATATCATACAATATACTTTGTTAGATTCAACAACAATGTCTAAGTGTTGCTCTTCTTTGACTATTCTCAATGCAAAAGAGAGTTTGGATCCTAACTCTATTGTTGTTACCATCTCTATTGCGGATATGGCTTCACTCTTCCAGAAAATTATCTTCAATTGTGGTACAAACTTTTCCCCTGCCCTTTCATTTACTACAAGTAATTTTTCTTGGTTATTTGATTCTGCCTGTTGTAATCATATGACTTCTGATTCCAACATCTTCTTATCAAAACTATCTGCTATGAATACTCCTAGCATTCGTATTACTGATGGTTGTCAAATACTTGTTACTCATACTGGTTAAATTTTTACTTCACATCTTTCTATTCCTTACACGTATTTAATTTTGAAACTTACTTTAAATCTCTTATCTATTAGGCAACACTGTGAATTGGGACTTGAAGTACTATTTTCTAATAGGGGTTGTTGTGTGCAGGATCCTCGGACAAGAGGAACCCTTGGGACTGGTCATAAAGTTGGACGTCTATTTGAGCTCAACAGTTTACAGCTTCCACCTCAAACCCCATCACCATCGTGAAGGTAGGATCCATACCCTATTCGCCCAAACATCACCTATGTTGTCCACGAAGTCAGTTAAATCTTGTTCGCTCCTCGGATCACTTATTACTCAGCTATTCTTCGCATTCTTTAGTATGTCAAGGGCATCTTATTTCGTTGACTTCATTTTTCAACCCAGGCCTTTCCCACCTTATAGGCTTATTCTAATACCGATTGGGTCGGGGATCCCACCGACAGATGTTCAACCACTAGTTATTGCTTCTTATTGGGTAACTCTCTCGTTTTTTGGCACAGTAGGAAATAAATCGTGATTGCCCACTCTAGCATTAAAGCTGAATATCGTGTCATCGCTGATGCAACACAAGAACTACTTTGGCTTCGCTTGCTTTTCGCTAACAATGGAGTCTCCTCCCCTACTACTACTATTCTACATTATGACAACAAAAGTGCTATTTAGATCACCCATAATAACATTTTCTACAATCGTACAAATACACATCGAGACTGATTACTACTTCATATGTCACCACATTCTCCAAAATACTGTTTGTTTACAATTCATCAGTTTAACATATCAGACATCAAATATTTCCACCAAAGCTCATCCACCTGGATACTTTCACACTCTGGTTTCCAAACTCAAGTTCACGTTAAATTTACCTCATTGAGTTTGAGGGGGGATGTTAATATATGTACATGAGTTTGACCCATTAGGTTAAACCCTAATATCAATAGGAAAACTAAATTCTAACCCTACCAGGGTTTCCTTAGTTACCTCCTATATATAGACTCTTTGTATGTCTCTATAATGTACATTTCTCTCATGCTTTCTCAATATCCTACATGTCAATTATTCTAACATAGATGACTTGGTTAGTTTACTTTTGACGTATTCCGTAATCTATTGGTCTTACAGGGTTCACATAAAATAATCATCACTCATAGCTAAAAGTGCGCATACACCATCAATACCTGATAACCAATTTCTCAGGTGCACTACGAAAATCTTTTACAGCTCATTTGGTTGGATGTAATACAATCAAGATGAAATGGAATAGAAAAAAAGAGTGGAATGAAAGAAGGAATGAAATTGATTTGTCCATGAAATCACTATTTCATTCTCTTGTTTGGTTGTTATGGAAATAATAGAAGGAATAAAATAGTGAAACTTAAATAAATTCCATAATGCCCTTTTAGATATCGATTTTGAATCTATTTTATAATAGATTATTTAAGACTTTGTAATATCTTATTTTAAAAATATTCTTACTTTTCAACATATATAACTGCTATTTTTTAAAAGAAAAATGATAAAAAGTTGATTTTTCAACTAAAAAAGTACCACACAATGTTTACATATGAAATTAATATTGCTAAAAACGCATTTTTCCTTGTGCGGCCACACGCACACATATATATAGAGAGAGGGGGTTAATACAATTGACATCCTTGATATTTTTTTAAAATTTCACTGACACCCCCTTATATTTAAAAATTACCATGAGAACCCCTTACACAAAAAAATAGATACTAAATTACTATTATGCCCTTATTTTTAATGAATTTAAAAAAGAAAAATAACAAATTAAGACTATTATATTTATATCATTTCAAGTTTTGTGGTTTTGGGGGGTAAATTATAATTTAATTTCTTTTCATTTTTCACATCATTTGTTTTCTTCTTTTTTTTCCAACCCATGTTATTCCTCCTAAATCCCTTCGTCCATCCACCATCAAATCGTCCATCCACTATCTTGTTCAATCTCCAACACCATCGCCTGCTAATAATTGCACACACAGGAAGCAAAGATCAACGAGGAAAGAATTGAACTCTTGGATTGAAGCAAATAATAATAAAAAAACAATGCAGAAGATGTACTGAATACAAAGGAATAAAACAATTTAAACAAAATAAATCTCAAATTCAAGTTAAAAAAATGAATAGATTCAAACAAAGGAAAAATAAGTAAAATGGCCCAACAAAACTAGCAGAGAAGAGGATGTGTCATCCTAGCAAAAATCAGTGAACCAATTAACAAGAATTGCTACTATCTAGCTCTTTCCTCTTTCAATTAATCCAATCTTGTTATCTATCATGACCATCAACAACCTTCGACCACTATCAGTGTTCAATCTCGACCATTAGCAACCTATTTTGTTATAGATCTTTTCGAAAATCAGATCCGAAATTCGGAGCTCAAGTTGTAGATGTTAGAATTTTTGGTTACTTTAATTGATTAATTAAAGTGAGACTCGTTAATTAAATTAATCGGGTTATTATTCCTTTATGTTCCTCGTTGTTTGAGGATCAATGTAGTATATTTATATGCAAAAAATAATTAAATTTTAAATGAGATTTTAATTATCAAATAAACTTATTTGAGATTGGTTGAAGATATAAATGAATGTGTAGTTATCCAACATTGGTTGTAAGGTGTAGTTATCCAACATTGGTTGTAGAGAAGAAACTCAAGCTTGTATCAACTTATAAATTGAAAATAAAGGTAAGTCACTAATCATCAAACCTTCAAACTTGAATTGGGTCGGGTCGAGTTTGGATTGGGACAAACCGATCCATATTTGGATTTGGTTTCGACCGGATCCGAGTCAGGTCTGGATCAAGTCGGATCTTGACCCGCTAGAATAGTTTAAAATTTAATTAGTGGCAATTAAACAGTTAATTAATTGCTTAATTGTTAATTTTGAATTAGCACCAATGAACAGACATGAAGGTTCATTAGGTGACTGTTCGCGTTAACGTTAACGCGAACATGTGTCTTTTTAAAGTTAGTGACGGTTCGCGTTAACGTTAACGTTAACAAATATCTTTCCAAAATTGCATCCATTCAATGGTAGCTTTTGGTCTTCTATAAAGAGAAGACTTGTCATTCATTTTATTTCGTCTCATACGCAACATTATCACCACAAAAGCACAGAACATTTAAAGTTTTGTGAGAGTTTAAGCACAAGTCTAGTTCGCCAAAATTTTTTATTTCAAGTGCTTGTACTAAAAACTTGAAGATCATTGTACTCTGGGAGGCAGATGTTCATTCAACCATTAACACTAGTGTGGGGGCGTGAATCTGCTTTAAGGGTATAGAGTCAAACTCTAGCCTTAATCTACTTCAATTCAATTCGTCGTTTGAACATCCAGGTAAGTTTTTATATAATATTTAAAACACTGTTTCTGTTACGTCAACGTTAACATATTTTGTCACTCTTCTTCTTTGTTTCTGTTACGTTAACCTTAACATATTCTACTACTGTTCTTCTTTATTTCTATTACGTTAACATTAATATATTTTGTCACTGCTACTTTTTATTTTCTATTACGTTAACATTAACGTCACATTTCTGATTTAGTATGTATTTAATTTGCTTCACAGAATTTTCATAATTTATTTTTAATGTCCTTACATGTATAATTAATATTTATATTAATATTGTTTAATAATTATTAATTTTATTCCATGATTATTTAAATATTTATCTTGAAATTTCAGCTTCTCCACCAACAGTAGAGGCCTAGAAGGAAACTGCGATGGCCTCGGTTTTAGTGATGTCGTGCAGTGGTCGTCGTCGATGATGACGGTGTTGTTTGGGAAAGGGGGTGATCTAATTGCTAAAGCAGGAGCAGTGACGATTACGAGCAAGAGCGACGGCGAGCAAAGGCGATTGCGATTGAGGAGCGGTAAGTAACAATGGATGAGGAAACATCGATGAGCAATAATGGATGAGGAATGATCTACCTAAGCTTGATAGAAAATGATATGAGCTTGATCGATGAAGAATAGACTGGGCTCGAAAGTGAAGTGGGCTTGCCCAATGGATAAATATTGAGGTAGGCTCTTAGAAGTGGGTATTTATGAAAATTAATTTTTGATTCCATTGGATTAGGTTGATTCCAGCCCATCAAGTATGGAATTCAATTCCATCATTTCTTGTTCCAATAGAATCATTTTTTTTTTTTTCATTCCAGTTTATATCCAAACAAGATAATCGAAATCAAGTATAGAATGACGATTTAATTCCACTCAGATTCCGTTCAACCAAACATACCATTAGGTTCTATAGCAACATGCATACAGAAACGAGTTTTTATGGTACCACAATATAGTAAATGAAGCAAAACAATTGTTTAATAGGTATTGTCTTGGTGGTAAGTACTTACCTAATTAACATGTGATATCAGCGTCAGGGGCAAGTTCGAGTCATTGAGAATCATTGGGTGGGAGATTGTTGGTCTTATGGGAAGTAACAATCACCAGATTTTTTCCATGGGAGTATAGGAGGGAAAAAATTATATCTTGTTTTACGATAATTGAGAATTTATTTGCTTGACTACAAGACTTACAAAAAAATGCTATTTGTTTTCACCCTATAAACATTATTACAAATAGCATTTTCATATGTAGAACAAACTTTGATTTTAAAAATTGGTCAAGTGAATTTGTGATAGAAAGCAATATTTCTAATAGTGTTCTTTGGATTTTAAAAACAAGGCCAAAATCCTTGGTATGTTAGCTTCTTCATCTTCTTTCTTCTTCTGTGTTCTTCTTTACTTTCTTCAGCTCCAAAACTTCAGGCCCAACCACCACTGCCTCTCTTCTTCTTCTTCACAGTTAGTCTACTTCGTCGTCTTCTTCATCAATCTCTACCATAGCTTCCGTCTTCTTTAGACCTCACGATCTTTTGGAACTCTAGGTGAGTTTGTTGATTTTTCTTTAATTCTCCAGTTTTTGTTGCAATTGAATCACATAAATATATTTTTTTAGGTCCTTGTGATGATAGTATATAGATCATGCTCAATTTACCTTCAAATGTATGTAATATGAGAAATATTCTCAAAATTTTCTTAGCATTTAAGGTCATTCTAGAAACTAGTTTTTTTAAAGAATTTCTAGCCTTTTCTTTTGATTGGTGGTTGTGAATGATTATATTATGTTTTAAACATCATGAATACTTTTTGTGCATTTGTTGCAAGATTTTGATAAAAAAAAAAAAAAATGGTTGTAAAATTTCTGCCTTTGTAGTGGTTATTTGTGCCTTTATTTTTTTCCCCCTTGAATGGGTGTTGTCTTATTTCATCGTAAAGACAAGATTTTAGTTTAGCAATTAATTTTTATTTTCAATATGCCCTTGAAGATCATTTCACAAAGTCATTAAAAAGTCAATTAAACCTAACTAGTCATCCTTGAGTTTGATCTCAGTCTCATCTAAAACAGTACTCATGGCATGTAATGTAGGCCATTCTTGAAACATCAGAGATAAATCAAATGATAATTAAGGAGAATATAAAATAAAGGTTTGTAAAAATTTGTTAAATCAAGACATATATATTTTT
The DNA here is from genome assembly GCA_016647705.1 of Eucommia ulmoides. Lineage (NCBI taxonomy): Eukaryota > Viridiplantae > Streptophyta > Magnoliopsida > Garryales > Eucommiaceae > Eucommia > Eucommia ulmoides. The sequence goes on along the minus strand of CM028338.1, from coordinate 33,606,108 downwards.
TTTTTTTTCAATATTTGTATCTTACATTCATATTTTCATGTTTTTTTAATATTTTTAATAAAATAATATTTGTATCTTGCATTCGTCTTTCCATTTCAACCTCCACCTACATATAAACTATAATCGGTTTTATTTGTAATTTTTTGTTTTGATTTTATTTTAGTTTTCATAAAAATAAAATATTGTAATCGTACCATTTGATCAGTATTGTCCATCATTGGTTATCTATGTACTTGAAGATAAGTAACTCTCTCGTGCAAAATATAATATTTGATAAAAGCATGCTAGATTAAATTAACAAAGAGAGAGTGCATTGGAATGTGTTAGTGAAAATCATTGTTTTCAAAACTTTTGCTAGTAATAATTTGCCGTTTTGAGTAACGAATGAGAAGTTTTATAAACGAAATAATGATTTTCTCTGTCAATTAATCAAAAAGATTGCAGTCTCATAATAAAATATCATATTCGTCGAATTCTAACAAAAGAAATCCATACCCATGTCTTGGTCATAGAATACAAAATGAAATGATACTTTAGCAGATGGAATTAAAAGTGAAATTCTTAAAATAGAAATATGTTTTAGTAATATTTTATTGTAGTCTAGATGTAAGTCATATAGAATATGATATATTGACGTTTCAGCTACCCTAGTAAAGGATGAAGAGTTTTAATAGAATTTTTAAGGTAAATAACACCTATAGGTTTGGAATATTTAACAAACTCAAAGTAACATTGAAAATTCTCGACCTTCATATTTGTGATGTAAGAGGACAAAGACAAAATAATGGTTCTAACATGAAAGAGAAAAATAAACGTGACAAACAAGATTGTTTAGAGGTAAATCTTATGCATTATACCATTATATTTGTTTTTGGGACGATAAAACGGAAATATAAATTATTTTCTTCTTCTACACAACGGTGGGAAATTTTTAAACCATTGTCTGATACACGTTGGGAAAGTCGTGTTGGCGTTGTTAAAGCCATAAGTGACCAAGCTCCATAAATAATAGATGCATTAATTTCATTAAAAAAAACTGCTACCAATTTCGAAGCAAAATATGATGAAAAAAAAAAAAAAAAGGTAACTAGTGAGATTGAAAATTTTGAGTTCTTGTTTATGTTTGCATTTGGTTTAATTTGTTAAATGATGTTAATAGTGTTAAATTTTTTTTTTCCAAAGTGAAGCCATGCATGTTGATGTTGCTAGACCTCGCTTGCAAGAGCTCATTCAATTTTTTGAGGACATTAGACATAATGGATTTAATTCTACTATGATTGAAGCTAGAGAGATTGCAAATGTATTAGATAGTGAGCCCATTTTTCCTCAAAAAACAAATAATTCATAGAAGAAAGCACGAGAATATCATTATTAATGTTAAAACTGTTTTTTTTTTTTTGTTCATTGGTTTTGAAATCGAGATGGCATGGAATTCGTAAAGCGTCTTTAGGCACCAAGAACATTTTCTAGAATAGTTACATTAATGTTTACCATTTTCTGAGTGATTTTGCCAAGAAATATATGAGGAAAATTTTATGGCCACGAAATTGTCCCTTTTAGAATATGAACTTTGTATCTATAATGACAATTTCCTTTTTTTTATCAAAGGGTGAAAATAATTCTTTTAATTATTGTAAAATTAGATGAATAGCATATTAAGTTTAATGAGAATTTCAAGTTAGACACTAAATGTTTTAATTTCTGTTCAAGTTCCTTTTCCGACAATACGACAAGGCTAATTTTGTGAATGACAGAGGAAAAGCGGAATATTTTATCTCTAAAAAGACACGAGTTTTACAAATTTCATAGTTCATGCACTTTATTTGGAAAAACATAATAATTAAGGACCTATATTTCAAACTTAAATCAAAATTGAGGGTTCAAAGTATATTTTTCTCTAGTAGTTAATGCATGTAGTCTACACAGATCTCATACGCTTATAGTTTAATTTGTTACTTTATTCATGGAATTGATATTAAGAAACCCATTTTTCATCAAATCCCGTTAGGTCATGAGGTACAAATATACAGCCCTCAGAACCCCATCACCTAAAAAAAAGCAGTAAAATTTCACTATTCTTAATCTATTTCAACCCTAGAGTCTTTAACCATAACAATAAACTGGCTTCTTTTCCTTGTTACAATATTTGCATTCTTCTCCTATTACTCTTCTTCTCCCTCTTCATAATCCCTTCCTTGGGTGGTAGTGAAACCCAAGCATTAATCAACAAAATATGTTGCCAAACGCCAGCTTATGTAACGTAGTTTTCAATCAGAACTTGCCTTCCCCTATGACGAACGCAGAAGGTTTAACCCAAATTGCCATCCACCAGTCATTGTTAAATGCGACCAACTGCTAAATCTACATCCAAAGGCAAATATCGGTCGAGAAAAATGCGACTGTTAGGGATCTTTTGAGAATTTGCGAGGGTGGTTATGGGATGGTGATAGATCTTTTCAAGGACGCCACCATGTCGTTTTCTTGGAGAGATTTCAGGAGTATGGTTTTCGACGCGTCATGGGCCGATAAGCCAGTGGCCGACTGCCATAATATTTTTGGGATACCTCCCAAGGGAAATTATATACCATTGATTGAGTGGAATGGGGAGATGAGTGTTAATCAAGATGGCGTTGGTGAGCGGACAACTCTTGTGAGGTGAAACCAAGCATGTGTTGAAATGATTATGTAATAGTGAGACGAATAAAAGTAATGGCTAAATTTCACTTTGTGTTTCCATTAGATGTAAGGTCCATTTGCTAAAATAAAAAATTAATGATGAAAATTAACCAGTGTTGAATTTTAATTTTTTGACTTTTAAGGCAAGTGTTAAATTTTTAAGTACTTACTGATTAAGTAATTTCCAAAAAAAAATTCCATCTCAATAAGTTTATATGTTTGTAACTTTTTATTTTTAAAAATTTCTTTACAAATCTTTCTATCTGCTCAATTTCTACTCTCTAATTTTTTCTCATTAACACTTGTTCTCTCTACAATGCTATATATATTTCTCTAGATTTTTTAGTGGTTGAAATTTAGTGATAGTTATGTCAATAAAAATTTAATAATCTTAAGTGATAAAGTGACAAGAAATGTGTACAACATTCAAAATTTTGACCTATTTTTCCGTGATATTTATATTTGGTAACTTTGTTTGTCATCAACCAATTGATATATATATATATATATATATACTAGCGTATAACCCGTGCCTGAAGGCACGGGTGTAAAACAACAAAAACATAATAAAGAATTGACATATTTCTTTTGAACATCAATAATAACTAACGATCGAAATTATACAATTCAAGAATTCAAATTATACATAATACACAATCAAGAACTCAAGAACAAAGTCATACTTAACATTAACAATTATATAAATGAAAATAAAGAACAAAACCCTAAACATGATCAAGAACTCAAGAACAAAATCACACCAAAAACAGCTTGACCAACCTGACTATCGATCGACGACGGTGGCCATCGATCCAGATGATCGATCGATGGTGGCGATTTTGGCGAAGAGCAATTGGCAATGACATCGATCCAGACGATTTTGGGGAAGATGGTGACGATTACATCAACCTACATGACGATTTCGGCGACGATGGTGGGGACGACATCGAACCCATCCAGATTTCTGGGAACAAAAATGAAAGAACGGGAACACCAAACAAACACCAAACAAAGAACAAATTCATAAGCGTTTACCTCTATCCCTATCTGATCTCGCCGTCGTTGCTGTCACTGTTCCAGATCTGGATGGCGATGGTCGGATTTGAAGGTTGTATATATAAGAAGTTTCCATAGAGAGAAGAGTTGGGCGATATCAGAAGGGTAAATCATGATTTCCACTGATAGCCAGTAAATCGTGAAGAGAGAGGGGGGTGGGCGAGGGTTTCCATAGAGGGTCGACAATGGAGGTGGAGCAATGTGGACTTAAGGTAAAGGTAATTTGATATAGCGGTGGCGTAATGTAATGAACATGAAAATAGTGAAGGTAAGGAAATAATGGCCCAGTTAATTAAGGAAATACCGGGCATAATAAGAATAGAAAATAATGTTATTTAATTTAATTAAATAGAGAAAGGTAATGTGAATTAATTAATGCAAGAATTATATCTTAATTTACTTTAATTTATGTCTGTTTCCTTAATCGTTAGCATTAATTTGTTTGTCCTAGTCAGCAAATCAAATTTAGTCTAATCAACATTATGTTTGTCTTAATCATATTTTCGTTTGTCTTAGCCAGCAAAAGACGTCCTATTTTATATAATATATATATATATATATATATATATATGACGAATTGTGTTGTCAAATAGACTTGGGGCCTATTTCATAAAACTATAAATTAAGTGGTGAAAACTAGAAAGTGTGAATTTTAATTTATGAAATTTAGGTGTTAAATTTGTTAATTATTGTACCGATTAAGTAACTTTCTTTTAGTTTTTTCTATCTCAATAAGTTTACGTAACTTTTTAGTTTTAAAAAATTATTTACAAATCTCTCTCCTCAATTTAATTTCACTCTCCAATTTTTGTTGAGTTGTACTTGCTCTCTCTCTCCATATATATATATATATATATATATATATATATATATATATATTCTAGTGGTTTGTTTAATGATATATAGTTACGGTAATGAAAATTTAATATTGTTGAGTGATAAAGTGATAACAAATGTGTATAATACTTAAAATTTGACCTATTCTTGGGTGACACTTTACATTTTAAGCTATTACTTTATCTTTTATCAGGCAACTAGTTTTATGCGCACTGTGAACTGTGTATTTAGTTCTATATTCATAAAGTTCTATTTATATTTTTATTGTATTTTTTATTTTTATTTATTTATTTTAATTTGAACTATTATTTTAAAATATATGTTGCTTAGATTTAGCAGACTGTAAGAAAGACTTTACACACTTCTTTTCTCATGAACTTTCTGTCTTCATAGTGGGTTCCATCTTTCTTTCTTTTTTTTTTTTTTTTTTTTGTTTTTTTTTTAATTTCTCTTGAATGGGTATATCATAATTTCATAGTAAAGACATAATTTTAGTTTAGTTAATAGTTGTTATCACCAATATGACCTTGAAAGTTACAACCTAACTAGTCATTATTGAGTTCAATTTTAATCTCATCTACAACAATACTCATGGAATGTAATGTAGGACATAAATCAAATGATAAGGAAAATATAAAATAAAAGTTTGTAAAAATTTCTGAAGTCATGATAATTTTTTGTATTTGTTTTTTTAATATTTGTTCCTTGCATTTTCTCTTTCATTTCAACATCCATCTATATATAAACTATGATTAATCAATTTTATTTATAATTTTTTTTTTTTTTTTTTTTTTTTTTTTTTTGTTTTGGTGTTTTCGGTTTTCATTAAAAAAAAAATATTATAAGCATACAATTTGATCAATGTTGTCCATCATTGGTTATGTATATACTTGAAGATAAGTAGCTCTCTCATGCCAATATAAATGAAGATCTTAAAGAAGAAAATATAAATGAAGAACCTTAAAATTAGGATATCAATGAAATAAAGAACGTGAATTTCAATGAAAAGTTAGGAGTAAAAATAATGTCAAATATTCTCCAGGATTGTGGGAAAAAAGTTGATCAATTGTTGGCGGATTTATTAATCGAGAATGGTCCAATAAGAATATTAAGAGATAGTGACTGTGATTTTCCACAAGATGTTTTAATAAATATTTTTTTTCAACATATTATATTCGATATTTATCTAATGGAGATAGGTTAATGATTGACGTAATCGTACTTCTAAGATTAAACTCAATGATACTGGTAACTTACATATCATAAAAAAATCATGCAAGATGAGAGAGAGAGAGAGAGAGAGAGAGCATTGGAATCATGTATTAATGAGAATGATTGTTATCAAAACTTTAGCCAGTAATAATTTGCCATTTTGAGTAACGAATGAGTAGTTTTATAAACGAAATAATTATTTTCTCTTTCAATTAATGAAAATGGTTGTAGAGTTTGATCCCAAAATGAAAGATAATATTCGTCAGATTCAAACAAAAACAAAAGAAATATGTACCCATTATCTTTGTTATAGAATACAAAATAAATTGATACTTACTCTAGCAGATGAAATTAAAAGTGAAATTCTTAAAAAAAATTAAAATAGAAAGATATTTTTAGTAATATTTTAATGTACTCTAGATGTAAGTCATATAAAATAAATTACTCTTTTAATACGATGTGTGAATGTTTTTGCAACTCTAGTAACGGTTGAAGATATTTTTTTTAAAAGGTAAATGATACCTCTAGGCTTATAATATCTAACAAACTCAAAGAAACATTGGAAATTATCAACCTTGATAGTTGTGATGTAAGAGGACAAGAATATAATAATGGTTCCAACATGAAAGAGCAAAATAAAGGTGACAAACAAGATTGTCCGAGGTGAATCCTATGCGTTAAAGCATCATATTTGTTTTTGGGAAGAGATAACGGATATATATCGTCTTCTACACAATGGTGGAAGTTTTTTAAAGGTCTGTATATAATTATACGCTTAAGCAATTGTCTGATATAGCGCGGTGGGAAAATCGTGTTGATGTGGTTAAAGTAATATACCAAGCTCCATAAATAATAGATGCGTTATTTACCTTAAGATAAACTACTACCAATTTTGATGCAAAATAGGATGTAAAAAAATGGTAATTGGTGAGAGAGAAATTTGAGTTCTTGTTTAGGTTGTGTGTTTGGTTTAATGTATTTAATGTAGTTAATATGTTAACAAATTTCTTCAAAGCGAAGACGCGCATATTGGTGTTGATAGACCTCGCTTGCAAGAGTTCATTCTATATTTTAAGGACTTTAGACAAAATGAATTTCATTCTACAACGGTTGAAGCTAACGAGATTGAAAATGCATTAGATAGTGTGCCCCTTTTTCCCTAAAAACAAATAATTCGTAGACGAAAGCATTTTGACAAGAATATTAGTATGGAGGATGAGGTAATTAAATCGGTTGAGGAATCTTTTAGAGTTTATTATTTTTGGGATATTGTAGATCAAGTTCTTACTTCACTAAATAATAGACTTGAACAATTGCTAGAATATGAATAAAAAATTGGATTTTTGTTTGATTGCAAAAAGTGTACTTTAGCAAACGATGAAGAATTGAAGGGATATTATGTTAAGCTCGACAATTATTTGAAACATGACGTGAGTCCGACATTCATGGAAAAAAATTATTTGGAGAACTAAAGATATTGCCCCGTTTGGTAACTGTTTCTATCTCAGAAATTCCCATCATATTTTCAAATTTTTGGAATTTCTATTTAGGAATAGTGTTTGGTAATTTTATTCCCGTTCTTATTCCATTTCTATTTGAGAATTGTGCCCATTTTTTTCTTAAGAAATGAGAAACAAAAAAAAATTGTTTCTCATTATTCCTATCCCATTCCCAAAAATCACCGCCATTGTTCATCCGTCGTTTGTTGCAGCCCGCCGCCGGCCACCGTCCACAGCCATCTTCGGCAACCGTTGCCGGTCACCTCCGGCATCGCCGGCCACTCACCGTCCGGCAACTTCCGGTGCCGGCAAGAGCCGACGGCCGGCCATCGTCAGCCGCCTGCCGCCCGCTGGCCGGCCAGAACAAAAAAAAAAAATGTTCTCAAAAGATTTCTTTTTCTTTTTTCTTTTTTTTTTTCTTTTTTTAAGGATAAAATCGTTACCAAACGCGATTCTGTTCCAAAAAATAAAATAAAAAATATTATCGTATGGTAACGCGATTCTACTCCTAAGAAGAAAACAGAATTCTCATCATATCCCATTTTATTCCAATCCCATTGCTGGGATGAGAACACAAATTGTTATCAAACGCCACTAAAGTGCTTTTACCAAAAGATAAAATAAAAGCAATTAAGGTACTTAGTTTTGTGAATTCTTATTCTAGGGAATTATATTTTCTGAAGGTTTGGATTGCTTATAGAATTTTAGGTCCTGTTTGGTAACCGTTCCCATCCCATTCCTAGATTTTTGAAATTTTTATCTGGGAATAGCATTTGGTAACCACTCCCATTTTTTTGTTTTCATTTCCATCCCATTCTAAAATGGGAATTGTGTCCATTTTTTGTATAGGCTTGAGAAATAAAAAAAAGTTGTACCCAAGATTTCTCATTTCATTCCCATGGCCAAAAAGGACACGCTCGGGTATTTTGAGATTTGTTAGTGAGTCCACACTTCAAACTTTGTAAGCCTCTTTTTTTTTTTTTTCTTTCTTTGCGACTGGTGTCTGCTTCTTTGTTCTTCTTTAGCAATGGCGCAATGGTGTCTGCTTCGTGTTCGTTCGTATGCTCCTTCTGCGTTGTCTTCGTCTTCGTCTTCGTCTTCATGTTCGTTCGTATGCATCAATGGCGTCGTCTACTTCAAAATTGTTTCGATTTCGATTTCCTGTTTCGATATCAAAATCGATTTCGATTGTGAAATCAAAACCCTAATACGAAATTCGATTGTTGTTCCAGCTCTGAGGAAGAGACAATGCCAAGCTTGGAATTAGGGCTTTGAGAATGAGACGACGACGATGCATTCGTTTGCGTCAGTGGCGTTTCGTGTTTGTCGTCTGAAATCGAAATCGATTTCGATTTTTAAATCGAAATAGGGTTTCGAATTCGTTATTGGATTTGTGCGAATATGTTCTTGGATTTCTTCGAATTTGTTTTTCAATTTGTTTTTGGATTTGTTCTTGAATTTATAGTTTAGGGTTCGTTTTTTATTTTTAAGATAAAATCGTTACCAAATGTAATTCTGTTTTCAGAACCAAAAAAAAAAAAATTGTCATTACCAAATGCGATTCTGTTGCCTTCTTAGGAGCAATATCGCGTTTAGTAATGATAATTTTTTTTGTTCTGAAAACAGAATTGTGTTTGGCAACAAAATTCTCATTTCATCTCATTTTCATCCCACTATATAGGATGAGAACGGAAATGGTTACCAAACGGAGTGACTATATATACCAGTCACAGTTTTATCTGTCAAAATAAGTTTTTGGAAGATAAAATTGATTAAGTCATACATTTGAACCACTATGGTTCAAGAAAAATTTGAATGGATTACCTATATTTCCATTGAACAAGGTATGAATCATCAGCTTGATTGCGAAAGTACAATCAACAGTTTTGTACCTCAAAAAGCGAGAAAAATGTCTTAGAGGATTTTTTATTTTTTATTTTTTTATGTGAATAATATTTTATTTTGGGAAGATTTAATTCTTGACCTTAATTATTGTGGTCTAATAAATTTGGTGTATTTTTTACTTTGAATTTTGTATCTTTAATAAAATTTTGATTAGTCTTTCCATCTAATTTAGATGTTAAATTAGAAGAAACATGGGATAAATTTATAAACATATATATATATATATATATATATATATATATATATATATATATATATATATATATATTGTGTATTTTTTATTCTTTTTATTTTTCTTTTGATTATTGTTGGTGTCTGAAAATGGCTAACCCCGGCAGGAGACTATACTGACCAAAGCATAAATTTTGATACTAACGTTGTTGATGACTCCTATCACGTCAGATGCTTGATCCATGTGGAAGGCTTAGGTGGAATGACTGAGGGATGGTTGATTTTTACCCTCATCAGTTGCCCCCAGCCCCTAGTGTTGAGGTGGAACACAAGATGCTAGGGGTTCTGTTATGCTTGTGATTCGTTGAAGGGTGGGACTTTGTTCTCAGTAAGATCCTGCTCGGTGTGAGAGAGGAGCTCGGCTTTTTTCCATTTAGCTTCCTCGATAAGCCTCATTGTAACTCCCTGGATGCGCAACACATGTCCTGTGCCTTCTGACGGGCACAAGAATCGGGGTGCTGTTCGACGTCCGATAACGCGACATTTCGGTTAGACAGGGTGCCTATAAATAGAAGCCTCATTCTCGCCCATTGCTTCTCACTAGAGTTCCCTGAGCGCTTCTTTCTTTCTCATCCACGATACTCTTCTTTCCTCTTCCCTTCTCCATGTCTGCATCTTTTTTCTCTCCTGGGTACAACCCGTCGGGGTTTAGCTCTTTTGAGCGGACTCGTTCGGTATCCCCTATCCAATAGATCGAGCTCAGCTCGTCTTTGGAAGAAGTCTATTGGACGTCTTCATCGTTTGAAAGGGCCTGTGAGTCTTGCGGAGTAGAGCCTTCTCAGCCCTCCGTTGCGACCAGTAGGGCAAGTCGATCTAGAGTCCAAGAAGGGGCGAGTTCCTCCAAGGATCCCACAATTGAGCTTGGTCTAAGTCCCGTCGACGAGTCCGATTCTGTAGATCTAGCTGTCTTGGAGGTTCTTTCCGTTTCTACCCCTCCTGGTTTTGGTAAGGTGACCAAAGTCAACCTGACCGACTTGTTTATCTGGTCTCCCCAGACAGCCAATACGGGGGATACAGTCCAATATGATGAAGGATAAGGTGAAAAAGGCTAGGAGTAAGTACTCCTTCCCCAGCTCGGTAAAACTAAGGGTTTCCCAAGCTAAGGATCGTGCCTACGCGTCGCCAAAGAGGTATATTACAGTGTATATGGACTAGCTCTTGGTTGGCCTGTGATTTATCCTTCATCCGTGGGTTCGTGTCGTATGGTCGTGGCTCGGGTTGTGTTTGTCACAGCTTGCTCCGAATAACATGAAGATGGTTTTGGTCTCCGATATCATCTTTTGTGCTGAAGGAGTCGATCTATTTCTTGACCTCTTACGGGTTCTTTTCTTTGCCAAATCCATGCCCGAAGGTTAGGGGTGGTGCTACATTAATGCTCGACAACAAATTTTTATTTTATTTTTATAACAAACTTTACTATATTTACACAAAAAGGTATTACAAGACTTATAGTTTTTATTTCTGACTGGATGTTGCTCAGCTATATAGTAAAGGTAGAGAAGAGTGCTTCATTGATTTGTGGAAGCTCTCAATTAGGTTTTTTTTTTTTTTTTTTTTTTTTTTTTTTTTTTTTTTTCTTTTCCTTATTCGCCTTGACTATAAGAGTTGGTCTTAAAATTTATGGGCAAACCATGAGATGAAACCGATAACCGAAAGAATCGATAAAGGAATCTGTCTTCTATTCAGGATAACTCTGACCTAAAATCACTCCTTAAAGAGAATGCTGACTCCACAAAGCGACAAACAAACTTTTGTCAGAGTATACAAACTCAAATAATATACATCATAACGGAGGCAGTTACGTCTATTAAATCAATAATTGATATGATTATACCACACATGGACGGTGGCCTTTATGTGTAAACACATGATTATGATCAAATTTTTGATCTAATATTCCATCCGGTTGTTGAGGTTGTCTTCCATTATATCATCAAGGGAATATTGTTCATACTCAGAGTGATATTTGAATCTTGGTGGGATATCATCTTCATAGTCAGGATGATCATCAAGTTCCTTATGCCATTCGTCTTCATAGAATTCGTAGGGCTCATTTTTTTTTTATGTCGTTGCGAAATTTTACTTCAGGAAGAGAAAGACTGCAATATATCTTTTGGATTGAATCTTCAGTATTAAGATTGAATGTGTTGATCCTAAGATTTTGATGGACAATTAAAGGTTGATGTTTTTGGTGGAACTAACAATTTGATTAAGTGTTTCAGTTTATTAGTTCCTGATGATTAAGATATGTTAATAAAGATGATAAATAATTAAGAGGTTGAAGAATTTGAAGAACTTAGGGAAAAACAACTCAGATTAAAATTTCAACTCTTAATATCCCAATTAGGATCACACACGAGACAAAAGATTTTTAAATGATTTTTATAAATATGTGTGTTTTTAATAGGATCCTAATTGGCTAAATTATTTGCTCCTATGTGTAATTGAAAAAGAAATATTTATAATTAATTAAAATTGAATTTAAGTATTTAATAGAACTAATCAAGAAAAAAAAATTGGTTAAAGGGGCAAAAATGTCAATAAGAATGAGTTAAAAACGAGTTTAGAAAAGTGATCCAACATCCATAAGTTGACAGGTAAGTCGACCGGATAAAGAAAAAAAACTCTCTGTATGTCTCGGTCGGCAGGTAGGTCGACCTGTTCTTAAGAATGAACTCTCTGTATCTATAAGTCGACAGAGCGGTCGACTTGTGAAGAGAAATGGAACTCTCTGAATCTCTAAATCGATAGATAGGTCGACCGGTGGGCATAGAATCTTTGGCTTGGCTACAACCTCAATTGAGTGGTCGACTGCTGATCTTGGATGGTCGACTAGTGTATCTGTTTCAGGATATTATGGAATTCCGGATATCAATATGAAAGTAGCCGTTACTAGCCGTTTTTTGGTTAGTATTTATGAGAGATTTTAGGGATTTAATCGGATTTGAGACATGCTACACCTATTATGTTATCCCTATTGATTTGGTTAATTAAGTTTGAATATTTCTCAATTTGGTACATATAATTGTTTCTATTCTATTTAATTGTGATTGAGAAATATTTGGGGGACTTAATTGAGAAGTTTAAAAGACATAATTAAGTGATTTGAACCAGGATGAAGTCTTAATGATATAAGGGGTCTATAAGAGTAATTAAATGTCATAACAAGTTTGAACTAACCGTTGGAGAGCTTATTTTATTCCCTCCTACGTTTTTCACTTAAACGGTAGGTGAGATATCAATCATTCTGAGCTATTAAGCTCTCGTGCTTTCTAAGAGTTATCATACTGAGAGTTTTGTGAGAATTGTCTTGAAAATCATTTTTGAGATATTGAAGAAAATTATTGTTGATTACCCATTTGAAATTGCATTGCTAATCATTATTTATTCGGTGGAATCCTGGTGAGATCATTCCAAATTACTTGTTATTAGTTGTTGCTTGATTCTATTATTTATTATTTGGATTTTGATCTTTGAAATTATTTTTCGGATTTTTTATTAAAAAATATTTTTGAAACAATTTCTTGAGAAATATGATTACGTGCTCAATTATGTGCTAACCAATTTTTGTTTAAAATCAAATTTTGAATATCTCACTTTTCTATCACTAGTTTTTGGATATTAATTGAGTTCTAATTTATCTGGGGTGGTAGAAGCTCTGAGTGGAAAAATCACTTATCAATTATTTGTAATTTGTGAGTTGAGTGTCAGATTAGATACTATTGGGAGTGTCTAATCAAGGATAACTGATTTCAATCTCATCCAGTAAAGAGATTGAGATTTTGATCTTTGCCTAAGGTATAAAAAGATTAGGTGTTAATTCTTCATTGATTGAATTTGTGAGTGATTTTGTAAATATTTCATCATTACTTGGGAAAATGATAGTTGGAGTATTTTTATGAGATTTTGATTCTTGAGCCTAAGGTATAAAAAAAATTAGGTCGTGATTCTCCCTGTAATAGAATTAGGTTATTCTTAAGCCTGTAAAAAGTAGAGGTTATTCTTGAGCCTAAAAAAAGGAATTTGTAAGGGTTGATTCTGAGCCTGTGAAAAGAATCATTGTGAGAGTTTGGTTCCTACCTTTAAAGGAAACTTGAGTTTAGTGGGTGCGAATCTCCGTGGGACTCGGAGGACTGGATTAGCCAAGAGTAGCTTGGTGAACCAGGATATATCGGTGTGTACTACATTGCTTATTTCCTTGACTTTTTCTTGTGTTGTTTGGGTGTTCACCTAGAGCTTATTACACTTATCCGCTGCTATAAAGATAATAATTAATTTTAGGATAAAAATTAATTGTTTGATTTTTTAAGTGTTATTATTTAGATTAATTTTTTAATACTATCCAATTCACCTCCCCTCTTGGGTAGCTCACTGGGCCAACAGAATGGTCCATGGAGATATTCAATATATCAAAAATCAATTTTTCTGACTATGTTTCTGATAGTCCAATGTTCTATTTGCTCAATTAGTGGAAGGTTATCACAGAACCATGGTGGATTGGGAATTAGTTACAATTCTAAGGGGTTTGAAATTTTTTCCTTTATTGGTGGTGGTTTTAAGTCTTCGTACAAGGGCAATTTTATGTTTGGCCGAAATAGGATGATGGCCTTCAAAGATTGGACTAATGGATTTTACATATACTTTTATTCCTTGGACATATGAATGAGTAAATATGTTAAGAAAGAATATTGCAAGTCTGCGTCCAAATTGATCAGTTTGATCTGGGTCATGAATATTAAATTGGGCTAAAAATCCATAGTCCATAAGTTTTTTGGCCGTGAGGATTATATCTTGATTTTCAAATATGAGAGCAATTGGCTGATATTCGTTTAGGTCTATGGCAACTTGAATTATATTATAGGTGAGGTGGCAGGTCCAATCAGTTCTGAAAGGATCCATATCTGGTAAACATATTGGGCCATTTTTGCAACACGATGTGAATTTATAATAAGAGTCATGTTTGGCTTTAAGTCTAGGAACATATATTGAGTTGTAGTATATGTTTTGGAGATGGGTTTGAATAAGAGTTTCGATTTCACGATCTCTTTGGTTGGCTTTTCGAATTATATCTTAAACAATATGTCTGGCTAGTGGACAAAGAAATTGAAATGAAAAGAAAAAGGCTCGAGATTTTTGCTTTTTAAGCTGGTCTTTAATGTATTAGGGTTCATCGATGACCTCATTTCTGTCAAATGTTATGTTAGATATGTAAGACCCTAAATTTCGCATATGCATAATTTTAGTGGCATTTTAGAACATTTAGAAAATAACGGGGTGAAATGTGGTATTTCTAATTTAAATTAAAAGTTTAAGGGTCAATTAGCAATTTTAGAAATATTCATTTTAAATTTTAGAATTTAAATAATAACCTAAAGGAAATTGAGGGGAGGTTAATGTAATTTGGGAAAAATTAATATATATATATATATATATATATATATATATATACACACACACACACACACAGATGGATCAAGAACCAAAATAAAAAAAAAGAAAAAAGAATCTAAGTGGTAAACAAAAGATCAAAGTTAGTCCACTTCTTCCATGCATATATATATACACACACACACATACACGTTATACTATACATCTCAAAGCACAAGAAAAAAAAAAAATAGATGAGAGAGAGAGAGAGGTCGGCGCAGGGGTGGTGAGATCCGACAAGCGTGGGTGTGAATGGGTTCTGTCGGTTGTAGATCAATGGCGGTAGCGGTGGCGTGAGTTCGGTGCTCCGACAGTGGGATGGTGTGTCTCGGTGGCGGTGTTTCTATTCATCAGTGGAGTGTGGGTGATCGTCGCCGTTCATCCATCGTGGGTGTGTGTGATCGGCGAGGGGGTGTATTGCGTTAACGAAGTGGGTTGGTGTGGTGATTGTTCGGCGGTGTATGTGCGAATGCGTGTGTTCTGTTCTGTTCACCGGCGGTGTGTGTGTGTGATCATCGCCGTTCGCCCGTGTGTGCATTTGGTTCGCATTCAAGTGTGTGGGTTGCCGGCGGTGGGTGTGTTCTGGTTGTCCGGCAACTTTGTGGGGGGTGTGTGGTGGCGTCGTTCAGTCTGGTGTGTATGCATGTGTGATCGTTTCAGTTCGATAGGCATATGGGTGGTCAGCCGTCAGTCGTCGGTCGGCTGTGATGGGGTGTGTGTGTGTGTTTTGTTCACTAGGTGAGTCGGTATGGTGTTGTTTTGCCGTTATGTGTGTGTGTGTGATCTGATCGCCAGTGGTAAAGGTTGGGGGTATGTGGCGTTGGATGGCTGAGACCAAACAGGAAGCGGAACTAGGGAAAAAAAAAAGAAAAAAAAAGAAGAAAAGGGGAAAAAAAAAAAAAAGCGAAAAAAAAAAAGAAAAAAAGAAGAAGAGAGAAATTCAAATAAAAACCAAAATTCAACTTCTCGACCTGCGAGCAATTCGAAAACAGGTAAAATTTTAATTGGGTATTATTTTCATTAAATTAAATTGTTAGTATTAAAAGTTTCGCAATCATAATAGTAATTTTTGTAATTGTAATAATACTTTATTAATCGCTAATCTAAATAAATTGGTACAGTAAATAATTAACGTAGCGGAACGGACATAATAATAAATTTTCATGATAAAAATTTGGGGATTGGAAAATATGAAATTTAGGGTCTGCATTGCATATTAGGTTATTTTAAGTAAAATATTAATTTAGGCCCTATCGCGGTTAGGTTCGCAAGCGCCAGCGTCCCAGTAGGTTTTGGACGGTGATAGTTTGGCAGTGTGAAAATCAAGGTGAGTGTACTGTCTTCTATGTAAGTTTACAAATTTTATTTTTGTATAAATTGTGGTAAATGTGTTTATTTAAAAAT
Organism: Eucommia ulmoides; assembly: GCA_016647705.1. Classification (NCBI taxonomy): domain Eukaryota; kingdom Viridiplantae; phylum Streptophyta; class Magnoliopsida; order Garryales; family Eucommiaceae; genus Eucommia; species Eucommia ulmoides. The sequence continues at coordinate 33,589,861 of CM028338.1, read as the reverse complement.
GGATGAATTTGCAACTTATATGGATCAAGTTGGTTTTGGTTTTAAAGGTGAAAAATGATTTTTGGAATCAAGTGGGTTTTAAAGGTGATTTTTGTCCAATTATGCCATAGTTTTCTTCTCGTTAGACGGGTATGACCTACAAGACGTGGATTTTCTTCTCGTTAGGCGTGTATGACCTATGAGATGTAGATTTTTCTCTCGTTAGGCGGGTATGACCTACGAGATGTAGATTTTCTTCTCGTTAGGTGAGTATAACTTACGAGATGTGGATTTTCTTCTCGTTAGACGGATATGACCAACGAGATGTGGACTTTCTTCTTGTTAGGCGGATATGACCTATGAGATGTGGATTTTCTTCTCATCAAGAGGATATGACCTGTGAGATGTGGATTACCTGCAAGGCAAGTCTTGCAAGGTAGTTTGACCTGTCAGGAGTGCAAATCCTGCAGGTAGTACGGTACCGTTGCAACTCCCGATCGTGAGGTAAAAACGATCCTATGGCTAGTACGAAAGAATGTGGGGAGTATTTTATATTATGTTGAAATGTTTGGACTGGTTGGTTTAAAATACTTGGACGGGTTGATTTAAAATATTTGGACTGACTGATTCAAAATATTTAGATTGGTTAATTTAAACTATTTGTATTGAGTGTTTTAAATGCATTATTTCTTTACATTGGTGGCAGTTGAAAATTGGTTTCAAATAGGGTATGCGATGTACGGTATTATCTTTATAGTATTTCATTTCATTGGTGGCAGTGGAACTAGATTTTCAATCGTGTATGTGACTATAAGATATTATATTTTGAAATGTGGTATTTAACATTTGTGCTTGATCCATTAAATGTTTTTTTTTTTACTATGAAGACAGTACAGCGATAAAAATATTTGGTTTCAGGTACCGCGGCTAGAAGTTGGTCCACTAATAGCACTAGGTAGAGTCTGGAGGTAGTGTCGTTCTGGAGGTGAGCCGGTCGGATGTGAACCGTGGAAGATTCATGTATTTTTGTGTTTTTGGTTGTGAATATTGGGGGCCAATATATTCCCAAACTTTGAAACGGGTATATATATATTTTGGAAAAAAATTATAGTAGCGCGAGTATGTAGGTATATATGTATGGATGGATATGCGTCGGTGGGTCAGGTCATGTCAGGTTGACGTCACGCCCGGCCTTGGGTGACGGGTGCCCGGGGTGGGGTGTGGCATTTGTGGTATCAAAGCCTAGGTTATAGGTTCTGTGGACGTGTCAGTTTGTCGAGCCAGTGGTAGACCTTGAGATAGGATGTCAGTAGGTGATTTCGGTACGCGAGGGGTAGTTCAGTTATTAAATTAAACATTGTTGTTTTTCTGGTTGGCCCAACAGTTTATTAAACTTTCTTTCAGATAGTGACGATGGAGCGTGAAAACGAGAGCTCTCGGAGTGTGGGACCCCAGAGGCAAGTAGAACCCCAGAGGTAAGAAGATAGGATGCAAGGAAGTTTAGATGCCATCGAGAGGATTCTGCAGGCTGCTAAACAGCTGACAGAGTAGCAAGCAAAAATAATAAATGTCAAAAGGCCCAAACTGATATTGCTACGTCCCAAGCAGTACTTTTGAAAAGATTCAAGGAGTTGGATCCTCCAGTTTTCACAAGAATGGTAGGTCCAGCTAATGCCAAGAATTGGTTAAGAGGCATGGGGCATGTATTTGAGGCCATGGGGATTACTGACGATAGCCGGGTACCTCTTACCCCCTTCCAGCTGAAAGAGAAAGCCGAACACTGGTGGGAAGAGATGAAGAGATTGATTGCAGACTCCGGTAAGGAGATCACTTGGGATATCAGGATATCAATCTCTTCCAAAATAGATCTTCAATAAGGATATTACCAGTTGAAAGTTAGAGACAGTGACGTGGCGAAAACGACGTTCCGTACGAGGTAGGGTCATTATGAATTTCGAGTTATGCCATTCGAGTTGACGAATGCCCCTACTGTATTTATGGATTCGATGAATCGAATCCTCCAACCTTAACCAGATTGGTTTATTATCGTGTTCATGGATGATATACTGATCTACTCCCAAAATAAAGAAGTGCATGAGGAGTATCTCAAGATTGCGTTGCAGACTTTGCGAGAGAAGCAGTTGTATGCCAAATTCAGTAAATATGAGTTTTGGCTGGATAGAGTCGTATTCTTGGGGCATTTTATTTCGGGAGATAGTATGCAGGTGGATCCAAAGAAGGTCGAAGCTGTGATTCAATGGGAAAGGGCGAAAAGTGTGATCGAAGTTCAAAGTTTTTTGAGATAGGTGGGTTAATATCGTCGATTTGTGCAGGGATTTTCTGTTATAGCTGCCTCGTTGACCCGCAAGGAATCCAAATTCTAGTGGACTGATAAATGTGAGCAGAATTTTCAGGAGCTAAAAAATAGATTGATATTTACTCCAATACTTTCCCTTCTGACCGAAGGCTGTGGCTTTGTAATCTATAGTGATGCTTCACACCAAGGGCTAGAGTGTGTACTGATACAACATGGGTACGTGATTGCATATGCCTTCCGAAAATTAAAGAATCATGAGCGTAATTACCCGACGCATGATTTGGAATTGGCGGCGATTGTGTTTACCTGGAAGATTTGGAGCCGTTACCTGTATGGCGAGACTTGGGAGATATGTACAGACCACCAGAGCTTGAAATACTTGTTTACCCAGAAGGAACTAAATTTGAGGCAGACGCGTTGGACAAAATTGATCAAGGATTATGATTGTACTATCCACTATCATCCTGAAAAGGCCAATAACGGATGCATTGAGTCGGAAATCGGGGGGTTCGGTTGCAAACATTCAAGTTGTTCATACCAATCTGTATGCCGAGTTAAGATCTTTGTGAGTTCAGTTGGCAGTTGGTCAGACGGCAGTGTTGCTTGCGACCTTAACTTTAAGACCGACAATGATCGACCATATTATAGAAGCGAAGAAGTCGGATGCCCAATTGAGGAAGATCAAAAATGAAGTAAAGAGTGGTCACACAGCTGACTATCATGTCAGGGATAAAGATGAGGCTTAATGGTGGAGAATAAACTGTGTGTGCCTGATGACAACAATCTCAAGAAGAATATCTTGGAGGAAGCGCACAGCGCAGCATATGTAATACCCCCAGGCAGTACCAAAATAAAACGGAAAATTGTTGAATTTGTTACCAGGTGTCTTGTTTGTCAGCAAGTGAAGATCGAGCACCAACGTCCAGGTGGGTTATTGCAGCCTCTACCTATACCAAAGTGGAAATAGGAGCATATCACGATGGATTTCGTTTTAGGATTACCGCGTACTTAAAAGAGGTATAATTCTATCTGGGTGATCGTTGATAGGCTTACTAAATCTTATTATTTTCTGGATGTAAAGACGACGTACTCTGTGGATAAGTATGCCTAATTGTATATTGACAAGATTGTTAGACTACATGGTGCACCAGTTTCTATAGTGTCGGACAGAAATCTGAGATTTACTTCGAAATTCTGACTAAGTCTCTAAATCACTTTAGATACTAAGCTGAAATTTAGTACCGCTTTTCATCCACAGATTGACGGTTAATCAGAGCGTATGATTCGAATGTTGGAGGATATGTTGAGGGGTTGTGTTCTGAAATTTCTTGGTAGCTGGGATGATCACTTGATGTTGATAGAATTTGCCTACAATAACAGTTACCATTCGGCAATCGAGATGACACCGTATGAAGCCTTGTATGGCAGGAGATACAGGACCCCAATCTATTGGACTGAAGTGGGAGAAAGAAAATTACTGATGCCCGATATAGGCCAAATGACGGCAAACAAAGTAAAGGTGATTTAGGAAAAATTGAAAATTACTCAGAGTCGAAAAAAGAGTTATGTTGATAAGCATAGGCGGGAGTTGGAATTTGAAGTGGACAATCATGTATTTTTGCATATATCTTCGTGGAAGGGCTTAATGAGGATCGGGAAGTTAAGTCCGAGATATATCGGGCCATACGAAATCTTGGAACGGGTTGGTGCGACAGCTTATCAACTTGCCTTCCCATCAGAATTGTCTAGACTACACGACGTTTTCCATGTGTCGATGCTTAGGAAATATGTGCCAGATCTTTCGCATGTGTTGACTTCTCAACCAATCGAGTTAGAAGAATATTTGACATACGTTGAGGAGCTAATCTAGATTTCGAGTCGTAGAGATCAGGTGTTGCGGACGAAAACGATTCCATTAGTAAAAGTGTTATAGCGCAATCATTTGGTAGAGGAGGCGACGTGGTAGTGAAAGGACGAGATGAGAGATAAATATTCGCACTTGTTCGATCAAGGTAACTAAAATTTTGGGACAAAATTTCTTTTCGGAGGGAAGGGTTGTAAGACCCTAATTTTTGCATACGCATAATTTAGCGGCATTTTAGAATATTTAGAAAATAACGGGGTGGAATGTGGCATTTCTAATTTAAATTAAAAGTTCAGGGGTCAATTAGAAATTTTAAAAATATTCATTTTAAATTTTGGAATTTAAATAATAACCTAAAGGAAATTGAGGGGAGGTTAATGTAATTTAAAAAAAATTAATATATATATATATATATATATATACACACACACACACCGATGGATCAAGAACCAAAATAAAAAAGAAGAAAAGAATCGACGTGGCAAATAAAAGATCAAAATTAGTCCACTTCTTCCATGCATATATATACACACACATTATACTATACATCTCAAAGCACAAGAAAGAAAAAAAACAGAGGAGAGAGAGAGAGGTTAGTCTGCATGGGGGTGGTGAGATCCGACGAGCGTGGGTATGAGTGGGTTCGGTCGATTGTCAATCAACAGCAGTAGCGGTGGCGTGAGTTCGGTGCTCCGACAATAGGAGGGTGTGTCTCGGTAGCGATGTTGCTGTTCATCGGTAGAGTGTGGGTGATCGTCGCAGTTCATCCATCGTGGGTGTATGTGATCGGTGAGGAGGTATGTTGCGTTGACGAAGTGGGTTGGTGTGGTGATCATTTGGTGGTGTATGTGCGAGTGCATGTGTTTTGTTTTGTTCATCGACGGTGTGTGCGTGTGATCGTCACCATTCGCCGGCGTGTGCGTTCGGTTCGTCGTCAAGTGTATGGGTTGCCGGCGGTGGGTGTGTTCTGGTTGTCCGACGACTGTGCGGGTGTGTGTGGTGGTGTCGTTCGATCTGGTGTGTGTGCATGTGTGATCGTTTCAGTTTGACAGGCGTGTGGGTAGTCGATCGTCGGTCGTCGGCCGGCTTTGATGGGGTGTGTGTGTGTGTGTGTGTGTGTTCTATTCGCTAGGTGAGTGGGTGTGGTGTTGTTCTGCCGCTGTTTGTGTGTGTGTGATCTGATCGTTGGCGGTGAAGGTTGGCGGTGAGTGGTGTCAGATGGCTGAGACCAAATAGGAAGCGGAACTAGGGAAAAAAAAAAAAGAAAAAAAAAAGAGAGAGAGAAATTCAAATAAAAACCAAAAACCAAAATTCAACTTCTCGGCCTGAGAGCAATTTGGAAACAGGTAAAATTTTAATCGGGTATTATTTTCATTAAATTAAATTGTTAATATTGAAAGTTTCGCAATCGTAATAGTAATTTTCGTAATTGTAATAATACTTTATTATTCGCTAATCTAAATAAATTGGTACAGTAAATAATTAATGTAGTGGAACAGACAAAATAATAATTTATCTTGATAAAAATTTGGGGATTGGGAAATATGAAATTTAGGGTCTGCATTGCATATTAGGTTATTTTAAGTAAAATATTAATGGGTCTTTTTTTTTAGTCCTCTGTAGGGGTATCATAGAGTAATCAGACCCCCTGACACATGGAATTAAGTTTTCAGGCCCTCTCAAATGTTTAGAAAATAGTCCCTATATTTTGGGTACTATGTTCACTCATATTTACAAAACTGCCATTTTGTCTCATGCAACAAGACAAAATTGGACAACAAGTGTGTTAACGTTAATGTAAAACACTTCAAGCAATACCTCTACCTAAAATGTTAAGATAACACACACAAAACATGCGAGGAAGAGTAAAAAAAATAAAAAAAATGCAAATAACTTGAATTCATTTGTGTGTGTTAACGTTTACTCATTTTTAGTAATACATGACGTTAATATTAACTTAGTCCTCATTTTAAGCAATACACCCTCCCTTGTATTTTTTTTTTTTGTGTGCGTTAACTCATTTTTTAGTGCGTTAACGTTACTTTCATTTTGTGTGAGAGGTCAAAAAAGAAAAACATTGACGTTACCGTTAAAAATGCACATTTTTTGTCTCTTTTGTGCTCACGTTAATGCTGGATTGTCACAATAAATACAAATAACTAATTGTGTTCACGTTAATGTAAGTAAGTTAAATGGGCTGAATTGTAAATGCGTTAACGTTAATGCAATTAGTTATTAGGATGGGTTATAATTGTGTTAACGTTAATGCAAGTAAATTACATGTGTTGGGTTGTAATTGCGTTAACTTTAACACAATTAGTTATTGGGGTTGGGGTTATAATTGCGTTAACGGTAATGCAATTAAGTTACATATGCTGGGTTGTAATTGCATTAAGGTTAACGCATTTTGTCTGTCTGTATGTGTGTTAATGTTAATGCATTTTTTTTTTGTGTATGTTTTACATTACCGCCTCTTTCCTTATTTGTTTTGTGTGCATTAACGTTAACGCATTTGGGTGAGTTTGCGTTAACTTTAATGCACATTTTGTTACCTTTCTCTGTATTAAACGTTAATGCATTTAATGTTGTCCAGAAAATGTATGAAATAAAATCACTCACAACACCAACGTTAACGTAAAAATTAACACATCCTCCATCTCCACCCTCATTCATAGCCACAACAAAAATCAAATTCAAAACTGAAATATTCCAATTCAGATCTGAAAAATCTAAAAAAAAAAACCAAGAACCAAACAAACCGTAAGAAATTTTCAATTCAGATTTGAATGTGTGTTGGGGTCATCTTGCATTAACGTTAATGCACATTTTGGGGGGTCTTTCTGTGTTAACGTTAACAGGTTCACGTTGTTCCAGAGAAAGATTAAATGCGTTAATATTAACACAATTAGTTATTGGGTTGAGGTTGTAATTGCATTAACGTTAATGTAAGTAAGTTATATATGCTAGGTTGTAATTGCGTTAACGTTAACGCAATTAGTTATTGGGGTTGGGGTTGGGGTTGGGGTTGTAATTGCGTTAACACTAATGTAATTAAGTTAGATATGCTGGGTTGTAATTGCGTTAACGTTAACGCATCTTATCCGTCTCTGTGTGTGTTAACGTTAATGCATTTTTTTTTGTGTATCTTTCACATTACCGCCTCTTTCCTTATTTGTTTTGTGTGCATTAACGTTAACGCATTTGGGTGAGTTTGCGTTAACTTTAATGCACATTTTGTTGCGTTAACGTTAATGCACATATTTGCGTGTTAACATCAAAACTAGAAAAAAACAAAAACAAAAAACAAATAAGAAATACCATGAACTAGATAGATAGAGTGAGTAGGGGAGGTCCGAATTTGGCTGGTGACTGGCGATGGTTGCCGGATCTGGCTAGTGGTGGCCGATAGTTGTTCGAAACGAACATCAACACCGCCAACAACACCTGCCGAATTGAATATCAACACCGCTGAAGAACACCACCAAAACGACCTATTGAATTCAATGACAACCCTCCCCAAAAAGACCCAGATACTAGAATCAAAGTAAGAACCATAGAAAAAAGCAAACCCACTACCCCAAATCCCAAGACCAATTGTTCTTCAATCCTTCAATGCATTTCTTTTTAGACAGAGAGAGAGAGAGAGAGAGAGAGAGAGAGAGACCATAGAAAAAACAAACCCACTAGCCCAAATTGCAAGGCCATAGAAAAGTGTGTGTAGCAATGAAAAAACACAACATACACATATCTTGAAGAAAAGACCCATCAAGTTCAATGGCAAAACCCAAATGCTAAAAACAAAATAGAGACCATAACAAAATAAACCCACTACCCCAAGCTCTTTTGGGTTTCCAGATCTGGAAACCCAAATCTAAGATTCTAAATAGAGAGAAAGAGAGAGAGAGAGAGAGATCTGGTTTCTTCATTGTTCGTCTTCATCGTCGCAAGACCACAAGCTCGTCGCAAAGTTCTTTGTAGTTCGTCTTCGTCGTTGTAAGAGCACACGGCCGAAGCAAGATTTTCGCAGTCGAAAGACCACAAGGCTGTCGCAAGATCTTCGTCGTTTCGTCTTCACCGTTGCAAGTCCACAAACTAGAGAGAGAACATCAAATGGTGGCACTCCTTTGCAGGTGGAGGCTACTCAAATGGTGAAACTTCTATTCAAAAAGGAAAGGGGCTTGGTAGGTTTAGAGAGTGAGTGTGAGAAAGAGTGAGAGAGAGAGAGAGAGGGTGAGTGATAATTAACATAAATAAGAGAGAGGGTTTGTTCATGGGTACATGTGTCTTTTTAGTGTTCTTTTTGGTTTTTTGGAGGACTAAAAACTTAATTGATTGTACTATTTGGTCTGAATCCTAACCAAACATATGAAAATGATTTTTTTCTCAATAATCTCTCTATGGGGGACTATATAATAAAAAACTCAATATTAATTTAGGCCCTATCGCTGTTAGGTTCGCAGGCGCCAGCGTCCCGATAGGTTTTGGACGGTGATAGTTTGGCAATATGGAAATCGAGGGGAGTGTACTATCTTCTATGCAAATTTATAAATTTTATTTTCGTACAAATTGTGGTAAATGTGTTTATTTAAAAATGGATGAATTTGTAAATTATGTGGATTAAGTTGGTTCTAGTTTTAAAGGGGAAAAATGATTTTTGGAATCAAGTGGGTTTTAAAGGTAATTTTTGTCTAACTATGCCATAGTTTTCTTCTCGTTAGGCGGGATTGACCTAGGAGACGTGGATTTTCTTCTCGTTAGGCGGGTATAGCCTAGGAGATATGGATTTTCTTCTCGTTAGGCGGGTATGACCTACGAGATGTAGATTTTTTTCTCGTTAGGCGGGTATAACCTACGAGATGTGGATTTTCTTTTCGTTAGGCGAATACGACCTACGAGATGTAGATTTTCTTCTCGTTAGGCGAGTATGACCTACGAGATGTGAATTTTCTTCTCGTTAGGCGGATATGACCTATGAGATGTGGACTTTCTTCTCGTTAGGCGGATATGACCTACGAGATGTGGATTTTCTTCTCGTCAGGAGGATATAACCTGCGAGATGTGGATTACCTGCTAGGCAAGTCCTGCAGGGTGGTTTCTGCAAATCCTACGGGTGGTACGGTACCATTGAAACTCCCGATCGTGAGGTAAAAACGATCCTATGGCTAGTAGGAGAGGATGTGGGGAGTATTTTATATTATGTTGAAATGTTTGGACTAATTGGTTTAAAATACTTGCATGAGTTGATTTAAAATATTTGGACTGACTGATTCAAAATATTTGGATTGGTTAACTTATAATATTTGTATTGGGTGTTTTAAATGCATTATTTCTTTACATTGGTGGCAGTTGAAAATTGGTTTCAAATAGGGTATGCGATGTACGGTATTATCTTTATAGTATTTCATTTCATTGGTGGCAGTGGAACTAGATTTTCAATCGTGTATGTGACTATAAGATATTATATTTTGAAATGTGGTATTTAACATTTGTGCTTGATCCATTAAATGTTTTTTTTTTTACTATGAAGACAGTACAGCGATAAAAATATTTGGTTTCAGGTACCGCGGCTAGAAGTTGGTCCACTAATAGCACTAGGTAGAGTCTGGAGGTAGTGTCGTTCTGGAGGTGAGCCGGTCGGATGTGAACCGTGGAAGATTCATGTATTTTTGTGTTTTTGGTTGTGAATATTGGGGGCCAATATATTCCCAAACTTTGAAACGGGTATATATATATTTTGGAAAAAAAATTATAGTAGCGCGAGTATGTAGGTATATATGTATAAATGGATATGCGTCGATGGGTTAGGTCACGTCAGGTTGACGTCACGCCCGACCTCGGGTGACGGGTGCCCGGGGTGGGGTGTGACAAGATATATAAAATGAATTTATTATGTGGTCTGAAGTTTCAACTTCCCAAGCTATGTTTGAGACTGATTTTTCATGACAATATATCTTATTTTTCAATTATATGTTTTCTTTGAAAACTTGATTTCCTTTTTCATTTATATCTTTAAAATATTTTTGTAATATGTTGCAATTTCCACAATTAAAAAATGTTGATGATGATGCCACAGATGTATCGACTGGTGTGGATGCAAATGTTTTTTCTTTTTCATTTTTCTCAAATGCAGAGCTATGAATTTTAAAATTATATTCTAATAATGATCTTGTTGATGTAAGTGTTTTACTATACATATAGAAACCTTTAAAATGTGGATGTGGATAATTAAATTTTTTTCCAAAATTTCTTCCCATTTTGTAAATACTCTTATTTCATGTTCGTGGAAAACACAATAATATTCAAATAGTTTCTTAATTATGTTATTCGTAAGAGATGCAAAGTGATGAATGATAGCTAAAATTATATTTATCTTAATGGGTTGTGCATTGTCTAAGTTACATAAGTTATCTACTACGCATTGTATGTGGTCATCTATTTCTATCTTAGATTTATATGACTTGGGAGAATTCTTAAAATATGTCGAAAAGACAATCTTGTTTCCATAAGTCAAGGTCTTGTTGTCCATCTGCTAAACAAATATTAGAATAAATTTTTCTAAATAAATAGTCGTCTAAACTATTGTTTTTCTCCTTTTATGTGTTCAAATTCTACTCCATATTTGTTTCCTGCTATAGTATTTATGAAATTTACCCATCTTTTTTATATATTTTCATTTCACTACTTTTGCTATAGAATTTTACTATATTTTCACAGTCCATTCTTACAGTAGAATTTTTATTTAAGAATAATCTAAAATTATTTAGAGCATTTATAACACCAAATATTTCGTAGTCTAAACCAGTTAGATATTAGTCCTTGTCTATATACTTTCTACTAGCATATCTACATAACTTTTCCTCCTTCCTATCTTTATATTTGTCAGGTTTGCAATATAAGATTGCTCCCCGTTCTTTTTCTAATGCATTTGTTCCTACTATTTTGTAGTCTGTTTCTAATGGAAGGTGTAATTTTGGTAAATTTTTACAAAGTTCTTTTACGTGCTTAACTATCTTTATATTTTTTAAGTTAAATAATTTTTGTCCTCCTTATTTAGTTTTACTATATAAAGGTCCTACAATTTTTTCTAAATCTTTTATATATATATATTCTGGCATAATTAAGTAATCTTAGGAAACTCTGAAGTTGTTTTGTGTCTTCAATCTTATTTGGGTATTCTAATATATGTTTTACTATACATGGTTGTAATATTATTTTATCATTTCCTATTTCTGTTCCTAAAAATCCTATGTATTTTTTTGCATAATTTCATCTTGTTTTTACATATTATTAATCCGTTATTGATAAATTATTTAAATATTAATAATAGATTATCATAATGTTCTTCTTCATTTTCTAAAAAGACTAAGATGTCATCTATATATACTAAAAGAAATTATAATATTTTTTAAACATGTGATTCATTTTTCTTTGAAATAGACTAGGTCCATTTTTAAGTCCAAATGGCATGACAATCCATTCATAATGTCCTTTTGGGCAGGCTAAAGATGTTCATGGTATTGATTTTTCATTCATTTTTATTTTCCAATCAAATTTACTAAATGCCTTTTTGTCTTGTATGCAATTTATTAAACTATCATTGTCTAGAATTAAATAATTATCTTCAACTGTATTATCATTAAGTCTATTATAATTTATTACCATTCTAACCTTTCCCTTTTTATTTATTTATTTATTTCGGCATGATTTCTAACCATAAAGACTGTACTTCTATGTCTATTGTCACTGTCTTATTACTCCTAATTTTAACAATTCTCCTATTTCTTTATCAAATTCTTCTATGTCTGTAGGATCATATTTGCCACTTGCTATTTTTATACTTAATTCAGTTTTTTTTCTTTTTTAATTTCTAAATGTGCTAATATTTTATTTCTATCCCATTATCTTATAGGATCTTCTCCTAACACTTGTGATTTTCTGCTAAATTTATTATCTTATCTAGAATAGTTTGTGGTTTAAAACAGTTGTTGAAACCACTAGATATTGTCCAGTAGAAATTTATATTTTCTGTTTGTAAGTAAAGGTCCACCTTGGGAAGGTTAACCTTGTTCTACCTACCTCGGTATCTATAATCTATTTTATTCAAATTTACACCTATTTGTTTTTTTAAATGAGAGAGAGATTATAAGGGTTAAAATTTCTTAAACATTTTTAAAATTTGAAATATTATTACAAAATTTGTTTCTAAAGTGAATATACACTTATTTGAGATATTCTAACCCTTATAATCAATCTTAAAAAAAAAAAGAGTATAATTTCGAGTAAAATAGATTATAGATACTGAGGTGGTTAGAATAAGGTTCACTTTCCAAGGTGGACTTTTATTTATAAACTGAAAATATAAATTTCTATCGAACAATATCTAGTGGTTTCAACAGCTGTTTTAAACCACATGCTATTCTAGTATCAGAGCAACAATAGTAGATCTTAGGAAATTGGGTAATACAAATTAGATATATATGATTTTGTTTATGATTAAAAAATTAGAATATTTAAATCTAGAAATTCTAGAATATCACAAAACACATAATACAGAAAATTCCATAATAACTTGTAATTTTAAAGGGGATTACAAACATATATTACATACATAGGATAAGTAGTACAATAGTTTAATAGATTTAATAATTATTTTAGGTAATAATTTAAAATTTCAAATAAATAGACAAGTTAAAATATATACAACAATAGCTGAAGGATTCGGTAAGAAAGGCCAAAATATAAAAAAATATAGAAGAAAAGTTAGATTATATAAAAGATCAAAATACTTCTACTATAAAGAAAATTTCTAAGGCACAAAATATAGGAAAAATAATAAAACAATTAGAGTTAACTAATCCCAAGTTAATAGAAGTCGAAACCAAAAATATATATAAAGAAATTAATACGATAAAATGACAAGTTAAAAAATTAGAATAAATACAAGATATATTAGATAAATAGTTAAAAGAAATATTAAAAATAATTAATGATTAATTAATAGTAAGTCATATTTAGAATATAAATAGGATTTAAAAGAAACAGAAAGGTACTTAGCACCACCTGAAGGACTTAGTAAATATACAAGAGGATCTATAGGAGATTCATATATATTAAAACCAAAAAGACCATAATATTTCTTTTAATTAGTTTACGTAAAAAGATAGATGATTTAGATACAAAACAATATTTAATAAGAGGAGATCTAGAATTTCAAAAAAAAAAAAAACTACAAAACAAGAAATAAAACAACATAAATAGAATAAAGATTTAATAGCCTCATTTAAAGACTTTGACGTTAAAGAAAAATCTAAACCCAAAAATAAAAAGAGTTATCTTTACGTGTAAAAATAACCGATAAACAAGTAATAACTAGAAGCTCACATAATCAAAATATAATTGAAAATCTCTTAAGAAGGAGTAGATCTGAACATAACTATTAGCAAAGAATTGAAACACTAATAGACTTAGATAAACAAATAGAAACTTTTAAGAAAAATAGACTTAGATTTATAAAACCAAACGTTTTATACCAAAACACATTTTTTTTTATTTTATAGATCTGTTATTTATTAACATTTTTCTGAAAGAACTATATCATGCACCCATGAAGATTAACAGATAACCTTAGATTTACTAGAATTAACAACATATGATAAAAATAGGAAAATTTAATATGCCCTTAGTACATTTAGGACTAATAGTTTTAGGAATAAAAGGATTACATAGAATGGGAGTAAGAACAAAAGTATTAATATGTATATATGACAGTAGATTTACGGATATAGAACAATCTTTATTAGGAAGTATTAAAATAGATATAAATAATAATGAAAAAATAGTATATTTTGCACCAAATTAATGAGTTACTAGAGACATGTTACATAAAAATATAAAAATAGGAATTAAAACAAGAGGTTATAGTACGAAAAGATAATCAGATAATATCCTACCATGCACAGGATTTATACGAAAATTTAGCCAAAGTAATAAAACTAAATATAAACTGGACAATAAAAATTTAATAAAAATATTAGGGATAAAAGGAATTAAAGCAATACCGGCCAAAAAAATTTCATCGGAAATAAATGCAGGATTTGATTAGAAAATAGATAGTTTTATGAAAGAGAAAATATTAGTACCTGAGAATAACACGACCTATAAAAATAAATACGGATCACTTAATATGAGATTTAATGAATATCATTATGAGGCAGCAAAATCGAGTAATAATATAAATGAAGAGGATTCGAAAAATAATGAGGAAGAAACTAAATTTATGAATATAGAAGAGCTTACTGGATATACTCTAGATAATATAAAAGAAATTATAGATAATGATTATGACAACATGATAGCACAAGGAATGACAGAAGAAGAAGTACAAAAATTAGAATGTGAAAAATACGATATGGACTTGTATTTTAGTATATTAATAGATGATTGTGAATTAGATCCAATCCTCATACTAAAAAACAATCACAACAAACCAAAAACTTTTGAAGAAATTCTAAGAGAGGTAGAAAATGACATAAAAAATATAAATATAATGGAAGTAGATAGAGAGAAGAATCAACAAGTAATACAATTAATCAAGGAACAAATCCATACCAATATCAACCTAGACCACCAATACCATATAATTTAGGAGGAAGAAGGCCTATTTAACTAGGAACATATCAAGAAACAAAATCAAATAGAGTATACAATGGAAAATGATCAAGAAGAATTCCTAAGATAACAAAGGAATTACCAGAGGCTAGTATATCAAGATCAATTTTAAACATAACTAGAAAGAATCCTCAACTATTGTATGGAGTAATAGATAATGGGAAAACGATGCTGCAAGAGCATGTCACAATAAAATGAACCAAGGCATGCGTATGTGGGAATTTATGGAAACCATATTAGGAGAAACTGTAGCAAACTGGTATAGTAATTACAAAAGAGATAGATCAGATGTTACATAAGAAATAAAAGCAGCGGGAAACAATCCATATAATTTTACATCATTTACAAGATCTATAACATTAGGAAATGACCCAGCTAGAGGACAAGTAGATTATCAAAACGTAACACTTAGAGAATTAGACCAATTAACTATAGAAAATTGGAAATATATAGAAAAATTTAGTAATGATTATGCAAATATATTAAGAAGAACACGGAAAAGTTTTGATCAAGAATTACGTGATAAATATTTAAGAAAATTACTTGGACCATTAGGACAACAAATAGAAAGACAATAGAGAGAAACAAATTCACATTTACCTTATGTAGGAATAGGATCTAGGATAATATTCACATATAATAAATTACAAGATCATTGCACATTATTAGAAATTCAACATAACCTTAAAAAACAACAGTATGGATTTTACAAATCAGTTATATATACCCCTCAACAACATGAAGATAGGAAACAAAGAGAATAATATAAAGAGTATGGAAAGTACAATAGATATAAAAAGAAAAATAAAAAAATATATTCCAAAGAGGAATTTTTTCAAAAAATCTAAAAATTATAAAAAAGGATACAAGCGAAGTAAAAATCATGTTAAGAGATGATCACAAGAAAAAATGTATATGTTTCCTAAGTGGAGATACTAATCACTTAACAAACAAGTGCCCAAAGAAAGGAATAAATAAGGAAAGTGCATATCATATAACAAAAACTAAAAGTGAAGCCTAAACTTTCAAATGAATGAGAGTTCACCAATTCTATTTTTTTATTTCTCATAATTTTGAGTATATTCTAATTACTAGAAGTATTTTTCAATTGATTTTATTATCATAATTCTAATTCATAGCTTGGGTTTTCTCTGCATGTATTTCATTTGTTGGTTTAAATATTTTATTAATATTGTCATTTTATTTTATTTTAGGGGATGGATAAATGATAGTATCGAACATCATATCATCAAATAGAATGATTTATCTTTTATAAGTAATTATACATTTGAAATTATGACACCCTATTAAAATACATAAATTATGAAGTAAGCCAAATTTCATGGGATTTTCATGTATTAGTAACTTACTAATGAAATCCGAAATGATGACGTCTGTTTGATATAATATCGGTGCAATTTTTAGGGACTCAATATTGTCTCTTCCTCTTCCTTTTATAACATCCCAACTTTTTGAGAGCTCACCAACATTATTTTTCTTCTTTCTCAATATTTTGAATATATTTAAATTATTAAGAGTATTTGTTAATTAATTTCATTTTAAATAATTTGAACACTTACATTTCTTTAAAATTAAAATTATGTTGAACTAAAATTTTATTACTTATCAAACATTAAACAATACTTTTAATTTCAACACCCAAAAATAAAATATTCATAATACTAATTGAAAACAAATATTACAAAATAGTAAAAATAAATATTTCAAACAATGCAAAATGATATGAGTTCACCCACTGACAAAAAAAAAATAAATACAAACTCCACTAACTAATACAAAATATTTTTTCAAAAATAACAAATATAAATTATATTTAAATAATCAAATAAAATAAACAAAAAAATTACTTCAAAACCCGCACTTGACGCGGGGCTAAAACTAGTTTAGTTTTAGATTTTGAAGATGATATAGTAAGTGTAGATTTTAATGAATTGGAAGATGATGTCTTAACCATAATATCCATTGATAAAATATATTTAGACGAAGATGAATTTTTGGAAGAATACGACTTTGACATAAGCATAAGCATGATGAATTTAGGAATAAGCCAAGATAACTTTAGAAAAATTAAATAAAATTGAGTGTATACGTGATTGGAACCATAAACAGGGTAGTAATAAAACACCTTGTTATACATGTTATGGATATCCTAGTATAGAAAATAGATATAAATGTTATAAAGAAATATGTAAATTTTGCATAAAAACAAAATATAATATAGACACTATAGATGAATTAAATGACAAGTTAGAATATATAACAACTAGTGAATTTAGAGAAATCAAATTAGATATAAGAGAAATTAATTTAAAAATAGAAAAATTAGAATATGAAGCCCAAAATTTAAAGGATATAACATTTAAAGATAATAAAGGATAAGAAAAATCTATTGAAATAAGTGAAGACTAATATATGATAAATGATTTACAAAATTATGATTTAGAATCACAATCACATATAATACTTACAACATCAATATTAAGTATACCTACAAGAATAGCATTTTCTAATAAAAAAACATTAGAAATATTAGCAATGATAGATGCAGGAGCTACTAAATCACATTTAAATATAAATCTAGTACCTAAAGAATGCGTATAAACACTCAGTCAACCTATATACACATCACAAATGGACAGTAGCACATTACAATACAAACACTGTCTTAGAGATAGTTTAATATCATTCAGAACACTAGATAATGATTTCAATGAACAATTTCCATTACCGCAAGTATGGTTACGCCAAGTTAACCATAAACATAAATTTATATTAGGACTAAATTTTATCGGAAGCCAAAAATGATGTATAATAATAAATAATAATTTTGTTACAATAATAAAAAAATGTGTTACTTCACCAACAGATTATTTTATGACGCAAAAACAAGATATACTTACATCAGAGTTTACGACTACGAAACGTGGTGTCTGCATAGTTAATTTAGATAATAAAAACCAAAACATATATACTACTATAGAAAGAAATCAAAAAGACATTGAGGATATTATGGAAAATAATGCAAAAATATAAACCACCAATATAAACTAGGAATTAATATAGAATATATACTAAAATTAGTAGAAAAAATGCCTAAAACAATAAACAAAAGACAAAAATTAGATAAGATAATAAATTTAGCGGAAAAAACACAAGTGTTAGAAGAAAATCCTATAAGATATTGGGATAGAAATAAAATATTAGCACATTTAGAAATAAAAAACCCTGAATTAAGTAAAAAAACAGTAAGTGGCAAATATGATCCTATAGGCATAGAAGAATTTGATAAGCAAATAGGAGAATTGCTAAAACTAGGAGTAATAGGACATAGTGACAGTAGACATAGAAGAACAACCTTCATGGTTAGAAATCATTCTGAAATAAAAAGAAGAATGGCTATAATGGTTAGAAATCATTCTGAAATAAAAAGAGGAATGGCTATAATGATAATACAGTTGAAGATAATTATTTAATACCATACAAGGTTGGCTTAATAAATTGCATACAAGACAAAATGGTATTTAGTAATTTTGATTGTAAATCAAGATTTTAGCAAATAAAAATGGATGAAAAATCAATACCATGGACAACTTTCACCTGCCCAAAAGAACATTATGATTGTCATTTGTAATTAAAAATGCACTTAGTATATTTCAAAAAACAAAAATGGATCACCTAGTTAAAAATATTATAAATTTCTTTTAGTGTATATAGATGACATATTAGTCATTTCAAAAAATGAAGAAGAACATTATGATCATCGATTATTAATATTTAAAGAATTTATCAATAATGGATTAAAAATAAGTAAAAACACGATGGAATTTTGCAAACAATACATAGAAGTTTAGGAACAGAAATAGGACATGGTAAATTAAGGTAGCGTTTGGTAACCGTTTCTGTTTCTATTCCAGCAGCGGGATGGGATGAGAATTTTGTTCCTTCTTGGGAATAGAATCGCGTTTGGTAACGATAATTGTTTTTTTTTTGTTTTGGGAAGAGAATCGTGTTTGGTAACGATTTTATCCTAAAACCAATTTTTTTTTTTTTGAGATTGTTTTTTTTGTTTTGGCCGAACGGTGACGGCAACGACTCCGACCGGCGGGTGGGTGACGGCGATAGCGGTGACGGCGATGGTGACCGGCGGGTGGGTGACGGCGGCAGACGGCCAGAGGTGACTGACGACGATCGCCGGAGATGGCCGGCGGCGGCGGACGAATAGTAACAGATATTGGGAATGGAATGGGAATAATGAGAAACAACTTTTTTTTGTTTATAATTTCTTAAGAAAAAAATGGGCACAATTCCCAAATGGGAATAGAATGAGAACAGGAACAAAAATTATCAAATGCTATTTCCAAACAGAATTCCCAAAAATCTGGGAATGGAATGAGAATTTTTGGAATGGAAATAGTTACCAAACGGGGCCTACAACCACATATAGTAAAAAAATATGTTAGAATACCCAGATATGATTGAAGACACAAAACAACTGTAGAGTTACCTAGGATTACTTAATTATGCCAGAATGTATATCAAAGATTTAGGAAAAATTGTGTGACCTTTATATATTAAAACTAAACAAGGAGGACAAAAATTATTTAACTTAGAAGATATAAAGATAGTTAAGCACGTAAAAGATTGTAAAAATTTACCAGAATTACACCTTTCATTAGAAACAGACTATAAAATAGTAGAAACAGATGCATCAGAAAAAGGATGGAGAGCAATCTTATAATTGCAAACCTGAAAAATATAAAGAGAGAAAGGAGGAAACGTTATGAGTGAAAAGTATATAGAAAAAAAAACCCAAATCTAACTCGTTTAGACTACGAAATATTTGTCATTATAAATGATTTCAATAATTTTAGATTACTCTTAAATAAAAAATTTACAATAAGAATGGACTACAAAAATATAGTAAAATTCTATAGCAAAAGTAGTGAACAGAAAATACATAAAAAAGATGGGTAAATTTCATAAATACTATAGCAGGAAATAGATATAGAGTAGAATTTGAACAAATAAAAGGAAAAAATAATAGTTTATCCAATTATTTATCCAGAGAAATTTATTCTAATATTTATTTTGCAGATGGACAACAAGACCTTAACTTATGAAAACAAGATTGTCTTACCGACATATTTTAAGAATTCTCCTAAGTCATATAAATCTAAGATCGAAATAGATGACCATATACAATGCATAGTCGATAACTTATGGAATTTAGACAATGCACAACCCATTAAGATAAATATAATTTTAGCTATCATTCATCACTTTGCATCTGTTATGAATAATTTTAAAATTGACAGCTCTACATTTGAGAAAAATGAAAATGAAAAAAACATTTGCATCCACATCAATAAAAACATTCGTGGCATCATCATCAATATTTTTTAATTGTGAAAATTGCAACATATTACAAAAATATTTTAAAAATATAAATGAAAAAGGAGATCGAGTTTTAAAAGGAAACATAGAATTGAAAAATAAGATATATTGCTTTGAAAAATCACTCTCAAACATTGCTTGGGAAGTTGAAACTTCTAACCACATAATAAATTCCTTTTATATATCTAACATAACATTTGACAAAAATGAGTTCATCGATGAACCCCAATACATAAAAGACCAGCTTGAAAAGCAAAAAAAATATCGAGCCTTCTTCTTTTCATTTCAATTTCTTTGCTACTACCCAGACATATTGTTTAAGATATAATTTGAAAAGACAACTAAAGAGATTGTGAAATCCAAATTCTTGTTCAAGTCCATCTCCAAAACATATGCCACAACTCGATATATGTTCTTGGACTTAAAGTCAGACATGACTCTTATTATAAATTTACCTAAAGTTGCATAAATGGCCCAATATGTTTACCAGATATGGATCCTTGCAGAAATAATTGTACCTGCCACCTCACCTATAATATAAATTGAGTTTCCATAGACCTAAAAGAATATCAGCCCATTGCTCTCAAATTTGAAAATGAAGATATAATCTTCACGGCCCAAAAACTTATGGACTGTGAATTTTTAGCCCAATTTAATATTCATGACTCAGATCAAACTGATCAATTTGGACAGAGACTTGCGATATGCGTTCTTGACATATTTACTCATTCACATGTCCAAGGAATATAAGTATATATAAAATCCATTGGCCCAATCTTTGAAGGCCTTCATCTTATTCCAGCCGAACATAAAATTGCCCTTGTACGAAGACTTAAAACCACTACTAACAAAGGAAAAATTCTCAGGCCCCTTAGATTTGCAACCAATTCCGATCCACCATGGTTCTGTGATAACCTTCCACTTATTGAGCAAATAGAACATTGGACTATCAGAAACTTAGTCAAAAAATTTGATTTTTGACATATTGAATATCTCCATGGACCATTCAATCTTATTACTGAAGATTCAATCCACAAGATATACTGCAACCTTTATCTTCTAGAAGTAAAATTTCGCAACGACATAAAGAAAAGTGAGCTCTACGAATTCTATGATGACGAGTGGCATAAGGAATTTGATGATGATCCAGACTATGAAGATGATATTCCACCAGGATTCTGATATCACCCTGAATATGAGCAATATTCCCTAGATGATGTAATGAATGACAACCTCGATAACCAGATGGAATATTAAATAAAAAAATTTGATCATGATCATGTGTTTACACCTAAAGGCCACTATCCATATGTGGGATGATCATATCACTTATTTAGTTAATAGATGTAACTGCCTACGTCATAATGTATATTATTTGGGTCTGTTTACTCTAACAAAAGTTTGTTTGTCGTTTTGTTCGAGTCAACATTCTCTTTAAGGAGTGCTTTTAAGTTATAGTTATCTAGAATAAAGGATAGATTCCTTTACCGATTCTTTCGATTATCGATTTCGTATCATGGTTTGCCTATAAATTGTAAGACCGACTATTATAGTCAGGTAGGAGGAGGAGAAGAAAAACAAAAACCCTATTTGAGAGCTTCCACAGAGCAATCAACCATCTCTTCTCTACCTTTACTATATAGCCGAGCAACATCCACTAAAAAATAAAAACTGTAAGTCTTGTAATACCCTTTTGTGTAAATATAGTAAAGTTTGTTATATTTCCTTATGGTGACTCCCGAAAAGGAAAACCCTTTTTTAGTATGAATTTCTTATGAATGATTTTATTATTTGAAACATTAGGATATATTATTTCTTCTTTGAATTATGGAAAATAATTGACAAACAAATTTCATGAAAACTTTAAAATCGAGAAAATGTTTTGATAAAAGCCTCTGAGTTTTGACACTTGTTACCTGTTTTGGCCAATGAATAGGCATTTTTAGGGTGTTTGTCAGTTAAAGACATGCTTTGAAACAAAACAGTTTTCGAAATTTATAAGAAATTAGTAAAGTATGGTTAACGGCAAATCGAACTGGCCCATCTGACGAGACTATTTTCTCTATATTCAGTTGAGAAATAATTTTCTAATAATATTTCAAATTTTAAAAACATTTATGGAAATTTTGATATTAACATAAGGAGATGAGTACTTATTAGGGAAACTACAATTATTTAAATCAAACATTATTTGAGATATTCTAACCCTTATAATCTATCTCTAATTAAAAAAAAAAAAAAAAAAGTGTAAATTCTAGTAAAATAGATTATAGATACCGAGGTAGGTAAAACAAGGTAAGCCTTCCCAAAGTGGACATTTATTTACAAACAGAAAATATAAATTTCTACCGGACAATATCTAGTGGTTTCAACAACTGTTTTAAACCACCTACTATTTTGGTATCATAGCAACGGTAGTAGATCTTAGGAAATTGGGTAATATAAATTAGATATATATAATTTTGTTTATGATTAAAAAATTAGAATATTTAAATCTCGAAATTCCAGAATATCAAAAAACCCATAATACAAAAAATTTCATAATAACTTGTAATTTTAAAGGGGATTACAAACATATATTACATATAGAGGATACATAATACAATAATTTAATAGCTTTAATAATTAATTTAGGTAATAATTTAGAATTTTAAATAAATAGACAAGATAAAATATATATAGCAATTGCTGAAGAATTTGGTAAGAAAGGTCAAAATATA
Source organism: Eucommia ulmoides (assembly GCA_016647705.1). Taxonomy (NCBI): domain Eukaryota; kingdom Viridiplantae; phylum Streptophyta; class Magnoliopsida; order Garryales; family Eucommiaceae; genus Eucommia; species Eucommia ulmoides. Next base: position 33,566,898 of record CM028338.1, on the reverse strand, counting down.
AAAAATATAGAAGAAAATTTAGATTATATAAAAGATCAAAATAATTCTACTATAAAAACAATTTCTAAGGCACAAAATATAGGAAAATAATAAAACAATTAGAGTTAACTAATCCCAAGTTAATAGAAGTCGAAATCAAAAATATATATAAAGAAATTAATACGATAAAAGAGCAAGTCAAAAAAATTAGAACAAACATAAGATATATTAGATAAATATTTAAAAGAAATACAAAAAATACTTACAGAATAATGAATAGTGAGTCATGTTTAGAATATCAACAGGCTTTAAAGAAAACAGAAAGGTACTTAGCACCACCTGAAGGACTTAGTAAATATACAGGAGGATCAACATGCGATTAATATATATTAAAACAGAATAACACTATAATAAATGTTTTAATTAGTTCACATAAAAAGATAGATGATTTAGATACAAAACAAGACTTACTAAGAGGATATCTAAAATTTCTGAAAAAAGAAAAAACTACAAAACAATAAATAGAACAACATAAACAGATTGAAGATTTAATAGCCTCATTTAAAGGCTTTGATGTTAAAGAAAAACCTAAACAAAAAAATAAAGAGTTATCTTTACGTGTAAAAATGATCAATAAACAAGTAATAGCTAGAAGCTCACATAATCAAAATATAGTTGGAAATCTCTTAAGAAGGAGTAGATCTGAACATAATTATGAGCAAACAATTGAAACACTAATAGACTTAGGTAAACAAATAGAAACTTTTAAGAAAAATGGACTTAGAATAATAAAACCAAACATTTAATACCAAAACACAAACAATGTTTTTGATAAATCTATTATATATGATCATTATTATGAAAGAACTATATCATGCACCCATGAAGATCAACAGATAACATTAGATTTACTTTAATTAAAAACATATGATGACTTAAGAAAATTTAATATGCCCTTAGTACATTTAGGACTAATACTTGTAAGAATAAAATAATTACATAGAATGGGATTAGGAGCAAAGTATTAATATGCATATATGATAGTAGATTTACAGACATAGAACAATGTTTATAATGAATTATTGAAATAGATACGAATAATGATGGAGGAATAGTATATTTTTGCACCAGATTATCAAGTTACTACAGACACATTATATAAAAATATAAAAAGAGTTAAAACAAGAGGTTATAGTGTGAAAAGAGAATCAGATAATATCCTACTATGCACAGGATTTATAGGGAAATTTAACCAAAGTAACAAAACAAAATATAAATTGGACAACGAAAATTTAATGAAAATATTAGGGACAAAAGGAATTAAAGTAATACTGGCCAAAAAAATTTCATCGGAAATAAATGTAGGACTTGAATGGAAAATAGATAGTTTTACAAAAGAGAAAATATTGGTACCAAGGAATAATAGGACTTACGAAAATAAAGACGAATCACTTAATATGAAATTTAATGAATATCATTATGCGACAGGAGAATCAAGTAATAATATAAATGAAGAGGATTTGAAAAATAACGAGAAAGAAACTAACTTTTTGAACATAGAAGAGCCTAGTGGATATACTCTAGATAATAAAAATGAAATTACAGATAATGATTATGACAACATGATAGTGCAAGGAATGACAGAAGAAGAAATAGACAAATTGGGATGTGAAAAATACGATATGAACTTATATTTTAGTGTATTAATAGATGATTGTGAATTAGATCCAATCCTCAAACTAAAACAACAATCATAAAAAGCTTAAACCTTTTGAAAAAATTGTAAAAGGGGTAGAAAATGATATAAAAAATATAAATATGATGGAAATAGATAGAAAAGCATCAACAAGTTGTACAAGTAATCAAGGAACAAACCCATACTAATATCAACCTAGATCACCAATACCATAGAATTTAGGTGGAAGAAGACCTATTCAACTAGGAACATCTCAGGAAACAAAATCTAATAGAGTATACAAAGGAAAAAGATTAAAAAAAATTCCTGAGATTGCAAAGGAATTACCTGAGGCAAGTATATGAGGATCAATTTTAAACATAACAAGATGGAATCCTCAGCTATGGTACAAAGTAATAGATAAACAAGAAAACGATGTTGCAAGAGTATGGCAAAATAAAATGAACCAAGACAGTTATGTGGGAATTTATGGAAACCCTATTAGGAGATAGCAAACAGGTATAATAATTACAAGAGAGATAGACCAGAAGTTATACAAGAAATAAAAGTAGCGGAAAACAATCCATATAATGTTTCTTCATTTATAAGATTTATAACACTGGAAAATGACCCAGCTAGAGGACAAGTAGATTATCAAAATGTAGCATTTAGAAAATTAGACCAATTAACTATAGGAAATTGGAAATATATAGAACAATTTAGTAATGATTATGCAAATATATTAGGAAGAACAAGGAAAAGTTTTAATCAAGAATTATGTGATAAATATTTAAGAAAATTACCTGGACCATTAGAACAACAATCAGAAAGACAATGGAGAGAAATAAATTCACATTTAACTTATGTAGGAATAGGACCTAGAATATCATTCACATATAATAAATTACAAGATCATTGCACATTATCATAAATTCAACATAATCTTAAAAAATCACAGTATTGATTTTGCAAATCAATTATATATACCCCTCAACAATATGAAGATAGGAAACGAAAACAATCATATAAAAAGTATGGAAAATACAATAAATATAAAAATAAAGATGAAAAAATATATTCTAAAGAGGAAATTTTTAAGAAAATCTAAAAATTGTATTTAGACGAAGACGAACTTTCTAAAGAATATGACTTTGACATAAGTATGACGAAAAAATTAAATAAATTGAGTGTATACATGATTGGAACCATAAATAGGGTAGTAAGAAAATACCTTGTTATAGATGTTATAGATATCCTAGTATAGAAAATAGATATAAATGTTATAAAGAAATATGTAAATTTTGTTTAAAAATAAAATAGAATATAGACACTAAAGAAGAATTAAATGACAAGTTAGAATATATAACAACTAGTGAATTTAGAGAAATCAAATTAGATATAAAAGAAATTAATTTAAAAATAGAAAAATTAGAATATGAAGCCCAAAAGTTAAAAGATATAACATTTAAAGATAATAAAGAAAAAGAAAAATCTATTGAAATAACTAAAACCATTATATGATAAAGATTTACAAAATTATAATTTAGAATCACAATGACATATAATACCTATAATATCATTATTAAGTATACTTACAAGAATAACATTTTCTAATAAAAACAAAACGTTAGAAATATTAGCAATGATAGATGCAAGAGCTATTAAATCACATTTAGATGTAAATCTAGTACCTAAAGAATGTGTACAAACACTTAGTCAACCTATATACACATCACGAATGGACGGTAGCACATTACAATTCAAACATTGCCTTAGAGATAGTTTAATATCATTCAGAACACTAGATAATGATTTCAATGAACAATTTCCATTACCGCAAATATGGTTACGCCAAGTTAACCATAAATATAAATTTAAATTAGGACTAAATTTTATCAAAAGCCAAAAATGATGTATAATAATAAATAATAATTTTGTTACAATAACCAAAAAATGTGTTACTACACCAACATGTTATTTTATGCAATAAAAACAAGACATACTTACATAAGAGTTTATGACTGCAAAACATGGTGGGCAAAACGATAATTTAGATAATAAAAAGGAAAATGTATATACTACTATAGAAAAAAATCAAAAAGACATTGAGGAAATTATAGAAAATAATGCAAAAAATATAAACCACAAATATAAACAAAAAAATAATATAGAATATATACTAAAATTAGTAAAAAAAACAAAAATGCCTAAAACAAAAAAACAAAAAATAAAAATTAGATAAGATAATAAATTTAGCAGAAAAAACACAAGTGCTAGGAGAAGATCCTATAAGATATTGGGATAAAAATAAAATATTAGCACATTTAGAAATAAAAAACCCTAAATTAAGTATAAAAACAACAAGTGACAAATATGATCCTATAGACATAGAAGAATTTGATAAGCAAATATGAGAATTACTTAAATTAGGAGTAATAAGATATAGTGACAGTAGGCATAGAAGTACAACTTTTGTGGTTAGAAATCATGCAGAAATAAAAAGAAGAAAGGCTAGAATGGTAATAAATTATAAAAGACTTAATGATAATACAGTTGAAGATAATTATTTAATTCCAGACAAGAATAGTTTAATAAATTGCATACAAGACAGAAAAGTATTTGGTAAATTTGATTGTAAGTTAGAATTTTAGCAAATAAAAATGGATGAAAAATCAATACCATAGACAACTTTCACCTGCCCAAAATGACATTATGAATGGATTGTCATGCCATTTGGAATTTAAAATGCACCTAGTATAATTCAAAGTAAAATGGATCACATATTTTAAAAAATATTATAAATTTGTTTCAGTATATATAGATGACATATTAGTCTTTTCAAAAAATGAAGAAGAACATTATGATGATCTATTATTAATATTTAAAGAATTTATCAACAACAGATTAATAATAAGTAAAAACAAAATGGAATTATGCAAAAAATACATAGGATTTTTAGGAACAGAAATAGGAAATGGTAAAAAAAAAAATTACAACCACATATAGTAAAAAAAATATTGGAATACCCAGACAAGATTGAAGACACAAAACAACTTCAGAGTTTCCTAGGATTAATTAATTATGCCAGAATGTGTATCAAGATAGTTAAGGACCTAAAAGAACTTTGTATAGTAAAACTAAATAAGGAGGACAAAAATTATTTAACTTATAAGATATAAAGATAGTTAAGGACGTAAAAGAACTTTGTAAAAATTTACCTGAATTACACCTTCCATTAGAAACAAACTATAAAACAGTAGAAACAGATACATCAGAAAAAGGATGGGGAGCAATCTTATATTGCAAACCTGACAAATATAAGGATAGAAAGGAGAAAAAAATATGTAGATATGCTAGGGGAAAGAATATAGAAAAGGACCCAAATCTAACTAGTTTAGACAATGAAATATTTGGCACTATAAATGCTCAGAATTATTTTAGATTATTCTTAAATAAAAATTTTATAGTAAGAATGGACTGTGAAAACATAGTAAATTTCTATAGCATAAGTAGTGAAAAGCAAATACATAAAAAAAAGATAGGTAAATTTCATCAATACTATACAAGGAAACAGATATAGTGTAGAATTTGAACACATAAGAGGAAAAAATAATTGTTTACCCGACTATTTATCGAGATAAATTTATTCGAATATTTATTTTGCCGGTGGACAACAAGACCTTGACTTATGACAACAAGATAATCTTACCGACATATTTTAAGAATTCTCCTAAGTTATATAAATCTAAGATAGAAATAGATGACCACATACAATGCATAGTAGATAACTTATGGAACTTAGACAATGTACAACCTATTAAGAAAAATATAATTTTAGCTATCATTCATCACTTTACATCTCTTACGAATAATGGAATTAAAAAAATATTTGAATATTATTGTGTTTTCCAAGGACATGAAGCAAGAGTATTTGTAAAATGGGAATAAGTTTTGGAAAGAATTTTTAATTATCCACATCCACATTTCAAAGGTTTCTATACATATAGTGAGGTACGTACATCAACACCATTATTAGGATACAATTTTAAAATTCACAACTCTGTGTTTGAGAAAAGTGAAAAAGAAAAAACATTTGCATCCACATCAGTAGATACATCCATGGTATCATCATCAACATTTTTTAATTTTTTAAAAATGCAACATATTTCAAAACATTTTAAAGATGTAAATGAAAAAGGAGATCGAGTTTTCAAAGAAAACATAGAATTGAAAAAGAAGATATATTGTCTTGAAAAATCACTCTCAAACATAGCTTGGGAAGTTGAAACTTCTAACCACCTAAAAAATTCCTTTTATATATCCAACATAATATTTGATAGAAATAAGTTCATCGATGAACCGCAATATATAAAAGACTAGCTTGAAATGCAAAAATCTCGAGTCTTCTTCTTTTCATTTCAATTTCTTTGTACACTACCTAGACATATTCAAGATATAATTCGAAAAGCCAACCAAAGAAATCGTGAAATCCAAACTCTTATTCAAGCCCATCTCCAAAACATATACCACAACTCGATATATGTTCCTGGATTTAAATTCAATTATAACTCTTATTATTAATTCATCTCATGTTTCCAAAATGACCCAATATGTTTACTAGATATGGATCCTTTCAGAACTGATTGTACTTGCCACCTCACCTGTAATATAATTTGAGTTTCCATAGACCTAAACGAATATCAGCCCATTACTCTCAAATTTGAAAATCAAGATATAATCCTCACCGCCCAAAAACTTATGGACTATGGATTTTTAGCCCAATTTAATAATCATGACCCAGATTAAACTGATCAATTCGGACGAAGACTTGCAATATGCCTTATTAACAAATTTACTCATTCACATATCCACGGAATAAAAGTATATATAAAATCCATTGGGCCAATCTTTGAAGGCCTTGATCCTATTACAACCAAACATAAAATTGCCCTTGTACAAAGACTTAAAAGCACCATCAACAAAGGAAAAATTCTCAGGCCTCTTAGATTTGCAACCAATTCCGATCCGCCATGGTTATTTGATAGCCCCACTTATTGAGCAAATAGAACATTGGACTATCAGAAACTTAGTCAGAAAAATTGATTTTCGATATATTGAATATCTCCATGGACCAGTCAATCTTATTACTGAAGATTCAATCCAAAAGATATATTGCATCCTTTCTCTTTCAGAAGTAAAATTTCGTAACGACATAAAGACAAATGAGCTTTACGAATTCTATGAAGAAGAACGACCTAAAGAATTTAATGATGATCTAGACTATAAAGATGATATCCCACCAGGATTCAGATATTATCCTGGATATGAATAATATTTCCTTAGTGATATAATGGGAGACAATCTCGATAATCGGATGGAATGTAAGATAAAATATTTGATCATGATCATGTGTTTACACCCAAATGCCACAATCCATGTGTGGTATGATCATATCAATTATTGATTTAACAGAAGCAACTGCCTATGTCATTATGTATATTATGTGAGTCTGTATACTCGGATAAAGGTTTGTTTGTCATTTTGTGGAGTCAGCAGTCTCTTTAATGAGTGCTTTTAAGTCATAGTTATCCTAAATAGAAGACAGATTCCTTTACCAATTCTTTCGGTTATCGGTTTCGTCCATGGTTTGCCTATAATTTGGAAGACTGACTACTATAGTTAGGGAGAAGGAGGAGGAGAAGGAAAAAAAAAAAAAACTAATTGAGAGCTTCCACGGAGCAATCAAGCATCCCTTCTCTACCTTTACTATATATCTGAGCAACATCTAGTCAGAAATAAAAGTTGTAAGCCTTGTAATACCCTTTTGTGTAAATATAGTAAAGTTTGTTATATTTCCTTCGGGGGACTCCCAAAATGGAAAGCCCCTTTTTAGTATGAATTTCTTATGAATGATTTTATTATTTGAAACATTATGAGATATTATTTATTCTTTGAATTATGGAAAACTGTTAACAAACGAATTTCTTGAAAACTTTAAAATCGAGAAAATGTTTTGATAAAAGCCTATGAGTTTTGACACTTGTTACCTGTTTTGGCGAATGAACATGAATTTTTAGGGTGTTTATCAGTAAAAAACATTCTTTGAAACAAAATAGTTTTCGAAATTTATAAGAAATTTGTAAAGTCTGGTTAACATCAAATCGAACTGGCTCATTTGACATGACTATTTTCTCAATATTCAATTTAGAAATAATTTTGTAATAATATTTCAAATTTTAAAAACATTTAAAGAAACTTTTATATTAGCATAAGGAGGTAAATACTTATTAGGGAAATTACAATTATTGATAGCAAACCGTAATTGAGATATTCTAACCCTTATAATCTATATCTCATTTAAAAAAAGGTTAACCTTCAGTACCCTTCCCTAATTTTCTTTTTCTTTTCTTTTCACAAAACAAGAGAGAGTGAAGAAGAAGAAGAACATCCTCAGCCTAGAGCTTGCCGAAGATAGGGATTGAGTCCTCAGGACGATATTCACTCACGTGAAGGAGCTGATCAAGTCCATATTGTATGATCTGTACTTCTAGAGAGACCCTTCACTGCCCAAGCCGACCCTTAACGACTTTTCTATGAACAATAAGTCTTATAGAAACTTCTCAATTTCTTTTAGTTACTTAAGTTATTTTTTCTTTTTTTGATAGTTTTGTTTTCTATGCAGTTATGGACTGAGCTGTGCTGAAGAAAATAAAGAAGGAAAGGCAAGCTAAGGAGGCTATTGAGGCTGCCAACTCTTAGTAGGGAGCTCAGCCTGGGGAAGCCACTCAAGAACATGAGCACTCCTTAACCCGGACTATCCCCGATTAAACCTCGACAAGGTCGGAGCCAAAAAGAGAAACCTCTGCCTTGGGGATATTTTCTATCCTTGTGGAGGGGGATAGCCCAGCTCCATCAGAAAAGCAAGATAAGGGGAAGAGAAATGTGATGAAGGTCGAGGTTGAGCCAAAGTCAAAGCGGAGCAAAAATAACGATTAGTCGAAGCACAATGAGAAGAGCAAATCCTTCTCTGTGCCCAACACCGGTCTGAAGCTCGAGCAACGCATTCTCGACCTGCTTGAGCTCTTCTCTAGCTTTGTCCTTAAGATCACCCCTTAATGACTGCCAGAAAATTACCTCGAACAGTGATGCAAAGCTGATCATCAAGCTCTATAAGGATGCCATAGTGGTAAGTTTTCCACCTTGGTACATTATCATGAATTGGAAATGTTTTCATCTTCATGTAGTAACCTTTCTTTCCTTTATACGCAGAACCTCTTCAAAGTAGCCGAGATGAGCCTCCGTTTACATCGGGCCAATAAGGAACAAAAGTTCCTTACCAACGAGAAATCAAACATGGTGAATGGCCTTAACGACCTTCATGAAAAAACATGAGAGTTAAGCCCTGATGACCAAAAAATGAAGGCCTAGGTTGTGAGAGTCACCAAGAAGACGGACCAACTGAGCGCTTAGGTCAGCAAGCTAAAGGTCGACCTCTCTGGGATGATAAATCGGCTTGCCACCGTCGAGGAGGAGAAGCGTAAAGCTATCACCCAGGCTGAGCAAGAGGCCGTGGACAGCTGGAAATCAAGCTAGGAGTTCGAGGACTTCAAGCTCAATATTAAAGCCGACGTGATGCAGGACGGCTATAAGGCCACTATCTACTTACTCTGACGCCAGTACCCCCAGTTCCCTACTAGCAAATTTGGATGGAGTTCTTCGACTCAGAGGAAGAAGAAGGGGGTGCTAAGGCTAGTCAAGTCAGTCTTAGCATTGAGGCCGAGGGTTATGGCACCGAGGAGAAAGAGCTCAGGCCGGGCCATCCCAATGACTTCAACCATGGACATACCATATGATTTCTGTATTTTTTTTTAATTTTATTTTTATTTTTAGTTTTGCTGCCCAGATCAGGCTTTTGTACTGGGCTGGAACCCCAATTTTGTAAATGTATTTTTGAAGTAATGAGAAACCATTTTTTGCTTGGTAATTCTTCATCTATTCGGTAATTCTATATGATCGGTACATTTCTGTTACTCATATGTTTAAATTTGTTGCTTACATATCAGCTGCACAATAGTAACTAAGACTTGTCCAAACATACCGGCCTCAAGTAACTGCCCTCAGAACTAGGACTCAGCTCGGTTATTTTCAAGGACTTAGAAGAATTCTGGAAAACTTCTTCATCTAATTCAACTTGTAACTTCAAAAATCCAGAAGAAGATCACATTGGTCTTAGTTTTAATACCGAACAGAATTTAATTACCAATTGGACTTGAAACTACCCAGATCGCAATACTAAGAGAACCTCAATCAAGTGCAACACCAGAAGAGTTTGAACTTCAATCAAGAGTCACACCGAGAATAATAAATTTCGTTCAAGTGTCACAATCAAGTTGGTCTTTCAACCTTTACCATACTCGTAGTCCATCTTGGTTGTTTTCTTGTGGTTAATCATAGGTGAGTTCTTTGTGGTTGGGCTCATCCCTGAGCCTTTTCGAGTTATCTCAAGTTAGTCCTTATAGGAGTGTTGTCTCTTTATATCGCCTGACCATGGTTGGCTGTGAGGGGATAGTTGCTTAGTCACAGGTCTTCAGACCCAATTGATGCCCCACCCTTGGTGGATGACATTGGTTTATCCCTAGGTATGGACTACCGACCTAGTGGGGGGTTTGGTTATCACACTCGGCGGTTTGCACTGGGATGCCATTTTTGTAGATTGTTGGGAGCGAGAACATATTTGACAAAACACTTTTTTCATTGATAGAAGACTTCATTACGTCAGAATTTGAAATTTCAACTATCTTTACATTGGTGATTCTTCTCTATGAAAATAACATTTCAAGTGCTTGACATTCTAGGGGTGTCTTAGGGGGACTTCCTCTTCGATCTCAAGCTTATAGGTACCGGCCTGAGCTATGCGGGTGACCTTGTATGGTCCCTCCCAAGTAAGAGCTAGCTTTCCCGCATTCTGATCCTTCGTGTCCAAGGTTACTTTCTTGAGAACAATGTCACTGACGTCGAAAGAACGTGGTCGGACCCTCTTATTATGGTACCTTGTTGCCCTTTGTTGATAAGTTGTCTGATGCACTCAAGCTCTTTCTTTCTTTTCTTCTAGGAGATCTAGATTCAAAGCTGTTGATCCTAAGATTTTGATGGACAATTAAAGGTTGATGTTTTTGGTGGAACTAATGGTTTGATTAAGTGTTTCAGTTTATTAGTTCCAAATGATGAAGATATGATAACAAAGATGATGAAGGATTAAGAGGCTGAAGAAGAAGAACCTAGGGAAAACAATTCAGGTTAAAATTTTAACTTTTAATATCCCAATTAGGATCACACATGACATAAAAAGATTTTTAAATGATTTTTATAAATACATGTATTTTTAGTAGGATCCTAATTAGCTAAATTATTTGCCCCTCTGTGTAATTAAAAAATAAATATTAATAATTGATTAAAATTAAATTTAAGAATTTAGTAGAGCTAAACGAGAAAAGAAATCGGTTAAAGGGGCAAAAACGTCAATAAAAATGGATTAAAAATAAATTGAGAAAAGTGTTCCAGCATTAGATAGTCGACTGGTAAGTCGACCGGAGCATAGAAGGAAAAGTCTCTGAATCTCTCGGTTGACAGGTAGGTCGATTTGTGCTTAAATATGAATTCTCTGTATCTATAAGTCAATAGAGCGGTCGACCTGTGATAAGAAATGAAACTCTTTGAATTTCTAGGTCGACAGATAAGTTAACCGATGGGCATAGAATTTTTGGCTTGGCTACATCCTGAATCGATGAGTCGACAGGTGATCTTGGTCGGTCGACTTATGGGACTGTTTCAGGATATTATAGAATTCTAGATTTTATTCTAAAAGTAGCCGTTACTAGCCATTTTTTGGTTAAGATTCATGAGATATTTTAGGAATTTAATGTTATTTGAGATATGCAACATATATTATGATATCCCTATAGATTTGGTTCATTAAATTTGAATATTTCTCAATTTGGTACATATAATTCTTTCTATTCTTTTAATTGTGATTGAGAAATATTTGGGGGACTTAATTGAGAAGTTAAAAAGGTATAATTAAGTTATTTGAACTAGGATGAAGTCTTAATGATATAAGAGGTCTATAAGAGTAATTAAATGTCATAACAAGTAGGAACTAACCGTTAGAGAGCTTATTTTACTCTTATTTATATAAACCTGCGTTTTTTATATTAGAGAGAGAGATCAAGATTATTATACTGAGCGTTTCTAAATGAAATTATATTGAGAATTGTGAGAGCGTTTGTAAGAGTTAATCTTGAGAATTATTTGCTGTGAATTATTGTTACTACCGAATCTGAAGTGACATTGCTATAATTATTCTTTTGGTGGATTTTGAGTGAGATCTTTCTAAATTATTTTCTATTTAGTATTGTTTAATTATATTTGGAATTTGATCTTTAGAAATTGTTTTCTGTTTTTTTAATTAAAAAATATTTTTGAAACAATTTCTTGAATCAATCTGATTACGTGCTACCCATTTTTATTTAAAATCAGATTTTGAATACCACACTTTTCTATCACTAGTTTTGGGATATTAATTGAGTACTAATTTATTTGGGGTGGTAGAAGTTCCAAGTGAGAAAAATCACTTGTCAATTTTTAATTGGTGAGTTGAATGACGGATTGAATACTATTGGGAGTATTTAATCTAAGGGTACCTAGTTTTAGTCTCTTCCTGTAAAAAGATTGAAGTAATAATTCTTCCTAGATTGAATTGATTTGTGAGCAATTTTATAACGGTTCAATCCTTACCGGGTAAAAAGATATTTGGAGTGTTTGAGAGGTTTTGATTCTTTAGCCTTAGTTCAAAAAAGAATTGGGTTATTCTTGAGCCTGTAAAAAGGAGAAGTTATTCCTAAATCTGAGAAAAGAAATTTGTAAAGATTGATTCTGAGCCTGTAAAAGAATCTTTGTGAGAGTTTAGTTCCTACCTTTAAAAGAATCTTGAGTTTAGTGGGTACGACTCTTCGTGGGATTTGGAGGACTAAATTAGCCAAGAGTAGCTTGGTAAACTAGTATAAATTTCTGGTGTGCTGCTATCTTTACATTATTTATTTTGATTGTTTGGTGTTGTTGATTTTATATTTCTACTGTGATATAAAGATAATAATTAATTTATGATTAAAATTAATTATTTAAATTATTACAGTATTTTTTCTCTGATAATTTTTTATCTACCCAATTCACCCCCCTCTTGGGTAGTTTACTAGGCCAACAATTGGCATCAGAGCTAATTTAGCTCGACACATTTAACTAACAAAAATCATATGGCGCACATAATAAGCACACTAGTTGAGGGGCAATCTATGCACTGACCACTGTTGTTTGCAGGTGAAAGTAATTCATTCTAGAAAGACAGCATGATAGCCTTCTTTCAAGATACAAATTATGATGTGTGGCTAGTAATCGAGGATGGTATGTTTGTTCCAATGGAAAACGGAGTCGAGAAGAAGAAGAAACAACTAACTGCATCTGATAAGCAGAAACTCTCTATAAATGCTCAGGCTATTAACATTCTATTTTGCTCTTTAGATACTAATGAATATTCTAGAGTTCCAGGTTGTAAATCTGCAAAAGAGATATGGGATAAGCTACAAGTTACCCACTAAGGGATAAGTCAAGTGAAGCAATAAAAAATCAACGCTCTTATGAGGAAATTTGAGTTGTTCAGAATGGAAGAAACTGAAACGATTCATAAGATGTATACTCACTTCAACAACTTGCAACCACTTGAGTCAACTTGGAAAGCCATACTCCATGAAGAATAGAGTTCGAAAGTTCCTAAGATCTTTAACAAAAATATGGGAGTCAAAAGTGACAACAATTGAGGAAGCTAAGGATCTTGAAAAATATTAAATTGATGATCACATAGGCAACTTGATGACTCATGAAGCAGAGATCAAAAGATATGAGGATGACACCGAAATAGCAAGAGGAAATCCTTGACGCTAAAAGCTTAGAAAGTTGAAGAAGATGATGACAGTGATGATGGAAGTCTTAATAGTGAGTAAGAGAAAGATGTAGTGCTTCTCATAAAAAATTTTAGAAGAATGACTCAGTGCACATTCCGCGGGAGAAAAAAATCTCAACATAACTAAAGTGGAATGTTACAACTGTTATAAGATCGGTCACTTTCAAAATGATTGTCCCGAATCGAAGAAGGATAAAGAAAATGAAAAGAAGAAGAAAATAAAGAAGAGTAAGAAGAAATCCATGAAGGCTACCTGGGATGATACTAAATCAAGTAGCTCGAAAAAATCAGATAGTGATTGATGGCCACTAATGGTGAGGTAACTAAATGTTCAAGTTCTTGTCCTTTAGATTTTGATGAATTATTTGATATTTATTAAGAACATTCTCATGATTATAAAAACCAGTGTTCTAAAATAAATGCCCTTCAAAGTACAATTAATATATTAAACAAGCAAGTGATGAACTACAAATCTGAAAACAATGAATTGAAATCCAAGTTGACGTATTTGCATTCAATTGTTCTCAAATTCACCGGTAGTAAAAATAACTTAAATATGTTTTTAGGAAGTTCACGTGGAATTTTTGATAAAGCCGGTATTGGATTTCAGAAAAATCTTAAAACAAAAATGTTTTCACAAATTCTTTTATGAAACCAAGGATCTTGTTAGATATTTTAAATGTAATATTGTGGGGCATACTATTAGTAGATGTTTTGCTAAAATATCTAACTATAGACAAGTTTGGGTTCCAAAAGGAACTAAAATTGTCCCGACTAACAAGATCGGACCCACTTAGGCTGGGTACCATTTAGGAACTATTTGAGGTGTTCCTTGTAGGTTATTCTAAAAGCTTCAATAAGTGAGGACAAATGGTTCCTGGATAGTGGTTGTTCTCGACACATGATGGGAGACAAAGTAAAATTTACATCTTTGACACCTAAAGATAGAGGTTATGTGACTTTTGGAGACAACGCAAAGGATAAAATTATCAGTATATGTAATATTGATAGTGGTACTACTATTATTAAAGATGTGTTACTAGTTGATGGACTTAAACATAATTTGTTTAGTATTAGTCAACTATGTGACAAGGGCTATAACGTTATATTTGATCATGATAGGTGCATTAATAAGAATAGTCATGATAGTAGTATCTTGTTAGTTGCATCACATTTTGAGAATGTTTATACTTTCTCATTTGATGATTTTAATTCTTAAAATTTATCTTGTTTGAATGCTTTGTCTGAAAATAGTTGCTTATGGCATAGGAGACTTAGACATACTAGTATGGAGTTAATCTTTAATTTATCTAAGAAGAGTCTACTACGTGGCCCTCCTGATTTGAAATTTGTGAAAAATAAAGTATGTGATGCATGTTAATTAGGCAAGTAGGTTAGATCATCATTTAAGAAGAAGATGCACACGTCCATGTCTAGATGTCTTGAATTATTGCATCTTGATTTGTTTGGTGTTAACTCTGTTGCTAGTTTTTGTGGTAAGTTTTATGCGTTCGTTATAGTTGATGATTATTCCAGACTTACCTGGGTATTTTTTCTTGCTAAGAAAAGTGAGGTTTCTTCTGTTCTTGCTAAATTTTGTAAACGTGTTCAAAATGAGAAGCAATGTTCCATTATTAACATTTGAAGTGATAGAGGAAGAGAGTTTAAAAATGATGATGTGGTAAGTTACTGTGATGAGCATGGTTATGCTCTTAACTTTTCTGCACTAAGATCACCACAATAAAATGTTGTAGTAGAAATGAAGAATATGACGCTTCAAAAGATGGCCAGAACGATTCTAAATGAAAATCACTTACCAACCTACTTCTGGGATAAAGCAATAAGTACATATTACCACATGGTGAATCGGGTATCGATTCGTAAAAGGTTTAACAAAACCCCAAATGAAATCTAAAATGGTAAGACTCTTAATATTTTCTATTTTAAAGTATTTGGATGTAAGTGTTTTATTTTGAATGACAAGGATAATCTTAGTAAATTTGATGCTAAATCTGATTATGGAATTTTCGTTGGATATGCTACTAACAGTAAGACTTATAGAGTTTATAATAAACGTACGTTAGTGGTAGAAGAAATTATGCATGTTGTTTTTTAGGAAACTGATCTATTCTTGTCGAGAAAGGTTTTGGATGATGATAATGCAGGTATTTCAAATAACCAAAACCAAGGTGATAACGTGCCTAAAGAGTCCCAACAAGAGGAAGAACCTAAGGAAAAGTATTCGACTTTACCACGAGCTATAAAGACAGTACCGGGACATTGGGTAAAAGAAATCATCTGTAATTTTGAAAGAGGTGTAAATACTCGTTCTTCTCTTAGTGATATAATTAATATTGATTTCTTATCTCAAATTGAGCCTAAAAATATAGATGAGGCATTAACTGATGAATCTTGGATTTCTGCAATGCAAGATGAGTTAGTTTAATTTGATAGCTTTGTTCCAAGACTGTATTTTCATCCAGTTATTAGTGCTAAATGGGTTTTTAGAAATAAAAAGGATGAATCTAGCATAGTAATTAGAAATAAAGCAAGATTAGTAGTACATGGCTATAATAAAGATGAATGAATTGATTATGATGAAATATATGCTCCTGTTACTAGACTAGAAGTAATTAGAATGCTACTCGCTTTTGTATGTCCACATAATTTTAAATTATATAATATGGATGTAAAGAGTGCATTTCTAAATAGATTTCTAGTAGAAGAAGTTTATGTGGAACAACCTCGGGATTTGAAAGTGATAAATTTTCCGATCACGTATTTAAACTTCGCAAGACTTTGTATGAGCTCAAACAAGCTTCTAGAACTTGGTATGAGAGACTTAGCCGATATTTGATCAAAAACAGTTTTTGAAAGGGTATTTGTGATATAACACTGTTTGTGAAGCAAATTGATTCTGATATTGTTACGCGCTTAGATTCACACATGTTTCCTCCTCGCGGAAATTGTACTACTCGCAAGTGTACGAAATCTAGTTTTAATATAATAGATCTTTTAGGATCAGATATCGTTCCACTGGGAAGGGCAGGTAATTCGGTTGAGTATTGCGATTTCAATAGTTTCATATTATCTCGATTAATCAAATTTTATTTGTTTTCTAATTACTATACTAAGATAAATGACAACTATAAAGTTAGTTTTAATTACACTAATTACTTAAGTATAAATCTCTTTCATATAATGCATAATTGATTTCATATAGTTAGCTATAACGGTTTTTATCTAATCCGACAATCTCTGTATCAATAACTCCTCCGCTACCTCTTCCGAGTGTAAAACGAGGGATTACACGACTTCGTGTCAACGAAGAAGTCCCCTTCAATGCCTAAACGACCCTAAGTCACGTGAGTTTTGAGCCAACGTCTTGGGTTGCATACGTTCTAACGCCCTCCCGGGTCGTTAGAACGTCACGTTGTATTTACCCTAATCTGAATCCGGGGTTACCTATCCCGAGTGTCAAACCCCATATTCTCGGTTTATCAATACAAGTATAATATCAAGAATAATGATAAATACAATCAGATTTAGACAAACAACACGTTAAAGTAACATAAATTTACTCAACTAAACGGTTACATGATTTCGACTACTCCTAAGTAATATTTAACTACTACTACAAGATCTTGGCCATATACTATGCAAAATAAGAGGTATTCAATATTCTTAGATATGCAAAAGTGATTACAAAGAATAAAACAAAAGAGAAACGATCAAATCTGGAAGTGAAACGGTTCACTGTCACTAATGATCGATCTGCAAGTTATCCTTCTTTATCCGAATGATGAACCTCCTTCTTGATCTTCAAAATATAGCTTAAGAGCTCTTTTCTAGGGTTAGGGTTCTTCAAAAACAAGTTTTAGACGTGGCCAAGGGGTATTTATAGGCCTAGGGGTTTAAAAATATCTAAACAGATATTTTGACCTGTTCTGCGATTTCCGCCTGAGCGGTAGAAACTTCGCTTAGGCAGAGCTTAAGTCAGTTAGAATTCCTCCTAAGCGGTAGAATCTTCGCTTAGGCGGAGGACTAACTTCTTGGCTCCTTATCTTTCTGATAGAATTCCGCCTAGGCGGTAGCTACTTCGCCTAGGCGGATTTACAGCAGTGCAGCTCAATCCAGCAGTTCAGTTCATCCAGCATTCTGATGGATTTCTGCCTAGGCGGTGGAAAATTCGCCTAGGGGGATTCAATCCTTCAGCCCTTGCAACCTTCTGATGGATTTCCGCCTAGGCGGTGGAAACTTCGCCTAGGAGGATTTCAAATCTTCAGTTTTTGCATCTTTCTGCTGAATTTTTGCCTAGGCGGTAGAAACTTCGCCTAGGCGGAATTGCTCTATTATTTGAAACCTCTTTTTTTCATCTTTTTGGCTACCCTTTTTGCAACATTTCGCTTAGTTTGCTGATTATTTTACTTCCCTGCTCATGACTAATAAAAACATCTAAAACGATATTCAAACTTCAATAAAGTACTCAAAAACTGGCAAATTCGGTTTAGAATTAGATAGGTATTTTACACCTATCAGATATCCTATTAGTACAAGTGTATGTTGTTAAGATAATGCAGGTTGAATTTGAAATGAGCATGATGGGAGAGTTGAATTTCTTTCTTGGATTGCAAATTAAGGAAACCAAAGAAGAAATATTTATAAACCCAGATATATACACCAAGGAGTTATTAAAGAAATATGGCTTGGAAGACGTTAAAGAGTACAAAACTCCTATGGCAACAACTACAAAGATAGACAAAGAAGAAACAGGCAAAAATGTTAATGACAAAATGTATCGAGGTATGATTGGTAGTCTGTTGTATTTAACTGCTAGTAGACCTGACAAAATGTATAGTGTTTGTCTTTGTGCTAGATTTCAGTCTTGTCCAAAAGAATCGCACTTGACTACGATTAAGCGATTTTTTTGATACTTAAAGAGGATGACTGACTTAGGATTATGGTATCCTAGGGGAAGTGATTTTAAATGGGTAAGTTACTCTGACACTGATTTTGTCAGTTGCAAAGTTGAGCGAAAAAGCACAAGTGGGTCATGTCATTTGCTAGGACATGCATTAGTTTTTTAGTCAAGCAAGAAATAGAATTCGATAGCCTTATCCACTACTGAGGTTGAATAAATGGTAGCTGGTAACTGTTGTGCTCAAATTTTATATATTAAGCAACAGTTAAATGACTTTGGAATTTGCATAGAGGAGGTCTCAATTTTTTGTGATAATAAAAATGCTATTTGTTTAAGTAAGAATCCTACACAGTACTCACGAACTAAGCACATAGAGATTAAACTTCACTTTATTCATGATCACATTCAGAAAAGGAACATTATTATTGAGTATATTGATACCTCCGACTAGCTTGCTGATGCTTTTACCAAACACTAGCGGAAGATCAGTTTGTAAAAATCATTCACGATTTGGGTATGGCTAGACATAATGATGTTTCCCTAGAGTAGAGTTCTTTAGTGTTCCCCTCCCCCCAATTTTTTTTTTTTTAGATGACAAAGGGGGAGAATTAGTTGATGTTTTATTGAATATCTTAAGGGGGAGTTTATTTTTATTATATTTGTGCTTTGTTGATAATTTTATGAATATCTTCATTACTATGCTTAAATGAGTTATAAAACCCGTTCTTGGATTTAGGGGGAATGTGGTAATATTATTGTTTTGAATAAAACATCAAAGGTAATTGTCATCATAAAAAATGGGGAGATTGTTGATCCTAAGATTTTGATGGATAATTAAAGGTTGATATTTTTTGTGGAATTAATGATTTGATTAAGTGTTTCAATTTATTAGTTCCAAATGATGAAGATATGATGAAGGATTAAGAGGTTGAAGAATTTGAAGAATCTAAGGAAAATAACTCAGGTTAAAATTTCAACTCTTAATATCCCAATTAGGATCACACGTGACACAAAAAAAAATTTAAATGATTTTTATAAATATGTGTGTTTTTAATAGAATCCTAATTGGCTAAATTATTCGCTCCTATGTGTAATTGAAAAAGAAATATTAATAATTGATTAAAATTAAAATTAAGTATTTAGTGGAGCTAACCGAGAGAAGAAATCGGTTAAAGGGGCGAAAATGTCAATAAAAATGGATTAAAAACGAATTGAGAAAAGTGTTCTAGCATTAGTAAGTCGACCTGAGCATAGAAGAAAAAGTCTTTGTATCTCTTGGTCGACAGATAGGTCGACTTGTGCTTAAATATGAACTCTCTTTATCTATAAGTTGACAGAATGGTTGACCTGTGATAAGAAATGAAACTCTTTCAATCTCTCGGTCGATAGATAGGTCAACTGATGGGCACAAAATTTTTTGCTTGGTTACATCCTGAATCGATCGGTTGACAGGTGATCTTGGTCGGTCGACTTATGGAACTATTTTAGGATATTATGAAATTCTAGATTTTATTCTAAAAGTAGCCGTTACAAGTTATTTTTTGGTTAAGATTCACGAGATATTTTAGGGATTTAATGTTATTTGAGATATGCAACATATATTATGATATCCATATAGATTTGGTTAATTAAGTTTGAATATTTCTTAATTTGGTACATATAATTCTTTCTATTTTATTTAATTGTGATTGAGAAATATTTGAGAGACTTAATTGGGAATTTTAAAAGCTATAATTAAGTAATTTGAACCAGGATGAAGTCTTAATGATATAAGGGGTCTATAAGAGCAATTAAATATCATAACAAGTGAGAACTAGCCGTTAGAGAGCTTAATTTACTCCCATTTATATAGACATACTTTTTCAATATTAGAGAGAGAGATCAAGAGCAATATACTCAGCTTTTCTAAGAGAAATCATATTGAGAATTGTGAGAGATTTTCTAAGAGTTATTCTTGAGTATTATTTGTTGTGAATCATTGCTGCTATCGAATCTGAAGTAACATTGGTATAATTATTCTTTCGGTGGATTTTGGGTGAGATCTTTTCAAATTACTTTCTATTTAGTATTGCTTGATTATATTTAGAATTTGATCTTTACAAATTTCTTTCTGATTTTTTTATTGAAAAATATTTTTGAAACAATTTCTTGAATCAATCTGATTACGTGCTCAATTAAGTGCTATTCATTTTTGTTTAAAATCAGATTTTGAATATCTCACTTGTCTATCACTAGTTTTGGGATATTAATTGAGTTCTAATTTATCTAGGGTGGTAGAAGTTCCAAGTGAGAAAAATCACTTGTCAATTTTTAATTGGTGAGTTGAGTGACGGATGGAATACTATTAAGAGTATTTAATATAAGGGTAGTTGGTTTCAGTCTCTTCCTGTAAAGAGATTGAGGTAGTAATTCTTTTTGGATTGAATTGATTTGTAAGTAATTTTGTAACAGTTCAATCCTTACCAGGTAAAAGGACATTTGTAGTATTTGAGAGGTTTTGATTTTTTAGCCTTAGTTTAAAAAAGAATTAGGTTATTCTTGAGGCTGTAGAAAGTAAAGGTTATTCCTGAAAAAGAATTTGTGAAGGTTGAATATGAGATGGTAAAAGAATTTTTGTGAGGGTTTCGTTCCTACCTTTAAAGAAATCTTGAGTTTAGTGGGTGCGACTCTCCATGGGGATTGGAGGACTGGATTAGTAAAGAGTAGCTTGGTGAACCAGTATAAATTTCTGGTGTGATGCTATCTTTATATTTTTTTTTGTTTCGTGTGCACCTAGTTGATTTTATATTTCCGCTGTGATATAAATATAATAATTAATTAAAATTAAAATTAATTATTTTGATTATTAAAATATTTTTTCTCTGATAATTTTTTATCTACCCAATTCACCCCTCTTTTGTGTAGTAGTTCACTATGCGAACAAGAGCCAATGTTGTTTCGTTCTCAGCTTGGTCGAAGGCAACTGACGTTCTTGGTGATGATGTGCCGATCTTAGCTAGGATGATGGTCATAGACCTGAAAGTCATTGCAAAGGGTGTTTCTCCTATCGGGGTTCTAGTTGGGGTGTGATATACCCATTGAACTAGATAAAGGTCCTCAACCTATAGGCCTTTAGATTTGTCCAGTCTCTTTTTCAGGTTTTGCAAGATGGTTCGATTTATGACCTCAACTTGACCATTTGGTTGCGGATGACCCGAGGAGGAAAAGTGTGTGCTGATCTCTAATCTCGAGCAGAGATCTATAAATAGGTCGTTATCTAATTGTTTTCCATTATCCAAGATGATGGCCTTGGGGACACCAAATCGACAGATCATACTCTTCCACACAAAATCCCTGATTTTCTCCTTATTAATCCAAGCTAAAGGCTTGGCTTCCACCCAATTCATGAAATAAGTGATAGCCATGACCAAAAAACTTCATCCGGTCGGTCCCTTGAGGAAAGGAACCGAGCAGGTCGATGCCTCACTGGGAAAATGACTAGAGGCTAGTCATGGGAACCAGTATGGTCGGTGGAGCGCGAGGGTGAGCGACAAACTGCAGGCACTTGTTACATTTCTTCATGAATTTTCTTGCATTTTCATCTTGGGCCTGTAATAATACCCATGCTGGATAAGTTTATGGCCTAGGGATCTGCCCTTGTATGGTTGTTGCACACCCCTTATATACTCGGCCTCTTCAAGACGAAGACATCTGGAGTAAGGGTCTGAGAAGGATTTTTGGTATAACACTCTGTCGAGGACGGTATACCTCGAAGTCTGGTATTTCATCCCTCCTGGCCTCAGCTCAGTCGTCAGGAATGGTGCCTTTCTCGAGACAATCTTTGAGCGAATCTAACCAGGCCAACTCGTTACTAAGCTCACAGATGGTCACGACCTTGTCCGACACCGTCGTTCTCAGCTCGTCCAAATATTCTATGGGTACGGTCCTTTTTAAAGTATATTCTACAGCTAAGGCTAGGTTGGTCAGGGTGTTCGCAATCCTGTTCTCTTCCCAAGAAATCTACATGACTTGAACTTTTTTAAAGTCCTTTATCAACGTCTTTACTCTCTACAGTTGTACGGTAATACTCGAGTCTTTGGCTAGATAGTCCCCATTTACTTTGTTAGCCACGAGCTGAGAATCTCAAAGGACCTAGAGAGTTTTTACATTGAAATTCCATGCTAATTATAATCCTGCGAGTAGGGCTTCATACTATTCCTCGTTGTTTGTAGTTCGAAATCCTAGTCAGAGAGCATATTTCACTTCCTTTTTGTCAGGGGATATTGATAGGTGTGATCTACCTACGTATTTCCAAACCGAATTAAGTTAGTTTTCATACGTTTATATAGTATTTTATTATATTTTAATTAGTTTTTATCTTTTTGTATTAAATCAGGTGTGCGGGGCAAAAAGATTGGAAACTGAAGCGAAAACGATGAGATCGAACCGAAGGCGAGTCGAAGTTACGGTGGATAAACAAGTAAGGAGGCAAAAATATGAATGAAGCCCACCACCTAGGCGTCCAGACCTCTGCCTAGACAGTGAAGACGCTGAGAATGCTAAAAGGCTACTAACAGCCCACCACCTAGGCGGGAAATTCCTCTGCCTATGTGGGAAACCCTAGCAGAAACATTTCCAAGTCCACCGCTTACTTCTTTGCCTAGGCGATCACCAAACCTGCAAAGCCGGTACATGTACTGTAACTTCAACGTTATTTTGGACTACTATGAAATACTATTTTGGAAACACTAAAAACATGGACATTGTATATATTTTTCTTATCTTTCCATAGGTTTTTGAATCACCTCAATCGGAGTTCGGATGAAGAAGTTACAGTAAAAACAAAATGCAAACCTCTTGTAACTTCGCCTAGGCGGAAATTCCATGGCCTAGGTGGAAAAGCGACAGAAAGTTAACCGACCTAAATTCACCTAGGTGAAAATTCCTTTGCCTAGGCGAAAACCCCTGACACAGCCTTGATATTTATTAGATATTTTGAGATATTTTGGCTATAAATATCATCCCCTCTCCCCTCCTTGTGAACCCCCTGGCCATTTGGGCACCTTTGGCGATATTTAGGCCTAGGTTTAGGAGTTTTAGAGGTGGAGCTCACATCCCGAAGTGGAGAAGACGGCAAATCGATCGTTGAGCGTTCTTAGCGGTTAATCTTCGGACGAGGCTAAGTTCTTCGATTGTTTTTCCTTATTTCTTTATCTTAGGATCATGTGAGCATGTTTAGCTCGATTTCATTGTTTATATGGTTATGACCACGAGTTAAACATGGATTGTAGTAGGGATTAACAGTATATTTATAAATATGTTTGTTTGGATGATTTCGGTGTCGCGTTTATGTTTGTTCTTCGTAGTTTGATTGTGTTTATCGTATTGTTTGTTTATCATACTTAGTTAGATAAATGCAGAACACGGGGTTTTGATAAACCTCGGATTCAGATTAGGGTAAACAAACGCCACAATTCTATAACCTGGTCGGAGTTTAAATCGTGTTTAATCGATGACGTTGGGTGAGACTCGTGTGACCTAGGGTCGTTAAGACGTTGAGGGGAACTTCTGCGTTGACTCGAAGTTGCATTATATCTCTCGTCTTACACTCAGGAGAGGAGTGAGTTATAGATATTTTGAAGATATTTTCAAAACCTTTGTTTTAAACCCTTTTACTTCCCTATTTTAGGGAGAGGCCCTATGATGTTTTGAGAGCTCCTTTCACCTTAGATAGGATTAGATAATTTAGGAAGTAGATTAGATTAGTTTTAGGAATTGATTTTGGCCAATTCTTGAAGAGCTAAAAGATGAAGTCATCAATGGAGAAGAAGAAGCTCGGGATTGATTGTTCTTTGGCGAAAGTGAACTACTTCACTTTAAAATTTGGTTTTTCTTTCCTTGTTTCCATCTTTGTACTTAATGTTTATTCTTGATGTTGATGATCTCCTCTTGATTTAATATTGTAATGACTAAGATCATGTTAGTTTAATTAGAGATTAGTTAGGGTTAGATGTAATTAATGTAAATATCTGTTTAGTTGAATATAAGTTATTTTGATGGTTTGTTATCTAATTCCAATTGTGTTTACCGTTATTTCACGTTTATTTTGCTTATTACGATAAACCGAGAATACGGGGTTTAACAATCGGGAGAGGTAACCTCGGATTCGGACTAGGGATAAACACAACGCGACGATCCAATAACCTGGGAGGGAGTTGGATTGTGTGCAATCCATGAGTTTTGGTCAAGACTCACGTGGCTATGTGTTCGGAAAGGCATTCAAGGGGGACTTTGGCGTCAATGTGAAGTCATGTATTTGCCCGCTTTTCACTAAGAAGAGAGAGCGAGTGAGTTATAGATAGCGAGATTGTTGGATATGATAATAACTATTATTGATAACTAAAATAAGCCAAATAGGTACTAAGTGAATGAAATCGATCCCTAGTTAATTAGTGTAATTAGAATTAATCCTTAGGAGTAGTTTTAATTAGTTTAATTTAAATAATTAATTTAATCATCAGGATAATATGAGACTACGTAAATTGCAGTATTCAATTATTCACACTTTTCTCTGTGGAAACGATATCTAATCTTCAAAGATCCACTATATTAAAACTTAGACCTCGTATACTTGCGAGACTAAGTAGTGGCATATTTCACGCGCTACCAGCTACGAGAACTATTTCGGCCCCGTAACCATTCCAATTGGAGGAACTATCCATGAACAACTGCCAGAAGTCCGGTCCAAGGTCGGTTCCCGTGCTGGGGGATTCACCAACTTCATTGGAAAGATGGGGATATCTTCTTAGAAACGTTTTGGTCAATACCTATTTAATCGTCTGGGAAGGTGAGCTCGGCGATAAAATCTGCCAAGACCTGACCTTTGATAGTTGTCCTTGGTCGGTAATCAATAAGGAATTATCTGAGCTCAAAACTATATTTTATCAATTGCCCAGAGACATCAGGAGAATAGAGAATTTGCCTGAGGGGCTGATCGGTCAGGACAACAATGGTGTGGGCTTAAAAGTATTACATTAGTTTCCTCGAGGCGATCAAAAAGACGTATGCCAAGTTTTAAAATTGTGAATACCTGGTCTTGGCATTAGTGAGTACTCGACTAGAGTAGTACATCGAACTTTGAACGCCATTTTCCTCTATCACTAAGGCCGCGCTCATCGCCGTGTTGATGCCAAGATGTAGATGAATAATGCCTCTTCTCTTCTTGACATACTGAGTAGAGGAGCTGAGGAGAGGTACTTCTTGAGCTCTTAGAATGTTGTTTCACACTTCTTGGTCAACTCGAAATTCTTATGGCCCCTAAGGACTTTAGAAAAATGAAGACATTTTTCAGAGGAACCGGAAATGAATCAATTAATTACTGTCGACCTTCTTGTAAACATTTAGACTTTATTTTTGTTGCGGGGTAAGGCCATCCTGAATATGACACTAATCTGGTCGGGGTTAGCATTAATGTCGTGCTGAGACACCATATACTTGAGGAATTTGCCCGCAAATGCTCTAAATATACATTTTCTTAGCTTGAGCTTCATGCGATAGGCTCGAAGTTTATTGAAGCAGGCCTAGAAATACCCGAGATAGTCCTTAGCTCAGTTTCTTTTAACTAGTATGTCATGTATGTAAACTTCCATGGTCCGACCGATCTTCTCCTTAAACATCTTATTAACTAATCGTTGATAAGCCATCCCGAAATTGCGTACCCCAAATGGCACGACCTTGTAACAATACGTCCCCTGGTCTGAGATGAACGAGGTCTTTCTCTTATTAGGTGATACATAAGGATTTGGTTATAGCCAGCATATGCATCGAGGAAGCTTAACAACTTGTACCCAATAGTGGCATCTATAATAATGTCTATTCTCGATAGGGGGAAAAAGTCCTTCGGGCAGGCCTTGTTCAATTCTTTAAATTTTTTGGAAAGGTGCTATTTGTTTCTGGACTTAAGAGGGAGGACTACATTAGATAACCAGTCTGGGAATTTGACCTCCTCTATGACATTAAACTTTATGAGCTTATCCATATCTTCTTCAATTGTCTTCTGCCAATCAGGATGGAATTTACTCTCTTTCTGCCTGATTGGTAGGTGATGTACATCAGCATGAAGCCGATGCAAGGCCACCCTGAGATTAATCCCCGTCAATTCATTGTGAGTCATAGTTCTCCCCTCGATAGAAGGGTGAATGTATAATGCCAGGAAGTCTTCATGAGGTCGGGGGCCGGAAGTTGGGGGTCGAGCTCCTCTTCTCGAGGATCGTCGATAGGTATGGGCCCGACATCATCGTCTAGGGCCATGAACTCAGAATATCGGAGCTCAGGCCTGGGTTGTAGTTGTTACGTTTTCTTTTCAAGTGCCCTCCTGGCGTATGCTCTGGTCGATTCCTGATCTCATCTCACCTCTCCAACCCTTTGGTCGGTGGAGAACTTCATCATTTGGTGATATAGGGAGTAAATGACCTTTAGGGCTGAAACAGTTGGAAAGCCCATTATAACATTATAAAAGGAAGTCCTATCCACGATAAGGAACTTAGTCCAAATTATAGCCGACCTAGGCTTGGACCCTACAATGGTGAGTAGGAAAATCCATCCGATTGAGTTGACGATGTCTCTCCCAAAATTGACAAGGGGTGATTTTGTAGGTTGTACAGCGTTTGGCTCCACCTTCATCTTATCGAAGGCACACTTAAAAATAATGTTGGTTGAACTATCCCCATCGATTAGAATGCACCCCATCTTATAATGATTGATTAGAGCAGAGATTACTAGGGCATCGTCATGGGGCGTGTGGACTCTGTGGAGATCTTCCTCACTGAAGTAGATAACGTTGTGTGAGGTGGCATCGACCGTGCTCACATGTTCTGATCGACCTTCCTCTTTGACTTATACTCATACCTTTTTCAAGAAAAGGATGTTTCCTTCCCGAGGCCAAGCCTGTAATACCCCAAAATTTATAATTTTGAAATTATTTTTTTATATGAGTTTAATATTCAAATGCACATTTTGAAATTATTCGTTTATATAAGTTTAATATTTTGAACCCGGATTTGTAAATTTATGGTATTAATAGATACTTTATAATTTTTAGGAGTTAAATGTTAAATTTTTATTTTTGGAAATATTATTTTGTAAAAGTATAATATTTTTAGGTTGTTTTGTATATTATAAAATTTATATTAAATATTTGATAATTTTAGGATAAAAAAAATGTAATTATTGGGCTGAATAGTAGTTACTTAAGAATTGGGGTTGGGGTTGGGGGGGGGGGGGGGGGGGGGGGGGGGCGGTAATGGTAATATTAAGTGTCTTCCAAGTTCCAAGGAAGCCACCCAACTTGTGGCCAAAATTAAAAGAAAAATAAAATAAAATGGAGAGGAAGTCGGCAAAATGAGGATCCAATTTCCAACATATATATATATATATATATATATATATATATATATATATATATATATATATATATATATACACACACATATAAAGAGATTGAAACCAAAAAAAAAAAGACAAAAGACAATCAAGTATTGGCATTGGCATTTGTGATCACTTATAATAATAATAATAATAATAAGAATAATAAGATCTTGCTTCCTGAGTCTTCTAGAGAGAGGGAGAGATCACAACAACTGGGGGATACAATGGAGTGGAGTGGCGTGGCTAGAGAAGAAACAAAACAAAAGAAAAAAAAAAAAAAAAGATGAAAGGGGGACGATGAAGCAGGTGGAAAAATTATAGTATATACATGGAATGATTTTTGAGCGGAGAAAATATTTCGTGTCATATCCCGTCCCTGGGCCCCCACCGCCTGAGACTGGACGTGACGTCGACATAACGCTACCTGACCAATCAACCAAATACATACATATATGCGTTATGGGAGCACACTTGTCCCAAATATCTACAAAACCACCTAAACCTTCTACGATTCCCATCCGACTGGCTCACCTCCCAAAATGACACTACCTCCAGACTTTACCTAGTGCTAGTAGTGGACCAACTTCTAGCCGCAGTACCTGAAACCAAATATTTTTATCGGTATACCGTCTTCATAATAAAAAAAATATTTAATAGATCAAGTACAATTGTTAAATATCACTTTTCAAAATATAATATGTTATAATCACATATCCGGTTGAAAATCCAATTCTACTGCTACCAATGAAATGAAATAATATAACGATAATACCGTATTTCACATCCCATATTTGAAACTAATTTCCAACTGCCACCAATGTAAAGAAATAATGTATTTAAAACACCCAATACAAATATTGTAAGTTAACCGATCCAAATATTTTAAATCGGCCAGTTCAAATATTTTAATGTACAACAAAGTATACCACACCTCATCTCCTACTAGTCCTAGGATCGTTTTTACCTCACGATCGGAAGTTACGACGGTACCATAACTTGTACAACTGTGTTATCTAAAGTGACTAATAATGCTAGGTCTATTTATTATCGCCAATGGTAGAGGTACCACCCGCATGATTTGCACTCCTGACGGGTCAATCAAATCACCTGCCGGACTAATCCTCTGGACAGGTCATAATAATCAACCACCTGCAGGACTACCTTCCTGACAGATCATAATATCATCAACCACCAGCAGGATATGCCCTCTTGACAGGTCATAATAATTAACCACCTGTAGGACTAATCCTTCTAACAGATTATAATATCATCAACCACCTGCAGGACATGCTCTCTTGACAAGTCATAATAATCAACCACCTGTAGGACTAATCCTCCTAACATATCAAAACCATCCCGCAGGACATACCTTCCTGACAGAATCAAAACTATGGCATAGTCGGACAAACATCACTTCCATCTTTAAAACCACCTTGATACAAAAATCATTTCTCACCTTTAAAACCAACTTAATCCACAAAAGTCGCAAAATCATCCATTTTAAATAAACACATTTTTCACAATTTATATGAAAATAAAATTTGTAAATTTTTATAGAAGACAGTACACTCACCTTGATTTCCGCACTGCAAAACTATCACCGTCCAAAACCTACAGGGACGCTGGCGCTTGCGAACCTAATAGCGATAGGGCCTAAATTAATATTTTATTTAAAATAATCTAACATGCAATGCATGGCCCTAAATTGCCTAATTTTCCATCCCCGAATTTAATTATGAGAAATTATTATTTACTCCATTCCATTATGTTAATATTCAACGATTCCAAAAATCATTATCACGATTGCGGGAATTTTTTTAATGCTAATAATTCAATTTAACGAAAATAATAACCGAATGAAACTTTACCTGTTCCGAAACACCCGCCGGCCGAGAAGTTGATTTCCGATTTTTGGTTTTTATTTGATTCTCTCCCTTTTTATATATATATATTTCTTTTCTTGTTACTGCGCCTGCTTGCCAAATCTCACCGCCGCAGCGGTGCCCTCTCCTTTCACCTACCGCCGGCGACGCTACACCCGATCAAACACACACACATGCAATCGATGGCTGAACAACAATCAACAACGACACCCACTGTCGGCAGGACCTCCCTACACCCCGTCGACCAACAACGACGTCCATACGTACACAACGACGCACACACACATACACCGTCGTAGCATACTGCCGGAGGAGTAGAACACACACATAGACAAAACACACACATGCACACGACGAGCGATCACCCACACAGACTGGACGATGGCCACGTCGCCAACCGAATGAACACCGACCATGCACCTTTACCGAACGACAACGACGATCGCACACCACCGGACGAACGACGACGCCACACCCACAATCAACGACGAGCACCCCCACACCCACACACCTATCTGACCGAACAATCACACACATGCATATACCGCAGCACACACCCATAACAAACACGGCAACCCACCAGCCGAACCTCTCTATTTCCTCACCAACTTCGGCGACCTCACCCCCACACAACGATGGCAACGCACACACACAAGTCAACGGTCACACATGCATAATCACATCGGCTGAACAGACAGACACCCACACATACCCACGTTGTATGAACAGAATACACACACACACACACGCAGTCACACGATCGACGACACACACACACACATACGCGTCCGATCACCGTCGATGACACACTAACCAAAGAACAAAACACACACACACACATATGCACGCATACGACGAACCAAACATGGCAACCCACCGAACGATCGACGATGATCACACCCCACCGGCCGACGACCCACCACCGCCGATCCTTTCTCTTTTCAATGTTTTCAGATTTATTCTTTTAAGGTATTGGGATGGTGAATTACATGCATGAACATATATATATATATATATATATATATGCATGATCATAGTGGAAATCCTTGATCCCTTGAATTGCCACGTTGATTTGATCTTTTTTTTTTTTTTCATTTTCCCAC
Source organism: Eucommia ulmoides (assembly GCA_016647705.1). NCBI lineage: Eukaryota > Viridiplantae > Streptophyta > Magnoliopsida > Garryales > Eucommiaceae > Eucommia > Eucommia ulmoides. The sequence goes on along the minus strand of CM028338.1, from coordinate 33,535,919 downwards.
CAGTATGTGTGTGTATATATATATTAAATTTTTTACAATTACATTCACCTCCCCTAAATTTCTTTAAGTTGTTATTTAAATCCCCAAATTTAAAATGAATGTCTCTAAAATTGCTAATTGACCCTTAAACTTTTAATTTAAATTATAAATGACACATTCTACCCCGTTATTTTCTAAATGTTCTAAAATGAAACTAAGATTATGTGTATACAAAAATTAGAGTCTTACATTTCGGTTAAAATCTCAGTCTTAAATTTCAGGTAGAATTCCTAACTCTTTTAATATATGTATTTAATTTTCCTATTGTGTGATTTATGGTAAATTATTGGGGAATTTTATTTGTTAATTATATGAAATAATTTTGACGATGTGAAAATTATGTGAAAATTATGCCAATGTGTTTTATGTGTCGTATTAATTAAATGCACGTATTAGAGGGGTTGGAGTTCTACTGAGTATTGGCTCACAACCCCACAGTTTTGATTGCAGGGCCAGTGAGAGCGAAACGACACCGAGAATATTATTTGAATTTCTATTTGTAATAATTGTATTTATTTATTATTTTAAACTGAAAAAAAAAATGAGATTATTTGCATGAGATTATTTATTCATTTAATTCCTTCAAATTGATGAAAAAGAAAGAAAGAAAGAGAGCTGTAAATATTAAGGTGGCATTTGGTTGGTGTTTCTGTTTCCAGAATTCTGTTTCTATTTTGTTTTCGATTTCTTAGACCATTATGCCCTTCATTGTTTCTTAATATTACTCCTGAACTACAAGAGTACAAAGTAGTCAAATGTGAAAATGGATGAATTCTATATATGTGTGCGACATTGTTACATATGTGAATATTATTTATAAATGGTGAATTAATAATATTAATAGTTTATAATCTTATTAATATTGAATTATTTATTATATTAGAATTTCTATCTGTAATAATTGTAGTTAATATTTATCGTTGTGGAAATTGACTTGATAAGTTAAATATAACTATTGTTGTCGCATGTTAAAATTTAAATCGACAATTATTATTGTCGCCGTAATTGTATATTAAAAGAAAAAAAAAAAACTTAAACGTTAGCATTAAATTGATCGGTGCTAGGAATTTATTTGGATATTTAAAAATAATGTGGCGACAGAAATTTCAGCTGAATTTTTAATTAATTTGTAATAGCTGAATTTATTATTTACCGGTGTAAAAAAATTGAATCAATCAATTTGATATTTGTGATTGTCGCCATTGTTTGTAAATTTCTCAGATTAATTCGGAATAAATTATTGGTTATCCGGTTGGATTTAAATTGTAAGTATTATATTTATTAGTTACCGTTGTAAAATCGACAACTAAAAATTATCGCCGCGGTTGTAAAATTTATCTGGTGGTATAGAATAAAAATATTGGTGATTCGATTTTAGTTAAGTTCTCCAATAGGACAAACCGTGTAGCGACCCTGAGAAACCGTGTCGTTACAGGTGGTATCAGAACAAGTTTACGACCGCCCTGAGACTGGGTTATGGTACCCATTATTCATAATAAATTGTTTAATTTGTAAAAATAATAATTTTAGTAGAAATCGCTAAAAAAAAAAAATGGTTGAAAGTGAAAAATTCCCCCCCCCCCCCCCCCCCAAAAAAAAACAAAAAAACAGGGCGTTGGTTCATGTTACTGTTTCAAAAAAAAAAAAAAAAGAGGTAGCGTTTGGGTAATGTCACTGTTTCCATTTCCTTCACATTTGGGAAAATTAATTTGTAATAGTTGAATTTATTATTTATCGATATAAAAATTGAATTAATCAATTTGATATTTGTGATTGTCGCCATTGTTTGTAAATTTCTCGGATTAAATCGGAATAAATTATTGGTTATCTGATTGGATTTAAATTATAAGTATTATATTTATTAGTTACCGTTGTAAAATTGACAACTAAAATTATCGCCGCGGTTGTAAAATTTATCTGGTGGTATAGAATAAAAATATTGGTGATTCGATTTTAGTTAAGTTCTCCAATAGGAGAAACTACGTAGCGGTTATGGGAAATCGGGTCGTTACAGAGCTCACCACGGATAACGTTAATTTCATCGTCCGCTCGTTGGTCAGCATTATCGCGAACCTTATTCCCTTGGGATGGAGGTCGGCTACGGTTTCCCCTTTTCCTCTGACCCATGTGCTCTTTTTAGCACTTATTCTCCTCAAACCGAGGTTCTCTATTCTCCCTAAGGACATAATTTCTGAGGTATCCCTTCCTTATGAGGGCCTCTATCTCTTCCTTGAGTTGGAGGCAAGCTTCAGTGGAATGGCCCCAGTCACGATAAAACTCATAGTACTTGTTGACAGATCTTCCTATAGGTTTTTCCCTCAGGGAAGGAGCAGGAGGAAAAATCCTTTTTTCCGAAGTTCTCTACTATGATTGTTGCTATTGATGTCATCAGGTGGGTGAACCCTTGTTGTCGAGGCCCTAGGGGTGGGAGAGGCCTCCAATCCCTTGGTAGAGGTCCTAACTACCCCTCTGCTTGCAGCCTTCATGAGACTTGAGAATGGCTTGGTCCTTCCTCAGCTTGGTTCTTCTTCTTTTGGACCCCTTCTCTGTTCTTCTTCATGATATCTCTCAGATCGGCCTCGTAGAAATTTTTACCTCTATCCAGGGTAGCACAGAGGTTTGGCGCGGGGCACGAGTAGAGGTTATAGGATAACCTCCAATGTTTTAGCGCATCAATAAAGGTGTTCAGGGCCACTGCATCTGAAAGGTCTTTACAGGCGATGGTCTCCCTCTCGAACTTGTCCATGTAGTCTCCCAAGCTCTTCACAACCTCATGCTAGAGCTCAAGGATGTAAGTAATGGTTTTTAGCCTTCGTCCGGAGCGGCTGAACCGGGTTAGGAAAAGTTTCTCTAGTTAGGAGAAAGTGGAAATGAAGGTTGGGGCCAAATCCCAGAACCATGAATGGGCTATTATGGTAAGAGTGAGAGGAAATGATTTGTATCTCAACTCCATGGAGGCTATGGGCTTATCCACGTAGGATATGAAGATAGAGAGCTAATCCACCGAGTCAATAGTCCTATCATACAGAGTCATCTGGGGATGGGAGAATCTATAGGGTGTCAGTTCTTCTATAATATCTTTCGTAAAGGGAGATCTTACCTTATTAGAGAGCCGAGCCACTCCTCTTAATCCTTCTAGCGGTGAAGAGCTGCTTCCATGTCAGAGATGTGACATTCCATGACAGCCTCACCCTTGGGCGGTGTTATTACTTGGTTGGCAGCCGGCTTGGCCTATTGTCTATTGGCTAGTGGAGAATAGGAGTCAAGCTCTCGGACACGTCAGGCTTGGTGCATGGATTGGGCGATGTGACTGGGGGCTTTACCTTGTCGAGACTTGTGACGGTCCTTGGCTCGGTGCCCATGTGAGGGTTGAGGTGACGATCCTGAATTAGCAGGGGGCTAGATCTCTCTCCTTTACTGCTCGGTTACGAGGCCAAGGTCAGGCCCTTGGCATATGTCAATGAGAGTAGATCACACGATCTTCTGACTCTTGGGATTGTCCCTCTACCCCTGCGGTCTTGAGAGCCGGTCCCCCTTGATTAGGGGTCAGCAACAGGCGGGAAAAAAATTTGAAGTAGTTTTGGAACTCGCTAAGGCGATGCTCCAAATTGCCGATCCTCGATGCTTCAACAACTCTGGAAGTTTGACCCACAACGACTCTTGAGGGCAAAGTAGATGGGGCGTCTATCCTGAGGAGGGTAAGTTTTCTTCCTTAACTGGGATAGTAGTTGGAACCCTAGCGTTTTGGCCTGGGGACCCTTGTCATCTCTCTATTTAAGCTACTATTTACCGTGGTATTCTGATCTCTTTGCTGAATGATCTAACTAGACCTTATGATCATCAAATCTTAGCTGAGTAGGGAGTTGATGACTTGAGGAAGGCATTTTGTGCGCTTCCCACAGACGACGCCAAACTGTTGGTGTCTGAAAATGGTTAACACCCATAATATGGTCTGGTCAGAGTCCACGTGGATTGTTGTCGATGATCTGGTGTTTGTATCCTGTGGAGGAGAATCCTTTGAGTTATTTATCCTCATACCTTTGGTTGACCGATCTGACCTGGGCGCTGTTCTGCCTGAGCTCCAAGTGTGTACCTGCACAGTACCTACCGGGGTTATGCCCGGTGAAGTCCTACCAGCGTGAGGGTAAGGGCTCGGGGGGGAGAAGTTATGAAATTGCTTTGAATATTCTAAAAGCAGTTACCTTTTTCGTCACTGTTCACCTTTACTTTTATAGGAGAAAAGTTTATTAGCGTTTTGGAGATTAGGGGCCTTAGCTTGGTTATTGACCTTAATCATGGCGCGTGGCTGAGAAAAATGACACGTGAAGGGATTAGAGCCATGGGCCTAAGCTTTTTAGTATTGGTGGAAAAGTCCATGGGTCCCAAGATAGAGGGGGAACCTGCTTGGACATGAGTACGAACGCTAAGGTAGATGCACCGACCAAAATATCACCAGTTAGACCTCTATTGAGTGTAGAAAGTTGTCGGGTGTAATCGTCTATGCTTGGGGAATTAGTCGGCCTGAACTAACTGAGCTAGGGATATCAATAGGAGACCATACCGACTAGAGCATAAATTTTGATACTAACATTGTTGATGCCCCTTGCCATGTGAGACGCTTAATCCATATGGAAGGCTTAGGCGGAATGAAATAGGAATGGTTGGTTTTTACCCTCATCAATTATTATTCTTTTTCTTTCTTGTTCGCGTGGTGACTATTGTAAACTTGATCTTTATTTAGTGTTATTTTCTAGTTAAATTAATATAATTTGTTTTTTATATACCAAAAAAAAAAAAAAAAGAAAAAAAAAAAAAGCGCACCATTTTAGAAGTTCATTTTGGACAACTAAATACACTGTGCTGACCCTAATAATCAAAATTGATCATTTGAGGAACAACAATATCAAATTATAGGATTTGTTTGATAGCATTGAAAATTGAATGATGAAAACTTATAAGTGCTAAAATATTAAGTACAAAATTTAGTAAGTGCTAAACATATGAATTATTTATTTTTTTAAATACTTTTAACTTAAAAAAAATTATCTTTAAACATTTTTTTTTTTTACCTAAAATAATTTTTGCTACTTTTTTTTCTAAAATATTTTTTATCTACAACTTTATCTCTCTATTTGTGTATCAATTTAGTACTTTCTCTACCAACAATTATTTGTACACAATTTTTTTTTTGGTTGTTGTAAAATAGTGTTGATGTTGAATGATGGTTGTGGTAGATAGATGTTTGATTGTTTTAAGTGAAAAATACTAAAAAATAAGTGGGTCCCATTTCATTAAAATTTTGAACAATTTTTTAGGGACACTTATATTTTAAGTAATTATTTTATTTTGTTATCATATGTACTTAGGCTTAATTTGACCCCTCGTTTTTGGGGGGTGCTTATCATTTTGAACAAGAAAAGCCGACATATGTATGTTTGGTAGTCGGCTTTTTCAAAAAAGCCCAAGGTGAGCATCTCATTTTTTGGGATGCTTTTAAGAGTCACGAGAAATGTGCTTTAAAAGTTAGAATAAACTTTTTTAATTGATGAAAATTTGTATGACAAGAATACCCTTATTTTTATTTTCTTATTCCGAAATTATATTTGATTTTTCTTATTTAACGATATTTTAATTTTTAATTGAAAAATATAACATATTTAATTTTTTTTTGTAATATTTAAATATTTTATTTTCAACATATAATGTATTTTCAATTGTAAAATTTTATATTAATCAGAAGTTTATACATGAAATATTTCTCTTGTATGTATCTTGTTTTTTTTTTTTTTTTCTTTTTCTCTTTTTTTTTGTTTTTTTTACTTAGTTAATATTAAGAATAAATAAATAAATATAACATATGTCTATTTTAATAATTTAATAATCTTTTGATTCTTTTACAAAAATGTTTACCAAACGCTCACGGTGTAGTTTTTCTTTTCGACAACTACTTTTTGACAGATTAACCGAACAGTTCACAACTTCTTTTCAACAGTTCATTTTTTAAAAAAACTCCTATAGCTCCTTAAAAAGTAATAAGTGGGCCAAACTAAGGGCATGTTTGATAATGCTTGAAATTTAAGTGCTGAAAACTTTAAGTGCTAAAATTATAAGTGTTGAATTTCTTAAGTACTAAATATATTAAGTATACAATTTTTCAATACTTTTGACTTCAAAAAAGTATTTTTTGTACAAAGTTTTGTTCCTAAAATAATTTTACAGCTTTATTTTTTTAAAACATTCTCTCCCTACAATTTTCTCTTTCTATTTTTTTCTCAATTTAATATTTTTTCCATCAATAATTTTTTGTATGTAACTTTTTTATGAGATTTTACCGTATTGGTATAAAATATTAATTGTGATAATTAAATACTTTATGATATTTGTCGGTGTCGAAAGTTGGTTAACACCTTTCGTTGGTCTGATAAGAGTCTATGTGGATTGTTGTTGGTGATCTGGAGATGATCTATCTTGAATATAACTCTCTTCAGTTCCTAGTCCTTGAAGCTTTGTGTGCTTGGGTTGATCCTGCGTGGTATTCGACTTGAGCTCCAAGCGTGTACCTGCACAGGACCCATTAGGGTTGTGTCCGGGGAAGTCTCTCCGGTGTGAGAGTAAGAGCTCGGAGGGAGACAATATAAATAGGCTTTGGATATTCTTAAAAGCAATGCCCCTGATACCACTATTCACCTTTGCTTATATAGGAGCAAAACTGATTAGCATTTTAGAGATTAGGCGACTTAAGTTAGGTTAACAACCTTACACGGCGCATGGTTGGAAAAAAGGGAGAGTGGAGGGATTAGAGTCATGGGCCTGGACTTTTTAGCTTTAGCGCAGAAGTCCATGGGCCGATATGCTAACGAAAATGGAGAACTAGCTTGGATCGAATAATGGATACTGAGAAGAGTATTCTGACCAGAGTACGACTCGGTCAGAACTGGCTGGTTGTAGAAGGTTCGTAGTCCTAAGCATCATTGGCCAAGATACTACCAGCCTAAATCTACCGATCTGAGACGACCGACCAGAAGTTTTGCCGATTAGAACATGAATTTGAGCATCCATGTCATCAATCCATTCTTAGCCACATCAGACACTTTGCCTACGTGAAAGTCTTTGATGGAATGATTTGGGGGTGATTTATTTTTACGCTCATCATTATTAAGTAATAAGATGCATCATTACCTTAAGATAAACTGCTACCGATTTCGATGCAAAATGTGATGGAAAAAATGGTGATTGATAAGATTAAGAATTTTGAGTCATTGTTCAGGTTTAGAGGTAAATCTTATGCATCAATGCATCGTATTTGTTTTGGGGCTATACAATGGAAATATAAATTATTTTCTTCTTCTACATAACGGTGGAAAATTTTTAAAGATCCTTTTTATGGTTACAAACTTAAGCTATTGTCTGATACATGAATGTTGGGAAAGTTGTGTTGACGTTGTTAAAGTAATAATATACCAGGCTCCATAAATAATAGATGCATTAATTACCATAAGATAAATTGTTACCAATTTCGATGCAAAAAAAATAAAATTGTAACTGGTGAGATTGATAATTTTGAGTTTGATAATCTGTCCGGTGATTTCTTTGCCGTGGGATGCATCATAGTGAGAAGTTAGATGTGTTTAGGTTTGCATTTGGTTTAATATGTTAAATGTTGTTAATAGTGCTAAAAAAATTTTCAAAGTGAAGCCATGCATATTGATGTTGCTAGACCTCGCTGGCAAGAGCTCATTCTATTTTTTAGGACTTTAGACAAACTGGATTTAATTCTACAATGATTTAAGCTAAAGAGATTGCAAATGCATTAGATAGTGAACCCATTTTTCCTTAAAAACAAATAATTCATATAAGAAAACGATTAGAGGAGAATTTCAGTATTAATGTTCAAATTGTCAAATGATAATTTTCATTCACTTTTAAGCTCTGTGTGTTAAATTGTTTTTTTTTTTTTTTGTTCATTGGTCGTAAGCTCTGTGTGTTAAACTATTTTATTTTATTTTGGGGATTTTTATCATAGGCCCCTAAACCGATCCCTAAATTAAACCTATCCTCATATAACAAAAGTTACTTAATAAAAATCCCTTGTGTAGGCCGTGTGATTCTACCAAAAGAAGAGTGCATGAGTGTCGCATAATATGGATAAGGGGTTTTATGGGGAAAGCTTCCATGACTTCCACTAAACCAAAAATCCTTTCCATCTATATACATCTTCTTCCCGAAAAAGTTGCGCGAACTCCATCACCGCATCTTAGTTCGCCGCTGATGAGTGATTTATTTACTGACAAATCAAGTACTTTTAGATTAAAATATTTGTGTATTTTCAAGTATTTTTTTTAATTTAATGTGTATTTGTATTGTTTTATAGATTTTTGAATAAATGAGTGAAAAGATGCAAATTCGGTTCAGGTGTAGTAACTTCAAGATCATTTTTGACAATGATGCAATCCGATTTTGGAAAATCTCAAAACATGAAAGTTGTATATCTATGACTTAGCTTCCCATAGGTTTTTGAATTACCTTAATCGAAGTTCAGAAGAGAACGTTACCGCCAAAAGACCACCACTGCAGCGGTGGCCTTCACCACTGCAGCGGTGAAGGGTCAGTGGACTTACTGTCTTCCCACCGCTGCAGCGGCCTGGCTCCACCTGGATAAGATATTTTGGGATATGTTTTGTGATATTTTGGATCCCTATGATATCCCCTCTTCCCCTAACACCTAAGGCGCGTTTTTGGGAGTGTCTTGAGAGCTCCAAAACCATACCAACCAAGAGGATCATCCATTTGAAGAGAAGAAAATGAGATTGGAGTGGACTTAGTGCACGTGGAATCACCCGTTCTTCAGATTTGGCTATTCTCCCTTATTAACTATTTTATTTTTAGCTTTGGTTGGTTGTTTTGATGATGTTTATCTCCTGTATTATTGAATATTGGGCTATGGCTATGTATAGATAAACATATATTGTCTAGGGAGTGACTTGTTCATGAAAACGTGGTTTGAATAAATTGATATTTTGTTAATGGTTGTTTTTCTTTATCCGATTGTATTTATGGTGGAGCGTAGATCACGTCGCCACTTTTATCGCAAATGTACGGGTCAAGTTTTAGTATAGATGGGAAGGAGTAGGGGTTGTTGTATCTACAAGGATTAGTGGAGATTATTATCGAGTAGTGTAATTGTCATAAACTAACTTTATTTAGGCGATAAAAAATGGTTTATAATTAATTAATACTAATAGTAAATTAATTAAATTTAATTAAATTTAATTAAACTATAATACTATATTGAGATGTTTAGGAAAAAATATTATCTAGGGATTAATTTTGTTTACAAAAACGTTTTTGGTCTCGTTCAGTTTATAATAACGGTGTTCAACTTATCCAACAATCTTTGTATTATAAACTCACTTGCCACCTCTCCCGAGTGTAAGACGCGTGAATATGCGACTTTACGTCAACGAAAAAGTCCCCCTTAATGTCCTAACGACACTAGGTCACATGAGTTTTGCCCCAATGTCATTGATTGCACACTTTCTAACTCCCTCCCTGGTTATTAGATCATCGCGTTGTGTTTACCCTAGTCCGAATTCGGGGTTATCTCTTCCAAGTATCAAATATCGTATTCTCTATGTATCTAAACAAGCATATAATCAAAGAATAATGGCAAACACAATCAAAATAGCAAAGAACAACCATTAACGAAAAAGAACTCAAACAAATAATAATTTCATAAATATTATTAATCCCTAGACAAAATCCATTTAGCTCATGGCCATAACTATTTATACAATGTGAAATGAGCTAAACATGCTAAACAACCTACCGAAGTTAATAAAATAAAGAGAGAAACGAAAGAACTTAGCTGTAGTCCGAAGATCTGCCGCTAAAATCGTTCAACGATTGCCTCTCCTTCTTCGCAACGTGTTCTTCTCCTTCGGATTTGGTTGAGCACTCCCCAAAACACTCTCAAAATATTAGGAACCCTAAGGGGTCTATAATGGGCTCTCCTTGCCAAATGGAGAAGAGAGGAGAAGATATAGGGGCTCAAAATATCTAAATAAATATCTAATAGATGTGCGGAGAGACCGCTGCGGCGGTGGGTATGTCGGCTGGGTCATGGCCTCGGCGGTGGGATCAAAGACCTTTCTATTCTTTTACCGCTGCGGCAGTGGGTTTTCAGTAAGTTAGGCTCTTCTCTACATATTGACCACCGCGGAGGTGGTCTGGTCGCCACGACAGTGGGCTGTAGTTTTGAATTTTGCCCTTATACTTGTTTTCCCACCGTTCTTCCACCGTTCTTGATCCGATTTAATCGTTTATGATTTTTTTTTTCATGCCTTTTCACCCCACACACCTAATTTATACAAAAATACATAAAAAAAAGTATTAAAATATAATAAACGTACTCGAAAACTAACAGATTTGGTTTGAAAATAGATTGGTAAATTACACTTATCAAATACCCCCAAACTTGGAATTTTGCTAGTCATCGAGTAAAACACCCGCACAATACAAGAAAATGTAACAACTAATTACGAAATTAAAAACTAAAAACGAAAAATACTAGAGACAATAATGTTTAAGTTTTGAATATCATCTACCGGCCAAACGATTTTTCTCTCATCGGCCCCCAATCCTATCAAGTTCAAGAATAAAACACATCATGTGGTGTTCTTGAATTTTAAGCACCATTCTAGATCCTATCAAAATGTGTGTGTTAAAACTCAATTATACAACTATCCGTCGATCAGATGGGATTATTCCTCAATAAAGTTCATGACTAAAACCATTAAGGTATAGGGAATCCATAAGCCTGACCCGGGTTCTATTCTGCACTAATGTAGGCTCGGAGGTTCAAAAATATAAATAGGTCTTGGTTCGGTTTAGGAATATGGCCAAGGGTATATCGAAAATAGAAAATAGGTTAACGTCATTAACTTGACGATACCCGAAACACATGCTTGGCACTCTCACCCCCGAAACCCCACAGATAAAATTTGAAACAACCCTGAACATATATTTACGAACTTCGTACTCACTTGTCAAAAGAAACGGAAAATAAAACCGTATAAACATGTTTTTTTTTCTTCAATGAACCACACCCCCAAACTTATTCGATTATTATAATTTCACGGGTGTAGTTAAAACGAAAGAAAAATGACAAGTGAGTACTCGAATACTGAACCAATTAAAAGTTTTTTCTAAACCCAACCACTCACTTCAAGTAGCATTTGCAACTGCTAACTTGATTTACTCAAATTGTGCATTTGGTTCAATAATAAAGGTTTGGAAAAAGTTCAATCAACCAGGGTATTTGTTTATGTGTTCAGAATTGAAATGGTTTTTAGGCTTCGACGGGGTAACGATGGATAAACATTTAACAAGGTAAGCTTAAAAGGCTCAAGCGATAAAAACGAATGCCGAAATCATATCTCCTAAAATACCTTGCCTAGGATTTCGCCTCGAATTCCCCCTACATCAAGTTCTAAAATCCCTATTGTCATGAATTTGGGTGACGGATAATCGTTTTCTAATCAAATAGACAATTATACATTGAGTTTACGTGCTCGTGTATTTAGGATCTACAATAACTTTTACTAAAATGATACATCAAGCACACAGAACACATATGAATGAGCTTTACACCTGACCTTAATAAACAACTAGGGGACAAACTCATCATTGGGTAATGGCCCAGATGAAGTAAAGACTCGACACAAAACGACAACTAAACTAAACAAACTAATCCTAAACAAACATGCATACATAGAAAACAATAAAACATAACAAACATACTACATACTACACATCACCACCAAACTTAAAATGGATAGTGTCCTCAACAACCCATCAACGATCCCAATGACATCATAAAGCATTATAATGAAGATGGGGGTTTAGAACACATACCTAGGAGGTGAGAGAATCTCGCCTCCGAATCTAGTCGGCAGTGACATATTTAATTTATTTTTGACTTGGGTTGGCTCCCAAGAAGCAAGTGGTTTATTGTCCTCGGCTCGACATGGAGAAGTGCTCTTAAAAGAGAGACTTCCACCCATAGTAAGTGTCGTACAACACCACATACGGGTCTTGATTATTTACGTCCTCAAGCTTGGCGAGATATGGCTCTGATCGGCTCGATCTTTCAACTCAATTCTGATCCACCTTATGTGCTTGGGGAGCATAAATGTACTGAGCTGGAAATGGGGTAGGATAGGTGAACCACATCGGATCCTCATAGATGCGAGTGTCTTGGATTGAGTGCGGCATCACCAATTGGAATTCAAATGGTGAAAACTTACAACGATTAATATGTTAATCTCCATCGCCATTCCACACTTGGGTTCTCTCCCAATTAGCTTGATCGTCTTCGATCTCACTCAAGTGTCTTCCGTTTTCATTTAGTTCCTCACGGTGGCTTTCACAATCATATGTGATTTGTTCGCCTCTCAGTGCCACCGCTTCGGACTTGGACTCAATAAAGCAAAAAGGTTGATTGATTTGCGTCTGACGAGACGTTACGGTCGTATCGTTTTCGGCATAGAACATCGCAATGTTATCAAGATGATCCTCATGCTCATTGATCCGATTATTCATCTCCCGCCAATACGCCTAAGTCTCCCTAATAAAATTAGCGAATATTTCCTCCAGGGTGGGGGAAGACTCAACATATTGGTCCGGTGTGTCAATCCATGGCGCCGTGGTAGTGAAACTATCCCCCAAGCTTTGATGACTTAGTAAATAATTCCAACAGTGATAATCATAGGCCTCCAGTTCTTCCAACGACCAAATGGTTTCGTCCTCGATTAGGTCGTAGAAAGAGAAGGTATCGTTTTCTCCTTCCACCCATGTTCTGATTGCAGTTGATAACCCATCGAGGAAATTCAGGAGTTGACATTCCCTCGGGAACCCATGATTCGAAAACCGGAATAGCAGCTAGTTGTAACGATCCCAAGCACAATAAAATGGCTCAGAATCTTATTGAAAGAAATGCATCAATACATCTTCAAGTCCCATGCATAAGAAATAAAAACAAAACTACAAACAAAAATTATACATAAAAGAAATGCCTAAATTAAAATCAAGTTATTTACTCACAATATCAATAATAATCTAAAACACAATCCCTGGCAACGGCGCCATAAACTTGGTAGCGCGTAGATCACGTTGTGACTTTCACCGCAAGTGTACAGGTCAAGTTTTAGTATAGATGGGAAGGAGTAAGGGTTGTCGTATCCATAGGGATTTCTTGAGATTATTATCGAGTACCATAATTGTCATAACTTAACTTTATTTAGGTGATAAAAAATGGTTTATAAGTAATTAATACTAATACTAAGTTAATTAAATCTAATTAAACTATAATACTATATTGAGATGTTTAGGGGAAAATATTATCTAGAGATTAAATTCGTTTACAAAAACATTTTTGGTCTCGTTTAGTTTACAATAACAGTATTCAACCTATCCAACAATCTCTGTATCATAAACTCACTTGCCACCTCTCCCGAGTATAAGACGAGTGAATATGAAACTTCGCGTCAACGAAGAAGTCCTCCTCAACGTCTTAGCGACACTAAGTCACATGAGTCTTTCCCCGACATCATTGATTGCACACTTTCTAACTCCCTCCCGAGTTATTAAATCGTCGTGTTGTGTTTACCCTAATCCGAATTCGGGATTACCTCTCCCGAGTGTCGAACTTCGTATTCTTTATATATCTAAACAAACATATAATCAAAGAATAATGGTAAACACAATCGAAATAGCGAAGAACAACTATTAACGAAACACAACTCAAACAAACAACAATTTCATAAATATTATTAATCCCTAAACAAAATCCATTTAACTCATGAACATAACCATTTATACAATGATAAATGAGCTAAACATGCTCAACAACCTATCGAAGTTAAGAAAATAAAGAGAGAAACAAAAGAACTTAGCTGTAGTATGAAGATATGCCGCTAAAACCGTTCAACGTTCGCTTCTCCTTTTTCGCAACGTGTTCTTCTCCTTCGGATCTGGTTGAGCATTCCCCAAAACACTCTCAAAATATTAGGAACCCTAAGGGGTCTCTAATGAGCTTTCCTTTCCAAATGGATAGGATAGGAGAAGATATAGGGGCTCAAAATATCTAAATAAACATCCAACAGCTGTGCAGAGTGATCACCGCGACGTAGACACAGCGGTGGGATCAGAGACCTCTATGTTATTTCACCACTGTGACGGTGGGTTTTCAGCAAGTTAGGTTCTTCTCTACATATTGACTGTCGCGACAGTGGTCTGGTCGTCCCGGTGGTGGGCTGCAGTTCTGAATTTTGACGTTATGCTTGTTTTTCCACCGTTCTTGATCCAATTTGATCGTTTATGATCCGTTTTCATGCCTTTTCACCCCCATACACCTGATTTATACAAAAGAATATAAAAACATATTAAAATATAATAAAACATAATAAACGTACTCAAAAACTAACAAGTTCAGTTTTAAAATAGATAGATAAATTACACTCATCAATTTACCATTTTATTACTTCCATTATATGTTTGTTATAATATGTTGGTTGGTTTGAGAATACAGAGTTTGACACTTGGGAGAGGTAAACTCGAATTCGGATTAGGGTTTAAATGTAACATGATGATCTAATGACTCGAGAGAGTATTAGAAAGCATGCAATATGTGAGGTTTGGGCAAGACTCATGTGATCAGTGTCGTTTAGAAGCTAGATGAGTACATCAGCATTAACGCGGAGTTGCATATTATAGTTTAATTAGTTAATTAGTTTTGTTTTATTATTAATACAAAAACCTTAATTTTAATCTCCTAAATAAAGTTCGGTTATGACAATCGCAGTACTTATCGACAATTTAATCTAATCCCTATGGATATGACATCCTTTACTCTTCCCACTATATTAAAACTTGACCCGTACACTTGCAGTAAAAGTAACGATATAATATTCAGCTACCAAGTTTTTGGCGCCATTGCCAAGATTGGTTTTTATATTGTTGTTGATATTTTAAAAAAGTAACTTGATTTTAATTTAGGCATTTATTTTATTTTTAATTTTGTTTTTAGTTTTATTTCATTTGCAAGGTACTTGAAGATGTCTCATCAACAAGTGCTATTGCATTTTTTTAACGAGATTCCAAGCCGTTTTATTGTGCTTGGGATAGATACAAGGAATTACTCATTCAGTTCTCAAATCATTGTTTCCCGAGAGAGTGTCAACTACTGAACTTCCTCGACGAGTTACTAGCCGTAACAAGAACTTGGGTGGAAGCAGAAAATGGTACCACCTCTTTCGACCAACTAACCGTGGATGAAGCCTATTGGTTGTTGGAAGACATGGTGGAGCTTGATTTTCGGAGTTGAAATTATTCAACAAGATACCAAAGCTTGGGGGATAGTACCACTGTTTTGGCTCTATGGATTGATATCTAGGACCAACATGTGGAGTCTTCCCCTACCCTGGAAGAAATGTTTGCTGAATTTATGGGGGAGACTTAGGCTTTCTGGAGGGAAACGAATGACCGTCTCAATGAGCATGAGGACCGTCTTGACAAAATTGAGATGACCTGCGCTGAAATTGATGTGACCATAACATTTCTTGAAACGCAAATCAGTTTGCTTATTTGCTTAATTGAGACCGAATCAGAAGTGGTGGCACTGAGAGACACACAAGTCACATCCATATGTGAAAGCCACCAGGAGGAACAAAATACGAGCAGGAAGAACTTAGGTGCGTTCGTTGACGATTATGCTAAGGAGAAGAAAACCCAAGTGTGGATTGGCGATGAAGAATCACATGTTGATAATTGTGATTCTTTACCATTTTTTATCCATGTTTTGATGCCATTACCGATCCAAGATGATCACATCTTTGAGGATCCGATGTGGCTAACTTGTTCTTCGCCGCCTTTAGCTCCATTCTTTCATGCCCACCAAGCACATGAGACAGAAATGAGTTATGTTGAGAGCATGGACCAATCAATTCCAAATTTTTCCAAGCTTGAGGGCGTTTTGAATTAAGACCCATATGTGTGTTGTATAACACATACTATGGGTGGAAGCCGCTATTTGATGAGCCATTCTCCGTGTCAAGCCGAGGATATTAAACCAAGCACTTCTTGGGATGCAACCCAAGTTTTAAAATAAATTAGAGCATCATCGCCGACTTCACTCGGAGGCGAGATTGTCTCGCCTCCTATGTATGTGTTCTAAACCCCCTTCGTCGGCATGCTACATTTCAATTATTGAGATCGATGATTGGGTCCTTGTGAACACTAACCGTTTTAAGTTTGGGGGGGTGTTTGGTATGTTGTCTTGTTATTAGTTGTGTAGTTAAGTTAAATTGTTTTCATATATGCATGCTTG
The DNA here is from genome assembly GCA_016647705.1 of Eucommia ulmoides. Lineage (NCBI taxonomy): Eukaryota > Viridiplantae > Streptophyta > Magnoliopsida > Garryales > Eucommiaceae > Eucommia > Eucommia ulmoides. The sequence goes on along the minus strand of CM028338.1, from coordinate 33,519,496 downwards.
TTTAGTAAGTGTAGTATGTTTATGTTTGTAGTAGTAGTTGTTGTGTATTGAGTTTTGTAGTTCTTCTGGGCCATTACCCGATGATGAAATTATCCCCTGGTTGTTTTTCGAGGTCAAGGGTAATGCCCATTCATGTGTGTTCTGTGTGCTTGACTTTTCGTTTTGGTAAAAGTTATTGTGGATCCTAATTTGCACGAGACTTAATGTACTAGCTATCCAATTGATTTGATGCTGATTATTTAGTAGCAAGCTCATGACAATTTTAGGGATTCTAGAACTTGATTAGGGGAAACTTGAGGCAAAATTCTAGGTGAGGTAGTTCAGGAGACATGATTTAGGCATTCATTTTGATCGCTTGAGCCTTTGAAGCTTACCATGCTATATGTTTTATCCCTCGTTACTCTGTCGAAGCCTGTAAGCCATTTTAATTCTGAATATGTAACAAATGACTTGACCAATAAAGGTTTTTCCAAACCTAAGTCGCTAAACCTAAGGCAATGTGAGTTAAATTCAAGTGAGCATTTGTAAATGCTACTTGAAGTGAGCGATTGGGTTTTGGGTAAACTTTTGCTTGGTTTGGTATTCAAGTACTCACTGGTAATTTTTCTATCGTTTTCCCATACCCGTGAAATAGTACAAATCAAATAAGTTTGGGGGTGTGGTATCTTAAAAAAAAAAACCATATGTAAATATAGTTCTATTTTTGTTTTTCTTGACAAGTGAGTACAACATTTTTAAATGATAGCTCAGGGTTGTTTCGAATTGATCTTTGGGGGTTCGAGAGTAATTGAGTGCCAAACATCTGCCTTGGGTAACATTGAGTTAATAACGTTTACCTACACCCGATATACCCTTGGTCAATTGTTAAAAATCGATCCAAGTCCTTTTGATCTTTTTAAATTTCCAGGCCTACATTAGTGAAGAGTGAAACCCAATCTGGCATATAGATATCCTAATCCTTTATGGTTTAAGTTATGAATTTTGTTGGTGGATAATCCAATCCGATAATTGGATGGTTGTATAATTGCGTTTTCACACACACACTTGGAAAGGATCTAGAATAGCATTTACTGTTATTAAATGTTGAGATTCTATAACACCACATGGTGTGGTTTTATTTTTGAACTTGATATGATTGGGGGCCGTTGAGGGAAAACGTTTTGGTCGATTAGTTGTATTCAAAACTCACATGTCATTATGTTTAGTTCATTTGTGTTTTTTTTTTTCGTTTCTAGTATTTAAGTTTGTAAATTCGTTGTGGTAGTTTGTTTTCTTGTTTATGTGTTTTTGCTTGAGGACAAGCAAACGTTTAAGTTTGGGGGTATTTGATGAGTGGTTTATTTACCGACAAATCAAGTACTTTTAAATTCAAATATTTTTGTTTTTTCAAGCATTTTTGTTAGTTTAATGTGTGTTTGTATTATTTTATAGGTTTTTAAATAAATGGGTGAAAAGATGCAAATTCGGTTAAGGTGCAGTAACTTCAAGGCCATTTTTGACAATTTGCAATCCATTTAGGAAAATCTAAAAACATGGAAGTTGTAGATCTATGTCTTAGATTTTTATATATTTTTGAATCACCTTAATCGGAGTTTGAATGAGAAAGTTACGGCCATTGGACCTACTGACTTCCTACAGCTGCAACGGTCCGGCTCCACCTTGATAAGATATTTTGTGATATGTTTTTGATATTTTGGATCCCTATGATATACCCTCTTCCCCCAACACCTAAGGCACCTTTTTGGGAGTGTCTTGAGAGCTCCAAGACCATACCAACTAAGAGGATCATCTATTTGAAGAGGAGAAAACGAGATTGGAGTGGACTTAGCGCACGTGGAATAATTGATTTGTATTGAATTTTTCCTCATTTTTTTTAGAAATTTGTGGGGCCGGATTTTTTGAAGTAGTTATTGTACAGTAAAAATCCATCATTCAAATCAAGTTTCAACTACTATTACCTTCCATAAAATTTTTGTTGTTTGAGTTCTTGAATTTGTTAATATACGTAAGAATCCACCGTTTAAATCGAGTTTCAAATACTATTATCTTCCATGATGTTTGTGATGTTTGAGTTCGTGAATTCGTAGAAATCCACAACTAGATAATAAAAACCCTAGCAAGCATTTCAATGAGTTGTTTTGAATTTTCCTCCTCTTCCTTCACATGAGTGATGTTAGGGTTCTTGAAATTAGTTACTGTTTTGCAAAAAATAGTTACTATTCAAGCCACTTTTTGGATTGTTATTTTCTTACATTGCATTTGTTGAATATTGAGTTCTTGGAGTTGTTACTGTACAACAAAAAGCCGTTATTCGAGTTGAATTTTGGTTGTTATTTTTTTACATTACATGAGTTGTTTGGGTGCTTCAAATAATTATTGTACAGCAAAATTTCATTATTCAAGTCAAGTTTTTAGTTTTCTACTTTCTTCAATTTCATTTGTTGGATGTTGCATTTATGGAATTTGTTACTATACCGTAAATATTCACTATTCGAGTCGAGTTTAAATTACTATTTTCTTCCATTACATGAGTGATGTTTTATTTCTTGAAATTAGTTACTATACAACAAAATGCCACTATTCAAAGTCAATTTTTGGATTAATATTTTCTTTCGTTACATTTGTTGAACGTTGAGCTCCTTTAATTTGTTACTGTATTGCAAAAATCCACACTTGAAGTCTACTTTTAATTTCTCTTTCCTTCCATTACATTTGTGATGCTTGCATTCCAAGAAATAGTTAATCTTATATGATCCTAAAATCACGACATTGCAATGGCTAGTCTATGGTTAATCAATTTTGTTCTTAAATTTTGTTTTGTTGAATTTGTCATGTTTTGATTTGGTTATGCTAATTTGAGTCAATTTTTTGGATTGTTGAAAACAAGTTTAAGGTTTTAAATGAATTGGTAGTGTTACTAGTGTGATTGAATTTTGTTGTACAGTAACGTTTGTGAACAGTCACTGTTGATTAATATTTGGTAAAAGGGTCACTGAACAGTAAAATTTTGTGAAGCGGTTACTGTATAGTAAAATTTCTCGAAAATTTGTTACCCATCCAAGCTTTTTTTGTGAATTTATTGAAAATTTGATCTATTGCATTGGACGCTACTGGCATTTAAGTTGGAGTATTGTTGTTGTTCAACAAACATTGCATCCTATTTATTATTGTACAGTAACGTTTACTCCTCTCCCTATCACTCGGTGTCATACATATATATTTAACCCCATGTTTTTTCTCAAATGCTGCTATTTTTTATTTGTTACTATTTAGCAACTTTCTCTATCATTTGAGTCAATTCAAGAAATACCTCAGCAACAAAACAACCTGTAAGTGGCATGTATTATTTTTTTGAATATATACTTGGACAAATTAGAATGTTGTATATATTTTCACAGGCCTAATTGTGGAGCGATTGTTACATATCTAATGAGACAGTTTGTTCTTGGGCGTCAAGAAGAAATCAACTGCGCCGGCAATAGTGGAATAGCAACAGTAGAGAGGGCGAAATTGATTATGGTCATAATAAATGACAAACATGATAGTTGGGGCTTCGATACATTTAATGCACGAAACAGTTCTATGCAATGAGTCAGACGACGCTATGTTTTCTTTCATGTTTTGTCAGTTGTTAAGAAAAATAAGTTTCACAGAAATACTTGTTCCTACTTTTGTTATGTTAGTTTGATTTACAAAAAACATGTGGTTAACAAAAGTTACTATACATTAAAAAATTGGGGCGCTTACCGGGAGATCCCAAAAATTGTTGAAAATTACCAATTACACCCACTCCTTTTTTCATGAATCGAGCGGTCCTTTTGCCATTTTTGTGATGAGAATACCCCTAATTATTGTACCTACATAATATATTCCTATCTTGCGGAGCTAATTTAGGTAATAGATAATCATTTATTAAAATGAAAATAACTATTGTTGTACACATTTTTTTTACAATAAAATTATATATTCAGATTGATCTAAACAAGATTTTCAAAATGATATCAAATTCACTATTTTTTTTCATTAATTTTCAGTTTTCACATTCATGTTACATTCCACATGGGAAATGTAACATCTATAATTCAAAGGATGTTACATGTAACATTAACCAAAATCAAACCAAAACCAAAATCAAAAGGTTAGTAACTATATTATGTTTCATTTAATATTCATGTAACATCAGTGTTACATTTCATGGGATATTACATGTAACATCTTATAATTCGTAGGAACTAAAAATTCAAAAAATATCATGTTACATGTAACATGAATGTGAAAACTGAAACTAATGAAAAAAAATAGTGAGTTGGATATCGTTTTGAAGATCTTGTTTAGACGAATATGAATATATAATTAGATTGTAAAAAAAATGTGTACAATAATAGTTATTTTCGTTTTAATAAAATGATTTTGTTGAATATGGAAACTCTCAATCCCTATTAAAGAAACCCGCATATAATGCAAGGGCAAATCTGTCAATGGAAAACATATTGCATGTGGAAAGTAACATTGCCTGTATTGAATCGGATATCGTAATGAGTGTGAATGTTACATGTAACATGGTGTAATAGTCATGTTACATGTAACATTCATGCAATAATAATGTTACATGTAATATCCATGTTGAATGTAACGTGAATCTGAAATAAATAAATAAAAAATATTGAATGTGATATCATTTTAAAGATCTTATTAACACGAATTTAAATGTATAATTATATCGTAAAAAAATATATACAATAAAAGTTATTTTGACTTGAATAAAATGACTTTGTGTGAAACCTCCAAATAAGGAAATTATAAAAAAGAAAATAATACAGGGGTAATTTTGTCATATAATTTCTGCGTTTTTTAAAATTTGGGACTAGATAGTTCAAAAAATCTGTAGATTGAGATTATTTGGTTTATTTTCAAACATGTGGGTTTGAATAGTAGTTTCACGCTAAAATTGGGATTGGCCAGTAATTTTCCCTAAAAAATTACTAGGGTTAAATTGTGTTTTGGAATTTTGCTACACTGTAATCATTGTGAAATGGTTACTGGTAGCAATTTATTTTTGTCACTACAATACCGTAAGTGTACGGATCAAGTTTTAATAGTATGGGAAGAGTAGAGGTTGTCGTATCCACATGGATTGATTTAAATGATCGTCAAGTACCGCGATTATCATAATCTAACTTTATCTAGGTAATCAAATTTTGAGTTTTTATAAAAATGAAATGAAAATAAATAAAAATACAAAATAAAATAAATTTTAAATTTTCTATGCAGAAAGGATCTAGAGGATTGATTTCATCTCGTTATTCCCATGTTATTCTAGTAAGTAATTATTAATTAATTTCGTTCATTCAATAATCAAGGTCTCCGTGCTATTGCTCTCTCACTACCTCTTTCGAGCGTTAAGTGAACGAATATATAAACATTTCAACACTGATATCCCTGTCTAGTATTTAGGTGAAAACATTCGTTAAACCTAACCTTATAGATTACGCAAGTTGTAAATATCTCCAGATCTATTAAAGCTTACTTTGTGTTTAACCTAAGTCTGAACCCGAGATTACCTCTCCCGAGTGTCAAATCCCAAGTTCTCAATTCAACTAAAATATCATGTGGAAGCATATTTTGGAAGCATTAAAGAGGCAAACACAATTGAATGAAACACCTAGTTGGTAAATTTAGAACTTGATCACCTCCCAATTTCACAAAATCCTAAATTCCCAACTAGATTACTTAGGTATTGATTTTTTTCCGGACTCACGACAACCTAAATTATGCACTCTCAATTCTGATTACGAACTAAATCTCTTCGGAGTACAAAATTTACAACCTAAAATTATCTAATTTATTAGCCACATGAATTAAACACATTAAACCTAAGAGATAAATAAAATAGAATTAAATCAATCAATTAACAAAATATTCAAAATACGGTTTAAACAAGATTACATCAAGCCCTAGATCTAAATATTAGCTCAACATAGACAAATCATAACCAATCTTTTCAATAAATTCATAAATGTAAACATGTTTGATACAATATTACAAATACGAAATTAAATCAAGATTAGGGAGAGAGAAGGGAAGATAAAATACTTATTGTGAGTTTGAGCTTCAAATCTTCAACTTCAAGTGTCACCAATGGGGTTTTTTTCTTCAATTTCATATCAAATCGCTACCATCCGGTGTTTTCTAGCTCAAAATTGCTTCAAAATTATGTTTTCCTCTCCTCAAAATCATCTCTCTCTCATTCTTCTTCTTCCTCTCTTATCTTCCCCTATTTTGAGGCATAGTGGGGTATTGAAAAGGATCCAAAATTAGGGTTTTCGGGTTTATAGGCCGACGGGAGTGCGCTGTAGTGGGGTTTAACACGCTGTAGCGCGTTATGGGCAGAAACCAACCCATCAACACTGATAGGAGGTTGCTGCAGTGCCTTTTTGCGCGCTACAGCATGCTTTGGACAACTTCAATGCGTGGTTTGTAAGTTGTCCATAACTTTCTCGTCCAAACTCCCATTGAGTTGATTCAAAAATATATGGGAATATAAGATGTATATATACAACTTACATGTTTTGCGTTATTCCAAAATCGAATTGAATAATGGTCAAAATTGGTCTTGAAGTTACATCATCTGCATGCATTTTGCACCGTTTCTCCCATATATTTGTAATTCTACAAAACAAAACAAAACACATCAAACTAACAAAAATGCTTGAAAACACATAAATATTTTAACTTAAAAGTACTTGATTTGTTGGTAAATAAACCACTTATCAGTTACTGTACTGTAAAATTTTGTGAAAAATGGTTACTGAATAGTAAAATTTCTTGAAAAGTTGAGTCAATTATTTGGATTGTTGAAAACAATTTTAAGGTTCGAAATACATTGATAGTGTTACTCATGCCTTAGATTTTTGCTATATCGTAGTTTTTTTTTTTTGAAAAATTACTGTACATTAATATTTGGTGAAAAGGTCACTATATAGTAAAATTTTGTGAAAAGGGATTTCTTGAAATTTTTGGCTCATCAATTTTTTATTTTATTTTTTTGTGAATTTACTAAATAGTACTACAGTGGTTGCAATTGTTTTGCATACTTGGTAGACTTAATTCGGCACAATAATGGTGCTTGTGGGCGAAGAGACGAAGGTTACTGCAATGTAGTTTTATCATTGACGACAATCTTCCCTGACATTTTGAATAGGGGAGCGCTGAGTTCGGTGGTAACATTCTAGTGGTTATGCTTTAGCGTTGATCATTGGTAGCGGGTTACGTTTCAACGATGAAGACAATTGATTTCAGCAACGGCAGTCTTCGATAAACAACATTTCTGTGGCGGTGAAAGATTTTACTATTGTGTAGCAAATATTTCTCCCACCAATATTCCTGTGTTGCAATTAACAAAGCGGCGGTATGATTTTGGCAGTGTGTTGGCAATTTTTTGCAGTGGGATTTTCATCAATGGAGGGTAGCAAAAAGTTGATTAATCATTTTTAGCCATGTTGAGTGTTGTTTTAATATTTTTTTGTCCATCTATTATGCCTTGATGATTGAAGTAAGAATCTATTTTAAGTAAATATCATTTTACATTTTAACTATTATCAGTTTTATATGAAATTCACACTCATTATCGTTTGTCTTGTGTCAATACTGTGTAAAAGAATCGAGGGAATAGAGAACTCATCGGTCAACCAAATTGAGACTGAAACTGAGATATTAAAATTCTAGAAATAGTGACATTACATTTTCGAACCAAAAGTCAAAATTCAGTTTTTGTACAAAATCAATCTTTCATTACCATTATTGTTGTACATTAATTAATCACAAATAATTGTATATTTTACATAAAAATTGAACTCAAACATTAATAGTTACTGTACAGTAACTTTTGATAATTGTTGTACGATTATTACTATACAATAAGTATTAAACATTGAACGCGAAGAAAGTTGTTATGCATTAATATTTGCTATATATGTAGTGAAAGACACATTTTTGCTATCAATGAAGCAAAATTTAAATCTAATTTTCTACAAAATCAATCCCACCAATATGATTTATAGACATGATATTTTAATTATTTTTCTCACAAAATTTTAATTTTATATTGTAATTTACATTAGTTATTTTATTTTATTTTTAAAAAATTAAAAAAAAATAGAAAAAAAAAAGGAAAGAAAAAAAAAGGAATGAAGAAATATATATAGATAGAGAGAGAGGAGAGTGTGTGTGTGAGAGAGAGAGAGAGAGAGGAGAATGAGAGTGAGAAACGGGAGAGAGAAATAGTGATGGACATGGGACCCATTGGAGCAGAGAGGAGAGAGAGTGTGTGAGAGATCCAAGAGTCTTATGCTTGTTTCGAAAAACACCTAGATAGTTCTTTCATTTCCAACGGCACGTGAGGTGTTGTGTATATAATTTTAGGGTTTTCTGAAAATATAAATAAATAAATGAATTTTTAGTTGTTTGGGCTTCACCATTGAGACCCATATAAATATGTAATGTGAAAATGAGTGTTTGTTTAATTTTTTAATTTTTATTTTTTATGGTTCATTGGTCGTTTGAAATTCAGATGCCATGGGATTCCGTGAAGCACCTTTAGCCACCACGAGCATTTTCTAGTATAGTTACATTAAACTTGAAGTTACATTCTCTTGTGCATAAGACGAGAGCCAGATCTAGTTAGATTTTAAATCAAATTATTTTTAGTTTTGGTGCCATATATATACTTTCTTCAAATACCTTATCCAACTATATCTTTGTATTCATCTCACGGTTCATTCTTAATTTTTAACACAAATTTTCAAGAAATAACATGACAATTTTAAACCTTAGTATTTAATGAACCAGATTTTTTTTTTTCCTAACAATTTTTTTAAAATGAACTTAGACCATTAACAAATTTTTAGTGTTCTTACATACAAAAAAAAAAAAAAAAAAAAAAACCATCATAAAATGGGTTTAAGCTTTGGAAATTGTTAATATCTTAAATACTCCAATTTTCAGTGATTAAATGACTCTACCTGATTTTTTATTTACGGTAATCTCAACCTCTAAAACTAGAAAATCAATTTTTTATATTGAAATTGACCTCAAGGATACAATTGAGTTATATTAGTAGGTGTAAAAATTAAATTACAGGACCATTAATTATAAAGCCTATAATTAATTCTTTTACCTCTTCTTTATTAATGTCTACCATTTTCTCAGTGATTTTGCCGAAAAATATATGAGGAAATTTTATGCCCACGAAATTAAATATCATTTTTAGAATATGAACTTTGGATCCATAATGACAATTTCCTTTTTATCAAAGGGTGACGATAATTCTTTCAATTATTGTAAAATTACATGAATGGGATCTTAAGTTTAATGCGAATTTCAAATTAGACCCTAAATATTTTAATTTCCAATCAAGTTCCTTTTCCAATAATACAACAAGGCTAATTCGGTGAATGGCAGAGGAAAAGTGGACTATTTTATCCCTAAAAGGACACAAGTTTTACAAATTTCATTGTTAATGCACTTTATTTGGAAAAACATAATAATTATGGACCAATATTTGAAACTTAAATCAAAATTGAGGGTTCAAAGTATATTTTTCTCTAGTAATTAATGTATGTAGTCTACACAGATCTCATATGCTTATACGTGGTTTAATTTGTTACTTTATTCATGGAATTGATATTAAGAAACCCATTTTTCATCAATCCCATTAGGTCATGGGATACGAATATGTATATATATATATACCTCCCCTCAAAACCCCATCAACTAAAAAATAGTAGTAAAATTTCACTATTCTTAATCTGTTTCAACGCTAGAGTGTTTAGCCATAACAATAAAATGGCTTCTTTTCCTTGTTACAATATTTTCATTCTTCTCCCAATACTCTTCTTCTCCCTCTTCATAATCCCTTCCTTGGGTGGTAGTGAAACCCAAGATTTAATCAACCAAATATGTCGCCAAACACCAGCTTACATATACTGTAAAGCAGTTTTCAATCAGAATTTGCCCTCCCCTGCGACGAACGCAGAAGGTTTAGCCCAAATAGCCGTCCACCAGTCATTGTTAAACGCGACCAACACCCAAATCTACATCCAAAGGCAAATATCGGTCGAGAAAAATGCGACTGTTAGGGATCTCTTGAGAATCTGCGAGGGCGGTTATGGGGTGGTGATGGATCTTTTCGAGGACGCCACCATGTCGTTTTCTCGGAGAGATTTCAGGAGTATGGTTTTGGACGCGTCGAGGGCCGATAAGCCAGTGGCCAACTGCCAGAATATTTTTGGGACACCTCCCAAGGGAAATTATATGCCATTGAGTGAGCGGAATAGGGAAATGACAGTGTTAATCAAGATGGCGTTGGCGAGCGGACAACTCTTGTGAGGTGAAACCAAGCATGTATTGAAATGATTATATAATAGTGATACAAATAAAAGTAATGGCTAAATTTCACTTTGTGTTTCCATTAGATGTAAGGTCCATTTGCTAAAATAAAAAATTAAATGCTGAGAATCATCCAGTGTTGAATTTTAATTTTCGACTTTTAAGGCATCAAGTGTTAAATTTTTAAGTACTTACTGATTAAATAATTTCATTTAGATTTTTTTCCCTTTGCAATAAGTTTATATGTTCGTAACTTTTTATTTTTACAAATTTCTATACAAATCTCTCTCTCTTTACAAATTTTACTCTCCAATTTTTTCTCATTAGTACTTGCTCTCTTGTAATGCTATATATATTTCTCTAATTTTTTTCGTGGTTGAAATTTAGTGATAGTTATGTCAATAAAAATTTACTAATCTTAAGTGATAAAATGACGAAAGATGAGTATAATATTAAAAAATTTGACCTAATTTTCAGTGACACTTACACTGGGTTACTTTGTTTGTTTTCAATCAATTGATATATATATATATATATATATATATATATATATATATATATATACACACACACTTATGATGAATTGTGTTGTCAAATAGACTTGGGGCCTATTTCAAAGATCTATAAATTAAGTGGTGAAAATTGATAAATGTGAATTTTAATTTCTGAAATTCAAGTGTTAAATTTGTTAATTATTGTACTCATTAAATAATTTTCTTTAATTTCTTTTATTTCAATAAGTTTACATGGTTGTAACTTTTTATTTTTTAAAATTTCTTTACAAATCTCTCTCCTCAATTCATTTCACTCTCCAATTTTTGTTGAGTTGTACTTGCTCTCTCTCTCTCTATATATTCTAGTGGTTTGTTTATTGATAGTTGTGGTAATGAAAAATTAATAATGTTGAGTTAAATTTGACCTATTCTTGGGTGATACTTAACGTTTTAAGTTATTACTTTATTTTTTTTATCAAGCATCTAGTTTTATGCCCGATGTGGACTGTGTATTTAGTTTTATTTATAAAGTTCTATTAGTATTTTTAGTGTGTTTGGTTTCTTTTTTAATTTGAACTGTTATTTTAAAATATGTCTGCTTAGATTTAGGAGACTGTAAGGAAGACTTTACACACTTCTTTTCTTATGAAATTTCTGTCTTCATAGTGGTTATTTGTGCTTTTTTTCTTTTTTTTTTTTTTCTTTTCTTGAATGGGTATATCATAATTTCATAGTAAAGACATAATTTTAATTTAGTTATTATTTGTTGTTGATATTGCCAAAAAATCTCTTGCACGTGTAATAGCTCCTCACGTACCGAAGATCTCTGCAACCTATAAATTTGTCATGTAAAACCCATCAGTTATAAGGGGACACCAGTATGATGTTGGTCAAAGAACCTCCGACGTAAGAATAAGTCAGTCTACTTTAGGATTTTAGGCAAAAGACTGAATGTAAATGTAAATCTGATACCTTTCCCTTCTTTATAGACTTGATCATCTCTCGGTTGTTATGTCCTTTTGACTCCCCATCATGTCGTCATTAATGGGGAGTTACACCCCCATTATATTGTTATTAATAGGGAGTTACACCCCCATTTATATTGTACTATAAATGGGTAGTTACACCCTAATTTAATGGGGGTTACACCCTTTCAGCTCTCTCACTGGGCGGGAATTTCTCCCGCATCATTTGCCCCCTTGACTTGAGCATTGATTTGAAGAAGTGAGACGAAAGGTCAACACTAGGTGGGAATTACGAAAGCTCAACACTAGGCGGAAATTTCTCTTGCATCATTTGCCCCCTGACGTAAGTGTTGATTTGAAGAAGTAAGACAAAATATCATTTTTTCCTCTTACACTTGGTTATTGCTCCAAAGGGATTTGCTAGTTCGTTTTCTCAATTACATTTCGTGCTTTTTAGTACTAAATTTTTCTTGTTTGAGCTGATCCGCTCAATTATTCTTGTTTGAGCTGATTTGCTTAGTTAACTTACATTTAGTTTTAGTATTAAATGTTGCTTATCTAAGTTGATCCGAGTAGCTTGGTTCTTTAATTTTTGCACTCGGTGGTTTGTCACGAAATGTTTCTTTACCGAATTGATCTGAGTAGCTCGGTTATTCAATTTTTACACTTGGTGGTTTTTCTCCCAATGTTTCTTTGCTAAACATATCTAAGTAGCTCGGTTCTTCAATTTTTACACTTGGTGATTTGTCGCCAAATGTTTCTTTGCTGAACTGATCTGAGTAGCATAGTGGCAGCGAATATTACGTCGCTATTTTCACCGTAAGTGTACGGATCAAGTTTTAGTATAATGGGAAGAGTAAGGGTTGTCGTATCTATAGGGATTGATTTAGATTATCGTTGAGTACTGTAATTGTCATAACCTAATTTTATTTAGGCAATAAAAAATAGGTTTTTGTTTATAAATATAAAATACTAATTTAATTAGCTAATTAAACTAATTATACTATAATACTAATATGAGACTCTTAGGAGAATGGATTATTGAGGGATTAACTTTATTTACTTAAATGTATTTTATTTCGTTTAATTTACATTAACGGTATTCAACTTATTCGATAATCTCGTTATCGTAAACTCACTTACTACCTCTCTCGAGTGTAAAGTGAATGAATATGCGACTTTACATCAACGTCGAAGTCCCCCTCGAGCATCTATACGACACTTGGTCATATGAGTCTCACCCCAACGTCATGGATTGCACACTTTCTAATGCCCTCTTGGGTCATTAGATCGTCGCGTTGTGTTTAAACTCTAGTCTGAATCCGAGGTTATCTCTCCTGAGTGTCAAACCCCGATTTCTCAGTATATCATAACAAGCATATAAAAGAAATTAAAGAACGGTAAACCTAATCGAATAATGAATAACAACTGTTAACGAGACACAATTCAAACAAACAATATTTTCATAAACTATATTAATCCCATAGATAATCCATATTTAGCTAATGGTTATAACCATATATACAATAACAAACGAGCTAAACATGCTCAAACAAACTACCAAAGTTGAGAAATAAAGAGATAAATGAAAGAGACTAGCTGTTATCTGAAGAATCGACGCTAAAACCGCTCAGAGAACGTTCTCTCTTCTTGGAAATATAATATTCTCCTTTGGTTGTGTTGAGCGTACCAAAATCTCCCCTAAAATGTCTCTCTCCTAGTGCTATGGTCGAAAATGGAAGAAGATGGATGATATAATGGAAACAAAATATCTAAAAATATCTAAAAAAAAAACACTTTACAGGTGCAAGGCTCACTGCTGCAGCGGTGGGCATGTCGGTAGGCTTTCTGGCCGGTGATCACTACAACAGTGGTTTGCTTGTTTTTCCACCGTTCTTCCACTGCCGTTCCACCGATTAGATTGATTTTCAACCGTTTTAGATCTTTTTTGTCCCAAACACCTGATTTATTCAAAAACTAATTAAAACAAATTAAAACACTATAAAAATACTCAAAACTACCAAATTTGATTTGTAGATAAATAGATAAATTCCACCTATCACACAATTAATGCACAAAGTAATCTAGTAGCTCAGTTTGTGAATGAACTAATCTAAGCAGTTTAGTAAATGTGAAGAATTGATCTAGGCAGCTTGGTTTATGAACTGAGGTAGGCAATTTAGTTAATTTTGACGAACTAAGCTAGGTAGTTCAATTTATTTTGACGAACTGATCTAGGAACTACGCAATTCAGTTAATTTTGATAAATTAATCTAGGCAGCTTGATTTGCAAATAAACTAAGCTAGGCAGTTCAATTTATTTTGACGAACTGATCTAGGAAGCTTGGTTTATGAATGAACTGATCTAGGCAGTTTAGTTAATATGATGAACTGATCAAGGCAGTTGGTTTGCTAATAAACTAAGCTAGGCAGTTTAATTGATTTTGACGAACTGATCTAGGCAACTCAATTTGCGAATAAACTGATATAGACGGTTCAGTTGATTTTGATGAATTGATCGAGGCAACTCAGTTTGTGAATAAACTGAGCTAGGCAGTTCAATTGAATTTGACAAACTGATCTAGGCAACTTAGTTTGCGAATAAACTGAGTTAGGCAGTTTAGTTGATTTTGACGAAATGATCTATGTAACTCGGTTTGTGAATGAACTAATCTAGGTAGTTCAATTGATTTTGACAAACTGATCTAGGCAGCTCAGTTTGTGAATGGACTAATCTAGGAAATTCAATTAATGTGACGAACTGATCTAGACAGCTTGGTTTGCAAATAACTGAGCTAGACAGTTCAGTTAATTTTAACGAACTGATCTAGGCAGCTCGACGAACTAATCTAGGCAGCTCGATTTATTCTTTACACTTGGTAATTTTTATCATTGTAAGTGTTTCATTATCAGGGAGGTATCCTCAAACCCATCTTCTACCACTAGGGAGACATTCTCATACTCGGAGAATTTGTAAGTTCTTCTCTTCTTCTTTGCCCTCCTTCATAACTGGTTTATTTGCTGAATAAGTTATGGATGTGAAATTAGCTTTGATAGACTGATTATTCTTTCAGTTTTTGTTCCTACGATTTGTTTAAAAATGATCCTGACCCCATGTTCGCTCCTTAGTCGTTGAGTTTGTCCTAGAACTTAGTCTCCTTCGTAGACTTTCATTTGATTTAATTTCTTCATAAATGATTCCCTTAGGGAGGGCTGAATTCTTCTTCCCTTTCTATATCCTTCCGGTTACTCTATTGTTTATGGGATTTAACCTGGATATGTATCCTTTTAACTTGCTTTTATAAGAGTGGCAGTTTGTATGCCAAATAATAATTATTAACGAACAAATAGTTGCATTCTTCAGGATGTAATACAAATTCATATTTCTATGAATAATTGGGTTACAAGTCGAATTGGGTTTGCACCCTAAAAATTATCGTTTATCAATGAGAAATAATCTCGGAATGAGTGTTTGGTTTTTAATCATGCAATTTCAACTTTTTAAGATAAGTTGTAACAGTGTAATTAACCAAAGCGTTTCCTAAGTCAAGTTGCGTTTTATGATCTTAAGAATTTCTCCTAAGAATTTTAATGCCTGAATTTGTAGTCTACCCAATCAATAATAATGTGGGTGAACCGTATATTTGTTACATCATCTAGTTATGCTAAGTGTTGAATTTATTATTCATTGTCAACAATGATTTTCTAATCGAAAAATTAGTTTTGAATCGATCTTGGACAACGCCTTTAAGTGCTTCCTCATTCTTTAGTATTTTTGTGCGGATCTTATCCAAATAATAAAATGTAGGGGGTACGAATTATTTTGTAACTTAAAGAGTTTTTCTCATATTATCTTTGAGGTAAAGTAAAGTTTATTTCTATCCATTAAATTTACATTTCTCATGCAAAGTTTCGAGGGTACAAATTATATTTTTCAACAACCACATGGGTCTTAAAGAATTTAACTCAACGGACTCTAACTCTATTGTATAACTGAGTTTATCCAATCTTGTATACCATTGGGCGTACTTGGATATTTTGAAGTGTCAATAGTGCTCTCATAACATGTAATTTGTTGGAATAAAAGTTATAGGGGACAAAGTGTAATTTTGCTAAGCCATAGGACTTTGAATAATCCTTATTAAGTGTATGGGGGCATATTCTACAATTATAATACACTTCCTATATTTGCTTCCTCTAATTATCACACGTACGTCATATTTGTCGCAATTCGCAGGCAAAATAAACTTAAGGGTATAAACCGTAAATGTAGATATTACCTTAGGGGCTTTAGTGTATTTAGACCTAGGTTTTTCTTTTGTTCTTATGCACTCATTGACATCATAGCCCCCATTCTCGTTAATATACTTGTTGCTAAGAAAAAACTTGAGGGTACAAATTGTAAATACTGCCCTAGGTTTTTAAATAATTCTCTCAAATTATAGGCCATGTTCCGTAATTATAATGCACCTCATCATATCACTTCTCTATCACAATTGTTAAATTGCCTCTAAATATCATAGTGTAATTCATAGATTGAATCTGGAAGATGCAAGTTGTGATTTAATATTTTCTTCAAAGCATTTTGAGCTTATACTTATTTTCGATTCTTGATTTATCATAAAAAACTTATAAGCTTATTACTTTAAAATATACTTCTAGGTAAAAATCTGTAAATATACTTGCTACATTAAGGGCTTTAGTGTAATTAGCCCTAGGTTAATTTTAGATTGTTCATCTCCTTCATATAGCCTCCGCTCCTTGGTTTGTTC
The DNA here is from genome assembly GCA_016647705.1 of Eucommia ulmoides. NCBI lineage: Eukaryota > Viridiplantae > Streptophyta > Magnoliopsida > Garryales > Eucommiaceae > Eucommia > Eucommia ulmoides. Next base: position 33,502,879 of record CM028338.1, on the reverse strand, counting down.
AAAGCTCTTCAATATATGAGACTTCCAAGCTTGCTTTTCATAGCCGATGGTCGCCAAACAATATTGATCATCGATCAAGGAATTGAGAATATATGCGTCGTCGTGTACGTGCTGAGGCCGGTGTTGTTGATAGTGGTAGTCCAAGTCATGACGGCGGTAACAAATGTACTGTATGGCGAACGATGTCATGAGTTTGGGGATTCTGATCACTTACTACTGTTGGAATATTTTTTATGGGTTAACATTAATTGAATTAATTGTTTTACAAAAATGGGTTAATAGATAGTCTATCATTTCCCAAATAATCAGTGATCATATTTTTTTATTTGGGTTGTGGCGTCTTTTATGAAGAAACCAAGTTAAGTGGCAAGTGTGGGTTTAGGGTTTCGATGAAGCCCGTTATGGGAGGGCCCAACGAGAAACCCTAGTATATATAACTAGGTCCACTCCCTAGTTTAGAAAAAAGGTTTCTTCCCATTTAGAGCTGCCACCACAATAATCTAGATCATAGAGAGGAAGACCTAGTTCGTAATTCACTGTGACAGATTCAATCTCCTGCGATGGCCCAAACAGGTACGTATTCGATTACTGTTCTGATGCGCCCCAATTTTCCAAAAAGGAAAATAATAATAAATAATAAATAAGCTTAAGGAGAGGGATTTTTTAAAGTTCCGGTTTTCTCAAAAAATATACTTAGGCCATTTTAAAAAATAAGAAGTCGCCACCTAGTATTGGGTTTAAATGGTGTGCTAGGTCACTGAAACTTTAGAAAACAATTTAAAAGCCTAAGTAAAAAATTGACTCCAAAAAACACGGTCAAACCAAAGATTCATTTAAAGGCTCGGGGGTCGGTTACGATCAGGGAAAGTGTTAGGCACCCAAGACGCCCGTCCGAAAATGGTACCTTATGTCCAATTAAATCCAATTAGTTTGGTCCGATGGTTTTATTTTATTTTGAAATAATTTCCTTCTTATAAAATCTTTTTGGTACTTTCACAAATAAGGTAAGACAAGTTTTTGAATTTTTTGAAATGTTCCCCCGGTATAACCTCTTATCGAATATTAAGGATTCAACAAGGATGGTCCCTGGGGGTTATTTATATATGTTTCCTAAAGACTTCTTTACTTTAAATGGACAAACTTAAATAAGTGAAAAAATATGAAAATATGAATGCAAAAACTAAAATCATATGAATTTTATTTTATATGCAAAAATTACCAAAATAAAATAAAATTGAAGGGTTTAATTTAAATATGTCAATGCAAACTGATATAAGTACTACGTGAATTAACTTGATTATATGTGATAATGATTTAATTATAAAGAAAAACGTAAATGGTGTACGTGTCGTGACTAGATATGAAAAGTAGCATGAATTTATGAAATTAAAAAAACTATATGTACAAAAAAATGTGTGAGTGATGAAAGTGTACTAAACATGCCGTCTAAATAATGCAAGTAAATATGCTAGATGGATGCAAAAATGTTTATTTTAAGTTTCCCGAAATAATTTAAAGAAGTCCCGATTTGAAATCCCCTCAAATTCTATGGATATGAGAATCAAGAGGGGTTCGTGGAAACAATTTAGTTGGAATTAATCTTTCTGAAACTTAAACGAAATCTCATGAAAAATCTACCGAGGGAACAAATTTCCTAAAACCATTTGTTTCTAAATTCCAGTCGAGTCGAGGAATGGAAACAAGGCCACGGAAAACTCTCCCACGATTTATCGAATCATCTGATTCAACTTAAAGTTTGTAAGGATTAATTTCTACCAATAAAAGATTTTATTATTTTATTTATTTATTTTATTTTTATTTTTTAGGGTTTTGATAAGAAGAATAAAATAAAAATTAAAATTAAAAAAATGCAAAAAAATACAAAATAAAAAAAATGCAGTAAAATAAATAATAAAACATCATTCACCTAACGCTCGGAATTAAGTTTAAGCACGAGAAATGCACCCCGTCATTTTCATCGGATCATCGGACGACTTGTTTTTTTAGCTTTTTCTCTTTATTATAATAAAATTAAAAAATGCAGAAAATAAAGAAATAAAAAAATAAGGAGATACGAGTGTTCTCGTCTAAACGCTCAAAAATTTAGATCGAGAATGGGGAACCTTATCTTGGCGTTTTTCATCGAGTCATCGGACAAATAAAAAAAAAATCTTGTAGGAATTTAAGTTGCAAAGAGAATAAAATAAACTAAAAAAATAAATTTAAAATCAGAAAACATACCTATTCTAGGCTAAGAATCCTGATGCTCGAGTTTTTCTCTCACGCAGACAGCTTTCCGAAAGGGTTTACGATGAGAATTACTCTCTAAGGATTTTTTTTTTCTCTCATTTTCTAAATGAATAAACTAGGAGGATGACGGTCCTATTTATAGGAGAAGATTGGGTATGAAAAACACGTGGGAAACCCTAAAAATTAGATTTGGCCGCCAAACCCACTCCAAGTTAAATTGGGAAAGGGTAAAATTGGAAAAAGGTAAAAAAATTGAATATTCTGGAATTTTTTTAACCTTCCACCCCTTTTTTTCTTGGCTGCCACGGGGCAGTGGGCCTTCCTTTCTTTCTTTCTTTTTTGTGCAAAAGTTGACAAGTCAAAGTGGGGCCCACCATACTATTCTCTCTCTCTTTCCTCACTTCCTCTCTCTCGGTTCTCCATTTCTCTCACATTTTCTCTCTTTTTTTCTTTTTCTATCTCCTTCTTTCTCTTGACAAATGGGCTTGACACCCAACTCTCTCTCTTTCTTTTATCTCTCCTCTCACCGATCTCTCTCTCTCCTTCATCTCTCTCTTTCTATTATCTCTCTCTCTCATGGTTTGGACCCAAAAAAAGGGATCACACTACCTTTCTCCATCTTTTCTCTTATTTTGATTTCTCCTTTTATTTTTTCTTGTTTCAATTTCAAACCTTCCTTTCTTTATTTTGATTTTCTTCATTTTTTCTTTCTTTATCTATTTTCTTGTATTTTTTGGAATTAAATTAAATAAAATAAAATAAGATAAAACAAAATTCACTATAAAATAAATTATAAATTTTTGCGGAGCGGTCAAAATGTCGTGTCTACAGCCGTCCCTCTTTGGTATACGAGTTCCACTTGCTTAACAAAGACAAAAGATCACGTCATTTTGATCGTCCCATTTTTTGATTTTTTTTTTGGAAAGTGCATTTCTTAACGACAGAACAAATAAAATAAGATGACTCATGACAAACAAGTGTCCGTTTTAAAAGGATCGCTTAGAGTAATAAAAGAATGACTCATGACGATACTCATGACGAACAAGTGTCTGTTTAAAAGATTGTTTAGAGTAATAAAAAAAAGACTCATGACGATACTCATGACAAACAATTGTCCGTTTAGAGGATCATTTAGAGTAATAAAAGAATGACTCATGACGATACTCGTGACAAAAAAATGTTCATTTAGAGGATCGTTTAAAGTAATGAAAAAAGAGACTAATGATGATACTAATGATGAACAATTGTCCGTTTAGAGGATCGTTTAGAGTAATGAAAAAAGAGACTCATGAAGAATATTTGTCCGTTTAGAGGATCGTTTAGAGTAATAAAAGAATGACTCATGGCGATACTCATGACAAACAAGTGTCCATTTAAAGGATCGTTTAGAATGATAGAAAAATGACTCATGGTGATACTTATGACGAACAAGTGTCCGTTTAGAGGATCGTTTAGAGTAATAAAAGAATGACTCATGACGATACTCGTGACGAACAAATATCTGTTTAGAGGATCGTTTAGAGTAATGAAAAAAATAACTCAAAACAAAATAAAGTCCAGAGATACAAAATATACCTCAGTTTATGGCTGGGTAAAAATGAGAGAGCAAAGATATAAAATGTGCCCCAACCTTTGGCTGGGGTTGACTTTCAGATGACCGAATCTTTACAGGTTGCTTACATACCTTACCATTACGCCGAGGATTAGATTTAGCGTAGTTCACTGGACGCCCCTTTTAGGGTAAAATGCATATTTGGATGCTCATTTAAAGCTTCTGAATTTTTAGTAAGAAGAGTTCCCAATTTGAGTCGGGAGGAAGGTTCATGACAGGGAAATCCATGCTCCCAATCCTTTTGAGATCTCTATAAAATAACACTTTCAAAACAAAACCTTAGTCTGAAAAATTGTTACCTTTGATAACTCACAATTTCGTTCCCTCCTTTCGGTCGTAATCGCTTCGGCTGATGGTGCTTGGATCGGAGCAATATCGGGAGATTCTTTCATTTGAATTTAGAAGTCTCATTTTTCAACTGAGGGCTCGACATGCCTCGGGGTGATTCGACAAAACTTTTTTTTTTTTTTTTTTACGTTTTTTTCGACTTTCGAGATTTCACTTTCAACTCATGGGAGACCCAACATACCCCATCAAGGTCTCTTTGGCTTGCTAGACTGGATTTTTGTCTTTTCAAATTACTAGGTGCTTCAATGCTTGGGGTTCCAATACTCCTGCATGCTCTGTGTTTTCTCAAGTCCTGCAAAATTGATTTTGTCAAAAAATGGGCAAATGTCGAAAATTACTAAAACGAGTGCCTTCAATGGTTGATATGATTGCCTGTGATATCTTGAGTCAAGATTATAGAGAAATATGGTTCCAGTACACTTCCAGACCATGGCTAATGTTTTTTTTCACAAATTCTGATTCTATTCAAATCCATCAAGTTTTGGTTCTGAAAAACGTCGTTTGCTCGCCAATTTGGACCGAGGCGAAAAACTTGAACAAATCAATCTATCTGCTTTCTTTTATTTTCAAATATCTTCCACATTTGCAAAATAATGCTTTTTGCTTAGTTACCCCACTTTTCTTTTTATTTTTCCTCTTTTTTTCTTCTTTTTTTCTTTCCTATTTTTTTCCTATTTTTTTTTTCTTTTTTCTTTTTTTTTATTTCTTTCTTTTTTTCTTTTCTTTTATTTTTTATTTTATATTTTTTTAAATAAATGATCGAACTTGCTATGGTTCAGGGGCAATCGAGCTTATCAATGAACTTGTTTCTTTTTGCAAATTGAGACCTTCTTGCAACATTTGAGAGTTTCTTCATTGGGATTATTGACTTGGAATGATTGTGTTCCCTTCTCACCATTGGGGTCTGACAGCCGGCGAACGAAGATATTTACACTCGGCTTTATCAAATCACTAAAGAACCACCAGAGACAGCTTGATCAGCTTGCAACAATATATCAAGGAATCGTTAGGGAAATGGAAGCTAATCTTAACTTTTGAATCCCCTGTACTCTGGAATTGCTGTCGAATCTGGTTAGGGGCCTTTTAAATCTTACCATCGTTTGGCTGAACAGAACCTTTATTTATTGTTATTCTCATTGGATCATGGTCTAGTTCAGTATTGAAATAATTTACTTGCACACTCATTCAGTCATATCACATACAACATATACAGACAAATTTGGGCACCTGAAAAAGTAAGATTCAAACATTAGATCACAGTTTTGGATAAACAACATTGCATTATTGAAATTTAAAAAGCCATTACAAAGCAAAACCTTTCCATCCAAAAGACCAACAGGATGGAGAAGTGAGTATATGAAAACGTCCCAATTTTATCAAAACTTCTAGCAAATTAAAAGTAAATAAGGAAACCCAGTTTTGCAATCTTTAGATTTTTCAAATCGAGCCTCAAGCACATGACTCGCTCCTATCTCCACCAACGTTTTGGTAAAGATTAACTTCAGCACTCCCTGAAGGTGTATGCTTAGTCAGCAAATTCTGCTGACAATTTGATACACCAGTCTCAGGCTTTTTAGGAAACATGATGACCCCTGTCCGCATGAACTCTCAGATCTTATCATTTAGCTGAAAGCACTGCTCAGTCGCATGTCCTCTGGTTCCCAAGTGGTATTCACAGAAAGCATTCAAAGAAGCTACTTTACTCCCAGGCTTAACTTCGTAGGATGGAAGGGGTGTCAGCATCCCCTACTCCAAAACAACTCCGATAAAGTTCGGTGATTGAGACCAGAATGTCTAGTGATTTCTTGTCATCATTCCAGAAGTTTTCCCCAGTAGCACGAGGTAGAAAAACTTGGTTGTATTTGGTTCCTGGCATCAAGGTATGATTAGAAATTTGAGGTGGAGAGCTTTGGTTAGGCTGATATGAGGGCGTATGGTTAGTGGGTGTTTGGTAGGATTGGGGGTAGTATTAGAGAGTACGATTTTGGTAAGGGGGAGGTACATTCTAGTAGTAGCGGGGATAGCTTTGGGAATATGGCTGGTTTCAGGGGTAATATTAGTTTTGGCGATTTTAAGAGAAGTGGTTACAGTATTGGTTGTTTTGGTTTGGGTAGTTTTGGAGATAGAAAGCTTGGAGGTAGTTCTGGTGATAGGTTTGCTGGGGGAAAACAACGACAACTACTTCATCTTCTCTTTTCTTTGGTAGAGCTGACCTCTTTGTTAGGTCTGGCACCCCTTCAATCTTTTCGCTTGTTATTCTTTTTTCTATCACCTCGGCTTGTTTGATCGCATCACCAAAGAAAGTCACTGCTATGCTCGATAGATCTCGATAGAATGGTGGCACCTAGATTGACTTGAATATCTCTAATGGAGCCTCTTCGCTTAGTCTAGGGAAAACTTTGGTAGCCTCCGCCCTCCAGTGGGCAGCGTACCTCTGGAAATTCTCATATTTCTTCTTTAGTATCTGGTAGAGGGTATTACGATCCGGCGCGGCATCATTATTGTACACATACTACTCACAAAAGGCTTCTACTATATCCTAGAATGTTTTAATCTTCTCTAGGTCTAAGGTCATATACCAGCTAAAAGCCGGTCCTTTCAATGATCGCCGGAACATCTTCAGGCAAAGGTCTTCATTCCGATCATAAATTCACAATTCTGCCTTGTAGATACTGACATGCCACTATGGGGGGGCCAATGCCATCATACTTAGTGAACTCCAGAACTACGAAGTTTTTCGGATACACCACCTGGGGTGGTGTTGACAACTTCTTGTACGCTGTTTTCCTGGATGGCTTCTCCCTTTTCAATTCTTCTATGGTTTTTCCCAACTCCTCCATTTTCAGAACCCAGGCCGGAGGGGGTCCATTATCTTCTTTTTTATTTTCGATTTCAGTTTCCGGGGTATGTTGATTACCATTTGGATCGTTCGGTGGAGTAACGACCCTCTCTAGATGAATAAGGATCTGTGGTGCGGTGGGGGCCGAGCCTTCTGGTGAGGCTTGATAAACATTCCCCTAGATGGGATATGCTGGTGCTCCATAGACGAGGGGTTGAGGGCCCATCTAGGGTCCGTAGTAAACTGGTACCGCAAAGTTCAGGCCGACGTGGTTTAGATTTGGCACTGAGTTTTCCATCCCGACACTTGGAGGGTTTTCATTTTGTGATTTAGTCACAGGAGTTCCATTGGATGGAAGAATAGGCACCTCCTGAGGTCGTCTAAGTTCGTTAATAATTCCCCTTAGCATGTCGATGGTTTATTGCATCTGAGCCATCTGGGCCTTACGGGGAGATTTGGAATTACTTTTCGATGTCATCCTAGAGTGAGTCTGGGCTCGACTGCGAGTAAAGACCGAGTTTCAAATGGGGGGAACTGAAATTGCTTTTCTGGGACTAATTTTTCTGTCTCGTCCTGTTCTTATAATAAACTCATTTATTAGTCCACATGGGTCTTAGGTAGTCTTAAAATCCATTTGAGTTCAAAGTTCTCAATTCCGATACTGACCGATTAAAACAAATAATGATATATGAAAATTCTTTCGTTACTTAATCAGTGGAAACTTTGAACTTGTTTGGTTTTTAAGACTTCTTAAGACATCATCAATCCCTTAAGTAAAAATCCCTTTCTACGCCATGTATTCATAGAATCCCGTTGGGATAATACGGATACAAGACGACCACAATCATGTCGGAGGGTTTACAACAATATAAGAGCCTGAGATAAAAGAGAAAACATCACAACTTATTTACAAAAATAGAATGAAAAGATAACAAAATAAAACATTACATTCGGATATGGTAAAGTTGGACATATTTGGACATATTAGGCTCGACTCTCTAATTATCCCCAGCAGAGTCGCCAGTTGATGCGCCCCCGATTTTCCTCAAAGAAAAATAATAATAAATAATAAATAAACTTAAGAAGATGGGTTTTTTAAAGCGTTGATTTTCTCAAAAAATATACTTAGGCTGTTTTAAAAAATATGGAGTCACCACCTAATATTGGGTTTAAATGGTGTGCTAGGTCACTGAATTTTTAGAAAATAATTTAAAAGGCCTAAGTAAAAAATTGACTCCAAAAAATATGGTCAAACCAAATATTGATTTAAAGGCTCGGGGGTCGGTTACACTCAGAGAATGTGTTAGGCACCCCAAGACGCCCATCCGAAAATGGTACCTTATGTCCAATTAAGTCCGATTAGTTTGGTCCGAGTGTTTTATTTTATTTTGAAATAATTTCCTTCTTATAAAATCTTTTTGGTATTTTCACAAATAAGGTGAGATAAGTTTTTGGATTTTTCAGAATGTTTCCCCGGTATAACCTCTTATCGAATATTAAGGATTCGACAATGATGGTCCCTGAGGAGTATTTATATATGTTTCCTAAAGACTTCTTTACTTTAAATGGGCAAACTGAAATAAGTGAATAAATGTCAAAATATGAATGTAAAAACTAAAATTATATGAATTTTATTTTATATGCAAAAATGACCAAAAAAAAAACTAAAGTGTTTAATTTAAATATGTCAATATAGACTGATATGAGTATTACATGAATTAACTTGATTATATGTGATAATGATTTAATCATAAAGAAAAATGTAAGTGGTGCATGTGTCGTGACTAGATATGAAAAAGTAGCATGAATTTATGAAATTAAAAAAACCATATGTAGAAAAAAAAATATGAGTGATGAAAGTGTATTAAACATGTCGTCTAAATAATGTAAGAATTAAATATACTAGATGGATGAAAAATGTCTATTTTAAGTTTGCCTAATAAATTTAAAGAAGTCCCGATTTCAAATCCCCTCAAATTCTATGGATATGAGAATCGAGGGGGGTTCGTGAAAACAATTTAGTTGAAATTAATCTTTCGAAACTTAAACAAAATCCCACGAAAAATCTACCGAGGGAAGAGATTTCCTAAAATCGTTCGTTTCTAAATTCCACTTAGGTCGAGCAATGGAAATGAGGCCACGAAAAACTCTCCCACGATTTATCGAATTGTCAGATTCAACTTAAAGGTCGTAAGGATTAATTTCTACCAATAAAAGATTTTATTATTATTATTTTTTTTTTTTGGGGGGGGGGGGGGTTGATAAGAAGAATAAAATTAAAATTAAAATTAAAAAAATGCAAAAAAATACAAAATAAAAAAAATACAGCAAAATAAATAATGAAACATCATTCACCTAATGCTCGGAGTTAGGTTTAAACACGAGAAACCCACCCCGGCGTTTTCATCGGATCATCGGATGACTTACTTTTTTAGCTTTTCCTCTTTATTATAATAAAATAAAAAAATGCAGAAAATAAAAAATAAAAAAACTGCGAGATACGGGTATCCTTATCTAAACGCTCAAAGATTTAGATTGAGAATGGGGAACCTTATCCTGACATTTTTCATCGAGTCATCGGACAAATTAAAAATAACTTGTAGAAATTTAAGTTTCCAAGAGAATAAAATAAACTAAAAAAAGAATTTAAAATCAGAAAACATACCTGTTCTAGGCCAAAATGCTCGAACTTTTCTATCATGCAGACAACTTTCCGAAAGGGTTTATAATGAGAATCACTCTCTAAGGATTTTTTTTCTCTCATTTTCTGAATGAATAAACTAGAAGGATGACGGTCTTATTTATAGGATAAGATTGGGTATGGCAAACACGTGGGAAACCCTAAAAATTAGATTTGGCCGCCAAACCCAGTCCAAGTTAGACTGAGAAAGGGTAAAATTGGAAAAGGGTAAAAAAATTGAATATTCTGGAATTTTTTTAACCTTCCACCCCTTTTTTCCTTGGCCGCCATGGGTCAGTGGGCCTCCCCTTCTTTCTTTCTTTTTTGTGCAAAAGTTGACAAGTCAAAGTGGGGCCCACCATACTATTCTCTCTATCTTTCCTCACTTCCTCTCTCTCGGTTCTCCATTTCTCTCACATTTTCTCTCCTTCTCTCTCTTGACAAATGGGCCCCACACCCCACTCTTCCTCTTTCTTTTCTCTCTATTCTCACTCTCTTATCAATTTCTCTTTCTCTCCTTCATCTCTCTCTCTCTCACGGTTTGGACCCAAAAAAGGGGGTCCTACTCTGTTTCTCCATCTTTTCTCTTATTTTGATTTCTCCTTTCATTTTTTCTTCTTTCAATTTCAAACCTTCCTTTCTTTATTTTGATTTTCTTTCTTTTTTCTTTTCTTTATCTATTTTCTTGTATTTTTGGAATAAAATAAAAAAAAATAAAAAAAGATAAAACAAAATTAGCTATAAAATAAAGTATAAATTTTTGTGGGGGGTTAAAATGCCGTGTCTACACGTTCTTTATTGTTATGTCCTAATATTCATGTATACTTTAATTTATTAATTAATTTCATATTATTGTGATTATGAGATATAATCTACATGTGGTATCGGAGCCAACATATATGATTTAGGATCTACAATTGAAAATTGAAAATAATTTTTTTATTTTTATATTTTTTCAGAGCCGAAACTTTGAACCATGATTTCATATGATTTTTTTTGCTTCGATTGATTGTAAAACTTTAGGATTTTTGTTCCTCTAATTATCTCTCTGTTCATTGTATGATAATGCGTTTATTATGGTTTTAGTGATTGTTTACGACTTCAGATCAGTTATTGTTTTCACTTCAAGGCTATCGGTTTTTTTTTTTTTATGCTTTTCACGATCGAATTTCGTGAATAGATTTTGGATGAACTGTTGAGTCCTTCAAGTGTACCACCAAAATCATGTGCTATGTATGGTACTTATTCTTCTATTCTTGTGAAGTAAGTTTTCATTTGTTTGATCAATTCCATTGACTGCGTTTTGATTATTATAATTGCTATAAATGGATTTGCAATTTCTTAGATTTTGGGTTAAATGGAGTATGATTTGTGAACATTCATAAAACTAAATACTTTTTACATAAAACTGAAACTGAATATTTTTCATGACCCATTAACTCTTCAATTGATTAAAAATCCATGGACCTCATCTCTTTCTCCGACATCTTTTCCCCGACGATTTCGACGGTGCCTTCATCGACTTCTTTGAGCTCCGGACCTTCGTAGTTCACCTATGCCAATGGCTCCTACTTTCCGACGCCATTTCACCTCTAAGAACAATAACCACCTCCCTACGTCGGTGCCGTTCCGGTGGCCCAAATGCTAGTGCCAACTATATCGTTTCGAAGGCGGGGCAACAAAGAGGAGAATGAAATAGGGTTTCGATTTAAGATGCGGCGCTTGGTGGTCATTCATTTGAGTTGGGTAGGATTTTAGGTTGAATGTGTCTACTAGGACTAAAAAGTGTTTAATGGGACGTTGTGTATTTTTTAGGAAGAAGCCTGATGGAAATGTGGTGGAGGTAACGCTGGTGATCTGGCCCGCATTTGGAGAAATGGGCTGGAGCTGAATGGGCCACATTTAGAGGAGCGGGTTGCCCAAAAAAACATATGGGCTAGTCGAAGGTCTAGCCCAAGTCACAAATCAAGCCCTGGCTTGAATAATGGCTTCGGAAGCAGAGCCGAGCTGTCCAAAAGGCAGAAGCCGCCTAAGCCTCCATAGTCGCGGCTTGATTGAGCTGTCTGTGCCGTTTTTTGGTTCGGATCACCGTGGCTTGTTCGTTTTTAATCCGTTTTGGGTCCTGTTTTTTCCTGTGCACTTAGTTTTCTATTCTCTAAGTTTTTGTAAAATTCATTTTATTTTTTGAGAATTAAAAATAATTTTTAGTTAATTACTACTTATTATGTGATTTAATTAGTTTAAAATTATTTTTAGGCATGATTTTCTTTTGAAAAATTTACAGAAATTATATTGGATAGTTTAGAATAGAATTATAACACTCACTCTCTCTATATTAATATTTATTGATATCTACTCCCTTAATCTGTTTTAAATCACATAAAACTAACCACATTTTGTTGAATCCCACATCGTTTGTGTTACCTGATCTTGAGCTATGTATAAAGCTTAGGATAATCCTCATCTTACGTGACATCTTTTGAGAGTGAGTAAGGACCATTGGGTTCCTACAATCTCATAGGTGGGATTTGAACATAGGCTAAGGGATTTGACAAAATAATTTGCAATCACTTTCATAACTATTGCCGATGACATTGGAGAGGAGGAGAATTTAGGGATCTTGTCTTCTATTCCTACTTTCCAAAAATTAGCTTTAATACATCGCTAAACAAGAAATTTCATCTTCTACATAGCTTTAATTGCAAGGAATCTTGAAAATTGGGTTGATATTAATGATTGAATAATTGTTATATGCTCAACTCTTCCATTACTTCCACTTTCGTTTCTTAATGAATACTGAAGTAGCGTTAATGAATTTCACGAGATGTTTTTGCTATGTAATCCAATACTTAGTCTTGTAAACAGTGACCCTAATGGTAGAACCGATGAACTTGTTCTTTTGAATAGAGCAGTGTTGAGAATTGATCGTAGATAATTAGATGTATGATATGTATTAAAAAAAATTAGTGGGTCACGCATGACGTTAATAACCAATTTAGTTATTACTGCACCTTCCATCCACGAAAATGAGATCTTTCATTTTTCGAATTTAGGCTATGTTTGGGGTAATATATTTACGTTTTGGAATAAAAGAAAATTACTGAGTTATTTTTGTACAATTTCGCATGAGTTTCTTCTTGTATTGTTTGGGTCTTAAAATGTTTAATAGGTCATACATATATTCTGATGGGCTTGTTGAGCCATTAATTATTTATTAATTAACAAACCTGATGGAATTCCTAACATGGATAAATTATTCATGAATATATGAGAAGACCTTAAATCGAAAATACTATCACTATAACTAGAATATCTTGGTAGGGATATAGATTTGGGCTCATTATATAGATATTAATTTTGGGTTTGGGCCTATGTAATATCTCAGCCAACTAGACTATCTTAGTTACAATTTTTGGCCTTTGAGGTTTATATTAAGGAGCCTATAAAAACACTAATTATGATTCATTATAGTTTTCAAAATTTCAAGCCCTTAATTTTTTTATTCAAATAGATACTAATTTAATAATTAGTTTAAGAGTGTAGTAAAATTGTTATTCAAATTCTTGCAACTATAATTCATTGTTAATCACTGAAAGTATATTTTGTAACGTACTTCATCTTGGTTGGATCATATGCATAAATGTCGCTATACACTGTTGTGGTTGGGTAATATACTTTAATTTTCCCATTTTGGAATATTTACTTGTGGATTGTTGAGGTTATTTTACTAAAGTGATTTAATCAATATAGTTTGCAAGTTTTCGAGTTCCAATTTTGTTGATGGAATTTTTTTTAGATGAATTTGTACATTCACCTATCCAAAAGGGGGTTATTGTGCAGATTAATTTAATTGTTGGGTAACATTGTTTAATTTTCCCATTTTGAAATGGTTGCTTGTGAATTGTTGAGGTTATTTTACCAAAGTGATTTAACCAACATAGTTTGCAAGTTTTAGAGTTTTTATTTTGTTGATGGAAATTTTTTTAGATTAATTTGTGCATTCACCTGCTCAAATAGGGTTATTGTGCAGATTAATTTAATTGTTAGATAATATAGCTTAAGTTTTCTAATTGGGAATGTTTGCTTATGAATTATTGAGGTTATTTTACTAAAGTGATTTAACCAACATAGTTTATAAGTTTTCGAATTCCTATTTTGTTGATAAAATTTTTTTATATTAATTTGTGTATTCGTCTACCCAAAATGGGTTATTATGTAAATTAATGTAGAGTAATTTTTTTTTCCAGCCCTCTAGAGATATACAATCTATTAGATAACCCTTTGACCTTGTTAATTAAGTTTATGTCCCAATGAGATTTTTTAGAAAATGACCCTCTATGTTTGCCTCTATTGGAACAACGAATTTACAATGAAATGCCATTATTTGATTTCAAACGCCATTTTCTTATTTTGGAAACAAAAAGGTTGTATGTTCACCATCCCCAATAGAAAAGTAGTTTTATATTTATCACACATCACATCCAATCTGCAAACAAAAACCATTGAATTATTGTTCAAGATCTCCTCTTTAATGTGGTATTTTTATTTTATTTTTTGGGTAAAGATTTTACTAAAGTGGATATTTACGTATCACCCCGTAACACGATACTCTCCTCCGTCGCTGTCCATTTACCAAAAAAAATGTCTCCAATTAACCTATTAATCACGTCACTTTCTCCATTTACACCTCTATATATTCTCTCTCTCTACTCTTACAATTGGAAACCCTAACTGTCAAGAATTCGAGGGCGCATGTCGTTTTTGTACGTACATGAATACCCACTTATTTGCCTAGAAAAAAATGTCTACTAAGTTGTTTGTGGAATTGAGTTAATATTCACTCACCTCCCGTTGATATTCACGTTCCCTCCTTCGTAATTAGAAAAGAGAAAAACCATTTTCATTGCTCTTTGGACTGTTCGTTAATATTCACTCACCCCAAACGTTGATATTCACATGCCCTCCTCCGTAATTAGAAAAGGGTAAAACCATTTTCATTGCTCTTGGATTGTACATTAATATTCAATACATGTGTCAATACATAGCATGCGTGTGTGAATATCAACGTTGTGTATGCGTGAAAATTTTACGTAATTCAAGAGAACTTAATATGACATGAGTGAATATTAACTTTTTAACATTTTATTGATAACATTAATTTCAGTCCAGAATCATAGTATTTTATGACCCAACGAAGTGAAACAAATATGTTGAGTGAATATTTACTCGATTCTAGACATTCACAAACAGGTAGTGATGCGGGTTGTATAGTAACTCAATTCAAATAACGACACATATGTCGGTTTAAAAAATGCAATAACATTACCATGAATATATTTGAGTGTCGTAAAAAGAGTTACAAATATTTGATTATGTGAATATTGATTGAGATCAAACAAACACATCACAAATGTTTTCGAGTTTTGTGAATATTAACTTATATCAAAACAAATTGTTCACGAATGAGTTAATATTCACTCCCCCACCCCCCATTTTAATGTGTGACAAAAACCCTTACATTGATATTCACGATTAAGTTAATATTCGATCCGCTCAGGTAAAAGAGAGACTTTCACCTTGTCCTCACCCCCACATTGTTCACTCACTCGTCAAAATGACGTAATACACTTCACAAAAACAATTAACAATGTGTGAATATTAACGTGTATATTATAAAATAATGAATGGTGTTGATCGTTGATGTTGATACGGAACGTGCTTTGTGTAAATATCAACGTTGAATAATTCAGTGTGTGTATATTAACTCAATTCAATAAATTGACATGTATGACGGTTTGTAAAAATGCGTTAACATTACCGTGAATATTAACTTAGTTCAAAATCAACATATTGTTACGATTCAAAATCAACACGAATATTTGAGTGAATATTAACTAATTCAAAAAATAGACATATGGGGGGGAGTTAATATTATCTTAGTTCAAAATCAACATATTGGTATGATTCAAATCAATAAGAATATTTGAGTGAATATTAACTCAATTCAAAAAATCCACATACGGTGGTGATGAGGAGTGAATATTAACTCAATTCAAAAAATCAACATATGGAGGGTGAAATATCCACATTACCGTGAATATTTAACTTAGTTAAAAATCAACATATATGTTACAATTCAAATCAAGATGAATATTTGAGTGAATATTGATTCAATTAAAAAAATCCATATATGCTGGTGATGGGGGAGTGAATATTAACTCAATTCAAAAAATCGACATATGTAACGGTAACAAAATCAAACACCATCTCGTCGTTTGCTTTAAAAAATTCATTACTATAGTTCGTGTGTATGTTAACGTATGAAGGTGAATCCATCCAAATAACTCTTTTTTGTGATGTTCATGTATCGGTGAGTGCCACGAAATCTCCCTTAGTCCTGTCGATTGGAGTGGTCGGCACTAACTTCTTTCTCTGTAGAGAGTGGAGCTCATCGATGGTCTGAGCCTTCACCGTCGGCACGCTGTCATCATGGTATATCCCGTTCTCTAATCTCTTTTGCGTCTGGATCTTCGGCAGTCCGTTCCTCCCAGCTCCGTCGGTCCCCACACTCACTTGCCCATTCCTGTTGGCCGCCATTTTCAAATTTTCCTGCACCATTATCATCATCAACTTCATTAGTAATCAGTTCATCATTTTAGACAAACTTTTTAGAGAGAGAGAGATCGCACCAAAACTTGGGAGGTGGACCAGAAAATGGAAACTCAAAACAACGAAGAACTAAAGAAAAACATAAACAAAAACGAAGGAATCGAAACATCGAACCACGAAATGTCTTTTAAATGAATGAATCTTGAACAAGAAGACATATGAACGTAAATGGTAACTGCCTAAACTGGAAGAAGAACTTACCATAATCGAATTTCCCTTTTTTAGCTCTGTCTGTGAAATCTTTCGGGGGGTAGCATCATCCATCTCCTCTGATTTCCAAACCGTTGAGGGTAAAGACTTTAATTAGGCATGCGGTTGAGTGAAGAACTAACATGACTGTTAGTTTGGATTAAGACCTAACCTAACTCTTAAGGGAGGGTTAGAAAATAAAAAACTCATTAATTTAATTGCACGAGGATATTATATGAGATAAATATTTTGATAAATTTGTTTACCCAAAAGGAATAAATTTTGAAAGATTATTTGTTTCATTATATTTTGAAGAAAATATATGGATTTGAAGGTCAATCTACCCAAAGGGAATGGATTTTTAAATCTGTAAATTTTCCTTATTTTGTTGATCCTCATGATTAAAGAATAATTGTTTATCGTAGACTCTGCCTAAATGGAAGTTTATGATAACACAACTGATTCTTATATTGTATTGCCTATACTTAATTGAGCATTTTGCCTATTGTCCATAATTGATTTAGTTGCAATTTTTTGTGAAATCAATTTCTTTTTGTTGTGAACAACAATAATACCCCAATGAAATTATAAATTGATTTATTGATTTAATGAGAATCTCTGTATTCTTCTTTATTTCGATGATTGTATCGTGTAAGCACTGATCACTATTGTTATAAAGTTTTTCTTATTTTATTGATCTTCATGCTTAAAAAATAATTGTTTATTGTACACTCTACCCAAAGAAAAGTATATGATGATGCAATTGATTCTTATATTATGTCGCTTATACTTATTTGAGCATTTTGATTCTCTGGTTTAGTGAAAGTTTTTTGAATTTTTCTTTAATTCTATAAAATGTTGTGACCACAATTGTTATGTGTTTTGCAAAATTAAAATATATTTTATAATCATCATTATTGCATATTATATTATTACATATCATATTATTTGAATTGATTATACTAAATCAAGATTTAAGACCCATAGCGCTCAAGGAACATGTTGTGAATATGGGTGTCATTAAGTCTTTTAATTCTCTGGTTTAGTGGAAATATTTGTATTTTTCTTTATTTTGATGATTACGTTATGACCACTATTGTTAGGCGTTTCGCAAAATTAAAATATATTTGATGATCATCATTATTGCGTATTATATTATTGCATATCATATTATTTGAATTAATTATAAAATATGGTATCATAAGATATTGTGCCTTAAGAATTACAGTTGTATACTTTTGGTTGTCACAAATCACTATTTTGAGATCTTATGATGTATTGTTAGTGATAGATGACTTGTTAAAGTCAAATAATTTCATATTGTTGATAAATTGCAGCAGTTTCATTTTATTGAGAAACCACAATTAGTAATTTCATTTTGTTGAGAAATTGCAACAGTTTAATTTTGTTGAGAAACGGCAGTTTGCAATTTCATTTTATTGAGAAATTGCAACAGTTTCATTTTGTTGAGAAACTGCAATTAGCAATTTTTTTTTTTTATTGAGAAATTGTAATTACAATTTCATTTCGTTGAGAAATTGCAATTACAATTTTATTTTATTGAGAAATTGTAATGAGGACCGATAAGAACAATACATATTGATAATGATCACATGTTGGCACTGGTTTTTTACTATACTATTGAGCTTACGATCCATGTCGATATAGTTATAAGTATTTGTGAGTATGAAAGGTCTTATGTTTATTAAGATTAACATATAAACTATCATAATCCAATATTAAGATCATGATGAACCGGATAAATTTATCAAGATATTACTTATAGACTATCATTTCTTTAAACAAAAGGTGTGACCACACCAAAAAATATTATTTTTTTCTGTTATTAACCTGAGAGTCTTATTTTCAAAATTAAATTTATTCAATTAATATAGCACAAATGAGAGAATGTTGGAATATTTTTTATGGGCTAACATTAATTGAATTAATTGTTTTACAAAAACGGGTTAATGGATAGTCTATGATTTAAGTAGCCCAAATAATCAGTAATCATATTTTGATTTGGGCTATGGCGAGTCTTTTATGTAGAAACCCAGTTAAGTGGCAAGTGTAGGTTTAGGGTTTCGTTGAAAACCGTTATGAGAGGGTCCAACGAGAAATCCTAGTATATATAACTAGGTCCCCTCCTTAGTCTAAAAAAATGGTTTCTTCCCATTGAGAGCCGCCACTACAATATTCTAGATCATAGGGAGGAAGACCTAGTTACTAATCCGCTGCGACATATTCAATCTTTTACGATGGCCTAAACATATACGTATTCGATTAGTTCTTTATTATTTTGTCCTAATATTCATGTATTCTTTAGTTTATTAATTAATTTCGTATTATTGTGGTTATGAGAAATAAACTACAACCGCTTCCTTTTTGCCTTTATTTTTGTCCGACCTTATTTTTTTCCGCTTCCACCAGTTGTAACTTTTCTATACTGGATTCTTCTTCGGCGGAGACAGAGATCTCACTGGTGCGCTCCTCCGCCTCTTGGCGAATGAATCTGACCATCTGTTGGATTTGCTTGGAAACATTTGTGTCATTCATCGTCGGATCTGGATTGATCGGAGAATTCCGCCGTTAATATCCAGAGCTTTTCGCCAATCAACTCAAGTCCTTCTTCGATGGCTTATGAAACTTTTCGATGGTTGACTGTTGACGAGAATGTTGACAATCAAATCAAACGCTACTCCTTTGTTTGCCGTCTCTAGTCGTAGGCAGCCGGCGACCATTGATAATGAACGATGACATTCTTCTTGGCCTTCTTTAACACTTGCTCCGATTTGATGTGTTATTCAGATTATTCTTTGTGACGTACGTATCAGAGCTGGCGAACATTAATCGGTCTTCCACCTTTTTATTATACTTTTTGTTTTTGACGAGATTGGATTGGTTTCTGGTCGGGGTTCGATTGTTGTAGTTCATATTGGAGACCAATGGTTGTGGTTCAGATCAGATTGGCGGTGCGGTTCAGGTCAGATTGGTGGTGCTGTTCAGGTTAGATCTATTCATCATCGATTGGCGATTGCTCTTCGTCATCTTCACCTTTAGATTGACGATAATCCTTGTTGCTTCGTCTTCTTTGTTTTCTTCATGTTCGATTATCAACGATTAATTCTCTATATCATAGGTCTGTTCATCATCGTCGCTTCATACAGAAAATTCTTGAATGGCACGGGTTGACCTCAGATCGCATCTTGCAGCTTGTTTATTTTAACTTCCTAGCAAGTTCAAGATGTAATCATTTCTCATTTTCTCTATTCTTATCTGGATTCTTTATTTAGATCATTTTTATATCTCTGAATTTGTAGTTTTGTTGATAGCAATTTTGTCACCGGCGATTGTGTCTTTTTGCTCAGTTTCCCACAGACGATGCCAAATGATCTTGCCAAAAAATCCCTCGCATGCGCAACAAGTCCTCACGTACCAAATATCTCTGCAACCTATAAATTTTTCCTCCAAAACCCATTAGTTCAAAGGGGACACCAATATGGTGTCGGCTAAAGAACCTCCGACGTGAGAATAAGTCAGTCTGCTTTAGGATTTTAGGTATAAAACTAAATATAAATGTAAATGTGATACTTTTTTCTTATTTATAGACATAACGGGGGTGTAGCTCCCCATTATGTTGTCATTAATAGGGAGTTACACCCCCATTATATTGTTATTAATGGGGAGTTACCAAATGATGTTGACAAAAAAATCCCTTGCATGTGCAACAGCTCCTTATGTACCAAAGATCTCTACAACCTATAAATTTGTTCGGAAAAACCCATCAGTTTTAAGGGGACACCGGTATAGTGTCGACCAAAGAACCTCCGGCGTGAGAATAAGTCAGTCTGCTTTATAATTTTAGGCAAAAGACTGAATGTAAATACAAATATGATACTTTTATAGACTTGATTATCTCCTAGCAATTATGCCCTTT
Organism: Eucommia ulmoides; assembly: GCA_016647705.1. Taxonomy (NCBI): domain Eukaryota; kingdom Viridiplantae; phylum Streptophyta; class Magnoliopsida; order Garryales; family Eucommiaceae; genus Eucommia; species Eucommia ulmoides. The sequence continues at coordinate 33,482,355 of CM028338.1, read as the reverse complement.
TGGTTCCCTATTATGTCGTCATTAATGGGGAGTTACACCCCTATTATATTGTTATTAATGGGCAGTTACACCTCCATTTATATTGTACTATAAATTGAGAGTTACACCCTCATTATATTGTTATTAATGCGGAGTTACAGCCTCATTTATTTTGTTATAAATGGGAAGTTACACCCCCATTTATATTGTACTATAAATGGGGACTTACACTCTAATTTAGTGGGGGGTTACACCCTTTCGACTCCCCCACTAGGAGAGAATTTATTTCGCATCATTTTGCCTCTTGATCTGAGTGTTGATTCGAAAAAGTGAGACGAAAGGTTAACATTAGACGAAAATTATGAAAGCTCAACACTAGGCAGGGATTTCTTCTGCATTAGTTGTCTCCAATAAGACCTTGAAGATTGTTTCACATAGTAATTATTAGAAATTGAGAATCATCTTCTTAGAAGCTTCTATTGCTTCTAGAACAATAAGTTGTTAGGCTTGTTACAATTTGTTAAGGTTTGTTATTAGTTTTTCAAATGCCTATAAATAGTTGTTTTCTTTGTAATTGACAATCAATGAGAATGAGCATATTTTCCATTCTATTCTTCTTTCTTCACTTTGTAATATGGAATTAGATGAATTTGGTTTCCTATTTTCCTTCTCTGCTGAAACATAGCAGTGCTGCTGTTTTTCTTTTTTTTGCCACTCATGGTTCGTGGCGGTGGTAATCAACAACCCACTGCGACCAACAACCGTTTTCAGAACGATCCTCTCCCTACTGTGTGCAAGGCTTTCCATCTTGTTATATAGGAGGAATGAGAACGGTCTATCGGATCCACTGCACCAACAACCGATTCCATGGTTTTTCAGACTTTTTCCCCTTCGATCGCCGCTGTTACTGCTTTGGATCAACGCCGTCTTCGTTCCCTGTGTTCTTATGTGGACGGCTAGAGCAAACAAAATCAGTATGCTACAAATTAAATGGATACCCATCTGGGTATCAGCCCACAGCCAGACCCAAGACCCGGAATAACACCAGTCTCTCTCCTGGGTTTTTTCAGCCTACCACATCAGCCCAGCGCCTTCCTGTTTCGGTCCAATTATCCAATTTCAATCCACATTTTTTTAATTCCAGCCCAGTTGATGAACCTCCAGCTCATTTTATTTTGGCCCAACCGAATTTTGGTCCCCATCAGCCTGTAGCCCATAATATTTCAGCCCAACCCCTGAGCTTCCTTCCATCCAAATTAGCCTCTGCAATATTTTTAGCACTCTCAAATGTCAACAGCGTTGGAACTTCATCAGCTACTCTTTCTCCTGATCAATGCCAGCAACTGATTTCCTTCCTCAGCACTCAACTCAATCAAGGGTCACTCGACACTTTGCCAGACACTTCTTTGCCCAACTCCTCACCCTCGATCACAAGCTTTGCTGGTATTATTTCTCCATCTATTTTTTCTATTAGTTCTAATATACAATCTGGTTACTGGGTTCTTGACACATGTGCAACTCACCATATTTGTTGTCATATCTCTTTATTTTGTACCTCTCTTACCTCCCACAACACTCACCTCCACTTTCTTAACGGTCATCGTGTTAAAATTCATTGTCTTGGATCTGTGCAATTGTCTGAACATCTTATCCTTTCCAATGTATTATTTGTGCCTGATTTTAAATTTAATCTTTTAAGCATAAGTGCCCTAACTCAATCTCTGCATTGTTCAGTTAATTTTTCTTCCGATTCTTGTACCATACAAGACCTTACTCGGGGCTTGACGATTGGGAAGGGTAGGCATGTAGGTGACCTTTATTTCTTAGAGTTAGGTACTTTTGATTGTAATACTCCAAGTTTGCCTCATTGTTCTATTTTGCAAACTGAATCTGTAATGTCAAAACATGCTATTTGGCACTATAGATTAGGTCATCCGTCACTAGTAAAATTTCAAGTATTACATAATCAATTGCGAATTCCTAGTTCTTTTTTTTAATTCTTCTCCTCATTGTTACATATGTCTATTGGCCAAGCAACATCATTTACCATTTCCTTCTCATAACAATCTATTGCCTAATGCTTTTGATTTAATACATATTGATATATAGGGCGCTTTTCATGTTCCGACCATCTCAGGACATCGATATTTTCTCACCATTGTTCATGATTGCACTAGGGCCACTCGGGTATATTTGTTGCATGCCAAATCTGAGGTCAAAACCATTTTTTCCACTTTTTATAAATTAATTTTGACCCAATATAATATCCCAATAAAATCTGTCCACTCAGACAATGCACACGAACTTGCTTTTCCCAATTTCTTTCTATCCAACGGCATAATCCACTATTTTCCTTGTGTTGAAACTCCTGAACAAAAATCTGTTGTTGAACGTAAACATCAACATATTCTCAATGTTGCTTGTGCCTTATTGTTACTGTCCCAGGTTCCTATTTGTTATTGGGAGGATTGTGATCTCACGGCCGTTTACTTAATCAACCGTATACCATCACCTTTGCTCTCTAACAAAACCCTTTTTGAGTTATTGAATAATTTCCCTCCTTCCTATAGTCACCTCCGAAGTTTTGGATGCCACTGTTATGGTTCCACACTCACTCAACATCGTTCCAAGTTCTCACCCCGTGCTCGAGCTTGTGTTTTTTTTGGATATCCTTTTGGTTACAAGGGTTATAAGTTACTTGACTTAGCTTCTAACACAATATTTATCTCTCGCAATGTTGTGTTTCATGAGCTTATATTTCCCTTTGCCAAATCCCAATCCATTCCCCCCTTCTTAGATATTTTTCATGACAGAGTTCTCCCTCACAGTTTCCCTTCTACCCACTCTCCTAACTATACCCCTAGATACACGCTTGTGACCACCTTTACCACCACCCCTCTCCCCCTAATCATCTCCTACTCATGATGTTATGCCAGTATCTTCACCTTTACCTTATTCTTTCCCAAAGTCTTCTCGACCTCACAGAACAACGAAACCACCATCCTATCTTTCTGACTATCATTGTTCCTTAGCCACTCATTCCCAGATTCTTTTACCTCATTCCACTGCCCATCCCTTATCTTCCATTCTTTCTTACCACAAGTTGTCCCCCCCCACTTTCGTGCCTATATTTTAGCCATATCTACTCCTACAGAATCCCAAACCTTTTCCCAGGCCATTAAGTTTTTGGAATGGCGAGAGGCCATGGATGTTGAGTTGACTGCTTTGGATCGGAATGACACTTGGTCTATTGTTTCTCTTTTTCTTGGAAAACATCCAGTTGGTTGTAAATGGGTGTATAAGCTCAAGTTTCATGCTGATGGTAGCATTGAACGCCACAAAGCTCGTCTTGTGGCTAAAGAGTACACTCAACAGGAAGGTATCGATTTTTTGGATACTTTTTCTCCTGTTGCCAAACTTGTTATTGTTAAGGTTTTGCTTTATTCGGCTATTGTCTTTGGTTGGTCTCTGACTCAGTTGGATGTTAATAACGCTTTTCTTCATGGTGAGCTTACTGAAGAAGTCTATATGACCATTCCACCTGGATATGTTTGTCGAGAGGGGGAGACTTTGCTATCCAATGTTGTTTACATATTGCATAAATCCTTATATGGCCTTAAACAAGCTTCTCGACAATGGTTTTTCAAGTTTTCTAGTGTGTTACTACAAGAGGGGTTCTCACAATCAGCCAACGATCATTCTTTGTTTATCAAACACACCGGCAATACCTTCTTGGCACTCTTGGTTTACGTTGATGATATAATTGTTGCTAGCAATGATCAAAAGGCAATCACAGAATTGAAAGCATTTCTTCTTGATCAGTTCAAACTCAAAGATTTGGGAGATTTTAAGTATTTCTTAGGCCTTGAAGTGGCTAGATCACAATTTGGGATTCTGTTTGTCAGCGCAAATATGCCTTGGAACTACTTTCTGAAACTGGTTATATGGGTTCTAAACCTGCCCTTATACCTATGGAAGCAAACTTGAAGTTATCCCAAGATGATGGGGAATTGCTTAAAGATCCCACCAGCTATAGACGTTTGATTGGGAAGCTTTTGTATTTAACCATCACTCGTCCTGATATTTGCTATGTCGTTAATCGCTTTAGCCAAATTATGCAATCACCATGGGAACCTCATTTGAAGGTTGTTGTTCGTATTCTTCAATATATAAAGGGTACGCCAGGGCAAGGCATTGTTTTTCTCAAGTTGCTCTACCATTCAGCATAAAGCTTTTGCTGATTTAGATTGGGCCACATATCCAGACTCATGGCGCTCAATCAGTGGTTTTTGTGTTTTTCTTGGAAATTCTCTTGCGTCTTGGAAGTCAAAGAAGCAACACACTGTCTCTCGTTCTTCCGCTGAAGCCGAATACCGTTCCATGGCCAATACAACTTGTGAAATTGTGTGGTTGCTTGCTTTGCTTAAAGACTTAAGGGTCACTCACCATGGACTAACTCTATTGCTTTGTGATAACCAAACTGCTCTTCATATTACCGCAAATCCAGTTTATCATGAGCGAACCAAACATATAGAGATAGATTGCCATATCATCCGTGAGAAGATTCAAGCTGGACTGCTTAAAACCTTACATGTTACTACTCAAAACCAACTTGCTGACATATTCACAAAGGCTCTTCATCCGCATCAGTTTCAATTTCTTCTCGGTAAGAGATAGTTCATAATCTCTACTCATCTTGAGGGGGAGTATTAGAAATTAAGAATTATCTTCTTAGAAGCTTCTATTGCTTCTAGAACAATAAGTTGTTAGGCTTGTTACAATTTGTTAAAGTTTGTTATTAGTTTTTCACATACCTATAAATAGTTATTTTCTTTGTAATTGATAATCAATGAGAATGAACATATTTTTCATTCCATTCTTCTTTCTTCACTTTGTAATAGTAATTTAAAATTCAATTCGAGTAACTAGTCATCATTGAGTTTAATTTTAATCTCATCTACAACAGTACTCATGGAATTTAACGTAGGACATACTTGAAGCGTTAGAGACAAATCAAATGATAAGGAGAATATAAAATAAAAGTTTGTAAAAAATTCTGAAGTCATGACATTTTTCATGTTTGTTTGTATTTTTTTTTTTTTTTAATATTTGTATCTTGCATTTCATCTTCTATTTCAACCACCACCTACATATAAACTATAATTAATCAGTTTTTGTAATTTTTTGTTCTTATTTTTTCAGTTTTCATAAAAATAAAATATCTTAAGCATACCATTTGATCAATGTTGTCCATCATTGGTTATGTATGTACTTGAACATAAGTAGCTCTCTCACGCAAATATAAATGAAGATCTTAAAGATGAAAATATAAATGAACTTGAAAATGAGGATATCAATAAAATAAAGAACAAGAATTTCAATGAAAAAATAGGAGAAAAAATAATGTCAAATATGCTCCAAGATTGTGGGGAAAAAGTTGATCAAATGGATTCATTAATCAAGAATGGTGCAATAAGAATATTAAGAGAGCACAACTATGATTATCTCTAAAACAAAAATTGTCTATTGGTGCACTATTTTTGGGACACTATATCTAATATATCCTATAAAGTGACTTTTTAAGGCACAAAATTAGAAGTGTCGTATAAAATTTAATTTTATATTTTTAATAATTTAATTCTCACTATTTTAATAAAAAATAATATATAATCAAATGTTTACAATACAAAAAATAATGCCCAATAGAATTAAATTACTAATAATAAAAAAATAACATATATATATATATATATATAATATATGAGGGCACAATGTTGTGAATATAATTAGAGGACAAATAATAGTGTCGTAATAAATAAAATAAAAAAATAAAATTCAAATAGAAACTATTATACCGAAACTATGTTGTTATGTCGTTTTGAACTTGGCGTTAATCCTTATTCCCTCTCCCGTTCCTACATTTGCTGAAAAAACAAAAAATCCCCAAAATCCCCAAACCCTCCCCCTCGCACATCTATTGAAGGAAAAAAAAAAGGGTTAATTACGCTTTACCCCCTTGTAGTTTGGCCCATTTGAATTTTACCCTCTTGTGTTTTAAACGTCGCCACTTATCTCTCCTGTGATTTGTGGACCTAAGTGCAACGCTAACTCCATTAACGAAAAACGTGAAATGTCAATTTTGCCCTTTCATAATTATTCACAATTATTAGGGTGTAAAATGTGATAAACCCTTAACTCTTCCCATTTCTCTCACCCACCCAAAAAATAAAACCTCTCTTTCACCTCTGTTCTCTTCATGTGTTGATTTTTTATTTTTGGCTCTTATTTGAGCGATTGACTTTGAATCAAGATTCAATCGCTTAGAGGATTCGATTGGAGGTGTTGGAGAAGGTAGGTTTGAGGAATCAGAATTCGATATGGCGGAGGAGCAGAAATGGCGGGTGCTTGGAGGCCACAGCCTCCGTCGTTCGTCGCCTCCATCTTGTTCAAGATCGTGGGATCCAGGAATACGAAATATGAAATACGAAATCATCGTTGTTCAGGACAAATACTTGGTCGAATCTAGTTGCGATGGCCGACGATAATCGTATCTGAGCGGATCTGGTCGTCGTACGTCGGATCTGGACGATCGTCCTCTTTCGGTGAGTAGTTAGGGCTTCGAAAATATGTTTCTGTTTCGATGTCGATTTCGAAATCGAGATCTAATTTCGATTTCGAAATCGAAATAGGGTTTCGATTTCGAAATCGAGAGCCAAACCCTCGCCATTGTAATGCAAGCAGACGATGAAGATGAGGACGGCGACGAACACGGTCGAAATCGAAACCCTATTTCTATTTCTATTTCGATTCTTTTTCCTTCTTTTTCATTGATTTTCTGCGAAAATAGGATATTTCTTGTTTCGAAATTAGAAAATTGAATGGATTGTGCATTAGGGTTTGGCTTACGTTCCAGATCTGTTCCATTTTTCGATTTCTTCTCCAATTACGCCAGCAATTTAGTGTTTGGCTTCATTGAATTGGAGGTGCGAAACCGAAAAATTGAAAACGAACCCATGTAAAAAATCCAAAAAATTTACATAGATTCGTTTGTAATTCCAATTCCAGGGCATTAATTTATGAATTTTTCTGTTGGGTTGTTCAATTTATTGCCTTCTCCTTCTGCCAGGTATATGGATGGAGAATGTCTTACAACTGAAGATCAAAAGCCTTGGTTGGGAAGCTTCTGGCTAATCATCCACATTCTGAAGACAAAATTGGTGTCGAGCTTGATTCTATTAAACCTGGCGATGGAAGGGCATTGGTTCCTGCGAAAACTCAAATCGCTCACTCAATTCGTCTTTCACACTCCATTTCGCCATCACAGGTAAACTCGATCAAGGCTGACCCTGTTCGGCTTACGTCTTAATTCTGATTTTGCACTCTACAATAGTAAAGTTTGTTTTGCTATTGTTTGGTTGTTTCAGTTCATTTCGATTTTTGTTCTATGTTTGCATTTGCTACCTCTGTGCAATATTCTTGATTCGCTTGTGCAGGCAGTGTTCTCCCCTGATGTAGGCCAAGAATTTTGATATTCTACCAGGAAGCTTTCTCAAGGTGTTGGCCAAGAAATTTAGGTTGTGTTTGGATAAAGGATTTATTGGGGGGATTTCATTTAGTTAAGGAATTTCAAAATCCTCTTTTAATTAATTCCTTGTTTCGGTGTGTTTGGAATTTAGAAAAGAAGGATTTGTCAAATCCCTTGGAAAGTGAATGGAAGGATTTGGAAATGATTTTGGGAGAGGTTGAATTTGTGAAATCCGTCTGCTGCGTTCTTCCTTCTTCTTGTGAAATCCGTCTGCTTCGTTCTTCCTTCTTCGTTCTTCTTTTTCTTCTTCGTCGATTTCGTTCGTCGATCGTCTTCCGGTTCCTGTTCGTCGTCGTCATCGTATTTTGATTCGTCGTCGTCGTCGTCGTCGTTAGCTTCGTCGTTGTAACTTCCGATTTGTGGTTCGTCGTCGATCATCGTCTCAGCTTCTGGTTCGTCGTCGTATTTGTCGTCGTCTTCAGCTTTGTCTTCTTCTTTCGTCGTCTTCAGTTTCGTTTTTATCGTCGTTCTGCAAATCGAACCCTATTTAGCTTCGTCGTCGATCGTCGATTGTTGTTTTAGGGTTCGAAATCGATTTCAATTTGGAAATCGAATCCTATTTAGGTTTTGAAATCGATTTTGATTTCGTTTTTCGAACCCTATTTAGGTTTAGAAATCGATTTCATCTTCGGACAAACGATTTCGGAAATCGAAATACTTGTTCGAAATCGAACAAACGATTTCGATTTCGAATGATTTCGAAACTGTCTTCTTCGGTGTTCATCTGTTCGTCGCCTGTTTCCACTTTTTTTTTTTTTTTTTTTTTTTTTTTTTTTTTTTTTTTTTTTTTTTTTAGAAGGTGGATAAAAAATAGAAAAAAAAAAAAATTCAAATAGTTCAAACAATTATCCAAACAACGGATTTGTGAAATGAAGGGATTTTAAAATCCAGGATTTGAAAATCCCTTCGTTTCACAAATCCCTTAGATTTATCAAATCCCTTACCCAAACGCAACCTTAATGGATTTTGATGGGTTTGAAGTGATATTGTTTCCCATTTTTTGGACTCTTCTATTTTTTTTTTATATTGTTTGTATAGTATTTAAATCGGCTAAGATATTGTTGATGATGTATTGAAGAAGAAGTGAATTATAATTTTTTAATCAATGTGAATTTTAATGAGTGAATTTTAATTTTTTGATGAGAAAATTTGGATTACTATGGATGATCTTATATTTTTAACTTTATGGAGAGAGAGAGTATCAAGTGGGTTCAAGTATTTTTACTTGAATTCAAGTAAAAATATTTTAATTTAATTAAAATATTTTTGAAAATTGAAATTAAAAATAGTTTCAATTTAATTGAAATATTTTTAAAAATTGAAATTAAAAATATTTTTAATTGAATTAAAGTGAATTGAAAATATTTTTAGTGAATTGAAGTAAATTCAATTGAAATATTTTTAAATGAAATTGAATTTAATTCAATTAGAAATATTTTTACTTGAATTTAATTTAAATTAAATTCAATTGAAATATTTTCAATTTGAATTTAATACAATTGAAAATATTTTTAATTGAATTTAATTTAAAATAGTAAATTCAATTAAAAATATGTTTAAAATTTAAAATTAAAAATATTTTTAATTGAATTAAGTTTACTTGAATTCAAGTAAAAATGTTTCAATTAATTTTAATTCAATTAAAAATATTTTTAATTTCAAATTTTAAAAATATTTCAATTGAATTTACTATTTCCAATTAACTTCAATTCAATAGAAAGTATTTTTAATTTCAATTTTTAAAAAATATTTCAATTGAATTTAATTCAATTGAAATATTTTTACTTGTTGCTGCATCTGTACCATTTTTCTTTTGAACGACTTTCAAGTCGGCTATTCGACCACATTTGTATTTTTTTTTTCCCAAAATCACTACCATAAATACTTGAAGAAGACATAAATATATATATATATATATATATATATATATATATATATTAATTATGGATTAAAAAAAAAATAAGTGAGAAGAGTTGGTTTTGTGCAAAAAATGAGTGAAAATAATTGGAGTTATATAGAGAAATGTAGGGGTAAAATGGGAACAATGATATTGCACTTTGGAGGGAAAAAGCACAAAAAATAGGCCAATTCTCGCTGCAGGCGTGCAACCCAATTCCGTTAAATTTAACAGAAAATATTAGTTTTGCACTTAGGCCCAAAACCACGAGAGGGATAAGTGGCGACGTTTGAACCACAAGGAGGTAAAGTGTAAATGGGTCAAACTACATGGGGTAAAGTGTAATTAACCCAAAAAAAAAAAAAACTGTCGTTTTGGATTTCGCCTCTCTCTCTCTCTCTCACTCGCCACCTTTCTCTTTGCAGGCCGACGCTACCGCCGCCGCACCGTCACAACCATTGTTGTTCCATTGCCGTCATTGCCGTTCTGTTGCCGCGAACCCCTTTCCTTGCGCCCCCCCTAACGCCAACAACAATGAACTCTCTCCCTCTCTCTCTCTAGATGTAGACACTACCACCGTCGCACACCACCGCATTGAAATTGGCTAGGGAACATGCTCTCGAAGGCCTCCATGAAGCCTCCATTATCTTTCCCGATGGCGCTGCCCCTTAGGTAAGTTACATCATCTCTCCCGACACAACAACCACCCACTCTTCTCACGTACACAACCAACCACCCTCCCGATGCACACCACTGCCACCATTTCCCGTGATTTGGTTAGCATTTAGTTGGAATTGAATAGATTTGATTTCAATTTGGTCAACTTTGGGTTCGCGTTTCCAATCTCTTGCAGTTTGGGGAGATTCGATGAGGCAATTCTAGTATTTTGAGAGGGCAATTAGCGTTCCCGATGTGTTGGACAGTTGGATCTGATTGAGCCTTACAAGGAAGGGTTGGGGATAAAGATGAAGGCTTTGAGTGATGCAAATTCATGAGTTGTAGATAATTAACAGGTTTTAAGTGTAATTGGTTTATATTTTTGATTAATTAGGATAGTTAGAATACAGTAAGACAAATATGCTGATTTTGAAAATTTATGATATGCACTGATTTGTGTAGTCGTTAGCCTTTATTTACTTAACGTTACCAATTACCATGCATGATAAATTCTCCCCCCTATCTAGTACACCAAAAAACAAACTAACAAAAATACCAATTTTCAGTTGACTGGTGATAGACGATATATAACAATCACAAGTATATGACGGTTTCATTTTTTGTCCTTGCGCTTAGCCAAAAAAAATGGTGGATTCATGCGTTAACATTGATTTTTTGTGTATGAATAATCAGTTGCCTTGCAGGAAATGGAGTTGGTCGAGAAAAATCTCATTGTCGAATTGGAAAATGCACACCCTTGGGAACAACCAATATCGAGAAAACAGTGATGTGTTGATTGAATCTAAAACGGAAGTTGAGGCTTGGGAAGCTGCAAAATCTGCCCTGCTCAAGAAGTTAGAAAGTAAGAAAAAATAACTTGTATGTTGCATATATCCTCTTCCTTTAGATAGTCTTTCGCTGACTGTGTTGTTCTTTCCTTTTTCTTTTCTTTTGGGCTGAAATTATTGTATTTACAAAGGTTTAATGGAAGAATATGTTCAAGAATTGGAAAAACAAATGTGCACAAGTACAAGACAACGCACTAAACAACCTTCTCTAGGTAATATTTCCACCTTTGTTAATTACATATGAAGATTTCCTCGCTTTGATGGTGGTTTGTGCTTCTTCTATAGAATATTGATATAGCTTCTGCAAATGTGTGAATAATTTACCTCATGGTATCATAGAAGCAAGATCTGATTTGGAGTTAAAAGCCTTTATGGGTGACAAGTAGTTCAAAATCAAAGGTTAGATTCTCATGGTGTTAAACTCATGCATTATTTATGCAGACTGCTAATCGATCAAGCAGTATTACCTGTAAATACTGTATTTTGTCCCGCTTAGTCAGTGTCGTATCAAGTACAAGTTTAGATAAATTTTAAACCTGAGTTTAAAGAGAATGAATTTCTATCTGATATCACACTATATAATATACAAAAATATCCAAAAACATGAGAAAAACACAAAATTGTTAAATTTGAAAAAATGTAGTTAAGTAAAAGTTTCGGGTCAATCTCGAAATTCTCATAATTTAAGGGCGTCTAAAATAATTTTATTAAGGTATGATTTTTATTAAATTATTTTTATTATAGATAAAAATTAGCCATCACCCTTAAATTATAGGAAATTTCAAACAAATTACTCTAGTTACCTACCCTTCCCATAAAACATTTACTTTCACTGAATCTTATCACACCAAAAACATTTATTTTATTTATGCATATTACATCAAACACCACCAAGAAATAATCCAAGGGATATTAATCAAGGCTTGGAAAGGTCATGACAAGCCCTAAATCACAATGGTGATTAAGTAGTTGGGCTTGATTTGGAATTACACTAAATTCAAGTTGTCTTGACAAATCAGCCTTGGCCCAATGAATTAAGGGTCTAGACATCATTAAAGGAACAAAAAAGAGGCATTGAAATGACCAAGGAACATTCTTAAAAGTTGCCTACAAATAGCTAAGGAAGGAAATCAAGACATGACCAACTGTTATCGAAATTAAACCAATTTGGTTTGTCACCTAAGTTAGGCCTTTAATGATCATTGAATGCCTATCCCATCAAGAAATAAATTCTTGGGATGACATGGATATGCCACATTCAAGGTATCTAGATATTTTGATCAAAATATATTAGAATTAACCGAAAACCTTGAATTATGACTACCCATAAACTGAAACCAAATCAAATTGGTTTGCCACCTAGCCAATGCATTAAATGCACATTCCATCAATCAATAAATGCTTGGGATGACATATAAGGGGTAGGTTCAAAGTATCAAGATGTTTTCACCAAAATATCTCAGAGTAACTAAGGAACTTAAAAACCAATCATCAGTTAGAAGGAAAATTAACCTGATTCAATCCAAAACCAACCATAGGTTTTTATGAATAATTAAGTGTTGATGTTTTTGGTAGAACTATTGTGTTTGTTCAGTATTTTATAAAAATAGTTCCATATATTTGATTATGTTGAAGACATCATGAAAAAAATGTAAAGGGTGCAAAAATGGATGCAATGAAGAAATGAAAAGTGTTGAAGACCTTGAAGAAATTAGGTGAAAAGAACTCTATTCTCTTATAATCTTAATGCAACCCAAATTAGGATCACACATGACACTATTAAATGAGTTATTTTCTATGTATGTTAGAATTTAAGATCCTAATTAAAGATTTGATATATGCTCATTATGTGAATTGAAAATAATAATTGACCTAATTGAAAATAAAGTTTAAAGTATAAAAAGTTGAATTTTAGGGTCATTTCAGTCAACCGAGAAAAGCAATCGGTTAACCGAATCAAACAGTGTGTTTTGGAGTAGAATTAGTGAAGGAAATAACCAACCTGAACTAATCGATCAACTGATTGGGAAAAATCAATCAACTGATTGAGTTAGTGAGTTTAGAAAAGCAGAAACAGACCACCCTAAAGCAATCGGTCAACTGAATGGCGGAATTCGGTCAACCGACTGGGCTTAAGGTTTTGGTAGGGTGAGGCTCTATAACATTCGGTCAACCAAATGGGGATTTTTGGTCAACGGATTGGCTTTTGGATTTGGCCTGGTTTCGATGTTGTTTCAATTGGTCAACCGAATGTGGATTTTTGGTCAACCGATTGGCTTGTGAATTTGGCTTGGTTTCGGTGCCGTTTCATTCGGTTAACCGAATCCTAGGGGTTGGTCAACCCACTGTTTTGGCTATGATTTCGAGGGACTTGATCTCTTGGTAAAAAACTATCAATTTTTTATAATTCCAAGGGAGAGATCTGGGGGATTTGAACCTACTGAAGATATGATACATGTATTTAATTATCCCTAATGATTTGTTCCACATAATTTAAGATTCTCTTAATTTAAGTTGATTAATACTTTCTATCTTTGTGATTATGAATAGAGAATTATTTTATAGGCTTATTTGAGAGATTTAAAAGTTATTTTTAAGAGGATTACCCTATAATTGAAAGATATTATTATATGGAGTCTAATAGTACATTTTAGAGGCATATCTTTTTAAAAGTAACCATTGGAGGGCTTGTTCTCAGTCTATATAAATAGACGTGCGGGATTGAGAGAAAACACATCAAGAACAATTAGTTCTAAGATTTTCTAAGAGAGATTTCTACTCTGATATTTCTGTAAGATATTTGTGTGAAGTTCTTGATCTAAAGCGTTATTGATTTGGCGTCACCGACTTGTATTATATTGCAATTCTGTTTTAATCTTCGGTGTTTTCCAAATGAGATCTTTCCAAGTTATTGTTCTCTATTTTGATTTCATATTATTATTAGATCGTTAGAAAATTGTTTTCAATGTTAAAAGCTTGAAATCCTTTTAAAAACGATTTTATGTGATTATCTGATTATGTGCTCTAAATTGTGCTATCCATATTGTTTATTAATCAGATTTTATTTATCTCACATTGTATCTATCACGTAGTAAATTTCGAGACATTAATTGAATATATTTGTATCGAGGTGGTAGAATCTCCTTATGGGAAGAAACTCATATTTTTCTGTATTTGTAAGTTTGAGAGGATTAAACACGGTTAGGACTGTATCTAATCAAGGTAACTAGGTTTTGATATTTTTCCTGTGAAAATGATTAGGGTTTGATCTTTGTCCTATAAACATGTTAGGTTATTTTTTTCCTTTGAAAAGAACTATGTTTTGATTTTCTCTGCAATTGAATTATTTTTTGAGTGAATTATAAAGGTTCAATCCTTACCCATGAAAAAAATACTTGAGAGTGTGGTGAGGTTTTGATTTTTTCTGTAATAGAATTAGGTTAGTCTTTAGCCTGGTAAAAAGATAACGTTCTTCCTAAGCCTAGAAAAATTATATTTGCAAAAGTTGATTCTGAGCCTGGGAAAAGAATTATTGTAATGGTTTGGTTCCTACCGATCAAGAAATCAAGGGTTTCAGAGGTTGCAAATCTCCGTGGAGCTCAAGGGACTAGATTAGGCGAGGCTAGCGTATTGAACTAGGATATTTCTTGATATGCTACATTATTTATTTTCATTATATTGTGTTTGAGTTTGAACGTAAAATTAATCAAGTATCCGTTGCATAGTGAATATAATAATTAATTTAGAAAAATTGATTATTTGATAATTAAGTGATAAAAGATTTATTTGTTTAAATTCTATAACTACCTAATTCACCTCTCCTTTTGGGTAGTTCTTTAGGCCAACAATGCTCACCAAGAAATGATTTATCAAAGAGCATTAAATGCAATGGTAACATGTCTAGAATAAGTTCAATGCATTTAGAAAGCATTAATGACAACCAAACCGAAATAGTGAAACTAACCGGTACTTAGTTCCTAAACCGAACCAAATGTGTCGCGTCAAGCCATTAAAGCACCCATGTGAAAGAAATGGGATTTGAGGATAGGTAATGATTACTAATCGTTAGTAATAATTGCCAATCATTACCAAATCTTTGAAATGATTTGGTAATTATTACCAAATCTTTGAAGATCTTGTCTTCCACCCTAAATTTGTTCAAAGAAAAACAAGATCAATACAAGACAACATGTCCCCCAGGCTGAACACACCCCCAAGGAAGAGGATGGGTTAGCCTATGCATTAACAAATGCGTAGGCCCCCAGCCTATAAATAGGGGGTGCTTGGTTATCCTTTTTTCAAGACTTGAATGCCAAGCTTCTCTCTCTAAACTCGAGAAACTCTCTTGAGTTTTAAGATTTTTAAGCAAATTTCTCAAATAACACGCTGTTATTCTATTGGAATTTGGTCTCGGAGAGTGTTCTCAAGGTTCTTGGAGCAAGAACTCGAGAGACCGATGGTCACTAATCAACACCAAGCTAAGAAGATTAAGGAGGAAAGAAGATAGTTACTTAGAGGTGACCACATCCCTTAGGTAAGGTGTTCTTGAGGTTCTTGGAGCAAGAACTCAAGAGATCGATAATCACCGATCAACTTCCAACCAAGAAGATCTAGGAGGGAAATGAGGTAATCACTTAGGGAAGACCACATTCCCTATGTAGGTATGTTTCTTCAAAAACCCCTTCGATATTGGTTTCAAATTGTGTATGTTGCTTGTATATAGCATAATCATCTAGTTAACACAATTTAATTTCATGTACATAGGACATAAAACCCATAAACAACTAACAAACACTTAATTTTAACATAACAACGAAACAAACACTTAATTCTTGTTATAACAACCAAACTATGTTCAAATCACACAAAATCATTCCAAGCATCTCAAGAACATCCGAGAACATGTTAAGAACATGTGAAGACCTAAATCATCCGAGAACATGTGAGGATTCAAATAAAACTACAATCACACCATGAGTTGTGTATACTCTCTACGATTCTCTCAAGAACTTTAAACCAACTCTTTACTAACTGTTAATACTAACTATATAATTACTTATAACCGAAATTACTTTTTGTTAAATGTCAAGATCACAGCCAGGTTGGCTTGTGGACTAGAATCTATAAATATGTACTTATATACTATACCGACAGACCGTTCTGGCTAGGAACTCAGGATAAAGGGAGGGTCTCTATTCCTTCGAGAATATGTGTGATTCTTCTTCAGAAATCTTTTCGTTTTCCTTAGTTATGAGTAGCACTGACATAAATATATGGTGTTTCTTTTTATTTTTTTAACTAATAACTCACACACTAACACTAATTAACCAAAACAAAAGAGTTCAGTCAAGGCGTTCTTGATAAAATCAAAGAGATTATGTACATGTCATGTTGTGATTCAGGTTGTTCACAACTTAAAAAACGATTAATAATAAACATAATTAAGATTGTGATTCAGGTTGTTCACAACTTTGAAAACAATTAATAATAACTAGCTAAGGTTGTGATTCAAGTTGTTCACAACTTTGAAAACAATTAATAATAACTAGCTAAGGTTGTGATTCAGGTTGTTCACAACTAAAACCAACCCATCTTTCAACTTAAACAAGAGTGAACTACGTTTGAACTGATCTTTGGTAACCACCCAAAGTGTATAGGTAGCCCATGATATGAGTTCGATAACCTTAAATAATAAAAAATAGTTTTTACCTTAATAAGGATGAATTACGTTTTACCTAATCTTTGGTAATCACCCAAAGTACGTAGGCAACCCATAAGGATTCGGTCACCCCTTTAATAACATAAACCATATCCTTTAACCTAACACAAATGAATTATGTGAAGACCTGATTCTCATTAATTCGAGATACGTAGGCAACTCACGTGCGGGTTCAATCGCATATCCAAATAAATTAGTCTTAGTTTGCATTTCATATAGCTTGCATATTTATATTCTTGTCACATATAAATTTCTATTGGGTTCTCGTTGCTTAGAATAGTATAGTATAATATAATATTTACTGCTTTCATTAGGATAAAAACACAGAAATATTTTCGTTTCTAGTTTTTGTTGCATAATAGATAACCTTTATTCCTTATACAATGATAAAATACATAAAAAGAGGAAATTTTTTTTAAAAAGGGAATTATTTTTATTTAAATAAACTAAAGAAAACTACTTGCATACGTTTAACAGTAAATATATATTTAGACCAAGGTACAGCTTATGAACGGGTGTCTTGGGGTGCGTAAAACCTTCCCCAAGTATAACCGACTCCCGAACTTAAAGAATATCTCTGGTACACAGACATTTGAAAGTCAAAACATGGGTCATTTCAACGGAAAAATAATTTTCTAAAATTCCGGTGACCTAGCACACTATTTGACCCCATGTTTGATGGCGACTTGGTTTTTAATATAAATTTCGGCCCAGGAAGTTTTTCAAAATTGACTCCTAGAAAACCCTTGAAAAATTATTTTCAAAATGAACGGATTTGAACAACTTAGAGAGGGAGAAATTAAACTTGTTTCCTCTTTTTCCCAATTTCTATTTCTTCCGCTATCAAAATTTAGGGTGTGTCATTACCTTGGAGTGGATGGATGGTGGGACCTCGAGTGGTCTAACGAGGCTATACATATCGTTGCTAAGAAACAAACAAAATGGTAAGGTTAAAGTTCTCTTATAAATTTGTGATAGAGGACAGTAAAAATATCATGGCTAAATATAAATATGATAGCAACAAAATGCTTTGAGAAGATAGGAATCCGGACACATGTTTCTTGAACTTGGTGGCCAGCTAACTTGCTAGCGTAAGTTGTGACGTTATGCCAAACTCATTTGTTTTATTTGTTAAATCTTTTTTAGTGCGTGCTTGGTTTAGGTTTCAAATACAAATTTTTTGTTTTAATATTAATATACAAAAATGCATTTGTTTAATAGTATTAATAGTTATGACTTATTTTTTTTTTTTTTTTTATGCATATGTTTTGATTATATACGTTTCTTTGGATGAAAATTGAATTAAGTTGGATGAAGATTTGAAAAAAGATTGAATTAAATTAGATGAAGATTGGAGAAAGTATGGTATGTTGTTATTTTGTGGATGGAATATTAAACTTTAGAAATCAAGTTTTGTGGTTGTTTTGGTTACAAGAAGTTTTTAGTTTATGAATTTTGTTTTGGTTGTATTTATTGGGGAACAAAAATAAGTTCACATTATTTTTTGGTTAATATATTGTTTAATGTTCTTTTTGGTTATTATTTAGCTTGTGTATTTGGGTAGTTTGAGTTATTTATGTATTTTGTACTCTGATGAATTTGTAGTGCTTGTTGTTTGGATTTAGAGTATTTTTTTTTATTTTAAATTAAAAAAATAAAAACAATGTGGATACTTTTTGAGACACTATCTTATAGGACACCTATTATTGTCTTTACAAGTTCAAACTAAAAGGACATTATTTGGTGTCCTAATGGTTTATTGGGACAACGTTTTATAGGGCACATTTAGATGCGTCACAATAAGACCAAGTGTCACAATATAGTCTCTATCGCAACTCTTTTTGTTGTCCCAATAGGTCAATTTTGTTGTTGTGTTTTCAAAAAATGCTTTAATAAATATTTTTCTTTAACATATTATATTTGATATTTATCTAATGGAGATAAGTTAAAGATTGATGCAATATTTTTCCTAAGAATAAACTCAATGATATTGGTAACTTACAAATCATAAATAAATGCGTGCAAGATGAAACTAACAAAGATAGAGAGAGGGAGCATTGGAATCATGTATTAGTGAGAATGCTTGTTATCAAAGCTCTTGCCAGTAATACTTTGCCATTTTGAGTAACGAATGAGAAGTTTTATAAACGAAATAAATTGTTTTTCTATCAATTAATCAAAAGGGTTGTAGAGTTTGATCCCATGATGAAAGATCATATTCGTCATATTCAAACAATAGAAATCTGTACCTATTATCTTTGTTATAGAATACAAAATAAATTGATACTTACTCTAGCAAATGGAATTAAAAGTGAAATTCTTTAAAAAAATTAAAATAGAAAGATATTTTTAGTAATATTTTAATGTACTCTAGATGTATGTTGTATAAATAAATTAACCTTGTAATATAATGTGTGAATGTTTCAACAACCCCAATAAAGGTTGAAGAATTTTTTTTATTAAATTTTACGGTAAATGACACCTCTAGGCGTAGAATATTTAAGAAAATCAAAGAAACATTGGAAATTATCAATCATGATAGTTGTGATGTTAGAGGACAAGAATATAATAATGGTTCTAACATGGAAAAGAAAAATAAAATTGACAAACAAGATTGCATGTTAGAGGCGAATCTTATGTGTTAAAGCATCATATTTGTTTTTGGGAAGAGACAATGGCTATATATCGTCTTTTACACAATGGTAGAAAATTGTTAAAGGTCCTGTGTGTGGTTATATGCTTAAGCGTTTGTCTGATACACGGTGGGAAAATCGTGTTGATGTTGTTAAAGCAACTCCATAAATAATAGATGCATTATTTACCTTAAGATAAACTACTACCCATTTCGATGCAAAATATGATGCAAAAAAAAAAAAAAAAAATGGTCACTGGTCAAGTAGAGAATTTTGAGTTCTTGTTTAGGTTGGGCATTTGGTTTAATATATTTAATATTGTTAATATGTTAACAAATTTCTTCAAAGTGAAGACATGCATATTGATGTTACCATACCTCGCTTACAAGAGTTCATTCTATATTTTGAGGACTTTAGACAAAATGAATTTAATTCTACTACGACTGAAGCTAAAGAGATTGAAAATGCATTAGATAGTGTGCCCGTCACTACAAGAAATGAAGTATTTTTTTATCACGCTTAGTAAATATAGTTCATCTAGTTGTTTGAATAAACCGTGTTTCTAACAATATGAGTGAGATATAATCTTGTTTAAGATATAGTATATGATAATATGTATTGTTTATCTCATTATTTTAATAAAACATGATAATAAGTTGTGGTTTTTATAATATTTATTATTTATAATTGTGATTAATTGGTCATTAAGGGAAAATAGTGTTGAACTGAACTTAAACAAAGCGAAAAAAAATGGCGTTCAGTCTAATTTCGTGTTCGCGCTCGTCTTTCGTGTTCGCACTCTTCGCTAAAGATTTTAGGGCTTCCATCTCATTTATCAACCTAGCAGCCGGTAGCCTATTTCATGTTTGCGCTCTAATCTAAATTGAAGCCTCTCTATCTAGATCTAGAAATCACTGAAGATTTCTTGCTTTCAAATGGCTCCTCTTCCAAACAACATTCGCAGTCCGACGTCGCTCATGTACTAGCAGCCTGATGTTACTCTTGCCATGTTCTCTCTCTTTCTCTGCTTCTCGCTCTTTATATATCTCGTTTCCCAGACTTCTTGGGACGGGAAATGTGTTTCCATGGTGGTTAAGTTTTAGAATAGTGGTAAATTAGGGCATGTGAGCTTTGGTGTTGGTGTTAGGGCATATACAGGGTGTTCAATGAAAAGCTTCATAGAATTCTGGTAGATTAAAATGTTGCGTGCTTGATGTATGATTATTTGTTGTTTTGATTTCTAATTTTAGACATGAACATCAAGAATATGTGGACACTCTTCATTTTTGGAGTATTCGCATTTTTCTTATGAATTGAGCTTGAGCTTGATGCTTTTAGTTGCCTGTAGATGAAGTTGGTTTTCAATACAGTTGTGTGTAACTTTATTTGTTGCCAGGGGAGAGTTTCTCCTTTTCATACATGGAAAGAGTCCATTTTGGAAAAATCATCACTTCGGAGTCTGATTTTGCTATAATTTTTATCACTTGCTTTTGTGGAATTTATTCTGTGTAGATTTGGCTAATATTTTTATCAGTTGCCATTGTGAATTTATTCTTTGTTCAGTTCCCAACTCTAACATCTAAACAAACATTGTATATAATGATTCAATCGGCATTTCACTATGGACTGTGAGCATGGAACTTTGATTATTTTGCATTTATGGGCTGAAACCAGAAATAAATATATAAAAAGTACATTGCATTTTTATTGTGGAAATCAAAGTATCGAACTTTGATTATTTTGCATGGGGTTGAGCATTATTTTGCATATCATGCTCTGCTTCTGAATTTTCGGATCATAAGCCTTGTGAATGTTTGGTAAAGGGTAGAGAGCACAATGTATTTCTGTTTATTTTTAAGTAGGCTTCCTTTTTTCTTTCTTCTTTCTAATGTAAAATTATTAACTTCTGCGGTTTTTGTGCTCTTTTGATACGGTAAGGAAATGCAATAAAAAAACCCATTTTGAAGTCATCATGTTTTCTAGATTGGTAAGTCATCAAAATATTATGATTTTGCTATTTGATTTCTGTTATCTATATGGTATTATTAAGAGGGGCAAATGTGTTAGTCCATTGTCCAACAGTAATGGAAGATCCAAGGGTAGTGGTAAAAAATAAAAAATGCTTGCACGAAGATTAGAGACTTCAAGAACTAACCAATTATTCATTATTCCATTTGATATTGGGTAGGTCTTATAATTTAGATGTATGGAGTTTTTAGTTTTAGGATATTCATGAGTTGTGAATCTCATTGTTTGTACTTGTCATTTTTAATTTCTCAAGGAACGCTGGATATTGTTGGCTATTGACCTATCAACACTAATAGTATTCTATTTTGATCCATGTTGTTCAGGTTAAGTGAACACAACTCTTGAATTCATAATAAACATACAAGTGTCATTTTATTCTATTCCGTGTTTCTTTTACATGACCTTTTATGTCGAAAACTATTTATGCATTTTTTTTCACAACTTTTTGTGTTTATAATTGTCTAATTTTTTTTATATATATTTTTTTCACATAATATTTATGGAGTGGCCTTAGAATATTATAAAGGACAAAAAAGAGGACAAAAAGAACTCCAACTTGGAAGTGCATTCAGGTGATAAACATGTTCTTCAATATATATATATATATATATATAATATAATATAGCACAATTGTTAACACCAATTCTCATCAATTTTTTGTTATATTTAGTGTCCTTGACAATTTTCGGCTCTGAAATCAGGTTTCTACATAATGAGATTCATGAAAGATATTACTAGAGATAAGAGCATCATTTTCTAAGAAAATGTGAGATAAGTTGTTTATTTTTCATTTAGTTTGCACTTTGCATCCCTCAAAAAAAATATTCTCTAACTCATTTGAATGAATTATGTAGTTTAATGAGAAAAATGTCTACTCTGAAGAAAAACTAGATGAATTGAGAGTTGAATGGATTAAATACATGTCAAAGCAAATGTGGTTGGGGAAAAGGTATGTTATTATCTTGAATATATAATCTATTTTTTAGACGTTTAAGTTGTCCATTGTTGAACTACTTGTGAGAGCATTGTTTTGCTGTGTATGTTTTTTGTTATCCATTTGTGAGAGTATTGTTTTGCTGTCCATTTTTTTTGTTGTCCATTTTGAGGAATGTTTTGTTGTCCATCTGCTGTCTGTTTTTACATTTGTCTTATTGCAAAAAACAATTATTGTTTTTACAGTAAAACCATTGTTGTTTTGCTCGAAAAACAGCAAAATAAAATCCAGCACTTACCCAAGTTTTTTTTTGGATTTCTAGTTCTTCTCTTCTTTTTTATGCTTCTTGTTATACTCGTACTTGCAATTCGAAATTCTCATTGTTGATTTTCTAAATTGTAGCTGATACACTTGATCATTTGATGAAGAAGAAAATGAGTTGATGATGTGGGTATTGTGCTATCACCATTTCAAACATTTATCTATGATAGAAATTCAAGTTTATGATTTTTGTATTGAAAAACAATGTTATTTGTATTTTTTTTTTTGGTGATATAAAATTCTTGTTCTAGTTCAGTTGTTTCGAAAATTTATGTATGCTTATTCTTGACAATATCTTGTATGGAATGGTAGGGTATTTTTTTTTTTTTAAAAGAAAACAAGAAAAATAATCACAGTTTTTTAAATGTGATAGATAAGGGAGTAAACATCTTAATTTGAATCAAAACTGAGAAAAATATCGTCTAAATAATCACAATTTTTTTATTTTGATCACATAATATGATTCTTTTAATCACATTTGAAAATTGAAATATTAGATGTGTTGAAATACGTTATTTATATATTTTTTAAATTTTGGTATTTTGATTGTTAGGCATTATTAGCTCAATATTTTGGTGATATATTTTCTAATTTAGTGTGCTCTTACGGCTATATAATTAGGGATATAGAACCCATTCTGAACAAACCAATAGAATGCAATATATTCGTCTCCTATTTCCTTATATTATCCTTTTTGGTATTGAGAGCCAATTTTTTTCCCACCCACCAACTTGTCGCTGCTATTATCTCCCTAAACCGCCACTGCCATTATCTCCCCAAACCCTAGCCGCTGACGCCCCACCACGAACCAGCTAAGCCCTAACTAGCCACCGCATTGAAACCCTAATTAGTCACCGCCCCAAGCTCGAAACCCTAACCACCCATTGCCCATCTTGAAACCTTAACCAGCCACTGTCACCATCACCTGTTGCAAGATCACGAACCCTTCACATGCTTGAAACCCTAACCAGCTGTCGCCCGACTCTATACCTTAACCATCTAACGTCGTCGTCACTTGCTACAACCTCGCAAACCTAGCGAACCATTCGAACCAAACTTAAAACCTTAACCAGAGACCTCACCATCCAACTACTGCCATCACCTGCCAAGTACCAATCATTGCCGCCATTTTTTGCTTTAAGCTTGCAAACCCTTCGCAACCAGCAAACTCCCAAAACCTGACCCTCGTGCACCATCTTACGTGAACTAATCATGATTGTTGTGCTCTGT
The DNA here is from genome assembly GCA_016647705.1 of Eucommia ulmoides. Classification (NCBI taxonomy): domain Eukaryota; kingdom Viridiplantae; phylum Streptophyta; class Magnoliopsida; order Garryales; family Eucommiaceae; genus Eucommia; species Eucommia ulmoides. The sequence continues at coordinate 33,458,524 of CM028338.1, read as the reverse complement.
TTGCCGCTACTAGTCATCGGGCAGTGAAACTGTTTTTCATCAGAAGAAGTAAATCTTTGTTGGTCGTCGATGTTGTTCTCCTTTTGTCGGTGTTTTACATGTCTTAAATAAATGGTTGTCTCTTCGATTTATTGAATGAATAGGTAACTACGTCTCTGGTTACCCTTCTCCAATTGTACCTTCTTTTTTCGGAGCCCAGTTAGTCTTTCATAACATTTATCCCCTTATTTCATTGCTACGATCTCATCTCATCTATATTAATGACATTCAGAAAATAAGGTGACGTCCCATCTTAGACCGTTCCTGCTCCACAACTATCCGGCCACTCAGATTCTGGCCGTGCGCATGAGGCTACGGTCCAACGGGTTACTACCGTCTTAATCAATAAAACTAATTTTCCTATCTGGTCTTACTCTCTCCATCTCTACCTTGGTATAAAATGTAGGATCATATGGCTCAACGACACTAAGCTAGGGCTAGATATTAGCAATTCCAAGTTTGCTCAGTGGGATGCAGATAATTGTACCATCCTTGGGTGGATTTTCAATTCTATGAAGGTACGGATATATAATATCATCATGTTCCACGAAACTAACAGAGTTTTATGGTTTTATCTTAGGAAGATGTATGCCCACTCTCGCATTGAATCAGGAATCTTCGAGCTCTACAGTGAGATTTTCCATACCTTCCAAGCATCATTGGGACTTTCAATTACAGATTACTTTGGCTACCTTCAATATCTATGGGAAGAACTTGCGCAGTATGAACCTCTAAGTGAATTCTATGAGAATGTTGCAAAGATTGAAGCCAAATGCCTGGATTATCGTCACACATACCATTTCTTGATGGGTTTAAATCTAAAGTACGAAAATATTCGCACTCAGATTTTGAACACATCACCAATGCCAGATCTATATATTGCATTCTCTACTGTTGACAACGATTCAAAATGCTGGCTCCTTCTCCCACCTGAAGTCACTACTTCAATCCCAGTGCAGATAGCCTTTTTGCCTCCTTCTAGTCCTTGCCCATCAGGCATGCGACCATACTGTCAGTAATGCCGAAAGACTATTCATCACATTGACCATTTTTATAATCTTCATCCTGAATTCAAACCCTGAAACCTAAGAGGGAGGAAAGGAAAATAAGGACCACGTATTAGTATTATTGTTGATATTGTCCCTAGTCTAGTAGATCTCCTACCAACTCCCCTGGATATTTCCCATGTCCAGGCCCAACTTACGTAACTTCAAGCTCAGTTAACTGATAGGTGTAATTTATCTATTTATTCCAAAGCCAGTTTTGGTAGTTTTCGAGTATTTTTATAGCATTTTAATTAGGTTTTAATACGTTTTTATTTATTTTGTCTTAAATTAGGTATTTGGGGTGAAAGGGGAATAAAATGGTCCGAAACGATCATATTGGGGCGAGTCTGGTGGGAAAACGAGTAAAAAGGCAAGATTTCAAAGCAGTAGATTCATCACTGCGGTGGTGAAAGTATTGGGAGTGCAGAAAACTCACTGCCGTGGTGGTGAAAGTCCAGAGAGTTTGCTGAATGGACCACTGCCGCAGCGGTGAAACTTACCGCTGCGGCGATCAAAATACAGAGAGTTTGCCTACTATTCCACCGCTGTAGAAATTAGTCACCGCCACAGTGGTGACCCTGCCGACATGCCCACCGCCGCAGCGGTGAACCCACCACTGCGATGGTGACTCTGTAGATATTTTAAGATATTTTAGGATATTTTGAGATATTTTGATTCCTATAAATATCGTCCCTATTCTCCCCAAACAAGAGGTTAAAATTTTCGGCAGTCTTGAGAGCTCCAAGGCCATTCGACCAATAGAAGATCACGTTGCGAAGAAGGAGGAAGCGTTCTTGGAGCAGTTTTAGTGGCGAATCTTCAGATAACGGCTAGTCTCCTTGTTTCTCTCTTTCTCTATTAGATTGTTTGTTTGTTTTAATATGTTTAGCTTGTATTTAGTTGTATTTAGGGATATGGTCATATGTAGCTAAACATATATTGTCTAGGGCTTGATGTAATTCACGAAAACATCGTTTATATAAAATCTATATTTCGTTAATGGTTATTCGTGTTTATCCGATTGTGTTTGCCGTTTCTTCATATTTATATGCTTGTTTAGATATATTGAGAATACAGGGTTTGATACTCGGGAAAGGTAACCCCGGATTCGGACTAGGGTTAAACACAACGCGACGATCTAATAACCTGGGAATGAGTTAGAAAGTGGGCAATCAATGACGTTGGGGCGAGACTCATATGACCTAGTATCGTTAAGACGTTGAGGAAGATTTCTTTATTGACGCGAAGTCACATATTCATTCACTTTACACTCCGGAGAGGTAGTGAATGAGATTTCGATACAAAAATTGTCGGATAGGATGAACGCCGTTAATGTAAACTAGATTGAAATGAACACGTTTAAGTGAACGGAGTTAATCCCTAGGCAATAATTTTTCATAAACGTCATACTAATATATTAGTATAATTAGATTAATTAACTTAGTATTAGTATATTTATTATAAAAATTACATTTTTATCGCCTAGATAAAGTTAGGTTATGACAATTACGATACTCAATGATAATCTCAACCAATCCCTATGGATAAGACAATCCTTACTCTTCCGAATCTATATTAAAACTTGACCCGTACACTTGCAATAAAAGTAGCGACGTATCTACGCACTACTATTAACCACTTTGGAATCATCTTTCTACCCTACAATTGCTCTTGCCTCGAGTACCCCTACTGCGCTTCATGGTAAGTCTAGTCGCCTTACTTGGATTTTGGATTTCGAGGTCAATAATCACATAGCTGGTGAGTTTTCTACATTCACCTCTCCTGTTTCGCCTATAAATCAATCTCTGTGCATTGTTGATGGTACCTCTATCCTTATTCGTTGAAAGGGAGATGCTTGTTTGTCCCCCGATATCACTCTTCACTCTGTTTACTATGTTCCTAAATTTACCTATAATTTTCTATAGTCGTTAAGCTAAAAATCTTAACTACACCGTTATTTTCTTACCCGATCGTTGCTTCTTGCAGAACTTGACTACGAGGAAGATTTTTGGCAGGGGATATGAACGCGATGGTCTCTACCACTTCGACAGTCCTCCACCTCCAGCCGTTCCACCTTTTAGCATGCAAGCTTATGTATTGACCCTTTTTTTTTTTTTTTTTTTTTTTTTTTTTTTTTTGCTATCTGTTATTTCAAAAATTTAAACTTGTGGTATATCTGTTTAGGACATGCAAATTTTTAGTATTTATGTTGGTTATTTCCGTCTATTAATAATGCTTGCAAGGTCGTTAAATTTCAATGTGTAGTTTGTGAATTATCTATACACACACGTACCTCTTATATTCCTCGCATGCACCATGCCTCCCAAGCATTTGATCTTATCAATTATGATATTTAGGGACCCTCTCTTGTTACAGTCATTTCCAAATACCGCTATTATGTCACTTTCATAGATGATTATAGTTAGTGTACTTGAGTTTATTTGATGAAGCACAAATCAAAAGTTCACACTCACTTTACCCACTTCCTCCAAATGATAAAAACCCAATATAAAACCGTCGTGTGCAATATCAGGTCAAATAATGGGCGGGAATACTTATTCGATGAATTTCAGGCTGAGCTTAGTGAGAAAGGCATCCTTCAGTAACTTACCTATCCCTACACCCCTGAACAAAATGGTATAGTGGAACGTAAGAACCGTCACATCATATTTGTAGTCCATTGTCTTTTGCGAGGAACGAATGTTCCGAAATCTTTTTGGCACACAACAATTTTTACTACTGCCTATCTCATTAATTGCACACTGAGTCGTGTCTTTATAGGCAAAAAACCCTTCATATATTGCAACCCACTAGCACCCTTTTCTCTATCTTACCCCGTGTCTTTGGTTGTACATGTTTTGTCCAGAAACGGAGCCCTACTCACACTAAGTTAGATGACAAATCTATCCGATGTGTTTTCCTTGGCTATTCTTCTATGTCGAAAGGATATAAATGCTACGATCTAGTTACTCACCATACTTTCTATTCTCTCAATGTTACGTTTCTTGACTATACCCTATTTTCTCGATACTATACCTTCTCCACCTATTGAGGCAGCCACTACCGAGGACCATACCACATTTTCGTGCCCTATTCCTATATTAGATATATCTTCCATACCCGCATCACACCCACTACCTGACCCCTCACCTGCCCCCTTACGAGTCTACACTTGTCATCTACGTGTCTCACATCCCCTACCGGCATCTTCTTCGGACTCAAGTTTATCTCCATCTCCCATTATCTCTAACCATATTCCCTCTCATTACCCAACTCGAGAACGTCGCCTACCCTCCCGCTACCTCTTTTCATGTTTTACTAATCATCCAATTTTCAAGTATTTGTCTTTTCAAGATCTCTCGGATCAATATAAATCATTCATTGGACAAAATTGATTCAGTTGTCATTCTCCGCTTCATTCATGAGGCCCTCCAGAATCCTAAGTGGGTTGACACTATGTAAGAAGAGATGGATGCCCTACTGCGGAATCAGACATGAGAATTGGTTAACTTGCTGACTATTGAATGGCCAGTTGGTTGTAAGTGGGTCTTCAGTTTCAAATATCTGGTTGATGGATCGATTGATCGGTACAAAGCATGACTTGTTGCTAAGGGCTACACATAAATCCCAAGCAAAGACTTTGGTGCTACCTTTGCCCCGGTTGCTAAGTTGACCATTGTTCAGATCCTAATTTCAATGGTTGCATCCCATTCTTGGCCTCTACACTAGTTGGATGTCAAGAATGTCTTTCTTAATGGTGACTTGATTAAGACTATCTATATGGAGCCTCCATTGGGATTTTAGACCCAAGGGGAGTATTCGGGCAAATTCTGTCGACTCTAAAAATGAACTTAAGCTGTCACTTTGTGTATGGTTCAGCCGATTCAGCGAAACCATCCTCAATATGGGGTTTACCTAGTGTCACTCAAATCATACTTACTTCATCCATTGCCAACACTAGGGATAGTGCATCATTATCTCAGTTTATGTGGATAACATTATCACAAGAGATGACACACCTGAAATTCAGTAGGTAAAGAAGGATCTCAGACATATTTTTGACATTAAGGATTTGGGTCATCTCCTTTACTTTCTCAGTATTAAGGTTGTTCAGTCTCATAGAGGTATCTCTCTATCCCAATGAAAATACACCCTTCATTTTTTTCAAGACACTAGGATGCTTGGATGTAGACCCCCCTTTACTCCTATGGATCTGAACCTTAAGTTAACAGTAGACTCAAGAGAATTATTATCAGATCAGTGAGTATGTCAGCGACTTGTGGGTCGCCTCATCTATTTGACTAATACAAGGCCTGGTCTTATCTATGCTGTCAGTGTTGTGAGCCAGTTTATGTACTCACCACATATATCACACCTAGATGTTGTCTACCATATCCTTTTGTACCTCCAAACATGTGTTGGTCTTGGTCTCTTTTATATTACAGGGGCACAAGAGGGAACTTTACAGATGCGGACTATTCTGGATCGAAGGACGATAGACTTTTGACCTCTGGCCTGTACATCTTTAATGGAAGACACCTAATCTCGTGGAAGAATAAGAAGCAATCCGTCATCTCCCGATCATCTGTTGAAGCTGAGTATTGCGCCATAGCTCAAGGAACATGTGAACTCCTTTGGCGTCATTTTCCTTTTACCGAATTGGGACTTTCTGTGAGAATCTTATCCTGTGACAACAAGTCCACCATAATGTTATCCTCAGACTCAATCCTTCATGAAAAGGTGAAACGCATTGTTGTAGATATCCACTTCATTCATGAGAAAGTCCGATCGGGAATCATCACGCCTGCGTTCGTTCCATCTTCCGAACATGTTACTGATATTTTCACCGAGTCCACAAGATCATCTCTTCTTCAGTCAGCTATTAGCAAGTTAGGGCTCATCAATATTTTCGCTCCAGCATGAGGGGAAGTGTTGAAATACATTATTTATGTATTTTGTTATTTTTGGTATCTAGATTGTAGGGCATTATTAGCCCATTATTTTGGTGATATATTTCTTAATTTAGCTTACTCATGTGACTATATAATTAGGGATATATAACCCATTATGAACAAATCAATACAATACAATATATTCTTCTCCTATTTTGATATATCATTTTAGACAGACTAACCATCTTGATTTTTTACTGTGTTACGAAAACTACCATCTTGGTTTTTAATTGTGATAAAAAGCCTACTTTTAATCACACCTCCATCTATCACAGTTAGTTTTTGGACTAAAAATTGTGATAAAAATATTTTTATCACATTTTTAACCATGATTAAAAATCATTTTTTCTTGTAGTGCGCTTTTCCCAAAAAACAAATAATTCGTAGATGAAAGCAATTTGACGGGAATATTAGCATTGAGGATGAGGTAATTAAATCGGTTGAAGAATCTTTTAGAATTATTTTTGGGATATTTTAGATCAAGTTCTTACTTCACTAAATAATACTGTTGAACAATTGCAAGAATACGAAGAAAAAATTGGATTTTTGTTTGATTATAAAAAAGTTTACTTTAACAAACCATGAATTGAAGGGATATTGTGTTAAGCACGACAAATAATTGAAACATGACGTGAAGTCCCGATATTGATGGGAAAAAAAATATATTTGGAGAACTAAAGATATTAAAGTGCTTTTACCAAAAGATAAAATAAAAGCAACTAAGGTACTTAGTTTTGTGGATTCCTATTCTAGGGAATTAAATTTTCTGAAGGTTTGGATCGCTTATATAATTTTAGTGACTATATATGCCAGTCAAAGTTGTATCTGTCAAAAGAAGTTTTTTGGAAAATGAAATTGATAGTCATACATTTGAACCACCATGGTGGAAGAAAAATTGAGTAGATTCCCTATATTTCCATTGAACAACATATGATACATGAGCTTGATTGCGAAAGTACAATCAACACTTTTGTAGCTCAAAAAGCGAGAAAAATGTCTTAGAATTTCTATTTTTCTTACTTTTTTTTTTTTTAGCAATATTTTATTTTGGAAAGATTTTATTTTTGACCTTAATTATTGACTAATTTCTATGTGGTCTGATAGGTTTGATGTGTTTTTTACTTTGAACTTTATATTTTTAATCACGATTTTAATTAGTCTTTCCATACTGTTAAATTAGAAGAAATATGGGATAAATTTATAAATGTGTATATTTTTTTTTTTTTTTGTTTTTCTTTTTGTTATTATTTTTTTTTTCTTGTTCGCGTGGTGGCTATTGTAAACTTGATCTTTATTTAGTTTTATTTTCTAGTTAAATTAATATAATTTTTTTTTCGTACTGCTCTTTTTCAAGAAAGTAAAAAAGGGCATAATTTTAGTATTTCATTTTGGACAACTAAATACATAGGGTGGACCCTAATAATCAAAATTGATCATTTTGGGAACATCAATATCAAATTAGGGCTTATTTGATAACACTGAAAACTGAATGCTAAAAATTATATTAGTGCTGAAATATTACTTTGAGCTTAAAAAAATATCTTTACACAAATTGTTATACCTAAACTACTTTTTACTACTTTGTTTTTTTATTTTTTAGTTTTTTTTTTCTCTACAACTGTATCTTTCTTTTTTGTATCAATTTAGTACTTTCTCTATTAGTAATTATTTGTACACATTTTTTTTTTTTTTTGTAAAATAGTATTAATGTTGAATCATGGTTGTGGTAGATAGATTTTTTATTGTTTTAAGTGAAAAATACAAAAACAATAAGTGAGTCACATTTCATTAAAATTTTGAACAATTTTTAGGTAATACTTATATTTTAAATAATTATTTTATTTTGTTATTAAACATACTTAGGCGTAGTTTGATCCCCCCCTTTTTTTGGGGGGTGCTTCTCATTTTGAAATAGAAAAGCCGACATAAGTGTGTTTGGTAGTCGACTTTTTCAAAAAAGCCAAAGGTGAGCTTCTCAATTTTTGGGATGTTTTTCAAATTCACAAGAAATGTACGTGTTTTAAAAGTCAGAATGAACTTTTTTCTTTAATTTTATATATGACAAGATTACCCTTATTTTTATTTTCTTATTCCAAATTTATATTTGATTTTTCTTATTTAACGATATTTTAATTTTTATTCGCAAAATATAATATGTTTAAACAATATTTTATAATATTTAAATATTTTATTTTCAACATATAATGTATTTTCGATTGTAAAATTTTATACTTATCAAAAGTTTATACAAGAAATATTTCTTTTGTATGTATCTTGTTTTTTATACTTAGTTAATATTAAGAATACATAAATAAATAAATAAATATAACATGTCTATTTTAGTAATTTGATAGTTTTTTTTATTCCTTTACACAAATGTTTACCGAACGCTCACGGTGTATTTTTCTTTTCCACAACTACTTTTTGATAGATTAACTAAAGAGTTCACAACTCATTTTCCATAGTTCTTTTTTAAAAACTCTTACATCTCCTTTTAAAAAGTTATAAGTGGGCCAAACTAAGAACATGATTGATAACGCTTGAATTTTAAGTGTTGAAATTATATGTGTGGAATTTATTAAGTATTAAATATATTAAGTAGACAATTTTTAATGTAACGACCCAATTTTCCAAGATTGTCACTAGGTTTCTCCCAAGGAGAAATAGAGTCAAAAGACAAACCACTCCACCACCATATTTTCGCTGCGTCACTCTGATAAAATGATAATAATATATTTTTTCAATTTATAATTTTAGCTTTTATACAAAGCCGTCTATTTTGTAATAAGATTACAAAAAATATTTCAACCACTCACTCCCAACAACTATCCTGATAGCCTCCAAAATAACACTCACTACCTCCTCTGACTCTACCTAGCGGTAGTAGTGGACCCGTCTCTAATTAAGGTACTTGAGACCAGATTTTTTATTGGTGTACTGTCTTTATAATAAAAATAATTCATGGCTCAAATATATTTATCAAATACTACTTTTCAAACATAATATAAATATAATTGCACATTGAGCCAAAATAACATTCCACAACTATCATTGCAATAAACTAATGTATTTAAATCAACCAATCAAATTATTTTGATATATAATAAAATATCGCACACATATTTTTCTACTAGCCATAGGATCGTTTCACCTCACGATTGGGAGTTACGACGGTATCGTAACCTGTACGACTATGCCATCGAAGGTAACTATCAGTGTTAGGACCATTTAATATCTCCAATGATAGGAGCAACCACCCTGAAGGACCTACCTGACAAGTAACAACATATATCCACCCTGCAGGACTTGCTTGACAAGTAACGACATATATTCACTCTGCAAGACTTATCTGATAGGTAACAACATATATCCACATCTTGCAGGACATGCCCTCTTGATGAGAAGACAATTATGGTATAGTCGGATGACAAAAATTACTTTCCATATTTAAAAATTTACTTGATCCGCATCACATTATAAAATAATCCATTTTAATAAATCCTTTCTTTTTACATTTTAGTACGAAAATATAATTTAGCAATTTATATAGAAGACAATACACTCACCTTGATAGTTACGCTGTTTTTCACACTACCATCGTAATACTGACGAAGTCGACCCCGCTTGTAAACCTAATCACGACAGGGCCTAAATTAAGAATTCTATTTAAATAAATCTAATATGCAATGCATGACCCTAAAATATTTCTCATTCCCAATTTTTTTTCCCGATTATACGAAATTATTAAACGCTTAGTTTTCTTAAGTTACTACTAACTGTACAAAATTACTATAGCAACGATTACAATAATTTAATCTGCGAAAAAATATTAATCGATTGTTAAAAAATTTATTAGTCAACGAAATACTAAAAATTGTCATTTTGATAAAATTTACAATTTTTATTTTAAATTGTATTCTTTGCAAATTAGATATATCTATATCCACTATATTTCTCGAACTCACGTATATATTTTTGACATATAAATATATGTATATACTTGTCTGTATAGTTAGTCTCATAAATTAAACGTGATATATATATATACACACACACACACATATACAGATGCCTATATATATATAGTATTAATGGCACTTTACTTGTGCTTTAGCTAATTTGTACTTACCCCCTGTGTTATCACTTACCCCCTATATCAGGGGAGGTAAGTGGTTTGAAAATCTAATCACAGGGAGGTAAGTGGTGATTTTCAAATCACATGGGGTAAAGTACAAATCGGCTAAACTATAAGGGGATAAAGTGCTATTAACCTTATATATATATATATATATATATGAGAGTGCATACCTGACGGTGCCGAAATTCTACTTTAGTTTCTTCACCTAGTAAGTAAATTACACATAACCCCCCACTAACACTTTAAAATTTAATTTAAGCCGAGAAATTAAAATTAATATATTAACCCCATTATTTTTCTTAATATTGTAAAATGCAAATAAAAATTTACGCTTGCAGGAATTGGATCTTACATTTAATACTTTTATCTTCAAAAAAGTTATATTTTGTACAAATTTTTGTTCCTAAAATAATTTTTGCAAATTTATTTTTCTGAAACGTTCTCTCCCTACAATTTTCTCTCTCTATTTTTTCTCAATTTAGTATTTTTTCCATCCATAATTTTTTGAATATAACTTTTTTTGTATGAGACTTTACAATATTGGTGTAAAATACTAGTTTTGATAGTTAGATACTTTATAATATTAAGTAATAAGATGCATTAATTACCTTAAGATAAACTGCTACCGATTTTCATGCAAAATATGATGAAAAAAATAGTAATTGGTAAGATTGAGAATTTTGAGTTATTTTTAGGTTTTGAGGTGAATCTTATGCATTAAAGCTGCATATTTGTTTTTGGGGCGATGCAACGGAATATAAATTATTTTCTTCTTCTACATGATGGTGGAAATTTTTTAAAGATCCTGAATATGGTTATATGCTTAAGCGATTGTTCGATACATGCACGTTGGGAAATTTGTGTTGACATTGTTAAAGCAATAATACCAAGCTAATAGATGCATTAATTACCATAATTTAAATTGTTACCAATTCCGATGCAAAATATGAAAAAAAAATAAAAAATGGTAACTTGTGAGATTGAAAATTTTGAGTTCGACAGTCTGTACGGTGACTTCTTCACCATTAGATGCATTATAATTAGAATTTGGATGTGTTTAGTTTTGCATTTAGCTTAATATAGCAAATGTTGTTAATAGTGTTAACAATTTTTTTCAAAGTACTGAAGCCATGCATATTGATATTGCTAGACCTCACTTGCAAAACCTCATTCTATTTTTGAGGGCTTTCGACAGAATGGATTTAATTCTGGGATGATTTAAGCTAAAGAGATTGCAAATGTATTAGATAGTGAGCCCATTTTATCTCTAAAACAAATAATTTGTAGAAGAAAACAATTTGACGAGAATATCAATATTAATGTTCAAACTATCAAATGATAATTTTCGTTCAATTTTAAGCTTTGTGTGTTAAACTGTTTTATTTTATTTTATTTTATTTTTGGTTCATTGGTCTTGAAATCGAGATGGAATGGGATTCCGTAAAGTGCCTTTAGGCACTTGGAGTATTTTCTAGTTACATTCTCTCGTGCATCAGACGAGCCACATCTAGTTAGATTAAATCAAATTATATTTAGTTTTGGTGTCATATATATTCTTTCTTCAAATACCTTATCTAAGTGTATCCTTGTATTCCTCTCTCTTGGTTTTTTCTTAATTTGTAAAACAAATTTTCAAGTAATAACATGAAAATTTTAAACCTTGGTATTTGCCGTACCAGATTTTTTTTACTATTTTTTTTTTGTTTTGATTGAACTTAGACCATTAACAAATTAAACCATTAACAAATTTTCAGTGTTCTTACATCGAAAACATCATAAAATGGGTTTAAACTTTTGGAAAGTGTTAATATCTTACGGTTCAAATACTCTAATTTTTCGGTGATTAAATGACTCGTGTTTTTTTAATTTACGATCGTCGTAACCTTTAAAACAGGAAAATCAATTTTTTTTTTATGTTAAAACTAACATCAAGGATATAATTGAGTTATATTAATAGGTGTAAAAGTTAAGTTGCCGAAAATAAATAAATTGTAGGACAATCAATTAAAAAGCCTATAATTAATTGTTTAAAGTCTTCAACCCATCCTCTTCTTTATTAATGTTTACCATTTTCTCAGTCATTTTGCCAAGAAATATATGAGGAAAATTTTATGCCCACGAAATTATCACTTTTGGAGTATGAACTTCGTATCTATAATGACAATTTCCTTTTTATCAAAGGGTGACAATAATTCTTTCAATTATTGTAAAATTACACGAATAGCATACTAAATTTAATGCGAATTTCAAATTAGACCCTAAATATTTTAATTTCCAATCAAGTTCCTTTAATTTCCGATAATATGACAAGGCTAATTTTCCAAATGATAGAGGCAAAGTGGAATATTTTATCCCTAAAAAGACATGAGTTTTCCTAATTTCATAGTTAATGCACTTTATTTGGAAAAACATAATAATTAAGGACCTATATTTCAAACTTAAATCAAAATTGAGGGTTCAAAGTATATTTTTCTCTAGTAATTAATGTATGTAGTCTACACAGATCTGATATGCTTATACGTGGTTTAATTTGTTACTTTTTTCATGGAATTGATATTAAGGAACCCATTTTTCATTAATCCCATTAGGTCATGGGGTACAAAATATATATAGCCCCTCAAAACCCCATGAGCTAAAAAATAGTAGTAAGATTTCACTATTCTTAACCTGTTTCAACCCTAGAGTCCTTAGCCATCACAATAAAATGGCTTCTTTTCCTTGTTACACTATTTTCATTCTTCTCCCATTACTCTCCTTCTCCCTCTCCATAATCCCTTCCTTGGGTGGTAGTGAAACCCAAAATTTAATCAACAAAATATGTCACCAAACGCCGTCTTACATATACTGTAACACAGTTTTCAATCAGAACTTGCCCACCCCTGTAACGAACGCAGAAGGTTTGACCCAAATAGCCATCCATCAGTCGTTGTTAAATGCGACCAACACGCAAATCTACATCAAAAGGCAGATATCGATAGAGAAAAACACGACTGTTAGGGACCTATTGCGAATCTGCGAAGGCGGCTACGGGGTGGTGATGGATCTCTTCGTGGAGGCCACTAGATCGTTTTTTCAGAGAGATTTCAGGAGTATGGTTTTAGATGTGTCGAGGGCCGATAAGCCAGTGGCTGACTGCCAAAATATTTTGGGACACCTCCCAAGGGAAATTATATACCATTAAGTGAGCGGAATGGGGAAATGAGAGTCTTAATCAAGATGGCGTTGGTGAGCGGACAACTCTTGTGAGGTGAAACCAAGCCTATGTTGAAATGATTATGTAATAGTGATATGAATAAAAAGTAATGGCTAAATATCACTTTGTGTTTTCCATTAGACGTAACGTCCATTTACTAAAATAAAAAATTAAACGATGAAAATTAACCAGTGCTGAATTTTAATTTTTGACTTTTAAGGCATCAAGTGTTAAATTTTGATGTACTTACTGATTAAGTTATTTTCAAAAAATAAAAATAAAAAAATCATCTCAATAAGTCTATATGTTCTAACTTTTTATTTTTAAAAAATTCTTTAAAAATCTTTATCTCTTCTCAATTTTTACTCTCCAATTTTTTCTTATTAGTGTTTTCTCCCTACAATGCTATATATATTTCTCTAGATTTTTTGTGGTTGAAATATAGTGATAGTTATGTCAATAAAAAATTAATAATCTTAAGTGATAAAGTGACAAGAAATGTGTACAATTTTCAAAATTCTGACCTATTTTTCAAGTGATATTTACATTTGGTTGCTATCAATCAATTGATATATATATACACACACACACACTTCTGATGAATTGTGTTGTCATATAGACTCGGGGCCTATTTCATAAAACTATAAATTAAGTGGTAAAAACTAGAAAGTATGAATTTTAATTTTTGAACTTCAAGTGTTAAAATTGTTAATTATTGTAGTCATTAAGTAATTTTCTTTTAATTTTTTCAACCTCAATAAGTTTACATATATGGTTGTAGCTTTTTATTTTTAAAAGATTCTTTACAAATCTCTCTCCTCAATTTAATTTCACTCTCCAATTTTTGTTGAGTTGTACTTGCTCTTTTGTTTTTCAATTTTACCATTTCCTAGTCCAACTTGAACTGGGTTTAGGTGATTTCCTAAGTGGTTTTCACACCCCATCTTTCCCTATGAATAGGACCTTTCTCATCCTAGTTCATTCATTAAAAAATTGAGAGGAGCCACACCTAGAAGAGTGATTCTCAAAGCTCTTTTAGGAAGCCGCTTGAGAAAGAAGAAAAACTCAAGCATCGGAATTCTTGGCCTAGAACAGGTTTGTTTTCGTTTATCTTTAATTTTTCAATTTATTTTACTTTCTTCACAATTTAAATTCCTGCAAGGTTTTTTTTTTTTTTTTTAATTGTCCGATGACTCGATGAAAAATGTCGGGATTAAGTTCTCTATTCTCAATCTGAACCTTTGAGCGTTTAGACGAGAACACTCATATCTCGGTTTTTTTTTTTTTTTTTTTTTTTTTTTTTTTTTTTTTTTTTTGCATTTTTTTTTATTTGTTTACAATTCATAAAAAGAAAACCTAAAAAAAGTTAGCCGCCCAATGATTCGATGAAAACGCCGTCGTGGGTTTCTCGGGCTTAAACTTAATCCCCGAGCGTTAGGTGAAAGACGTTTTCATTATTTATTTTTCTGTATTTTATTTATTTTATTTTAGTTCTTGATATCAAAACCCTAAAAAATAAAGAAATAAAAAATAAAAATCCAAAAAATAATAAAATCTTAATTTGTAGGAATTAATCTTTACGAACCTTAAGATGAATCCGACGATTCGATAAATCATGAAGGAGTTTTCCGAGGCCTCATTTCCATTCCCCAACTAGAGTGGAATTTAGAAACAATTGATTTTAGGAAATCTCTTCCCTCAGTAAATCTTTTTGTGTGATTCCACTTAAGTTTCAAAACGATTAATTCCAACAAAATTGTTTCTGCGATTCTCCATTGATTCTATATCTATAGAATTGGAGGAAATTTCAAATCGGGATTTTTTAAAATTAATTGGGTAAACTTAAAATAGACATTATTTGCATCCATTTAGCATATTTATTTCTTATATCATTTAGATAACATGATTAGGACACTTTCAGCACTTACACTTTATATATATATATATATATATATATATATAATTCATACATATAGGTTTTTTTAAATTCATAATCCATGATAGTTCTTCACATTTAGTCACAACACGTACACCATTTACATTTTTTATATATTAAATAATTAAATCCTTACCATGCATAACCACGTTAATTCACGTAGTGTTCCCTGTTTAATTCCTGTATTCATATCATTTTACATTGATATGTTTAAATTAAACCCTTTAGTTTTTTAGGTCATTTTTGCATAAAAAAAAAATAATGTTAGTTCTTGCATTCATATTTTCATTCTTATTCACCTATTTTAGTTTGTCTATTTAAATTAAAGAAATCTCTCGAAAATATACATAAAAATCCCTGGGGACCCTCGTTGTCGAATCCTTAATATTTATAAGAGGTCATACCGGGAGAACATTTCCAAAAATACAAAAACTTGTTGTTGATCCCTAAATTTTGATGAACAATTAAATGCTGATGTTTTTTGTGGAACTAATGTATTTTGTTGAGTATTCCATAAAAGAGTTCCATATTATTGATTATGTGAAGACGTCATGAAGAAAATGTTAAGGGTGCAAAGATGGACGCATTGAAGAAATGTAGAGCTATGAAGACCTTAAAGAAATTAGGTGAAAACAACTCAATACTCTTATACTCTTAATATAATCCAAATTAGGATCACACACGACACTATTAAATGAGTTATTTTTATGTGTGTTTTGATATTGATATGATAGTATTTAGGATCCTATTTATTGATTTGATATGTGCTCCTTATATGAAATTGAAAATGATAATTGTCCTAATTGAAAATAAGATAAGAAGTTGAATTTTAGGGTCAATTCAATCAACCGATAAAAGTGATCGGTAAATTGAATCAAACAATGAGTTTTGGAGCAAAATTGGTGAAGGAAATGACCACCCAGCTTTAATCGATCGACCGATTAAAATGAATCAGACAACCGTTTGAATCAGTGAGGTTTTCAGAGCAAAATGAAATGTCCCTGCAACAATCGATCACATGAACGAAGGCAATCGGTCAACTAATTGGATTTGAGGTTTTGTCTGGGAAAGGCTCTAAAACAATCGGTCAACCAATTGGGAGGAAATCAGTCAACCGATTGGGTTGAAGTTTGGCTAGGAAAACTCTTTGCATCAATCGATCAATCGATTTAGTAAAATTAGTCAACTGATTACCTGTGAAGCCTTTTCCTGGTTTTGGTGCTATATCAATCGGTCAACCGAACACCAGGGGTTGGTCAACTGATTGTTATGGTTGTAATTTCAAGGAACTTGGTCTTCGGATAAAAAACTACCTATTTTTTATGATTCCAATAGAGAGATTGGGGGGATCTGATCTTATTAAAGATATGGTACATATATTTTATTACCCCTATTGATTTGGTCCACATAATTCATAATTCCCTTAATTTAAATAGTTAAATACTTCTTATCTTTACGATTGTTAATTGAGAAATATTTTATGGGCTTATTTAAGAGATTTAGAAAGTTATTTTAATGTGGAATGCCCCCGAAATGAATGATTATATTATATGGGATCTAAGAATGTCTTTTAAAGGAATATCTTTTTAAAAGTAGCCATTAGAGGACTTGGTATTAGTCTATATATTTAGACCTACGAGATTGAGTGAAAACACATCAAGAACATCAGTTCTAAGCTTTTCTAAGAGATTTTTACACTGAGATTTTCGAGAGATATTCTTGCTACGTTCTTGATCTAAAGCGCTGTTGATTTAATGTCACTGATTTGTGCTATATTGCGATTCGATTTTCAATATTCGGTGTTTTTCCAGTGAGATCTTTCAAAGCTATTGTTCTTTATATTGATTCCATATTATTATTATTGGCTTGTGTTAAGATCATTAGAAAATTGTTTTCAAATGTAAAAGCTGGAAAATCTTTTTAAAACGATTTTGTGTGTTTATTTGATTACGTGCTTTAATTTGTGTTACTCACATTATTTATTAATTTGATATGAATTTGCCTAACATCATATCTGTCACGTAGCAAATTTGGGAACATTAATCGAGTATATCTGTATTGAGGTGGTAGAAGCTCGTTGTGAGAAGAAATTTATATTTTTCTGTATTTGTGAGTTTTGGCGGATTAGACACAGTTGGGTCAGTGTTTAGTCAAGGTAACTAGGTTTTGATCTTTTTTCTGTAAAAAAAAAATTAGGGTTTGATCTGTGTCCTAAGTAAAAAGGTTAGATTACACTTTTCCCTTGAGAATAACTAGGTTCTGATTCTCCCTGTGAAAAAGGATACTTGAGAATGTAGTGAGATTTTAATTCTTCTTATAATAGAATTAAGTTTGTCTTTAGTCTGGTAAAAAGATAAGGTTTTTCCTAAGCTTGAGAATTTTTTTTTTGTAAAAGTTGATTCTGAATCTGGGAAAAGAATCATTGTAAGGGTTTGGTTCCTATAGTCAAAGGAATCAGGAGTTTAGAGATTGTGAATCTCCGTGGAGCTCGGGGGACTGAATTAGGCAAGACTAGCTTGTTGAACCACAATATATCTTGGTATGTTACATTCTTTATTTTCATTATATTGTGTTTGTGTGTGCACTTAGAATTAAACGTTTATCTACTGCGTAACGAAAATAATAATTGATTTTAAAAAAATTGATTATTTGATAATTAAGTGTCGAAAGATTTATTTGTTTAAATTTTTGTAACTATTCAATTCACTCCCCCTTGGGTAGCTCATTCGGCCAACACTTGTCCTACCTTATTTTTGAAAATATAAAAAAAAACTCATAAGAAAGAAATGATTTCAAAATTAAATGAAACATTCAGACTGAACTAATGGGACTTAATTGGACATAAAGTATCGTTTTCGAATGGGCGTCTTAGGGTGCTGAGCACATTCCCTGAGCGTAATCGACCCCCGAATATTTTAATGAATCCTTGGTTCGACCATTTTTTTTTTATTTTTTTTAGTCAATTTTTACTTAGGCCTTTTAAATTTGTTTTGTAAAACTCGGTGATCTAGCACACCATTTAAATTTAATGTTAGGTGGTGACTCCTTATTTTTAAAAATGGCTTAAGTATTTTTTTGAGAAAATCGGCGCTTTAAAAAATTGCTCTATCTTTACGCTTCTTATTATTTAATATTTGTTTTTTTTGGAAAATCAGGGTGCGTCACTGAGCTCTATAAATAATAGATGCATTAATTACCTTAAGATAAACTTCTACGGATTTGGATGAGAATTATGATGCAAAAAATTGATAACAGGCGAGTTTGAGAATTTTGATTTCTAGTTTCGGTTGGGCATTTGCTTTAATATGTTAAATGTTGTTAATAGTCTTTTAAAAAAAATTCATAGTGACGTGCACATTAGTGTTGCTAAACCTTGCTTGCAAGAGCTCACTCTAAGGACTTCAGACAAAATGGATGTAATTCCACTATGATTAAAGCTAAAGATATTGCAAATTCATTAGATTGTGAGCCCATTTTTCCTGAAAAACAAATAATTCGTGGAAGAATAAAAATTGATGAGAATATCAATATTGAGGATTAGGTAATTAAATCGGTTTAAGAATATTTTAGAGTTATTCATTTTTTGAATATTGTAGATCAAGTTCTTACTTCACCAAAGACAAGACTTGAACAATTAGTAGAATATGAAGAAAAAATTTGATTTTCGTTTGATTCTATTAAAATTACTTTGGCAAATGATGAAGAATTTAAGGGATATTGTGTTAAGCTCGACAAATATTTGACACATGACATGAAGTCTGATATTGATGGGAAAGAATTATTTGGAGAATTAAAGATATTAAAATTGCTTTTACCAAAAGATAAAACAGGAGCAATTAAGGTACTTAATTTTGTGAATTCTTGTTCTAAAGAATTAAATTTTTTGAATGTTCGGAATGCTACCTTAATGTTTAAATTGTCGAGGGATTCCATAAAGCACCTTTGGACACAAGCATTTTCTAGTATACTTACCTTAAACATGAGAGTTATATTTTTTCAAGCCACATCTTAATTGTTAGATTAAATCAAATTATTTTAAGTTTTAATTGGTGCCATATTATCCAATTGTATCCTTGTATTCTCTCATGTTCTTTTTTTTTTTTTTTTTTTTTTTTTTTTTTTTTTTTAACACAAATTTTCAAGTATTTCCAAGGAAAAATTAATTAACTAAAATGTTTTAAAAAATAAAATAATAACATGACAATTTTAAACCTTGATATTTAATGAACCATAATTTTTTTTGGCTAACAATTTTTTTTTTTTTTAATTAAATGAACTTAGACCATTGACAAATTTTTAGTGTTCTTACATCAAGAACATCATAAAATGGGTTTAAGCTTTTAGAAAGTGTTAATACGTTATGTTTTAAATATTCCATAACCTTTAAAACTAGAAAATCAATTTTTTATATTAAAATTAACATCAACGATATAATTGAGTAATATTAATAGGTTGAAAAGATCCGTAACTTAGTTGATATGTATCTAGTCTCTCTTGTAGAAGGTTTAGAGTTCAACCTATTGAAGATACCAAAAAAAAAAAAAAAAAAAAAAAAATTAATAAGTTGGAAAGTTAAGTTGTCAAAAATAAATAAATAACAGGACAATCAATTAAAAAGCCTATAATTAATTGTTTCAAGTCTTGAACCCAACCTCTTCTTTATTAATGTTTACCATTTTCTCATTGATTCTGCAAGGAAATATATAAGAGGAAAATTTTATTTCCACTAAATCATCAATTTTAGAATATGAACTTTGGATGCATAATGACAATTTCCTTTTTATCAAAGGGTGACGATAATTCTTTTAATTATTGCAAAATTGTATGTATTTTTCTCTAGCAATTACTGTATGTAGTGTACACAGATGAGATATGCCGGAAATACATGGTTTAATTTGCTACTTTATTCATAAGAAACCCATTCTTCATTAATCCCATTAGGTCATGGGGTACAAATATATAAAGCCCCTCAAAACCCCATCAGCTAAAATACAGTAGCATGCTTAATCTATTTCAATTCTACAGTCCTTAACCATGACAATAAAATGGGTTCTTTTCCTTGTTACAATATTTCAATTCTTCTCCCATTCTTCTTCTCTCTCTTCATAATCCCTTCCTTGGGTGGTAATGAAACCCAAGCTTTAATCAACAAAATATGTTGCTAGACACCAACTCACATATATTATAACGCAGTTTTCAATCAGAACATGGCCCTCCCCTTTGACAAACGCAGAAGGTTTGGACCAAATAGCTGTCTACCAGTCACTGTTAAATGCGACCAACACCCAAATCTACATCAAGAGGCAGATATCGGTCGAGAAAAATGCGACTGTTAGGGACCTATTGAGAATCTGTGAGGGCGGTTATGGGGTGGTGATGGATCTCTTCGAGGAGGCCACTAGGTCGTTTTCTCAAAGAGATTTCAGGAATATGGTTTTGGATGTGTCGAGGGTCAATAAGCCAGCGGCCGACTGCCAGAATATTTTTGGCACACCTCCAAAGGGAAATTATATACCATTGAATGAGCGGAACGGGGAGATGATAGTGTTGATCCGGATGGCGTTGGTGAGCGGACAACTCTTGTGAGGTGAAACCAAGCATGTGTTGAGATGATTATGTAATAATGATACTGATAAAAGAAATGGCTAAATTTCACTTTGTGTTTCAATTAAATGTAAGGGTTCGTTTGATAAAATCATAAATTAAATGACGAAATTAAGAAGTACAGAATTTTTAAATTTTTTTAATTTATTTTTCTATCTCAATAAGTTTTTATGTTTATATAACTTTTTATTTTTTAAGAAGAAATTATTTACAAATCTTTCTATGTTCTCAATTTTTACTCTTCAATTTTAAAAATTTAATGATCTCAAGTGATAAAGTGACAAGAAATGTGAACAATACTTTAAATTTTGATCTAAGTGATATTTATACTTAGATTTTAATCTAAGTGATTACTTTGTGTGTTATCAATCCAATAATATATAAATACTTATTATAAATTGTGTTATCAAATGGACTAGGGGCCCATTTTATAAAACAGAAAATTAATTGGTGAAAAATAATAAGTATGAGTTTTAATTTGTGAAATTAAAGTGTTAAATTTATTAAGTATGATTAATTAATTTTCTTTTAATTTTTTCAATCTCAATAAGCTTATATTGTTATAACTTTTTTTTTTTTAAAAATTTCTTTACAATTTCTCTCCTCAATCTAATTTCACTCCATTTTTTTTGAGTTGTACTTGCACTATGCACAATGATATCTATATATATAGATCTTTTAGTTGTGGTAGTTTAATGATAATTATGGCACTACGACAAAAATGGGCGTTAGCGGCAATTCTATTAGCCGCTAAAGGTTTTACCGGCAATTCATATAACTGTCATTAATACTGCAGTTGTTATAGATTATAGCGGCTAATTTATAATTGGCGTTAAGATTTAACCGCTAAATAAAAAAGATTTAGTGGCTATTTAGATATCGTATACCGGCAAATTTAACTACCACAATAAATAAATAAAAATATTAAATATTTATTTTTATATTTAGTGGCAAAAAATAATTTAGCCGCTAAATATATAAAATATTTAGCTGCTAAATTAAATTTCGTATAGTGACAAATTTAAATATCGATTTCTTATATTTAGTAACAATTAACGATTTAGCCGGTAAATGCAATACCGACAATGTTCGATGCCACTAAAAATTAATGTTACTATTTATTTTTACATTTAGTGAAAAATGACGACTTAGCCGGTAAATATAATGGCTATTACCTTTTTGGTATAGTGACAATGCCAATAAAAAAATATATTCATTTTTACTTTTAGTGGCAAGTAATAATTTAGTCGGTAAATGTTTCAAGAGAATCTCAATGAAATACGATGAACTTTACTAATTAATTATCAACAAAAATACAACTGATAATAAAAATAACTGAGAACATAAATTTGATATCCCTAAACAATGCCAAAAAAAATACATTAGTGAAATAATATTAAATTGAATTCCTAATTTAACATAAATCAATAATCTAAACTAATAATCTCTAAATTCCCTTAGAAGAGTGGAACCAACATCAAACTCCCAATTAGAAACAAAAAATAAATAAAAATTGCACTTGTACATATACAGAAATAAACATAAAAAACACAAAAATCAAGAAAAAAAAAGACAGAAACACCATAAATTTAACAATTTTTGTTTTTTCTCTTGCTTTTACGAGTTTTTCTATTTTATCTAGTTTGATCTAAGGTGGAAATTCATTCCCTTTAAACCTAAGTTTAAAATTTATCTGAACTTGTACTTTTGATTCAACACTGATTGGATGGGAAAAAATGCGGTGTTTATAACTGTCATTCTTTGTCATGTGACTTTACTCGTAATGACAAAGAAGGAGACATATATTTTGTTCCTATAGACATGAAATGTAAAATACAAGTATTTAAATGCTTTCAGTGATTTGGTAGGAGAGAGTCTAGCCGACTCTCCTTGGTGATATGTCTTTGTATCCATTATTCGAGACGAGGATTTTTCTCATTTGTCATAAAAGAGTCCTTTCTTCTACCACCAGAGACAAGAATATTTTGCTTCCATCAATAGAGATTGAATGGTTTTGATTCCGCCACTAGAGACAAGAATGTTTCGTATTCGTCATTGGAGAATCCTTACCTCTGCTACTAGAGATAGGACTCCTTTGCTTCCATCACCAGAGATTGGAATGCTTTGCTTTCGTCATCAAATATAGGTATATTTCTTTCCTATCAGCAGAGATAGGCTTGTTTTGCTTCTATCACCAGAGATAAGCATTTTTCCTTTTATTACCAAAGATAGGCATTTCTTCTACCACCAAAGATAGGAATCTCTCTCTATCACCAAGGATAGGCTTTTCTCCCCATCACTAAAGATAGGTAAAGATAGGTATTTCTCTCTATCACTAAAGATAGGCATTTCACTCTATCACCAAACATAAGTATTCATCTCTTTTACCAAAGATAGGCATTTTCCTCTATCACCAAAGATAAGTATTTCTCTATATTACGAAAGATAGGCATTGCTATCTATCACCAAAGATAGGCATTTTTCTCTATCACCAAAGATAAGCATTTTTCTCTATCACCGAAGATGGACATTCCTTTCTATCACCAAAGATAAACATTTCCCTCTATCACCAAAGATAGGCATTTCCCTCTATCACCAAAGATATGTATTTTTTGCGATCACCAAAGATAGGTATTTCACTCTATCACCAAAGATAGATATTTTTCTCTATCACCAAAGATAGACATTTCCTCTATCACCAAAGATAGGTATTTCTCTCTATCACCGAAGATAGGTATTTCTCTCTATCACCAAAGATAGGTATTTCTCTCTATCAACGAAGATAGGTATTTCCCTCTATCACCAAATATAGGTATTTTTCTATATCACTAAAGATAGATATTTTCTCTATCACCAAAGATAGGTATTTCCCTCTATCACCAAAAGTAGGCATTTCCCTCTATCACAAAAAATAGGTATTTCACTCTATTACCAAAGATGGGTATTAGTTGCTTTGATGGATTTAATTAATTTATTGAATTTAAATCAATATTTTGGGTGGAATAGTTCTTGGCTAGAAAAACCGATTCCTAGGTCATCATATCAATACATAATTGAAAATGACTGAGAGAATTCTCACCAGAGAAAATATTGAGGAAACTCGATACTTAGTGGAGTTTCTTTGATATATCTCACTTGGGACTGCCTGACGAGGACTAGAAAATTTTCCAGGGGAAATTTAACCTCGGATAAAATGTGCTCCAGTCGTAGACTTGGGCTTGACGATGCTTATTTCTTTTCAGGGATTATGGATTTCTGTTTTGAATTTTTCATTTCGTATTGATTATGATTTGTGTGAGTTTTATATCAAGAAACCTTACGGAGAAATTCGATGTAATGTGCCTCAATCTAGCTGAGGTGACTCCTATCATAGATTCTCGACAGATAAACAAGATAATATGCCCTAGCTCTAGCTGGAGAGAGTCCCATCACAGAATCTTAATGAAGAAACTGGATATAATGTGCCCCAGCTCTAATGGGGGCACGAGTTTACTCCTGAGCATTCAAAAGATGCGGCAGAGCCCACATGGGTTACCTCTATATCCTGAACTAAGCGTGCAATTATAATATTTGTTTTTGTCTGGAAATCCTATTGGGTTGTTTATGTATTTCGATATTGGTGTTTTGGATGATGATCGTCGGATAACCGAAACCCAACTGGGTTATATACATAATCTGATTTCCTAGGTTAGGAATCCAGTCGAAATGTAATTTGGCCCTCGCTGTGCTCTCTCAAATTTTCAAGCATACCCACAAGGGCTTCCTATGTACCTTAGTAATCTACCAAGGATCAGTTCAACACGTAGTTCGAGCACAAATATCTTTTGTTGTCTACTTCAGAAAAATATAATCTTCTCAAGGAACTCAAGGGACTTCTCGAGAGATGTGCCTTGATATAGGGCTGAGAGAATGTCATGATGCTGACATCTCTCTGACTTCGACCGGACTTACTTGGGTTTCCCACGTACCTTGATGATCTACCAAGGAAAGGTTGAAGCGTAGTCTATTGGAGATTGAGGAATTTTGTTTAAGGTGATGACCCAACATATAAAGGTTTCACGTATCCTGGTATTTATAGGATTCAGGTCGACACCTAATTCTTCTTTGATTGCGGGATTTTTATTATTGAGCGATTTGTGAGGATTTTTAATATTTGATGACATGATTATATCCCAATTGTTGTGGGTTTTTTGATAATGGCAACCGAACCCATATTATGGGTTGCTGACGTATCTCAAATAACTGAGAATTAGGTCGGCATATAGTTCAACCTCATTACGTTGTCAACCGAACCCACAAGGGTTTCTGACGTATCCCAAACTTTTCCAAGAATCAGGTGGACGCGCAGTTCCTACTTAGTTTTAATTAAGTACATTATGATTTTGGGCATTTCATTTCACTTTGTGAGACGAAATAAACGTTGTTTCCATCTGAAAAAATGGATAAGATGAAATTCGACTGGGGTAATGATTTGATAAGTTCTATTGTGGAATCTAATCCAACACTTCCTATCGCGTAATTTATGATTACTAATAGTGTCAAATATGCCCCAGCCTGCAGGCTGGAGAGGAGATTGATAAGCTACATGATTATGAAACTAAATCGGTTCGATCTACTAGAATTTTCGTCTGAGCCTTAGCTAGGTAAAATCGATCGTTAACTTTGATTGGTTAGTGTATTTAAATCTTTAAATTATAATGTTTCATTTTGATCGATTGGAGGCTTAGTACGATTCCAGGACTTGCTCAATTCTAGGAAGGTCGTGTTAGATCTTGGTGATGACGACTTTCAAACGATACTCTACCACACACTGATACTTCTTAGGAATGAGTAAGGTCTACTATTAAGATGCATCTTATATGAGGTTGATTCCTTGTCTAACCCCACTATCAGAGACGGACGATGGTATGGTGATATGGTGAGGTTACTTGACTAGATTACATGTTTGAGGATTGCCTACTAGCCTACTGGATCTCCCAAATATTCATGTAATTGGTAGCCAGTTGAAAAACAATATTTTTAAAATCTTAAGTTTTACTACACCAACAAAGTTAATCTCAACAAAAAAGCCTCTGAACACCTAGTCTTTTGTGCTTTTTGACTGTATGCTGATGGATAGACATTTTTAAATTCTTTTGTGAGCCTGTGTGATAGGGTGACATAGTAGAATATTGAGTGTTTGAGTATCTTGTTAAGTAAATCCAGTAGATTTTAAAATTTTGCATAACAACTTTTAGCCCTTCTGTGGCGACTAGCTTCTTGGTTGCATGCTTAAACCATTGAACTCAAAATTTTAAACTCTTCAACTTAAAACTATCTGGGAAAAAGGAAACAGGTGGTAAGTACTGAGTAGAACATCAACAAATTGAGAAATAAAATGTTTATGAGCCTTAATTCACCATATAATTTTATTACAAAAATAAAAAAACTCAACCTTAAAAGCCAAGAAAAGTAGAAGAGCAAATAAGAATTCTAAAGAAAGAGTCACTAGTTCACGAAGTTAACTACAGATTTTTACCTAAAAAGTTTCAAAATAAAACAGATCAAAATCTTAGAAGACATCTAATAATAAAAAATATCAAAGCCTTGGAACAAATAAAATATGATGCAAAAAAATTATCCTACATACTAGATTATTTGAATCAAGATTAGAAAAGGCCGAGGTAACCAGCATAACACTCTGATACGTTACTTGATAGTTTTTAATCCTTGGTACAAAAAAAAAAGTAAATTTCACTGAATTTAGTAGTTTCTGGTCTTAAATAATAAGAGGTTATATCTAGCATTGGAATATTTGTACTATCTAGCATGGGAGTATCTTCATTTATTTGTCCTGTACTAGTTCCCTCTCCTATTGGTATTATAGTTGTACGTTCTCGTGGTTGGTCAACTGTACTTTCTATTTTAATCTCCTCGAGATATTTATTGACCTTTTGTAATTCTATGTCCACTTTTATTGATTCTATTTTGGTACTTTATGTGTCAATCATTCCTGTGATGTCTAATGTTCGTCCATTATTAAATTTTATTCTGCATATTAAATTTAATAAGTAGGTTGAAGGTATTAGGCATGTTGTTAAGTCGTAATTTTCATATTGCATTTTATTACTTTGAAGTTCTTGTTTTAATGTGTTGTCTTCTGTGTCATAGCTTTCATTAGAATCACTTTCAATTTCTTCTTCTATTTTTTGTTTTCATTTATCTTTTCTTGTTTCTAGTTTTTTTATTTTTCGTTCATACTTTTATATTTCTCTGTCATGTTGTAGTCTGATCTTTTCTATTTCATATATTAGTTTTTCGATTTCTAGCTTTAATTGTGTTGTTTCTAGATTTTTTTCTGTGAATTTTGGGAAACTATTTCTAGATTGGTTTCAATTCCATATTTTTCTTTTATACACATACAACATATTTCTAAGTGACATTGTAAACATTTATATCTTCTTTCTTTACTCGGGAATCGTTTGCAGTGAAAAAATTTAATATTATTATCTGCTAGATCATATTTCCAATTGTGAGTGTCAAATATATATTCAGGGTTCTATTTTCGTTATATTATTATCTGCTAGATCATATGATAACTGTGTTTATATTCTCCTTCAAAATTGCAGAGCAATTTGTACTCACTATCTAAATTATGTATTTTACTATAGGTTGGAAGTTCTGAACCTAAATATTCAAATTTTTTTTTCATAAACTATATAGAGATATTGGTGGGCTACAAACCTTACAAAAGAAAGAACATATGTCTTATAAAAAGCAGGAATTATAAAAAAAGAAAAATTTAGAAAAAATAATAATGTCTAAAAATTCAATAGACATAATAACACAAAATCCAAATGTTTTATATGTAGAAATGAAAGACATTTAGCCAATAGATGTCCACAAAGATTTAAAAACACAGAGCGAGCAAATATGATACAAGATACAGACGAATAAATAGTAAGCATAGAATCATATGATTCTATAGCATATAGTATAGTAACAGAAACAAGTGGGGACCAAGAGGCAAAATTGTTATATACAAACACTAGTGCAAAGAGTAGTAACACATATTCAAATGATGAATTTATCTATATGAATATAATGGAAACGGAACCCGAATAGATATGTGACACTCACAATTGGAAATATAGTCTAGGAGATAATAATATTAAAAGTTTTCAATCTATAGGATTCCCTAGTAAAGAAAAAAGATATAAATGCTTACAATGTCACTTAGAAATATGTTATATGTGTATAAAAGAAAAAAATGGAATTGAAACCAATCTAAAAAGTTTACCAAAATTCACATAAAAAGATCTAGAAATAGCACAATTAAAGTTAGAAATCGAAAAACTAAAATATAAAATAGAAAAGATTAGACTACAACATGACAGAGAAATATTAAAATATGAATGAACAATAGAAAAACTAGAAACAAGAAAAGATAAAGCAAAAAAAAAAAAAAAAAATAGAAGAAGAAAATGAAAGTGATTCTAATGAAAGCTACGAAACAGAAGATAACACATTACAACATGAACTTCAAAGTAATAAAATGCAATATGAAAATTACGACTTCAAAACATCACTAATAACTTCAACCTACTTATTAAATTTAATATGCAAAATAAAATTTAATAATGGACAAACACTAAACATCACAGGAATGATTGACACAGGAAGTACGAAATCACACTTCGACATAAATCTCGTA
This sequence comes from Eucommia ulmoides, assembly GCA_016647705.1. Lineage (NCBI taxonomy): Eukaryota > Viridiplantae > Streptophyta > Magnoliopsida > Garryales > Eucommiaceae > Eucommia > Eucommia ulmoides. The sequence continues at coordinate 33,429,923 of CM028338.1, read as the reverse complement.
CCAAAAGAAGTAATACATGAATTAAAACAAATAGTTATAATAGAACAAATGGATAGAAGTAAATTACAGTACAACAAGTGTCTCAGAGATAGTCTAATATCATTTTTAACAAAAGATGAACTTAATGTATATTATCCACTACCACAAGTATAGTTAAGTAAAATAAATCACAGATATAAGCTTATGATAGGCTTAAACTTTATATGAAGTCAAGGAGGTAGTATAACAATAACAAATGATTTTGTCACAATAGCTAAAAAAGCGATTGTTACACCCACAGATTATTATATTGCAATGTTATCACTAACTTCACCACTAACACAAAAAGTTATATGAAAACAATTACAATCAGAGTTCTAGCATGAAAAGCGTGGGGGAACCATCAATAGTCTAAAACTACTATATATAGAAAATACAGAAATTAGTAAATATCTTAAATAAGAAACATGGGAACATTCTAAATTCCTTACACACCCTGGAGATTATAATTACTTCAAAGAATTCAACATAAAAAATAATATTACAAAACAATTAAGTAAGAAGGAACTATTGTACAAAATAATACAAATAGCGAAAGAAACACAAGTTTTGAAAGAAAATCCCATAAAATTTTGGGAAAGAAACAAAATTGAAGCACAAGCCCTCTATTTGCAATTTCTACTTTATTCCATGTGGTTTGAAAATCGTCACTTATCCCCCTGTGGTCAGATATTTGTTGCAGTTACTCCCTTACATCAGGAGGCTAAGTGGTTTGAAAATCTAACCACAGGGGAGTAAGTGACAATTTTCAAATTATAGGGAGGTAACTGCAAATTGGTCAAACCACGTGGGGGTAAAGTTTAATAAAACCCTATTTTTAAACTTCGTTCCACACCCACCCCCGCCGCATGCATTTGATACGTTGGTTCATGACTTAATCAACCCATTTCTCAATTGTATTTCGTACAAAAAGAAAAAGAAAACTAAAAATATAAGATTAAACAATTGAAATCCCCTTTACTTTAATCCTTAGTTTACAAGTGAAAATTAACGGTGCTAGCAAAGTGTGTTAAATGACTTATTTACCCTGTACATTTAAATTGAATTTAGTATGTTAAAAAATAATAATATTACTTTAAATATTGTTTAAATTTTAGTTTAATGCATTATTATGTTGCTTCAATCAAATTACAAAGTTGATCCCCTTAAAACATCTTTCTCATTTACTGCTCAATTGCTCATTACAATAATATCGTTCACAAAAATACATTACTAATATTATTATTTACAAGAATCACGAAATATATTACTAGTATGTACACAAATGTAGAAAGATTGAGAAATCTTTTGGCCTTAAATTTTACATTTTTTTTTATGTTTGGATTTTTTACATATAATTTTAATTAGATGTAAATTTCTCATTAAATTATATTTAGTTTTTATTTAAAGAAACTAAATATTTAGATAATTTTTATTTTCTACACCAATTTCTTCATTTAACTAATATTATTAGTTACAAGAATCCCAAAATATATTACTAATATCTACACAAATGTAGAAAGATTGAGAAATCTTTTGTCCCTAAATTTTACATTTTTTTATGTTCTGATTTTTTGCATATAATTTTAATTAGATGTAAATTTCTCATTAAATTATATTTAGTTTTTATTTAAAGAAACTAAATATTTAGATAATTTTCACTTTCTATACCAATTTCTCCATTTTTTCCTCTTCCCAACATCTGCAATTATAATTCATAATAAGCTCTAAATGCGACTTGTAAATAAAAAAATTGATAAATTATTTTTTGTACCTTTGGCTTTTTATTGTTTTTATTGGCGACAAAATTTACTCTGTCATGTCAAAAGTATTATAATTATTTTTTATTATTTATGCTTGGGATAAATTTGAAAAAAAATAAATATTAATTTACTTTTGTTTCTCTTCAGAGTAGAGCACTTTGTTTTTATTTAAATGCCACAAATAATGGTTTGGTATTTCTAAAATAAAAATAGAAACAACTCCATCAACTTTGAAATTGTTTTTTTATTTCGCCAACTTGTAAGGAGATATGTTTGTAGGCATATATCTTTGTTGCTCTCGTTTTGTAAGACCAAAATGTTACCTGGGGAGAAGAATTCGACACCAATTGTTTTTGAATCATTCAACTTAAAATACAAAATTTTACCTTCATTGCTATTTTATTCTATATCCTCCCGCACCCCTATTGTTTGTGATCCAGAAGCAAACATGACCATGTCCACTCCAAAACTAAAATAACAACAACAATAATAATAATTAGAAATATATTTGAACAGATGCATGATGCACTTGAAATAAAGGTAGTTAAGCTTTTGAAAAAACAGGGAATTTTAAATGGGCCGAGTGTTGGCCCAGTGTACTACCCAAGAGAGGGAGTGAATTGTGTAATGATAAAAATTTAAACAATTAAAACTTTCAACACTTAATTTATCAAATAATCAATTAATTCTAAATCAATTATTATCATCGTTACGCAGCGGATAAGTGTTTAATTCAAGGTGCACAGCCAAACAAAATTTTTAAAAAATAAAATAATGCAGCACACTAAGATATATCCTGATTCAATAAGTTAGCCTTACTTAATCCAATCTCCCGAGCTCAACAGATATTCGCAACCTCTAAACCCTGATTTCTTTAATGGTAGGAACCAAATCCTTACAACGATTCTTTTCTTAGGCTTAGAATCTGTTGGATTATGGAGCGAGTCAGGTTGACCCGTAGAGTGTCCATATGAGCCCCATGTTTCATGGAGAGTCACCATGTGAATGGGTGCACTTCTTGGTTTTAAAGATCATGTATATTCGATAGACACCTATTGGAACGGATATACCCTTTTGGTAAACACCCATTGTAATGGACACATCTTTTAGGATTTTCTCTATAAATATGCTTTGATACCTCTAAGGTTTCAATCCCATCAGATTACAGATAATTTGAGTGGTCTTGGTTAGTGAGTGTGTGAATATTATCGGAAAATACCGTAGTAGTATTTTTTTCTTGCCGACGAGAGAAGAAACGAGGAATGGGTTGTAAACGAGTCCTCTGAATCCAAAAGGTACGCTTCCATTTTAATATTTTTGCATTTGTCTACAGAATCAACGTTTACAATTCCCTTTTCCCAAGCTAAGGAAGAACTCTATGTTTTTTTCAGGCTAAATACTAACCTAATTCTATTACAGGAGGAATCATAACCTAATATTTTTAACGGGCTAAAGATCAAACCTCACCACACTTACAAGTATCATTTTTCCAGGTAAGGATTGAACATTTACAATTCACTCAAATATAATTCAATTTCAGGAAAAAACAAAACTTAAGTTCTTTCCATGGGAAAAGAATAACCTAACCCTTTTATACCTTAGGCAAAGATCAAATCTCAACCTTTTTCTCGAAAAAAATTGAATCCTTAACTATCATGACTAGACACCGGCCCAACTATGTGTAATTCGCTCAAACTCACAAATACAAAAAAAATATGAGTTTCATCCCACTCGGAACTTCTACCACCTCAAAAAAATTATACTCAATTAATATCCCGAAATTTACTACGTGATAAAATTAAAGTGAGACAAATTAATATTTGATTATAAATAAGTGTGGCTAGCACAAAATTTAGCACGTAATAAGATAATATCACAAAATTGTTTTTTAAAATATTTTTATGCTCTTAAGTTTGAAAACGATTTTTTAACAATATTAAATCCAAGCAATCAACAATAATATAAAATCAAAATTTGGAATAGAAACTTGGAACAATCTCACCTGGAAAACACTGACAAATGAAAACAAGATTGCAAAACAGCACAGATTGGTGACGCCAATTCAACAACGCTTTACCTCAAGAACTTTAGTTACAAACTCTCGAATAATCTCAGCAGTATGATAACTCTTAGAAAAGCTAAGGAACTGATAGTTCTTGATATATTTGATATAATTTTCACAGGTCTATATACAAGGATTTAAATCAAGTCTTTCAACGTCAAATTTTCAAAAGATATGCCTCTAAAAGGCACCTATAAACCCCATATATTATAACCATTCAATTCTGGTGTATATTCATTTAAAAATAACTTTTAAATCTCTCAATTAAGTCTATAAAATATTTCTAGAACACCAATCACAAAGATAAGAAGTATTTAGTTGCTAAAATTGAGAAAATCCTTAATTATATGAACCAAATCAATATGGATATCAATATATATATATATATATATATATATATATATATATATATATATATATATATATATATATATATATCATATCTTTAGAAATATTAAATCCTCCAAAATACTCCATTCGAATTGTCAAAAGCGGCTAGTATCAGCTTGTTTTTTACTCAAATCCCAAAATCGACGAAATCTCAACCAAAACAGTCGGTTGATCGAACCCTGGTCAGCCGGTTGACCAATTGATTCATAGTGTAAGACAGGCCAAAACCAAATGCTAATCGGTTGACAAATTGCTCACCAATAGGTTGACCGATTGATTCAGGATGTTTTCCAAGCCAAATCAAGACACAGTCGGTTGACTGATTGTCCTACAATCGGTTGATCAATTGCTTTAGAGACTTTTCACTGCCATTCCTCTATGCCCATCGGTTGATCGATTCCATCATGGTCGGTTGACGGATTGATATAGGATGCTCCATATTGTCTCTGAAACCTTACTGTTTCAATCAATTAACCAATCCTCCTTGTATCAATTGACCGATTGATGCCGGTTGGTCACTTTCTTACTCATTTCTGCTACAAAACTCAACATTTGAACCTGTTAACAAATTGCTTTTCTCGGTTAACTAAATTAACTCTAAAAGTTAATTTTAAAGATTATTCTCACTTAAGTCAATTTTTATTTTTCAATTTCATATAGGAGCAAATATTTGAACACTAATTAGGATCCTAAATTTCATCAAATTAAACACACAAAAATATAATTTATTTGACAGTGTCTTGTGCGATCCTAATTTGGGTGGCATTAAGAGTATAAGAATATTTCAGTTGTTTTCACCTAATTTCTTCAGGATCTTCAATACTCTTCATTTCTTCATTGTTTATCTTTGCACTCTTGATAATTTCTTCATTATTCAATCAATAATTAGAGCTCTTTTTCTGAAATACTCAACAAACACATTAGTTTCACCAAAAATATCAACCTGTAATTATCCATCAAAACTTTGGAATCAACAATCTCTCCCCTTTTTTATGATGACAATTAATTTTGATATTTTCTTCAAAATAAAAATGTAACCACACTCTCACTAAATCCGAGGATGGGTATTTAACTCAATTAAGCACAATCATGAAGATAATTGAAATAATTGAATAGATATTCAATATAAACCCAAAAATCAATATAACATAAATCTATCTTTAATTAGTGCAAGGCTTAGGGGAACAAATTTCGGAATATCAACTAACTCGTTCAAAGCACAATATTTTAATTTAATTATAATTTCCCTCTTTGTCAAACAAATGTCTCATTTAAACATCAAACACATTCTCCCCATTTTAAACCTATTTAAATAATTTTTCTTTAAAAACTCATCAACCCTTTTGATTTTCAAAAAATCTATTTTTACGAATAAAACTCATTTTCAATATTTTTTTCTTTTTAAATATATGTGGATCATCAAAGAAAATAAATATTAGGCATAATGATGATGTCTAGACAAACCACAATAACCTACGTACTACTCAGTCAAGTACCATAGATCCTAGATTAAACTATACATATATCAAAGTACTAGGGTGAGACAAGTTCAAATTACATAACACTACTGAGAATGATAAATCATAAAATCTAATGTAGACCTTGTCCCATGAATGGGTTATATGGTCTCAACGGACTAGTCGCCAGCTACTGTGAATACTGACCACTAGGATGAATGCTTGAACTCATAGGCATCTGTTGATCATACGGCATTGATGGTCCTGCCCCTAACACCCCCACTATAGAAGATCCTCCGAAGGATTGTTGCGCTCCAAATGTAGTATGTCATCTCTAGTACTGCTGGGTATTGAACTGTTGCTGGGCGGCAAACTGTAAGTTTTGCATGAATTGGAACATTTCTTCCATAAAGCTTGTGATTCTGCCGAATCCAGCCTCTATAGTCTCTGTGATCCTCCCATATCTGTTGTCCATGGACACTTTCATGTCATCCATCCTGCTTTCAATCCTGGACATTCGATAATTTGTTATCTCTGTGTATTCCTGGAGATCATCAACTTGATCTCGAAGCATGTCCAATCTTTTGTTCTGAACTTAGCCTTTTCTCATAATCATCATCATCATCTTCTTCTTCTTCAACCACCTTTTTTGGTCTTTCTTCACCCCTCTTTTTTACCCATCTATTCCTTTTGAATTCATACCCTATTAGAATGCAACTACTCACACTCATCCATACCCGGGTTATCGAGAAGAATTTTATTTCTTCAGGATGGGTTTCCACTCCGAAACGGTCAAATATTTTTTGAAGCACATCGACATATGGTAGCACTCTAGAGGGTTTCTTTAGATGGTACCTCACGTGTTCCATCATAATATGGGCTAAATCATGTTTTGTCCCCTCAACAATCTCATTCAACAAGTACAAATCAAACTCATTCACATTTTCATGATTTCCACCTCTAAGCACTATAGTATATGTAATCATCGAATAAATGAGACGGTGCTCAAGCGATAACGATATCACTCTATTTCCATCCAACCCAAACTTATTGGTGATCTTATTTTTATTAAAATTTGTTGCAAGCCAATGAGTGGTATTATAGGGGAACACATTTCCTCTATCCAAATTCAAATAATGCCTAAGCTCTGCCATATCAAATCTAATTTTCTTCCCTTTAACAAACGACGTCATTTAATCATTCCTAAGTGTAAGATTGCTACAGAACATTCTTACGCAAATAAGCATCGACTCATTACTTTAGGAGACAAAATTGGTCCACCCCAAAACGCTAACATATTTTCTAAATTGAGGTTTTCTTCTTTAAACCATCAAAATCTATGGGTTTACAACACACAACTCTTCGATTAGAAAATTTCTCTTTAAATCTTATTTTTTGCTCTTTGCTCTCAAAGTGAGTAGTGTTATATTTGTGTTTTCAGCATGGTCTCTTGATTGTAGGCATTTTCTCACAATTTTAAGTTCAAACAACCGATTAAACACAAGATGCTGATCCTGGAATTTTGATGGATAATTAAATGTTGATGTTTTTGGTGGAACTAACATTTTTATTGAGTGTCTCAGTTTAAAGAGTTCCAATCAAGATAATATCATGAAGTAATTATCAAGGATGCAGAGACGGACATTAAGAGATTGAAGATTATGAAGAATTTAGGTGAAAACAACTCAAATCTATTTTACCCTTAATGTATCCCGATTAGGATCACACACAACACAAATTAAAGGATTTAAATTTATGTGTGTTTATATTAAGGTCCTAATTAAGTTAAATTATTTGCTCTAATGTGAAATTGAAAAAGAAAAATTGACCTAAGCAAGATTAGTGTTTAACATTGATTAAAAATTTCAATTTAGTTAACCAAGAAAAGGAATCGATTAAGGGTCAAAATCATTGAAGATTGGAGTTGAAACAAATTTAGGAGAAATTATTCTAGCAAGTATCGGTTAACCGACCATGGAGGTGCGGGCAACCGATGGGCATTGGCTGGGGAATAAAGAGTCTCTGAATCGATCAGTCAACCAACCAAGGGAGATTGTTCAATTGATGGCCGAAATATGAACTCCCTGTATCGATCGGTCATCTGACCATCGATAATCGGTCAACCTAGCATCGATAATCGGTCAACCAACTAGGGCTGAAATTTGGCCTGAGATTGCATTCTGTATCGATCGGTCAACTGACCCATGGGAGACTGGTCAACTAACCAGTGTTTGAGAAAGACTTGGCTAGCATCCTGTATCGATTAGTCGATCGATGGTGCAGAGGTCGGTTAACCGACTGTTCTGTTTGAATTAAAGTGTTTCTCAATTTAGTTCATTTAATACTTCCTATCTATTTCATTTGAGATTGGGAAATAATTTGGGGACTAAATTGAACATTTTAAAATCTATATTTAAGTCAAATATACCAGGAATGAAAGGTAATGATGTATGGGGTCTATAGGTGCCTTTTAAAGTCTTATCTTGTGAAAACTAGCCGTTAGAGGGCTTGTTTCAAATTAGTTTACATATACCTGCGAAACTTGATCATGATACATCAAGAACTATCAGTTCCTAATCTATTCTAAGAGTTATCATTCTACTGATATTTATTCGACAGGTATGTTGTGTTGCGTTCTTAATCTAAAGCGTTTATTGTTGAATTGGCATCACCGATTTGAGTTGTCTAACGATTCTATTTACATTCTTCGATGTTATTCTGGTGAGATCCTTCCAAGCTATTATTTCTTATTGTGATTTGATATTATTATATTTGCTTGATTGATAAGATCGTTGTAAAATCGTTTTTGAACTTTAAAGAGCATAAAAATCTTTTTGAAACGATTTTTGTGATTATCTCATTACGTGCTTAATTATGTGCTACCCACATTTTTTATAATCATATATTGAATTCCTCACTTAATTTCTATCACTAACAATTATCGAGACATTAATTGAGTTTAATTGATTTTTGGTGGTAGAAGTTCCGAGTGGGAAGAACCTAATAGATTTTTGTAATTTGTGAGTTTGTGCAGATTAGATACTGTTGGAAATATCTAGTCAGGGATAGCTTGGGTTCCAATCTTTTCCGAGAAAAAGATTGAGGTTTGATATTTATCTAGTGGATAAAAAGGTTAGGTTACTATTTTCCTTTGAAAAGAGATAGGCTTGGTTCTTCTTGAATATAATTAGTTTGGAGTGACTTGTAATGGTTCCATCCTTACCGGTGAAAATGATACTTGGAGTGTTTTTGGTGAGGTTTGATCATTTTCCTAAGGTATAAAAGAATTAGGTTTGTCTTTAGACTGTTAAAAAGATAGAGGTTCTTCCTTAACCTATGGAAATAAAATTGTAAAAGTTAATTATGAGATTGGAAAGAAATCATTGTGTAAAGGTTTGGTTGCTACCTATTAAATGAATCTAGTAATTTAGTGGGTGCAAATCTCCGAAGGGTTCAGAGGACTGGATTAGCCAAAACTAACTTAGTGAACCAGGATATACCTTTGTGTATTGCTTTGTTTACTCTATTTATTTTTTATTATTTGGGTGTTCACATAGATTAAAGACATTTATTCGCTGCATTTTAAAGACCAGGGGTAGCTTGGGTTTCAATCTTTTCCGGGAAAAAGATTGAGGTTTATTCTTTACCTAGTGGATAAAAAATGTTAAGTTACTCTTTTACTTTGAAAAGAGATAGGTTTGATTCTTCCTGAATATAGTTATTTTGGAGTGAATTGTAACGGTTCCATACTTATCGGTGAAAAGGATACTTGGATAGTTTGTGAGGTTTGATCCTTAGCTTGTGAAAGAATTAGGTTAGTCTTAAGCTTGATAAAAAGATAAGGTTATTCCTGCGCCTAGGAAAAGGATTAGGTGGTGATTCCTCTTTAATAAAATTAGGTTAGTCTTTAGCCTGATAAAATGATACGGTTCTTTCTTAGTTTGTGAAAAGGATAATTGTAAATGTTGATTCTGAGCCTGGTAAAAGAATCGATATAAGGGTTTGGTTCCTACCTGTTAAAGAAATCTTGACTTTAGTGGTTGCGAATCTCTGTGGGGTTTAGAGGATTGGATTAGCCAAGAGTATTTTGGTGAACCAGGATATATCCTTGTATGCTGTAGTGATTTACATTATTTATATTTTTATTTTTTGGGTGTGCATCTGGATTAAATACACTTATCCGTTGCGTTATAAATATAAATAATTGATTTAGGATAAATTGATTATTTGATTTAATAAGTGTTGAAAGATAAGAAATTTGTTTAATTGTTTTAGAACTATCCAATTCATCCCCCCCTTTTGGGTAGCTCACTGGGCCAACACAAGATATCTAACTAGTTGAAGTAAATCAACCGAAACCCTAGAAGATATGGAAGAACCAACCTTATAATGAAACTTTAGGTTTCCAAATGCTAGATCTGAGCCTTAGATCTTCAAATCCAAGTCGATTTGTGATGATTTCTTGAAGATTTTGGATAAAAGGTGCTTGGGAGAGGAAGAATTTTCCAAGAAAGGGTAATTCAAAACCGAAATGAGGTGAAACGAAAGGGTTAGGGACTTTAAATCCCGTAACAATTGGTTGACCGACTATTTGTGGTCAGTTAACTGACCACTGCAGAGTCTACACATAACAAGCTCTGTATCTGTCAGTTGACCGACAGGTGTCCTTTTGTACATTTTAACCTTATTTGATCAACTTGCTCAATTTTTACCTCTTATTTTAATCCACACATATTATTTAAAATATTTTCACACCCTAACTCTCTCTCTCTCTCTCTCTCTCACACACACACACACACACACACACAATACATATCTAATTTATGAAGTGCAAAGCATCAGTCTCCCTAACGAAATTAACATATTTGAATTTTACGAAATTTGGCATACCTGGATCATCCTTGGGAGCAATTGGTACGTGTACCTTTGGTGGTTTGTTGATTTCAGGCTTGGTGTCTTTTGAATCCACTATTTTTTTCTTTTCCTTGATTTGTTACTTTGATTTCCTCATTTCTTGTATTGGTTATTTTCTAGATTGGTTTGGTGATAATCTTATTGCATTCATTTGGTGCTTTGAACTGTTTTTTCTCATTCTGCTTTGTCACTGCTTTATACATGGTTCTTCTCTGATATTGATTTTTTTCCATTTGTTGAGGATGAGTATCGGTTGATTTCATGTATTGAACTTGCCCTTTTTTTTGTTTTTTTTTTTTTTATCCTTCCACTTTGCATATACTGATTCTTCCTCATTGGTGCATTGAATCTTGACTTCGGCATGTAATATTCATTATATCCTCTTGATTGTTGGAATCTCCGATTGGTACCTGCATAAAAAATCTCTTTTTGGTATTCAATTATTTCTGGATGTGACAGAGTAACCATGCGACAAATAACAAACTTTCTCAAAATGACTATGCTTCCCACAATAAAAATATTTAGCTTTGTTAGTACATTTCTTCAGATAATCATTGTTCTGTACCGGAGCATGATATTGATAATGATATTGAGGAGCTGCATTAGCGACTATTGGTTTTTCAACAAGTTTACTTCTCCTAACATCCTTGAATTTATTCATTGCTTCATTAAGCTCGTTTTGAGTTTTTTTCGTTGAACTAAACATTTATCTGTAGACCAAAATTCTTCTTATGCATAAATTCAAGATCAATCTTAAGAATTTGGCACTCATTTTCAACAAAATGATTTTTCACACGAGCTCTATCGAGGTCACACCTTCCATTTTCCAACTCAATACTCAAGGCCTCATTTAAAGTTTCAAGATTTTTCTTTTTAAAATCATTCTGCTGAAAATCATAAATATTGATTTTCAAAACTTAGTTCTCTTCTTCAAGAGACTCGATTTTTTCATACAAATTACCAATTTCAGATAAAGTATTTACAAATTCCGCAGTTTCAAAATATTAGACCAAATTCTTTTTCTTAAGAGACTTAGTAGTACTAAACTCTTTATTTTCAAGAATTTTAATCTTTTGTCCAAATTTAAAATTTTATTTTCCAAAAACATAAGGGCAATCAATGTCTTAATAACATTATCTACATCCTCATTAACACAAATTCTACTATTCTCAATAACAGAACACTGACTATTCGAAGAAGTGTGAGACTCTATAATAGTACATACGATATAATGTTCAATGCACACCATGTGATCGTGTTTAGCAAGACTTTGAAGCATATCGAGGTAAAACTAGCTTTGATGCAATTATTGGCCCAGTGAACTACCCAAAAGGAGGGGTGAATTGGGTAGTGATAAAAATTTAAATAATTAAAACTTTCAACACTTAATTTATTAAATAATCAATTTATCCTAAATCAATTATTATCTTTCTTACGCAGTGGATAAGTGTTTAATTCTAGGTGCACACCTAAACAAAATATAAAGAAAATAAATAATGTAGCACACCAAGATATATCCTGATTTAACAAGCTAACCTTGCCTAATCAAGTCCCTCGAGCTCCACAGATATTCACAACCTCTAAACCCTTGATTCCTTTAATGGTAGGAATTAAATTTACAATCATTGTTTTCCTAGGCTCAGAATCAACGTTTACAATTCCTTTTTCCCAAGCTAAGGAAGAATCCTATCTTTTTTCAGGCTAAAGACTAACCTAATTCTATTATAGGAAGAATCACAATCTAATCTTTTTAACGGGCTAAAGATTAAACCTCACCACACTCACAAGTATCCTTTTTTCAGGTAAGTATTGAACCTTTACAATTCACTAAAAAATAATTCAATTTCAGGAAGAATCAAAGCCTAAGTTCATTTCAAAGGAAATGAATAACCTAAGATTTTTATATCTTAGGCAAAGATCATACTTCAACTTTTTTATCGAAAAAGATTAAAACTCTAGTTATCCTGACTAGACACCGGCCCAACCGTGTCTAATCCACTTAAACTCACATTTAGAAAAAAAATATGAGTTTCTTCCCACTCGGAACTTCTACTACCTCAAAACAATTATACTCAATTAATGTCCCGAAATTTACTACGTGATAGAATTAAAGTGAGGTAAATTAATATTTGATTCTAAATAAGTGTGGCTAGCACAAAATTTAGCACATAATTAATCAGATAATATCACAAAATCGTTTTTTACAAGATTTTTATGCTCTTAAGTTTGATAATGATTTTTCAACAATCTTAAATCCAAGCAATCAAAAATAATATAAAATAAAAATTTGGAATAGAAACTTGGAACAATCTCACCTGGAAAACACCAACAATTGTAAACAAGATTACAAAACAGCACAGATTGGTAACGCCAATTCAACAGCGCTTTAACTTAAGAACTTTAACCACAAACTCTCGAATAATCTTAGTAGTATGATAACTCTTAGAAAATATTAGGAACTGATATTTCTTGATATATTTGATCATATTTTCGCACGTCTATATATAAGAATTTAAATCAAGCCTTCCAACGGCTAGTTTTCAAAAGATATGCCTCTAAAACACGCCTATAGACCCTATATATTATAATCATTCAATTCTGGTATATATCATTTAAGAATAACTTTTAAGTCTCTCAATTAAGTCCATAAAATATTTCTGGAACATCAATCACAAAGATATGAAGTATTTAGTTGCTAAAATTGGGAGAATATTTAATTATATGAACCAAATCAATAGAGATATCAATATATATATATATATATATATATATATATATATGTATATATATAATATCCCTAGAAATATCAAATCCCCTGAAATACTCCATTGGAATTGTGAAAAACGACTAGTTTTTTACCAAAATCCCAAAATCCTCGAAATCTCAACCGAAACAATCGGTTGACCGAACCCTGGCTAGTCGGTTGATCGATTGATTCAAAGTGTAATACAGGACACAACCAAATGCCAGTCGGTTGACTAATTGCTCACCAATCGGTTGACCGATTGATTCTGGATATTTTCCAAGCCAAAACAAACCATAGTCGGTTAACCCATTGTCCCACAATTGGTTGACTAATTGCTTCAGATACTTCTCACTACCACTCCCCTATGCCTATCGATTGACCAATTCTATCATGGTTAGTTGACTGATCGATGCAAGATGCTCCATATTTTCTCTGAAACCTCATTATTTCAATCAGTTGACCAATCCTCCTCAAATCAGTTGACTGATTGATGTTGGTTAATCACTTTCTTACTCATTTCCACTCCAAAACGCAATGTTTGAACCCATTAACTGATTGTATTTCTTGGTTAACTAAATTGACTCTAAAATTCAATTTTCAACCTTATTCTCACTTAGGTTAATTTTTATTTTTCAATTTCACATAGGAGCAAATATTTGAACACTAATTAAGATACTAAATTTCATCAAATTAAACACACAAAAATATAATTCATTTAATAGTGTTGTGTGTGATCCTAATTCAGGTTGCATTAAGAGTATAAGAGTATTTGTGTTGTTTTTACCTAAGTTCTTAGGGATCTTCAATACTCTTCATTCATTCATTGTTCATCTTTGCACCATTGATAATTTCTTCATTTTTCAATCAATAATTGGAACCCTTTTTTTGAAACACTCAACAAAAACATCAATCTTTAATTATCCATCAAAGCCTCGAGATCAACACCGAGTTTTGAAAAATTTACTTAGGCCTAATTTTATTAAAATGGAATCGCCACCTAGCTAGCATTAGTTTTGAATTGGTTTACTAGGGCACCGAATTGTTTTTGGAGAATTTTATTTATTTATTTATTAATTTTTTTTTTTTAAAGATTGGGATAGTTAAAAATTAACTCCAAAATAAAGGTCTAGCCAAATATTCAATTTTAAAAATTCGAAGGTCGATTATGCTTGCAGAAGATATTAGACATTTCAATGTAAGTAATCAAATTCTACATATTTTTAATTATAAGCAATGACTCTATTTATACAAGAGTTATGTTGTAACTGTTTCTAAATTAAAAGATTTATAACTGATATCAAATTAATCCTAAATACCTAAAATACATATTTGTAACTACTATGAAATGCATAGAGATTTGTAACTAATATATGAATGGAGGTTTAATAATCAAGGCACATGTTCGAAAATGGTACTGATGAGGGTATTTTCAGGCACCACTGAGTTAGCATTTGGGACCCAAACACGTATCTATCCTCATAGTGATGTGGACGTATTCTAGAATCCACAACGTCATGCTAGAACTTACGCCAACTATAGCACCTCCCTGGAATCTCCTTTGCACTAAGGGAGGAGCAAGGTACCCCGTAGGGATGTGCCACTCTGAGCTCTATGCCATTCCCTAGACGACTAACTTCAAGGAATTAGTTATTCACCTCAATCGACTCCCCATTCCAGCTCGTTTCTCCACCAAGATTCCACAGATCTTCACTCTCCTCCACCAACTCACCACCACAGGTCTAATGAAGGACTGCGGGCTTCCGCAAATGTCCACAAAATCCTAAGCCTAGTGATTATCTCCTAAACGCCCCAGATTATCAGCTAAACACATGGTTTTACTTAATTAACCATGTTTAGGCCTAACTAATCATCTTAGACGCCTATATATACCTGGGGCTATACAAGCCCAAGGTACGCTTTATTTTGTGCATGCTTTGAGTTTATTTGGTTACTTGATGCATTTCTGTACTTTTTCTGTCTAAGCTCTTATTCTCACGCCGGAGGGACTTAGCCGTGACAAATCCCGGCCTGAGCCTTTTGTAGGTAGCACTTCATAAGGAGCAGGACTCTGGACATAGCAGGTCAATCCTCCTAGGACCTAGTACAACTCAAGTGAATAATCATCAACCGTCGACTCCATATCAGCAAAAGGATATATGTTACCTAACCAGGCCATACTCGAGGTGTCGACCACTTTAGGACACTAACATATGTTCAATTAAGTCTAGATAGTTCAAGTCCAATTATTTTATTTATTTTATGGATAGAGATTTGCTTTTAAAATTAAATCCCTTTTTGATCATATTTTATAAATAAAATCGAAGAAAGTTTTGAGATTTTCAGAATGTCCACCCTATCCCCTGAGTATGACCTTATACAAAATTAGTGTATAACCTATGCCTGAAAGTACAAGTGTTAAAAAAATTAAACCTAATTTTTTTTTTTACATAATCTATTCAGTTTATATAACATTCTAAACATCAACAATAATTAATCTTTAAATACCATCATCAACTAACAATGTATATTACAAATACAATACAATCGATATCCAATAACGTAAATATTCAGCTATTAAAAAAATACCACATTGAAAATTGAGTTAAAGCGAAACAAAATCAAAGCGAAAAAGGTTTATTACCTATCCAAATCTCATTACTTTAATGCTACATTTTGCGCATGCAACTAAATAATTAATAATTCAAATATAAAAACATAGTTCTGTAGGAAAGTATGAAAATTTTAAAAATTAAACAAATAGAAATAGGAAAAAAAGAAAAAAACTTTGCTAACCACCTGCTTTTATAGCCTTGCTTCAGCGAATCTTAAAACTATGATATTAAAAAAATTAGAATTTGACCAAAAATATAATAATCATTTAACTCGACGTCTATCAATGATATTAAAGTGTTTCATTTAATGGAAACAAATTTATCTATTTGTAAAGCCTAAGGGCCTGTTTGGTAACCGTTTCCATCCCATCCCATCCAAGTAGGATGGGATGGGATGGGAATTTTGTTTCCTTTTTAGGAGCAGAATTGCTTTTGGTAACGATAATATTTTTTGTTCTGGGAATAGAATCGTGTTTGGTAACGTCATTATCCTAGAAATCATGAACTAATCCTCAACCACAATCAAAATCGAAATCCTAAACTCCAATCGAAATAAAAATCATAAATCCGAATTAAAATTGAAGTTAAAATCCTAAATCGCAATCGAAATGGATTTCGAAATTGAAATCGAAATTCTAAACCCCAATCAAAATTGATTTTGAAATTAAAATCGAAATCCTAAACCCCATTGGAGATCGAACTCCAATCAAAATCTAAATTGAAATCCTAAACCCTAAATGAAATCCAAATTAAAATTCTAAACCCCAATCGAAATCGAAATCCCAAACCCCAATCAAAATCGATTTCGAAATCCTAAACCCATATCGAAATTAATTTCGAAATTGAAACCCTAACAGGCGTTGTTGCTCGAAATTGAAACCTAAACTCCAATCAAAATCAAAATCGAAATCCTAAACCGCAATGAGGATCGAAATCCTAAACTCCAATCAAAATCGAAATTAAAATCCTAAACCCTAATCGAAATTGTAATTGAAATTGAAATTAAAATTCTAAACTCCAATCGAAATCGAAATCCCAAAACCCAATCGAAATCGATTTCGAAATCCTAAACCATAATTGAAATCAATTTCCACATTGAAACCCTAATAGGCGTTGTTGCTCGAAATTAAAACCGTAATTTGGTCACTGAAATTGCTAATTTTTTGGGGGCGACGAGCGAACACGACGAATCTCTACTTTATGATAAAAATGATGGAGACGAGGACGAGGACGATGATAATGAGAAGAAGGATGACAGTGACGACAATGACGAGTTGGAGCGAATAGCAGTGGCGTTGGTGACGAGGACAAATGAATAGCAGCGACGAGGACAATGATGACGACGGTGAGGAGGAAGAGGACGGACGACGAACCAGAAGCACATGAAGAACAACGATGAAGAAAAAGCAAATTGAAGAAAAAAAAAAGATAAAGAAAAGAGAGACTTACAAGAGTTGAAGGCCAAACCTCACTAACAATTCTATTAATACCGACCTTGTCCCTTTTGTGGTTTAGGAATGTGATAGGAATGACAAGAAACATTTTTTTTTGGTTTCTCACTTCTTAATAAATAAAAAAAAGAGGAATGATTATTGGTTTTGGGATGGAAATGAGAACGATTTTTTTTTTACCAAACGGTGTTTCCGAATAAAAATCCCAAAAATATGGAAATGAGATGAGATTTTTTGGGATGGGAATGGTTACCAAACATGACCTAAATTACCTTTTCCAAATGAAATTTAACTTTATTTACAATCATTGGGATTTCTATTTATATTCCAAAAAAAATGAAAGAAAAAATAAAAATATGGGAATTAAAAAATTATCTTTTTCTTGTCTACATTTTTCTCCATATTGTGGGAACAGAAACACTAAACAAACATGGTTGTAAATTTGATATAATTGGAAAATTTAATAGGGAAAATTACATTTTAAACTCTCCAGGTATTGACAATTTTCTAATTGGTCCTTCTCCGTTTGAGCGTTTCATTTTGAACCCTCTATGTATCATCACATTTTTATTTGGTCCTCCTGTCAAAAAAATCGTCCAAACTAATAGAATTGTGAGGGCAAAATCATCATTTTATATTATTTTATTTTTTAATATTTTTTTTTCTTTGACCCATCTCTTTCTCACGCTCAACACACTCTCTCTCTCTCTCTCTCTCTCTTCCTCTCTCTCTCTCCCCGCCGGCCGGAACCACCCCATAACAGAAGGTGAACTACCACCCCTGTTATGGGGGTGGTAACAAGGGTGGCACCCCCAATTTTTCACAGGGGGTGTCATCCCCTTTTAAGAGGGTGTTTCACCCACGTAACAGGGGGTGCCATCCCCTTTTAAAGGGGTTTTTCACCCCCGCCCCCCAACAGGGGGTGAAACACCCCTTGTTTCGGGGGTGGTTGACCCCGAAATAGAGGTGAACCATCCCCGTAATAGAGGGGTGTTTTGCCCCCTGTTATGGGGGGGGTGAAACACCCTCTTAATAGGGGGTTAAAACACCTCCTTCAACTTTCGGACAGCGGGGTGCGGGAGAGAGAGAGGGGAGGAATAGAAAGAGAGAGAGGGAGGGAGGAGGAAGAGAGAAAGAGAGATAGAAATGAGCGGGAGATGAAAAAAAAAAGTAAACAGAAAAAAATCATTTAAAAATTAAGAATAAGTAAACATACAGATTTGCCCCTCTGTTATATTATGTTTGACAGATATTTGGACGGAAGGACCGAAAAACAATAGACTGATATCGAGAGAGTTTAAAATGAAATGCTCAAATGGAGAAGGATCAATTCGAAAAGTGTCAATATCTAGAGGGTTTAAAATGTAATTTTCCCAATTTAATATTACTAAGAACCATAGGAAAAAAAAAAAAGAAGAAGATAGATTTAATAGAGAATTTGGTAAAAGAAAAATTGAACGTAAATCTTATATTCAAGATGTGGTGACCATGAAAGATAGAAGTAGTTTCTAGATCTAAACAAAAATTGAAAAAACATAGAAATTAAAAAAAAAAAAAAAAAAAAAAAAAATATATATATATATAAAAAGAACTAACTAAATTAAATTTTAATGAAGGTAAAATAAATTTAAATCAAACAAAACCTTATGCCAACAACTAAAAAAATTGAATTTTCTCTGTCGGTGCATTCAGAGAAATCCAATTGATCGCCCATCAACTAATATGCTGCTTGGCCACCCATCTTTGTGTAGTCTGCATGATCAAAATGTTGAAATTGCCTCGTTTGATTTTTTTGAAACAAAAACATGTGTAAGTTTTAATATCATGAGCTTGCAGAAATTGTACTCAAATTTTAATTATGTATTCCATATAAATTGCAATACAATATAAATTCATATTCAAGAGTATAACGAATTGGAAAAAATTGCAAAAGTAACTCAAATTTCAAAATTATAAATTTGAAATAAAAAAACAAAAAACATTACTGTTACTACAATTAAAATTATTTTTATAACTAACTGAATGATTCTAAGGCAATGTTTGGTAGCACGGAATTGAAGCCTTTGTTTGAATTTGAATTGAACTTATTAGAAATCAAATAAAAATCCCTACAATTAAGAAATCAAATCAAAATCCCTACAATCAAGAAATCAAATCAAGATACCTAATACTTCATCAAATCAAATCCCTAAACAGAACTAAATGAAAAACCTAAAACAATAGCAATTGCTATGATTAAACAGTTACCAATGATAAGTAAAAGCAACATATGCAATTAACTTTACCTCTCCACCAGTAGAAGTGCAAATTCTAGGCATGAATTCTGAGGCGTGTGCAATGATTTTCCCAAAATCTGAGTCAAATATACAAACTATTACCCATACAAAAAAACAAAAATGGCATAGAAATCAACAAAAGTAAACCAAACATTATTAAAATATATATGAAAAAAGGTAATATCAAACGATTCATCAGTCCCTAAAAAAACAATATAATTCAAGATGGAATCTATGGATATCAATTCAAAAGACACTCAAAATTAGCTTTACAAAACATAAAATCTCATATCTACCTTGATGTACGCATCACAGACCAATTAAACATTGGAAAATTAGAACTAAAAATAATGGAGAACATATTATGAAGGAATATGGTTTTCAATCGCGGTAATGGCTAGAGTACCAATAATGGATACATTGACGCAGAAACAGAGGTGAAGCGGGTGTAATGTAACGGTAACAGATACCGCAATCGTGAAATTTTATTTTTAATTCATGTACCCCAAACATTTAATAAATTCAGGCATTTTACTTTTAAAAAAAAATAATGAGTAATGTAAGTACGGTGATTTTAGAATTTTTTCAAAATTATTATTTATTATATAATAATTTATAAATTAATATTATTGTTAAAGAGTAAACATAACTCATTTTATTATATTTTTTGAAGAAAAAATATTATTAAATAATTGTTTGAGAGGTAACAAATCTATACCTACTTTTAAATTTAAATTTTTGAAAGAAAACAGAAGACAACTGAAGAAAAAAAAGAAAATATGTTGAAAAAAAATGAAAAATTGTATATTTTATAGGAAAATAAAATTTTAAGACTTTTACACGACCGTTACGGCTCTGTGAAGGGTCGTTAGGGCAGTGAAATCATTTATCATTGTTGTAATGACCTGTTATAGGATCGTTAGTCACCAATCCTGCTACGTTACAGTCACTACGTAACGTAAGGACCGTTTTGTAAAAATTGTGTAAAGGAAGAAAAACGAAAACCCTAACCATAATAAAGAGACAGTTGTATGCAGGTGTGGGTGGTTCCGTAGCTATAGGTACAAGTGAAATTTGATCAGAGAGAAAGAGAAAACAATCCTATGCACTGCAGGGTTGCATATGCCCAATCAGATGATTGTGGAATGATTGTGGCTCAGAGGCCATGCACTGGGTGTTCGTGAGTACAACGATGGCGATGGAAAGATAATGATGATAAAGGAATGACGGCGGTGAAGCGGTGAGGAAAAATTAGAAAGTTGAACAAAACCAAATGTTAGGTTAGGAGTCTAGGGTTAGAAGATAGGCCATAGATCTTGTGTTGGTGGGTACAATGATGGCGATGGTGTGACGACGATGCTAGAGCAGTGACGGTGGCAGTGCGGCAAGCAATCGCAATGGAAGAACGGTTGGATTGTTTGCGGTTTTAGGTTGCAAAATGAGAAAGTGAACATAATAGAATGTTAGATTAGGAGTTTAGGATTCTGTGGTAGGCCATGGATCTAGTGTTGGTGGGTAAAAGGATGGCGATGGCGCAACAACGACGATAGAGTAGTGATAGTACAGGTGCAACGAGGTAATCACTATGGAAGAACGACTGGATCGTTTGCGGTTGTAGGTTGCAAAATGAGAAAGTGAACAATGTTAGAACTATATGATCCAGAAATTAATTAATTAATTAATTAAAAATAAATTGGGAACAAATTTAAATTCTTTGTTACAGAAACATTCTAGATAACAGATGATAATACAGAAGAATTAAAGAGATTGATATTATAATACAGAATGGAAAACATAAATAGAAATACTTACTTTATTATAGAACAAACAGAAACATAAATACTAGAACAAACAGAAACAGAAATGCAAGGGAAAAGATAGAGGTAATTTTTTGACAATTTGTCCTTAGAGTAGATTTTGCCCCAGCTATAAGCTGCTTACGGTTTAAGTGAGTCTGCCTCCCATAATACAATGATCGACAAATACTTGTAATAGGACTAAAAACCAAATGCTCAAACAATGTGTACAGGTTTTAAGAGATGTACCTTTTATACTTGTCAAGAATGGTTGTTTGGCGAGCATATCAAGGCATTTCTTACTCAAGTAACCAATTCTCATTGCCATAACTTCATATAATAGTCTGCAACTTCATTAACCTCTCTTTGACCCAATCTCACATGCATCACATACATATTTCTTAGTTTATTACCTTTGGCTAACACTAAACCTAGTGAGTTTTCATTTTCCATCATCGAAATGAATAATGTGGCCTTCCATCATCTAACTTTGCAATGGATATAAAATTGAGCCGAATATTTGGAACATCTCTGACATCAGTAAGTAACAATTTGAATTCGAAACTTGTTTCTACGTAAATGTTTTCCATGCCAACGATCTTAGATTCATTATCGTTCCCCATCTTTCCATTACCAAAGTCACCACTAGTATAAGACGATATTAAAATTCCATGAGAACTAACATGAAATTAGACACCCAAATCAATCATCCAACTGTTGTCCTGGTATGCAAGGTTGACACAACCATCTTTGTAAATCATGAAAAACTATTGTTCATGCACTATAACAACATCATTTCGCAAATCAAGTCTATATGTCTCTGATACCAATGTAAAACAATGAGGAAACATTAAAACGGAAGTGCACCTTTCAGATTCGGAAAACTCGTTTACAACCCATTCTTCGTTTCTTCTCTCGTAGGCAAGGAAAATACTACTAGAGTATTTTCTAATAATATCTACACACTCACTAACCAAGACCACTCAAATTTTCTGTAATTTGATGGGATTAGAAATCTTAGAGATATCAACGCATATTTATAGAGAAAATTACAAAGGGTGTGTCCTTTCCAATTGAATGCGTATTTATAAAGAAAATTCGAAAGGGTGTGTCATTTCTAATGAGTGTCTACCGAATAGATGTGATCTTTGAGACCAAGAGGTGCACTCATTCACATGGTGACTATTCATAGAACTTGGAGCCCATGTGGACGCTCCACGGGTCGACCAGACCAGCTCCATAATCCAACAATCTTCACAAAGAATAACAATATCGCATTCAGTAACAACTGCATTAATCTGCTTATCTTCTTTGTACTTGTCATTTCAATCTTTAGTTTTTTCAATATTTCGCTTTCTCAGATCATGTGTCCTGACTTGTTATAGTGGAAGCACCTGAAGTCATTTTTACCTTTTGATCTATTCCTCGATTTGTCAAACCTACCATTATTATGGAAGATTCTACTTTTGTTTCTCTCCCATTTTTCGTGATTTCAATCACCAGTGCCTGTGATTCAGATGATAAACCCTACTCTTTTCTCCTTGCGACTTCAAATATAATGTTGAAAATACTTTTTAACTAAATATAGATATTCTTTTTTAGATTCATATAGAATTTATTTATTTATTTTTATACAACAATAATAATGGATTGTCTTTTTATAATAATAATAATAATAATAATAAAAGACCACCCTCATATGTTCAAAGGGGTTAAGATTTCGACAAGATAACATCCTTTTTCATTGAAAATCATTGAGTTCTTTGGGTATCACAAAAACATATAGGCTTAGCAATGGCCTTTTTAATCAAATAATATAGACATCTTTTATTGTCTGCTAAACAATGTCAAAACTTTTGGCGTTGTCGTCACCCTTATCCTTGCAAAAATCATTTGACTATCAACAAAAATTCAAGGGATTTAATTCTTATGAATCTCCATCTCATAAAAATCATTATATCGAGACCTATTTGCAATCGAATAGATAGAAAAATAGGTAAACAACCACATGAGAGAGTGTATATATGAACAAAAAGGAGTAGTGACTTGAAAATAAAATAAAATAAAATTATATTTTCCTTTTATTCAATCGTATTCTCAATAGTTCTCCCGATTCGATTAAGCAAAAAGAAATGTCACAACTCTTATTTCATAATAAATCTAATCTCAGTTTTATCTAAATCTTGTGCTTCTCCCAGCGGGTTCCTCTCCAATTCGGCTTCAAGAAAAATGAAGTTTGTCTTAATTTTTCTTTCCTAAGAAAATGAATTTTCTTCACCATTTTCACTCGCTCAAAGTAATGGAATGAAGGCCAAGCCGATGGTTTTTGGATTTTTATAGGAAAAGGAATGCAAATTTCTAAAAAATCCAAACAATTGCATCCCAAAAGGCCAAGCCGATGCATTTTTTTTCCTGCACAGATCAGACACAATGCGCGCCTGCTACCTAGCCTAGCAAGCAACTGCACGGACAACTGGTGCAAATTGTCCGATGTTTTTTTTGGGCGTGCACTGCGCACATAACACTTCCTATTTCTTGTGCACAATGCGTGCCTAGTTTCGTTTTTTGTTTTTGTTTTTTATTTTCTACGATGAGCTCGACTTTTTGTAATCTCCCCCTCCGTCTCTCTCTCCCTCTCTCTTCTTTTCCCCTTGTATTTGAACCCCATTTCCTTATCTATTTCACCTTCCTCTCATTTTTTTCCTATAAAATATAATAGATAAATAGTAAAAACAAAATACACATTTTTTTGCCCAAAAATGTCATGTCTACTCTCTCTCTCTCTAGGTGGGGCATTTTTTATTTTTTATTTACTATATAATAGACCATTTATTGTGATATAAAAATATATCTATGCCATAAAACAGGCGGAGGGTACATTTTTAGAGACATTTTACCTTGGACATTTTGCGGACAAATTTTCGGACACGGATTGAGGCACACTAATTTTATTTTAGGTATTAATTACCCAATTTTCCTTAATTTAAATGCTAATTTAGTTAATTAAGCCCAATTTCCCCTTATTCTTGTGTCTGAATAGGAAGTTTTCGTAGCTTAATTATCTCAATCTCTCTCTCTCTCTCACTCCCGTGACACCCTAATTCTCTAATTGTCTTTTGAATTTTCCTTTTTTCTTGCATTAATTATTATTATTATTATTTGGGATTACAATCATTACATTGAGCTTAAAAATGCCTTTATTTGTATAGCCTTTTTCCAACACACACACAAACTCTTAGTAAATACAAATTTATCAGACTCAAACCCTAGCCTAAATCCCCTCTTACTCAGTATCGATCCAGAATTCAGATCCTTACGGATATCTGGTACATGCAACACGTCGTTCAAAATACGTTCCTTACCAGAGGTCATCTTTAGCACTACCTTTCCCTATCCTTCAACCTTAGAAGTTGAAGAGTTCCTCATATAGAGCTTATCCCCAGATTTCACCGGCGGATAAACAATGAACATATTCTTATCTGAGCATATGTGGCGGGTAGCACCAGTATCCACATACCACTTTCTAGGATTGTCAATAAGATTGACTTCAGGTACGACCGTTGACAAATTCATCTCGAAAATCTCATCATTAAGGTTTTCCACTTCACTCACATAATCCTGATTTTTACGTTTCTTTCAATTTGGTACAACTTTCTTGCAACAATTTTGAGCACGGTGTCCTAACTTGCCACAAGTATAGTAGTTACCCTTGAACTTTTTGTTCACATCTCATTTGCTTGAGCTTGATTTAGTTTGCTTCCTCTTCTTATGAGTTTCTATGACATGGGCTTTTAACATCATAGTATTACGACCGTCACATTTAGAAGCGATCCAATGCTCTTCTTCAATTCTCAATTTGAGAACTAGATCTTCAATAGTCATATCATTTTATTTGTGCTTGAGATAATTCTTGAACTCACCCCAAGATAATGGCAACTTTTCAATCACAACTGCCAACTGAAAAGACTCACCATTCCTTTTGCATGAATGTCATGCAGTAGGACTTTGAGCTCTTCAGTCTGGTTGATGACTATCTTTGAATCCATTCTGTTTTTCTCCCGTGATTTTCGTTGCTGCTATAGGCTTCATCACCACTCCGGTATCAACAACCACCATATTCGTCATGCAGAGACGAACATAATGCCATCACCGCCATCAAAGTTTCAACGCACCCTCACGCGCCACCCACAGCCTGTAGTATCCCCAAGTTGTGCCGTCTCGGATTTTGGGCTCTACCACCTCAACTAGGGCTCCAAATCTATCTCAAAATATACTATTGGTACCGTCCTGATGAGACGATTCAAACGATGGAAAAATCAGCCTGATTTGACAACACACGCTCTCCCACACGCTGAAGGAAGCGACTGCTATAGTTCCAGTCTTAGATCCCCGCGCTTGCTTGTACCGTCTCAATTTTTGGGCTCTACTGCCTCAACCAGGGATCCAAATCTATCTCAAAATATACCATCAGAACCGTCTCGATGAGATGAATCCAACAACACAAAAATCAGCCTGATCCGATACTCCATGCGTCCAAACATGCCTCTAAAGTGTCACTGCGCTTCAGATCCACTTGCACCTGCTGATTCCGCCACATCATCGTTGACCATCAACATGTCATCATCGACCTTTTGCCACATCAAAAATAACTCATGATCACGTCATCACCAATTCTTAGTGCCACATCAGTTTGTTTGGTTGTCACATCAACAGTCCACTACCATATCACCGGTTTATTTGAGTAATTTTTCTTGGACCAATTCAGACATTTTTTTTATCGATTTTCTTTAAACTTGGACTGATTCCTGAGATTTTTTGATGTTTTGATTCTATTTTCGGACTCCGTTTTGTGGTTTGAGGCTCATAGAATAAACGTTCTATTATATCCATATGGTTCCTATGCCAGTTCACCCATTTTTCACCCGGTTCTTGAAGATTCAATATCAGTTCCGGGATAATTTCAGTATTCTGGATCTATCTATGATTTTCATTAAATCAAATTTGAATCATACAGTATAGTTCTTTTTATATTGTTGATCGGTTTAAGGGACTCTCCATCGGTTCTTCACGAGTATAGACCGGTTTCTAGAAAATTTCAACGCTCTGAATGTATCCGTAATAGTAGTTTTTCAAGATTCAACAACGATGTCTATGGGTTCTTCATTTATTATCAATGCTAAATAGGGTTCAGATCCTACCTCCACTACTGTTACCATGTCTATTGCAAATGTGGCCTCACTCTATCATATCTTCTCTAAAAATGGTACAAATCTTTTTCTTGCTCTGCCACTTACTACAGGTAACTCTTCTTGGTTCTTTGATTCTGCATGTTGTAATCATATGACATCTGATCCTAATATTTTTTTAACCAAACTCTTTGTGATGAATATCCTAGTATTCATACCGCTGATGGTTCTCAAATGTGTATTACCCATATTGGTCAGGTTTCTCCTATATTTCTATACCTGACATGTATTTGATTCCGAAACTTACCTTAAATCTCTTTTCTGTTAGGAAACTTTGTGAATTGAGATTTGAAGTCATATTTTTTAATAGTGGTTGTCATGTGTAGAATCCTCAGACAGGAGAAACCCTTGGGACTGGTTTAAGATTGGATGCCAATTTGAACTCAGTAGTTTGCACTTTCTATCTCTAATTCCACCACCACCACAACCACATGTTCCTTCATCATCATGTGCAACCTCACCACCACCACTAATATCCTTTTTTTCATCATTCTTATCTTTACAACCACTAGTGTTTCTAACACTATCCCAAATTTGACATTCTCAGTTAGGCCACACTTCATATAACTGACAAAAATTGCTTATCTCTAGTGGTCATTTAGGTTCAGTTCAGCATGAGTCTTTCATATGTATTTATTGCCAACTTGCAAAACAACCAGCACTACCTTTCAAAAAGAGTCAGTCTATTTCCCTTGGACCCTTTGATCTAATTCATTCTGATATTTGAGGGCCTTCTCCTCATGTCTCAACGGGTGGTTGTTGTTACTTTGTTATCTTTGTGAACGACTACTCTCGATATACATTGTTGTTTCTTAGGAAACATCGATCTGAACCATTCTAAATATATTTTGTGCTTTCCTCTATGGTTCAAACCCAATTTTCTATAAATGTCCAAAAATTTACTCAAATAATGCAATGGAATACAAGGATCGTGTCTTTCTTAACCTGCTTCGTAAAAATGACACGTTCCCCTATCATTTGTGTCCTAGTACATCCCAACAAAATGGGCGAGCCAAACACAAACATAGACATATTCTTGATACAGTTCGTGCTCTCCTTATTTATTCATCATGTCCTAATCGTTTTTGGGGTGATGCTGCCTACACAGTCGTCTACACAATAAACGGTGTACTTACTGCTACAATCCAAAACTAGTCTCCCTTTGAGCGTCTTTTCAGTAAACTTGCCGCCTCCTCTAAACTCAGAGTCTTTTGTTGCACTTGTTTCGTTCTTCTCAAACCACATGAACATTTCAAACTGGAACCAAGGGCTCGTCTGTGTTGTTTTCTTGGATATGGCATCGAATATAAAGGGTATCGATATTAGGATCTCATTTCTAAAACTCTTCGTATTTCTCAACATGTTGTTTTTTAGGAACATCAAATGTTTTCTTCCTTACGATCATTTGACATATCTACCATCACCAACTCCAGATTCTTTACTAATCCCTCCATTGAGTTATTTTCCGAGGACACAGTTCTAGGTACCGTTGGGTCTACTCTAGCACCACCAGTCAAGCCTAACCTTACACTATATGCTGAGTCTACCCCAGAACCACCAGCTAAACCCACTCCAGAACTGCCAGTTGATATCACCCCCCCAACCTCAGCGACCATGCCTGGGACTTCTCTTGTGGCCGATGATTTTGTATCGACTTCCTTTGAGACCCACGCCCCAGATCACCCCCACCGCTCTACTAGAGTAACTCATCCTCCACCTTACCTTACTAATTTTCATTGGTTTTCCACTACACTTCATCTATATGAGCCTTAATCCTATAAGGATGCTAGTACTAATCCTCTTTAAGAGAAAGTAATTAACGAAAAACTTCAGGTTCTAGCTAAAACTCATACTTCAGATATTGTTGACCTGCCCCCTGGAAACTCCAATTGGGCGTAAATGGGTGTTGAAGATCAAAACGCTTTGTGATGACTCTGTTGAATGATATAAAGCCAGATTTGTTGCCAAGGGATTTTCTCAGGAATATGGCATTGACTATGAAAACACATTTGCTCCAGTGGTGAGGCTTATATCTGTCAGTACACTTCTTATCGTCGCCGCTGTACGCGCGAGGATTTCATCATCGTCCTCGCGGTATTGACTACTCGCAAGTATACGAGGTCTAGTTTTAATATAATGGATCTTGTAAGATCGGATATCGTTCCACTGGGAACATGTGTAACTTGGTTGAATATTGTGATTAAAGTATTTTCATATTATCTCGACTAATCAAAATTTGTTTGTATTCTATTTAATCTACTAAGATAAATGACAACTATTAGGTTAGTTCTAATTACACTAATTACTTAGGTATTGATTTCTTTTACATAATGCATAATTGACTTCATTTAGTTAGCTATAATGGTTTTTATCTATTCCGAAAATCTTTGTATCGATAACTCCTCAGTTACCTCTCTCGAGTGCAAGACGGAGGATTATACGACTTCATGTCAACGAAGAAGTCCCCCTCAACGCCTTAACGACCCTAGGTCGCATGAGTCTTAAGCCAACGTCATGGATTGCATACGTTCTAACGCCCTCCCGGGTCATTAGAACGTCATGTTGCATTTACCCTAGTCTGAATCCAAGGTTATCTCTCCCGAGTGTCAAACCCCCATATTCTCGGTTTATCAATACAAGCATAATATCAAGAATAACGGTAAACACAATCGGATTTAGACAAACAACATGTTAAAGTAACATTAATTCATTCAACTTAACATTTACATGATTTCAACTACACCTAAGTAACATTTAATTAATACTACAAGATCTTAGCCTTATACCATACAAAATAAGAGGGATTCAATATTATTAGATATGGAAAAGTAATTACAAAGATAAAAACAAGAGAAGAACGATCAAATCTGAAAGTGAAACGATCCACTGTCGCTAATGATCGATCCGCAAGTGATTCGTCTTTGCCCGAATAATGAACCTCCTCTTTGATCTCTCAAATATAGCTTAAGAACTCTGTACTAGGGTTAGAAATCATCTACTCTCTTTTTCAGACGTGGGAAAGGGGTATATATAGGCCAAAGGTTTCAAAAATATCTAAACAGATATTTTGCCATGTTCTGCAAAATTCGCCTAGGTGGTAGAATCTTCGCCTAGGCGGAGTTTAAGTCGTTTTGAAATCCGCCTAGGCGATGGTTTATTCGCCTAGGCGGAGGACTAACTTCTTCGTCTTCTTTCATTCTGACTGATTTCCGCCTAGGCAGTAGAAACTTCGCCTAGGCGGATTTCAGCATTTAAGCACTTCCAACATTTCAGTACTTTCAGCATTCTGACGGAATTCCGCCTAGGCGGTGGAAACTTCGCCTAGGCGGATTTCAACATTTCAGCACTTCCAACCTTTTGACGGATTTCCGCCTAGGCGGTGGAAACTTCGCCTAGGCAGATTTCAACTTTTCAGTACTTCCAACCTTTTGACGGATTTCCGCCTAAGCGGTGGAAACTTCGCCTAGGCAGATTTCAGCTGTTCTTGAAACCTCTATTTTTTTTATCTTTTGGTTACCCTTTTTTCCACCGTTTCGCTCAGTTTGTCGATTGTTTACGTCCCTACACCTGACTTATAAAAAACAGCTAAAAAGAAATAAAAACTTTAATAAAATACTCGAAAACTGGCAAATTCGGTTTAGAAATAGATAGGTATTTTACACCTATCAGGCGCCATTCGAAAATAGACTCTCTTTCAAATGGATGTCAAAAATGCATTTCTCAATGGCGATCTCCTTGAAGAAGTATGTATGTATACCTCTCTCGACCCGACTGCTCTTCGAAATAAAGTTTGTCGCCTTCGCCATGACCTATATGGTTTGAAACAAGCTCCACGTGCCTGGTTTGTCAAAATTAACACTTACATTCATCAGTTTGGGTTCACACCTAGGCCTCATGATTCGGCTCTATTTATTCGCCACACTGCTAATAGTATTATCATTCTTTTATTGTACGTGGATGATACGGTTATTACAGGAGATGATCTACGCGGTATTTCTAAACTCAAAAAGTTTCTCAGTGGACAATTCGAGATGAAAGATCTTGTTATGCTTACTTATTTTCTTACCCTCGAAATCTCATCCGGTTCAGATAGATATTTTCTCTCTCAGGCCATTTACGCCTGGAATTTTGCTAGTCCTCGAACAAAACACTCACACTAAAATAAAAAACACAATGAAATAATTAACACAAAAACTAAACACGAATAAAAACACAAACTACCTAAACATAATGACATGCGAGTTTCGAAATTCAACTATACTAACCAAAATATTTTCCCCCAACGGCCCCCAATCATATCCAATTCAGGATTAAAACGTACTATGTGGTGTTCTAGAATTTAAACATTTGATAACGGTAAATGCCATTCTAGATCCTACTCAAGTGTGTGTGCGAAAACTCAATTATATAACTATTCAAAGACCGGATTGGATTATCCACCAATGAAGCTCACAACTTATACCATAAAGGATTAGGATATCCATATGCCTAACTGAGTTCCACTCTCCACTAATGTAGGCTTGGAAATTCAAAACGATCAATAGGACTTGGTTTGGTTTTCGGAAAATGGTCAAGGGTATATCGGGAATATAAAAACAGGTTAATGTTATTAACTCAACGATACCCAAGGCACAACACTTGGCACATAATCACACTCAAACCCCCATACATAAATTCGAAACAACCCTGAACATACATTTAAAAACTCCGTACTCACTTGTCAAATGAAACTATAATATAACTATATTTATGTACGTTTTTTTTTTAACAAACCACACCCCCAAACTTATTCAATTATTACAATTTCACGGGTGGTTAAAATGAAAGAAAAATGAAAAGTGAGTACTCGAATACCGAACCAATTAAAAGTTCGCCCAAAACTCAACCGCTCACTTCAAGTAGCGTTAACAAATGCTAACTTGATTTTACTTAAATTATGCTTTCGGTTTAGCGACTTAGGTTTGGAAAACATTTTATTGGCTAGGGTATTTGTTACGTGTTCAGAATTGAAACGGCTTATAGGCATCAACAGGGTAACGAGGGATAAACATATTACAAGGTAATCTTCAAAGGCTCAAGTGACAAAATGAATGCCTAAATCATGTCTCCTGAACTATTTCGCCTAGGATTTCACCTCAAGTTTTCCCCAATCAGGTTCTAAAATCTTTAAAATTATCATGAACTTGGCTATTGGATAATCGGCCTCAAATAAATTGAATAGCTATACATTGAGTCTACGTGCTCGTGCAAATTAGGATCCACAATAACTTTTACCAAAATGACAATGTTGAGCACACAAAACACACATAAATGGGTATTACCCTTGACCTCAACAAACAACCACGGGATAATATCATCATCGGGTAATGGCCCAAATGAACAATAAAACTCAGCACACATAACAACTACTACAAACAATAACATACTAACTAAACTAAACAAGCATGAATACAATTAAACAATAAATTAACTTAAACTATATAACTAACAACAAGAAAACAAACTAGCATACTATACATCACCCCCAAACTTAAAACAGGCAGTGTCTACACTGACCCAACATCGATCTCAACAATTGAAATAAAGCATAATGACGAAGGGGGTTTAGAACACGTACCTAGGAGGCGAGATAATCTTACCTCCGAATGAAGTCGGCGGTGATAATCTATTTTATTTTGAAAACTTGGGTTGTCTCCCAAGAAACACTTCATTTAAAGTCCTTGGCTTGACATAGAGCGGCTTCCGTCCATAGTAAGTGTCATACAATACCAGATATGGGTCTTGATTCAAAATGCCCTCAAGCTTGGCGAGATTTGGCATTGCTTGGCTCGAACTCTCAACAAGACTCATCTCCGTCTCATGTGCTCGATTGGCCTGAATGAACATTGCAAAAGACGATGGTGGACAATTGAGCCACATTGGATCCTCATAGATATGATCGTCTTGGATCGGTGGCGGCATCAATAGTTGGATCTCAAATGGTGAAGAATCACAATCGTCAATCGATGCTTGGGTTTTCATTTCATTCGACTCATCATCATAAAATACACCCAAGTTCCTCCCGCTCGCATTCGGTTTCTCACGGTGGCTTTCACATTCGGATGTGACATATGCGTTTCACAATGCCACCGTTTCTGACTCGGCCTCAATGAAGCAAATAAGTTGACCGATTTGAGTCTCAAGAGACTTTACAGTCTCATCAATTTTAGGGCAGGATGTCTCAATATGGTCAAGACGAACCTCATGCTCATTGAGATGGTCATTCATCTCCCTCTAGAGAGCCTGAGTTTTCCCCATATATTCAGAGAACATTTCCTCCAGGGTGGGAGAAGACTCCTCCTATTGGTCTGGGGTGTCAATCCATCGGTGTAATTACCCCCCAAGCTTTGGTAGCTTGTTGACAAATTTCAACTCTGATAATCAAAGTCCACCATATCTTCCAACAACCAATAGGCTTCATCCGTGGTTAGTTGGTCGAAAGAGGTGGTACCATTTTCTCTTTCCACCCAAGTTCTTGTTGCGGATATTAACCCCTCGAGGAAGTTCAATAGTTGATACTCCCTTGGGAAACGATGGTTTGGGAACTAGAACGATAACTTCTTGTATCGATCCCAAGCATAATAAAATAGCTTAGAATCTCGTTGAAAGAAATACAACAGTACTTGTTGATCTAACATCTTCAAGTACCCTGCAAGAAAAATAAAACTACAAACAAAAATTATAAACAAAATAAATGCCTAAATTAAAATTAAGTCACTTACTCATGATATCAACAACAATCTAAAAACCAATCCCCGGTAATGGCGCCAAAAACATGGTAGCGGAATATTACGTCGCTATTTTCACCGCAAGTGTAAGAGTATGGGTTATCGTATCTATAGGGATTGGATTAGATGGTCGTTGAGTATCATGATTGTCATAACCTAACTTTATCTAGGCGACTCAATTTATAGTTTTTCTTAATATAATATTCTAAACTAAGTTAGTTAAACTAATTAAACTAATATACTGATATTGATGCTTCATGGAGTAAATTGTCTAGGGATTAACTTCATTTATTTAAACATGTTCGATTCAATTTAGTTTACATTAACGACATTCACACTAGCCGATAATCTAGGTATCGAAATCTTACTCACTACTGCTCCTGAGTGTAAAGTGAATGAATATGTGACTTCGCGTCAATGCCGATATCCCCGTCTAGTGTCTATACGACACTTGATCACATGAGTCTCGCCCCAACCTCACGGATTGCATATTTTCTAACACCCTCCCTGGTCATTAGATCGTCACGTTGTGTTTAAACCCTAGTCTGAATCCTGGGTTACCTCTTCCGAATGTCAAACTCTGTATTCATAATATATCTTAACAAGCATATAAAAGTGAAAGAATGGTAAACACAATGGAATAGGCAAGAACAACCGATAACGAAACAAAGATTAAACAAACGATGTTTTCATACACAAATAGCTCCCTAGACAATATATGTTTAGTTTCTTATGGCCATAACCACATATACAATAATATACAAGCTAAACATATACAAAACTAAGAAATAAAGAGATAAATAAGGAGACTAACCGTTATCTGAAGAACCGACGCTAAAATCGCTTCGAAAACGTTTCTTCTTCTTTGCTTTGTGATCTTCTCTTGGTTGATAGGCATTGGAGATCTCAAGACACTCCCTAAAAATGTCCTCTATGTGTTGGGAAGAAGGGAGGATCTTAAGGGATAAAAAATATCATGAAAATATCCCAAAATATCTAAAACATCTAGTGTCAGACCGCTGTAGCAGTGGGAAGTCAGTAGGCTTTCTGGTAGATGACCGCTACAGCGGTAGGAAGCCATGCTACAGCAGTGGAGGCCACCGCTATAGTGGTGGTTCGGTAGAAACAATTTGTTCGATTAACCGCTGCCGTGGTAGAGCTACAATTCTGAATTTGCCTTCTTGCTTGTTTTTCCATCATTCTACCACTGACGTTCCACCGATTTACTCGATTATAGACTATTTTTATCCCTTTTCGTCCCAAACATCTAGTGTCAGACCGCTGTAGCAGTGGGAAGTCAGTAGGCTTTCTGGTAGATGACCGCTACAGCGGTAGGAAGCCATGCTGCAGCGGTGGAGGCCACCGCTATAGTGGTGGTTGGGTAGAAACAATTTGTTCGATTAACCGCTGCCGTGGTAGAGCTACAATTCTGAATTTGCCTTCTTGCTTGTTTTTCCATCATTCTACCACTGACGTTCCACCGATTTACTCGATTATAGACTATTTTTATCCCTTTTCGTCCCAAACACCTGATTTATAGAAAAACAAATAAAAACGTATTAAAATATATTAAAACAATATAATAATACTCGAAAACTACTTAAACCAGTTTGGGAATAAATAGATAAATTCCACCTATCAATGCCTCAGATCTCCTTTCCAAGGCTAGGATCATTGACTCAACCACTGCCACTACTCCTCTCGAGTTGAACATTAGACTTAGTCCGCTCGATGGTTCACCTTTTTAAGATGCCACTCTATATCGTCAACTGGTTGGAAGTCTTGTATATCTCATTGTCACCCGCCCCGACATTGCTTGTGCCGTTCATCAGGTCAGTGAGTTCTTGTCCGCTCCTTGGACCACCCATTACTCAGCTGTTCTTTGCATCATTCAGTCTTTCAAGCTTATTCTGATGTTGATTGGGCCGGAGACCCCACCGACAAACGTTCAACCACTAGTTATTGTTTCTTCCTCAGTAACTCTCTCATTTCTTGGCGTAGTAAAAAACAAACTGTGGTTGCTCGCTCCAGCACTGAAGCTGAATATCGTGCCATGGTTAATACAACTCAATCACTTCTTTGGATTCAATGGCTACTCATTGACATTGACATCTCTTCTCCTACTGCCACTACCTTACACTGTGACAAAAAGAGTGCTATTGAAATCACTCACAAAGATGTTTTCCATGAGCTTACAAAACACATCGAGACTGATTACCACTTCATCCGTCATCACATTCCCTAAAATACAGTTCATCGATAATCCATCAGTTCAGTCGATTAGACAATAGACATTTTCACTAAGGCTTATCCATCCAGACGTTTTCACTCTCTAATTTTCAAACTCAAGTTCACCTCCCAATTACGGCCTTGAGTTTGGGGGAGGATGTTAATGTAATAATGGGCTTGGCCAACTTAGGCCCATTAGGGCTAAACCCTAACCCTCACTTTCCTATAAATACTTGTGTATATGATGTATTCTAGTATCGCCTTCATACATATATTCTTGTATTTCTTTCTCGTATATCAATACATGATTCATTCTCCCACTTATCAATTATGTTAACGAAGAGAATGAGAGAAAAAAAAAATGAGAATGTGTACCTGTGTAACGGTGGCCTTGGCGTTGATGTTATTTAGTGATCGTGGCAGAGAGACAAGCATAGTCTGATAGTGGGTGTCGTGCGTGAGATTTCGTCGGGGAGAAAGAGAGAAAGACAAAGAGAGAGAGGCTTACCTGATATAAGAAACAACAAAGATGTGTGATCAAAATCAATTTTGGAATAATTCTATTGATCACAAAGTTATACGGTTCATAATACAATCAAGAAATCTAAGTTGCGTTAAACTACATATGTTGCATTAGAGAAATTTGTCCTTCTAATTATTAGTAAGCTAATCAAATACCAAACTCAAATGGCTCATAACACAATTGAGATTAAGCAAGACATTAATAGAACTTGAAGCACTATCCAAAAAATTATCCATTGGCTGATCTATCAAACTCGTCTGCGATTGAGAGAAAAAATGAAGCACCACATACATTCAAGACTAAAATAAGGGGCATGCACCATTTAGTCCTAAAATACAAAAGAAATTACCAAATACTCCCATCACTTTTTTTTTTGCACCAATAAGTCATTTTGTCTTTTTATGACCAAAATACCCCTCACATGGATGTTGAATGTAACATCAAAATTATTAATTTTTTTTTACTTTTTTTTTTTATGCTATTTTTTTTCCGACCAAAATACCCTTCATGTGGATGTTGAATGTAACATCAATTGTCTGTTTGTTTGTTTTTTTTTTTTTTTTTTTTTTTTTTTTTTTTTTTTAATGCTATTTTTTTCTGACCAAAATGCCCCTCATGTGAATGTTGAATGTAACATTTAACAAATGTGAGTGTTGAATGTAACATCAACTTTTTTTTTTTTTTTTTTTTTTTGTTTTTAATGTTATTTTTTTCTGATCAAAATGCCTCTCATATGGATGTTGAATGTCCCTCATGTGGATGTTGAATGTAACATTCAACACCTGTGGATGTTGAATGTAACATCAACTGTTTTTTTTTTTTTTTTTTTTAATGTTATTTTTTTCTAACCAAAATACCCCTCATGTGGATGTTGAATGTAACATTCAACACCTGTGGATGTTGAATGTAACATCAACTGTGTTTTTTTTTTTTAATGTTATTTTTTTCTGATCAAAATGCCCCTCATGTGGATGTTGAATGCCCCTCATGTGGATGTTGAATGTAACATTCAACACCTGTGGATGTTGAATGTAACATCAACTGTTTTTTTTTTTTTTTTTTTAATGTTATTTTTTTCTAACCAAAATACCCCTCATGTGGATGTTGAATGTAACATCCATTATTCTCTTATTTTTGTATACAGAGTAAAATACATATGATATTACATTGAACACCTGTAAATGTTGAATATAACATCAATTGTTCTCTTATTTTATATTACGTTTAGTAACGATTTTATCCTAAAATTAAGTGTTTTTTTTTTTTTTTTTGAAACATATAAAAGTGATAAAGTTTGGGATAAAGCTGTAATTTATGGAGGCGGTGACCGGCGACGGCGACGGCGACGGCAGGCGGCGGCGGCAGGCGGCTGACAGAGGTGGTACACCAATTTGACGATTTTCCTTTTCAATGTGAAACTCATAGGAAGGTATTTCGGTAAACTCAATCCTCACCATTTTTTAAAATGGGACTAATTGGTGCAAGGAAATGTGTTGATGGGACTAATTGGTGCAAGAAAAACGTGTTGACGGGACTAATCGGTGCAAAGAAAAATCGATGGGTGTAGGTGGTAAATAATTTTTTTTTTGGGATTAATAGGTAATTTTCCCCTAAAATAAAGCGCTTCAATAGGGAACACTTCAAAATAGACACTTCAAAGCTCCTTACGGTGATTAGACCCTTGGCAAATCCACAGCGACACCATGAACATGATGGAACAGAGTGTTGAGTCCCCTGAGGTTAAAGAAGCAGATTATAAGA
Organism: Eucommia ulmoides; assembly: GCA_016647705.1. Taxonomy (NCBI): domain Eukaryota; kingdom Viridiplantae; phylum Streptophyta; class Magnoliopsida; order Garryales; family Eucommiaceae; genus Eucommia; species Eucommia ulmoides. The sequence continues at coordinate 33,391,912 of CM028338.1, read as the reverse complement.
AAAATATAAGCATGAATGAAGATGGGGATGGGGATGGGGATGGGGATGGCATGCTGGGCATAAGGTTGGATACTCAAATGGAAATAGCGACCAAATCAAACAGGAACAGATTGAGGATGAACCCTAAATCAGTAGCTTCGAATCCAACGCTGAAATCATGAATACAAAACTAAGAGTGCAACTAAATCAAACAATTAAGAAGGAGATAACGATAAATATCATGGTGCAGTTATCAGATAAAATAATCGAAGTACAGAAGAATCACCTAAGGTGGGATTTGCCGATCGATAGAGAGGGTTATGGAGAGAGAGGCTTACTGAGAGGGTTATAGAGAATGGTATTAAAAAAATAATATAGATACGTTTAACTCATGCTTTGAACATTCTCTGTATATTCTTGATACCATTCTCTGTAACTAAATTTATGGCTCTCTGTAACCCTCTGTATCAAAAAAATATAGAGGATCCAACTACCATTCTCTGTTACAGAGAATGGTATTTAAAAAAAATTGAACATATTATTTTACCGAACAAAAAAAAGAAGACAGATTGGCTGTAATAGCACAACCATTGTGGCTCGGAGAGGATTAAGGAGGGAGAGAGAGAGTGTTTGTAATCGAAGAGAGGGAGATAGTTGCTAGGGTTTACAGAGCATTGGCAGTGGTAAGCAGAAAACAAAAAGACAGTAATAATGGCGGTGAGGCAATGGGAATGGTGAGGTGATGTGGTGGTGTTCAGGCTGTACATGACGGCGACACATGGTTAGGAGGCGGACAATTTGGCGATGGCGCCGCTTGCTTCATGACAATGGAGGGAGAGAGTGATACGGCAGCGATGTAGGGTTGGAAGGCAGATGATTCGGCGATGGGGTGACTAGCTTCATGTCACGATGGAGGGATCACTGATTTTGGGAAAGAGAGAGGGTTAGGTTGCGGGTTGAATGGTGACTAGTTAGGTGATGCGATAGAATGGAGAGGAATGAGGTGAGATGGGAGTGAATGTCTGAGAAAAAGGGCAGCCGGTTACGTTGACCCTATTTTATTTTATTTTAATTATGTATAAATAAGAAGATCCAACGGTCTAAAAATATTCCAGGGTTTGTGTCTGATCTAACGGCCCTCTTTATCTCCATCTTGTTTTATTATATAGACATTAAATAAAATGACAAAATGATCTCAAGGGATATCTGGGTGCGTGAGTAGAGACTGGTTCTAAAGGCTGAAAATAAAAATAAAAATGGGTGCATGTGATTGTGTCAACAATGTTTGTTGTCAGAGGAGCCGACAGCGGAATCAATATTAGCAATAGTATATCCAATAGAAGTAAATTCAACAAATAATTCCTTTTTAACACGTTATTCTCCATCAGGGCAGTAATCTCCATAATTACTAGCTATCAAATCTTTTAAATATTGACGAATAGCATAAAGCAAATTAACCTTTCTTAGATTACTTAGTCGGAAGTCTTTAAAGGATGAATTTATAGAGGAAACTTCAGAATATGCATATTTTAAGTCCATCATTCTTTCCATTCCTTTTTATGGCAGATGTTATTTGATCATAAAAATCATAAACATCATCTTTCATCGCAATGATTAATTCATCAAAAGCAAGCATGAATTTATCTAGAAAAACTTGATCATTCATAATTCTCTTTTTGTAGGATTATCGGTTTCTAAAATTTCGAGCAAGTATTTTCTAATTTTATTTAAAATTTCTATTTTCCTATCGTCACTTCTTCTTTCATTATTATCTTTTTGTATTTGAGCATAGGCTGTATCGATATTTGAAGACAATTGTATTAAAGGTTTTTCAGCAACAAAAGTAAGATAAGCGCGTAGTAAGGCTTCAATTTCTTCATAGAATTTTTTAACATCTTCAGGCTTTCCTAATTCAATACTTTCAAAAGCAGGTATAAATTTCTTCACGAATTCTTTTTTGTTCATGATGAGAGATTTCTGGTAAGAGGATATTTTCGTTTAAAAATAGAGTACTAGTTTGCAAGTATTATGATAAAAGCTTTAGGTTTCGTGATATGTATACCTCTTCCTTACCAAGCTTTACTTTATACCTGTAGAGGGTCCACTACGTCTTCTTTTAGAACTCACGACCGTAGCCTCCAAAGGCCGCTTCAGTATTCCAGTGTCAATCCATGGTACCCAAAAACGCCCAACTCTAGCAAACAGGTCTGAAGGACTCCAGACACAATACCAAGCCTAGATCTTAGTTCTAATAAAAGATAGGATAATATCCTCACATGTGATATGAGTAAATATGCTAAGGAAAACGTAACACATATTTTTGAAACACTAAATACTTTATTTCATAATCTCTCACAAACTTTCCTCTAGTGAGGAGTTTACAAACACATTCTTACAGGGAATTCTAAGGTGGGTTGTTCCACTCTCTCTTTTTCAAGAGTTTGAACCCCTTTTTATACATAAGATTCTTCCGACAGAATAAAGTTTTAGTTCATCACGGGTGTTTCTCCTTTTTTTCAAAAGTAAACAGTTTTAAACAAAAACAGCAATATTTCATGTGAGTGAACAGTTTCAGCACAGTAGCGCCGTCACTTCTGGACAAACACAGTGACTCTTCTCGTGAATGAACAGTTTCCGACATGTGGATCTTTTTTTGTCTGATCAGATTCTTCTAGCACATGATTCCAAACCACATAGTTTTATGGATGTCTACATTGAGACGTTTTACAGTACTAGCACTTCTTCGTCGCTTTCACCATTGATGTCAACCCAAGCTATCTTCTTTTCAACAGTTTCTTTGTAGTAGTCACAAGTTCCTTCTGGATGTTTGAGCATTTGGCAAGTTAATTTTTTAACAGTAGGGCTTGCTGAGAATTTTACCTTTTGTATCATTTCCATCCATTTTATAGCAGAGGCTTTTGTGGCACCATAGAATTGACTACACTCAGTAGTTAATATTAAAAGATTATCAGTTCTCATAGGGTAAACATACCCTTTATCCCATTCGATGAATTTCTTTAGTTTCTTCTCCAGGACATAAAACCCTAAGGCTCTCTTTGTAGCAATAAAATGTTCGAGTTGTCCATCTTCAAGGAGTTCAGGTGCTTCTTTAAACACTTGATTAGGGTTATATTCGGGTATCCGATTAGCACGATTTTTTGACAGCTGGACAACATGATAAGCATCATGTATTTTTTCGGGGGTAGCACTAAAACATTTTATCAGAATAGTATGTTGATTTCTTTGGTCACGGAAGCTTTTGATGGCTTCTTGCACCCTCTTTGGCAATCCTTTTTCAGCACTAGTCTTTGGGTCCGAGATAACAAAATCTAAATATCCGAATTCAAACATGTTTTCTATTTCGTTAGCAGGAGTTTCGGGTAAGCAGGCCATTCTAGGATATTTTCCTTCATGAAAGGGATAGATAGAAGAATCCTCAGTTACTCGGATTTTATAAGCAATTTTGAGGTTGTCAATGTAATTTTGATAAAAATTCTCATTTAAACATTTGAGCATGTTACTTTTGGCTTTAGAAGAAGAGGAAGCAACTTCAGCAAATCTTTTCTCCGGGACAACAGGATTTGATGGAGGTTTTATAAAAGGGACAAATTTTTGAATAGGAGAGCTAGGAACCGTAAGGGTTTCCTGAGCTTTTTTCATTTGGTCAATATATTGATTGGGAGAGCGGATAAGGGTAACCTTTTGCAGGTTATCAATAACTTGGCTTATTGGGTTTTTAGAGTCAGTGGGTTTTGGAGCACTGGATGAGTCATCGGTTTTTGGAGCACTGGACGAACAGTCATTCTTTTTATCATCATTTTTTGAAGCACTGGAGGCTTGGCCTTCCGTCTCTTTTTTCTTTTTAGCACTTTTTCTTTTATGCAAATGGATTAGTTCCTCAACAGCACTGAAAAAATAATGTCCTTGCGAACAATATTTCTCCATTGTTTCAACAGCACTTAAGGGTATCTCGATTGAGATCTCTGGAATCTCTTCAGTTTTCATGACCTTCCCTGGAGAGAAAGTCAGCAAGAATATTTTGTTTACCACTTCGATGAATAACATCAAAATTACAGTGTTGGAAAAAAGTTTGCCACCCATTCATTTTATTATATTCAGGACTAGTTGGTAATTTATTAAATATAAATCCTTTAACTTGAGTATTATCAGTAACAACAGTGAACCTTTTTGGAATAAGAAAATATCTAAACTTTTCTATTCCCTTTTTTATAGCAAGCAATTCTTTTAGATTACTGTGGTAGCGTTGTTGTGTTTCAGTAAATGTTCCACTAGTATACCTACAAATTTTTCCAGTAGTTGTTTTTAAAATAGCACCCCAATAGGCATTGGATGCATCAGTTTCAAGAATCAGGTTATCTTCATCAGATGGTAAAGTTAATCTTGGTAAATAAGCAGTAAGATTTTTAATTTCTTTTATTTTATTTGAAAGTTCTTGTGTCCATTCAAATTTAACACCTTTTTTAAGTAGTCTTTGAAAAGGTTGTCTATGCTTTGCTAATCCTTCAATAAATGTTTCAGCATAATTTAATACACCTAGAAATCTTTGAACTTGTTTTTTATCTTCCAGAATATCGAGGAAAGCAGTAATCTTTTCACAGATATGGGGTTGCATTTCAATTCCTGTGGCGTCAATTATTAGTCCTAAAAATTCTATTTTATTTTTTCCTATTTCAGCTTTCTTTTTAGATAACAAAATTCCTCGTTCTTGGCATCGGTCTGCGAAAATATTAAGATGTTTTAAATGATCTTTTTCATTTTCTGAGAATATAAGTATATCATCAACGTATACAATACAGAAGTCATACATCTTTCCAAATACTTTATCCATTCTTCTTTGGAATATTTGAGGAGCATTTTTTAATCCAAATGGCATAACTATCCATTCATAATGATCATTAGGTGTACTGAAAGCAGTTAGCGGAACAGATTCTTTTGTTAGTTTTATTTGCCAAAATCCACTTTTACAGTTAAATTTTGAAAAAATCTTTTTCCCTTTGGTTCTGTTAATTAAACTTTCTTTATGAGGTAGGAAATATCTATCAAATTTAGATTTTTCGTTGAGCTTTTTATAGTTAACCACCATTCTGGATTTTCTTCGTTTAATTTCAGAATGGTTTCTAACCATGAAGGCAGGACTAGAGGGGAGACTTTTACTTTCTTGTATTATTTTTAATTTTAGCAGTTCCTGGATTTGTTCGTCAAATTCTTTGATATCAATTTCAGAATATCTCATTGGTCTTACTCGGATTATATCAGCAGGATTTATTAATTCTATAACAGCGTATGTTTTATCTATTTCTTATAAAGCGGTCGGATTTTCACCAAAATTCTTTGTAAGTTTTTCAAAAATATCGTTTGCACAAAGATAGATCTCACCACGTTTTCGCGTATAAACGATGTTTATATTGTTAAGGCGTGGTATTTTTATCCAGTGTGAACATGGTGTTAAGAATTCAACAATTTTGTGAGTAAAACAAGCTTTCTTAAAAAGGCTTAAAAAATTATTTCCTAGTAGCATTAAAACGCCCATTGTGTTTTGTTGGTATATTAGCGGGATTTTAATATATCGATCTCCAAATAATATTATAATATTTGTAGCAACAATATTTAGATCTAAAGGTTTTCCTTCAAACCCTTTGGCTTTTATAGTGAATTTTTTAGTCGGTTTTCATATCTTATGGGGTAATACATTTTTATTCATCAAGCAGATATCTGCACCAGTGTCCAAGAGACATGGTATGTAATTGATGTTATTGTTAATAACAATTCCAATTTTAAAAAATATAGGATTTCTCATATAATTCTTGCAGCATGTACTTCTTCATTTGCTATAGTAAGCATTATTGAATTATAAGTAATTTTATAAGGATAGCAGTGATCAAGAAAGTTATTTCCTAGTAACAATTCCATTTTTTCATCTTTGTCTAAATGTATAGGGAATAGTAATTCTTTGTTTCCAATGATTAAAGGGATTTCAGCAGTATGTGTTATCGTATGCTTAAATCCATTAAGATCTTTGTAGACATAAATTTCTTTTAGTGCATTTTTAGGTATTTCATCAGATATCTTATAAGGGGATATATGACTAACAGATGCTCCAGTATCGATTAGTGCTTCTACTTCTTTTAAATTATTTCCATCGAAGTATTTTACTTTAATCTTATAGATTGGAACATCAACTTTCTTTTCAATCATTCGTCTATCCATAGAACATTCTCCTATTTCTCCATCAGTTATTTTTAAAGAAGAAATTCTTTTAATTTTTTCAAAGTAATTAGTATCATCAAGATCAGATAATATTCTCCTAGATTTCCCATATTTACTAAAGTCAGATAGTCTGGCTATATTAAAATTAGGTTTTTTATTGATATTTAATTTCCAATCAGTAGGCAAATCATTTTCTTGTATTAAGTCTGGTTTATAAACATTAGCAAAAGGTTCAAATACTTTATCAATTTCGACAAATTCATGTTTCGCAAATTTATCGCTATGGTGACTATTACTGAGAAAATAACCAATATGGTAGGTTATGGAGTAAGGGAATCTTCCTTCTTCCATAAAATCTTTTCTAGCACTTTCATGGGCTAAACTGAATACTTCATTTATTCTTGGTTCATTTAAACTAACAACATATTTTGGATATATCTTTATTCCTAGAATTCCTTGACTAAGGTTTCCATGAACAAGACCTAGTAGGGCATCTGTTCGATCAATTATTCTATTATCCAGAACAGTTGCTTTTATTGGGAAGTTAATTCCGTTTCTGAAGTAGGATTTAAAAACAATTTGTATTCCACCAACGTGTAAATACCCGATTTTATCTTTATTTTTTTCTAATTTTTCCAATTGTCTATTAATCATATTTCTACTAATGAGTGGGATATTTATCTTTCCTCTTGATTCTTCTGTATTAAGAACAGCTTCGAATTGACATTCTCCATAGTAGTAGATATTTTTTCTATTAAATTTTTCTAAAAAGCTTTTTCGAAATAACTCATTGCTTTCAAATGATCCAATGTTTTTAAGTAGTTTTTGATTAATTATACATTCATCTTTATAATCACCTTTATTTTCATCAGTATCAATATGCATATCAGGATTAACACTCGTACTCACTTCCTGATTCATCATCACTTGTTTATTCTAGATAGAAAAATTCTTCCTTAGTATCAATTTCAGAAATATCATTTGTCTCACTAATATCAGACTCGTCTTGTTCTAGGAATACTTTTATCTTAGCATTTTGTTTATTTTTAATATTTGGACATTCATTCGCATAATTGCCTATTTCTTTGCATGCCCAGCACCTACAATTCTTGGTTTTTTCTTGAGCGGTTTTTATTTCTGGTTTAGGTTTTTTATTAAATTTTTTCTTAAAAAATCTTTTTGATTTAAAAGGAGTCTTTGGTTTAAAATTTCTTTTAAATCTCCTTTTTAGCTTGTATTTATTTCTTTTAAATAACTTTTTATTTTGTCTAGGAAAGATATTAGAACATCCGAATTGTTTAGGAGCTTCAGATTGGTTATCACAGCAAAGTCCGAGTTGATGATCTTTTCTATATAATTCAGCATTTTTAGCAGCAGAACATCATATACCTATTTGTCTTTGAGCATATTCCATTCTTGTTCCTAAAGAATCTTCCATTTGCCAATTTGGTATTGATTTATAGCCTGTTATTAATTATCTAGCATACTGAGCAGGTAATTTAGTATAGTACATATCTAGATAGACTTGTTGTTCATAAGAATTGAAATCTGCTTTGTAGTAATGTTTTGCAAATTCATTAGTGTACACTTCGAAATAGCACATATTACAGATTCTTATATTTATCAAATGGTTTATAGCATTTACTCTATTTTTTCTTTTTATTTCTTCAGCATTTTTGTCCCAAAATTGTCCAAAAAATTCTTTTCTAATGGCATTTTCAAATCTTCCAATCACTTTCGAGACATCACCGTCTTGACTAGCAGCATCTAGATTAGCAGTCACTATTCCGGTTCTTATTTTATTCTTTGCATGAATTCCTAGATTTGTCCACCAATTACTAACATTTCCTAGGAAGGTTATTGGTATCCATTTTGAAAAAGGGTCTTCAGTAATTTCCTCGTTGCTTAATGCATTTTTGAATATGATTATAGTATAAAGAGATTTTATCCATTTAGTAATTATTTCTTCCAATAAGGAGTAGTTTCCCATATAATTATTTAGGTTCAAATAAATTCCGTTTTCAGAAATATTTTCTGTTTTGGGCAACTCAAATTTTTGTCTAAGTAGTTCTTTTTTAGCATTTGCTATTCCTTTTCTAGAGTCCTTAAAAGCAGGGTTTGTGTTTACATTTTCAAGAAATGTTTCGTTTACAGATGGAGGAGTAAAGAGAGCAGGGTCATTTAAGAAATTCGTTGTTCTTTGTTGAGATCTGGGTGTAACAGTATTGGTAGTTTCTGGTTGGACAGGCTGGGATGTTTGTGTACTTTGAGCAGTAGTAGTAGAAGTTGTGTTGACAGGTTGTCTAACACCACTAGTACTTGCTTCAGTGTTCATTAAGACATTTAATTCTTCTAATATTTCCATGTTATCATTATTGTCTAGAGAAGAGGTTTCATTATCCTCAGTATTCAAAACATAAGCTCGTCGATAAGATGGCATAGGGTATTCTCTTATTCCAATTCTTTCGATTTTTAAATTTTCTATTAATATCTTATTATTATTTACAGCATTCATTATTTTTTCTTGATTATTTGTAATAATCGCAAGTCCTTTAGGTAGTTCGGTGTTTTCATCAATTTTTTCAATAAACATTTTTAATCAGTTTCGTTTTGGGCAGAATCATAATAATCAAAAACAGAATCTTCTTTATCATAAATTCCTGAGGGTTCAGCTTCATTGTCTGAATCATTTTTTGCATTATTTGTATAGTGATCATGCAAATCTTTAAGTACTTTCCATTTTATGAGGTCTTTGATTTCTTTAAAAAGACCAGTTTGGCTCAAAGCATAGTTTATTAAAGAAAGTTTTTCACTAGTTTCTTGTTTATAAACTTGTAGCCAATTTATAGCATGATATCCAAACAGAGATGATTCTGGCAGGTATACATCACGATATTTTGGTAATCCAATACTATTAGGTTTTTTATCAATTTTTTCATCATTTATAACTTCTTCAAACAATTCTTCCATATCTTCTAAGTTACAGTATTTTTTTTTTATTAATTAAACTTATTATTCCTAGTTCAACATTAGCAATTTTAGAAAGGTCTTTATAATAATCAAGTCTTTTTCCTATGCTTAATTTTAAAAGTTCTTCTTGAGTTTTTTGCATTGCACTCATTGTTCTAAGTTTTTTCATACAACTAGTCTAAATAATAAGTTTTCTCATGAGTATCAACGGGCTCTGATACCTTCCTAGCTCTCCTGTTAAAAAATTTGTCCCTTTTATAAAACCTCCATCAAATCCTGTTGTCCCGGAGAAAAGATTTGCTGAAGTTGCTTCCTCTTCTTCTAAAGCCAAAAGTAACATGCTCAAATGTTTAAATGAGAATTTTTATCAAAATTACATTGACAACCTCAAAATTGCTTATAAAATCCGAGTAACTGAAGATTCTGCTATCTATCCCTTTCATGAAGGAAAATGTCCTAGAATGGCCTGCTTACCCGAAACTCGTGCTAACGAAATAGAAAACATGTTTGAATTCGGATATTTAGATTTTGTTATCTCGGACCCAAAGACTAATACTGAAAAAGGATTGCCAAAGAGGGTGCAAGAAGCCATCAAAAGCTTCCGTGACCAAAGAAATCAGCATACTATTCTGATAAAATGTTTTAGTGCTGCCCCCGAAAAAGGACATGATGCTTATCATATTGTCCAGCTGTCAAAAAATCGTGCTAATCTGATACCCGAATATAACCCTAATCAAGTGTTTAGTTCTTGCTCTTTTAACCCCTTAAATGGTAATGGGTAGGGGCCCTTAATTTGTTTGGTTTGTAGGACTTCGGTACTCTTATACTATTCTATGACTTGTATTGTTGCTTTGCAATTGGTTTTTTTCCCCTCATACATAAACTAGCTCCTCAATTCTCGAATTCAACTATCTCCTTAATTCAAATGATCACTTACTCTATGATACAGCATATGCGAAAACTTCTTCTGTAAGTCTTTGGAGTAAATTAGGACATGATTTTCTATAAATATCGATGAACAATGATTACAATTATTTAAAACAACTATTACAAACTCATTTATTTTCTGTAGCCCGGTTGCTCATGACACAAATAAATAGTACAATGAGTGCTCTCAAAGTAATAATAATTGAAGTTCTTAATCAAGAAGTAATAATCTTAAATAGGAAATTTAAAATTAATTCCATTTAAAAATAGACCCTTACATATTTCAGGAAGACTTCTCATGAAGACCACCAAAAGGGACCACATTAGAAGCAAATTATGTAGTAATATAATATTTATGGGTAAAATAACGACACCATGACATATTTTTATTTTGAAAGAAAACAAAAAATAGAAATATCTGTACTAGTTGTTCCCTTGGAAGGGTGCTTGAAGATAATCAATCACATTCTTGTCAACTTGAAACGCCTTGGTTAGAACGTAAGGAGAGATTGGTGGTGTTGAACCAAACACAGCATTATCAATGGTTATGACCCCTGGATTTTGGCTACTTAGACTAGAAAAAGCCACTGCATTGGTCTTTCCGACATTGAATTGGAAATGGATGAGCCCTATTGGGAAAACAAAGACATCGCCCTTTCTTAAGATTTTGGTAAAAAAGGTGTTAGTGGTATTCATATTGGAGGTGACAAAGCCGACATAGAGGGTGCCTTCCAAGACCATGAAGATTTCTGTGGCGCGAGGGTGTGTGTGGGGAGCATTGAGGCCGTTAGGTGCATAATCGATGCGAACAAAAGTGATGCCGAGAGTGTTTAGTCCGGGGATTTGTTGAACATTTACCATTGTCACATTTGAACCAACCCGATTGCTTGTGTTTCTAGCTTTGTCAAGTCCCGAAAAATAGAAATCATCGGCATTGACAAGCATTGGATTCTTGCATAGTTTTCCATTGACGAATACTGCATACATACATTTAGAGAATATATATATATATATCATCCGGAATAATTAAGTTGTGACTTGTCTCATTAATTTAAAAAGACTTATAACATGGTCAATAGTTTAACAATTTGGTGGTTTAAACGATCATTGTCATGTTAAAGCAGAAGAATGCAAATAGAGTTACGTTTAACTCAGGTTTTAGTTCCTATTGTATTAGATTTAACTACTTGCGCCGGAAATATAATTTTTTTATTCTTTGGTTATCAATTGGTTAAATTTTCAATGTCAAATGGTAAATTGAATATGTATATAATATGGGAGGAAGATGTGGCCCCACAAAAAAAATAGGCCTTAAATAGAGTTAAGGTTTATTGTCATATGATATAAGAGTCTAAAACATTTGAATGAGTGTGATTACCTTATAACTCCATTTGTAGATTCAATAGTTTACAATTAAAATGAACCAAAAAAAAAAAAAAAAATTGAAAAACACCTAAAATAAAATTACTTTATATTTTTACTAAAATAATATTACAGTGTGCCTTTAGATAGGGCAACTTATGAGTTAGTATATAATCCATATGATGCAAAACATTGACAAAACCTATTATTTCGGAATTAATTAAGGGCCCATTTGGTTCTCTTCCAATTCACATATTGTACTATATTTTTCAATTAATCAATTTATGAATTGTTATAAGAATTAAAAATATTAAAATTAGCTGGCCAACTATATTAATTCTCATTTAGATGTTATTTTCTCTCATAATTGGAATAAAATATAGGTTAAACTTTTAATTAAATTAAAACAGTGGTATGTTCTATGTTGAAATAAATTTGATTAAATAATTTGTGAATAGAGAAATATAGAAATCTAATCATAAAAATAATATAATGCATGAAAAATAAGATAATTTCGACAACCCAATGCCTTAAGAAAAAAAAAATTAATTATATTTTTCATAGGAAATGAAGTTATAGAATAAGAAAAAAAAAATTAATTATATTTTTCATAGGAAATGAAGTTATAGAATAAATCAATTTCACAATTTATGGTCGGATTTCATACATAAAATTATGTGGTAAAAAATAGTACCTAAATAAATTTGTCCTAATTAAATTTGTCAAACATAAATAACCAATGGTGAAAGGTTGATTGTTTATCTTCTTTTGGTTCCCCCTCAATTTGCGCATTGTACAATTTTTGAATTATTTTTCTTTCCAATAAATCAATATATGAACTTTCATAAATTAATGTCTTAAAATGAAAAAGAAATTGATCATTGCCACACATATCTTTTATCTAATCATCCTTGCATGCTCAATTTGATAATATATATATATATATATATATATATATATATATATATACCTTTTCCAGGCTATCATTTAGAACTTCAGTAATTACAAATGTTATTGCTTCACTTAAATTACTTAGTTGACTATTAGTTCATATACTATTTTCTTGTATAGTTGAAATAAAATACAGCTTAAAAATTATACTAAACTAAAACACGCTGTATATATGTCTCTTTGTTTCAAATAAACAATATGTAAATCTTACGAAATGATAGTTAAATGAAGAAATATACAAATGAATTTATAATTATAAATAATTCATTAAATATAATAATTTAAATGACCGAATGGGTTTTTAGTAACTAAAAAAAAATATATTAGATTACAAATTACAGGGGAATTAATATGAGCTTCATACCAACATTCTTGGGATCATCAATCGCAACACAAAAGTCTTGTAGAGGACTTGGGTCGAAAGGATAGGAAATTTTAAATGCCGAAGCCAAGACACATATAGCCAAAGTAAGGTAAATGGCCATTTTTTGTCGTAGAATATGATTTGAAGAAAGTTTGAAGTGAGAAATTTGGGAGGGAAGGTGACCAATTTATACATGGACAGTCCTTGAATTAGTCTGCCTTTTACCTCCTCGTCTGTCTTCTTCTTCTTTATTTATTTTATTTTTTTTCCTCCTCGTCTTTTACAATGAAAGGTTAAGCCCTCTATTTGCTTATTTTTTTAAACTTTGTTCCACACCCACCCCCGCCGCATGCATTTGATACGTTGGTTCATGACTTAATCAACCCATTTCTTTTTGTATTTCTTAAAAAAAAAAAAAAAGAAAAAAAAAGAAAGAAAAAAGAAGTAAAAAAAGAAGAATAAACTCCCATTTACTTGACCAATAATTTACAAGTGAAAATTAACAGTGTTAGCAAAGTGCGTTAAATGACTTATTTGCCCTATATTTTTAAATTGAATATAGTATTTAAAAAAATAATTTAACTTTAAATATTGTTTAAATTTTAGTTTAATACATTATTGTGTTGTACATTAGGTTATATATGTAACTTAGTTATTTAAATCAAATTACAAACTTGATCCCCTTAAAACATCTAAAAATTAATCACAGCGTTGTTTACAAAATACGTTCCTAATATTCTTAATTAAAATAATCACAAAATTTATTATTATATCTACACAATGGTATAAAGATTGAGAAATATTTCGGCCTTAAATTTTTCATTAAATTATATTTAGTTTTTATTTAAAGAAACTAAGGCCCCGTTTGGTTAGTGTTTCTAACCCAACCCAATCCAACTCAACCCAAAAATTCTAGAATTGATTTCTGAAAATGCGTTTGGCAAACACAAAAATCAACCTAATCCAACCCAAAAAATGAGAATTGATTCTCAAAATCCAAATGAAATGAGAAACGACAAAAAATTATTTTTTTTTTGTGCCCAAAAAACTCAACCCATCTTCAAGGACAAGATCGGAATTAATTGATTTGTTAGTGAGTCCTATGTTCCACTTTTGTTAAGCTCAAATCAATGAAAGTTTTTTTTTCCCTCCCCCATTTCTATCGTCTTCTTCGTGATCGCTGAAATCCCTCTCGCCATCGTTCCGACGTCTTCGCCGTTCACCTCCTTCTTTCTATTGACATCGCCATCATCTTCGCCGTCGTCTTCCTCGAAATCATCGGATTACTTCCTTCGCCGCACGTTCCTCCTCCTTGCAATCATCTCGGCGGCTCGTTCCTCCTCGCAATCATCATCGCCGTCCTCGCCATCGCCTTCTCTGAACTTGTCGCTGTCGTTGTCCATGCCATTTAGGGTTTCAGTTTCGTTCGTTACTGAAATCGAACAGGTTTTGATTTCGTTCATTCTTTAGGGTTTAGTTGCTCGTTCATTCTCAAAATCGATTTCGGTGCTCGTTGACAAAATCGATTTCGATTTCATTCTTCTTTCGCCAAATTTGTTTCTCGTTCATGAAATCGAGATCGTTGTTTGTTGTTTGTTCACGAAATCAAATCGATTTTGTTGCTCGTTGATGAAATTGATTTCGATTTCGTTGTTCATTCATGAAAATCTCTGTGAATTCAATCAAGAAAAATATGAAGATCTCTGTTTGGTGAAGATTGTTCGTTGTGAAGATCAAGAAAACGTTGAAGATCGTTCGTGAAAATCGCTTTTCAGTGAAGATGAAGACGAAGGAAGAGAAAAGATGAAAATGAAAAAGAAAAAAGAAAATAAAACAAAATGAAAAAAAAAAAAAAAAACAATTGTGAAGAAATAATTCTAGGATAATATCGTTAGCAAATGCGATTTTGTTCCCAGCACAAAAAAAAAAAAAAAAAAAAAAAAAAAAAAATTGTCGTTACCAAACACAATTCTGTTGCCAGTAAAAAACAAAATTCTCAACTCAACCCATCCTAATTGGGTTGAGAATAGTGACAACACTAACCAAATGCTACCTAAATGTTTAGATAATTTTCACTCTCTATACCAATTCTTCTACTTTTTTTCTCTTCCCAACTTGTAAACAATAATATTGATAATTTATTTTTTGCACCATATGTTTTTATTTTTTTATATTGGCCATTATTACATCTTTTATTTGGCTGCTTGGGACAAAATTTGGGGAAAATAAATTTAATTTACTCTTTTCCTTCACGGTGCATTTGGTTGGACGAAATGGCCATGGAATGGAATTCCAATTCCACATTCGATTCCTATCCTTTGTTTGTGTATTCAATGGAACCAAAAATTTAATTCCACTAGAATTAAAATGGACGGAATTAGATTCCATATTTCATGGGGCATAATTGGATTCAATAATACGTAGGATTTCTTTTAGGTTGTACATAAAATATTGCTCCTCATTTTGGCCTATAATTCTCAATTTGACAATGACTTCAATAATTCTAATAAATTAATTTTACCAATCTAGTTCTACATTAATTTGAATAAAAATAAAAACTAAAAAAATATGTTTCATTAAATGATGAAAAAAATTATTTTGTTCTCAATTTTATACTATTATTTCGGAAAAGATTTTTTTTAATATTCTGTTTTTGTTTCAAGAATAGAAATAGATTTTCTTTTTCGATCTTTTTTTTTTGGATTAGAAATACGTTTTTTTTTCTATAATTTTGTTTATGTTTCCTAAAAAATATTTTTTTTTGTTTACAAATGAATATTTCAAACAAAAATAAAAAATTAAAAGTAAAAAAATTAATTCAAGATCCAGAAATAAAAATATAAATTTGATAAGAAAAAATATGTGACTGCTACAAAAACAAAAACAAAAACAAAAATCTGGGAACAAAAAATCTATTCATTTTCCTAATACAAATAAAAATTTGAGAACTAGAAAAAATAAAAAATAAATAAATAAATAAAAAATAAATAAATAAAAAATTATATAGGAAATAGAAATAGAAATCTAAGAACAAAAAATATTTCTATTCCTAAGCAAAATAAATACTTGAAAAAAAATATCTATTTATTCTCCAAAATAGAAAACAAAAATTTAAGAACGAAACAATTTTAGTTGGTAGTTTTTGAATATTTCACTTGGGATATGCCTCATATTTTGTAGTCATTTTTTTAAAGAAACTTTAGGTATACATTATGAATGAATTTGATGTGACAACTTGGTTTTCCAGGGTTGCCACTCGGGGTCATACCCCATGCATGCCCGAGGCTAGGCGTGACCTCGATTTGATGTTACTCAACCAAACAAACGACTATGTACCATTTTATAAAACCGAATATTTTTATCTTTCTAATATTCATATAACTCAAACTCAAAATTTAGTGATTACACATATCCACTATTCCATGACAAAACTACAAAAATCCAACCTTTTGATACTAACACCTACCCTGACTGCCTTAAAAGTAGCACCACCCTTTGACCCTTTATAACACTAGTAGTAGATCCGTCTCTACTTGGAGTATCTAAGACAAAATATTTGTCCGTGTAATGTTTTCATAATATAAAAATAATTTATGAATCAAGTACATTTATCAAAATCCACTTTAAAAAATAATATAATCACAATAATACTTTCCAAAACAAAATATAATCACATTGAATAGTATCAAAATTCACAAATATCATCAAGATATAACAACTAAATATAAATCAACCAATCAAATCACTTTTGTATAATAAAATAGTAGAAACATATTTTTCTACTACTCATAAGATTATTTCACTTCACGACTGGGAGTTATAACAGTATCATAACCTGTATAATTGCACAATCTATGGTTGCCATCAATGTCAAGGTCATTCAGTATTTCCAATGGTATGAGTCAACACATGGTATAAACTACCATATCATGATGATAATCATCATCATCAACAACAACAACAACCACCACTTGTAGGACTTGCTTTCCTATCAAGTCATAACACAACCGTCCTATAGGACATGCCCTTATGTTAGGACCAATAACATCCTGTAGGACATACCTTCCTGTCGAGATCACATTATGGTATAGAAGTATAATAATAAAAATACATTTCACATTTAATCATTTACTTTATCCATTTAACGTTATAAAATAATCAATTTTAATAAACATTTTTCTTTTCACACTTTAATATGAAAATATAATTTGATAATTTACATAGAAAACAATACACTCACCTCAATATTTGTATTGCTATTAAGCTACCACCTAATATTGACATAGTTGGCATCGCTTTTGAACTTAATAATGATAGGACCTAAATTAAGAATTTAACTACATAAATATATTATGACATCAAATACATTAAATGCGTTAGACTAAAATGCAATTTTTTCCATTCTCAATTTTTTTTTTAAATTATATAAAATTTATTAAAATTAAACGTTCTATTTTCTCAACCCCATTTTAATTTTACAACTAAAATATTATAGTTACATTTATAAAATTTATCAGTAAAGATATTAACTAACTATTAACGATATTACTTGGCAATGAAATACCAAAATATCATTTTAATAAAATTTAGAATTTTTACTATAAATTATTTTTTTCACAATTTCAATATTTTGATTTAAAATATAAATCTGATATATATATATATATATATATATATATATATATATATATATATATATATATATATATATATGGGTTAATTTTACTTTAACCCTTGTGGTTTGACCTATTTACACTTTACCCCTTTGTGGTTTAAACGTCGCCATTTACCCTCCTGTGGTCTTAGACTTAAGTACCACGGTTACATTTTCTGTTAACTCTAGCAGTCAATGGACGGAAGTCAACGAAAATCTGTTAAATAGTATGAAATGACATTTATACTCTTAAAAAAATTGGGTAAGGACTACTTTAATACTTTTTGAAAACTTAAAGGGCCATAAATGTATTTGTTTTCTAGATCATCTTCGTCTTATTCGTCTGCTCTCCCTTAGTCTTCTTCGCCGTCACCGGCACCATCTTCGTCTTCCTCTCCATTTCGATTTCCAAATCGAAATCGAAACCCTAGTTCGTTCACGTTCGTCTTCGCCGTTACTTCGCCGTCGTCTTCTTCTCAATTTTGATTTCGGTTTCGAAATCGAAATTGAAACCCTAGTTCGTATGTATATGTATGCGTATATATGCATGATGAGTGTTGGTGGTTTGGCCTGGATGTTTGCAGTGGCCGGTTTGGATGGTTGGGTTGGGGGTGGGTGGTATGGGAGTGGTTGGTACCCAGAAGAAAGAGAGAAGAGGTCGAAGGATGCGTGTCCAGAGATGGGCGGAAAAGAGAGAGGGAGAGGGAGAGAGAGAGAGAGAGACATCGGAAGCTTTGCCGCCGCCGCCATCGTCGTCGGGAAGGGAGAGAGCAGAGGAAATTTTGGAGAAGAAATACATTTTGACCCTTTTAGTTTTTGAAAATTTTGCAAATAGATTCCTTGAATTAGTTAGAGCAAAATGACAAAATTATCCTTAATTTCAAAGGAAACAGATACAATTACCCTTAATTTTAACAGTGCACTTAAGTTCAAGACCACAGGGAGGGTAAGTGGCGACGTTTAAACCACAAGGGGATAAAGTGCAAATGGGCCAAACCACAAGGGATAAAGTGTAATTAACCCTATATATACATATACATATATACACACATATATACATACATATATGTATATATATATATATACACACACATATATATATATACACATATATACATATATACACATATATATATACACACATATATATACATGTTGAAACAAATGAATTTTAACTTAATTTTTAGAATAGAAAGTGTCAAATGTGTCAAATTGGTTTTTTCCCTCAAATCCTTTTGTCCCACATTGGTTGGGAGAGGTGAAATTAAAGTGGATATCTAGGGGTATGTGAGACACTTGGGGTGTGCCCCAAGGGATACCCACATTTTGTGGAGGGGAGAGGAGTTACATCCCTACCGGTTTACCACACACGCGCGCGCGCCGCCGCCGCCGTCCGTCCGGCCGTGCCGAGTGGAGTCGAGTCGCGCGTGTGATGAGGTGGCACTTATTTATTTTTTAGAAAAAAATTATTTAATTTTTTTTAAAAAAAAAACAGTTTAATTAAAAAAATAAAAAAATAAAAAAAATTGTCCGAAAAAAAATTGAACTGTTTAAAATAAAAAACGTTTTAACGTTTTTATTAACGTTTTGATAAAAAACGTTTAAATAAGATTTAAGTTATTCAAACGTTTTTTTAATTATTAATTTCGGTTTTAATTCATTTTAACGGTTTTTTTTTTTTTTTTTCTCTATAAATACAAGTTTTCTTCCCTTATTTTAAAGAACGAAAAACAGTCTCTGATCTGTTTCTGCACTGTTTCTGCTTCTAGAACTGTTTCTGTTTCTGTTCCGAAATAATTCTGAAACCGTTTCGTTTTCACTATTTTGTTCTTCCGGAATTGTTCCGATCTGTTCCGGTACTGTTTCTTCAGTTCGATTTTGGTTTCCGAGCAGTTTGTTCGTTTTGCGAACAGTGTGTGGGGGTGTTTGGTTTTTGGGACTTCTACAGTACAAAGAATATCCTAGACAGAGAAGAATTCTGGGCTGTTTTATCCTGGGGACGACGGGGCTGATACACTGCTTGCACGTTCTTGGACAGAGCCGCGAAACGTCTTAAAGAGAGCGACCTAGTCCGCGACTCATCCCAAGAAATTTTGGTAAACTCGTTCTTTATTTATTTTCTGCAACAACAATTTTAAGACGTTCAATATCTGCTAAGATGTCTACTGATCACGATTTTAAACAAGTAACTATTGATCTCAACAAACCCTTTCGTTTCGAAGGGTTTCATTTTAAAAGATGGAGACAGAAAATGTTATTTTTTCTTACTATCAAAAAAGTAGCATATGTCTGTACAACCGAAAAACCTCAATTACCTCAAGTTCTTACAGACGCTCAGATTCAAGAAGTTAAGTCTTGGGAGGAAAATGATTTCCGTTGTAAGAATTTTATTCTTAATGGTATGTCTGATGATCTGTATGATTATTACTGCTCTAACAAAACTGCAAAGGAAGTTTGGGATACTCTTTCAAAGAAATACGACACTGAGGAGGCTGGAAGTAAAAAATATGCTGTTAGTCGGTATCTGAAATACCAAATGACCGACGACAAATCAGTGGAGGTTCAGTCTCATGAACTTCAGAAAATCGCTCACGAAATAATTGCTGAAGGTATGTCCCTTGATGAACAATTTCAAGTTGCTGTTTTAATTGACAAATTACCCCCCTCTTGGAAAGATTTTAAGAATACTCTAAGGCATAAAACTAAAGAGTTTTCTTTAGAAAGTTTGATCACTCGTCTTCGGATTGAGGAGGAGGCCCGAAAACAAGATCAGAAAGATGAAGTGCTTGTTGTTTCTAACAACGCTCACAAAAAATCATCTTACGCAATTCTGAAACCTAAAGGGAAAAATATGAAAAATCAAAATCAGAATCGCAACCACAACAACCAGAACAGAAATGTGCATCAAAATCAGAATAGAAACAAACTCCCTTCAAGAAATAATTCTGAACAGTTTACTTATTATAACTGTGGGAAGGCGGGCCATTTGGCTCGGAACTGCCGACAAAGACGTCGTCCTATTCCACAGGCGAATCTTACCGAGGACCAACTAATAGCTATGATTTCTGAAATCAATATAGTTGGTGGATCCGAAGGGTAGTGGGTAGACACTGGTGCTTCACGCTATGTCTGCTATGATCGTACCATGTTCAAATCTTATTCTGAAAGTGAAGACAAGAAAGTGTTGCTGGGTGATTCCCACTCCACTATTGTTGCCGGTTCTGGTGAAGTGGAATTAAAGTTTACCTCTGGAAAGACAGTCATCCTTAAAGATGTTCTGCATACTCCAGAGATGAGAAAGAATTTGGTTTCGGGCTATCTTCTAAACAAGGCGGGGTTCACTCAAACTATTGGGGCTGATTTGTACACCTTAACCAAAAATAATATTTTTGTTGGGAAAGGATATGCAACTGATGGAATGTTTAAACTGAATGTTGAAATTAATAAAATTTCTTCTTCTGCTTATATGTTGTGTTCTTTTAATATTTGGCATGCTAGACTTTGTCATGTTAACAAACGCATTATTAAAAACTTAAGCAACTTAGAACTAATTCCTAAATTGTCTTTGAATGATTTTGAAAAATGTGAATTTTGTAGTCAAGCTAAAATTACTAAAACCCCTCATAAATCAATAATTAGAGAATCTGAATCTCTTGACTTAATACATACTGATATTTGTGAATTTGATGGAGTCTTGACTAGGAATGGTAAACGCTATTTTATTACATTCATAGATGATAGTTCTGATTTTACTTATGTTTATCTCATGAAAAATAAAAATGAAGCTTTTGATATGTTTAAGAATTTTGTAACTGAGATTGAAAATCAATGCAATAAGAAAATTAAGAGATTACGTAGTGATAGAGGAACAGAATATGATTCCGATATTTTTATTGATTTTTATAAATCTCATGGGATTATTCATAAAAAAACTGCACCGTATTCTCCTGAAATGAATAGTAAGGCTGAAAGGAAAAATAGAACTTTTGCTGAATCAGTAGTTGCTATTTTACTTAATTCCGGTGCAGTTTCTCACTAGTGGAGTGAAATTTTATTAACAGTTTGCTATGTACTTAATAGAGTTCCCAAATCGAAAAGTAAAATTTCACCTTATGAAGTTTTCAAAAATAAGAAACCAAATTTGTCTTATTTTAAAACTTGGGGTTATTTGGCATATGTTCGAATTCCTGACCCCAAAAGAAGAAAACTTGCCAGTAGAGCTTATAAATGTGTTTTTATTGGTTATGCGGTAAATAGCAAAGCTTATAGATTTTATGATTTGAAAGATAAAGTTATCATTGAATCAAATGATGCTGATTTTTATGAATATAAATTTCCTTTCAAATTGAAGAATAGTGGGGGCTCGACTTCTAGTAATGAACCTATCATTAGGATTAATGAATCTAATAAGAAACTAGATATTGAACCTAGAAGGAGTAAACGACCTCGTATAGCTAAAGACTTTGGTTCGGATTTCTATGCATATACCTTAGAGGAGAATCCACTTACCCTCCAAGAGGCATTATCCTCTATAGATGCCAGTTTATAGCAAGAGGCTATAGATGACGAGTTAGACTCTCTCGAGTCAAATAGAACTTGGCATTTGGTAGATTTACCTCTTGGTTGTAAAATAATAGGATGTAAATGGATTCTTAAAAAGAAATTGAATCCCGATGGAACCATTGATAAATATAAGGCTCGTCTTGTAGCCAAAGGGTTTAGACAAAGAGAGAATATAGATTTCTTTGATACTTTCTCACCTATCTCTAGAATTACATCTATTCGTGTACTTTTATCTTTTACTGCAATTCATGATCTTATTGTGCACCAAATGGATGTTAAAACTGCTTTTCTAAATGGTGAATTAGAAGAAGAGATTTATATGGACCAACCTAAAGGATTTGTTATTCCTGGTCAAGAAAACAAAGTATGCAAATTAAATAAATCTCTTTATGGTTTGAAACAAGCACCTAAGCAATGGCATGAGAAATTTGATAATCTAGTCATTTCACATGGTTTTAAAGTAAATGAAAGTGACAAATGCATTTACTATAAATCTGAAAATGATGTTTGCACTATTATATGTATTTATGTGGATGACTTGCTAATTTTTGGTTCCAATATTCATGTTGTGAATAATGTAAAATCCATGCTATGTGCTAATTTTGATATGAAAGATGTTGGTGAAGCAAGTGTAATCCTTGGTATTAAAATAACTAGGTCTAAACATGAAATTTCTTTGAACCAATCTCATTATATAGAGAAGATTCTAAAGAAATACAATTATTTTGATTGTAAACCAGCATGTACTCCTTATGACCCTAGTGTGAAGTTGTTCAAGAACACCGGTGACGGTGTTAGACAAACTGAGTATGCGAGCATCATAGGCAGTCTCCGATATGCCACTGACTGCATTAGGCCCGACATAGCGTATGCTGTGGGATTACTATGCAGGTTTACAAGTAGACCTAGTATTGAGCATTGACATGCTATTGATAGGATTATGAGATATCTAAAGAGAACTATGAACCTTGGATTACATTATCAGAAGTTTCCCGCTGTTCTGGAAGGATATAGCGATGCTGATTGGAACACCCTTTTAGATGACTCCAAGGCAACTAGCGATTATATATTTAGTATAGCTGGTGGAGCTGTTTCTTGGAAATCTAAGAAACAGACTATTTTGGCTCAATCTACTATGGAATCTGAGATGATTGCACTAGCTTCGGCTAGCGAGGAAGCAGGGTGGTTAAGGAGCCTGCTTTCTGATACCCCTTTATGGGAGAGACCGATTCCAGCTGTCTTGATCCATTGTGATAGTACCGTGGCTATTGCAAAGATTCAGAACCGTTATTATAACGGAAAAAAGCGACAAATACGTCGCAAACACAGCACTATTAGAGAGTATATCTCTACAGGGGCTGTGAGAGTGGATCATGTACGGTCTGATGATAACTTAGCCGATCCTTTGACGAAAGGATTAGCTCGAGAAAAGGTTTACAAAACCTCGAAAGGAATGGGACTCAAGCCCATAGATTGACAAGTCACTTGTGAGGGAAACCCAACCTATAGACTGGAGATCCCAAGAAATAGGTTCAAAGGGTAATAACAACTCATGAAGTGATATGAGAAAAATCATGCTATAAATTTGAGTTCTATTTCATAAATGTGCTGTTTGAAGTATGATATCTTGAAGCGATAGAAGGTTGAGTTTTTATTAACTCTTAATGAGATCTATACTCTATTTTGGAGTGGAGTACCTAGCTACAAGAGTACTCTTGATAGATTCACCTATGTGAATATGGAAGTGTGGCCGCTTCCTATGGAATTTTGGGCAAAATTCTCTAGAGCATTCACTATACTGGGATACACGTGCATGGCTGTAAAGCATGGGCTTTTGGACTACACCCTGATAGGGTTGTGTGTGTGATGTTGTTAGAGATAGAGTTCAAAACTACGAGTTACTCTAGTATAATCTAAAGCATCTTCACTATGTAAAGGTTCAAGTCGATAGACACCTTTTCTTATGCACAATCTTATATTGAATTATACTGCTCGATGAAAAAATTGTTTTTAAAAATTCAAGTGGGGGATTGTTGAAACAAATGAATTTTAATTTAATTTTTAGAATAGAAAGTGCCAAATGTGTCAAATTGGTTTTTTCCCTCAAATCCTTTTGTCCCACATTGGTTGGGAGAGGTGAAATTAAAGTGGATATCTAAGGGTATGTGAGACACTTGGGGTGTGTCCCAAGGGGTACCCACATTTTGTGGAGGGGAGAGGAGTTACATCCCTACTGGTTTACCACACACGCGCGTGCGTCGCCGCAGTCGTCCGTCCGTCCGGCCGTGCCGAGTCGAGTCGAGTCGCGCGTGTGATGAGGTGACACTTATTTATTTTTTAGAAAAAATTTATTTAAATTTTTTTAAAAAAAAAATAGTTTAATTAAAAAAAAAAAAAAAAAAAAAAAAATTGTCCGAAAAAAAATTGAACTGTTTAAAATAAAAAACGTTTTAACGTTTTTATTAACGTTTTGATAAAAAACGTTTAAATAAGATTTAAGTTATTCAAACGTTTTTTTAATTATTAATTTCGGTTTTAATTCATTTTAACGGTTTTTTTTTTTTTTTTCTCTATAAATACAAGTTTTCTTCCCTTATTTTAAAGAACGAAAAAACAGTCTCTGATCTGTTTCTGCACTGTTTCTGTTTCTGTTCCGAAATAATTCTGAAACAGTTTCGTTTTCACTATTTTGATCTTCCGGAATTGTTCCGATCTGTTCCGGTACTGTTTCTTCAGTTCGATTTTGGTTTCCAAGCAGTTTGTTCGTTTTGCGAACAGTGTGTAGGGGTGTTTGGTTTTCGGGACTTCTACAGTGCAAAGAACGTCCTAGACAGAGAAGAATTCTGGGCTGTTTTATCCTGGGGACGACGGGGCTGATACACTGCTTGTATGTTCCTGGGCAGAGCCGCGAAACGTCTTAAAGAGA
Source organism: Eucommia ulmoides (assembly GCA_016647705.1). Lineage (NCBI taxonomy): Eukaryota > Viridiplantae > Streptophyta > Magnoliopsida > Garryales > Eucommiaceae > Eucommia > Eucommia ulmoides. Next base: position 33,366,988 of record CM028338.1, on the reverse strand, counting down.
GCGACCTAGTCCGCGACTCATCCCAAGAAATTTTGGTAAACTCGTTCTTTATTTATTTTCTGGAACAACAATACATATATATATACACACACATATATACACACACATATATATATATACATATACGTATATGTATATATATACATATATATATTGCCATGTACATGTACACACAGTATATTTATATACATAAGCACACCTAATGAATAATTAAAAAAACTTAGAAAAAGAAAGTTACCTCTTAGGATTAGAATGAAAAAAGGAGAGTAATGCAACAAAACAAAAAAACCAAAAGAAAATTCGCTTTCATATATATATATAGAGAGAGAGAGTGTGTGATCATCATTTTTATTGTCTTGTGGCTGAATTTTTTTATTAAAAATAAGGGCTAACATTAATTAAATTAATTATTTTATAAAAGCGAATTAATGGATGATCAATCATATAAGTAGTCCAATTAAATAGTGATCACATTTTAATTTGGATTGTGGCATCTTTTGTGTAGAAGTCTAGTTGAGCGACAATGTAGGTTTTGGGTCTTATTAAAGTCCGTTATGAGAGAGTCTAGTGAGAAACCAGTATTATAAATATTAGGTCTCTTTCTAATTTCGATTTTTTGTTTTTTTTCATTGAGAGTCACCATAACAGTAAATCTAGATCATAGAGAGGAAAATCTAATGTGTAATTCGCTGCGACGATCCATCATCTGTAATGACTCAAACATGTACGCTTGTTTATATATTATAGAATTCCTGATAATTTGACAAGATGGTTTGATACTAAGAAGTCTATTAAAATTTATGAATTATTCTTAGTAAGTGATATCAAAGCTACTTCATGTAAATTATTAGGAACAATGAGAGTATTTTTTCTCATTTTGATTTGGCGAAACGCTTCTGTTAATATAAAGGGTTGATTATATACTTGGTACTTGATAAGCCAATATCACTTCGGTGGCCTTTGAATAGTGTGCTGTTTCCTTTCTTATTTTGTTTCTACCATTAATTTTGTTTTCAAAAATGGGCACGATTCAGAAAGGGCCAATTCCGAAGGGCGCCGGTTTGGTGCGTAGAGAAACCCTACCTTTTTCAGTGGTTTCTTTCGTTTAATAACTTGAATTCGTAATCCTTATTTGGAAAGGTTAGATAAATTGGCTATATGTCATCCGCCATATATAATCTTTAAAATATCAAAGTGAGATATGATAGTCATCGCCATTACTTTTGAGATATATTTAGGCAATGCTCAAGTGGACCCACCATGGTAATCTATTTTGACTATTGAATATGCCCTTGTATGCTACTGTTCGTATGTATATGTTTGCAGTGTTCATTCGGAGGCTATGGATTCAACAACCCTTTGGATTCACTTTGAAGGGATAGAAAGTTGCGTACACTATAGTTTCGCTTTAGATCTGTCCCCGAAATTTGCTCTTAAAATTATGAAGGTTTTGACACTTTGCACCCCTGAAATTTGACTATTATCTCATCTAGGCCATGTGATTTTTATTTAAGGATTCAGGTTTGGCCATTTATTAAAATATAGATTCAGTGTCTTCGGACATTTTCATTTTGAGCATTGTGTGGAACAAAGATTAATTATTTCAGTTTTAATGATGATACTAATAATTTCAAGGACTGTTTTGACACTATCTAAACCTTCAAGGACTAATACTAGAATATAATGGATTAAGGTTTTGTGTTGTTAATTATTACTTATTTATGATTTAACTAGCTTAAAATTATTTTTTTGGTATGTTTTTCTGTTTAAAATTTATCAGAAATTATGTTAGTTTATATAAAATAGAAGTACAGTACTCATCCTCTCTAGATTAATATTTTTTAATATGTATTCTCCTTCTTAGTTTTAAGTTACAGAACAAGTTTAATAATTAGTTTAAAAGTGTAGTACAATTGTTGTTCAAATTCTTATAACTATAATTGATCGTTGATCACTAAAAATACATTTTGTGATGTACTTCATCTTATTTTGATTATATGAATATATATTGCTAATATGTATTGTTTAATTTTTTTAATTTGGAACGTTTAAATGTAAATTGTTGATGTTATTTCACCAAAGCGATGTAACCAACAAAATTTACAAGATTTTGAGTTCTTATATTTATTGATGGGAAATTTTTTAAATTAATTTGTACATTCACCTGCCCAAAGGGGTTTGGTAGGGCGCGAAAACGAGCTGCTACTTACTCTCGCAAGTATATGAGGTCTAAGTTTTAATATAGTGGATCTTGAAGATCGAATATGGTTCTCACAAAGAAAAGTGTGAATAATTGAATTGAATACCGCAATTGACATAGTCTCATGTTATTCTGACGACGAAAGACATGAATTAAAATTAAATTAAGCTAAACTACTATTAGTGGGTTAATCCTAACTAAGTTGATTAATTAGGGATTGATTTCGTTCACTTAATACACGTTTGATTTCGTTTAGTTAACAATAACGGAGTTTAGGTATCCGACAATCTTGGTTTGTAAACTTCTCCGCCACCTCTTCCGAGTATAAGACGGGGGAATACACGACTTCGTGTCGACGAAGAGGTCCCCCTCAATGTATTTAATGACTCTAGGCCGCGTGAGTCTTGACCCAACGTCATCGATTGCACACTAACTAACGCCCTCCCGGGTCGTTAGGTCGTAACGATGTGTTTACCCTAGTCCGAATCCTAGGTTACCTCTCCCAAGTGTCAAACCCTAGATTCTCAAATCCAACCTTAATACCATTACAAGCATATTAAGATCGTCATCAAATGATAAACACAATCGGACTTAAAAGCAACAACCGCTAAATAAACGTATATTAAATCAAACGAGTATTTACACAACTACACATTTCCTTAACTAATCTCTAAATTACACTAACATGTTCTTAGCCAATACAACATTAAATCAAGAGGAGATCATCAATATCAACAATAAACATTAAATACAAAGATGGAAACAAGGGAAGAAAAGCCAAATCTCAAAGTAGAGTAGTCCACTTTCGCCAAAGAACAATCCTCCTGAGCTTCCTCTTCTCCGTTGATGAACTTCCTCTTTTAGCTCTTCAAGGGTTGACCAAGAACACTTCCTAAACTAATTTAATCTATTTCCTAAATTACCTAAACCTAACTAAGGTAAAAGAAGAGCTCTCAAGAACAATCGGGGCCTCCTCACATGTCTATGGTAAGGGTCTAAGGTCCCTCAAGGTTTGGGGAAGAAAGGAGTTAAATAGGCAAGGTTTAGAAATATCTGCAAAATATCTGAAAAAAGATATTTCTGTGCAGAGTGTCACCGCCTAAGCGGTAGTTCACCGCTTAGGCGGTGACTTTAAGTCGGTTAAGTTTCTGTCGGATCTTCGCCTAGGCGGTGGTTTTTCCGCCTAGGCGGTGGATGCTGGCATAACATTCTGATCTTTTCCGCCTAGGCGGTGGTTCAGCCCTTTAACACTCCAACATTTTGCCTCTTTTCCGCCTAAGCAGTGGAACTTCCGCCTAGGTGATGGTCTTCATTCACCGAAACCCTGTTTTTTACATTTTGTTCACCATTTCTCCACTGTTTTCACTTATTTATCTCCCTTTAACGTCCCTTCACCTATTTTACACTAAAACACAATTAAATATAACTAAAACGCCTGAAAACTAACAAATTCAGTTTAGAAATAGATAGGTTTTTCACACCTATCAGGGTTATTGTACAAATTAATTTAATTGCATGAGGATATTGTTTGAGATAACTAATTTGATAAATTTGTTTACTCAGAGGGAATAAATTTTGAAGGATTATTTGCTTAATTATCTTTTGAAGGAAATATGTGAATTTCAAGGTCAATTTTCCCAAATGGGATATATTTTAGATCTATATAAAAAAAAAATTATTTTGTTTATCTTCGTGCTTAGAATAGTTGTTTATTGTAGATTCTGCCCAAATGTGAGATTATAATAACGCAATTGATTCGTATATTATGTTACTTATACTTATTTGAGCATTTTGTCTATTGCTCATAATTGATCTAGTTGCATTTTTATTTTTATTTTTTTGTGAAAATAGTTTCTTTTGTTGTGAACAATAGTAATGTCACAATTAAAATTCTAAATAGGTCGAACTATAAGAGATGGAAGTCACATATGGAGTTCATTTTAGGAATAATGAACTCGGACATAGCTCAGCACAAAGATGAACCTCCGTGATCTACTGACGAGAGCACTAAAGTTGAGAGAGCTTATTATGTGAGATGGGAAAGATCGAACTATTTGAGTCTCATTTCAAGCAAGAGGTCCATTGCTGAGCATCTACTTGGAGGAATAACTGAGAGCATTAATGCTAAGGAATTTATCGTTGTTGTGGAAAACTTATACCAGTCATCTGACAACGCCGAAACTGGGTATTTTATCGATGGATTGATGAATATGAGGTAATATGATACAAAAGCAGTTCACAAATTCATCTTTAGAATGATACATCTTCAAACTAGATTGAAGGTATAAGATATTCTCATTCCCGATAAGTTCATTATTCATCAAGCTCTTAACACTCTGCTATCTTCTTTTAGCCAAATCAAGATTGCCTACAACACCCCGAATCAGACTTGGAGTGTGAACGATTTGATCACTAAGTATGTGGTTGAGGAAGAAAATTTAGAAAGAGAAAAGATTGTATCTGCTCATTTTATTGTTCCTAGAAAACTGTACGGCGGAGGATTTCGCATTCGCAAGTATACAAGGTCAAAGTTTTAGTATAGTGTGATCGTGAAAGATCGGGTTATTGTATCCATAAGGATTGGTGTTGTTACTATCGAGTATCACGTTTGTCATGACTTAACTTTATCTAGGCGAAAAACAAATGTAATTAATTAATTAAACTACTACTAATATAACCTAAATTAACTATACTAATAAACTAATATGTTTTAGGGGGAATCATCTCCTAGGTATTAATGTGTTTACAAATACGTGTTCGTTCTCGATTTACTCACGTTTACGGTATTCGACCTCTTTGACAATCTCGGTACGTAAACTCCACCGCCACCTCTCCCGAGTGTAAGACGGGAGAATACATGACTTTGAGTCAATGAAGAAGTCCCCCTCAATGTCTTAATGACCCTAGGTCACGTGAGTCTCACCCAGTGTCATTGATTGCAACAATCCAAGTCCTGACCGGGTTATTAGATCATGCGTTGTATTTACCCTATCGACAATCTCTGTTCTAAAACTCTCTCGCCACCTCTCTCGAATGTAATACGAGAGATATAATGCAACTTCGTGTCAATGAAGAAATCCCCCTCAACGTCTAAACGATCCTAGGTCGCGTGAGTCTTACCCCAACGTCATCGATTGTCTACAATCCAAACCTCGACCGGGTTATAGAATCGTGACGTTTGTTTACCCTAATCTGAATCTGAGATTTGTCAAACCCCGTATTCTCCATGTATCTAACTAAGCATCATAAACAAATAATACGATTAATACAATCAAACTACGAAAAACAAACATAAATGCAGCACCGAAATCATCCAAATACATATTCATAAATTTATTGTTAATCCCTATACAATCCATGTTTAACTACAACCATAACCACATTTACAATGAAAGAACGAGCTAAACATGCTCACATGATCCTAAGTTAAAGAAATAAAGAAAAGAATCAAAGAACTTAGCCTTGTCCGAAGATTAGCCGCTAAGAACGCTCATCGATCGCTTCGCCATCTTCTCCACTTCGGTATGTGATCTCCACCTCTAAAACTCCTAAACCTAAGCCTAAGTATGGCCTAAAGTGCCCAAATGGCTGGGGGGAACAAGAGGAGAGGAGA